>CM075352.1:134101666-135380833 GCA_037693485.1 Kitagawia praeruptora | reverse complement strand
ATATTTTTTTGAATGATTTATTTTGTTTTGAAAATTTTATTTGATTAAAGTTAATATCATCATTCATATAGATAATTTATCAAATTTTTTTTTATATTTACATTTTTAATTATTCATAAATCACTCATAATGTAAAATTAGTCAAACATATATTGACTTAAAATTTTTACTTTTCACTTATCACTTTAAACACTTTAAAATCATAAGTAATAATTTTAAATTTAGTCCGACGGTCTGTGACTATCGAATACACGGGTCATTGCCTTATTCCTTTTACTGCTGAGTGTTGAATGCTGATGCAGCCTGTAGAATTGCAACACTGCTGCATACTGATTTTGTTGGATTGATCGGATAAAACAAAATAATGCTACAATTGGAGATTCATTGTTTAATTGTATTTTGTTTATTTTATTGGTTTATAACTTAGACGATTTATGTGATTATGTTTTTTTTTATTTGAAATTGTATTATTTCTTTTAGTTGGTTTTGAAATTAAAACTGAAATCGAACTAATATAAATTAAATCGGTTTTTATAAAACTAAAATCGAAATTGATGAATTGATTATTGATTTTAAAAACTGGAGACATTCAATTTCGGTTTCGATTTAACCTAAAAACTGAGCCGATTTGATCTTCCCTAATAGACAGTGTCCTAGAAGACATAAATCGATAATAATCAAAAGAGATATCTTGTATTGATTAACCGAATAATTAGTTATTAATCGATTAGAGCATTAATCGGAAGTATTTTAATTTAATAAATAATAATATACTCTATTTCATAAAAATTGACGCTTTATGAAAATTCAAAATCAAACTATCTCAATTTTGATTTATAATTAAAAAAATATTCTTAGACACAAAATTATGAAAAAAGTACCAGTAAAAAATATATTTAATTTATTTTTTAGATTTGTGAAACTATAAATAAGTAATGTATAACTTTTGTTCAAAATTGAACAAGTTTGACTTTCAGAATTTATATACCGCTACGTTTCAAAGGACAAAAGGAGTAAAATTTTGTTTAAACATATCAACCTGCAAAAAAATTACAAACAAATCTTATATATCGTTAATTTCGACCTGTTAATTTCATCTTACCCGACTTTTGTTCAATTTTTTTTTAAAAAAAAATCACTTTTTGATCCGATTTCTGTGCAGGTTCGGATTATAAACCGACTTTTAGAACATTATATATAGGTGTCTTTTATATAAATTCAAAATGGTTAAATATCAAATTGGTCACTCAAATGAATATCAAATATCTCTTTATTCAATAATCTCAACGAGATATCATTTAAATCATTAAATTCATTAAAAAAATATCAACCAAATATCTCTAAATATGTGTACATAAAGTAAAAGTGATATTTGTTGAGTTATATATATATATTTTTGAAAGCTAGCACAACGATATACAAAATTATTTAATTCAACAAAACAGTACTTTTACTTCTCATACACATATTTAAAAATATTTGTTTAATATTTATTATGACTTTAATAATTCAAATGATATCGCATTAAAATAAATTAGTGAGCGAAATGATATATGAAGTGAATGTTTAACCCAAATTCAAAACCTAATTAACATATGTTATCCCATCAAACACTATTACAGTTCAAAAAAAAATTCAAAATTACATCACAGCCAATCCTAAAGTATTTTGCTAAAGACATCAATGATCAATTATTTTACTAGTATAAAATTTAAAAACCAAAATAATTTCTAACAGTGATCCTAGTTGCTGCAATCAAGCAGTCGAATACACTTTTATTTGTAGTATGTGCTACCAACTAATTAGACTATACAGGCTGCTAGCCACTTGAAAATTGAAATAGAGTGTCCAAATTTCCTCGCAACCTTTTATTGTAAAGATTAAAATTTTACACTAGGCTCTAATCTGATGTTTAAAAAAAGACAATAATTGCTAATTTTATGATACTTTTTTTTCTAAATAAATATTTTTATGATACTTTAAGCCTTTAATGTTACGCTGCAGAAAACTAACCCTTGTTAATTTTTATGATCTACACAGAAAAGAAGGAATCCATATGTTGCAGGTTGTAAAGCCTTTGATCCAGTCTCCTTGAAGTTTGTCTAGTTTTAATAGAGAACTGAAAATATACATGTTTCTACTCAAAAAAATGTTGAACATGTGGCATATGGCTGCTTAATATATACTCCCTCTGTCCCATCCATTTCTTTACATAAAAAATTGCGTATTTGACACGCATTTTAAGGTGCATTTTAAGTATAGTTCTATAACTTATTTTTGATATTTTCTTTTTTTGTATTAAAATAGAACAATCCTATTTTTATACAAAAAAAGAAAATATCAAAAATAAGTTATAGAACTATCCTTAAAATGCACCTTAAAATTCGTGCCGGAAATTGGTCCGCAAATGTAAACTATCTAACGGGACAGAGGGAGTATATATATATATGTTAGATTATTTTTTATAATCTAATAATAATTTGTGGGCTTACAAATTTAAAGACAATTATATTTAATGTTTATTCTATTTGGACTAATTAAGTGGTCTAAAATAAAGGGTCCAATAACATCTTATTCGGTATGGGCTTTGTAATGTGTAATACCAAATAGTAATCTGATTAGAGTTAATGGGGTCTAATTAGACTACTATATAAAGAACATAATAGGGTCTTGGTCCCCAAGGCTATTCATAACCTCTACTCCTCTATTCCCATCAGATAGAGAGAGATACGGCTAGAGGCGAATCAAGTCTGTGGAAGATCAAGTCCCGAATCCATATACGTTATCTACTGTCATGGAATCAGGTACGCTTCCGTACTACAGTTTTATCATGTAACCTTGATAATATCGCATAAGATGATCCGTAATTATTTATTTAAATCTAACAATTGGTATCAGAGCCTATCTTATGTCGAATTATTAGGGTTGATCATATATATTATATGATTGTTATCCGAATTAAATTTTATATGCGTATGTATATTTTGCGAATTTTGTATATTTTGATTACATGTACAAAATCAGTCCAGATTTTCGGATATAGTGCCATGAATTTATTCTTAAGTTTCTGCGCAAACATTATAGCCATGTTTTTTGTTGGCCTTGATAACATGGTAACTATTTTGTTGTTGTTAATATTTGAGTGTCGGATGGAACATGCATGTCATGATATTTTCATGAATTAAATTAAAGATGATATGCCATGATTTTATCACATGTCTCAATTTTTTTGATTGTCTGGAATCAGATTTTAGAATCAGTATGCTACATGATTATGTTATAAATCAGTTGGCCATGATTTCAGTTACCAGTAAAGTTTTTTTCCCACCTCGGTTTTGAATAAGAACACATGTTCGTGCTTGTTCGTTTTGGTGGTTACTATCTCTCGAAGAAATCCAAATTTTATTTGGATATGTTTTTTTTTTTTTGTTGTAAAATATGAGGTGATTTAGTTTTTTAATAATTTTACAACAATGCGGATTTGGGTACATTTTTTTTAAGAAAGAAAAAATATTTTTTTTTCTTGTCCTTTTATTTCGTGAATAAGTGAGTTGAAGCAAAATATTGCCAAAGTGATATTTATGTGTAGATTTATTTATTTTGAAATATTAGGATGTGTATGTTTATTATTTATGCGTTAAAATAATCGGCCCAAAGGAAGATTATTTAATGGCCAAATAATGAATGTACGTGCGAAAATAAATATGTAATAATTAAAATTTTTCATGTGAGTAATAAACCGGCCCAAAGGAAGGTTATTACTTGACCGAATTTATTATTAATATTTGATTTCTGCGTGGAGAGTACCACTTGCAAGTTAATATTTCTGTCCAAATACTAAATATTAATGTTGTGCTAGGTATCTTGTTTGAATGGGCCCACACACACTATAGTATTTAAATTCATGTATTTTTTGTGTGCTATTATGTATGCATATGACATGAATTTCCATTATGCGAGCTTATATTTTTTTTTGTTCCAAATTGCTAGTTAATGCATCTGCTGCTAATATAACTGCCAACATGAACTCCATTCCCGTGCTTAACGGCACAAACTTTAAGAGCTGGAAAGAGAACGTTCTATTAGTTCTTGGCTGCATGGATTTAGACTATGCTATAAGGAAAGAACAACCTGCTTCTCTTACGGATGAAAGTTCTAATACTGATAAATTGAACTTTAAGAAGTGGGAGCGTTCGAATCGCTTAAGTCTAATGATGATAAAGCGCAGCATTCCTGAAGCATTCAGGGGCGGTATGTCTGATGACTCCGATGAGGTATCTGTTAAGGATTTCCTTGATGAGCTTGAAAAGCGTTTTGCGAAAAACGAAAAGGCTGAGACAAGTAAGCTTTTGGCTGATCTTGTTCAGATGAGGTATAAAGCTCAAGGAAATATTCGTGAGTACATTATGGAGATGTCTAACATCGCTTCAAAACTTAAGGCACTAAAGCTTGAATTGTCTGATGACTTGCTTGTGCATTTGGTACTCATCTCTCTTCCTACACAATACGGTCAATTTATAGTGAGTTATAATACTCAGAAGGATAAGTGGACTCTGAATGAGCTCATTTCACATTGTGTGCAAGAGGAAGATAGATTGAAGCGTGAAAAGACTGAAAGTTCTCATGTTGCAACTACCTCAAAGGCTAATCACCGAAAGAGGACTAAAGATAATGAGACTGCAGTGGGAAAATCACAGCTTAAGAAACAAAAGACTCAGGATCAAGCTGTAACTTGTTTCTTTTGTAAGGAATCTGGGCATGTGAAGAAGGAATGTCCCAAATACGCTGCATGACGTGTAAACAAAGGTAGATTTTTCACCTTTGTCTGTTTTGAAGTTAATTTGACTTCTGTGCCTAGTAATACATGGTGGGTAGATTCTGGTGCTACTACTCACATAAGTATTTCTATGCAGGGTTGCATTTGGAGTCGGAAACCAAGTGATGCTGAAAGATTCATCTATGTGGGTGATGGCAATGCAGTTCAGGTTGAGCTATTGGCACATTTATAGATTGTCTTTTGAGACTGGTCATTTTGTTGAATTAAGAGAGACTTAAGTAGTATCGTCATTTAGACGGAATTTGGTTTTCTATTTCTGTTTTGGACAAATACGGTTACTCTTGTTCATTTGGAGATAATAAATTTAGTCTATTTCTTAATTTTTTTTTGTTGCGACTGGTTCTTTGATTGATAATTTATATTTGCTAAATACAATTGCTTCACATAATGAAACCTTGCAAGTAACATCAAGAGGTACAAAACGAAGATTATCAAGAGAGAATTTTGCTATGTTATGGCATAAGCGCTTAGGACATATCTCTAAAGGGAGACTAGAGAGACTTGTGTCACATGGAATACTTGAATCTCTTGATTATTCAGACCTTAATGTATGCATTGAGTGTATTAAGGGTAAACAGACAAACATAAGGAAATTAAGTGCAAATAGGTGTACTAGTGTCTTACAGTTGATACATACTCATTTAATGTGGTCCATTCCCTACAGCTTCTTGGAATGGTCAACAGTATTTTATCACTTTTATATACAGTTGATACATACTGATATAATGTGGTCCATTCCCTACAGCTTCTTGGAATGGTCAACAGTATTTTATCACTTTTATAGACAACTATTCTTGATATGGGTACTTATTTTTAATTCATGAAAAGTCACAATCTTTGGACGTGTTTAAAGTCTTCAAAGCCGAAGTTGAAAATCAGCTTTGTGAGAAGATTAAAGCTGTCCGATCTGATCGTGGTGGTGAGTACTATGGTCGGTATGACGGATCCGGTGAACAACGTCACTTAAGACTGCAGCCTACATACTAAATAGAGTACCTAACAAAGCAATAGCTAAAACCCCTTATGAATTGTGGTCAATCAATTATTTTTTGTGGGGTTGTCCAGCTGAGGCAAGGCCTTACAAGCCGCATGAAAATAAACTGGACTCAAGAACTGTTAGTTGCTATTTTTTGGGTATCCTGAAAAAATGAAAGGTTTCAAGTTTTTTGATCCTTTGACAAAGTCTTTTTTCGAAACGGGAAATGCTAGATTTCTTGAGAATGTTGAGTTTGAGGGGGAAGATAAAAGTCAGGGATGTTGTCTTTGAGGAAGAATCAGTTTCTTTGCCTCATATAGTTCAAGACAACAATGTGGATATACCTGTACAGTTTCCTACTCAAAATCAAGATGATGCTCAAGAAGAGCAAACTCAACAAGCTCAAGATGAAGTGCCACTTAGTAGATCATCTAGTAGAGACAATAATGGCACTTGTGGATATATCACACATTCAGTGGGAGTAAAGTATTCCTGTTGCTAAAGGAGATAAGTTTAGTCTCAAACAGTGCCCTAAGAATGATCTTGAAGGAAAAGAGATGCAGAACATTCCCTATACTTCGGCTATTGGGAGTCTTATGTATGGTTAGTACCCTGCCGGTTTTGGCATTCATTATGGGTATGTTAAGTAGATATTCAAGTAACCCTGGAATGGATCATTGGATTGTAATTAAATGGGTTATAAGGTACTTGCAAAGAACAAAAATATTACATGCTCGTTTAACAGAAATCGGAAAATTTGGAGATCATTATGTATTCTGATTCTGATTATGTTGGTTGTGTAGATACAAGAAAATCTACTTCTGGTTAAGTTTTTTTTGTTATGTCTAAACAGATAGACATTAAATATCAAGTCATTGTAGAGAGAATGCAATATCAATTAGTGTCTATTAAGTATATAAGAACAAATTCTATGCTAGCAGACCCACTTACTTACTAAAGTTTTTGACACCATAAAGTTTTTTTTGGGCATACTGCTCATATGGGTGTTGTCTCATTGGAGAATATTCAGTTTTAGTGGGAGTTTTTTTGTTTTATTCTTATATTAGGTACTCAGTTTTTATTGACACTATGGTGATATTTGTGTTTTTGAGTATTCTGCAGAATAAAGTTATTTATTTTATTCTCTCTATTGCTCTATATGAGCTGTATCTTTCAATTGTGGTTTTGACATTCAGTTAGAAAGATTAAAGATTGATCTCACTAAGGTATTAAGGACCAATTGGAAATAGGCATGATTGAGATCACATTGCATGTAATTTCCAGTTACACATCCATACTTGATCTATGTCATTGAATATATTTATGTGGTGATCATTGAGGATCCAGTTACAACAATGTGGCGAAGGTCGCTTTGGTTCCATGTTTATATATGAGATGGATCAGATTGATTAAGGAAGATGTTTTCTAAAGAATAAACAGTTTTGTGCGCACTTATGGTTATTGAATGTAATTGTTGTTTGGAACAATTTGTAGCCCAAGTGGGAGATTGTTAGATTATTTTTTATAATCTAATAATAATTTGTGGGCTTACAAATTTAAAGACAATTATATTTAATGTTTATTCTATTTGGACTAATTAAGTGGTCTAAAATAAAGGGTCCAATAACATCTTATTCGGTATGGGCTTTGTAATGTGTAATACCCAATAGTAATCTGATTAGAGTTAATGGGGTCTAATTAGACTACTATATAAAGAACATAATAGGGTCTTGGTCCCCAAGGCTATTCATAACCTCTACTCCTCTATTCCCATCAGATAGAGAGAGATACGGCTAGAGGCGAATCAAGTCTGTGGAAGATCAAGTCCCGAATCCATATACGTTATCTACTGTCATGGAATCAGGTACGCTTCCGTACTACAGTTTTATCATGTAACCTTGATAATATCGCATAAGATGATCCGTAATTATTTATTTAAATCTAACAATATATATATATATTTTTATAATTAAAATTTTTATTGATGAAAAGGTTGGTAACACTTCAAGCCAAGAGCCAAGAAGGCCAACCCACCTTTACAAACCCAAGAGATGGGCCAAAAGTGAGAGTACAGAAATTACAATCAAGCCTGTTATGCCATAATTTTGGCATCTCTAATTATCTCCCAAATTTCTAATATTTATTAATTATTAATTCAGATTAATAATTATTACTTAACGCCTAAGTTTTATCCTCTCCCTGAAATGAGGAAAAATCAATCTAAATCAATCAATAACGAAAATTATCTCCAAACGATATTCTTCAAATCAGGAAGATATCACAACGATAAGATTAAATCAGATAAAATCAGTAATCACCCAGATTAACGAAGTTTATCCCTAAAGTCTTTAAGGGATAGACAGAAATCAATTTCACAGAACTACGTGGGCTTGATCCTATATAAACATAGGTACGTAGGCATCTTGGGATGATATGGCGACCGATACACGAGACAAATAGCCCCTCTTTTTTCGTAACCCTAAATCCCCTAAAACAGTCACATAAACATACAAATCGCTCTATTATTCCAGCAAACCTCCGATTTCGTGTTTTTACGAAATTCCTCCAACAACATTTGACGCTAGAAGGAGGGGCTTTTAATTATTCGAGGAGTACGAATAATTCATAATTTACAGTGTTCGAACATAATCAAAGTGGTTCTAACAGGAAGGCGATGGAGGGGTCAATAATCACAAAAAAATGACGGCTGCAATTTTGGAGCAGTGGTTATAAATGGATATAAAAAAAAAAAAGAAAAAGGACCTACGGTGGTGGTTAACAGCAAGCGCCAGGCAACGGCTGTTACGAAAAAAAAATTGCACGACCTGGAGCCTGGAGGACATGTACCAAAGGAAAAGAAGAAAAAAATGGCAAAGCGGGAAATAAAAAAAAAGGAAAAAAATATGGTGACATTGGTGGTACACAGTTAGCATGAAAAGAGAAGCAAAATTGGAAGAGGCTCATGCGAAACATACACACAGGACTACAGGAGCACACACGGTCTATCACAAAAAAAGGAAAAAAGGATAAAAATGGACACAAAATCAATTCAGTGGGACCCGTAATAAAATTATAAAAAAATTAAGAAAGTTCACGTAGCCTACACTCACTCTGCACAAAAAAAGGAGATACCAACTCACTCTGCACAAAAAAAGGAGATGACCAACACCGCAACACTGCGCACAACAAAATTAAGTCACCGAACGCCACTGGACGACGAGGAAAATAAAAGGCGGCGGCGTTTAAAAAAGATAAGTTTTTTTCCTTTTTTCGTTAAATTTCTTGCAATTATTAATTATATATTATGCCATGCATGCATAACTGTTATGTTTTTAAATATTTTTCAGAAAAAATATTTATTATTCAGAAAATTCGTGTGAGCTATCTAATTTTATGCTTGTAAAATTATTGCGATTTGGAAAATATCGTACGAGATATTTATGTTGAATGATTGTGGATTTATTTTGCAATCCCGTACGAGCTGCATGTTTCAAAGGAAAAAATACATATACGAGACGCATAATTTTGTAAAAGATTTTCTACAAAAAGGAGCATTATTTTCGAAGAAAATAAGTGTTGCGACATTCTTAAAAAAGCATATTTATTATTGCGTTTAGATTTGCAAAAGATTTTTCATATATCGTCGCGATAGTACATATATGTCAAAAAAAATTTCAAACTTGCGAACTAAATTGTCAAGTAGGGTAGCCTGGACAAGCTATAAATCTCGCAATGCAACATGCTTAGTAAAGTGCAGCACCCTCTGTGTTATTGAAGGCTCATGAGATATCGCTATATCGAATGGGTGGAGGCATCCCTATGCAAACTATCTTTATTGAAGGCCCATGAAATCTCTATATCGAATGGGTGGAGGCATCCCTATGCAAACTAGTTCGCCAGAACTACATCTACATCTCATAAACGAAGACACATCCTTATGTGGTTGCATCAGACACTTGAAAAGCGTGTATACCAGTTCGGGATATATACAAACGCCAAGGTCCTAACTAGACAACAAGGATCGCAAAGGATTTCAAACGAATTATTTATACTCGCACATTTGAAAACCTTGGCAAATATGTATCTTATACTGGTCATCGCATGCTATCACTCTTGCATCCGCATACGCCTAATGAGCACAGTGGTGCTCTAACTATTTTTCTAATCATCTCTTTTCAGTTTTTCAGCGACTCAAGAAATTTGGAAGCTTGAAGAATTCTTAGTTCTCCACTGCAGCAAGCTACACTGAAGAACTGGGGGCTAGTTGTTATGCCATAATTTTGGCATCTCTAATAATCTCCCAAATTTCTAATATTTATTAATTATTAATTCAGATTAATAATTATTACTTAACGCCTAAGTTTTATCCTCTCCCTGAAATGAGGAAAGAATCAATCTAAATCAATCAATAACGGAAATTATCTCCAAACGAGATTCTTCAAATCAGGAAGATATCACAACGATAAGATTAAATCAGATAAAATCAGTAATCACCCAGATTAACGAAGTTTATCCCTAAAGTATTTAAGGGATAGACACAAATCAATTTCACAGAACTACGTGGGCTTGATCCTATATAAACATAGGTACGTAGGCATCTTGGAATGATATGGCGAGTGGTGACCGATACACGAGACAAATCGAGACACCTTCCAAGTTCAGCCCCTCTTTTTTTGTAACCCTAAATCCCCTAAAACAGTCACATAAACATACATATCGCTCTATTATTCCAGCAAACCTCCGATTTCGTGTTTTTACGAAATTCCTCTAACAACAAAGCCTAAAAGGACTGTAAACAAGCAAGGTAAAGGAAACAAAAGTGCACAGAGTGCAACTGCGGTATGCAAAAGAGGAGAAAGAGGCCGAAATCCAGAGGGGGAGCATCACTGATGTCCTATCCCATTGTCAGAGACTTGATCCTGTGCAGCCTCGATGTGGACGACCTGAGCAGCTACAGCCGGAGCAAAACCTATCACAAAACCTTGAGCATCTATTGGGATAGGAGAAACCTGAAGTTGTGGGATTGGCGGACCAAAACCCATGTCTAGATCCAGTTTTTCTTGGAGGCGACCAAAAGGTTCAAAAAAGTGGTGCATTGTGGTCCAGTTGTTTAGCCCTATAGCTGCCAGATATTGTGCAGAGCGGTTAGCCGATTCCGAGATATAGTTAAAGCAGTTTTCCCATTCCGGATTGTAGCCAAGTAGTTATACATGTAGTATTTGATAAAGAAAGATGATAAATAAATTCCAAGCATTTTTTTAGTAGAAATAAATTCCGAGTGTTATAATTTAAATTCCAATTTTGATATTTAATTTACAAAAATATTTATAATATGATGGCACTTAAATAGCAAAATTATGGATATTTAAATAATATACATATCAACTTTTAAAAAAAAAGTAATATACATATCCACTTAGAGCTTAAATATCAATATTTAAAACTTATTTATCAATTATCCATTAAGAGTTAAGTTCTAAGGAGACCAACATTTGAGTGGAGACCGTGAAGATCAAATACATTATGCACTCAAAACATTGCAAAACATATATATATGCAAACAATGTTCAATGAATATTATAATTTCATTCAAAATCTTAAAAATCATATATGATTTGCAAGCAGGACATGTTTTGAAGAACAATTATTTACAAAACATACATGATTTTCAAGATTTCACTACTAGAAATATGTCAATAGACATAGGGTAAAAACCGATGTCTATTCTAAAAACAAACCGATGTCTTTGCGTGCGATGTTAAAAGTCTGAAGTTTAGACATCGGTTTTTCTCCGATGTCTAATACATATTTACACATCGCTTTTCAGTGTAGTTCTGATGTCTTTTGTTGTTAGTTTATGATACCTTTTACATCGGTTTATTAGCAATACCTGTTGTTGAATGCATGGTATTAACAACGGTTTTCAAATTAAGAAATGTTGTATGCCCATTAACATCGGTTTTAGCTACTGAATTTGATGAGCTACATTTAACATCGGAGTTAAGAATAACATCGATGTCTTTGTTGCTTGAAAAATGTTTCTAACATCGGTTTAATCTAATTTCCATACCAGTTTCAACCTTTATGCTTTACAATTCAAATTGGTTCGTCGGCTACTATATAAACATTTACCAAAAATCTCAACAAAAACATACCACATGATAACTAATATTAATCATTACAAAATTCAATGTTAAAGATAACTGTTGAACTGTCTAACCACAAAACAAGTTCATCAAATGATATTGTCCAACTACATGATAGCTAATATTTTATCCTGGATAAATTCGATCCATGATTTGATCAGCAAGCAGTGCACTTGTGGGCTACTATAGAGTCCTAAGGCTTGCAACACACAACTGACAACAAAAGAGATGAGAAATGCACAGCTACGCGGAAATGGAAGGCTCAAGACCTGCTCTTGAAAGGAATGACTCTGATGACTATCTGGTGGTACAAGGCAACAAGAGCAGCACCAATCAATGGACCAACCCAGAAGACCCACTAGAAATGAGATATATATTGCATATTAGTATCATATTTAAGAAAGGCAAATAAATATATAAAATCTTGTACTTATAGCAAAATACTAACATGATCATCCCATGCATGATCTTTGTTGTAGATGATGGCAGCACCAAGACTTCTAGCTGGATTTATATCAGTTCCTGTGATGGGGATGGTGGCCAAATGAACCAAGAACATTTGCGAATCCAATAGGCAGTGGAGCCAATATATGCAACATCATTTCAATAAAAATAATTCACAAGTTCAAAAGCAAGCTACACAAAGATAAACTTGAGAAGAGGTCTCTAGTAGCAAGTCCAAACAACATAGTCAGAGGATTTTTGTACAGGCATATTCCTCCCAAAAGTCACGCACTCCCAGTAGTAGCAAGCTACGAATGATACCTTTCACATCGGTTTATTAGCACACCAGAAATTCATATGACAAGGGCCTAAAACATGTCTTTAGGTCTCTACTCCCATCAATTTTGAGAATATTCAACTTAAATCAGCATTTGGAAGAAACAAAGTGATGTGATGAGAAATGTTAATGTCAGAACCTTTCATTTTTTTGAGTTGAAATAGCACTAGACATACAAGACTAATAGCAAAAGAAGAAGAAAACAAACATATTACAAACAAAACAAAAACCATCTTCTTTATATTGCATAACCCTAAATCTATCACTTATAGAAGGATCGGTACTATAAACTTAATATGCTGGCATATTCAACTTAATTTAGAAGAATGAGATCATGCATAGTAACATATACGAAGTTACGAACAAATGGAGTACATACCGGGACATGAGAGTCTCTAGCACTTCTGTTAGCATCAGTTGCAGAGAAGACGGTGTAGACAAGAACAAAGGTACCAACAATCTCAGCACCAATACCATCACCCTTTGTGTACCCATGGTTCACAACATTAGAACCACCGCCATTGAGCTCAAACCTCGAATATCCCTCAAAGCCTTTGATAACACCAGCACCACAAATAGCACCAAGCCACTGCATCACCATATAGAACAGAGCCCTGGTAAGCGAAAGCTTCCTAGCCAGGAACAACCCAAAGGTCACAGATGGGTTTATGTGCCCTCGTGTTCATTTTTATCAGGCAACAAAATTGATAAATACAGAGCACTAAAATAACCATTTGTAGATCTAACATACCACGAGTTCTGACAAACAAAAACAACACAAGATACAAAAATATATATACTCCAAACATTTCTCACAAAACCAACTAAAAGTAAATTTTACAAGCACTTGCAGGAAGTGCAGAACCTAATAAACCCTTTACATCCCATTTAATTGAGTATATAACTATATATAAACATATATGCAGTGTTTATATGCACTGTTTAGGACGAGATCTGAATTAACTTTACAAGACCAGAAAAATATACAAATATAAAAGAATATGCAAGAAAAATGTAATAAGCAAAGATTAAACCCACTAATTAGAAGAAGGTAGAGCAAATTCGAAACCCACTTATTAATTGCAAGAAGACAGATGGAGTCGAGCCATTCCTCTAACAACTTTACTTGTAAACAAAATAAGAAAATCAAAGTTAAAAATTAGGGTTTCAAACAAGCTACATACATATTGATTAAAGCTTACCCACTTACTAATGTAATTTTTGGAGCTTTTGATTCAAACAAATCGGCCTTATACTACTCTGTACATACTACAAATCGGCTTTGGAGCTTGCTGATTGCTGATTAAGCTTATACGATACACATGGTTGAATTGTGGTGCCAAAATTGAGGATTTTTCGTTGTGATTGGTTCGATTGATTGATGTGGGTTAGGCTATAGTTTAGTAGATCATACTTATTGATGATTGTTGTACATACTACAGAGATTGAGCATGAGAAAAGGGGGAATCGGGTTAGGGTTCTAAGAAAAGGGGGGAATCGGGGGAGAGAGAGAGAGGGAGAGAGGTGTTTTAGATTTAGAATGAGGGTGAGAGTGAGAAAAGGCACGTGTGTTTATTTTAGTTTAGTTTTTGTATTCTTTAATTAATTTCATTTTGGATGGCAAAAATTAAGTTGTGAGAAAAGGGGGGAATCAAGCTGTGTTTTGTGATTGTCGGGTGGGGGAAAAAAAAATTCTAAGTACAAAAAAATTGGTGAAATGTTGTAGAAAATTTTCTAAGGGGGGAAAATATGGGGAGGTCGTTCTTGTAATTTTTTAAAAAGAGTTTTAGACATCGCTTTAAAAGAAGCCTGATATCTGAGTCGTTGTTAGAAATTTTTAAAAAGTTTTAGACATCGCTTTTTAAGTAAAACTGATGTCTGGTTTATATAAGACATCGATTTTAAAATTACTGATGTAAAAAGGCTTTTAATATCGGTGGCATTTGGAACCGATGTCTTAAGTGCGATGTCTAATCCTGTTTTTTTAGTAGTGTTTTAATGAAATTTGCATGTAAAACATATATGATTTTCAAGATTTTTAATGAAATAAATGAAATAGTGATTTTCATAGAACATGATTTTCAATAAATAAGTTTTTGTAATATTTTAATTAATATATGGTCTCCTATCTCCACTAAAATTCTGGTCTCCATAGAACTTAACTCTACCGATTAATATAAAATATAAGGTATAAACCATTATTAACAACATTTAATCAATAATCAAAACAATTATTCCTGCTTCGCTATTAATAATAGTCACTGACAAGCCATGTGAAATTGAACCAGGATAAAATAGAGATGTTCAAAAAGCTTGAAGCTCGAAATCCGGCCCGATCTGATTCGGAAAAAAGCTTGAAAAGCTCGGTCCGAAAAAAGCTTGATCCGAAAAAAACTTGGCCCAGTTCGGCCCGACCCGAGAGCCTAAGATGGGCCTCCTTTTTTTCCGAAGCCCGCTCGGCCCCAAAAGCCCGGGCTTTCTCAACCCGACTCGAGCTCGTTTATAAAATTTTCTATAGGTTTTAAAAATATTGCATGAGGAGGGATTTGAACCCACAACCATGCACTCATGTCTTGTGGGTTTTTAATGCCACATTCCAACCATTTGGACTACAACACTGTTGTTTTAATATATGACAATCTAAATAATATATAAAACAGAGCAAAATAATATTAGAAATATTACTGATAAATAATATTAATAACTAATAATACTACCACATTGTTTCTATTATTGAAATATTATCGAAATAATAGTACAACAATATTTTAAGAGTACAATTTTTTTTTTGAGAGCATATTTTAATAGTACTAAAACATTTTTCTATTATTGTAATATTTTAATAGTACAATTATTGTTTCTATTTTTTTAAAATATTTCTCGATGTTTCAACCGTACGAATGTCAAGATATATCTAACTAAATGATATTCCCAAATTTTCAAATAATATAAAATGAATTTGGTTGGAGATCTTAATAGAACACTACTCCCGCTGTCCCTCGTGGTAGTTTATATCGGGTTTTTTCACGGAGACCAAGAATTATGATTAAAATAAGTGAAGTAGTGGGTGTAATAGTGATTTTATTGTAAAAAAGTGAAGTAGTGGGTGAAATATTGATTTTATTGTTAAAATAAGTGAAGTAGTGGGTGTAATAGTGTAAAGTGTTGAAAAAGTGGAGTAAAGTAGTGGATGTAATAATGTATTTCATTGTTAAAAGTTACTATTTATAGTACGTAAAGAAATGAGAGGGACGTCCCAAAATAGTACTCCCTCCGTCCCGCCCATTTGTTATCGTTTCAAAATAGGGTGTCGACACGCATTTTAAGGTGTATTTTAAGGATAGTTCTATAACTTATTTTTAAAAGTTTCTTTTTTTTTTGTATAAAAATAGAACAATCATATTTTTATACAAAAAAGAAAATTTGAAAAATAAGGTATGGAACTATCCTTAAAATTCACCTTAAAATGCATGTCAGAAAGTGACAAAAAAGTGTAAACAAATGGATGGGACAGAGGGAGTAACTGTAAAGAAATGAGAGGGACAGAGGGAGTAATATATTGTCTAGTACTCGTAACTAGTGCTTCTACCAGATTATTATTTCAATTTTTTTAGAAATATTTCTCGACGATCCAACCGTACGGATATCAAAATATATTTAATTTAATGATATTCCCAAATTTTCAAAAAATAGAAAATTAATTTGTTTGAAGATCTTAGTAGATTACTACTATTCTTGTTATATTTGGTTAAATAAATGAAAATTAGATAATTTATTATTTTTTTTCTTGATAATTTGTAAATTAAACAATTTCTAACATCTTGTTTTACTTTTTATTATTATGTGTAAAGATGTTTATATAATTAAAAAGGAATTTTCAGATTTTTTTGACAAACAAAATAAATAATTTTCAAATTTTTTTTTAAAAAATGTAAATTCAATGACTAAACGAGCTACCCGGCTCGACTCGTTTAACAGCTACCCGACTCGGCTCGTTACGCTCGCAAGTAAACTCGACTCGTATAAAAAACGAGCCGGGTTCGGCGGGGATTTTCGGCTCATTTAATAAACGAGCCCGGCTTGGCTCGTTTGAAAAAACCCGACTCGTTTTAAAGCTCGGCTCGAACTCGCCCGGCTCGATTCGAATTACAGCCCTACCCGGTTCGGCCCGGATAAAAGCCCGGGCTTTTTAAGAAATTCGGATAAAAATCCGATTTTTTATAGATAAAATCTAAAAATATATAATTTTTTTATAATATTCAAGAATATTAAACTTAGCAATACAGTATGAAGGATCATGAGGTGAGGAAGAATCAACAATATGCAAGACAAATCCTTCTTTTAAGAAAACTTATTAAGTGTAGAGGATGTGCTTCTCAAAATTGTCATATACGAAAAGATTTGTACGGTGTGCTTCTTATGTATTCTGGAGTCTAGAAGTTGGGGGTGTAACTCTTTGAAAATTGTTTATTTTCTTTTTTTTTTTTGTATATTAATATATTAGCTTTGAAAAAAAAGACAAAGAATACGTATATATAAACTAAAAAAAACCCGGATAAAACCCGGCCCGGCCCGATCCAGCCCAAGGGCCTAAAACGGGCCTCATATTTTAGTGGAAGCCCGACCCGACCTAATTTTTGAATAAGCCCGGATAAAACCCAGACCGAAGTATTTTTTGTGCATCTCTAGGATAAAAGTAACGAGAAGCGGAATAAAAAAAATTGAATATAGATACTCCCTCTGTCTCTTATTACTTTTCCCACTTTTCTTTTAAGGTAATTCAAATAACTTTTCCTGTTTCTATTTTAAGCCATATAAAACAAATAAAATTATACATATATGTTTACAACTTTATACATATACAGGCCATTATTCTATGGAGAACCATCTTACGTGGAGAACCGTGATACTCCCTCTGTCTCTTATTACTTTTCCCACTTTTCTTTTAAGGTAATTCAAGTAACTTTTCCTGTTTCTATTTTAAGCCATATAAAACAAATAAAATTATACATATATGTTTACAACTTTATACATATACATGCCATTGTTCTATGGAGAACCATCTTACGTGGAGAACCGTGGACAATGCAATTTTTCAAGTAGGTCTAAATTATTCATTTCTGAACAAATGGGGACAATGCAATGATGCATAGGCTTTTTTTTTTTCAATTTATAGTTCTAAAAATTTTGTTGTACTAATATGTGTAATTTTCTTGTATATTTAGCATAATTCGTGTGCATGTAATTCCGAGATTTGATTGGTTGTTAAAATGGTCTCCTGTAATGTTATCTTGTAATGTTATCGGTGGATATAGTTAATTGTGGATTGGCCCTTTGTAATTGTAGATTGGGCGGTAATTTCACTTCCCAAAGCATTTGAAAATTTTTGTAATGGACTCTTAATCATTACATTTCTTAATACCTGTGTCAATCAAGAAATGAGAAAAGTTTAAAAAAACAGAGGGAGTATTAAAACAGAAAAAAATTAGTAACAGGACTACAGCAGTCCAATAACCAGAAAGATCACAAGAGGTTTAATTGTACTCGTTTTAGGTCAAAGAAACAGTAACAGTTTTTATAAAAGTTTACGAGCAACAATAAGCATTTACAACATCATGCGCTGTATGTCTGTATGTTGAAAATAATACTAGTAAGCAAAGATAGTACTAGACAAAATTGACCCATACATCTGAATTGCCTGGGGCAGAATACAAACAAATGAACATACAAAATTATATAGAATACCACAAATATATCATAAGACATTATTTACAGGTTGCTACATAGGTAACTAGAAATGATAGCACACAACTAGAAAATAAATATAATCACAACTGAAATTTTCTAACACCGTCACAGTAACATGTATAGGAGAGAAATACACCATCTCAATTGCCTATGATCTATGGTCTTGTGCTTTATACAAAGATCCCCATATACCTTTTTAAATGAAGTCTTGGCAAGTATAAGACCTCAACCAGTCTCAACATTAGCTTTCAAGAATCTCTTCCAATAAATACAAGAGCCACCAATAATCTAAAGATCATGTAACAACCCATCAGACTACAAATCCAAAAGGTACGTTCAAAGCTAAACTAATGGTATAAATATCGCCTAGATTATGATTTAGCTGATTGGGAATCTTGGCCAATCAGAAAATCAAATAAATACATTTAAATTATCCATCAGCACTCCAGATATAGTCCATCCAGTTATATAGTCAAGTCAGCTCAAGAGGTGCATTTTTCGATAGAACAAGTCTGTAAGAACATTACTCAGTGGCGGCGTAGCAATGCCATTCAAAAACCAGAAACTGGCATGCACTTGCTATATGGTTAGAAGATGGGGCAACTGAGTGGTTATAGGAGCCATCCCTTGTCTGTGGTTCATTTCCAGTTCCTGAATTGTTTACAGGAAAGTTGCAGTGAACTAGTGGAGATCTTCACAGATACAAAATAACCACAATAGCCACATGTCAACAAATGAGTTGAAAAATTGCCTACCTCTGTGAAGCTGAAATCATCTTTGAACATCCTCCAGACCTACTCAATAAGTCATAAGCAAGATCCAACGATAAATTCACTGAATCACTTCACTTCTGTTCCATTATAGCAGATTGTGCTGAAGAAATTAGCACAAAGAGCTGCCAAAACCCAAAAATTAGCACAAGGTGCAAGTTCAGACTTCTAAGCACCATGACCAAACTCAATAATGTGATCTGATGATGCCCAAGAACTCAGTATGCTGCTCACATGAAGCCTGCATAATGGGCTGACATCTACAAGTCTCTCTTACCCATGATTCCTGCAGAAGTTTGCTTCTTCTGAATGCCATGCTGCCAGGCATCTCTTGATTTGTCACTGGACTGATCAAAATCATCCAAGGAGTTGTCCGAATGTGACTTGTAGGGACGGTAATTTCCATTTCTAGGAATTACTGTTGAGTTGGATTTCTCATCATCTTCTGATGGTGTTCCTGACCGAGATTCCATGTGCATATCATATGGCCTCTGTCTCGGCCCAGATCTAAACCCCCTTGTGCTTTTAGCAGGCAATGGAGCATAAGCAGGGGCCTTTGGTACCAGAAAGTCTTTAGGGAGAGCATCCATATCCATATAACTGTTTCTTGCCTTGGCATCAGTAATCAACGCAGCCCAATCTTCAGATTTAATCAAAGCATTGGCATTTCCCATTATCTGTCAAGATCAAAACCAAATATCAGTATGCAAAGTACATGAAAGAGAATTTTAACCAGGTAGCATAGATCATGGATAATATAAAATATGACAAGTAGTATAAAGCCATACCCAAAGAGCTCTTTTTGATCGAGTAAGGGCAACATTCATACGCCGGATATCAGCAACAAAGCCGACTCCATGATTTGATGCACGGACACAGGACATTATAATAACATCGCGTTCTTGACCTTGAAAAGCATCAACAGTGTTGATATAAAGATCCTTTCCATCTTCTGAATTCAGGACATCCTCAAACTCCCGTTGAATACATCTCAACTGAAGCTTGTAAGGGGTGATAATCCCAATAGACAATTTTCCAATACCTAGTGACTTCAAGGTTTTCTGGAGATGCTCATACAAGCGTAAACAAAACTGTGCTTCATGTATATTCTGATAAGAAACAGATCCACCTCGATGGGATTCCCTACCATGTGTAATATCATAGAAGACATAAGGCCTAAGCAAAGTATCCTTGTAGTATAACTCATCGGGCCTATTAACCACACTCTCACTATCAGTCAGCCGTCCTTGATAAAAGTATCTAGAAGGAAAATCTCTGATTTGAGGATGCATCCTATACTGCACGGACAACAACATGGTCGGGCAACCTGCTTGTTGAAACCTCTCAAAAAGACTTCTACTGTACAGTAAGGTTCCAGCTGCCTTGCTGATAACTGTAGCAGGAAGCTGCTGCGGATCACCAACAAGAACACACCTTGCAGCACCAAGAGCAAGAGGAGGTAGCACCGCAACTTCACTAGCTTGGGCTGCTTCGTCAATCACCACCATGTCAAAACCATGAGTAAGACGTGAGAACAATTTCCGCCCACTACTTGATACTGTAGTAAAAACAACTTCGGCCTCGTTAGCAAAGCTTGCCTCCAGACTGGCACGAGCCTCTTCCAAATTGAAGTTGCTGCCAGCACGAAACTTGCCTTCCAATATAAGAAGGCGTGACATCTCAACCAAAACTTTATCCCTATTTTCAACCACAGCAGCAAGGTTCTGTAGCAAACTGTCTCGATTCTGGTCGCGGGCCACAAGAATATCAGGATCAACTCCAACAGATCCCTGAGCTCGCCCAGCTACAGCTGCAGCGTTAAGACTCATTTGCAAGTGACCAATCTGCTGAGACAACAGAGCCTCCCGGGCTCTTAATTGGTGCATCCATCCAAAAATTTCATCCTTGCTTTTTACTAAGAGCTGTTCAGTTCGACGCTCAACAGACACTGCTTGTGCCGCACGTGTTTGGGAATCAACTCCAACTCGAGCAACATCTGGCCTATAAATTTTCATCTCACCATCAATGAAACCACGATCAAGAACACGTGAGAGCAGCTCATCAGTTGCAGCATTTGAGGGGGCACAAACAAGCATCCTAGGTTTGGGGCAAAGTTTTGGAAGAGTACGAAATAGATTCTGATCCATGCTCTGAAGCACTTCATCTATAGAACCAGTTGCAACATTGTCTGAATTACTCTCACTCGTTTGCTTATAGCTTTCAGGTGCTAGTTTCTTGAGCAATGCAGTATAATAGTGTTGATACTGGATCAGATGAATCACATTCAGCATTCCCCACACAGTGTGTGTCTTACCCGTTCCAGGAGGCCCTTGTACTAAAGTAAATGGCCATGGATCTTGTCTCTTCGCCATCACATTAGTTGTACCAGCAGCTGTATGCATGGCAGCCCACTGAATTGCAGCCAGCTGTGGCTCATTAAAAGTCTTCCGTAGATATTCAGAAAAATTAGGCGTGAAGCACTCTGGCATTACAGGCTGTTGCTCTTCATATTTTGGGAAGTGTTCTGGACTAGGCTGAAGAATAGCGGTTTGCATCTAAAACATAACATGTATTAGTGTTAATTATAAAAGCATAAAACAATCCTATGATTAGTCTGTCCATCAGAATTCGTTTCATTTTATAAATTCTTACTTTCAATATAAAAAAAGCTAACAGTTGCAAAAAAAAAAAGGTAAACCAAAAGAAATAGAGATAGAAGCAGTGATATAAAAAAAGGTGTGCATCATCAAACATTTAGTTCAAGTTGTTGAATTAACAGGGAAGTAGTACTAGCTTTAGATATATCACCTGCAAATTTAGACGGCGAAATGCATGCAACGCAATGTACTCCCTCTGGGTGGTTGCTGTTGTGCCAAGAACGGTCAGATACCAGATGCCTCTAGGGTGCAATTTATTTAATATATGATCATCATCAGGCTTACTGCAAATTTTTGCAGAACAGGTAGAGCCGTAAGGGTCAACATCAATCCACAATAAATGCTGCAGAATAACTGAATACTTGTGAAAACTTTAACTAACCTGTTAGGATCGTAAGAGTCCCCAACAAAAAAATGAAGAATAGCGCCAGGAGGATCACGAGTATCAATAGCCATATGCCGCCTCACTGTACCGGCCACGCGCCCACTGGGCTCAGGTTCATCATCTTCATCTATGGCAGAAGAGCTAATCCTCCTCGATCTGACTGTTTTGCACAACACGGGTAAAAAATATTAGAACCTGAACTGTAAAAAAGATAAGCATTAATATGGACAAGAAAATTATCGCACTAAATATGACATGTATATTGGTATATACACATTATATACCTGCTCCAGGCCTTGGAGACGAAAGAACTGCAACATCACCTTCTTTGAATGTCCACTTGCAATCATTTGTTGGTAAAATTATTACATCATACCATCCTAATACGTATGTTCAAAACAACAGAAGATTAATGGGAAGATAAGATGAATGAAGCAGCAAACCTAAATAACATAAACATCTTGAGATAAACATGCAAAGAATAAATTGAACAAAATTAAAGGAAAGAATCTAAAGAATCAATTCTTTTAGAGGGAAAGAAAGCTCCACAAAAGAAGCTTCATCCCCCAAGTGTAACGAGACATAACACATCAATAACATCATTATCCACTACCACTTAATTAACCTCTAATTAGCTTATAACATGCATAGAAAATAATGTACTACTCCTACATAATATCAATGCACTGAAAGTCAAAATTACATAACAGCATGTTGCAAATGATCACATCATTATGAACAACCACTGAACTAACTTCTCATTAGTTTTGAGAGATAAACATGCAAAGAAAATAATGTACTACATATATTACATCAAAGCATAACAAGTCACAAGTACAAACCAGTGCAGAACTTTTTATTTTTGTTTCTCAGTGTCATTCCACACTATTTACACAACTAGTATTTTTTAGTACTCTGTTTCAGAGTAAATCCAAATCTCAAAAACCTACGATAAATAAAATAAAAAAAACTAAATGTTAACCTCAAATTTTAAGTTATAGATGGCATAGAAAATTTTACCATGATCTGTGGGCAAATTTTTGTATAGGGGGACATGATTCATGCATCACAAAATTTAAAGCATGTATATAAACGTGCGTCCGCATGCTAAACACACTAAGAAATTTTGTAAGAGAGCACAAAAGTTTACCTCTTTCCCGTCGTTCAACACTTTTAACGCGAACCATGACATGCAAGTCTCTTGAAACTGTTTCAGTTAATTCCTCCCACGTGCTGTAAAGTTGTGCACGGCACTCCTCAAAAAGCAAGGGCTCGAACACTCTGACATACTCTTCAACAGACTCAAACTGGCCAGGAACACATTGAAGCTCTGCCTCCTCTGATGTGAATATTTTAAAGTTACATTAACAAAATAATACATAAAATAAAAATCATGCACACGTAAATGAATTTCATGAAATTCTATGACAAAAAAATTAACCGTAAGCAGCAAAATCATCAAACAACAGATGGGAATGTTACTAGAAACTTAAGCTAATTTTGTATTCTTATGAAAATTCAGATTACAATTGAGAACTTTACAAACAGTGACAATTATCCTTAAATTGCTTAACGTATACTGAGATACTATACTGAGATACTAATAGTTTTAGATAAGGATAACATATGATCAGAATTAAAAGCATGACATCCTCAAACGAAGGAGAACGACTTGGTGTGAAAATCTATTGTCTATTAGTAACAGAAATTTTTTTTTTTCAACCCATAGCTTCCTAGAAATTGGACGCCCAACGCATGAAGCTACAGGGGTCCCCTCTACTATGCATGGGCCTTATACAAACATTACACTTGTTCAATAACTAATACAGCACAGTCCTGTCTCACCTATACTCCTTAAACCGAATACACGGGGCATAATGGAAACAAATATACCATCATAAAAGAAACTTAAATTCCATGGGCCTTATACAAACATTACACTTGTTCAATAACTAATACAGCACAGTCCTGTCTCACCTATACTCCTTAAACCGAATACACGGGGCATAATGGAAACAAATATACCATCATAAAAGAAACTTAAATTCCAAAATAAGACGCTATTTTAGTAGGATCATTACACAGGGAAGATATATTTTAATACTAAAAAAAGCTATGGCAGTAAAACATCACTTCTCTACTTCTCTGTTTAATCTGCAACAAGTCGACAACCAATATGCATGACTCAAAACAAAAACGTATTCTATCACAATCTAAGTCAAAGGCCCGAAGAGACCTACAGGCTGAACACCTGAACCCAGGGAGAGAAAAACAATCCCTTTGCTCCCTGTTCAGGAAATTTTAAGGTGGAATCTTTTATGCATGCTTTTCCTGGAGCAGCTGAAGGTTTCGGTATATAAGTGTCGGAACATGTCAGCCATACTAGTTACTGATAATAATCTAAATAAAAAACCATCCATAGAAATTACCTAACTGATGTATACACTAAAATGAAAGAAACTTAACCATGTCACTTCTTCTCTTAGATGTATGAACAGTAACTGAGTAAAGTAATTTACTCTTTCCAATAACAATCTCCACACATGTCTGAGATAAGGACATCACTACTACCATGTGCAATATACAAAAACAAATGGTCAATACTACCATGTGCAGTTTTGTACTTCACCCTTTCCATAATATGCAAAAGAATAATCCATTAACTCATATGACACAATAAGCCAATAAAAAAGTGATGATTTAGCAAATATATAATCACACATAAAGATGTATACGCTAAAGAAGGGGGGAATTTAATACCTGGATGATGCCAAAATTTTTCATTGGTCACCTCACGCAGAAGCCGTTCCACTGATGTATCTAGATACTGCGTAACGCCAGAATTTTGCTTCTTTGAAGGCAATTTCTTTGCTACTGCTTTTGTATCCACAAAGCTTTGATTGCTTCCAGTTGGTTTCTTACTGGTCCCCTGCAAATTCTTATTCTGCCTCGAATCTGTTGGAGTCTTCCAGGGACCTGGTCGTGGAATGGTGGACATCTGAGCCTCAGCAGCAAGGTCTGCAGTACTGTTAAGCCTCCTCGGCCGATTTAAAGCTGCTCCAGAAGTCATGTCACCATCAAATTCAGACTTGGTATCATTAGAATCAACTAAACTGCTTCCTTCATTGTATGATATATTAACCTGCTTGGTGTCCTTGTTCAGTTTATCGCCAGTAGGAGCAGCAGGCACAAAAGATGGAGGACGTATCTCTTTCACATTACGTGTTGTAGTCGACTGTGAGAAGTTCTGCCTTCGAGGAGTCGAGCTTTTGATAGCACCAGCCTGCTTGACATCTTCAAGATTAAGAAACATGGTCTGCCTGCTTCGCTTCTTTCCAAGCATAGCTTCCTTGTGCTGGTCAACCTTAGGCCTCTTTCCGGAATTATTTGCTAACTTAAGTGCATGAATTGCTTCAGCACCTTTAATCTCTCTTTGTTTGGGTACCGAAGCAGATTCTTCCTGACTGTTTGTTGAACTATCAGGCTTACAGTTGGTTTGTACATTTTGAATATGTTTCCCATCATTTGAATCTGTATCTAATGACGCGGTGTTGCTGTATTTATCCTTGATATTATCAGCAGCACTGCAAGAAACCTTTTCAACGATGGGACCAGAATCCCCATGATTTACTATCTCAGTGGCTGGCTTCATCTCAACATCTTTGTTACCACCAGGGATTGACCTTTCGTTAGCCATTCCATTTCTTTCAGCAAAGCCTTCTTTAACTTCAACTTGATCATCCACTGACTCCGACACTAGATGTGACACTGTCTTGTCGTCACCATTACTTGACTTGGACGAAGCACTACTAAAGTTCATATCTCTTAGACTTTTCTGATCACCACCAGTTTCGGCTGCTTGAGCACCTTTTGGACGAATAAAGGGCTGAAATCCTGAAACAGAAGATGCATGGGAGAAAGCATGGTTATTGACTATTATCTGGGAGCTGCTGGATGCCGTCAATACATCAGAGGTATGTGCACTGGAAGAAGGAACTGCAGGTTGAGGCTGGAAGCAGAAGAAACTATTATTCTCCTCCTCATCTTCAGCAGGGGGTTCATTAAGATCAAATATTGGTTTTCCTCTAGATCCCATCTCATATATAAATGCATACACAAACTGCACCAAATATAAGAACAGGTTCACCTCTCACATACAATTTATAACTAGCAAAAAACATACATGACACGCACACAGGCTGATGAAGATGTTATCCAGAGCAATGTGAATATGTCCAATGTAACTTACATCATTCAGATAATGATAAACCATCAATTTCAAAGACCATCGAACAAAACAAGTATGCTCTGAAACATAAAACATACAAGAAGCACAATGCCTCAATTGCACTAACCAACTAAAGCAAATTAACAAATGCTACACAATCGAGAAAATCCTACAACACTGACAGTCATCAAAGGCAGGTAACAAACACAAGAAGACAATATCATCTAGCATCCTAACCTAAATAGATAAAAATCTGTACTAATCAACAAGAGGCCCTCAATGTTACAGATCAAAAGCATCGTAAACAATCATAAGCAAACCACACATTCGAAGACATATAAAACTGCAACCCCATTCATTCAAAATAGCAACAACCATAAGCAAGCAAAACACATATAAACACGATAATTGTTAAACTAATTACATCAAAACTCAAATCCAACAACCACCTTAAAAAGATCCAAACCCTAATTGTTCAATATTCAAACTTCCCCAATCCAATTGTTCAATTAGCTTCACTATTACTTATTTAACCTAATTATTTCCCAAATTCAATTGTTAAATCAAACCCTAGATTAATTGCAGCACTGTAGTGAATCAATTATAGGATACAATGAACAGAAAAGATCAGATGTATCCGCGAGGATTACCAGGTGTTGAATTGAAATCGCTGCCAAAGTCTAATCCAATCTGTAAATCGCACAACAATTAGCCGCCATTAGTGTATATATACGTATAAAAGTCTGTATGTATAGGTTCAACACGATGATGAGTTAGGTTTACCTTTTAACTTGAATTGAATCTAGATATATTATTATGTGATGTGAGTCTCAATAATATTATTAAATTAAATAAAATATGAGTGTGTAATAGAGCAAGGTTTCTAGAGAGAGAGTTGAGAGAGAGATGGGAGAGAGAGTTTGGAGAGAGATGCAAATATGATGGAGAGATAGAGAGGGGGTGGATGGGTATATATAGGAAATATCGAGGCTGACTCGCCGGTCGGGTTTTTTTCAGGTCACCGTTGATATTTACGCCGACCCAGTATTTTTCGGATCATTTTTATTTTTCTCTTTTTTTATTTTTTTTTTGAAACAAATTTTTCTCTTTTTTTATTTTTTTTTCTTTTTTCTTTTGTAAGGTTGAATGTGCAAATCAGCCCCTTGTTTGGTACAAACAATAAAGGGTACTTTGTGTGCTTTTTGGTAATTTCATAATTGTACGTTTTGGGATTTTTCGTAAAATACACTATGTTTTTATTTTAGTGGATATAATAATAAAGCTTATTCTTCGCTTAATTTGGTAAAAAATCAATAGGATATTTTTATTTTTATTCCTAATTTATAAAGTCATTGAAATGCTTTTTCAATACAAATCTATCTATCTATACTATTATATAAAAGTCGAAACATTAAAAGTTTTGGTACCTGTTTTTTGGTACTTGAGATTGATTATGTTTTACTACACCAAGTGAGTTTTGAGCCTATATGCACATCTTTTGCATTTATATTCTTTTGCTTGAGTGTCCACTTATCATTTGCATTGCTAGCCCTTGTTTGAGTTCTATCTTGAAATGCATGACATTGATTGATGATAAAATGATAAAGGCACTTAGGAATAACCTATATTTCCAAAAATATCCACACCATGCTTATGTGATCAATTAGTTAACCCTTTAAGCTTAATCATATTCTTTCGGTGATACACCACATTACTCGCCTAAGACCTTTTTCTTGTATAGCCTTACGTATTCTTGATCCCAATTTGTCAAAGGCTAGTAGGAACTTGAGGGAGCAATAAAGTGTGTGAAATAGCGTTTACTTTTGTTCATAACTTTTGAGGAAATATATGTTGGTTACCTTGCTAGTCGATTTTCAACTTAAATCTAAAGGAGGATTATTGTTGCTTACATTTATCGTAGCTCTCATAAAATAGAGAAAAAAAAAGAAAAAAAAAGAAAAAAATACATATGAGAGCATACTTATGTTTTTTGTAATCCTCCTTCATTCGACTAGACAAGTCCTTTTGTTGAAAATAATAATAATTGTGTGGGGAGGTGTTGTGCATGATATTCTTGGTGACTACTAGCTTTTGACACTTCACCTTATTGTGGCCTTTCTTGACATACCTTGTCCCTAGTCCCATTACAACCCTAATAAAGACCTTTTGATTGTCATTATTAATGTATGTTGTGATTTAAGTTGGGATGATACCAAGTGTCAAGCATGCATTTGATTTTGTTGGAATTGAGTGATACACTTACCCTTGTTTTTGAGTGAATATTCTTTTGTGAGTGAAAGGTGAGGTATTGCTTGTTTGTTTTTTTTGCATAAGAGATCTCAAGTTTTGACTCTAAGGTGTCCCCTTGTAGACTTAGCATAGTTACCAATAATTTTTGCATTTGACATGAACTTAGAATCACTCTTGCATGATTCTTTAAGTAGACTATGTGAATCCTTGCACTTTCCACACCAAGACTTTGCAAATTCATTTTGATTCTTAAGTTGATGTGTCATGAGAGGACATGCATGTGTGGTGTGCATTACCATGTGATCTTTTATACAAACTAGATGGATTTTGTGGGTACATTCACTATAGGCCCTCACGAGACCTCACTCGTCCACTTGGGCTGCATAGGGGTTTAAAGGGCTTGTTGCATATGCCAAATGCAATCGTCACACCTACGAAAAAGAGTATTGGACTTTTTATCTAGATTTTTTTTTTTTTTTTTTACTCGAAGACGAGCAAAAGATAGGTATGGGGGGCATTTAATAAGTGCATATTTTTTTCATATTTTTATTACCTATTTATTGTTTAAACTCGTATTTTAATAATTTATTTGTGTTGCATTTCAGGAAATTCGTGAATAAATAAAGAAATGGCAAAATAAAGAAATAAAGTGCAAGGAAGGGAAAAAGAGGAAGAAAAAGGACTTAAATGAAAAGAGGAAAAAGAATTAGGAGCTTGGTGCAAAAGGAATCTTGGAGGACATGTGGAAGGTGGAGATCATCCCAACACACTACATAAGTGTATGGCCAAGATCAACTCTTCAAAGTTTAAGGGGGAAGGAAACAAATAGATGGCTAGGATTTCTCCACCACATTATGAAGATGTAGGGCCAAGATTAACCCAACACACCCCTAAACCCTAATTCTCATCCTATAAATACCCCCCATCCCCCTTGTATTTAACAACTGAGATTAGAACCTAGATTTTAGTAGTGTAGTTTTAGGGTAGATTTAATTTCTTGTTTAAATTTTGTAAACACTCCTCTTTTAATTAATGCAAATTTTCATTTCCTTTAATTTTTTGTCTTGCTCTTTCTTTTATGTTGCCTTCACTTTCGTTATTTTCATAAATCCGATTAGTGGACAAAGTAGCGAAATGCTAACCACTTGGGGTTGTAAGTAACGATTTTTATTTTTCTTGTTCTTAGTAATTAATTGTAGTTGTGCCCCTTTAAATCTTCATTTTATTGTGGGTTTCATAATTTTTAATTGTAGATCTAAATTTTATGTTTTATGTGTTAGTGTAATAAAAATAATATATAAAAAAAAATACAAAACGTTAGTTTTATTTTCAGTACTTAATTTTCTGTTTCGTTTGTTTAGTTTTAATTCGAAGCCTTAAGCTCTTTTCCTCTGTTTCTTTTTGGTTAATTTCAAAAACCCACTCCCTTGTTTCTTTCTTTTTAGTCGAATCACCAAACCCAGTTACTCATCTTCTTGTTTATTTTCGATTTCCCCAGCCTTCTCCCTCCTTTCTTTATATTCGCTGCAAATCTCTTATAACCCTCAAACACCCACCACACCTCTCTGTTTTTCTTGTTTAATTTTTGCTGAGTTCCGTTCTGAGTTAACTCGTTCGTTGTTTTGATGGCTGAGTCATTCGTTTTACTGGTTTTGTGGTTTAAATGCTGCGTTTTGAGTCCTCTTTGCTGCGTATTGTTTGTTTTAGAGCCTGAGTCGCTTTGAGTTCTTAGTCCAGTGGTTGTGAATCGTTGAGTTTTAGCTCGAGTTTACTGTTTTGCTGTGCTTTGCTGTTTATTCGCAATGGAGTCTGTGATTATTTGGTTTTCTTAGTTTCTGTGTGTTGATTTATGTTTGAATTCTGGTTGTTTTCGATGGGTTCACGGCCGAGTTAGTGTCATTGTAATCGAGCTGCTGTGTTTATACGTTTATGATGTTTGTTTTCGAGTTGCTGTTTGTTTCTCCAAGTCTTTATGCTGAGTTTTGTTTTCGAATTAGCTTGCCACTGAGATCGCGTTTTGCTGAGTCTGTTTTCTGCGAGTTCGTGTGTAGTGTTTCTGAGTTGTAGTTGCTGTGTTGGTTTGTAAATTCTGTGTTGGTTTTAGTCCTGTTTCGAGTTGCGTGTCTTTCTTTTGCTGTTTTGTTTTCGTTTTTGCTACCGAGTCGCTAAGTTCTAGTCGATATTTGTGATTGTTTGTTCGAGTTGATATTGCCAGAGTAGTATTTCTGTTTTGTCATGTATTCGCGAGTTGAATTTAGTGTTGGTTATGTTTTTGGTTAGCCGTTTTCATAAATGAATCATGCCGAATTTTTAGTAAAAGTTTCTGTAAATAAAATGTGTTTAATTTTTGTTCTTCTCAATTTTAATTTATTAGGATAATTAAAATTAATTTTAAATTTTCCTTTTAAGAATAGTTTAAATTTTCGTTTTAGGAATTAAATAGTAAAAATCCAAATTCCCCAAATTGTTCTAGTTAGATTAAATTAAAATTTAAGGTTTGCGAAAATATTAGTCTCTGTGGATCAATATCTCAAATATTAAAACGATGAAATTGTGCACTTACAATTTAAATCTTAATTTTTAGCACATCAATTATGTCTCTACAGATAAACAACTAGCTGACATATTCACTAAGCCATTAGATGAAGCCACCTTCACAAGGTTGGTTAGTGAGATTGGAATGTTGAATTCTTCAGATTCTGGCTAAGTGAATATATCATTTAGATTGTTGCAGCAGTAAACACTTACTTTATCTAAATTCTCAATATTTTTGGAGTAACTGTTGGCTGAAATATTATTTATAAATTGTTAGATATAATTGATGTGATTTAATGTCAGTGTTTAAGTGTTTCAGGTAAAGAGAGTTTAACTTGTTATTGAAAGCAGTTGTAACAGAGTTTGAGTATACGCTGATTGCTGGAAGCGCAAACGCTGACAGAGGAAAGCGTAAACACTGATAGCTGAATACATGGAAGCGCAAACACTGTTAGCGTTGAGAGAACAGAGTTTGCTAAAGTCTGTCTACTGGAAGCGTCTACAAGTCAACAGAGTTTGAATATTAATTTAATATTAATATGGAAGCGATATCTTTGAAGATTGGATAGCTGTCAAAGAGATCGAGTTGACTTAGAAGACGTGTAGCAATCGTATTTGATATCAATTGTATAGCTTAATTTTAGGAGAATCAATTTACGATTGTACGTAGCTGTATATCTTATAAATACAGTTAGGTTAACCCTAGAAGGGTATCCATTGTGAACGAATATCATTCTTGTAACCTAAGCAGCTCTCTGTGATACTTTACATCACTGAGAGAGGAATTATTAATTCCAAACAGTTTTAAAGAGTTAAAACGTGTGTTCTTGTTACTTATTTATACAGTTCTTGATTATTTATTGTGTAATCGACATAACAAGTGGTATCAGAGTCAAATCTGTTACTTTATTACAGTTAAAGATCCAAACACAATAGTAATCAATGGCAGAGATACCTCCATCATCTGAGAAAGCACCTACTACTGTTAGTAGGTATGAAACAATTAGGGTTCCTATACTGAGGCCATTAGAGTATGCAATTTGGAAGGTGAAGATGACCATGTTTCTGGAGGCTACAGATCCAGAATATCTGGACAGAATATATGAAGGTCCTCACAAACCTACAAAGTTATCTGCTGCTGCTGCTGGTGAGGAACCAAAAGTAATTCCAAAAGAGAAGAAAGATCTATCTGCTGAGGATCTTTCATCTATTGCAAAGGATGCGAAAGTAAGGCATTTACTTCACAGTGCATTAGACAATGTTATGTCTAATAAAGTGATAAACTGCACAACTGCAAAGGAGATATGGGATGCACTTGAGGTTAGATGTCAAGGAACACCTGCAATTAAGAAGAACAGAAGGAACATACTCACACAGGAGTATGAACATTTTGAGGCAAAATCTGATGAAACCATGACAGAAACATTTGACAGATTCTGTAAACTGCTCAATGATTTGTCATTGGTGAACAAAGAGTATGACTTAGAAGATTCAAATCTCAAGTTTCTTCTCTCTCTACCTGAAAAGTGGGATGTGAAGACAACCACTATAAGAGATAATTATGAACTTGGTGAAACAGAGATTGATGAAATTTATGGACTGCTCAAAACCCATGAATTGGAATTGGAGCAGAGAAACAAAAGATCCAGTAGAAAGTCAAAGTCTGTTGCTCTTAAGGTTGAGGAGAAACCATCAAAGAAGGAAGCATCGAGGAGAAAGGCAAAAGGAAAAGCTTTAGTAATCCATTCAGAGAATGAGTCATCAAACACTGATGTTGAATCAAACACAGATGATTCATCTGATTCTGAAGATGATGAAGATATGATGCAAATGGCTGCATTGATGGTAAAGACCTTCAAGAAGATGGAATACGAGAACTTCAAGAAGGGAAAGAGATTCTCCAAGGACTACTCAAAGTTTGATAAGAAGAATTTCAAGAAATCTGAGGGAAAGGACTTCAAATCTGGAAAGAAAGATAAGTCTGAAATTCAATGCTACAAGTGTAAGGAGATGGGTCACTATGCTCCTGAGTGCAAGAAGGGTAAAACTGAAAAGGCACTCTACACCAAAGGCAGAGATTGGGCAGACACTTCAGATTCAGATGAGGAAGTCAATTATGCTCTCATGGCTACTACTCAGACTGAAAATGATGATCTCAAGGTACCTCCAACTACCTATGCTTATAACACTGACAATATAACTGAATTGAGAATTTATCTTAAAGCATTGCATATCAGTTATAGGGATCAGACTTTAGAAAATGAGAGGATAAAGTCTGAGTGTTCTCAACTCAAAGAAAGAAATAAACTTGTTGAGGAACAGCTAGAGAACATGAATAAAATTCAAAAAGAGAGAGATGATGCAGTGTTTATTGAACAGGAGTTGCTAGGTAAGTATAAGCAACTAGAATCAGAATTGGAGGATACTAAACACATCATTAAGACTTGGACACACTCTGGTAAAAACACTCAAGAAGTGTTTCAGTCAGATACAGTAGGTCTAGGTTACTCTGTAGGAGATGAACTTAGATTTGAAAATCAGGTAAAGGTCAGACCACATTGTTCATCTGAAGGTAATGTCATGGGAACAGGTGGACCTAAGACTGAAGCACAGAAAAAGGCTGTTAAAGAGTCATATGCTAAAACATTTGTTAAAGAGGCTAACATTGGCTTAATGACAGATAAACAACTCAAGCATAAGCTTAAGGAGATAAAGTCTGTCAACAAACAGAAAATGCCTAAGAAGAACAGAAATGGAAAAGTAGGCATAACCTCAGGAATTAAGCCAATGCTTGCTTCATTAGCTCCCAGGAAAACATGCTTTAATTGTGGTAGCACTAATCATCTTGCTAGTTTCTGCAGTAAGAATAAGAACATTAATTCTTTGCCCACTAAAACTGCAGTAAAGAGTGATTATGTGAGAACTAGACCACAGACTTTATGCAAACACTGTGGAAGTACTTGGCATTCTATTTACACTTGCAGAGATTATCATGCTATTTACTATAATTACTATGAACCCAAGCCAAATTTGAAATGGGTTAAAGTAAATTCTGCAAATGTAAACACTGAAAAAATTAGCTTAAACTCTGTTAATATGAATTCCGCTGCAAAAGCTAACAGAATTAAGAAAGCCAAAGGATCCAAGCAAGTCTGGATCCTTAAAACTAATAATCAGTGATTGTTTGTGATTGCAGGGCACCAGGGTCAGTACCCTAGTCGTGGACAGTGGATGTTCAGGACACATGACAGGAAATAAAGCCCTGCTATCAGAGTATGAGGAGAAAGCTGGCCCAGAAGTTTCCTATGGAGATGGCAACATAGGACATACACTGGGATATGGCAACATTAATCTTGGAAATGTCATCATCACAAATGTAGCTCTGGTTCCAGGACTCAAGCATGATTTGCTATCTGTGAGTCAAATCTGTGACAGAGGATATCATGTAGATTTTCAGCCTGAATATTGCCAAGTGATCAGTAAATCTACAGGGAAAGTTGCTCTAGTTGGAAACAGACACAACAACATCTATGAAATAAAATTGTCAACAAACTCGGATGGCAAAGCAGTGTGTCTGTCAACAAGAATGTCCAGTGAAGAGAGTTGGAAATGGCACAAGAAACTCTCTCATTTGAATCTGAACAATATCAATGAGCTCATAAAGAATGATCTTGCAAGAGGTCTACCAAAGTCATTGTTGAATGTAGAAGGCCTGTGTGATTCTTGTCAAAAGGCCAAACAGAGAAAAACCTCTTTCAAAAGCAAATCTGAGTCTTCAATTGCTGATCCTTATCATCTACTACATGTTGATCTTTTTGGTCCAGTAAATGTGATGTCTCTTGGAAAGAAGAAATATGCATTAGTCATTGTTGATGAATATACCAGATTCACATGGGTATATTTTCTTACAAAGAAGGATGAAACAGCTTTAACACTGACAGATCATATAATCCAACTGGACAAAGGGTCAGAGCATCAAGTGAAGATAATCAGAAGTGACAATGGAACTGAATTCAGGAATTCATCAATGGAAGAATTTTGCAAGAGTAAAGGAATAAAACAAGAGTTTTCTGCACCTGGTACTCCACAACAAAATGGTATTGTGGAGAGAAAGAACAGAACTTTGATAGAAGCTGCCAGAACCATGCTAGATGAAGCAAAGTTGCCAACATATTTCTGGGCAGAAGCAGTTCAAACTGCCTGTTTTACTCAAAATGCAACACTGATCAACAAGCATGGAAAAACACCATATGAAATGGTGAAGAAGAAGAAGCCAAATCTAAAATATTTTCATATTTTTGGATGCAAGTGCTTTGTGTTGAAGACTCATCCTGAACAGTTGACCAAATTTGACCTAAAGGCAGATGAAGGAATTTTTGTTGGCTATCCACTGTCAACAAAGGCATTCAGAGTTTTTAATCTGAGAACCATAGTGATCATGGAGTCTATTCATGTGTCATTTGATGACAAGAAAATAACTGGACTTGAAGATGTTACTGAGCATGATCAACTGCACTTTGAGAATGAAGATTTATTAAACTCGGATGATACATATCTGACAAACACTGTTGAGGTCAATTCTGAACCTCTACTGGTAAACACTGAAGAAACTTTTCAATCAGAAACAAGGGAAGAACCAGTTGAGGGGGAGCATGAAGAATCACATCAAAGTGAAAATTCAAACACTGATAGTGACTCAATTGATAACTCTGAATCAAACACTGTTGATTCAAATTCTGATCATTCAAATACTGAGCAGTCACATTCAGGGGGAGCATCTGAAAATGAAGAGAGACACCAAGAAAATCAGGAGAGCATGGATCAAGGGGGAGGATCACATGATGACAGAAGCAATCTGCCTTCTGCAAGAAAATGGACTAAGTCACATACACCTGATTTGATTATTGGTGATCCAGATGCAAGAGTTAGGACAAGAAGTGCAACAACAAATGAATGTCTGTTTCATGCATTCTTGTCACAAACTGAGCCAAAGAAAGTAGAAGAAGCTCTGAAAGATGCTGACTGGATAACAGCAATGCAAGAAGAGCTAAATGAATTTGAGAGAAATGAGGTGTGGACCCTTGTACCAAGGCCAAAGAACAGATCTATTGTTGGTACTAAATGGGTTTTCAGAAATAAAACTGACAGTGATGGTGTGATCACAAGGAACAAAGCAAGACTGGTAGCTAAAGGCTATTCACAGCAGGAAGGAATAGATTATGATGAGACTTTTGCACCAGTTGCCAGGTTGGAGGCAATAAGGATGTTTCTTGCCTATGCTTCTCACAAGAAATTCAAGGTTTTTCAAATGGATGTGAAGAGTGCTTTTCTGAATGGAAAACTTGAAGAAGAAGTATTTGTTGAACAACCACCTGGTTTTGTAGATCCAAAATATCCAGATCATGTCTACAGGTTAGACAAAGCACTCTATGGACTCAAACAGGCACCTAGGGCATGGTATGAAACACTTGCTAAATTTCTACTAGAAAGTGGGTTTCACAGAGGTACTATTGACAAAACTCTGTTTTACTTTCAATCTGGCAATGACCTGCTCTTAGTACAGATATATGTAGATGATATCATTTTTGGATCTACTAATGATAAACTCTGTAAGAAATTTGCCAAGCTCATGCAGTCTAGATATCAAATGAGTATGATGGGAGAGTTAAGCTATTTTCTAGGCTTACAGGTGAAGCAAACAGATGATGGAATTTTCATTAATCAAGCAAAATATACCAGAAATCTACTCAAGAAATTTGGCATGCTTGACTGTTCATCTGCAACAACTCCCATGGCAACTGCAACAAAACTGGACAAAGATACAGGTTCATCAGTGGATATGACAACCTACAGAGGAATGATTGGTTCTCTACTTTATTTAACTGCTAGTAGACCTGATATCATGTATGCCACCTGTCTGTGTGCAAGATTTCAGGCAGATCCAAGGGAATCACATTTAACAGCTGTGAAGAGGATTTTTAAATATCTCAAGGGCACTGTAACCTTAGGACTGTGGTACCCAAGAGAATCAGATTTTAAGCTACTTGGTTACTCTGATGCAGATTTTGCTGGATGTAAGATTGACAGAAAAAGCACAAGTGGAAGTTGTCAATTTCTTGGTGACAGACTAGTGTCTTGGTACAGCAAGAAACAGAAGTCAATATCTACATCTACAGCTGAAGCAGAGTATATTGCTGCTGGTAGCTGTTGTGCACAGATTTTATGGATGAAGAATCAACTACTGGACTATGGGTTGAGGTATAGTAAAATACCTATTTTCTGTGATAATCAAAGTGCTATTGCAATGACAGGTAATCCAGTACAACACTCAATGACCAAGCACATCAGCATAAGGTATCACTTTATCAGAGAGCATGTAGAGGAAGGCAATATTGAGCTTCACTTTGTGCCTACAGATCAACAACTTGCAGATGTTTTCACAAAGCCTCTTAGTGAAGCAACATTTACAAGACTGGTCAATGAACTAGGGATGGTATCTGGTTTTGACTAAACATGTTGGTTAGACTCAAACTCTGTCAAATAAAATGTGTTGCTCATATTTTCTGAAAATTGCTAAAGTGCTATGTGAATCTTATTAGTTAAACTCTGTTAGCATGATTGTGGATCATACACTGTTAATACGTTTGTTAAACTCTGTGAATTCTGAGTTGATTTTTGTCTAAATGAAAATACCGATGAAGAAAAATGTATAAAGCATGATTTTCAGTAAAAAATCAAGATTCTTTTTGAGTCACTGTAATCTAATCAGAAATTGCACAGTAAGTTAACACAGCATGATACTGTTTCATATTTAGAGCATCTCTTAGTTTATTTGATCCTAAACTCTTAATCTATGAATACTGTATGCATTGCCTCTCATGAATAATACTGATATTGATGAACTCTAAACTCTGATGAGTGACACTCTGTTTTCAAGTTATACTTGATTCTTGATGATTCTGTGTTTGCACTTGTGAAAATTTTAAAACTTGAGATGTGTCATTGTTTATTTTGGTGAGAAACAGTTCATGTCTGAACCCTGTGAGATATTGAGCCAAATCAGTGATTGATACATTTTATATCAATCAGAGTTTATTGTTGTGTGATATTCATCAGTAAGTATGTTGCTCTAGAACTTGCATTAAACCATTTTGGAACTACATGATATATGTGTGCATGAAGATGATAAAGGCAATTAGGATTAACCATTTTTCTTCAAACACTGTTCAAAATATCTTTGAACACTGCTCATAAACTCTGTTCATAAACATGACCCGTTATAAACCCCTTTTGAGCCTAATTAACTGCTCATTTTCTTGAATACTGAAGTATTAAGAGCAGTTATATTCTTTTGTTAAATCTGATTCAAGCAGGTGAGTATCTCTCATACAATATCCTACTCAGTATATATATATATATGTTAATAAAAAAAAAAAAAAATTGTATATATACTGATCATCTTGTACAAAACTGTACTAACCATTTGACTGAACATTTTGATCAAATAAATTGTTCAGTTCGAAATTCTCATTCGAAACGCATCTTTTCTCATCTGTTTGATTTCACTCAATTATAACCCTGAACAAAAGTCCTTTTGATTTGTGCATATATGTAATCGAAGTGGTGTAGATTTGGTGGACATTCAAGCTTATGGTAGTATCTGCTTTTACTGATTGAATCTGAGAGTAAACACTTCACCTAAACACTTGTGTGATGTGAGAGTTTGTGAGACAATCCTTGACATGTAACTCACTGAATGATGCTTTGATGTTTATCTCCTGATCTTTTTGTCTTTAATGACTGTGTGCTTACGTGGATAATCATGATCATAAACTGGAACAGGGATATTCAGACTTCTGTAATTAAGGAACTACAGAGTTTAGCATTCATCATATACTCTGTGTTTAATATGAGAGTTTGTGCATTCAGTGTTTATTGTTTTTGTTTTATGGATTTTATGAAATATTAGATGCTATAAAAATTGATTTGGTAAACTCTGCTACTCACACACGAAAATCACGACTGTGCGTTTTTGAAAGGGTTTTTGTGATAAAGATTGAAAATTTGATAAACACTGATTGATTGTGCTATGTACTCTAAGGTATATTTTCATTAAGATAATTTGAAAATTTTGGAGTAAATAGAGTAGTTGACAACTGTTAATTAGTGTCATTAGTGATAACGTGTCTTGATAAACGGAACGACAGCGGTAATAATGGCTTTTACTGCGCATGTTTTAAGTGAACCGTTGCATGTGTGACACGTGTCCCACTCACTCATCATTATGTCTCCCTTTTACACTTTTCAAGGGAACAGTTGCGTGTTTTCAAGTAAAAACGTTTGAGTTTAGTTTTTAACTACAACTCAAATTACTTTTTGCCACAATCATTTTTATCCACACGTATTCACTTTACCAAAACAGAGAACATCTTTGTTTTTCACTTTGGCATTTTCACAAACACCTTTCTTGCAAAACAATTTCACAGTTGAATCTTACTTATTTCTTGATTCAATGGCAACTAAACCTTTCACTGTCTTTGGTCTACGTTTTGTGCCTAACAACTATGCAGCTTTACTTGAGAATGACCGGGCACCAGAGCCGTTTCATCTTATGCAAAATTTTCTTCGAGATTCTGAGATTGGGCAAGCGCTGGTTGAACCGGCTACTCTATCTGCTTCCCAAGTCGTTAATTTCTGGCAAAACTCAAGATATATTGAAGGAGGAGAGAATGGAACTCCGTCTATCATCTTCTCTCATGAAGAACAAGAGTTTGTAATCACTCCACAAACTGTTCGTGATGCCATGGACTTCGACACACATACTTCGTATGCTGTTGTTTCTGAGGAAAATCTGAGAGAGATGCTAACAGAGATTGGGTACATGGAATCACTTGCCAAGCTGGGCAGTGTGAAGAGGCCGAATTTGAGAAAAGAGTGGAACTTTTTCTTTGATTGTATCACCAGGACATTCCAGAAGAAGGTCACCAACTAGGATGCTATTCCAATGGACAGTCTACAAATTGGGTATTCTCTACTTTATGGTAGTAATTTTGATTTTGGTAGATATGTTTTGATGAATTTGGGTGATAAGTTGTCAGAGTCTACTACAGTTTACTTTGCTAGATTTTGTCAACTTCTGTTCAATGCATGTGTTCCTGGATTAACTGTTGATGAAGCTGATGAAATTCAACCTTTTAGAGTCACTAAGAGAATATTTACTGATATGACTAACAAAGATGTTGGAAAAGACTTGCCTTCTTTAGCATTGCCGCTTGCTTTGCAAAATTTTGTCAATCAGCCACAAGACTCTGATACACATCAACCACAACAACCAGAACCACAGCCTATGCCTGAACCTTTAGCCACTGATCGTACAGAAAACATACCATCTCAACCTACTAAAACACCTGAGCCCACAACAACAACCACTGAACAACCAATATCACCTCCAACACAAACAGAACCTCAAACACAACCTGACCAAATGAGCACTGAACCAACAAACCCTATCTCTACTACTCATCCACAACCACCACCAAAGCCAAAAAGGAAGAAACATACTGCAATCAACACTGAACGTGCTAAGGCTAAACAGTCAACTCCAAAGGCTGTTTATTCTAGAAGATTCATACAAAGGGCAAATAGACCTTCACCACCATTGGTTGAGGAAAGTTCTAGTGAGAGTTCCAGTGAAGATGCAGAACAGGTTGAAGTGCCTCAAGCTAAGAGGAGGAGGCTTATTTTGACTGATTCTGATGATGAGCATGTGGAGGAGGCTCAAGAGAAAATCTCATTTGATATTCCTACTGGTGAGCCAGAGGTTATCATAAAACCTATAATCCCAGAGTCTGAAGTCAAGCTTTCTGAACCTGAAGTTGATAAGGTTCAAGAAAATGAAGCTGTTAGAGATGTTTTATCTCCAATGGAAGAGTTTGCTGAAACTCCGATGTCTTTTAATCATGAAGCATCTACTCCACCACTCATGGAGGTTACACTTTCTATAGATACTGGTGTTGCTGATGGGCCTACTGTTGTTCTTGAAGACACTGTGGTTGCATCACACACTGAGTTGAACTCTGATGCCAATCATGTTTCTGCTCATGGTGAGGAGGTTGATAAACCAGAAAAGGTTCTTTCTTCAGAGCCCACTCCAGTTGATAAAGGAAAACAGGTTGCTCAAGAACCTATTGCTGCTCAAGAACCTAGTCCTTCTGTTGCCTCTACTAGTGAATCGATGAGTGATTCTGTTGAAGCTAATAGTACAGGAGTTGACCAACCACAAAATCAGCCTGATGGTCAGAAAACAGGAGCAAAACCAGATTTTGCTGGGCCTTCTGTTAATGAAATTGATGATAGTTATTTGGCCAAGCAAACTGCTGAATGGTATAAATCAGAGTGTATTTTTCCACCTGGCAGGGCTGCAATGTTTCTTGAGGTCAATTCCAAGAAGATTAAAAATCCAGAAATTTTCACTTGTTTGCAAGGCACAGTGATACAGATCAAAACTTTGAATAATAGATTTGATGATACTCAAAAATCTATTGTTGATCTTCGCACAGAAGTTGCTACTCATGAGGAGAAAGCTCAACTAGCTAATGCTAAACTCTTTCAACAATTTGCCAAAGCTCAATCAAATCTTAATGACAGACTGAGTACAGTTGAAAAGAATCAGAATTTACTGGCTGAGAAGGTTGATTCCATTGCAAATTCTCTTGAGTTGATCACCTCGATTCTGATTCAAGATGGTGATGATGTCAAAAAGGGGGAGAGAATTTCTAAAACTAAGTGCAGAAAAGATCAAACTCTGTCAAAGAAAGACCATTTTGATGATGAAGGCACCAATGCTGATAAGGGCTTAAGAAATGAAAATCTCAGACAAGGACATGGAAGGTCTTCAAGGTCAAAACCGAATTTGGTGTTAGATTCAAATACTCAGAGTACTTCTGGTTCAAAGCCAAGGGATTTGTCATTCTCTGACAATCCACAAACAGATGAAGAATTGGCTGCAAAACTTTTTCGAGAAGAGAATGCTGAAGCTACACTTGAGGATATTCAAGCTGAAGAAAAGCTGTTGCAGAAAGAACATTTAAAAGCTGTGAAGTCCAAGAAAGTGAAGAAAGTTGTTAAAGCTTCAAAGTCTGCAAAGCCTGTGATAAAAGGAATTGTAATCAAAGAAAAACTATCTGGTATTCAAGAAGAAGAAGAAGAAGATACTGGAAAGCTGGTTAGAAAGTCTTCTCTTGATGCTAAGTTGAAGTTAAAAGGGAAAGTTGATGAAGAGAGCAAGGGCAAGATGATAGTTACAACCTCTGTTGCTACACAAGTTGTACAGACTCAAAGTAAACTTTTACCTGGTTTTTCAAGGGCAAAGATTCCAGTGGAAGAAGGAGCAGGAGTGACTGGTGGATATCAGCATAATGTTGCCTGTTCAGGAAAGCCACCAGGCAGGAATACTTCTGGTTTAGGATCAAGAAGAGATTTGAGAGTTGGTAACAGTCCAAGAGATCCCTCTGCACTTGTATCTCTTGGTTCTGGTATAACTCAAGAAAATCTAGACAAGTTGGAGTCAGTTCAGGTAGTTCATCAAAGGAGCTTAGATATTCACTTTCTACTATACTTTATGGCAGATGGGTCAGTATATAGAGTGAATGAAGAAGCAATCAAGCTAAAATTATTTGAGGAACTTCAGTATGTCTTGCATATCTTCAGAGTTAGAAATCAAAGAACACAGCTTATTGCTAATTCTATAAGGGAGTATATGCTGAAAGCTAAAGTTGCTACAGGAACAAAGTCTGCTGAAAAGTATGTTCCAAAATACAGAGACTGGAATGGAAATCTGATTGAAATGCAGAAGGGAACTACAAGGCTGAAGACTGATCTTGGAATTACAGTTCTGGATTTCAATGTAAAGTCTGAAGAATTAAAGTACATCAGATTAGGTAATGAAATGAGAAGAAACAAGATCTATGATCTCAGAGCTGCTATTTTTCAAACGGATGAGAATGATCCAGATTTAAGAGAGATCAAGCAAGCTATGGAGATTGAACTTGAAAATGCTGAAAGGAGGTTGTTGATTGATTATCTCAGAACAACTCCAGATCTTGAGGAGGTTAGGTAGACAGAATTTGTAAGTAATTCGAATTTTCTGTAAATTTTGCTAAGTCAAGTTTAAACTCTGATTATATGTTAAACACTGTGTTTTTATTTGTTAGTTTTGACATCATCAATTATTATGAACTTGTACATTTTTCTAATGAACAAGTTGGGGGAGATTGTTAGATATAATTGATGTGATTTAATGTCAGTGTTTAAGTGTTTCAGGTAAAGAGAGTTTAACTTGTTATTGAAAGCAGTTGTAACAGAGTTTGAGTATACGCTGATTGCTGGAAGCGCAAACGCTGACAGAGGAAAGCGTAAACACTGATAGCTGAATACATGGAAGCGCAAACACTGTTAGCGTTGAGAGAACAGAGTTTGCTAAAGTCTGTCTACTGGAAGCGTCTACAAGTCAACAGAGTTTGAATATTAATTTAATATTAATATGGAAGCGATATCTTTGAAGATTGGATAGCTGTCAAAGAGATCGAGTTGACTTAGAAGACGTGTAGCAATCGTATTTGATATCAATTGTATAGCTTAATTTTAGGAGAATCAATTTACGATTGTACGTAGCTGTATATCTTATAAATACAGTTAGGTTAACCCTAGAAGGGTATCCATTGTGAACGAATATCATTCTTGTAACCTAAGCAGCTCTCTGTGATACTTTACATCACTGAGAGAGGAATTATTAATTCCAAACAGTTTTAAAGAGTTAAAACGTGTGTTCTTGTTACTTATTTATACAGTTCTTGATTATTTATTGTGTAATCGACATAACATAAATATTTCAAATCTGTTGCATATGTTGGAAAATCATATTTTGTCAACTTGAAATTTCGATGAAATTTTGAGAAAATCATGGTTTAATTTGCTAGAATATTATTCATTGAATATGATTGGTAAATTCTAAAAGATAGTGAAAATTGATTTTTGTGACTGATGAGTATATTTCGATAAGTCAGACTTCTCGAATGGTTCACTGTTCGACATCTCTAACAAGCCTCATTAGAGCACTCTCGAGTTCTCGAATAGAGTCTTTTAGAGATATCGAATAGAGGTATTCTTGACTTCTCGAATATGTTAATAGAGTTCTCGCATACTATGTTTGAGTTCTCGAATCGTTTGAAAAGGCTGAATTCTCAATCTTAATCGTTTTTGGATTTTTATTCAGAATTCTTAAATCACTCATAAAAACATATTTTACCTAATTTAGCATTTATTCTAAGTTAGATATGAAGAAATTTACGGACAAGCGGAAGCGCGATATAACCATTATTCCGTAAAAACCATGTATCGCACATATAGAAAATCATATAAAAACCGAGAGCTTGGGGAATCGTAACCATACCTTGAAAATCGAAGCTTTATAAAATTGGTTGCTAGCAGTTGCTTCTCAGAGTGTGAAGCACTCTACCGGTATCCACCAAGAATAATCTTCGATGAAGCTTTTATAAAACAAGTTTTTATAAAAATGGTGCCTTGATCTTTTTGAGAGAGAGAGAGAGAGATGAAGATGGAGGCTACTAGGGTTTTCACAAAACCACAATGCATACACTTTTCTTCTCATCTCTTTCTATTTATAGGGCACAAGTAGGTTTTTTTTAGTATAATTAATATATCATATATATTATTATATAAATCCCAAAAAAATGTTTAAATAATAATTAAAACTATTTTAATCATTATTAAAACAACTTGCTCTCTCAAAATACCTTCATCAATAAATTAATCTTTTTATGGTGTGACCCTGTAGTTTCAATATTAAGCCGGTAGTAGAAATAAATAATAATAAACTTTTTATTTATTATTTATATGAATTCTAAAATTCATTAAATATAATTAACTGATTAATTATATTTATTCTACATCGTGAGTGATGCTTCTCAACATATCGCGACTATCCGGATAATATGAATTCACTGCTTAGAATACCAAGAACCTGTCAGTGACTAGTTACCGTACAATCAATTCCTTCTACCCTACAATATCCCGATTAAATACAAGGCATGGATCTCGTGTCAAGCCTATCAAATTTAATCATATGATTTCTTATTCATAATGCAAAGTTCATATTAATGCAAATTAGAAACTCCTTTCTAATTTCATACACTCTGGCCAGAGATTCCAGAACTCGCATACTAAGAATAACATAGGACATCCACTTCTTTACTAGAAGGGGTAGATCCTTTATTGATCGTTAACTATCTCCATACACAAATCCTTATGCCCAGAATAGACCTAATGGATGTCCTTGAGACTAAGGACTAAACCAAAGCACATTTCATTATATACAAGATTACTCTAGCGATCTCAAGTCTAAGGACACTTGTACAACTATCACTCAGTGAACAACTATCGACACGTGAGTAAACTCCATTAGTTGTTCAACTTATCGAGTCATGTTCAGTGAACTTATTCCCTAATAAGCACCTACATACTAGCTATAGTGTCACCACACAAATGCCTATGAGAACAGACATCCTCCTGAAAGGAGCAAGCATAGTATGTACCAATCTTTGCGGATTCACTAACTTCCAATTAGTTATCCTATGATCAGGAACTGTTTAGGTCTAGAGTTATCATCTTCTAGATCTCACTATTATAATCTCATTATAATTCTAGAAGCTTTACTTTAAACCATGGAATATCTTATTTAAAACACTTTAAATAGATAAGGCCCGTAATAAAAACAAATAAGTCTTTTATTAATATTAATGAAATCAAATAAGAGTACAAGAAAGTTCTTCCTAAATCATCATATATGATTGGATTTTAGTACAAACTCTTTCAATCTCCCACTTGTACTAAAGCCAATCACTCTGGTATCTAATATCCATTCACTCATTATGACGATCGAAGTGAATCTGAGATAGCGGCTTAGTGAGTGGGTCTGCTATGTTGTTATGTGTGTCAACTCTCTCAATGTTGACATCTCTACTTTCAATGATCTCCCTATCAAAAGAAAGCGCCACAAAACAGTTTTACAGCGTCACTTGCATCTATAAACTCTGCTTCCGCTGTTGAGTCAGCCATTGTAGGCTGTTTGGAACTCTTCCAACTAAACACTCCACCCTTCAGAGTAAACACGTACCCTAACATGGATTTGCTATCATCACTTTCTGATTGAAAACTTGAGTAGGTATAACCCTTCTATTTTTCAACTCAGATCCACTGAAAACAAGAAAAATATCCTTAGTCCTTCGCAAGTAGTTAAGGATGTTCTTCACTTCTTTCCAGTGGTCTTCACCTGGATCCGACTGATATCTGCTCGTCAAATTAATTGAATGAGCAATATCATGCCTAGTACATAACATCGCGTACATGATAGATCCTATTATCGAAGCATAAGGAATCTTACTCATACGCTCTCTTTCCTCACGTGTCTCATGAGACATCTTCTCGGAAAGGGATACTCCACGACTCATCGGTATGAGACCTATCGTGGAGTTTTCATGCTAAACCTTTTAAGCACTTTCTCGATGTATGTACCTTGGGTAAGACCTATAATTCTTCTCGACTATCTCTATAGATCTTCATACCGAGAATCTAGGATGTCTTTCCCAAGTCCTTCATAGTGAAGTTCTTTGATACCACACTTTGACTGATTGCAGCATCGGTATATCATTTCCTATAAGAAGTATGTCATCCACATACAATACAAGAAATGTTACCGCGCTCCCACTAACCTTCTTGCAGACATATGGTTCATCTATGTTCTTGATAAAATCAAAACTCTTTGATTTTCTCATTAAAATAGATGTTCCATCTACGAGAAGCTTGCTTCAATCCATATATGGATCGCAAGCAAAATCCGAATTGATTTGAGTAGGGCTACATGAAAAAAGTTTCATCAAAGTCAATCCCTTGCCTTTGTCTGAATTCTTTTACCATGAGCCTGGCCTTATAGGTCTCCACCTGGCCATCTACTCCAATCTTTCTCTTGTATACCCTTTAGCACCCAATAAGTCTAACGTCCTCAGGTGCTTCAACCAAGGTCCATACTTGGTTGGCATACATAGAATCCATTTCGGATTTCATGGCAGTCTGCCATTTCTCTGAGTCAACACTATGCCACATAAGGTTGTTTAGTTTGAACATGAGTTTCCTTTTGAACCGTAGTAGTTTGTATTTCATGAACTTCTTTAAGTTCAATCTTGCTCCCACTGTTCCCTTCAAGGATAAACTATATTTCTAAGAAGGTAGCATGTCTGGAGAGAAACACCCTATGATCGGTGTAACAGTAATACCCTAAATCTCTTTAGGATATCCCACAAACCTATATTTTACGGATTGAGATTCCAGCTTATCATGGTCAACTTTCTTGACATAAGCTGGACATCCCCAAATCTTAACGTGTTTAAGACTCAATTTCCTTTCTTTCCATATCTCATATGGAGTTTGAGGAACAGATTTGGAAAGCACCTTATTCAGTAAATATGCTGAGGTTTCCAATTCATAACCCTAAAGTGATACTGGAAGATCTGCATAGCTCATCGTGGATCGAACCATGTCTAACAAAGTTCAATTTCTCCTTTCAGATACTCCACTCAACTATGGAGTGTCCGGATGAGTCCACTGGGAGACTATACTATTTTCTTTGAGATAATCTAGAAACACACCACTCAAGTATTCATCTCCTCGATCTGATCGAAGAGCTCTAATACTATGTTTGGTTTATTTCTCTACTTCATAACTGTATTCTTTGAACTTTTCAAAGGCTTCAGATTTGTATTTCATCAAATACATATATCTGAATCTAGATCAATTATCTATGAAAGTCACGAAGTATTAAAATCCTGCCATGGCTTGCGTAGACATTTGTCCACATACATCTATGTGTACCAATACCAGCAACTCTCTAGCGCTCTCTCCATGTCCACTAAATGGAGATTTGGTCATTTTACCCAATAGACAAGACATGCATGTAGGATATGATTCAAAATCAAAGGGTTCCAGTAACCTTCCCTTATGCAATGTCCGAAGTCTATTTTCACTAACATGACCAAGTCTGTAGTGCCATAAGTAGGTAGGATTTTCATCATCCTTTTTTTCTTTATTTAATATGAAGTAAAACATATTCTATGTCACATACATACAGACCATTATTTAAAGTTCCACTACCATAAAGAACATTATCTCTGAGGATTGGATGTTTAATATTCTGAATAATAAATGAAAATCCATCCAAGTCTAACATTGGAATAGAAATAATATTCCTCACAATCGAGGGAACCAAAATAACAGTTATTTAAAATAATAGTCTTGCCCGTAGGCATATGTAAATCAAACGACCCTACAGCTATGGCAGCAACTCTTGCTCCATTGCCCATCCATAGAATCGCCTTCTCTTCCCCAAGAGCCCTACTTCTCCTTAGTCCTCGCAACGAATTGCAAATGTGAGAACCACAAGTAGTATCTAATACCTAAGTAGAAGTTTGATTTAGTGACATGTTTACTTCAATCATAAACATATCTGAATTAGAAGTGGCAGTCTTACTAGCCTTCTTCACCTTCAGTTCTGTAAGGTAAACCTTACAGTTCCTCTTCCAGTGCCTCACCTTGTTACAGTGAAAACAAACAGCATATCCCAGCTTCTTAGCCCTTGAGAACTTTTCTCAAGCTTCGAAGCTAGTCAGCATAGTTGGGACCAGTCAATATGTGAGCATCTAGTATGCTACGGAGTGATTGTGCAGAAGACCTAGTGTATATATCTATATATATATTAAGTCTGCAAATGATATACACATAACAACACTTAACAAATATTTAATTTCATTATTAAAACACTATATAAATCGGGTCTTTATTCATAAGTGGCTCCCACTAGTTTATCTAATTTATACAACCCCCTAAGTGAATAAATAAGCATTCGTAATGCTAGTGGGAATAGGGATCCTACATTCCATCACACAACCTCGGCTGTAGCACGAAACGCCATGTGATGTTAATAGGCAGACAACTCTTGTCAATTACATCTTATGTTATTCCCTAATAAAACTTTAGCCTCTTGAATAATTGAGTCACGGTTGTAGCACGACAAACTCAATATTCTAAGTCAAGTCTAACCCAACATTTCGTACAATTGAATCAGTCTCCAACGGCCCACGGCTGTAGCACGTAACGACCATTAGATTCTAATTCATTGTACACATCTCTATGTAATAGACAAGTATTTCTAATTTCGAAATCAAAGCCCTCGGTTGTAGCACGAAACGACAATGATTTAAAAATGAGAACTACTTTCTACCATGTTGGAAGGCTATGACCGACACAAGCCCGTTGTGTCATTGGCCAATTACTACTTGATATAATTAAGATTGATTTTATTAAAAGGTTTATAATTATATATATTTATAGAGAAAAATTTCAAATAAATTTTTCTATAAAGTATCATAATTACGAACCAATTAATTAATAATTAAAACTGTTTTAATCATTTAAATTATTTCTAAACCTTTTAGAAAATAGATCTTTCTGTTATTAACTAATAATTAAAACTCTTTTAATCATTAATTCTATTTCTAAACTCTTTAGAAAATTAATCTCTCCCTTAATATAATTTCATAAAATAAATAAATAATTAATAATATTAAGATCACATCTTAATTATTTTATAATAAATTAAATCTCATTTAATCAATTAATAAAATTGCTAACTAATTATTTATTTCATAAATAAATAATTATCAGCCATTATTAATTAACTAATGTTATTCCCAGATTACACACTTGTATAATTGTAGAAGGGGGGGGTTGAATACAATTCTTGATAGTTATAAAATTTCTGATAAAACCACAGAAATCTAAAAAGAAATAATTGCTGAAAAGAAATAGTTCACAACCACATAAAAAATCAGGTGGTTGAATGTACCACCTGAGACTTTTATTCGAAGAAAACCCTGTGATACAAATGTACACAGCTTCTGTGTTTACAACTCTTTGCTTCTAAAGATATTCAAGAAACCCTAAGCAAATGTGTATGTTTTCTTACAATCTAAAGAGTTGCTACACTTGGTTATATATTCCAAGTTTACAAGTGCTACAGGAATAAGATAATATTAATCTAATTCAAGTTGACTTGCTACTCCACTCCAAATCCACATGTAGCCGAAAGGTTGTCCTTGTGAACAGATATGTCCCCTGCACCTTTTTTGTATGTACTGTGTAAATGGAATGCTTCTTTCTTCTGTGTTTCCAAAGTATGGCTGCCATATTGCTTTTTATACCTACTATCAACCCATGTGATCTGTCAGTCAAACCTGTCCTTATCAACTGCTAATTCCTAGCATAGGATAAAGTGACAATGATTATCCGTTGATGTTGTGCCTACTTATCCGTTGATGGTAGTTTGAGCTGTATCCGTTGATCGAGTAGATTTGAGTTGTATCCGTTGATAGAGCCCTGTTCTCATCCGTTGATACATTTTCACTTAGACAGAATTACATAGCATAGCTTATTTACAATTGGCTACCCTATTCTGCCTATCCATTGATGGTCAACATGACTCTGAATAAAGACACTATCAACTGATAAATAGAGATATTGCAGTATGCTACAAAACCTCATCCGTTGATGAGCTACCTGTCAACGAATAGAGTTATAAGGTCTTATCCGTTGACAGTTACAAAACTTGACTTATACAATTTTGCTTGAATGTTAAGTTATCATCAACTACAACATATTCCTAACAATCTCCCCCAATTTATACTTGATGGCAATAAAGCATAAATTCAGAACCTTGATGATAACAAAACATTCCTAACGATATATACACACTACAGTATGCAAACATTGTATTAAGCTACAAAAATTAAAAACAGAAAGCTTTAAGAAACTTATCAGAGATGTGCTCCTTTAGATTGAGCAGATTAATGAGGTTTCCGTTCTCTGGTTGGCTGCACCCTTGACTTTCCTTCCTTGGCAGAGTTGGACTCAATTTGCACTTGAAGTTGCCTATAGAAGGTATCTTCTTCAACAACCTTTGGATTTAGCTTTAGTTGTAACCATCTCAGGTAGTCAGAACTAGCCTTTGACAGTTGGTCTTCTAACCTGAAGAATCTCCTAGTGCCCTCATCATCCCTGAACTCCATCATCCAAAAGGGTTGAATGTGGATTTTCTGTCCATTATAAGGGATCTTCATTTTCTTTGGTAGACTTGAGGGTGAGTTCCATTCTCTCCTTATTTCTTCTATTCTGCTAATTATCTCCCTTCTGGCTATCTCAGAGAACCCTGTGTGTCTCTTGAATGCTGAGAACACTCTGGTCAGTGTATGATAATTCTCTCTAAGAACCTTCTTTAGTGGCCATGTCCTCTGACTTCCTCCCTTGTAGACAAACACTAATCTCTCAGGCTGATTCTTGTACTTGTCAATTCCTCTTACTTCTGACAATTCATCCAAATATAGATTCATGTCAGAGTATTCTTCAATTTCTGCCTGATAGATAAAGTCTTCTTTGTTTTCCAAGATTGGTTGTTTGATAATGGCAGGTACCCTGGCAACTTGAACTAGTCCCTTTGAAAGTTGCTTCTTTGGAGCCCTTTGCTTCTGTTTTGGATTTAGCAAGAATGAAGGAACTTCAATTGAATCAAAATTCACTGGTTCCTCTTTAGGCCTTATGGGGTCACCATGAAAGTTTACAGTTGGGTCGATTACTGTTGCAGACATAGGTACTGGTGAACCAATTGTTTCTTTTTCTGGAGGGGGTTCTGGAGAAAGAACCCTCTTGGTTTTAGCTTTCCTTCTTCTAGGTTTGATTTTGGGAACTTCCTCAGGTTCCTTCATTTCAACCTCTACCTCATCCATTAACTCTTGAGCTAGCCTGGCTTGCTTCTCTTCTGAGTTTTCATGTTGATTTTCTGTACTTGGATGGGCTTCCCTTTGGATTCTGGAGACTTCTTCTCTTTTAGCTTCCACAAATCTAGGATGACTGTTGGATATATTTAATACTTTTCCATTCCTCATGATTACAGCCATCCAATCTCTTACACTCTTATTTGTCTGAACTTTGAACTCCATAATTGTTTTTCCCATTAGCTTTTCTTCATCATTCTTGGGAAATGGGTAGTCCAATTGAAGCTTGTTCTTCCCATTTTCCTTTGGTGGTGAGTAGGCTCTGGTTTTGATAGCTGGTTCAAATTCTTTGACAAATGATAGCTCAGCATCATAGAATGTAGGAGCCACAACCCTTGGAGTGAGCACCTTCATGATTGTGGTTGATATTGTTGGAGCAGAAGATTGAGCATTAAGGAACAGAGATGATGCAATTGATTCATTGATCATCCTCTCTGTCCTTAGAATTCTTTCATTAGCCTCCTTGTTTATCTTTTCCAAAGCTTCTATCCTGGCTTGCCTTTCACCATCTGAGATGGCTTCTAAGCTTTGAATCTCAGGCAAAGCCACTTGTTTCTTCACAAGGGAAGCCTTTATCTCAAACTCTGTTTGATTGACCACTACAATTGGCTGTTGCTCCCCCTCAATCTGTGCTATCTCACTACTGGTAGCTTGAAATTGGCCAGTAGATGTTGCAGCCTCTTCTGTGCTTGTTCCCATTTTCTCCCCCTTTTTGTTAGCATCAAGGGTTGGGGTTGAAGCTGCAAGTAGCATTTCCAGTAGTTGAGTTTGTTTTGTTTGATTGGCAATGATGGTGTGCAATTGAGATTCCATACTATCCACCCTTGAGGAAAGAAGCTGAACAGACTTAGCCAGGCTATCTTCTTTGAGAAGTTTGCTAGAAAGCACCTTCTGAGTGGTAGTGGGAGCTAGTGCCTCAATCCTGGCATCTAGTGCTATTTTCATCTCTCTAATTGTAGACTGGACCTCCTCTTACTGTGTTCTTTGAATAACAGATTGCATCTTTTGTAATTTCAGGGAGGCCATTACTTGCTCAAGAACAGTCTTTCTCTGTGGTTCTGCAGTTTGGTGCTCAGCCTTAGCAGATTGGTATTGCTTCATGATTTCCACATTGAGATGCCCAAGTTCAGTGGCATTGGAAAACATCTATCCTGGAGTTTCATCTTCATTTATGTCTTCACCATCTGAACTTTGACTGTCATCACTGCCAAACTCTTCACTTCCAGCATTTGGAGACAGGGTTTGTAAAGCTTCTTTTGCTCTTTGAAGAGATTCTGAGGTGTGCACTAGGTGCATTGCCTCCTCTGCCTCTACATTGCCCTGTTGTGCCACGACTTGATAGGCAGAAACAGGATGAGTAAAGGTTTCAGGATCCAAAGAGATGGAGTCAATAACTGACTGATATTCTTGTCTAAATTCCATCTCTTTGGAAGCTTCATTAACCTCCATTAACTCACTTGCAATGGCTGATTCTTCCTGCCTTATTTCTCCTGTAGTCCCTTCTCTCCTCTCATCTCTCTTTTCTTGCATCAGGGGCTCCCCCTGGCTCACACCTCTCACACCCTCACCTTCACCTACTAAGGTGGAACTCTCTAGCTCTCCTTTTGCCTGACCGGAAGAAATGGTCAGCCTCTCATTGATTTTCTCTCCTTTTGCCTGCTCACAAGGCAGCCTCTCACTCCCTTCCCTCATTCCTAAAAGTGTTTCAATTACTACAAACTCCTCCACAGTTGACATAGGAATGTCACATTTTGCAGTGGTAGAGAGAGTTGTCAACGGATAAGGTGTATCCGTTGATGTAGTAGTTATTGCTGTCAACGGATAGTTAGTTGAAGACATATCCGTTGATGGAGAAACACTTGTCAATGGATGAAGGATATCCGTTGATGAAGGTAAACGAGTATCCGTTGAAGTGAAAACCAACACTGAATCTGTGGTGATTGATTTTAAGGAAGAGGCCACAGATAGTGTTGTGAATTCAGGAATGGAAGATTGATGGCCCAACAAATCATCTAAAAGAGGATGACCACCAATTGTTGAGTGGGGCTTCTCCATGAATTTTAAAGATGGAGAATCAGGAATTGATGTAGATATCATATCCACATCCAGAGATGGAGTTGGTGATGGTGGATCAAAATGTGTATCGATTTGAAGGTTAAGATCAAGGGGCTGTGACTCCACATTTATTGAAGTCACATCAAACTGAATTTGAGAAGGTACAGTTTGCTGTACAGTGTGTGCACCCTGTGATTCCCCAATGGTTTTGGATTTTACCCTTCTACCATAGGTTTTTGAGGGAGAGCTATCTGTGTCCCTTGCCCTTTTGTGCTGTGTTCCTGAAATGGAACTTAAAGTAGTAGTCACACCCTGTTGAGAGGATGTAACTAGAAATTGGCTTGTAGGTTCATTAACAGTCTTTTGAGAGACTGAAATGTTGGTTGCACTTGCCTTACCTTCCTTATCCTTAGGGCTTCTTTGATGTTCACCCTGTCCCTCACCACTCACTACCACCTTCACACTCCCCTCAAGAGCTTTGGTAGTTTTTGCAACAGATGCCTTTTGAGAGACACCTGAGGTTTGTCTTTTAGATTGTGGTTTAGGAACTTTGGATTTGGTCACTTTGGTAGGAGCCTGTTTGGTCACAGTCACAGACTCCATTGTGACACTAGAAGGCAAAGAAATTTGGGGGTTGGAGATAGGAATTTCAGGATTGGAAACAGTTACCTGAACAATTGGTAGATATACCAATTGTACTTCTGCATTTAGGTTCATTCGAATCAAATCACTTAAGACTCTCTTCTCCTGAACAAAACAATTGAACTTGCTATCCGGGTTAGCAATGGATAGCTCATTCTCAGATACATGCAGTGCTAGGAGCATTAAAAATCTAGCAAAATAAACATTCTTGCTCCTAGTTTCCTTTTTACCTAATTTAGCTGTTATCTCATACATGACTAGTGTGCCAAAATTATAGAATTTATCAGTTAAAAGCATACAAAGCATAACTAGCATGGAGTTGGTAACAGCATCAAAGTTACTAATCTTGCCAGAAAAAGTTTTAATGAAGGCATCACAAAGATAACTCCATTCCTTAACCATACCTTTCCTAACAATTTTCCCTAAGTTCTAGTACTAAGGGTATAATTTATGGAATTAAGCATGGTAACAATTTCAGCATTACTGGGTTCCTTCAGACAGTTATTCTCAGGCAATTTTAAACAAGCAGTTAACACATCAGAATTAACTACATAATTTTTACCCTTTAAAGAAAAAGCAAGTGTACCGTCTGTGCCATTGTACTCAGCAGATGCCCACATCTCTTCGATAACCTCATGGATTAGAGGAGTGGTGGCAGTCATAGCATATGACAGTTTGCATTTCTTCACGAAATTCATCATGGTGTGATATGCTTCTGGAGCGTTCACAGTATCAACAAAGGCCGCGAAATTGTTCTTCTCATAGGTAAACCCGGTGGAAGACATCATCTTAACAATAGGCGCCATTGGAGTGTTTGAGCTTTTGTTGCAGAGAGAGATTTAGTGAAGAAGATGCAGTTAACTAATGAGACTCTTAAAAATGAATAAAGGTGAAATGTGAGGATACAAAACAGCCTTTTATATTTTCCAAGAATTGAAAATGAAATAATTAAGAGTAATTACCCCATTGGTCAAAAGTAACTGTCAGACAATAAATGAAAAGAAAAGAAGTACAGCCGTGACTAATTATACACGTTTATCAACGGCTATATAAAAAGAATATGTATATCAACGGATAAAGATTGGACGGTTGAGAAAACAGTTTATCCATCGATGACGTGGACAACCTGTTATCCGTTGACATACGAAAATCTAGTAATGTGTTTACACTACCAACGGATAAAAGGATATCCGTTGATAAGCAAATTTTGCCTTAGACAAAATTTCTGCTAAGAGTTATTCTGAGAGTTTTTAATTCTCAAGTAAATCAGAACACATTTCTAGCTGCAATACAGTATTATTAGATACCACTAGGAATTATGAAAAATTAAGCATACCTAGTTCACCTACCAACCTTGTGAATGAAGATTCATCAAGAGGCTTGGTGAAGATATCTGCAAGCTGCATTTCACTTGGCACAAAGTGCATTTCTACTGTACCATTCATCACATGCTCTCTGATGAAATGGTATTTGATGTCAATATGCTTGGTTCTCGAATGTTGCACTGGATTTTCTGTGATGGCAATAGCACTAGTGTTGTCACAGAAAATTGGAATCTTCTCAACTTTTAGACCATAGTCAATAAGTTGATTCCTCATCCAAAGAATCTGTGCACAACAACTTCCAGCTGCAATGTACTCAGCTTTGGCTGTAGAAGTGGAGTCTGAGTTCTGTTTCTTACTGAACCATGACACAAGCCTATTCCCTAGAAACTGACAGGAGCCTGTAGTACTTTTCCTATCAATTCTGCAACCTGCATAGTCTGCATCTGAATAGCCAATTAGATCAAAGCCAGAATCTCTTGGGTACCAAATGCAAAGGTTTGGTGTTCCCTTGAGATACCTGAAAATTCTCTTAATAGCAATCAAGTGAGACTCTCTAGGGTTAGCTTGAAATCTAGCACAAAGACATGTGGAAAACATTATATCAGGTCTACTAGCTGTTAGATATAGAAGTGAGCCTACCATGCCTCTATAGCTTGAGATGTCCACAGATTTTTCCTCAGTATTCAACTCAAGCTTAGTTGCAGTGGCCATAGGTGTTTTTGCAGAGGCACAATCCATTAAGTCAAATTTCTTTAAGAGATCATAAATATATTTTGTTTGACTTATGAAAATTCCCTCATTAACTTGCTTTACTTGTAAGCCAAGAAAGTAAGTTAATTCACCCATCATGCTCATTTCATACCTACTTTGCATAAGTTTGGCAAACCTTTTACAAAGCTTCTCATCTGTAGACCCAAAAATAATATCATCTACATAGATTTGAACAAGTATTGAAGAACCATTGACATTTCTATGAAATAAAGTTTTATCTACTGTACCTCTAGTGAAGTGATTCTCCAAAAGAAATTGAGATAAAGTGTCATACCAGGCTCTTGGTGCTTGCTTCAAACCATAAAGTGCTTTCAAGAGAAGATATACATAATCTGGAAATTCTGGATCTTCAAAGCCAGGAGGTTGATGGACATATACCTCTTCTTCCAGTTCCCCATTTAGAAAGGCACTTTTAACATCCATCTGATAGACTTTGAAGTTGGCATGTGCTGCATAGGCTAGGAAAATTCTGATGGCCTCAAGTCTTGCCACTGGTGCAAAAGTTTCATCAAAATCTATTCATTCTTCTTGAGAATAGCCCTTTGCCACTAATCTAGCTTTATTCCTCACAATTATGCCATTTTCATCAATCTTATTCTTGAGAACCCATTTGGTACCTATGATACCTCTATCATCAGGTTTGGGCACAAGCTTCCATACTTTATTTCTCTCAAATTGGTTTAGCTCTTCTTGCATTGCTAAGACCCAATCTGGATCTAGAAGAGCATCCTCCACTTTCTTAGGTTCCTCTTGAGACAGGAAACTACTGTATAGGCATTCTTCTTGTGTGGCTCTCCTAGTTTGGACTCTTGAGTTTGAGTCACCAATGATTAACTCAAAAGGATGATCTCTGGTCCATTTTCTTGAAGGTGGAAGGTTTGATCTAGATGAGGTTGCTTCATCTACGTGAGTATGATATTGTTGATTGGATATTGAGTTTTGACTTTGAGAAACTCCCCCTGAGTTTGTTGTCCTTGAGGAATTATGAAGTTGACTGTCAACAGAAGCATCATTTTGTCTATCAACGGATGCTCCATTTTGCCTGTCGACGGATACATGAGAATGTCTGTCAACGGATGCATCTGATGATCTAGTATGACTGTCAACGGATGCTTCATTTCCAGTGTTAGCATCACTTCTAGTTGGACCAACAGCTCTAGGTGAATTTCCAAGGTCATGATCTTCATTTTCCTCATCATCATCAATGTACATTCTTCCTTCTACCTCATTTTCAAATCTCAACTTTTCATGGAAGCCTTCATCATTCAGACCTAGAATCTTCTGATCATCAAACACAACATGTACAGATTCCATAACAATGTTGGTTCTTAAATTGTAGACTCTATAGGCTTTCCCTGCTGCATACCCAACAAAGATAGCTTCATCTGCCTTTGCTTCAAATTTGCCCAAGTTATCTCCATGATTCCTTAGCACAAAACACTTACATCCAAAGACATGGAGAAAAGCTAACGTTGGTTTCTTGTTGGTGAATAAGTGATAAGGAGTCATTCCTTTAGCTTGATTGATCAAGGAAATATTCTGAGTGAAGCAGGCAGTGCTGACAGCTTCAGCCCAGAAATATGTTGGCAATCTTGATTCACTTAACATTGTTCTAGCTGCTTCAATGAGAGTTCTGTTTTTCCTTTCAACAACCCCATTTTGTTGAGGTGTTCTAGCAGCAGAAAACTCATGGACAATTCCATTCTCTTCACAGAAAATATTCATTGTGGAATTTTTGAATTCAGTGCCATTGTCACTCCTGATTCTTTGTACTTTTACTTCAGAACCATTGTTTACTTGTCTGAGATGATTGATGATGATTTCACTTGCACAATCTTTGGAGTGCAAGAAGAAAGTCCATGTAAACTTAGAGAAATCATCCACAATCACCAGACAGTATTTCTTCTTTGAGATGGACATGACATTTACTGGACCAAATAAGTCCATATGCAGCAATTGAAGGGGCTTAACAATAGATGACTCTGTCTTGCTCTTAAAGGATGATTTCTTTTGCTTCCCTAATTGGCAGGCATCACACAGTCCATCTTTGATGAACTCCAATTGAGGGATTCCTCTAGCAAGATCCTTTCTTACCAAATCATTCATTACTTTAAAATTCAAATGAGACAGCTTTTTATGCCATAGCCAACTCTCATCCTTGCTTGCTTTGCTGAAGAGACAAGTAATGGATTCTGAGCATACTGAGTTGAAGTCAGCTATGTAAACATTTCCTTTTCTAAAGCCTGTCAGAACCACATTGTTGTTTTTCTTGGTAGAAACAACACAGGCTTCTTTAGTGAACTTTACTTCATAGTCTTTGTCACAAATCTGACTGACACTCAGCAAATTGTGCTTCAAACCTTCAACTAAAGCCACTTCTTCAATGATGACATTGTCCTTTGTAATCAAGCCATATCCCTTAGTATAACCTTTGCTGTCATCTCCAAAGGTAATCCTAGGGCCAGCTTCCTCCTTGAACTCTGTGAGGAGGGTTGAATCTCCTGTCATATGCCTAGAACATCCACTGTCTAGGTACCATAGATTCCTCTTATTTCCCTGCACACAATCCAAAATACAAATCAAGTTGATTTTGGTACCCAAGTTTCCTTGGGTCCTTTCTTGTTAGCCTTTGGTTTTACACTCTTGGCAATCTTCACTTTGGGTGTAGATGCTTGAGTGATAGGTTTAGACAGATGCTCATTTGCATAAATATTTGATGCATGCATTTGTGAAAAATTGGCATACATATTATCCATGCTGGGGATGCTCCATGACATTTGTGGCATATTCACAGATTGAAAATAAGGATTAGGCACATATGGCATGTTCACATATGGATTTGAAAAACTAGCATTCTGATATAAACCAGGCATAGATTGAGGTACATGAACAGGAGTCCTTTTAACAGACTTGCAATTAGAAGATAGATGATTGACACTATTGCAATTACCACAAGTTTTCCTAGGAGCAAACTTGTCAGGAGAATAATTGTTTTTCTTGTTAATGCCTATCTTACCATTTCTGTTCTTTTTCTTTTTACCCTCAGTTTCTACCTTTTCATTAACTGACTTACCAACAGCCTTTTTGTTGGGTAAATCACCTGCCTTAGCCTTCTCACTTGATTTGGCTTGGCTACTTTCACCAGAAACAAAGTTCTTGGCTACTGGACCATACTGATTGTTCAGTCTCTTGAGTTCCTTCTTACTAACAGACTTTTTGTTTGTCGACGGATACCTCTCATCCGTTGATGGTTCATCTGTCAACGGATGATCACTATCCGTTGATTCACAAATAGTCTCTAGATCCTCAAGTCAAGGTTCTAGCTCCTTTTTCTTCTGAGTCCAGGTATCCCTTACAAATGATTCTATTCCCTGGACTTCTATTATGTTTTGAGAAATATTCCTACAACTTTGAAATTTAGCAATTATTCCTTGTTCTTTTTCCAGCTGGTTTCTTAAGATCAATTCTCTTTTTAACACAGCTTCAAGTTCATTTTTAGCATCATTGCAATCAACTCTCATTTTCTCAAATTCTAGAAATTGAATTTCTAGAACTGCATTTCTATCATTTAAGAACTGATTAGTTTCTTTAATCCTATTGTTCTCTTTAGTAAGTGATTTAAGAGTAACACTCAAGTGATATAGTTCAGTAGACATTTCATCTATAACACTATTGCATTCCTCTTTGGTGAGCTCAGAGAGATTAGTAGAATATACCTGATTGCTAGCTGAACTTGCTTCCTGCTCAGAATCAGCCATTAATGCAAGGTTGACAAACTCAGCATCATCATCAGAATGATTTCCATCAGCAGCCCAGTCATACTCTTGGGTCATGAATGCCTTTCCTTTCTGTCTGAGAAGATCAAAATATTTCTTCTTGTAGTCAATAGTTTCAGTTGACTTTCCCTTGTTCTCAAATCTAGGCTTCCTGCATTCACTTATCATGTGACCAGCAATACCACAATTGTAGCATTTAATTTTGGATTTATCCACATAATTGCTTGTAGAAAAATCCTTGTTAAATGGCTTGGTCACCCCAGAGTTTCTTCTGAATTTTAGCTTAGAGAATCTCCTAGATAGAAAGGCTAAATGCTCATCTATCTCATCCAATTCATCCTGCTGTAGGACACTCATTTCTTCAGACACCTTTTCCTTGCTTTTGCTTGATTCTGTTCTACCTTCACAAACCTCCCTGTTTGGTGTAGATTTAGCAGCTTCAGTCCTCTTTTCCTCCTTCTGCTCCAAGTTGGCAACAAGTGCAACTGACCCACTTTTCTTTTGGACCTTCTCAATTTCTTCATCCTGCTCCATTTCTAGTTCATATGTCTTTAAAGTTCCATAGAGTCTTTCAAGAGTAAATGACTTGTACTCTTGAGTGTTTCTTAGAGAAACAGTCATAGGCTTCCACTCTTTGGGCAGTGATCTCAGAAATTTGAGATTAGAATCTTTCACTTGGTAGATTCTTCCATACAGTTTCAAGCCATTCAGTAGCTTTTGAAATCTACTAAATGTATCATTCAATGTCTCTCCATTCTTGAAATGGAAGTGCTCATACTGTTGGATCAGTAGTTGCATCTTGTTTTCCCTTACCTGTTCTGTACCTTCACAAAGGGTTTGAACAATGTCCCATACTTCCTTGGCGGTAGTACAGTTGATAACATTGTCAACCATGTCTGTTTCTAAGCCATTAAACAGAATATTCATGGTCTTTTTGTCCTTGTGAACTTCTGCAATATCCTCAGCGCTCCATTCAGAAACAGGTTTTGGGATGTACGTGTCTGGTGCATCTGCAGCAAGACCAACTCTTGAAGCAGCCTTCATTGGAACATGAGGACCCTTCTCAATGCAATCTACAAAACCTACATCAATAGACATGAGATGTAGACGCATTTTTACTTTCCAGTGAAAGTAATTTTCCCTATCAAGAACCGGTATCTTCACTCCATAATCCTTCTTAGACATGTTGAAAGTGTGTTGATCTTTAAACTTCAAATATATTAGAAGCTTGCTCTGATACCAATTGTTATTCCCAGATTACACACTTGTATAATTGTAGAAGGGGGGGTTGAATACAATTCTTGATAGTTATAAAATTTCTGATAAAAACCACAGAAATCTATAAAGAAATAATTGCTGAAAAGAAATAGTTCACAACCACATAAAAAATCAGGTGGTTGAATGTACCACCTGAGACTTTTATTCGAAGAAAACCCTGTGATACAAATGTACACAGCTTCTGTGTTTACAACTCTTTGCTTCTAAAGATATTCAAGAAACCCTAAGCAAATGTGTATGTTTTCTTACAATCTAAAGAGTTGCTACACTTGGTTATATATTCCAAGTTTACAAGTGCTACAGGAATAAGATAATATTAATCTAATTCAAGTTGACTTGCTACTCCACTCCAAATCCACATGTAGCCGAAAGGTTGTCCTTGTGAACAGATATGTCCCCTGCACCTTTTTTGTATGTACTGTGTAAATGGAATGCTTCTTTCTTCTGTGTTTCCAAAGTATGGCTGCCATATTGCTTTTTATACCTACTATCAACCCATGTGATCTGTCAGTCAAACCTGTCCTTATCAACTGCTAATTCCTAGCATAGGATAAAGTGACAATGATTATCCGTTGATGTTGTGCCTACTTATCCGTTGATGGTAGTTTGAGCTGTATCCGTTGATCGAGTAGATTTGAGTTGTATCCGTTGATAGAGCCCTGTTCTCATCCGTTGATACATTTTCACTTAGACAGAATTACATAGCATAGCTTATTTACAATTGGCTACCCTATTCTGCCTATCCATTGATGGTCAACATGACTCTGAATAAAGACACTATCAACTGATAAATAGAGATATTGCAGTATGCTACAAAACCTCATCCGTTGATGAGCTACCTGTCAACGAATAGAGTTATAAGGTCTTATCCGTTGACAGTTACAAAACTTGACTTATACAATTTTGCTTGAATGTTAAGTTATCATCAACTACAACATATTCCTAACAACTAATATTATTTAACAATCATAATCATATTATAAAGAGATTCTTTTCTTCAATTAAATATTTCAAATCAATAATCGATAATCGGATGATTCCCAAATCGGGGGGAGCATTGTCAAGAGGCGTCACTTAATACCCTTTTCTTACAGATCAAAATCTGTTTTTGACAGAATCATCCTTTCTCTCAATATTGAAAATTCATATTTAATTACGTGTTTCAAAAACACAAGAATCTCATGATTGTATTCATAATATTATTATTATTAAGGCAAGAAACGATTCCTATTTCTAGATTTTCTAGAGCACGCCTTATTTTGATTTAAGTTCACCTAAATCTATCATCGCATGGTAAACATAGGCATATATCTCATATATAAAAACAAATAAGCATGCAAGTAATATCATGTCACACAATGATATATTGATGTATGGATTTATTATAGTATTTAAAAGCAATTAAAACAATTAAAACATGCTTTAAAACACTTTCGGGAATATAAATAGTTCAAAACTATTATCTAAAAAATATTTGACCACTCCATTAGATCCGTCTCGGAAAAAAGAATCCAACGATATATTGCACGCCCAAAACGGATTTACGAAACTCCCAGAAAATCAAATTTAACGTGGACAGAAAAAGCTGTACCGCATGACTGGGTGCGTTACAACAATTTAAAGTCATTTAATCGTGTAACGCATGTTGTAAATGCGCGACAGCCCTGTCACGCATTCCCGGTATGCGCGACCCCCCTCCCCGCGGTTTTCCCACACGCGCGGGCAGCAGCTTGAACTGCAACAGTTTTTTTTTTTTGTCAGACTGCCGTTGAACTAAAAAGAAACGCCAGGTGCCTTGTAACTGCCGTGCTTTATTACAGCACTAACTCCTCCTTTAGTAACAATAACTTTTATTATTAGTATCATAATTTTAGTATCAATAAATTAATTAACAATTAATTAATTATTTAATAAAAAAATTTTCAGGAATATGATTTCTTAAATCAGGCAGTAGCAAAAAAATTACCAGGTGATTATGGGGTCCTTGTGCAATTTTAATTTCATATTATTCAGATGCATGATTATTTTATGAATTTTAATCAAAACAATTTTTAAAAAATTCATAACAAATAATCTACACATCAAAAAATTATGAAAAAAAAATACCCAGATGATCCACAACACTTGTAGAACCTAGATCAATGGTCAAAATCTCATGCAAACATTATTTCGAATTAATTCATAATTAAATCTAAATAAACTTGCAAAAATCATAATAAATCCATACATGCATAAAAAATCTGAAATTTTTTATATGAATCTCTTTATGCAGAACCTCGCTCTGATGCCATTGAAGGAATTTACGGACAAGCGGAAGCGCGATATAACCATTATTCCGTAAAAACCATGTATCGCACATATAGAAAATCATATAAAAACCGAGAGCTTGGGGAATCGTAACCATACCTTGAAAATCGAAGCTTTATGAAATTGGTTGCTAGCAGTTGCTTCTCAGAGTGTGAAGCACTCTACCGGTATCCACCAAGAATAATCTTCGATGAAGCTTTTATAAAACAAGTTTTTTATAAAAATGGTGCCTTGATCTTTTTGAGAGAGAGAGAGAGAGAGAGAGAGAGAGAGATGAAGATGGAGGCTACTAGGGTTTTCACAAAACCACAATGCATACACTTTTCTTCTCATCTCTTTCTATTTATAGGGTACAAGTAGGTTTTTTGAGTATAATTAATATATCATATATATTATTATATAAATCCCAAAAAATGATTAAATAATAATTAAAAATATTTAAATCATTATTAAAACAACTTGCTCTCTCAAAATACCTTCATCAATAAATTAATCTTTTTATGGTGTGACCCTGTATGTTCAATATTAAGCCGGTAGTAGAAATAAGTAATAATAAACTTTTTATTTATTATTTATATGAATTCTAAAATTCATTAAATATAATTAACTGATTAATTATATTTATTCAACATCGTGAGTGATGCTTCTCAACATATCGCGACTATCCGGATAATATGAATTCACTGCTTAGAATACCAAGAACCTGTCAGTGACTAGTTACCGTACAATCAATTCCTTCTACCCTACAATATCCCGATTAAATACAAGGCATGGATCTCGTGTCAAGCCTATCAAATTTAATCATATGATTTCTTATTCATAATGCAAAGTTCATATTAATGCAAATTAGAAACTCCTTTCTAATTTCATACACTTTGACCAGAGATTCCAGAACTCGCATACTAAGAATAACATAGGACATCCACTTCTTTACTGGAAGGGGTAGATCCTTTATTGACCGTTAACTATCTCCATACATAAATCCCTATGCCCAGAATAGACCTAATGGATGTCCTTGAGACTAAGGACTAAACCAAAGCACAATTCATTATATACAAGATTACTCTAACGATCTCAAGTCTAAGGACACTTGTACAACTATCACTCAGTGAACAACTATCGACACGTGAGTAAACTCCATTAGTTGTTCAACTTATCGAGTCATGTTCAGTGAACTTATTCCCTAATAAGCACCTACATACTAGCTATAGTGTCACCACACAAATGCCTATGAGAACAGACATCCTCCTGAAAGGAGCAAGCATAGTATGTACCAATCTTTGCGGATTCACTAACTTCCAATTAGTTATCCTATGATCAGGAACTGTTTAGGTCTAGAGTTATCATCTTCTAGATCTCACTATTATAATCTCATTATAATTCTAGAAGCTTTACTTTAAACCATGGAATATCTTATTTAAAACACTTTAAATAGATAAGCCCGTAATAAAAACAAATAAGTCTTTTATTAATATTAATGAAATCAAATAAGAGTACAAGAAAGTTCTTCCTAAATCATCATATATGATTGGATTTTAGGACAAACTCTTTCATGATAACTGCCAGCTGTGAGTTTTCAACCTGCTTGAGATATCGATTAAGCCTTTATTGAGTTATCGAATAGTTGTTTTCTACTTCTCGAATGCCTAACTTGTCGATACAAAACATATATCTAATCGACAATTCAAGTACTTCATACTTATACAATTCTATATCTATTCGATTCATTTCATTCGATTTCTCAAGCATCTAAAACACCAAAACCCCTGTAAACCCTAATCTCAAAAGCTAAATTTTTTCTTCAACCTTCGTTCTCTTCTCTCTAATCTCTATACAAATGGCAAACACTCAACTAACCATACCCACTCAAACCAATTTCATTGCTATAACAAATGATGTGGAAGCACCAAATGCGAACTTTAAATGCTTTGTTCGATGGATGTCCGAATCATATATCAAGGATGCACTCTCAGCCAACCCAACTCTGTATCTAGACCTACTAGAACAATTTTGGAGGACTGCCACCGTGGAAGTCATTGCTCTTGAGAATGCTATAACCTCATATGTAGTCTATTGCAAGATTCAAGGCAAGGATATTACTATCACTACAATAGACATGAATCAAGCACTGGATTTACAGCAAGAGGCGTATGACACACTGGCCACCAATGCAGTGTTAGAAGAATTCTTTGAATTTATCAACTACTCAGATGCAATCAATCTTGGAAAGCTGAATAAGAAGTTCTTGAGAAAAGAATGGAGTTATGTCTTTGATACTCTTCTTCAAGTCTTCACAGCAAGGAAGTCTAGCTTTGACCAGATCAGTGCACCTGCACAGCAACTTGGCTATGCATTAGCTTATGGAAGAAAGATAGATGTTGGGCAAATCATCCTACAGGAACTATATGGGAGACTTGGCAAGAACACAGCCAAGAGAGGTACTGAAATTTTCTTCCCTCACTTTATTCAATCTGTACTTAACTTTAAAAATGCTACATTGATTGAATTGCCTGGAGTAGATAAAAGTAGAATAGGCTACCCTAGGTCCATGACCAAACTCATTTTTGGTAACTTGGAGACTAGGAATGATGTGGATGTAAGACTTAAAATAACTCCCCACATGGAGGGTTTATTTAGGACTTACCCCCACAACATGCCAATATTTGATTCTAAATCACAGTTAGCATAGCCTAAGCCAGTAGAACAAAATGCTAACCCAGGGCTTGCTAACCTGATAAATGGATTTTATATCCATTTAGAGCATTCCATATCGGCTTGAATTTATTTACTTGGCCTCAAGTTTGTTGTATTTTTTATGTGTTTCGTGTAGTTGTGAAGGGTTCTAAATAATTGGGTATGGTTGGAGATTTCAATTGATTTTGGTGTGGATTTTGAGTTTTTAATGAAGAATGAGGTCTTCCATACAATCCTTGGGAGATTTGGAGTCAAGCAAAAATGAAGTGTGGAAGCCTTGGCAAAAAGAACGGAAGGAAACGGAGGCAAAACGAAGGAAAAACGAAGGAAATAGCATGCTGAAAAACTGCTAACAGAATTGGAGCTAGGCTGCAGTCTAGCTAGCTAGGCCGCAACCTAGCATGGTCGCTGTCCACTCCGAAATTTGTCCTAAAAATTTTGATTCACTGTTTGGGCCATATCTTGAGTTCTATAAGTGCATTTTGGACGATCTTACTATCCATGCAAAGCTAACGAGATTCTCTATCATTCTAAAGTGGTCCAGATGTCCAATTACAACTGGAACGGCCCATAAATACTGAAGAAAAGTCAGCTAAGAATTTTCCTTCAAAACAGAATCAGTTTAGGAAACGTATTCTATTTTAATTCTGATTTGGTATTTTCTTGTTGGGCAAGACTTCTAGAGCCTATTTAAACACATCCTTCCATTGTAATTTGTATCACCATTACATATCAATTACTTAGGTTTATTTGTATCTTTTCATACTTTGTTTTTATCATGGTTTCATCAGATCCCATGATGACGAGCGGTTCAATTATGAACTAATCGTTGTCATGGGATTCTAACGGAGTTATCTATGTAGCTTAGTAGTTTGATTGCTTTAAAGATTTATGTGTGGTGAATTCTTGATATCCTTGTATGGTTGTGATTCATGTGTTTAGATGCGTCGCGAACATCTAATTTGTTAATCATCTAATTTGTTAATCTCTTGCGAAACGAGAGTGGATCTTGAGATTTAGAACTTGCCATGCTAGCATAGGATAAGTTGATGTATGTTTGACATCATGATTTATAGCATAATTAGAGATATATTATGCTGCCCTATGTGATCAATATGGATAACTTGTGCTTCAACCGTTATGTTTTCAAATTCTATAGAGAAATAGAAATATGGTCTAAACATAATTGGTGTCTATTCATCTTCTATCTCTTTTGTGGATGTATATTTAGTTTGGTATTCGTATACTGAGATGTAGCGTATACTTGTTTCGTGTTGTTTGATCAGATATCAAAACCATCACATGCATTGATTAAAGACATCAACTCTAAGTGAAGTATTTAATAAAGTTAGGATCCCATGTTTTTATTTCCATAAGTAATTCGATTTTAATATTCATTAGTTAATTAATTCTTAGTTTGTTAATTTTCTTCTTAGTTAATTTTAGTTAATAAAAAACCCAATCTTGTTATTTGTCTTAGCAGTGAATAAAAATCATACATTGTTGCATATGTGCATTAACTGAATTGAAACCTAAACCAGATCTCTATGGGAACGAACTCAACTTTATTCTATATTACTTGTGACCACGTACGCTTGCGTGATTTAGTGCAAAAACAAGTTTTCGGCACCGCTGCCGGGGATCATCGGTGTTTTATTTTTAGTTTATGTGCTTGTCATCAATGGTCGCTAGAGTTCACTGACTCGGATTATTTCTCTAACCTATCTTGTGTAGTTCGTTGGTGTTTCAGGTACGTGTGCAGTAGATCTGGGTGATGCAGATACAGCTATAGCAGCTCAGTTGAAGGCGTTGACTTTGAAGATGGATTTTCTAACTTGCTATGGAGTTCAGCAGGTGGCTAGTGTTTGTGAGGTATGTGCGGGCGCACATGAGACGAATCAGTGTGCCATCTATAGTGCATCAGTGACCCGGAGCAACAATCAAGGTGGCATGCTGCAACCACAACATCCTTATCAGCAGTTTCAAGGTCAATAATATGGAGCACAACCTTACAATCACCAGAATTTTCAGCAACAGTATGCCCCGTGGCAATTTCAACCTTCTGGTTTTCTGCAACAACAGTCATATGCTGGTTCTGGTCATTCCACTTATGAAAAATCTGAATTAGAAGAATTGAGGTTGATGTTTAAAAGCAACGCTGTATTGTTTAAGACCTTGGAAATTCAGATTGGGCAGATTACTAATGCCTTGTTGAGTAGGCCACAAGGGACTCTTCCTAGCGACATGGAGGCTAATCCAAGCAAGAGGGAAGTCGAAGAACAGGTGAAAGCAGTTACCTTGAGATCTGTAAAGGCTACAAACGATCAGAAATCAGCAGCTACGGAAAATGAAGAAGTTCATATTCAACAGATTGAGAAATCTGCAAGGCCAAAAATTGAGAAATCTGATTTTGTAGCTGAGCAGTTGGACGGTGAAGTGGAAAAGAGTACGAATCCTGTTGAAAAAGTTTTTCCGTAGCAATCTACAAATAGCAATCAGATCTACCCGCCTCCTCCATATCCAAAGAGATTCTTGGAATTTACGGCAGAGGAGGAGGAGTGTTTTGGCAAGTCGGATACAGTAGACGTTGCTTTACAAAGAAAATCTGATATGGAAGATGAGGAACTAGGCGTGGTTGATCTTTGGGATTCTCAGGTGCTGGTTGATGAGGTGGTTTCATGGTCAAATCTTGAGGATAGTGCAATTGAGTCTTTTCTTGAGGAAGATGTTTTGATTGAGGGTAATAAAGATCTTCATGAGTTGTATAGGAATTTTACTTCTGATGAGATGTTAGAGGAATTGAAGGTCATTTGTTCTAAGCATGAAATTCAACTTGACGATAGTTCTTTTGATCCTAAGTCTGTTGTTAAGACTTCTGTTGGTGAACCACTCACTTCCGTTCCTAATCCGTCCAATTCCACTCTTGATCAGTCTTTGGTGGTTTAATAATGAAAATCATCATATTGAAGAAGCTTCCAAACTCGAGCTTAAACTATCAGATCACCCGAGGTATGCATATTTGGGTCAATCATCTACCTTGCCTATTATTATTGTTGCTAACTTGTCAGGTAGTGAAGAGAACATTTTTGCTGACACCTTTGAAGAGCGAAGAAGGCTGAAACTTGATCAAGGATATAGCACCGGAAAAGATAATTAAATGGCCATATTAAGTTACGGTGTAGAAATTTTCAAGTGGAAAAAATCATTGCCATGTCTAGCTAAAGACTTTAAACAAAGGCGCTTCGTGGGAGGCAACCCACGTGTTTCGGTATTTTTAGGTATGTTTCCTACTATCCCTTGTATTTACTTCCATTCAATGCGGACATTGAATCTTTTAAGTTTGGGGATGGTTGGGGGGATGAGTAGTGTATATGTAGTTATTTGTGATTGTGAGTCATTGTGTTCATGTAGGATATTTTGCATGTTAGTGGTAGTTCATGCATGTTTCGTTCGTATTATTTATGTTTGTTTCATGTAGGACATTCTGTTATTTTGTTTTTGTATACCATGTGAGTCCATTTTAGTTGCATTTTCATGGCATGCATTTTTCATGATCCCTTTAGGATGAGCTAATTCTGATTGGTAGATCGATGTCTAATTGAGAGTGGTAATGATGAGTAGAGGGTTGATTTATAGTTCCTATGAAATTGACTTGCATGTTTCGGAAACAAAATTTTTACACAGTCTCATTGTTTACTTTTGGGCTTGGTTCAGGTCATGCTTGTTTGGTTGTTTTAGATTTAATCACTTGTTTATATTTAGAATTTTCGTTATTCCCTTGATGGCGTAGGAGCACTAAAGTCTAAGTTTGGGGGAAACCAGGAATTTCATGCTAGTTGTTTATAATTGTCAATAATGGCTAGGCGTCAAATGGCTAGTAGCCGGCTCATATTTATATGAGTAGTCTATGGTTGGAAATGAGAATTCTCATTTCAGATTGCATATAAAAAAAATCAGCAAAAAAGAAAAAAGAAAAAAAAGAGTTATGTGAATGTTTAATGCAAAATTAACCAGGGTGAGCTCTTTAATACTCGAGCAATTAAGTCTAAGGGGACTTAGTTCTAGTAACCTAAAGCCCTTGTGGTTTGGGATTGCTGACCTAACACTCACTACATGGGTATTATTGTATAAGCCTTTTGGGGTCTCATCCATTGCACGGTTAAATAAGCATGCTTGTATATAGTATTATGTGTCGTAGTTTTTAGTAATAAAGCATGGATTTTTGTCTACCTTAGATAAGGATGGAGGTGTTCCTAGGTTATGAAGTGTCTACAGTCTATTCTATTTATAAACCTGTGATTGTCTTGGCGAAGAATAGGTATGATTTTTGACCTAGTGTTGGGAGTATTTCTGATGAGCATCGCACACATGCACATTCCTGTTCATGTATTGTTAGTATACGAGGACTTAGTCGAGCTCTATTTGGATTTAGTTACATTCTTTGAGATATTTGCTTGCTAGTTGGTTTTGGTTAGTTTAAGGGGATCGTTGAATTTTCATATTAGTTGCATTCATGCATTGCATTGTTTAGTTAGATGGATTTTGTGGGTACATTCGCTATAGGCCCTCACGAGACCTTACTCGTCCACTAGGGCTGCCTAGGGGTTTAAAGGGCTTGTTGCATATGTCAAATGCAACCGTGATCACCTACGGAAGTGGTACTAGTTAGTTAGTTAGTTTTTAATTGTTTATGCTTGAGGACAAGCATCAGTTTAAGTTTGGGGGTGTGATAAATGGATTTTATATCCATCTAGAGCATTCCATATCGGCTTGAATTGATTTACTTGGCCTCAAGTTTATTGTATTTTTGATGTGTTTTGTGTAGTTGTGCAGGGTTCTAAATAATTGGGTATGGTTGGAGATTTCAATTGATTTTGGTGTGGATTTTAAGTTTTTAATGAAGAATAAGGTCTTCCATACAATCCTTGGGAGATTTGGAGTCAAGCAATTGAAGTATGAAGCCTTGGCAAAAAGAACGGAAGGAAACGGAGGCAAAACGAAGGAAAAATGAAGGAAATAGCATGCTGAAAAACTGCTAACAGAATTGGAGCTAGCCGCAGCCTAGCTAGCTAGGCCGCAGCCTAGCATGGCCGCTGTCCACTCCGAAATTTGTCCTAAAAATTCCGATTCACTGTTTGGGCCATATCTTGAGTTCTATAAGTCCGTTTTGGACGATCTTACTATCCACGTGAAGCTAATGAGATTCTCTATCATTATAAAGTGGTCCAGATGTTCAATTACAACTGGAACGGCCCAGAAATACTGAAGAAAAGTCAGCTACGAATTTTCCTTCAAAATAGAATCAGTTTAGGAAACGTATTCTATTTTAATTCTGATTTGGTATTTTCTTGTTGGGCAAGACTTCTAGAGCCTATTTAAACACATCCTATACCATTGTAATTTGTATCACCATTACATATCAATTACTTAGGTTTATTTGTATCTTTTCATACTTTGTTTTTGTCATGGTTTCATTAGATCCCATGATGACGAGCGGTTCAATTATGAACTAATCGTTGTCATGGGATTCTAACGGAGTTATCTATGTAGCTTAGTAGTTTGATTGCTTTAAGGATTTATGTGTGGTGAATTCTTGATATCCTTGAATGGTTGTGATTCATGTGTTTAGATGCGTCGCGAACATCTAATTTGTTAATCTCTTGCGAAACGAGAGTGGATCTTGAGATTTAGAACTTGCCATGCTAGCATAGGGATAAGTTGATGTATGTTTGACATCATGATTTGTAGCATAAATAGAGATATATTTAGCCTGTTTGGCTAACCTTAAATTAAGGACTTATGAACTTATTTTCGGGTAAAATTTTTATATTTTGATAATTTGTTTTTATACAAGTATTTAATATATGTTTGAGATTCAATAAGTTGCAAAAATAAGTTAGAAAATAAGTTGGAAAGTTAGGAATCTGTAACTTTGTCTTAAAATAAGTTGACTTATTCTGGAAAAAAATTCCCCCAAACACCCCCATTATGCTGCCCTATGTGATCAATATGGATAACTTGTGCTTCAACCGTTATGTTTTCAAATTCTATAGAGATATAGGGTCTAAACATAATTGGTGTCTATTCATCTTCTATCTCTTTTGTGGATGTATGTTTAGTTTGGTATTCGTATAATGAGAAGTAGCGTATACTTATTTCGTGTTGTCTGATCAGATATCAAAACCATCACATGCATTGATTAAAGGCATCAACTCTAAGCGAAGTATTTAATAAAGTTAGGATCCCATGTTTTTATTTCCATAAGTAATTTGATTTTAATATTCATTAGTTAATTAATTCTTAGTTTGTTAATTTGCTTCTTAGTTAATTTTAGTTAATCAAAAACCCAATCTTGTTATTTGTCTTAGCAGTGAATAAAAATCATACATTGTTGCGTAGGTGCATTAACTGAATTGAAACCTAAACCAGATCTCTGTGGGAACGAAATCAACTTTATTCTATATTACTTGTGACAACGTACGCTTGCGTGATTTAGTGCAAAAACATAACCCCACCCCCTCAACCAAACACCTAACTAAACACAGAGCCAACTGCATCATCCTCTCAAAAGGGTGATGTTAGTAAAAAGAAGGAGAAGAAAAGAAAGCAAATTGCTTCTGAACCTTTAAAAATCTTAACTGAAGCATCATTGGCTGTCGAACTAGGTTTAGAGAGTGAGGAACCTAAGTCACCCTTACAGAAGCCAAAGAAGAAGAAATCTAAAACCACCTATTCAGTCAAACAAATGGCTGAAGTTGTAAAATCAGGGGCACACAGTTCACTAGATGTATCCTCTCAACAGGGTGCATCTATAGAATCAAGCATCCTCCCCAATGCACCTATCTGTAAATAGTCAACACATGGGAGTGATAAGGCTGGCACAACACTGAGTGGAGAGCACATCACATTTGAAACTCCCTCTATTTCTCATAGGGAGTTGCCAAAATCCATTCTAAAAGACACTTCTCTTCCAGAATCCACATCTTAAATTTCTTTGGAGCCTGTAATTCAAGAAATTGAAGAGCAAGGCATTGATCACCAAGAATCCTTTTCCCTTGGTGAGCCAATGGACTCAAGTGACTTAGTGCATGACACTTTGCTCACCAACCTGAACCCACATTCAGATGGTGAGGGAATGCTCGCTGGGGCATATTCTGATGACACCATCACAAACACAGAGGATTCACTAGTTTTTACTAGAGACTCTGTGCCTGTGTCAGCTACTGTTGTAACTCATCCCACTCCTATGGAGATAACAGTAGTAGAGTCAATCCATCCGGTTACAGAAGTTGCATCTGTAACTGAGGAGTCTAGCTTGCCTAGCTTTAGCTCTAACTTCATGTCTCAATGGCTGAAGCCTGTGCAACATGACAGTGCTTCAGGATTAGGGTCTGTTCCACCTCAATTGACGGTTGAAGCACTTCAAAGCTTAATTGTGGATCAGATCCCTGAGTTCACAAAGATTGCTCAGAACCTTCTCACTGCAAACATGCCAAATCCAGACTATGAAGCTATTCTCTTATGCCACAGAGATGATGTCGAGATGCAAAAGGCAAAGATAATAGATGATACTGAGAGAGATGGCAATGTAGATGCCTGGCTACAAGGACAATTTGACATTTCTCTCTCAGAAGGCCTCCAGTACATCAGAGAAGAGTACATCACTTCACTAGGGTCCAATGCCAAATCTCTCACCCCTAGTGATGTGTATGAAGCAGTGAATGACATCTACAAGGGCATTCTCAAGGCTGCACACTACCTTGGCAAGGGTCTAAAAATAGAAGTTCATGAAGTGTGTACAGCCATAACCAAAGAGGTGCATGGGATAAAGAGGACTTTTGATGCCAAATTCCCTCAATTGGAGACTGTAATCAAGGACATTCTAGCATGCAAGTCTACTTGCACTAAGATGGACAATGGTTTAGTTATTCTAAAAGATGTTGTCACAGGTCTGGGGCACAAATTTCAAAATCTAACTGATCAGACAACTGAAGCAAATGCCATGCTCAGGACTCTTTTTGCAAACCAGTATGGAGATAAGCTGATTACTGAAGTCCCAGTGCATGATATGACTAGGTTTGAAGTGCAGAGACTTAAGGAACAATCCCTATCTGGCTTCAAATCTACTGAATTGTTCACCAAGGTAGATGCTCTTGAAAAGGAGGTAGCCTCTCTCACAAAGTCTAATGCTCATCTTATAGACAATGTAGCCACTCTAACTGAGCAGTTGAACACTCAAGCCACCACCACAGTTGATGTTCTTCTGCATCAATAATCAATGTTGTTTGCAATGATGAAGCACATGGGTCTCCCTCTACCTGAAGAATCTTCAAACCCAAAGGTCACTCCTACAGCCTCTGTGCCTGACAACAAGCCTAAAGGGGAGAAGAGGACATCAAGGAACTCAAATACAAAGGGGGAGAAACCTCAGGCAAAAGGCATCAAAATAAATGAGGGTGGTCAGCAAAGGGCTCCAAAATCTATAACCCATGTGCCAGGTAAAGGAAAATCCAAAGTTGATGAGCCTCCAACCTCTCTGCCAGTTGTTACTCTACCAACTATGCATGTCATTACTCCAAGTGGCCAGAAGCAATCCATCACAACCACAGTGGTTGCAGGGAGTATGCCATCTGATAAACCTCCATCCTCCATATCTAAAAGTGCCAAGCCTGTAGAAGTTATGGTGGTCGCTGAGGCCAAGCTACAAGAAATTGCAAACTCAAATATCTACCATGATGATGCATTCTTGGAGTTTCTGAAAGTCTCAAGAGAAGAGGCTGATGATGCAGTATCATATCAAAGGAGTTTGAAGAGTCAGATTGACTATCTTACTATAGTACCAAAAAGAGTTGATGGCCTATGGTTCAAGGAAATAATGATGGTATCAAAGACCAAGATATGACATTTAACTTTCGACACTCTACAAAGCCTAAAGCACTCAAAAGTGGATGTGTTCCTTGGATTGATTGAAAAGAGGAATGAAAATAACAAGAGTCTCTTTGATGACTTAAGGAATGATCAACCTTCAAGGCTACCTGAAGTATTCACAAATCCTAGAACCATCATCTATCAAGCTACAACCAGAATTGATGATATCAAGCAGCTGATCATTCCTAAGCATCTAACTCCTCAGAACAAACCTCTCATTATTACCATCATTGAGAAGCTGAACAAGAAGAAGGGTGTAAGAACAGCAGAAGAATTGGAAGCTATATCTTATCTCAGATCATACATTGTAACTGGCACTGTACCTGAGTCTGCTAAGTTCAACCCAAGCAAGGATAGTGATCAAGACAAGGATAAAGACAAAAGTGATGGAAGGAGAAGACATCACAGGAGTGATAAGGGTGATGAAGATAAGAAGAAGAAGAAGGATGACAAGGATAAGAAAAATGATGATGATCAAGGTAAAGTCTCTGAGAGTAAAAGTGGAAAATAGCAAGCCTTAGGCATTGCTGACAGTAACCTCACCACAACACAAGACTCTAAGTCTAGGGTGAATACTGTTAGTAGTGACCTAGAAAAATCTACATCTATGGCTTCTGCAACTGTTTTGCCACCTCAAGAAGATTCAAGTCAAGAAACCATCTGTATGTTTCAAAAAGAAAACTGCTAATGGAATACTACAATGGTCTACAAACAAAGGTCACACGCTACTATCAGGCAACCATGTAAAAAGGATCAAATTCAAACAAGCTGCAAGGAAACTAAAGCTATCCAAATCAAGGACTCTAACAATCTATCCAGGCTTAAAACTCCAACCATTAGATGAAGACTTTGATGAAGACCAATTGCAATATCTAAGAGCTCAAAGAATCTACTATGCTACCATTATGAATAACTACCTTGAGATTAAATATACTGATGGAAGGGAGAAGAAATTCAAACAAGGATAGTGTCAAAATTGGGGTAAGCTATATGAAATAGACAGAAGTATTGCATTATTGGATTCTGAAGACAAAGTGGACAAAGTATGGAAGCTGGAGTTGATTGATTTTGTAAAGATGAAGAGAGACTATGCTGAGAAGATAAGAAAGGGGTGCTTTGAGAAATGGCTAGAAAGGGAGAAGGAGATTGATAGGCTGGAAGTTGAAGCAAAAAAGCTAAGGGCAAAAGGATTGTGTAGAGTTCAATTCAATCCCTATGTGGTGAAGTATAGGAGGAGAAATGGAGATAATGTCAATATAAGAATGAACCTACTCAGTTACTATCCTGCCAATATTCTGAAACCAGTACTTGAAGATTTCAAAGACTCTATCATGCTTGAAGAATTGGATGCTTTGGCAGAGATCATAAAGGCTATGGATGAGAATGCAAGAAAGGAGAAAGAAAGAAAACAGAAAGCATATGATGATCTACAAGCCAAAGCAATGGAGATGGAATCAAATGAGAATGGCTAGTATTTCATCATACTATAAGATTATTCATCTTGTAATTTCATTCATGTGCTCAATCAAATTTCATACCTGTACTTTTCAAGTTTTATCTTTATGTATGTTAGGCTTGTTATCAGACATGAAATTGTGACTAAGGGTCTCACTCACAATTTGGGGGAGATTGTTAGTCACATAGGCATGCCTGTTTACATCTAATAACAAGCCTAATTGTCTGTAATGCTTTGCATTACTTACATGACCTCTTAACTGAGGGAACCTCTAGTTGTAGAGTTTCTATTTGTTTTGTACTTGCAATAGGCATCAAATCCTAGTTGTGTAACTATACTTATATAGTCAAGAATAATGCTTGAAATAAGTTCCAAGGTTCATGCCTCAAGCAAGAAGATAAAGACTGTCAAATAATCACAGTTGGGATTTGAAGAAATGAAGAATTTGGCTAAGTACCAATTCGAGAAGTACTTTTGTCTATTCGAGAAGTCTAGCATTTAAGAAGTCAGAGATTCGATATCTAAGAAGACACTGTTCGATATCTCTGAATGAACTATTCGATATCTCAGAGATTCGACATGTCTAAATGCTCTATTCGAGAACTCAAGGAGTTAACAAGTCAAAGTGGTATTCAAGTTCTCAAAGAGTCAACAAGTCAAAGTTCCATTTGATATCTCAAGGACTCTGAATGAACTATTCGATATCTCAGGGATTCGACAAGTCAAGTGTTCTATTCGACAACTCAAGGAATCCTGGAGAAAAGTACTATTCGAGAAGTGATTCGATATTTCAATCATACAGTATTAGAGAACTCAGAGTTATCTAATCCTAGTTCTCGAATCAATCACTTAGCCACTTCTCGAATACATTCTTGGAGACAAAATACTGAAAAAATTGTACAAGTCTGAAACCTGCAACAAGCCAATGCACTTTATGGACCACAATCTGTAACGTGCTCTGGAAAACCTACAAGGAAGCTTGGAGAGATATAGAAGAGACAAAGAGCTAAAGAAGTGGATCTGAACAGAACTTTGCAAAGTCAAATCTATAGCCGTTTGGATGCGTACTCAAAAAGGATAGACATACAAGAAAGTAATTTATCCTATAACCTTATTCGTAGTAACTGAGTTGTATTCGTGTTCTATAAGAATACAATCTCACTTCTTTAGTTGATTAAGTTTTTCATACACACTGAAAGATATATCTCTCTGAGAAAAATGAAGCTGAGAATACTATCATTTGTATTCACAGATTGTAGCAACCTTTATCTAATAATATATTAGATTAAAGTGATATTGTGTCTTGTGTTATTCTTTTTCCGTACCTACAAATTTGCACACACAAACACTTATCTGCTACACAAATTCAAGAACAAGAAAAGTTCAAGAATCCATTCACCCCCCCTCTGTATTCTTTTGATGTATTCAATACTCAACAATTTCGTACGAAGTCATGCATTATATGAAGAGAAAGACATAAGGAAAAGCGAGTTGGATGGCCCTAAAACTCGATATGAGCAAAGCTTATGATCGTGTCGAGTGGAGCTTTTTGAAGGCTGCTCTTACCAAGCTCGGTTTTGCCAATAGAATTGTCAACCTGTTCATGGAATGTGTTCAGTCAGCAAGATACAAGATTAGTCATGCAGGGCGCGAGTTTGGCCACATTGTTCCACAAAGGGGGTTGCGTCAAGGTGACCCCTTGTCTTCATATTTATTTTTGGTTTGTATGGAGGGTCTTACTGTGATTATTAATGATTACGAGCGGAGAAGAATAATCAAGGGTATTCCACATGTTTTTTGCTGATGACACTTAATGATTTTTTCAAAGCAAATGGTGAAACGTCAGCTCGGGTTATGCATGTCAATGGATCGGATATCTGATCCGATTCGATCCGTAGCTAAATTAGCGGGTATGGATCCTTCCAAAAAAAATCCGATCCGTAAATGATCCGATCCGATAAGGGTTCGATCCGATAACAATCCGATCCGAATATATTATACTCCCTCCGTCCCACTTTTATTGTCCACTATTTCCTATTTTCTTTGTCCCAAAATAATTGTCCACATTTAATTAATAAGGTATATTATGTGTTAATTATGTTAACTTTTATAAAAAAGAATACAATTATTTGGTAACTATGAGTTTAATTGACATGATTGAATAAAAGGTGGATTTTGATAGATGGACAATAAAAATGGGACGGAGGGAGTATTTATTATATATTTATGTAATACATTATATATAGAAAACATATATAATATATAATTTTTTTTATGAATAATATTATTTATCCAACCCCTGATCCGATCCGAATCCGAAAATTCTTAAAGGATTCGGATATGGATTTAGGGTAATTCGATCCGAATCCGACCCGTTGACAGGCCTAGCTCGGGTCCAGGAGATTTTGAACACCTTCGAATGTGCATCAAGTCAGAAAATTAATGCTGCAAAATCATCTATTTTTTATAGTCGAAACACTGATGCTCAGACCAGAAATGAAGTGCAAGCAGTTCTGAATTTTAATGAGGCTGGTGAAGATACTCAATACCTAGGACTGTCAAACATTATGAAAAGAAAGAAGACTGCAGTTCTGGGTTATTTAAAAGATTGCTTGTGTGCTCAAATCCAAGGTTGGGGGAAGATTCTCTTATCAAGGGGAGGAAAGGAAACTTTGTTAAAAACTGTGGCGCAAGCTGTTCCAAACTACGCAATGAGTGTATTTTTACTCCCTAAAGATCTATGTAAGCAGCTTGTAACACCCCCAGATCCAGGGTCAGGGATCTGGTCGTTACGGTCTCACTATCCAACCACAAGACCAACATAATTTTAATTACAACCTTGTGACCCAAAACAACAACATAAAACACACCCGTTATAGTCCCAGAGATGAAATCAGAGTAACCAACAATATTATTAATCACAAGTTTGAGTTCTTACAACCCAAAGAATTACAATTGTACAATTACATACTCTTTGCCATCCATTAATAGATACCATAATATAAATACATTTGAGGCTCAATTGCTAACAACTAGCCTACCAGTAGTTGCATCCTCAACAAAGGTAGCCAAGACCTTAGCGGTAAACCTCTGACGGTTGACACCTGCTTACGCTGTGTGCGCCTTGCGCGGCCATCTGATCTAGCTGTTGTTGTGATATAAATAAATAAAGCAAGGGTGAGCAATAGCCCACCAGAAATATAATTGAACAGTGATAATATATAACAGTCCAAAATATCTTTGAAACCATATGCCATGCATTAACGATGTAGTACCAATATAAGGTATGAGATGAAGTTACAAGGTAACTCAAAAAAAATATATTTGTTTTGAATAAATATCTGCTATGCAAAAGATAAGCAAGATATTCTCAATTATCATAAAAGAGGAACTTGCAGGAAAATATTGCAATTCCGGTTTCAACACTTTTTCACCTTGCCAACACCAACAGTGTTGCAGAAATTTCTCACTTTTAGAAGATGAACTAATACGGGAGCATTGCCGCGCCAGATGCCCTGACGTTTACGATGATCAGTCGTATGTCATGCATCTCATCAGTCGTTCTCTACATGTAGAAGGTAGCTCCGACGGAATTACTTATCTACCGCCCTCTGGAACTCCTCAGCCAACGGTGGGGCTATTGCTGGACCGGCGCCACTCGGCCACTTACGCGTCTCCTAGTTCGAATATCATCCATGACTCTGAAACGTAAAGTTCGTTCCCCTTTTCCCCAAGTGTAACACTTGTTGATAGGACTCCACAAAGTAGTCGTATCTAATTGGAAAGGAAAATTCACCAATATTTCCCAAGCTGATGCTTGTTAATGGATATAAACTTGTTACATCAATCATACCCCTCGAGCGTTGAGGAGGTAACCAAAAGACTCATATCGATGCTTGAAAGAATCAAGATGTGAGTGACAAGATAGTTTTAGCAAGTATAGGACCGGGCAGTCCAATAAATAACACCTCCAAGTGAGGTCCCCTTATATAATTTTTGGAAGTTGAGCGAGTATTTAAATCTTCTTATAAGATAGATTTAAATGAAAATAAAGTTTTGGGAACCTCCCCTTGATAAAATAGTCATAAAAGACTCCGAAATATTTTACATAATATCTGAAGGTGAAGGATAACCTTTGAATAATATAAATCATTACAAAAAGAATTCAAAAGAATTTTATTAAATATTCCAAGAATATTTATTAAGTCAATAATAATTACGGAATATTATTAAATCCTAATATTGCTCGTAAGTAATCCTCGAATGAATGTATAGAATTATTTATTAATTAAATCTCTTCTTAAATGAATATTTAAAATAATATTCATTGAATAAATAAACTTAAATAAATATTTAAAATAATATTTACTGAATAAATCAAACCTTAAATGAATATTTGAAAATAATATTCATTTAACAAATAACATTCCAAATGAATATCCAAATAATATTCATTAAACAAATAATATTCTAAATGAATATCCCAAAATAATATTCATTTAACAAATAATATTCTAAATGAATATCCAAAATAATATTCATTTAACAAATAATATTCTAAATGAATATCCAAAATAATATTCATTTAACAAATAATATTCCAAATGAATATCCAAAATAATATTCATTTAACAAATAATATTCTAAATGAATATCCGAATAATATTCATTTAGTAATCAAAACTTTAAAGGAATGTTTGGAGTAATATTCCTTGAGTAAATAAAACTTCCAATGAATATTTTAAAATAATATTCATTAAGTAAATCAGACCTTAAATGAATATTCGAAAGTAATATTCATTAAATAAATAAAGATAAAATGAATATTCCAAATAATAATAAGTAAGCCAAACGAATATTTGGGAATGATATTCGTCAACCAAAGAACTCTAATGAATATTCAAAATAATACTCATTAACTAAATAACTCCAATGAATGATCAAAATAATATTCATTAAATAAATGACATTCTAAATGAGTATTAAAATAATATTCATTAAATATTCCCTCACTGAGGTAATACTCAAATAACGTTCCTCGAAAGATTCGTAATCGAATAAAAATCCTCGAAGTAATAAATTTGTCGCTGGGATCCCTCTGGGTTTCCACGACTATTTATATATTACAAAATATCGACTCCCGGTCTATATTTGAAGTATGAATATCATACGCCCTTTGCTAAGGGTCTTAACCAAACAATCCGGCTTATAACTGATATTTCATATATAGTCTATAAGCCGATATCAATTCGGGGAACAAGTAATTCAATATTAACTTGAAAGTAGGCATGCATTCTCTGGCATATGTATAAAACAATCATCATATATATTATCACAACAACAGTTCCAAGTATTGGAAACTTGCCTGAGAATCGAGTGCGGGTAGGGGTAATGTGTCCCGGGTCAGCTCGACAATCTATAAACAATCAGAATATTTAAGATTAACCACTTAACGCTTATTAAAAGGCTAAGTATAAACTCCACTTAAATCGAAACATGTTTTCGAGTTATCTCGGTACGTCTCTTTTAGTGTAACTCTTTTTATCACCGATACGATCCGACATTCGTTCGTTATCAAGACATGTCATCATGCTTATACTTGGTATATACTTAAGTCGTATAAGTTCTAAGGTTGGTCGTTTACGAATCAAGATTATACCTCGAGTGTTATCGCCCGTTTTCTAAGTTATAACCAAAGTCATACCTTTAAGGGGTTCGTTCGCGTTTAACCTCGATTCAAACATTTTTATAAAATCGGAAAATGATCCATTCGACATGTGGTTTTCTCCCACACCTTCCTTTTTTACTTCTAATATTTAATTAATAAGATTCGCCACTGATTAAACGACATTTAAGGGAATCAATTTCAATTACGAACTTTCGTTTACGATTTCGAACCACTTTTACGAATTTAATCATAACTCCTAAACCGTAAGTCCATTTCATGCGATCTTTATATCAAAACGAAGCTTGTAACATAATCTAGCTAATCATGGCATAAGTCGAAGCTATGCAGTGAGTTATATCTTCTGTAAAGTTCGGATTTCAAGATTAAACGAAAATCGGGCATTACGACGGCTATAAATCGAACGTTCTACTAATCGTAACACTAAACCAAGCCACACCGGGCACCAATACAACTTGTACACATGAGTAACATCTTTATCAGTCCAAGAACATCATGTTAAACCAACAAGATCATCATCTCTTACTAAAATCATTAAACCACTAACTAATCATGCTTATACCATCACCATAATCATAACTACTTAGATCCATCAAGAACATCATCAAAACTCAAAGTCAAACTAAGGGTTCATGAGGTTTATACCTTCCTTGTAGAGTGTGTATGCACTTAGTAAGCCTTGTATAGTCCTTGTATAGCCTCCATGAAGCTTGGATCATCAATCAAAATCAAGATCCAAAAGTTTTGTTCTTGAGGTTACTATTCATCCTCCTCTTTGATGATTTTTTTGAAAATGGAAAAAGAAGAGATTGAAGCTAGGATTTTGAGGAGATCATTTTTATGAATTATAGGACTCACATAAAAAGTTTCAAGATCAAAGGATGGTTGGAAGTGGGATTTTGGTTCTTGATTTATGCTAATAGCCGAATGGAGCAAAGGTGGAGAGTTTGATGTTTTTGCTTGGTCTCTTGCTTGAATAATGCATAAAGTGAAGTGTTTTTAGATAATATCTCATGTAAAGCACCTTTATTAAAGTGATGATGCACTAGATGATGCTTTTGGGAGGACAAGTGTTGATGATTGGATGGTTTTCATGTAACTAGTAGTTAGATTGCTAAGTACTTGGTTGATCCACTTGATTCTAGTCACTCTTGTAACTATGTTGGTTACTAGATATTTTCTAGTGGCTTGCACAAGACTCTTGCTCCCTCTGCTTGTTTCTTTGTCCGTTTATTGCTTAATTCGTTGATCGTTCGAGGGAATAACTCATTCGTTTCTAGTTAGGGTTTTACCGAAAACCTTCTTAATATTTCTAATACTATTCTTCATCATTCTTAATACTTCTCGAATTTAAATTCCTTAATTCCCTTTTATAAATCCTTAAGTCTTGCAGTGTCCAGGGAAATCTCGGAGAAAATAAAAGTGCTCTTTTTCTGAATCCGACAGCTTTTACATACACTTATTTTCCTCCTGGATCACTAATACGAACTCAGAAATCCGTTCCGAATACCGGGTATAACATTATTATAATAATATTCCAAATTCCACCAAAATCACTATTCATCACTTATTTTTATTTAATTCCTATAATTAGGAAAATGAACCTGGTTCACCCTCGAGTGTTCCTTAACCTTTTTACGGAACCGCTGGGCTTATAATAGATATTGATTTGGATGACATGAGGGTATCTATTTCTCTCTAGGGAATCTTATCTTAACTTTCTAGGAGATAGATTATTCTAATCTAAGTTATCACCCAATAGCATCCTTCAGGCCATATAACCTTGGAATATATATCCTTTCATTATTCATTCTTTAAAGCCAGTATTACATTGTAGTTGTAACCACTGTTCACTCTTACATCAATACATAATAAAAGTTTTAATTCTACCCAAAAATCTGGGTTCTTACAGTCTCCCCTCCTTAAAAGGATTCCGTCCCGGAATCAGGTAGAAGACAATTGGGTACTTGTTGGTTATTTCGCTTTCCAATTCTCTGGTCGATCCTTACACATTCCAATCTTTCTAAAGCACATCGTACTGGTGTTACAATACACCTTTTATCCGTTCTACCAATTCTTTGATACTTTCGCATAACACATTATCCAGTATACGCTCTTGTCCGGTCTTACACTATTAACCTTATTGGTACATGCAGTGACTTCGGTATCACTAACGCGCTACGAATTCCGGAGATAACCTCACTCGTAATTTTGCAATTCCTGATCGCTTTAATCTTCGCAATCTCGATGTATATATATTTAGGTGGAAAAGTTTATCGAGAGATCACTGTGATCAATGAACATTTGTTACATTGCATAGCTAGTACAGAAGGGGGCCAGCCTCTAGTACTTGACAAGCAATTAAACAATTAATGGCATTCCACTTAGACTCCTATCACACAGACAGAGAGTCACGTAGTAGTACCTCCCCTCCTTAAAGGGTTGTTCTTCTCAATTTAGAAGAAAATAAATAAGGGATATTAAAAGGAAAGAATTTCAGAGAATTATATAAGAAGATTTTCATGATTGTCAAAATATCATACTCAGAATTTACCTCTGAACTATAGAGGTTTATTAGGGAAGAAAGTAATCGTATTCGTATCAAATACTACTTTATCGTAATCTCACATATCACATGTCCTTGTTTCTCTATCCATCATTCTATGGACCTATACTCTTATTTGATATTAGCATTACTTACTTTTGGAAAATCCTTCAACCTCTCAGGTTAAAATCATGGATTTCTCGCTTGACATTATTATTACTGGCATTTCACGCCACGACACTGGCCATTTCATATTCATAATTCTAACACCATCAGGTTGTCATTCCGATAGCTCATTAGGAAAACCCATTCATCAATCCATTCATAGCATTCCTTGCTTCACTTCCATCATTATTTCCCAATCTTTTCTTTATCAATCACATCCTTCGTATTATCTAATTCTTATTTAATTTTGTTGTTTATTTCCACCTTCATCTCAGAGTTGAGGCACTCGTCACCTTTATTCAATACGTGTTACACGTTTGGGGCCAAATTTTCCTTTGTTCAATCATCTAGATTTCACTTTTTCATTTCATGAGTCTCTTTTTTATTACTCAATCAAACTATTCCATATTTCCTCGGATTTTCCAAACTTAAAAGGAGTCAATTTGTATGTCATTCATGCTCCTAATTCCAACTTTCCGCTTTGGCCAACACCCTTACCTTGCCAATTCCATACTCTTCCCGCTTCATTACTGGAGCTTCTCATGAGTCTGCCTATCTGACTCTCTTATTAATTCCCAATTCTATTTCCATCTCTATCAGTTTCTTGTCTTTATTTCTACTATAATCTTTTTATGAACCATCATAACCTAATTCTTCATTTCAAATATCCTGTCGATCCAGAAATTATACCATCCGAAATAAACCTGGATGATTTCTCTAACTTAGATTCACTTTGACATTTCCACAGTCGTTACCACCTAATTTCTCAGAAGGATCACCATCGTTTATCGTTTACTCAGTGCTTTAATAACTAAGCATCATAATTATCAATTCAAGATCCTCTAGGAAAACAAAATAATCACTATTTCCTATCCATAAGGAACACTTCCTGAACTGGGCGTAGATATTACATGAAGCAGATAAAATTGCAGGAAAGCTTCCAGCATCGCAGCTGGAACAGGCTGGTGAGATTATTAATCATTTATCTCCGGTAGAAGACTAAAAGCTTAGCGGTTTGCTTAATCGCTTGCCAACCTCATAATTCTCTATCTTGTTTGCACAGAAATACACCAACATAAACTTGCTTGTCATTCATCATCGTGCCATTTGGCTTATCAGTATTTGTCCCCTCTCTATTTCTGGTCATTTACTACCAATTCATGGTTACTTAACCTCCCCTCTCTCTTTCCAAAGAAAAGGCGAGTCTCTTGGGGAATTTGGTCTGGTCTGTCGTAGAGCCTCCTAATGTCGATGATGTGCTACTGGCAACATCAGGAATCGAATCTTTACTTAAACTATTCTTATAGTTGATCCCGACACAATCATTAGACGGGATGTAACTTCCTCTACCACATTATGACCATCGAGGTCCTTACATTATCATTCTATTTCTTTGGTATGAGCATTTATACTTACTCCCCTATACTTAAAGTGTCGGCCACCTCGTTGGCCTTTCCTGATTATAATAATTTCTTGAGATCCATGTTTTCTGGATCTATTCCAACTCAGGGTGGAAGCATTCTCCCTTAAATTCTGCTGAATGAGAGAAAACATCTATCAGTCTTTTCCAAAAGTCATTGCTTCCACCTTACTAGTGTGAACTTTACTACCAGTACTCCCAATCATACCTAGGATATTTCCTTACTTAAATCCCTTCTTGTTTTAGGATAATCTCAACCTTATTGGTTCAATCCATACTTTCCCATGGTTTCACACATACTTCCTCTGGCCTTATTGTTACTATGTCATACATTCCTTACCAAACTTCCCTTTCTGGAGTTCAGAACATTACCTCTTCCCTTATAGGGTTCCTTAGGTCATCCTCATTATTCATCCTATATCTTCTGGGTACAGGGTATATCAAACATCATTAACCAATTCTATAACGATTCTGTCTATGTACTTTTAGAGACTCCTTTCCACAAATCCTTACAGGTTATTGATACCTTGGTCGATTTAACTTATATCATCTGATTTCACAATGTCTATATTAGGGGTAATGCTATCCTTTGTGCATCCCCCAGGGTTCGTATTAATCTATGGACATTCTATCCTCAATTCCATTTTCAAGGAATACTTACATCCTGTACTTGGCAATCATATATCCATAATAAGGGTCTCTTTTCAATCATTCCAATCTTGATAATCTATAGGTAGCTTAATGTTACCTCTCCTTTCAAACGAATGTCAGTCTATATGACTTTCCCAAAAGACAACGTATGTCTATCTGTCTTTCTTACAGAACTTGGTAATGGTAGCAAGGATGTTCTGGAAGATATTGGTCGTGTTCAACGTGAATCTCTTAGCATTTATTGTTTTTCTTGAGGACACTAAGTTTCAGATACATTTTTGCATCACACTGCATTAACTTTGATAATCTACATAACCTTCATTGGTCATTATCCTTAATCCGAATACACCCATGGCATTTATAAAGTCCATCATCATGTATCTCAATTTATTTTATATCAAGTTCTCGCGGTTGGTGCTTGGTTAGAAGCTACCCCGCTTTGTCCTTTCATTGCTGGTCTAGTCGCTTGATATTTACTTGTGACTTGGCCTCCACAGCCACATTACAATATGTGAGTTTAGTTACACTACGCCATAAGTGAGCATACGCAACCCTTTTTACAAAGCGTTGCACAGAAAGCGTTTCGTTAGATAGAAATTTTGGGTCTTTTGTAACTGAGCTGAACTGGTGTTGCGTTAGATATAATTTAGTGTTGCGTATTACCCATAGTGTTTCACATTATGCAACACTAACTGAAGGCGTTGCGTTAGATATTTTTTTATTTTAATAAATGGTGACGTGGCAGAAGTGGGACCCACATGTGCTGACGTGGCATTTGCTGACGTGGCAATTGTGGGACCCACATTTGCTGACGTGGCAGAAGTGGGGCCCGCCTTTGCTGACGTGGCATTTGCTGATGTGGCAGAAAGCGTTGCATTAGATACCAGTAGTGTTGCATTTGCTGTTTGAAGTGTTGCATTAGATATATTTACATTTTTTTAAAAAAATATGACGTGGCAGATGTGGGACCCACCACTGCTGACGTGGCAGTGTGGGACCCACAAGGGTGACGTGGCAGGAGGCCCAACATGCTGACGTGGCAATTGTGGGATCCACAATTGCTGACATGGCAGAAGTGGGGCCCACCTTTGCTGACGTGGCATTTGCTGACGTGGAAGAAGCGTTGCATTAGATACCAGTAGTGTTGCATTTGCTGTTCGAAGTGTTGCATTAGATATATTTATATTTTTTTCAAAAAAATATGACGTGGCTGATGTGGGACCCACCATTGCTGACGTGGCAGTGTGGGACCCACAAGGGTGATGTGGCAGGAGGCCCATCATACTAACGTGGCAATTGTGGGACCCACAATTGCTGACGTGGCAGAAGTGGGGCCCACCTTTGCTGACGTGGCATTTGCTGACGTGGCAGAAGCGTTGCATTAGATACCAGAAGTGTTGCATTTGCCGTTTGAAGTGTTGCATTAGATATTTATTTTCTTTTATTAACTAGTCTTGCCCCGAATGATGAATCTATTTTTTTAAATTATTTTTTCGACGTTCCAATTGCACGGATGTCAAGATATAACGATTTTAGTGACGCGGTAATTTTTCAAAAAAAATCCTACATGTACTTGGTTTGGTTTTATAACGGTCAAACCGGTCAAAGTGGACTTTCCTTTTAACTAGTCTTGTCCCGAATGATGAATCTATTTTTTTAAATTTTTTTTCGACGTTCCAATCGCACGGATGTCGAGATATAACGATTTTAGTAACGCGATAATTTTTCAAAAAAATTCCTACATGTACTTGGTTTGGTTTTATAACGGTCAAACCGGTCAAAGTGGACTTTCCTTTTAACTAGTCTTGTCCCGAATGATGAATCTATTTTTTTAAATTATTTTTTCGACGTTCCAATCGCACAGATGTCAAGATATAACGATTTTAGTGTCGCGGTAATTTTTCAAAAATATTCCTACATGTACTTGGTTTGGTTTTATAACGGTCAAACCGGTCAACGTGGACTTTCCTTTTAACTAGTCTTGTCTATTTTTTTAAATTATTTTTTTAAAGTTCAAATCACACGGGTGTTAAGATATAACGATTTTAGTGATGTGGTAATTTTTCAAAAAATTTCCTATATTTATTTGGTTTGGTTTTATAACGGTCAAACCGGTCAAAGTCGACCTTCATTTTAATTAGTCTTGTCCCGAATGATGAATATATTTTTTTAATTTTTTTTTCGACGTTCCAATCGCACGGATGTCAAGATATAACGATTTTAGTGACGCGGTAATTTTTCAAAAAAAAATCCTACTTGTACTTGGTTTGGTTTTATAACGGTCAAACCGGTTAAAGTGGACTTTCATTTTAACTAGTCTTGTCCCGAATGATGAATCTATTTTTTTAAATTATTTTTTCGACATTCCAATCACACGGATGTCAAGATATAACGATTTTAGTGTCGTGGTAATTTTTCAAAAAAATTTCTACATGTACTTGGTTTGGTTTTATAACGGTCAAACCGGTCAAAGTGGACTTTCCTTTTAACTAGTCTTGTCTATTTTTTTAAAATTATTTTTTTAACGTTCAAATCGCACGAGTGTCAAGATATAACGATTTTAGTGATGTGGTAATTTTTCAAAAAATTTCCTATATTTATTTGGTTTGGTTTTATAACGGTCAAACCGGTCAAAGTCGACCTTCATTTTAATTAGTCTTGTCCCGAATGATGAATCTATTTTTTTAATTTTTTTTTCGACATTCCAATCGTACGGATGTAAAGATATAACGATTTTATTGATGTGGTAATTTTTTAAAAAATTCCTAGATTTTTTTGTTTATTTTATAATAGTCAAATCGGTCAAAATATACATTTTTTTTAACTAATCTTGTCCCGAATATTTATCAAAATTGATCTTCGCATAAAATAAAAGTAAATTTAAATATTTATTTAGTAAATTTAAACTACACAATTTTTTAGTAATAAAATTAAAAATACATAAATATATTGACAATATCATATGCACACATATCAGTGAAATATTTGAGTGGCAAATAATACCGCCCGATGAAATTTGAGGCGCAAATAATACCGCCTTGACTCCCACTTTAACAAAATATCTCTCACTTTTCAATCTAAAACCCCTCTCTCTCACTCTCTCCCTCTCTCTGGTAAAACTCTCCCCCCAACTCTCAATCTCTCAACTTCTTTAAATTCGTGCGTAATTCGCTTCTTCAACTTTCCAATTGATTTGAGACTTCAGTCAAGACTCTGGTTTGAGTGTTCGATCGAGGCTTTGTTCTTCAAATCAGGGGTTTTTAATATTATGTTCAATTGATTTTATTTTTTCATTTAAACATCAATTAATCAATCTCTCACTTTGATTTCAGGGCTTCTTCAGTTTGGTTTTCGGGGCTTGGGAGCTTTGAGTTTAGTGGATTTAGGCTCTTCTTTAGTTTGAGCTTTGAGTTTTGTATTTCGATTTTAGGTATCACTCCCAAACCTTTGAGCTTTAATTTTAGGTACTTATGTTAAGTTTTCATGTTTCTTTTTAATCGACCTCATTAGTTATTTAATTTTCATGTTTCTTTTTAATCGACCTCATTAGTTTCCATAGCTTAGATATAAATGTCCTATGAATTTGAAGCTTATTTTAATTTTCTTGATAATGATATGTTGGTTGGAACTTAACTTTAAGTTACAATTTCTTTGTTACCTGTTCTATTTTGATGATTACGAGTCCAGCGGCAAGTCAGTCTGTTAGAATGGGTATGTGTAAAAAGTGTAATATCTGATTCTGTCAAGGTGTTTTTTGTCTTGATCTAATTTTATAGAAAAGATGAAATTTGCAATTGAAAAAATAAAACAACACATAGTGTGCAATTGAAAGTAGGTCTTAAGACAAGAATGTGCTAAATCAACTAGCAACTAGGAGGACTTTGCTTTTATTGCAATACTGGTATGTGCTAGACTGCTACTCTTAAGAATATGAATGAAAGTTTTGTCTTTGTCTTTGAATGTATAATTCGCTTCTTCATCTAAGGTAAGTGACAGTACAATTTGCTCTGTATATATCAGTTACTTATTACTTATATGATCATCAACTCCAGTTTTATGCTATTCTACCTTCTTTTAACAGTATGTATTTTACTCCCATTACCTTAACTTTGTTAGGGTCTAAGTGACCTTCCTGTAAGGGCATGTCAACTGCAACGGGCTGCTTCTCTGACTAGATTTATGGAGAAGAGGAAAGACATGTGTTTTGACAAAAAAATTCGTTATGAAGTGCGGAAAGAAGTAGCAATCAGGTAATAAACCAACAATATGATCCACAGATTTTCCTATATCCGTCTGATGTATTATCATAAATGCACATACATCAGATACATACAAAGTTACAAACAATTAAGATGAAGTCACAGTAAACTAAATGTCATATGTTGATTAAAAAGCACTTATATCTGAAAACAATCATATTTTCAGTCAAATGCATCTTAAAATATGAAGATATTTTTATCTTGAAAGCAAACAATATCTTGCCATGTGATAATTCTTGAGTTATTATTTAGTTGACAGTTTCTTCATGTATATCTTTGTTATGCATGGTTGAAAGGAAACCTCTTGTCTGTGTGCTTGGGGTGCCAAATCACATGACTTATGCTGATTTTTGTCAGTTCTGTGGTTCATTCGTTCAACATATATTGGAAATGCGAATTGTCAGGTTTGAATTTAAAAATCTAATACTGCAATGTGTATTCGACCATGTGTGTATCCTGTTGGATTTCCATGTGACCTGGTTGCCATTATTATGCATTTCAGAAACGATGGGATGGAGGATAAATATAGTGTTCTAATAAGGTTTGACGGGCAAGATTCAACTGATTCTTTCTACAAGCATTTTAATGGGAACATATCAAAAAAGTTGGCTATGCTCACTCACTTTGCTGCTGCTTCATTTGGTGTTAATACAATTTTGCTGGAGAAATACATAACAAAACCAAGGCATATAGAAGTGCAGGTTTCCTGTTTGTTTTTTTTTCTACTTTTCCTTGTTATTGCATACTTATTCTTAATCAATGAATCTGCAAGTGTCATCTTATCCTGGACAATCAGTTTATTCGAACTTCCGTTGGTTTGCTTGACTGATAAAATCTAGAATATACTTATGAATTTTACTTCAATCTTAAAGCATGTTAAACGTCGAAACATGTTTCTTTTACCTATATTTTGGTGTAAGAATAAATATTTATGGCTGTAATTTTACATGATAGGTGTTTGGGGACAAACATGGTAACGTTGTGCACTTGAATGAGAGGGACTGTAGCATGCAGAGAAGACACCAGAAGATAATTGAAGAAGCCCCAGCTGTAATGCTTTATAATACTTATCTTTCAAAGTTATTTGATTTTTTGATACAGATGTTAGATTTGTTACACATTTAAATAAATACATTGATGTAACCAAACATCATGAGGGACTTCTGCTCTGAACTGGGTGAAGCTGCGGTGTCTCCAATCTGGTTATACTGCAGGAGCCATAACAGCTTTCTATGTGAGTTTGTTCATATATTCATTTTATGCGCTTGACAATTCCCCCCCCTTCTTATTGATTAAATATATTATATAAAATGGTCTTAAACTGTATATTTGTGATTATTGTTGAATATTTAAGGATGCTTATGATACGTCATAGACTCAAAATTATTAACTGGTGTCTGCAGCTCTCTAACAGCGAAGCTCACCCGGGGTTCCACGATGAGGTGGACATTGAATTCCTGGGCACAACGTTTGGGAAACCTTATACATTACAAACAAATGTTTATATAAGAGGAAGTGGAGACGGCACGATAAGAGGGAGAGAAATGAAGTTTCATCTCTGGTTTGATCCCACCAAAAATTTTCACCATTACGCAAGCTTGTGATCTGTTAAGGAGCTTATGTAAGTCATTAATATTCTGCTACTAGCTACTACTGCTACTGCATTATTATTGTTCATTAGCAAGTTACTAGTCAGATAGTGCACAAACTAGCTAGTTTTATTTTTTCTCTTCAATAATTATGCTATCATAATTAGCATAGTTAACAACAGTATTGGTAATAACATTTAGAAGTTGCTAATTAAGGTACTACTTACGTTTTATATAGTATGCACTGAAATTTGAATTTCTTTTAAATCACCATACGATCATACCACACAAGCCATAAATGTCTGACAGAAAAGACTTGCAATGTTTTAAATTGATTGGTAATCAATTAAATACTCTGAATGTTTTATAGGGTGGAATATACAATGTTTTACCAATAATAATTGGAGTTGTCCTGTACATTTTGGTAGTTGCATAATGTTAAATGAAAGTGCAGTCAATCTGTCTCTTGAGAATTAATCACGATAAGTGAACATAATGTGTAATTTAGTTGAGGTATTCACTCTTCTGTATGTGCTTGAGCATATTGCAATCACGTTATATGCTAAGTTTCATTATATTTATCTATTATTTGACAGGATTATGAGTATGCCAATTACAATCTTGCTGCATACGACCTTGCAAACCATTTATGTGAAATGGCAGCTAATTATCACTTTGAGACACCACATGTTTTAGACTATAATATATACCCAGGTAATCCACCTGTTACTTATGTCATTCATTTGTAGGTAATCCACCCAACAATGGTTAGGCTGATATATCTTCCACGACCGGTGGGAATAGCTGGCATCAATCCTGCACTGTTACGCCCTCCTGTTCCTGGGGTACGTGGTCCAGTCATTACTCCTGTTATTAGACCAGTTGGGATCCCAAGTGTTACACCTGCAGAGAAGCCGTAAACAACAGTTTATGTAGGCAAGATAGCATCAACAGTAGACAACGATTTCATCCTCTCAGTCTTGCAGGTAAGTTACGTCTTGTCAACTATTTTACTATTTTTCTATCGTGTCATACTTGTATTATAATTCTAATTGAACACACGAAGCTTGTTTATTAAATGTTGACATCTGTGCACTTGTGAAACTCTGTGGACTTGTTACATTCGCTTGTAATTATATTTAAATTCTAAATCTGTTAAAATGTTGATGCAAATACTTAATGTTGCAAACCGTTTACTCTCATGATAATATGTCTAAAGCTACCTGCACATTTTGAATTATATTGTTAAACTTCTCTCTTTGCAGGTGACTAGCGAGAATAATGAGCTTCAAGTTGGGAATTTTGCTATGCAAGATCAAATCGTGAAACTGCAGGAGCTAAAAGAGAGGATATAATATCACAGAAGTACATGTACATTTTGAACTTAGAATTAGTGCATGTACTTGGTTTAGTACATGTAAAACTGTTAAGTAGTTTTGTTGGTTGCATTATTTAGGACTTTTGAAGTTGTTGGCTTGGTTTCTACATGATGGTTTTATGTATAAACAAAGCAACCATTTCAATTTTTTTGTAAAAAAGTGTTGCATTTGACTCTATTTAATGTTGCATTAGCATAGTTTTAATGTTGCAATAAAAAAGAATGCTGTTGCATTTGAAAAGAATGGGGTTGCTTAAAAAAAAATTTAGCGTACCATTAGACTCAAATAGCGTTGCGTTAGATAGTGGACTCCACTGCTGATGTGGCATGTGGGTCCTACTGCTGACGTGGCATGTGGGCCATACTGCTGACGTGGCATGTGGGCCCCACTGCTGACAAGGCATGTGGGCCCTACTGCTGACATGGCATGTGGGCCCCACTACTGACGTGGCATGTGGGCCCTACTGCTGACGTGCCATGTGGGCCCCAGTGTTGACGTGGCACCTTGGTGGGCCCCACTGATGACGTGGCATGCCCCCCATTTTTGACGTGGCACTTGTGGGCCCCACTAATGACATGTCAGCATGCTGACGTGGCACCTTGCTTCCATGTCAGCATGTTGACATGGCTGAAACATCTTATGCAACCCCATGTAGTGTTGCGTTTGCATGCTTTTGGTGTTGCATAAGGCCTCTTATGCAATGCTTCTCGAAGTGTTGCAATAGCTTTGAAAAGTGTTGCATTAGGGGTCTTACGCAACGCCAGTATTGGTAACACCCCAAAAGCGTTGCGTAAGACCTTACGCAACGGTTTTCAGGCCTTACGCAACTGAAAATGGGGGTTGCGTATGTGCGTTTATGGCGTAGTGTTACTATCATTACTTTTCTAGCAATCACCGACATAGTGTCTTCTTCTTTGATACCTTTTGATCTTTTCAAAATTTTACTCCATATAAGTCTCACTTGACTTCTCGGTACCGTCTCCGGTCACCTTTCCTTTTCTTTTATTCTTCTAGTTACTCTTATCAATTCCACGTACCACAAAAGCTTAACACTTCTGGCATAACAACCTTTTCATTTAAGTCAATCCCAGAATTTCTCAGTCCGGCTTGTTTCTTAATTACATTCAACTTCATAATTTTATCCCTACATTCAACTGTAATAATCGGGGTATGTCTACCCACCTGTATAGCGGCTACTTTACCCAATCCACAGGGTTCGCTCCAGTTTCCACTCTCTTCAATGACGTCTTTTGATAATCAGAAAGACAAGGTTTGCCAAATTTTGTCCAATTCTTTTCCAGAATTTGGGAAAATTTTAGTTAATCTATTCACCCACTAGTAACATGCCACATCTTCCCGATACATATTCGTCCTATTAGTCGATACTACCAAATACCAGTCTTCTTAACAACTAGTCTCAGAAGGAATACTACCGTCGGGGTTAGTCGTTCCTCAACATTGGCACTACCAAGGCCATCCGAATCCGATGAACCGCGCTGTCTAAATGTATTCGAAATTACGCTGTCGTGCTGCATAAGCGCAGACCTATACCTGTATGAGTTGCATCATAATATCTCCCAAAGTTTCCTTCTTCCATTAGGCAACGCCAACCCTGGTCATCACCAACTTTACCTTTAGCTCCAGGAAGATTTTCACACGTTTATCTTGTCCATTCAAACTTTTATTCTTATAATAAGTCGGGTTACGGGACTATACTTTCTGTAAAGTCCTGAGCAAATCTTTGGTAATACCTTGTGAATTTTATGAAATTTCTCACCTTTGCTAGTGTGGTTGGCCAATCTTCATTTGAAACTGTCTTTAACTTGGTAGGGCCGACCAACACTACTCTTATTGATCATGTGTCCTATTGCTGGACTTCATTTTGCCAAAACTCTTATTTTGAGACATGTCCTACACTTGTTCTATCAGGTTGCACCTAGAAGCATTCTCAATTACATCTCGACCACTGCTCGCCTTGCCTAATCCATTTATGATTCAGTGTCAGAATAAACTTAAGGTAACTACCATAATCCATTCAAGGAAAAGAAGGAATTTAATATTCCTTTGAATCACATGCATCTAATGTTTCTAGTTCATCATTTCACTGAATTGAACTGAACTTATACTTGGTTTCTTGACGATAGCCTCATTACTAGTTTATCACAGACTTATTGGTCTTCTCCTCTTGTAGGTTCTGAGATCCTCGTCTCGCTTACTACTTCCTTATATACTTTATTCAATCATGCCATCACCGTTCAATGTCTTTATTTTCTAAGTTGGTCCATTCATAAAATGGGCGTTTCCTTAAACCCCACCCACCTTATCAATCTAAGTTGACTTTACAAATTATCACTTATGAAATCTCCCTTCTCATGGCGAATTATCATTAACAATATTCACACTAATTCATTTATCACATGATATGGCACTTGCTGCCTCTATCTTAACTGCTCTCGGAGACTCTGCTCCTTGTCCTCTATTGTTGTCTTTGATAATCATGTACCACTCTATCTCTTTCCTCATTAATCTATCCCCATATAGGATCTCAAGTAATTCCTCAAATCCATCCTACCTGCTGGTACTTCACCTAGCAGTCCAGCTATGAATCCAATACGCATCTTTAGTTCTCTTAATAATATCTCAGTTCTTTATGCTCACTTTTATGAGCTCTATACCTTAACTCTTACAGTCTCTCTGGCTGTAGCCCTCATTTCCTGAAGTGTAAACTCCTTATACTTATTAATATTTCCTTCTTCTGCTGGGACCTCAACCGGGCCCTCAGTAGGGTGCTCTATCGAATCCATCATCCGATCTTCAACATCAAAACAAGCATCATTATGTTCCTGCTCGTAATCCCCAAGGTCTGTCGCCTTACTAGTCGATACAAGAACGAGCTAAGTTACTATCATGATACTTTAGGGTTCCCATAAGGGTTTTATATGTCAATACTACATTATGTAGTCTGACTATGAACTTGGCAAGAGTTCTTATTATCTTAATGAATTTATTGTTTTAACGTCACGTCATCTCTGGGATTTATAACGCTCTCTTTGATACCATTTCTGTAACACCCCCAGATCCAGGGTCAGGGATCTGGTCGTTACGGTCTCACTATCCAACCACAAGACCAACATAATTTAAATTACAACCTTGTGACCCAAAACAACAACATAAAACACACCCGTTATAGTCCCAGAGATGAAATCAGAGTAACCAACAATATTATTAATCACAAGTTTGAGTTCTTACAACCCAAAGAATTACAATTGTACAATTACATACTCTTTGCCATCCATTAATAGATACCATAATATAAATACATTTGAGGCTCAATTGCTAACAACTAGCCTACCAGTAGTTGCATCCTCAACAAAGGTAGCCAAGACCTTAGCGGTAAACCTCTGACGGTTGACACCTGCTTACGCTGTGTGCGCCTTGCGCGGCCATCTGATCTAGCTGTTGTTGTGATATAAATAAATAAAGCAAGGGTGAACAATAGCCCACCAGAAATATAATTGAACAGTGATAATATATAACAGTCCAAAATATCTTTGAAACCATATGCCATGCATTAACGATGTAGTACCAATATAAGGTATGAGATGAAGTTACAAGGTAACTCAAAAAAAATATATTTGTTTTGAATAAATATCTGCTATGCAAAAGATAAGCAAGATATTCTCAATTATCATAAAAGAGGAACTTGCAGGAAAATATTGCAATTCCGGTTTCAACACTTTTTCACCTTGCCAACACCAACAGTGTTGCAGAAATTTCTCACTTTTAGAAGATGAACTAATACGGGAGCATTGCCGCGCCAGATGCCCTGACGTTTACGATGATCAGTCGTATGTCATGCATCTCATCAGTCGTTCTCTACATGTAGAAGGTAGCTCCGACGGAATTACTTATCTACCGCCCTCTGGAACTCCTCAGCCAACGGTGGGGCTATTGCTGGACCGGCGCCACTCGGCCACTTACGCGTCTCCTAGTTCGAATATCATCCATGACTCTGAAACGTAAAGTTCGTTCCCCTTTTCCCCAAGTGTAACACTTGTTGATAGGACTCCACAAAGTAGTCGTATCTAATTGGAAAGGAAAATTCACCAATATTTCCCAAGCTGATGCTTGTTAATGGATATAAACTTGCTACATCAATCATACCCCTCGAGCGTTGAGGAGGTAACCAAAAGGCTCATATCGATGCTTGAAAGAATCAAGATGTGAGTGACAAGATAGTTTTAGCAAGTATAGGACCGGGCAGTCCAATAAATAACACCTCCAAGTGAGGTCCCCTTATATAATTTTTGGAAGTTGAGCGAGTATTTAAATCTTCTTATAAGATAGATTTAAATGAAAATAAAGTTTTGGGAACCTCCCCTTGATAAAATAGTCATAAAAGACTCCGAAATATTTTACATAATATCTGAAGGTGAAGGATAACCTTTGAATAATATAAATCATTACAAAAAGAATTCAAAAGAATTTTATTAAATATTCCAAGAATATTTATTAAGTCAATAATAATTACGGAATATTATTAAATCCTAATATTGCTCGTAAGTAATCCTCGAATGAATGTATAGAATTATTTATTAATTAAATCTCTTCTTAAATGAATATTTAAAATAATATTCATTGAATAAATAAACTTAAATAAATATTTAAAATAATATTTACTGAATAAATCAAACCTTAAATGAATATTTGAAAATAATATTCATTTAACAAATAACATTCCAAATGAATATCCAAATAATATTCATTAAACAAATAATATTCTAAATGAATATCCCAAAATAATATTCATTTAACAAATAATATTCCATTTAACAAATAATATTCTAAATGAATATCCAAAATAATATTCATTTAACAAATAATATTCTAAATGAATATCCAAAATAATATTCATTTAACAAATAATATTATAAATGAATATCCGAATAATATTCATTTAGTAATCAAAACTTTAAAGGAATGTTTGGAGTAATATTCCTTGAGTAAATAAAACTTCCAATGAATATTTTAAAATAATATTCATTAAGTAAATCAGACCTTAAATGAATATTCGAAAGTAATATTCATTAAATAAATAAAGATCAAATGAATATTCCAAATAATAATAAGTAAGCCAAACGAATATTTGGGAATGATATTCGTCAACCAAAGAACTCTAATGAATATTCAAAATAATACTCATTAACTAAATAACTCCAATGAATGATCAAAATAATATTCATTAAATAAATGACATTCTAAATGAGTATTAAAATAATATTCATTAAATATTCCCTCACTGAGGTAATACTCAAATAACGTTCCTCGAAAGATTCGTAATCGAATAAAAATCCTCGAAGTAATAAATTTGTCGCTGGGATCCCTCTGGGTTTCCACGACTATTTATATATTACAAAATATCGACTCCCGGTCTATATTTGAAGTATGAATATCATACGCCCTTTGCTAAGGGTCTTAACCAAACAATCCGGCTTATAACTAAACAACAACAACAAGACTTACTCAGTTATAATACCACTCAAAGTGGTGTCTGAGGAGGGTAGATGTACGCACTGATATTTCATATATAGTCTATAAGCCGATATCAATTCGGGGAACAAGTAATTCAATATTAACTTGAAAGTAGGCATGCATTCTATGGCATATGTATAAAACAATCATCATATATATTATCACAACAACAGTTCCAAGTATTGGAAACTTGCCTGAGAATCGAGTGCGGGTAGGGGTAATGTGTCCCGGGTCAGCTCGACAATCTATAAACAATCAGAATATTTAAGATTAACCACTTAACGCTTATTAAAAGGCTAAGTATAAACTCCACTTAAATCGAAACATGTTTTCGAGTTATCTCGGTACGTCTCTTTTAGTGTAACTCTTTTTATCACCGATACGATCCGACATTCGTTCGTTATCAAGACATGTCATCATGCTTATACTTGGTATATACTTAAGTCGTATAAGTTCTAAGGTTGGTCGTTTACGAATCAAGATTATACCTCGAGTGTTATCGCCCGTTTTCTAAGTTATAACCAAAGTCATACCTTTAAGGGGTTCGTTCGCGTTTAACCTCGATTCAAATATTTTTATAAAATCGGAAAACGATCCATTCGACATGTGGTTTTCTCCCACACCTTCCTTTTTACTTCTAATATTTAATTAATAAGATTCGCCACTGATTAAACGACATTTAAGGGAATCAATTTCAATTACGAACTTTCGTTTACGATTTCGAACCACTTTTACGAATTTAATCATAACTCCTAAACCGTAAGTCCATTTCATGCGATCTTTATATCAAAACGAAGCTTGTAACATAATCTAGCTAATCATGGCATAAGTCGAAGCTATGCAGTGAGTTATATCTTCTGTAAAGTTCGGATTTCAAGATTAAACGAAAATCGGGCATTACGACGGCTATAAATCGAACGTTCTACTAATCGTAACACTAAACCAAGCCACACCGGGCACCAATACAACTTGTACACATGAGTAACATCTTTATCAGTCCAAGAACATCATGTTAAACCAACAAGATCATCATCTCTTACTAAAATCATTAAACCACTAACTAATCATGCTTATACCATCACCATAATCATAACTACTTAGATCCATCAAGAACATCATCAAAACTCAAAGTCAAACTAAGGGTTCATGAGGTTTATACCTTCCTTGTAGAGTGTGTATGCACTTAGTAAGCCTTGTATAGTCCTTGTATAGCCTCCATGAAGCTTGGATCATCAATCAAAATCAAGATCCAAAAGTTTTGTTCTTGAGGTTACTATTCATCCTCCTCTTTGATGATTTTTTTGAAAATGGAAAAAGAAGAAATTGAAGCTAGGATTTTGAGGAGATCATTTTTATGAATTATAGGACTCACATAAAAAGTTTCAAGATCAAAGGATGGTTGGAAGTGGGATTTTGGTTCTTGATTTATGCTAATAGCCGAATGGAGCAAAGGTGGAGAGTTTGATGTTTTTGCTTGGTCTCTTGCTTGAATAATGCATAAAGTGAAGTGTTTTTAGATAATATCTCATGTAAAGCACCTTTATTAAAGTGATGATGCACTAGATGATGCTTTTGGGAGGACAAGTGTTGATGATTGGATGGTTTTCATGTAACTAGTAGTTAGATTGCTAAGTACTTGGTTGATCCACTTGATTCTAGTCACTCTTGTAACTATGTTGGTTACTAGATATTTTCTAGTGGCTTGCACAAGACTCTTGCTCCCTCTGCTTGTTTCTTTGTCCGTTTATTGCTTAATTCGTTGATCGTTCGAGGGAATAACTCATTCGTTTCTAGTTAGGGTTTTACCGAAAACCTTCTTAATATTTCTAATACTATTCTTCATCATTCTTAATACTTCTCGAATTTAAATTCCTTAATTCCCTTTTATAAATCCTTAAGTCTTGCAGTGTCCAGGGAAATCTCGGAGAAAATAAAAGTGCTCTTTTTCTGAATCCGACAGCTTTTACATACACTTATTTTCCTCCTGGATCACTAATACGAACTCAGAAATCCGTTCCGAATACCGGGTATAACATTATTATAATAATATTCCAAATTCCACCAAAATCACTATTCATCACTTATTTTTATTTAATTCCTATAATTAGGAAAATGAACCTGGTTCACCCTCGAGTGTTCCTTAACCTTTTTACGGAACCGCTGGGCTTATAATAGATATTGATTTGGATGACATGAGGGTATCTATTTCTCTCTAGGGAATCTTATCTTAACTTTCTAGGAGATAGATTATTCTAATCTAAGTTATCACCCAATAGCATCATTCAGGCCATATAACCTTGGAATATATATCCTTTCATTATTCATTCTTTAAAGCCAGTATTACATTGTAGTTGTAACCACTGTTCACTCTTACATCAATACATAATAAAAGTTTTAATTCTACCCAAAAATCTGGGTTCTTACACAGCTAGAGAAATTGATGAACAAATTTTGGAAGAATAAAGGCATTCATTGGAATAAAGGCATTCATTGGAAGTGTTGAGATAAGCTGTGTAGAAAAAAGAGTGAGGGTGGGCTTGGTTTTTGACAAATTTATGAGTTTAACATTGCTTTACTAGGAAAACAAGGATGGAGATTAATTTCTTATAAAGCTAGATACTACCCTCGAGGCACTTTCCTCGGTGCTACTACAGGGAGTAGCACTAGCTATATTTGGCGTAGTATAATGGAGGCTCAATAACTGTTGAAATCAGGTCTCAGTTGTAGAATTGGTAAAGGAAATAGCATTAGTATTATGTCAGATCCATGGCTACCAAGTGAAATTGATCTGTACGTACACACAAGGAGTGAAGCTATTGAAGGAAGAATGGTATAGTCTCTACTGAATATCGAGCAAACGCAATGGGATATAGACCTGATACAGGATATTTTTGCTGAAAGAGATGTTAATTTGATCCTTGCTATCCTTCTTTAGAGCAACACAACCGATTCATGGTTTTGGAGAAGAGAGAAGTTGGGGCAATACTCAGTCAAAATAGCCTATGCATTACTATAAGAATCTCAAAATGCTGCTCACTCTGGCGACAACTCAGGCTTCTGGAGAAGCTTATGGAACTTAAAAATCCCTGCAAAAGTAAAACATTTTCTTTGGAGTGCTTCAACATACTGTTTACCTACAAAAGATCGTTTGAGAGAAAAAAGGGTAACGGTGAATGAGATGTGTCCAATATGCAATGTAAAACCAGAGTCTACGCTTCACATTCTAACCACCTGTACTTTTGCAAGGGAGTGTTTCATCAGTATTGGTAAAATAGTTACAGGTCGGGATGGGAAAAAATCCGATCCGACGGATACCCGATTCGAAACCCGAAATTTTGGATAACCCGAACCCGATTTTTTGGATTTGGATTTGATTTTCAGACCCGAATATTTTTGGATTTGGATATTATGAAACCCGATCCGAAACCCGAAAACCGATCCAAACCCGATCCGAACCCGAAACCCGAAAAAAACCCGAAATTATATATATATATATATATATATATATATATATATATATATATATATATATAATTTACAATATAATATATTTCAAAATTTAATACATTTTATATGAAAATCATTGATGCATCGTATAACAAATAACCTTGTATTATTAAAACCAAAATATTAAAACAATTTTAGACTCGAAGTATTGAAGATGTATTTCATATAAAATCTATTTGGTTATTTTAATGATTTAAATTCATTTAAAAATTGATTATATGTAAAATTTTATAACAAAATTAAATATTAAAATATTAAAATTAATGCAAAGAATATAATTTATTTATATAATATAAATAATACTTTTTATAATGTATAAAATATTAAAGTGTGTATTATATAAAACTTGATTGAAAATTTCGGGTTTTTGGATTTCGGGTTTCGGGTATTATCCTAATCCAAAAATTTTCGGGTTTCAGGTATACCCAAAATCCACCCGAAATCCATTGGATCGGGTTCGGGTATTAGTTTTCGGGTATTTTTTGGGTTCGGGTCGGGTTTTATCCAAAAAATCGGGTTTGGATTTGGATTTTGCCAAACCCGAGCCGATCCGACCCGATTCCCATCCCTAGTTACAGGTGCTGACATAAATGGGTTTTCAGATTGGTTGAAGGTTGTTTTCAATCAGTTTAAAGGTCTGGATGTTCAGACGATGATCATGATATGTTGGGCTGTGTGGAAGTGTCGTAATGATCTCGTATGGAATCAATGTGGTATGGAGGGTGCAGAGGTAGTTGTGTTAGCAAAATCTACTCTTAATCAATGGTTGAGTGCTCAGGATAAACTTTTCAATATATCTCTTGGTTATATGATGCAAGAAGATGAAAATTAGAGCTAGAAAGTCCCAGATGTTAATATAATTAAGATCAACACTGATACATCTATTTTTGAGACTGCTTAATGCTTTAGTTATTCTAGAGTCGCGAGAAACCATGCTGGTAAGCTGCTGGAAAATGTGTTCAGGGTAGTGTAAGCCCAGAAATGGCAGAAGCAATAGGGATTATAGAGGCAGTTAGTTGGACCAAAAAGAAGGGATGGAGTAATGTGGTAGTGGAATCTCATTGCTTGGTCGCTGTCCAAGCAATCCGCAGTAGCACATCGATGCTATCATACTTTAGGAAGGTTATAGAAGAGTGTGAGAAAGCTCTTGTGGAGTTAAAAGTTCGTAATGTATCTTTAAGGTTTGTTAAACGTTCTGCACACAATGTGGCTCACTACATAGCGAGACACAGTAGTTTTATAGTTGAGCGTACATGGAGTGTGGACAATGCCCACTCGGAATTTTCTGATGTACTTTTGAAAGATTTGGAAGTTTAATGAAAGCTTTTCTTTATGACAAAAAGTTCTTTAAAGCTTTGGACTTGTGAAAAGTCCTAATTACCTTCAGTCCTAATCGCTTCTCTTGTCACCAACCTGGACTGGGGGGCAAAATACAGTCAAATTATTTTAAGTTACTGATAAGCGTGCATTTAATCCTAAAATTATCCCTATATTTAATTTATTTTGTATTGCTTTGGATTTTTATTTAATAAAGTTTAATGCTTTATTGTAGGTATCAAGGAGTTATAATAAATGAAGGCTTGGATCTTAATTAAAAAGAGCTGGAATTTAATTTGATTAAAAATCAGATTGTATGGGTCGCTTGCGTAGTTTACACTATTTGGGCCATATTCGGAGATGATTCAATATCCCACGAAAAGCTTAGGAGAAGAGATCCAACCACATCAGCCTAGAAACAGAGCTCAAAAGTCAGTTACGAATTTCTTTTCCTATAATTCAATTTTGATTGGAAAATCTCCTTATATTTGTATTAAATAATTAAAAATACTTTTATTAGAGAGATATTATTAGTTATATCAGACCTAGTGAGATAGAGCGGAAGAGAGAAGTAACGACATAAGGGAGGAGGAGAAAAAACCATCAACAAGAAGAATTATGCCACTAAGGACATTCAATTGGCTTTGTTTTCTCTTATCTTTTATATCTCTTCTTATGAACATGTGTTAGTTATCTTCAAATTGTTTGATACCTTGATTGTGAACTAAATTTATTGAGTTCGGATTTTTATGGAACCCTAGTATGCAATGGGATTGTTGGTGTTAATTTTGATAAGAAGTACTATTTGTATTTCACAGTTTATTCGTTCAAGTGGATTTCAAGTTATATTATTCGCTTTGTTTGGGATGATTGAGTTAATTATAATGCTGAGAGGGTTATGATTAACTGACACAATATTTGAATGGTGCATGATTATATCTGTTGATATTAATTTATGGCGGTATAGACATATATACTTTTCATAATCGTGGGAAATTGGTGCTTAATTGTATTCTGGAAGTTAAATTACACATAGACATATGTTAGTTTAATTAAAGAATCTATACCATAGTGATTTCGAGAGAAACATATGATCATTGAATTTCTGGTTAGTAGCCTGTGATTTTGCTATAGTATTACATTGCTTTATAACCAACATGAACATATTTAGGGGAAAGTAATCATCTTGACTTAGCTTCTCGTATCTAAAACTCATTCAAATTTCTTTGATATTAGTTAGTTAGTCTAGTTATTGATTAATTAGCTTAATTAGAAACACAAAATCCAATTTATTGTGTTCAATAACCGAATTGCTTGATATTTATTGTGATTTATACAATTAGACAGTCCTTGAGGAACGACGTCTGGTATTTATTACTGTATTACTTGTTTGCGATTGTGTACACTCTTAAATCTATATTTTACGCAACAGTTACCCAAAGATCTTAAGGCTTTGGACTTGTGAAAAATCCTTATTAACTTCAGTCCTGGTCGCTTCCGTTGTCACCAACCTAGACGCGGGGGAAGGGGGGGCAAAATGCAACCAAAATTTTCTAAGTTGCCCAAAGTTCTTTCAAGCTTTGAACTTGTGAAAAATCCTAATTGTCTTTAATCCTGGTCGCTTTTCTTGTCACCAAGATTTTTTAAGTTACCCAAAGTTCTTTAAAGCTTTGTACTTATGAAAAATCCTAATAATCTTCGTTCTTGGTCGTTTCCCATGTCACCAACCCGGACTGGAGGGCAAAATACAACCAAGTTTTTCTAAGCCACCTGACGTTTTACAAACTTAGGACTTATATGAGAGAAAAATTCAGCAAAACTTTATCCTAAGATTCAAACTTCTACCCCCCATCCGCAAATTCCGTACAAGAGAGTAGGGGACAAATGATAGGCTACAAATAGCCCAGCTCGAACAAAGCCCAGGTTGACTCCGGACTTGACTAGTGCTGGCCCAGGTTGGATCCAGTCCAAAGCACTACCGACCCAAGTCCAAGACGTGTGAGAAAAGACTACCATGCTCAACGTGGGATACACAGGTCATGATTGAGGTCCCACTTGACAACGACATATAGGGAGTCCCATGATTGGCACAATCATGTGTCCACCAATCCACGTACTGGCACAATCCCGGCACACGCCACCACAATTATCACTTGGACACATGGAGAACATCTTCTACATCCAGGTATCTCACCTACCTAGGATTCAACGTGTTAGAAAATGGAAAGTTTGAGGCATATTTATAATATGTTCTTGATGTAATTTCCGGAAACTAACAAGTGGAATTTGTTCCTTGTAATGAGGACTTAAACTTTCATGTTTGGATCTAAGACATTTTCTTAGTGGAATCCATAAATAAATTGAGTTGAAAGAAGAATTTATTATTGATTTATTTTAACAGGTTTCAGATTTATTTGTTACAACAATACTGGAAATTTGGATCAGTATTTGGATTAAATCCTGATGGAAATTTGGATCAGTACTTGGAATAAATCCTGATGGACTTGGTCAGACATCAAATACTGATGGGCTATATCCTGATGGATATCAGTTCCTGCTGAGCACTAAATTCTGATATTATCGATGACCAAATCCTGATGCTACTGTAACTGGAAAATAAATCATGATGTAGTTAATGAAATTAAATCAGAATATTTACTTTCCTTTTATGGAGTATCAATTACGTTTGTTTTTGGTATTATATATACAATACAGAAAGAATTAACGTTAAGTGATGAGATACGTCCTAAGGATAGAAACACGATTTGTTTTCTTCTTTCTCTGTTCTCTCTTGATACATACAGAAGAAATACATAATTCTTAGGCGAACTGAGGTGCTGGTCGCTGTTGATCACTGGAGTATTTGTGAACCCATTGATCTGTGCTGTTTTATCCTGGGAGTGATATTGCTGCAACCCAATCACAACGTAAGTGGGGCAATAATCTCTTCAAGAATAGCCAAGTCTTCTCGAAGGGCTTAGTGACTCAGCTGTTCTTCTCTCTCTGATCAGTAGTTGCTAAAGCTTCTGTGGAAGATAAGTATTCTTACTTTTCTTGTTATATTTCAGTCTCTAATTATACTTTGCTTTGCCTTCGTGATTTGTTTTGTTAAATTGGTTATTGCCTGTTCTTGTTTTAATATATATATCACTGCCTCATTGTTGTTATAGTTAATTATATCCAACAATCTTGAAGAGATTATTTGTTTTATATATTGTTAATTAACAAGATGGTTAATGAAACTGAAACTCCTGTTGTTGAGACTGGCTCTGGGTCTACTGTTACTATACCCACCATTGATTGGACTACGTACCGTTTCCCACAACCTATCGATTTGTCAGGTATGCCTGACAAATTCGGTGGGGGTGTTGGTTTTTCTCGTTGGCAGAAAAAAATGAAACTGTGGTTAACGGTAAAGGGTCTATGGCCGGTGGTGCAGTATAAAAAACCAGTTGTGGTTAAGGAAAAGCCTGAAACTATTAAGGCTTATACCATGTGGGAGGAAAAGGATGGGGTGGCTAGGGCTGCTATTCTGGCAGCTTTAGCGAACACTCTATTCGATGTTTATTCATCTGACTCCTACACTGCTAAGCTCTTATGGGAGAAGCTGGACCAGACACATAATACTGACTCACAAGGGTTGGAAAAGTATTCTGTGGCTAGGTTCCTTGACTTTAAACTGGTGGATACTAAATCCATGACTGAGCAGGTGCATGAGTTTGAGATGTTGGTGCATGCTTTGAAGGAGTCTGGTATGGACCTTCCTGAAAAGTTTCAGCTTATGTCTTTGATTGAAAAGCTCCCTAAGTCTTGGGAAGAGTTTGCACTCTCCCTGAAAAGACAGAAAGAAGAGATCACTTGGACAAACCTGATGTTGGACATCTCTGTGCAGGAGCAACACAAGTCCAAGCAAGGACATGTGATGCCTACTGAACATGCTGGGAGTTCGAAGGTCAATGTAGTGACTGTAGGACAGAAAAGAAAGTCTGTCACTAAGAAGGAAAACACTATGTCTAAGGACAAGAACAAGGCTAAGAAACCAAAGGCAAACAAACCATGTTGGTCTTGTGGACAGGTTGGTCATTGGAGCAAGGACTGTCCTGTAAAGAAAGCTAAGAAACCAATTGTGGGAGCACAAGCTAACACTGTGCTTGGTACCACTGGTGGGCCTACGGTTAACATGGTTGTTGGTGAGGCTATTGCTTCTTAAACTGGAGCTAATGTACATATTTGTACTTATATTACTCTGTTTGTATCTTATCAACAAACTCATGGAATAACGGTGACGATGGGGAATGCTAGTGCAGCTCAAGTACATGGAATAGGAAATGTGGACCTGAAGTTTGCTTCTGGGCTTGTTCTATCCCTCACTAGAGTGCACCATGTTCCTTATATTCGTAGAAATATAATAAGTGGAAGTTGTTTAGTTAAGAATGGTTTTGAAGTTTCTTTGAAATGTAATAAAGTAGTTATTACACATACTGGTGTATTTTTTGGCAAAGGTTACTTGTCAGATCGATTATTTTTAATAAATGTTGAGCCTGTTTTGAGCAATTTTATTAATAATAATGTCGCTCCTTCTGTTAATTGTGTTGAATCATCTGATTTGTGGCACGCATGTCTTGGTCACTTGAATTTTGGTGCTATAAAGAATATGATGAACTTAGAGTTAATTCCAAAACATGCCATTGATAATAAATCTAAATGTCAAGTATGTGTGACTGCTAAACAAACTAGGAAATCCTTTCAAATGTAGTAAGGGATTCGAATGTGTTAGATTTAGTGCACACTGACATATGTGAATTTGGTGGTGTTTTGACCAAGGAACATAATAGGTATTTCATTACTTTTATAGATGATTGTAGTAGATATTGTTATGTTTATTTGCTTAAACTTAAAGATGAAGCACTAGATAAATTCATTATGTTCAAAACTGAAGCTAAAACACAAACTGGTAAAGTACTTAAACGTTTGAGATCAGATAGAGGTGGTGAGTATACGAGTAACTCGTTTAATGAATTTTGCAAGAGCAATGGTATAGTTCATGAGGTAACTCCACCATACACACCTGAGTCTAATGGGGTGGCAGAACGAAAGAATAGAACCTTTAAAGATATGATCAATAGTATGTTGATTAATTCAGGGTTGCCTAAGTACATGAGGGGGGAAGCTCTGAATGCGGCTTGCCATATTCCGAATAGAATTCCTCTGAAACATATGGACAAGACACCTTATGAATTATGGACAGAGAAAAGGACTAGTTTAAAATATCTTCGTGTGTGGCTGTGCCTTACAAAGGTACTTGTCCCTGAACATAAGAGAAAGAAACTAGGACTGATAACGTGTATTTTATACACGATTTTGTATTTCTTTATCTTGATTTTATTTTAGTTTCATGAGCAATTTACTTATATTTGCTTTGTTTCCATTTGTAGTGCCTCTTGCTTAATTGTTGGAATGAAGCCTTATTTTGGAGCTTAAATGAAGAAATTTGTCAAAACTAGAAGTGGAGATGCATGATCAAGAAGTTGGAGGTTAAAAGAACATAGTTTTGAAGTTCCAAAACTGCACATTCATTTTGCACGGCCGTGCAGTTGGGTGTGAGTTCGTTGTAATTTAATGCAGATTTATGCACGGGCATGTGCACGGCCGTGCAGTTTTGTGCTGAGCCAAAAAGAGTGGGAATTGACTGTTTTGCCCCTCTTCCAAAATGGTTATTTAGATAGCATTTTGGGGGAAGTTAACCTAATCTCTTAACATCTAACATTGGCCTCTCATCTAGCCTCTTCAAGAACACCATTAGGGTTAGTAGGAATTAGAGAGGAGACATTAATTACTTGTAATCTAGCATTGATTATGAGTAACTAACTCCATTTATTTGGCTCAAGGAGGAATTCATGTACTAAACCCATTTCAATTTAAGTAAGATTTATTTACCTCTATCTTGAATACTTGTGATGCATTGTTTATGATTTTGCTTGGAGATTTGTAAGTTGCTTCATCTTACTCCTCTTGTAATTTCAATTGCTAATTGTTTGTGCTAATCCGTAATTGTTAGTACATTCATTGTAGTAGCACAAGGTTTGGCGTGCCTAAATCCTCAAGATTCAAGTACAAATACCTAGGTTGAGCTTCTCATCCTTGGGTTTGTCCTAGCCTCTCTTTGTTTAATTCCTTGACTTGGTTAAATTGATAGTGCTTCATTATTGGTTGCTATTGTCAAGAGAGCTAATTTATGTGCTTCACTAAATTAGTGTTTATAATAGAAGAGAAATAAGAGATTGTGTGCTTCACCAATTATCTTGGTTAGGTAGAGTTGGATATAATTTTGCTTGTTTGTTGGGTTAAAGTGCTTGAGTTTCTATTATCCTTGGGTCAAATATCTCTATATCTTGCTTATTCATTCATTGTGTTGGTAAAAATTGGATGATTGACATTAACTTAGTTGTAGTTCTATAGCATTTTATTTCTTGTAGGCAAGGTGTTTGATAAAACACCTCAACCAAACTCAAAACCCCCTTTGTCCATACTTCTAAATTGTAAGAAATAATCTACTTGAAATCGATATTGATAGTCCTTCCTCGTGAACGAACTTACGAAAAACACTACCTTCAAATTGGCGCCGCTGCCGGGGAAGGCAACAATATTAATTTTGAGTTAATTGTTCTTATATTTTAGATTTTATCTTTGTATATAGTTTTTTTCTTTCTTTCTTTGTTTTTTTTATTGGTGTGTCTTCATGTTTATTGGAGATAGCCAACTAACTCTTTCAGGAGACGATGGATAGTTATTTTGGTTGGAATAACGCTCAAGATTTCACCTATGATCAAGAACGATATCAAGATTTTAATTCTTTTCAGAATTTAAATGTGTATCAGGTGAATTCTTTCTATTCTACAAACTCATGCTATGGTCCTTACCCTCCTAGCATTGATAATTCATATGCTTTTGAAAATCAATGTCATGATTCGCAATATTCATATGCTTTTGAAAATCAATGTTATGATCCGCAATATAATTCCCAAGGCCATCAAGAGTCTTCTTCATCTTCATTATCATCAATAGAGGAGATGATAAAACAAATGGCGGCAAACAACCGCCAATTTGCTTTTGAACATCAATGTTATGATCCGCAATATAATTCCCAAGGCCATCAAGGGTCGTCTTCATCTACATTGTCATCATTTGAAGAAATGATGCAACAAATGGCGACAAACAACCTCCAATTCCAAAACACCACTTCTCAAAGCATATCTAACTTGGAAAAGAACACTTCTCAATTTGAAAAGAACATTTCTCAAAGCATATCCAACTTGGAAGAGCAAATGAGTCAACTAGCGCAAGTCGTGAGTCGATTAGAGGAGGTCAATTCTCCTACTAATCATGATTCTTGTTTTGTTATTGATGAAAATGTTGTGCATGATGACTTTGCTTGTTTAGTTGACGATTGTCCTATGCTTGATAATGATAAATTGGATGTAGTTGAGGATCTACCAAATTTAGAAAATACCTTTGAGCTCAAAGAATTGGTAGATGAGATAAAAATTGATGAATGTCCAATTAGAATTGAGAAGGAATTGAAGATTGATGAACTTGAAATTTTTGCTTGGGTTTATAAGGATCCAATTTGGGAAGAGTTTTTGGGTCGTAGTTATAATGATTATTCTGACAATTTTTCTAGCTATTTTGATGTTTCAGAGTCTCTTGAAGATGTGAAGATCATAAAAATATTTTTATATTTTTATGGAGCGAAGGTATATTTGCACACCTTATTCTTATTATTGATTCGTAGGTATGTGCATTTATTTGCTTTTTCACCTCATTAGTTAGAATAGTTGTATAAATAAGTCGAGCCAACGACAATAAACAAAGCGCTTTTTGGGAGGCAACCCAAGGTATGTATGTGTTTATATATTATTATGTGTGTGTTAGATTTTGTTCCTCGATTGCATTTATGTAGGTGTTATGCATATTGTGAGTTTGAGGATTGATCTAAATATTAGTGAGTGGAGATTCCATTTTTCATCTATTTTAATTCTAAGAAAATAATTCAAAAAGAAAAAGGTATTTTTGTGGTGTGATTAATGAATTTTATAATAGATTTTCAAAAAAAAAAATGTAAAAATTTTGTCCCACTCAATAATATTTAGTATCATTTATTCTAATTTTTTATATTATTCCACATTTGCCTTGATGTGTTTGTTCATTTTTTCAGGATTTTATTCAAGTATTCAAGGATTTATGTGCGTGATTTTTTGTGATTTTTGGTTTTGCACGACCGTTCAATTGCTTGTACTTCAACCCATGACATTTTAGAGACATTGCAACAATTTTAACAGATTTATACACGGGCCTGTGCACAGCCGTGCAACAGACCGTATACAAATCTGTTGTTTTTGTCTAAATTTTGGTTCAAACATCACTTGCACGGGCCGTGCAACTCTCCAAAAACAAAACAGAGCATAAGCAATTCTTTCTCCTCTCCTTCAACTCAGCTCACCTCTTTTCCACTCCGTCCACGACCCATCCATCACCTCCTCTGTTCAAATCCACCTGCACCATTCGTAACTGCCTCCTCCTTCTTCCCATTCACCCTCCATTCTTCACATCCTCATTTCAAACACCACTTCATCACACTGTTCGACTCCCCTTCCCTTCACGCCTCTATTTCTCAATACCATTACATTCAAACCACAACCACCACCAATTCTCCCACCTCACCAACACCTCATCTCTCTTCTTCATTCGCAGCCTCCGCCCAGCAATCTCACCATTCCTCCCTCCCCTTCAAAACCAACATCTGTCTCCTCCTTCTGTAACAACACCTCCAACCAACATTCATTCAACACCATCACCTCCATTCTCCTACACAAACCACCATTCACTCCAACTCCATTCCCATCTTAAATTTCCGGCTTCTCCTCTCCTGCAATTACAGCCTCATCTTCCTCCCTCCCTTCTCCCTTTAATTCACGCCATCTGCATTCTTTACATCTCCTTACTCCATTAGCACCGCAACAGTTCTTCCCCGTCTCCCTCAACCTCCATTCAACCAACTTCCTCCTTCACCTCGCCTCCTCTGTTTCACTCCAGTCGCCACCAGTCCACACCATTCACTCTGCCATCACTCCTCTGTACCTTGGTTATTTCCTCGGTACAACACCACATCGTCACCTCTGTTTCGTTCCACCCTTTCGATCCATCTCCTCGTCCATACCCCTTCCGTCTCCTTCCACCGCTGCAAGGCACCGCCATTCCAACCTTCAACATCTCCACCTTATTCCTCCCACCTGCACAAACAACCACCTCCCTTCTCCGCATCTCCTTCAACCTTCCAGCCTCCCCTACAACTCTGTTCATCGTCTTCTTTCACCGCGGTTCCCACCTCTTCACCGCTGTACAAACACATCACCACCCCTGTCCAACCGCAACACCACTCCACTCACACTTCGTTTTTCAACCCGACCCCGTCTGTTCTACATTACCCACCAATTCCTCCCATCTCCCCTCCAATCACAACCAATCCCACAAACCCCATCCTCTATATTCACTAAACATCACCATTTCATTCACCTCCGATCTGCCTGTCTAATACATATCACAAATTCCCCTGACCTCCACCCGTTTTCCTCTCCATTCCTCTCCGTTCCTCCGCTGCCAGCGCAGCAGTTCACCGCGCCATCTTCCCAGCCGCCATCCTTTCGACCCTTCGTTCCCTTCTTTTCTTCTCTCCGATTCCACCACAAGCACCCCACCCTCGTCGTTTTCTCAGGCCACAGCACATACAGCAGCCCCCCTTCCCTTTTGTTTTCTATTTTTTGTTTAGTTTTGCAAATAAATAAAGTTCTTAGATTAACTTTTAAGTTACATAAGTATTAGTTTTTTGTTTAAGTTTTTGTTTTGTTTTGTTTTTATTTTTATTTTTTTTATTATTATTCATTTTTTTATATATATATTTTTTTTTACTTTTGATTTTCAGTTTTAATTTTCTAAACTAAACAAATTTTATAAATTCAAGAATCAATTTAAATTTACTTTAAATTTGATTTTGATTTTTAATTTTATTAAAAATTGATTAGTTATTTATTTTATTTTTAAAAAAAAAAAATCAAAAAATCAAAAACAAATGTTATTTAATTATGTATATATCCTTAATTAGTTTTTGAAGTGGCTTTGAAGGGTGTTGGATATTGGATTGGCGGTTATTTTTGTTAGGATGATTGTGGTTGGTGGCATTGATTCAATTCATGGCTTGTAATATCGGAGTTGGATTTTGGCAAATTTGAGTGGTGCTCCCGGTTCTTGATATTTATTTTCAGGGGAGTTCTCTTTCACTCATATCTCTACTTCGTTTTTATTGTCATGCATGAGGACATGCCATGTTTTAAGTGGGGGAAGGATTGTTTATTTTGATGTCCGTTTCGTTTGCATTTGGGAACAAGTTTAGTCATGAGCTTATTTACTTGTGTGTAAAATTATGACATTTGTGAGTTTGTAGCCTTGTTTTCTCCTATTTTGTGCCTAGCATTACCAATTTGATGTGAATCTATAAGCTTGATGCACCTTATTGCACACACACACTTAAATGGCATGAAAAGTCTAGATTGTTGTAATTAAATTGTGAATATGACGATTATCTCTTAGCATGCATGGAATCAAGTAGAGAAGATGTTATTACAACTTAAACCTTGTGAGGCCTTGAACGATGAATTCTTTTGCTTGTGTGTTGCTCCCTCTTTATGTGTGTTTGTTGCTCTAGGGCTTGCATTAAACCTTAATTTATGGATGCACTATAATAAGGAAATTCTTTTTAGGATAGCATTTTTGGCCTTTTTAGCTTGTGAACCATGAAAGTAATCCCTAGTTACCCCTTTTGAAGCTTATATCCATATTTTTCTTCGTCACTCTCCCCTTTTATACATGAGTCATAGCCAAATACTTCACTCTCGACCTAGTTGAGCTAGTTGAGTCTTGGAAAGAATTGATTGATAAGCATGTGAATTTGGAGAAGTTATGAAGAGAAATAATGTTATTTATTGTAAGTGGGAACTAGTTTGTGTATATCTAGATGTGGTTCAAAGTTCTTTGTAGTGTTTATTTATGTTATGCATCCCATTTGCTAAAAAAAAAAGAAAAAAAAAAAGAAAGCAAAAAAATAAAGGGGATGTTGAAAAAGAAAAGAAAAAAAAAGCAAGAAATCTTTGTACTTTATTTTGTTTCAATTTTCTTCGTAATTGTGGTTGTGTTTTGTAATTGTAAATGAGTGGAGATATGCTTTAGTTTGAAAATTTGGTGCATGAAGAGAGCAAGTGTCATTTTGACTCAACTAGCGAGACTTTTACACCTTTCTTGAACTTAAATTTTCCTACCTTCACCCAAGCCTCGTTACAGCCCATTTTATGAATTCCTTGTTTTTGGTGCAATCCGGAATTTAGGTGAACATGCAAGGTCAAGTAGAGCGCATGCATTTAGACTTGGAGTTGAGTGAAATCTCTAGCCCATACTTGTGTGATGCATAATTGAGAGATGTGAGATTTTTCACCATACAATTTCATCTTCTTAATACGAAGCCATGTATGCTTTGTGATAATCTTGTCTAGTGTTCACGATTGAAGTGCATTCATTCTAGCTTTAATGTCATGGTTACATTTTGCACAAGGTGTGTTATCTTGATTCTTGAATTGGTTGTTAGCTCGTTAGAATGGATGACAAGGTGAATAGCTCTATATGTTTGATTTTAGTTACAAGTAGATATAGCACCATGCTTGACCTGTTTTCTATTCGTATGACGAATCGGACATGTGAGTGTAGTAGTTAGTTTAATTAGTAGGTATTGTTAGTTTTTTGTTTATTGGTGATTTTTGTGATTTTGTGGGTACATCATCTATAAACCCTCACGAGACCTCACTCGTCCACTAGGGCTACCTAGGGGTTCCAAGGGCTTGTTGCATATGCCAAATGCAACCGTGATCACCTACGGAAGTGGTACTAGTTAGGAGTATATAGTTATGTTGTATTCAGTTTGCTCGGGACTAGCAAAGTTTAAGTGGGGGAATATTTGATAACGTGTATTTTATACACGATTTTGTATTTCTTTATCTTGATTTTATTTTAGTTTCATGAGCAATTTACTTATATTTGCTTTGTTTCCATTTGTAGTGCCTCTTGCTTAATTGTTGGAATGAAGCCTTATTTTGGAGCTTAAATGAAGAAATTTGTCAAAACTAGAAGTGGAGATGCATGATCAAGAAGTTGGAGGTTAAAAGAACATAGTTTTGAAGTTCCAAAACTGCACATTCATTTTGCACGGCCGTGCAGTTGGGTGTGAGTTCGTTGTAATTTAATGCAGATTTATGCACGGGCATGTGCACGGCCGTGCAGTTTTGTGCTGAGCCAAAAAGAGTGGGAATTGACTGTTTTGCCCCTCTTCCAAAATGGTTATTTAGATAGCATTTTGGGGGAAGTTAACCTAATCTCTTAACATCTAACATTGGCCTCTCATCTAGCCTCTTCAAGAACACCATTAGGGTTAGTAGGAATTAGAGAGGAGACATTAATTACTTGTAATCTAGCATTGATTATGAGTAACTAACTCCATTTATTTGGCTCAAGGAGGAATTCATGTACTAAACCCATTTCAATTTAAGTAAGATTTATTTACCTCTATCTTGAATACTTGTGATGCATTGTTTATGATTTTGCTTGGAGATTTGTAAGTTGCTTCATCTTACTCCTCTTGTAATTTCAATTGCTAATTGTTTGTGCTAATCCGTAATTGTTAGTACATTCATTGTAGTAGCACAAGGTTTGGCGTGCCTAAATCCTCAAGATTCAAGTACAAATACCTAGGTTGAGCTTCTCATCCTTGGGTTTGTCCTAGCCTCTCTTTGTTTAATTCCTTGACTTGGTTAAATTGATAGTTCTTCATTATTGGTTGCTATTGTCAAGAGAGCTAATTTATGTGCTTCACTAAATTAGTGTTTATAATAGAAGAGAAATAAGAGATTGTGTGCTTCACCAATTATCTTGGTTAGGTAGAGTTGGATATAATTTTGCTTGTTTGTTGGGTTAAAGTGCTTGAGTTTCTATTATCCTTGGGTCAAATATCTCTATATCTTGCTTATTCATTCATTGTGTTGGTAAAAATTGGATGATTGACATTAACTTAGTTGTAGTTCTATAGCATTTTATTTCTTGTAGGCAAGGTGTTTGATAAAACACCTCAACCAAACTCAAAACCCCCTTTGTCCATACTTCTAAATTGTAAGAAATAATCTACTTGAAATCGATATTGATAGTCCTTCCTCGTGAACGAACTTACGAAAAACACTACCTTCAAATTGGCGCCGCTGCCGGGGAAGGCAACAATATTAATTTTGAGTTAATTGTTCTTATATTTTAGATTTTATCTTTGTATATAGTTTTTTTCTTTCTTTGTTTGTTTTTTTATTGGTGTGTCTTCATGTTTATTGGAGATAGCCAACTAACTCTTTCAGGAGACGATGGATAGTTATTTTGGTTGGAATAACGCTCAAGATTTCACCTATGATCAAGAACGATATCAAGATTTTAATTCTTTTCAGAATTTAAATGTGTATCAGGTGAATTCTTTCTATTCTACAAACTCATGCTATGGTCCTTACCCTCCTAGCATTGATAATTCATATGCTTTTGAAAATCAATGTCATGATTCGCAATATTCATATGCTTTTGAAAATCAATGTTATGATCCGCAATATAATTCCCAAGGCCATCAAGAGTCTTCTTCATCTTCATTATCATCAATAGAGGAGATGATAAAACAAATGGCGGCAAACAACCGCCAATTTGCTTTTGAACATCAATGTTATGATCCGCAATATAATTCCCAAGGCCATCAAGGGTCGTCTTCATCTACATTGTCATCATTTGAAGAAATGATGCAACAAATGGCGGCAAACAACCTCCAATTCCAAAACACCACTTCTCAAAGCATATCTAACTTGGAAAAGAACACTTCTCAATTTGAAAAGAACATTTCTCAAAGCATATCCAACTTGGAAGAGCAAATGAGTCAACTAGCCCAAGTCGTGAGTCGATTAGAGGAGGTCAATTCTCCTACTAATCATGATTCTTGTTTTGTTATTGATGAAAATGTTGTGCATGATGACTTTGCTTGTTTAGTTGACGATTGTCCTATGCTTGATAATGATAAATTGGATGTAGTTGAGGATCTACCAAATTTAGAAAATACCTTTGAGCTCAAAGAATTGGTAGATGAGATAAAAATTGATGAATGTCCAATTAGAATTGAGAAGGAATTGAAGATTGATGAACTTGAAATTTTTGCTTGGGTTTATAAGGATCCAATTTGGGAAGAGTTTTTGGGTCGTAGTTATAATGATTATTCTGACAATTTTTCTAGCTATTTTGATGTTTCAGAGTCTCTTGAAGATGTGAAGATCATAAAAATATTTTTATATTTTTATGGAGCGAAGGTATATTTGCACACCTTATTCTTATTATTGATTCGTAGGTATGTGCATTTATTTGCTTTTTCACCTCATTAGTTAGAATAGTTGTATAAATAAGTCGAGCCAACGACAATAAACAAAGCGCTTTTTGGGAGGCAACCCAAGGTATGTATGTGTTTATATATTATTATGTGTGTGTTAGATTTTGTTCCTCGATTGCATTTATGTAGGTGTTATGCATATTGTGAGTTTGAGGATTGATCTAAATATTAGTGAGTGGAGATTCCATTTTTCATCTATTTTAATTCTAAGAAAATAATTCAAAAAGAAAAAGGTATTTTTGTGGTGTGATTAATGAATTTTATAATAGATTTTCAAAAAAAAAAATGTAAAAATTTTGTCCCACTCAATAATATTTAGTATCATTTATTCTAATTTTTTATATTATTCCACATTTGCCTTGATGTGTTTGTTCATTTTTTCAGGATTTTATTCAAGTATTCAAGGATTTATGTGCGTGATTTTTTGTGATTTTTGGTTTTGCACGACCGTTCAATTGCTTGTACTTCAACCCATGACATTTTAGAGACATTGCAACAATTTTAACAGATTTATACACGGGCCTGTGCACAGCCGTGCAACAGACCGTATACAAATCTGTTGTTTTTGTCTAAATTTTGGTTCAAACATCACTTGCACGGGCCGTGCAACTCTCCAAAAACAAAACAGAGCATAAGCAATTCTTTCTCCTCTCCTTCAACTCAGCTCACCTCTTTTCCACTCCGTCCACGACCCATCCATCACCTCCTCTGTTCAAATCCACCTGCACCATTCGTAACTGCCTCCTCCTTCTTCCCATTCACCCTCCATTCTTCACATCCTCATTTCAAACACCACTTCATCACACTGTTCGACTCCCCTTCCCTTCACGCCTCTATTTCTCAATACCATTACATTCAAACCACAACCACCACCAATTCTCCCACCTCACCAACACCTCATCTCTCTTCTTCATTCGCAGCCTCCGCCCAGCAATCTCACCATTCCTCCCTCCCCTTCAAAACCAACATCTGTCTCCTCCTTCTGTAACAACACCTCCAACCAACATTCATTCAACACCATCACCTCCATTCTCCTACACAAACCACCATTCACTCCAACTCCATTCCCATCTTAAATTTCCGGCTTCTCCTCTCCTGCAATTACAGCCTCATCTTCCTCCCTCCCTTCTCCCTTTAATTCACGCCATCTGCATTCTTTACATCTCCTTACTCCATTAGCACCGCAACAGTTCTTCCCCGTCTCCCTCAACCTCCGTTCAACCAACTTCCTCCTTCACCTCGCCTCCTCTGTTTCACTCCAGTCGCCACCAGTCCACACCATTCACTCTGCCATCACTCCTCTGTACCTTGGTTATTTCCTCGGTACAACACCACATCGTCACCTCTGTTTCGTTCCACCCTTTCGATCCATCTCCTCGTCCATACCCCTTCCGTCTCCTTCCACCGCTGCAAGGCACCGCCATTCCAACCTTCAACATCTCCACCTTATTCCTCCCACCTGCACAAACAACCACCTCCCTTCTCCGCATCTCCTTCAACCTTCCAGCCTCCCCTACAACTCTGTTCATCGTCTTCTTTCACCGCGGTTCCCACCTCTTCACCGCTGTACAAACACATCACCACCCCTGTCCAACCGCAACACCACTCCACTCACACTTCGTTTTTCAACCCGACCCCGTCTGTTCTACATTACCCACCAATTCCTCCCATCTCCCCTCCAATCAAAACCAATCCCACAAACCCCATCCTCTCTATTCACTAAACATCACCATTTCATTCACCTCCGATCTGCCTGTCTAATACATATCACAAATTCCCCTGACCTCCACCCGTTTTCCTCTCCATTCCTCTCCGTTCCTCCGCTGCCAGCGCAGCAGTTCACCGCGCCATCTTCCCAGCCGCCATCCTTTCGACCCTTCGTTCCCTTCTTTTCTTCTCTCCGATTCCACCACAAGCACCCCACCCTCGTCGTTTTCTCAGGCCACAGCACATACAGCAGCCCCCCTTCCCTTTTGTTTTCTATTTTTTGTTTAGTTTTGCAAATAAATAAAGTTCTTAGATTAACTTTTAAGTTACATAAGTATTAGTTTTTTGTTTAAGTTTTTGTTTTGTTTTGTTTTTATTTTTATTTTTTTTATTATTATTCATTTTTTTATATATATATATTTTTTTTACTTTTGATTTTCAGTTTTAATTTTCTAAACTAAACAAATTTTATAAATTCAAGAATCAATTTAAATTTACTTTAAATTTGATTTTGATTTTTAATTTTATTAAAAATTGATTAGTTATTTATTTTATTTTTAAAAAAAAAATCAAAAAATCAAAAACAAATGTTATTTAATTATGTATATATCCTTAATTAGTTTTTGAAGTGGCTTTGAAGGGTGTTGGATATTGGATTGGCGGTTATTTTTGTTAGGATGATTGTGGTTGGTGGCATTGATTCAATTCATGGCTTGTAATATCGGAGTTGGATTTTGGCAAATTTGAGTGGTGCTCCCGGTTCTTGATATTTATTTTCAGGGGAGTTCTCTTTCACTCATATCTCTACTTCGTTTTTATTGTCATGCATGAGGACATGCCATGTTTTAAGTGGGGGAAGGATTGTTTATTTTGATGTCCGTTTCGTTTGCATTTGGGAACAAGTTTAGTCATGAGCTTATTTACTTGTGTGTAAAATTATGACATTTGTGAGTTTGTAGCCTTGTTTTCTCCTATTTTGTGCCTAGCATTACCAATTTGATGTGAATCTATAAGCTTGATGCACCTTATTGCACACACACACTTAAATGGCATGAAAAGTCTAGATTGTTGTAATTAAATTGTGAATATGACGATTATCTCTTAGCATGCATGGAATCAAGTAGAGAAGATGTTATTACAACTTAAACCTTGTGAGGCCTTGAACGATGAATTCTTTTGCTTGTGTGTTGCTCCCTCTTTATGTGTGTTTGTTGCTCTAGGGCTTGCATTAAACCTTAATTTATGGATGCACTATAATAAGGAAATTCTTTTTAGGATAGCATTTTTGGCCTTTTTAGCTTGTGAACCATGAAAGTAATCCCTAGTTACCCCTTTTGAAGCTTATATCCATATTTTTCTTCGTCACTCTCCCCTTTTATACATGAGTCATAGCCAAATACTTCACTCTCGACCTAGTTGAGCTAGTTGAGTCTTGGAAAGAATTGATTGATAAGCATGTGAATTTGGAGAAGTTATGAAGAGAAATAATGTTATTTATTGTAAGTGGGAACTAGTTTGTGTATATCTAGATGTGGTTCAAAGTTCTTTGTAGTGTTTATTTATGTTATGCATCCCATTTGCTAAAAAAAAAAAGAAAAAAAAAAGAAAGCAAAAAAATAAAGGGGATGTTGAAAAAGAAAAGAAAAAAAAAGCAAGAAATCTTTGTACTTTATTTTGTTTCAATTTTCTTCGTAATTGTGGTTGTGTTTTGTAATTGTAAATGAGTGGAGATATGCTTTAGTTTGAAAATTTGGTGCATGAAGAGAGCAAGTGTCATTTTGACTCAACTAGCGAGACTTTTACACCTTTCTTGAACTTAAATTTTCCTACCTTCACCCAAGCCTCGTTACAGCCCATTTTATGAATTCCTTGTTTTTGGTGCAATCCGGAATTTAGGTGAACATGCAAGGTCAAGTAGAGCGCATGCATTTAGACTTGGAGTTGAGTGAAATCTCTAGCCCATACTTGTGTGATGCATAATTGAGAGATGTGAGATTTTTCACCATACAATTTCATCTTCTTAATGCGAAGCCATGTATGCTTTGTGATAATCTTGTCTAGTGTTCACGATTGAAGTGCATTCATTCTAGCTTTAATGTCATGGTTACATTTTGCACAAGGTGTGTTATCTTGATTCTTGAATTGGTTGTTAGCTCGTTAGAATGGATGACAAGGTGAATAGCTCTATATGTTTGATTTTAGTTACAAGTAGATATAGCACCATGCTTGACCTGTTTTCTATTCGTATGACGAATCGGACATGTGAGTGTAGTAGTTAGTTTAATTAGTAGGTATTGTTAGTTTTTTGTTTATTGGTGATTTTTGTGATTTTGTGGGTACATCATCTATAAACCCTCACGAGACCTCACTCGTCCACTAGGGCTACCTAGGGGTTCCAAGGGCTTGTTGCATATGCCAAATGCAACCGTGATCACCTACGGAAGTGGTACTAGTTAGGAGTATATAGTTATGTTGTATTCAGTTTGCTCGGGACTAGCAAAGTTTAAGTGGGGGAATATTTGATAACGTGTATTTTATACACGATTTTGTATTTCTTTATCTTGATTTTATTTTAGTTTCATGAGCAATTTACTTATATTTGCTTTGTTTCCATTTGTAGTGCCTCTTGCTTAATTGTTGGAATGAAGCCTTATTTTGGAGCTTAAATGAAGAAATTTGTCAAAACTAGAAGTGGAGATGCATGATCAAGAAGTTGGAGGTTAAAAGAACATAGTTTTGAAGTTCCAAAACTGCACATTCATTTTGCACGGCCGTGCAGTTGGGTGTGAGTTCGTTGTAATTTAATGCAGATTTATGCACGGGCATGTGCACGGCCGTGCAGTTTTGTGCTGAGCCAAAAAGAGTGGGAATTGACTGTTTTGCCCCTCTTCCAAAATGGTTATTTAGATAGCATTTTGGGGGAAGTTAACCTAATCTCTTAACATCTAACATTGGCCTCTCATCTAGCCTCTTCAAGAACACCATTAGGGTTAGTAGGAATTAGAGAGGAGACATTAATTACTTGTAATCTAGCATTGATTATGAGTAACTAACTCCATTTATTTGGCTCAAGGAGGAATTCATGTACTAAACCCATTTCAATTTAAGTAAGATTTATTTACCTCTATCTTGAATACTTGTGATGCATTGTTTATGATTTTGCTTGGAGATTTGTAAGTTGCTTCATCTTACTCCTCTTGTAATTTCAATTGCTAATTGTTTGTGCTAATCCGTAATTGTTAGTACATTCATTGTAGTAGCACAAGGTTTGGCGTGCCTAAATCCTCAAGATTCAAGTACAAATACCTAGGTTGAGCTTCTCATCCTTGGGTTTGTCCTAGCCTCTCTTTGTTTAATTCCTTGACTTGGTTAAATTGATAGTGCTTCATTATTGGTTGCTATTGTCAAGAGAGCTAATTTATGTGCTTCACTAAATTAGTGTTTATAATAGAAGAGAAATAAGAGATTGTGTGCTTCACCAATTATCTTGGTTAGGTAGAGTTGGATATAATTTTGCTTGTTTGTTGGGTTAAAGTGCTTGAGTTTCTATTATCCTTGGGTCAAATATCTCTATATCTTGCTTATTCATTCATTGTGTTGGTAAAAATTGGATGATTGACATTAACTTAGTTGTAGTTCTATAGCATTTTATTTCTTGTAGGCAAGGTGTTTGATAAAACACCTCAACCAAACTCAAAACCCCCTTTGTCCATACTTCTAAATTGTAAGAAATAATCTACTTGAAATCGATATTGATAGTCCTTCCTCGTGAACGAACTTACGAAAAACACTACCTTCAAGGATCGAAAACTGTTGATTACATCTTTCTAGGTTATATTGAAACCACTACGGCTATGAGATTTTTAGTATTAAAATCTGACATAGACGGTATAGTGGCTAACACTATAGTTGAATTTCGTGATGCAACATTCTTTGAGGATGTGTTCCCTATGAAGACTGGTATACCTCAGGATATTCCTGATGATGATCCCACTCACACATCAAGGTCCATTCCTGATCATGTGGACAGGATGACAAATGTGGGGGAAGATCCTCGTAGTAGCTCTACTCCTGATGAAGTAGAGGAACCTAGAAGGAGTAAGCGTGCTAATGTAGTCAAGGATTTTGGAAGTGATTTTATCACTTACAATATCGAATGCTAGTAGCTAAGGATTTTAAGCAAAAGGAAGGCATTGATTACTTTGACACATCATCTCCAGTTGCTAGAATGACAACAATCCGAATGCTTATAGCATTGGCTTCTGTACATGGTCTTATCATCCATCAAATGGATGTAAAGACAGCTTTTCTTCATGGTGAACTTGAAGAAGAGATTTATATGGATCAGCCTGAGGGATTTGTTGCCTCTGGAAATGAAAGAAAAGTATGTAAGTTAATCAAGTCTATATATGGCTTAAAACAAGCTCCAAGAGACTGGTATAAAAAGTTTGATGAAACTGTTTTAGAATCAGAATTTGTAGTTAATGAAAGTGACAAGTGTGTCTATTACATGGTTAAAGGAAATGAATGTATTATTATGTGCCTATATGTGGATGATATTTTATTGTTTGGAACCAATATTGAGATTATTAACGAGACAAAAAGGTTCTTGAAAAGGCATTTTGAAATGAAGGATATGGGAGAGGCTAGTGTGATTCTTGGAATCAAGTTGACTCAGTCAACTGATGGAATAACTTTGTCACAATCTCATTATATAGAGAAATCTATACTTGAGAAGTATAGTTATTCAAATTGTAGAATCGCAAGTACTCCGTATGATCCTAAAATTGCCCTTTGTCAAGAATAGTTCAGGAGTACCTGTGTCTCAGTTAAGGTATTCTCAGATTATTGGGAGTTTGCAGTATCTTGCTAATGGTACTAGGCCAGATATTTCATATTCAGTGTCTAAGTTAGCAAGATATACAAGTTGTCCAAACAAGACTCATTGGGATGCTCTTGATAGAGTACTTAAATATCTAAAAGGCACCATATATCTTGGTTTGCACTACAGGAGGTTTCCTAGCTAAGAAGTCTGGTTCCAATGGAGTGACTGGATACCTGTTTACCCTAGCGGGTGGAGCAGTATCTTGGAAGTCTTCTAGACAGACTATTATAACTCGGTCTACTTTTGAGGCTGAGTTGTGTGCATTAAATGCCACGGGGACTAAGGCTGAATGGTTACATGGACTTATGTCAATATTACCTATAGTAAGTCGTCCACTTCCTGCTTTTGCTGTTCATTGTGATAGCCGTACAACTATCGACAAGATAAACAGCAAGAAGTATAATGTGAAAACAAAGAGACATATCCAAGTTAGACTAAAGTCTATAAGGGGTCTAATGTCTGACAGGATCATAGCTTTTGAGTTTATTGGAACTCAAGAAAACCTAGTTGATCCTTTGACTAAGGGAATTGAGCATGCTGTTGTCCTTAAGTCTAGGTTGGGGATGGGACTGATAGCCCATAATAATTCATCTACAGCGGGAACCCAATACACATGAGAGGAGATCCCTCGAAAGTGTATTCAATGTGGTAATAACAAGTTATAAGGGTGAATTGGTTGTACCTTTAACTACATAGACTGATACTCACGTATCTGGAGTCTATCCCTTGTAAACCTATAAGGTACTGTAACTGCCAGAATAGCAAGAGTTATTTGAACTCTGAATGGGGTCAAGTCATATGACGAGATGCTAGCAGTACATCTTTGGAGATGCCCAGCTAAGCGAATGTAATTGTGTGGTCGCAATTAGAGGAAAGGGTTATTCCTTGAAACATTCGACGAACAGGATCGAGACATGACCATTAACGTCTCAAAGCCGTAGATTGGCACCATGGCCTTTGACTTGTCGTCGTCTATGGAGTGTGGTTACACCAAACGGATAAAGATTCAAGGTGAAACATTCCATCTGAATTCGGTAGCCATCGAAGTAGAGGACTTAGGAGGGTTCAAACCCGGAAGGGTACCTACTCTGAAAAACAAGTCATGATGAGGATAGATATGTATTTGAATTTCTGTATGGATTCGTGGGGGATTGTTAGAAAATGGAAAGTTTGAGGCATATTTATAATATGTTCTTGATGTAATTTCCGGAAACTAACAAGTGGAATTTGTTCCTTGTAATGAGGACTTAAACTTTCATGTTTAGATCTAAGACATTTTCTTAGTGGAATCCATAAATAAATTGAGTTGAAAGAAGAATTGATTATTGATTTATTTTAACAGGTTTTAGATTTATGTGTTACAACAATACTGGAAATTTGGATCAGTATTTAGATTAAATCCTGATGGAAATTTGGATCAGTACTTGGAATAAATCCTGATGGACTTGGTCAGACATCAAATACAGATGGGCTATATCCTGATGGATATCAGTTCCTGATGAGCACTAAATCCTGTTCCTGATGGACACTAAATTCTGATATTACTGATGACCAAATCCTGATGCTACTGTAACTGAAAAATAAATCCTGATGTAGTTAATGAAATTAAATCAGAATATTTACTTTCCTTTTATAGAGTATCAGTTACGTTTATTTTTGGTATTATATATACAATATAGAAAGAATTAACGTTAAGTGATGAGATACGTCCTAAGGATAGAAACACGATTTGTTTTCTTCTTTCTCTGTTCTCTCTGTTGGGTTCCGAGGCATAAAACGTAGCGGAATAACGTAAATATAACAAAAATTTTCAAAACCCAAACGCAGGATCCATGTATAATTATGGACAGATTATGGAGATAACGAATCATACCTTTTAATAAAATTACTTTCACAAACTCAACGGAGATCCTAGCTTTCACGACTTGTGTCTACCTCTCGGAAAACACCTCTATGGTATCCACACGAGCACCTTCAAGAATGACTTACGAACTTGACTTCAGAACGAACGTACTAGCCTCCCTCTTGATGATTCATTTTTCTGCCTTTTTTCTTGCTGCCTCTCTCTAGGGTTTTTCACAAAAACGTTAAATCCTCTTAACCTATCATTATCTATTTATAATGACTGGTTAAAAGGCCCTAACAGCAAAAGCCCAACCTGATTAGGTTTAGGATTAAATAATAAAACGAAATTCTATTATTTAATTAATAACTAAGTCACACTTAATTATTATGTGCAGAAATACTCCTCTAATTCGAATTTATATTATTTCAATTAATTAAGTCTCACTTAATTAATATAATAAAATTCAAATAATCATCAATTAATTTAAATCCATAATTTAAATTAATTATTCCTTTAAGTGCTCAATGTGTGCGACCCTATAGGCTATTATTTAATTGGCAATAATTTTATTCTTCAATAAAATTATAAACAATGAGCGGTATCTATAGTAATACATCATTGCTACCCAATTAAACAATAATTAAATCGTGATTCGATAAAACCTTTCGTGATTAATGTTTCCGTGTAATATAATCCCTTTAACCAAATATTATAGATTAAACTCGAGGCATGCCTTTAGTCATCCTCTTCAACATTTAATCCGGATTTACTTAATCAATGAGTAGACTATTAAAAACAAATCATTATTTGAGCACGGCCATGCATTTTATAGTCTCACTCAATCAATCAAGAGGCCAATAATATCTCTCCTAATTATAGGAGGGTTAAATCCTTTATCTATCATTCATATTTCTCATACGACTCATGATATACCCGATGTCCACTTTTATCATCACCCGGTCAAAGGTAACTTTTAATGTTGTCAAAGTATATTAATCCTCGTATAGAAATATAATGATCTCAAGTCAAAGGATCATTACACCATTACCACTGTGAGTTATTCTTATGACTTTATTAAACATGAAGAATCTCACTGTGGGTCTATCCAGTACCATGTACTCCTACATGTACCTATGTATTGACTTTAGTATCTCCATACTTATAACCAATGAGATGTGGTTATCTGTCAAACAACATACTAGTCTATTTATGTATTATTATTGTCCTATATAATAATAATCGACTAGGGACCTTTAAGAATATGATATATTATATAATCTCAAGTTCAAGTCATGTACTTAAACTATACAATGTGTATCATGATTCTAAGGACATTTATTATGCTAACAAATATATCACAGTAATTAAAGTCATAATAAATACGTTTATTTAATAATCAAATGACATAAAGGTTTGTTCAAGAAACAATGTATTGCCTCTAGGGCACCTACACTAACACTCTCTCGATACATACAGAAGAAATACATAATTCTTAGGCGAACTGAGGTGCTGGTCGCTGTTGATCACTGGAGTATTTGTGAACCCATTGATCTGTGCTGTTTTATCCTGGGAGTGATATTGCTGCAACCCAATCACAACGTAAGTGGGGCAATAATCTCTTCAAGAACAACAAAGTCTTCTCGAAGGGCTTGGTGACTCAGCTGTTCTTCTCACTCTGATCAGTAGTTGCTAAAGCTTCTGTGGTAGATAAGTATTCTTACTTTTCTTGTTATATTTCAGTCTCTAATTATACTTTGTTTTGCCTTCGTGATTTGTTTTGTTAAATTGGTTATTACCTGTTCTTGTTTTAATATATATATATCACTATCTCATTGTTGTTATAGTTAATTATATCGAACACAACGCTCCTGATAGGTACCGATCCTCAAACCCTAATATAGGCCAAGGAAAGAAGTTTTAGAGATAACATTCACACATACTCACTGACATATACACACTTCCTCCACATTTTGATACTCTAGTTCTTGATTTTATCTTCCAAAGTCTACTTTTGTTCTTATGTCGAAGATAACGCGGGGTTCAAACCTCCTTCGATATTGTTTTGCAAAGATTCAACCACCAGTTTCGCCTTTTCCAAGTATGGGAACAACGAGAAAGGACCTATTCATGGAATTATCAATATGTGGTCACCAATTATTTACAGAAAATTATGTTTATCAAATTCAATCGCAAAACTATAAAATCTACTAAATCTTACATCGTCAAGTTGAGTTTGTTTACAAAATGAAACTTAAAACTCTGTAATCAAGTTCAACTTACTTAATTACCTTGTCAAAAATTTATCCATCTCACATTTTCATGCTGCTCACATCAAAATAATTTGATCTTCTAATAGAATAGAAAGAAATGTCCCTCAAAAAGAAATTGGTACTTCCTCTATTTCTTTTTAAGTTGCTCATTTGATATGTCGGGACTGTTCATAATATGAGATAAATTACAAATTTACGTATAATCTATAAGACCAAATATAGTCATGAGTGATCTTGTTGGATTCGTATTTATGAGTACTTTAATATTGTGAAGTTTTTATATTTAAAATTAATACGAAATTGAAGATATTAATAATTAAAAGTATGCATTGGCAAACATGTATTGAGGAAACATGCAACATATTTAGAGACGGAGGGAGTAGTATATACTTTGGGATTAGAAAAGATGACTACTAATTTTAAGCCATCACGCTCTTATAAGTGGCCAGCTGAACAATAAATCAATACACACTTGATTGTCGATCCGGACCGCCGACCAAGACGGAGTAGATGGAATTAATGGAGTGAAAAACAAGCTAGTTACAATTAAACTGTGTTTTTTTTTTTTTGAAAACAATTAAACTGTGTTTTTACTTTTTATAAGTTTGTCATACAAATTAATTTTTTAAGGAGAACCAAAGTAAACTTAAATCAGTATTAAAAAATGCAAAAAGTCAAGGCCACCGTGCTACTAAAGTAGTACAGTATATTATCTCATAAGTTAGCAAAAATTAAAATAGTATTCCATGTATTCAAGATTCAACTCTACGTTACTATTATATTACATTATCAAATTTCGTCAATCAACCAATTTTCAATTTTATAATACTACATTATACTTATATGTAATTGAGTCCAAATTCCTAATAAATGATTATTATAGTCTGCAATTGACGGTAATGAATAAAATTAATATTTCATTTATTTGGTCATGGAGAATTAATGGTGACAAATTTTAAAATTTCACTTTTTCAAATTTGTGATCTAAAAAATTATCTTAAAATATGCTCCCTCTAATACAGATTAAGAAATGAAATAAAGTAGTGGGAAAATAAAAAAAAGTGGATAAAATAGTTGGGATCCAATATTATTTAAGTAATAAATTAAAATAGTAGTAGAAGTTAACGAAAAATAGTGGATTCATTCGAGATTTTAGAACATTAAAAACTGAAAAATTAAAAATTAAAAATAATTAGATGGAACATCTCACACTAAAAATTGTTAATGCAAAAATGGTCAAGTGAAGGTAGACCATGGCATATTTAATATTCTGTCCGTTACATTTTGTACGCATTTTAATGTATTTGGACGGAAAATTTATTAATAATATTAGGGAAATTCTTAATGGTACCCTCTTAAAATTGGCTTTTCTAAATGGTAAATAGTTTTGGTTTCTGAATGGTACTATTATACTATTATGTCATTATATGGAGTATCCCTACCGTTCACTTCCATTAATAAAACGTTATATTTTGGGTACCATTTTTAAAAGGCAATTCTAGGAGGGTACCATAGATAATTTCTCTTAAATATGTTATTCTGATTTTTTATCCTATTATTCTAAATTTTGCCTTTTCGTATTTATGTGATGATCGAAGATAAATAGAGTAATGAGAAGATGCAAGATAAATAGAATAATGAGAAGATGCACTCGGATTGAAACAAATGAGATTCTTTGTTGTTTAGTTAAAGATGATACTCGATTTTTGAACCCCGACTATACTGAATTTGATTATCCCCAATTTCACTCAATCAAATTTCCCTTAAAAATTTTTAATCTAACCCGGCTTTAAGAACTTTAAGAACTGATATTTAGTCTAATACGTATACTCCCTCTGTCCCTCTCATTTCTTTATATGTTTTCAGCATTACTTGGCACGCATTTTAAGGTGTATATAAAATATAGTTCCATAACTTATTTTTAATTTTTTTTGAATTAAAGTTTAAACATTAAATTTTTATTCAGAAGAACAAAAAATACAAAAAATTATGGAACTATATTTTTTAAGAGCATTTTAGAATTTTAGAATAATAGGATACAAAAAATCAGAATAATATTTTTAAGAGAAATTATCAATGGTACCCTACTAGAATTGACTTTTACAAATGGTACCCAAAATATAACGTTTGAATAACGGAAGTTAACGGTAGGGGTACTACAGAGAATGACATAATATTATAATGATATCATTCGGAAGCCAAAACTATTTTGTGTACCATTTAGAAAAGCCAATTCTAAGAGGTACCATAATATTTCCCATAATATTATGTAGGACCGTAGGAGTATATAATATTTAAAACATCAAAACCAGCCTTACCACCTTGTTCATCCTTTCTCCTTTATATTTTTATTCTCTCACTTGTGTATATAAACAAACACGTACAAATAGTCAATGCCTAGCTCCTTGTTCTTCTTCTTCTAATCCCTCTCCTACTAGCTTGCTACTTGTGTATGTCTTATTACAAATACTTTTCTAAGCTTTGACAAGTGTGTGTGTGTGTGTGTGTGAGTTAAGCAACAGGGTAGATTCATCATCATGGCAGCAGAGAGGAGTCCAATATCGCCAGCAGGGGGGAGGGGGATGTCGGAAACAAGATCGCCGGTGCCGTTGTTGTATAGGAGGAGATCAAGTGGGGAGATAATGAGGAACATGGCTTCTGTTTCAAGCAGTCTTTTACCTGCTTTTGGTACTGTTGTTGGAGATGGATCTCCTCTGCTTCGTAGTTATATTATAGCTCCCTATGATCGTCGATACAGGTAATTTAAACATGTAAATTTTTTTTTTTTTTTTTTTTGAGTAAATGAGATAATTCAATAACAAAAAGCCATAAATGAGATAGTTCAAGTGATAAAGACGTTTTAATACTTTAAAACCAACCCCATGTATGCTAATTTTACTAAGACAGTTTGCAAACAAGTATACTATTCATATTGATTTAGAATATTTCTTTTGAGGAGGTTATAAAACTTTATTACGGAGTATTTTCTAATGACTGTATACAGCTTACTGTCTCTTTGACCAAAATAGCATATATGTATGTAGAGTTTAAGTAGAAATATTAGATCGCAATTTTGTAATAATAAAATTTATCCTTTTAAATTTATAAAAATAATTTTAATTTGAAATTTATTTTATCCTAATCTAAGGATTTTTATCTTAGGATGACCTCATGGGCGAGTGAACTCATGAAAAATTAACAGGAAATTAGAATAAAATTTTGATTATTGCTCAACTTTGATCAGACCAACATATTGGCCCACTGGGTTCTTTTTAAAAATTCTGAAACAGTTAATTTGGCCCAAGATGCAAATTGATGGACTACTACTATTTTTCATTTTAGTTGTTTTTTTGTGATCAATTTGATCAAATCCACTCTGTTGTTTTAATGTAGAAGTAAGTATTTATTTTACCCTCAAAGTGAGTACTCAATTTCTTTTATAAAGAAGATCGAGAATTTATATTTAAATTTGTGCAATTGATTATCACAAAGATAAATTAAATTACGTAAATTGTCAGTAAAATTACGTGACATACCGTAAAAAGCTTTTATATCATGGGAACATTCTTTATGAGATACAGTGGTTAAAATTTTAGTGGGACTTTGTTTGCCGTTGAAGAATAATTGTAGTGTATGTTGTGTAACATTGCACCAATGGGGACTGTTGTTAAAACCAAACCAAACCAAACCTAGCCGGTATATCCCGCATGAAGCAGGGTCTGGGGAGGGTCTCGGGACTGTTGTTAGAGCATCCTTATTTATAATGGTTGGCTAAAATGATATAAAATACAGATTATGTAAAATTTATTGAATAGTAAGGTGTTGTGGTTCAATGGAGTTGGCTATATTGATTGATTATATTTTAAAAATGGTATGTTATTATTATTTCAAGGTGTTAAAAATAGAAAATATTATTTTAATATGACAGATGATGTGGAGTTTCATTACAGGTCTCTAGAGGTTCAGCAAATATAGCCAATATAATTAGCTTGTCGATAATTTTAACTCATAGTAATGCACCATTGGAGTGCAACATTTTTTACACATTCTTTATAATTTTTATTTATGGAAGTTGATTACCTAAGAGGTTTCTCCCGTTGGAGATGTAAAATCAGTTTTCAGAAGTAGCACAGCTACTGATAGTAGTACTTGTCACCATGTAGGAATTAAGGGGATCATGTTAGGCTGAAATCGCGGCTAAACTTATTAACAAAACTTGTAAAATTAATTTAGCCCCCTATATTTTGTAAAATTCATTGTATTTTTTATAGTCCATTTTAGCCTTACTTAGATGTTGGTTCTGCCATATGTCACTACATTTTTTTCAACTTCAATGCTGTATATAACTATAGTAATATATGGAGTGCATGCATTTTGAGGCAGGTGGTGGCAAGCATTTCTAGTGATACTGGTCATATACTCAGCATGGTCATCTCCATTCGAATTAGCCTTTAAAGAGGTTGCTACTGGATCACTTCTGCCCGTTGATTTGGTTGTCGATGCCTTCTTCGCTCTTGATATCATCCTCACTTTCTTTGTAGCTTACTTGGACAAATCTACTTATTTGCTTGTAGATGACCACAAGCAGATAGCTGTAAGGTACAGTCATATTATCAACTGTAAATTTATATGTGGTACGTCCTAGCTAGCTTAAAGAAAGGGCTAGAAAAAATTATCATCTATAGAAATCTGAATCCAGGTTCGATATATACTTTCTATATCTTGGTGCTTGTCATTTGCAAACACCCAGGTCCTAGCATATGGTTTTCTTGTTGATGTATTCTTTGGACATTTCAGGTATGTTACACATCTATGGTTTCCCATGGATCTTGCATCAACGCTACCATTCCAGACAATATACCGTATTTTTGCAGGAGAAACGCACCATGGAGAAGTTTTTGGTTTTCTCAATTTGCTCAGGCTCTGGCGATTGAGGCGTGTCAGCGAACTCTTCTCTAGGTACAACATCTTGATGTGTAACAGAGTATAAAATCATGTGTAACTATTCTATATATGTGAGGCCTAAATCTACTGGATTCAGCTTTACTTCGATTCTGACCTGGTTAAATTGTTACAAGCTAATACTAGGAGTTTCTCTGACGCTTCTCTCTTTTTAACTACAACAAAATGACTAGGAACTTGACATAATTCACATGTGAAGTGGGATTAGCTTTTTCAGTTAACAGATTAAAATTTTTAAATTATGTTTCTAATCTAAAATGTCCAATTTCAACAGATTAGAGAAAGACACGCGATTCAGTTACTTCTGGACAAGATACTTCAAACTTATAGCTGTAAGTTTATACTTCTTTCTAAAACTACTTCATCTTACTAAATCCAGATTCTATATTTTCCTTTCTACAGTATCTCCCTTCTACGTGCCACCTTCGCAAATTATGCACCAAATTATGCACATTATACAAGTGTGTTTGTAACACGAACACGTGCAGCACTAATAAAGTCATGTCTAAGAGAAAAGAAATTTGTGAACTCCAGTTTGGTAGCATTCTCCTGGGACCTGAGTTCCAAAAATTCAGATTGAGTTGAAGGCTAGGTGATGATTATTCATTTTGAAAAAAGGTTTGTTGTTGGATTTTCCCAGGTGACATTATTTGCAGTGCACTCAGCAGCATGTTTCTACTTCTGGCTTGCTATCCACCATAAAATACCAGAGCAAACATGGATTGGAGCTCAAGTTGCAAACTTTGAAAATAGAAGCATCTGGTTGGGATATACTTATGCGATGTATTGGTCAATTGTGACGCTTACTACAACTGGTTATGGAGATTTGTACTCGAAAAATACAGGAGAAAAAGTTTTCAACATCTTCTATATGCTATTCAATATTGGCCTCACTGCTTATTTGATTGGAAACATGACCAATCTCATTGTCCATAGCGCTATTAAAACATTTGCAATGGTAATTTCTCTCTCTTTTCTCGTTTAACATCCTTAGAGACGTTCTGAGGTTTTAACACTTTTTTAAGAAACTCGAATTTGAGCTCTGATATCGTGAAAGAATATTTGAATTCTAACTTCCGGGATTAAGTTTCTGAACATGCATTCTATCTGGACAACTGTAAAGAATCAAAGATAAAAATGGCTAGCATAGCAAGCACAGAGACTAAACTTTCAATTTACTAGTCAACATTTTGTATCGTTTTTTCTTTTGTAGAGGGACGCCATAAATGAGATATTGAGATATGCAAGTAAGAACCGGCTTCCGGAGGGTTTGAAAGAGCAAATGCTGGCACACATGCAACTCAAGTTCAAGACAGCAGAACTACAGCAAGAAGAAGTGCTTGAAGATCTGCCAAAAGCAATCAGATCTAGCATCGCTCAGCATCTTTTCCATAAAACTATGGAGAATACCTACCTTTTCGAAGATGTCTCTGAAGACCTTATCAGCCAGATGGTAAAATACGCTTCTATCTTCTTCAACATTCTTTTTGTTCATTTTATAAATATATAACAGGCGTAAAATCCCGTGCTCTGGAAGAACATCAGAGTGTCTCCGTAATTTACATCTATTATTTGTTGATATCATACAGAGTTTTACATGTACTCATTCTACATAAGTAAATTTATCTAAGCATTATGTTGTGCTTCTGACTGACAGGTTTCAGAAATAAAAGCAGAATATTTCCCACCCAAGGTTGAAATTATCTTACAGAATGAGATACCAACAGACTTTTATGTCATAGTATCTGGAGCCGTGGTATGACAATATCAGTTACGTATTTTAATTAAATGTAATTCAAAATCGCAAAATCTGACAATCTGAAACTGCAGGATGTAATGACACAAAAAAATGGACTAGAGCAGGTACGTTTTTTCCCATAAATAGTTTATAAAATAACTAATCTCTGCATTTATCCGCAAAAAAATTCCTGGAATGACTCTGCTTTGTACTTAAGTGTTTCGCCAAGAAGTGTAGGACTATGGCCGTCGTCATGCATTATAATTGGGCCTAGTCAACTGTATCACTTTCTCTGTTTCTTTGTCTATTTACTATCAACTTTCTTCTTTTGTATATATACCGTCAACTTGTTCTTCTGTTGCTTTGCAGTTCGTAACAAAATTAAGTTCAAAGGATATGTTCGGGGATATCGGGGTTATTTTCAATGTGCCACAACCTTTTACGGTGAGAACCAGGAGGCTTTCCCAAGTAATTCGGATTAGTCATCATAGTTTTAAGGATATGGTGCAGCCACATAACGAAGATGGAAAGAAGATCCTCAGAAACTTTGTTCAGGTAGAAACTTGGCTCTTACCAATTTTATGATAATTACCTCGTGTGGTTCCATTTACTAATCACTTCCACGGAAAGCTTTTTCGAGACAAGTTGTTAACATTCTGCAATAACTGCCGGGACATTTCTAATATCATAATCGTAAAGATAGTGTCACAGACACAGTTGCTTACACAAATTATCTAAAATAAAAACTTAATGTGCAGCATTTGAAGGGTTTACAGAAAGAAGTGCTGGATGAGATACCATTTCTATCAGATATGCTGGATGACCTGAACATCGAGGTACTTTCTTCTCTCTGAAGAGTATGACAAGTTTTTTCTTAAGTATTCTGGCGTGGTAAGAGAGTTTGAGGAATTGATTAGCTAGTAGTGAAAGGTTTTTGAAGGAAAATTTACTACTTAGCATTAGTATTAAGGAGACTTCTTGATATGGTTTTTTAAACATCTTACATGACATGGAAAGGTAGGAGTGATGAAACTCGTACGCATATACGTTTATGGAACAATGTTCTTGGACTGCATTCCAGAGGAATATATTACACAATATATACTGTTTTTGAATTATAGCTAACCATTATAGCTAATACCATTGGAGCACAACCCCTTACAGATTCAGCAAATTTTAGCTAACTATTATTTTAGCTAATCATTACTACCCTTGGAGATGCTCTTAGAGAATACATATGTTTTTTCAGCTGCTATTGGTGATATAACAGCATGCTATATACACACCTATACATGAGATGTGTACGTCCACCAACTGTACTCAGCTAAGAAAACCCGAGTATAAGTAATTATTTGGCACTCTTGTTTGTCTTATTGACTTGCATTCCAAAAACAGCAGCCTCAGTTATCAAAGACTAAGCTGACATTGTTGAAAATGTTCTTGATCTTGCAGCATTCAGGATTACTCGACGGATCACAAGAAAATGAAACATTAAACTATGGTCAAGGGGAAAATACAAAAGGTTCTTTTTTGTTCTCTATATGTACATTTACAAAATGGAACTTTAGAAAAATAAATAAACTCAAAAGTAGTAGTTTAAGATACTCTTAATAATGTCTTTACGTTTTGCATAATGTACAAGTTGTGAGTTTAGACTAGTCATTATCATTGTAAAAATGGAGTACTACTGGAAAGCAATTGCAGCTCATCTACAACTATATCCATTGACAAACTGCTTAATCTGTGCTATCATTTCACAGAAACACCTGTAGATCCGGCGTTTACGAGTACATTCCCCATAAGGTTAGTGATCCACGGACATCATCCAGATTTAAAAGCAGAAGATGAGGGAACTGGAAAACTTCTCCATCTGCCCAAATCTATGGAAGACCTTCTAATTTTGGCAGGTGAGAATTCAGTGATATGAAGATACATCCAGAAGACTAATTATCAAGAAAGCAAAATATTTTTTATATAACATTAAACTGTGTACTATAGAGTATGTAGTAAGCAAAATTGGAGAATTCACGTATTCACATGCATCGTATAGCAATCTCAATGAGCTCGAACAGATATTAAATATAGACGGAGAAATACATTGTAATTTACTTTACATTTGCTGATGCAGAGAAGAAGTTTGGGAAAAGAGGAAATACAGTAGTCATGGCAGATGGCTCTCGAGTAGAAGAATTGGAAGCTTTGAGAGAAAATGATCACTTATATATCTTCTGATCAGAACAATCACAACATTGATGATCAGGATCAGCACAGGCACATAACATTTGCAGTTACTGAACGTGTAGTAGTACAATGTTGAAATATTATACATATACATGAACAAAAATATTATCTTCGCCTGTACCCTAGCGGATACTCTTCTTGGTAATAAGAGTTCCAGGTTTATTTCCGAAATGCAGCAGTCAGTCGTTACGAAAATGTATCAAATATATGTACAAGTTACATAAATCATGTTTCAAATTATAACATATGCATTTAGCATTACTGGTGTCCGAAATCAAACCAAACATGTCACCTCTTAAGGAGATAATACGTCCACCATTATATAACTGGCACAATGAGCAATAATATATCAAATAGCCCCAATTTTCTTTTATTCTACCCTTGTGCTAATGTATGGGTTGGATATAATTTTGCTTATTATGACAGCAAATTGAGATTAGTATCATATTTACTTTTCTACAGAATTGTGTTCTTGAATCTTTAATCACCTAAAAGATGCATTTATTGACGTGTCAATATTTCCAAGTGGCATTCTAGGTGGCACCATAGTTGAATTATTCAGTTCATTAGTCCATGGTGCAGTAAGAAGATTCGCCATGGCAATACTTGTCCTGCTCTTTCGAGGTTCAAAACATCTAGAATCTCCCTCTGGAAGCTTGATATGATACTTCAGTCTTGGCCTCTCAGGTAAATACCGCGCAAATTAACTCTCTGGTGGCACTACAAATTCACAAAATATCCTTTCACTTACTCTCACAGTGATCTTTAAAAGGGAAGCCAGTGATGAAATCTAGCCCAAGTTCTAATCCACAGAAATCGAAGATAAACAGGAAATACTTGAATGTTAGTGCTATACAGTAACGCTTCTTATCGTGCGAGTTAATGCTAACATGTCAAATGTGTTACAGTAGAGCTGATAGTCCAAGGTCTTATCAAGTTAAGATATAATTTAGTGGTGCTAATGCAGAAGCTTAATCTTCTAACGATTAACCTCAAGCTAGTCCTCTCAATGTACAACAAAAGAAAAAAGAAACGCCTTTTGCCTAGAAACTCATTCTCCCTGTGTTTTTATGCATATAAGTCAAAAAATCGAGAATCTGATCATGTAAAGCACCTGCTCTAGTTATTTGAAGCACTTGGAAATGAGCCATGCCAAGTCCGAGCATGCAAAAAAAAAAACTACAGTTGTAGTGCTATAGATGTCAGTGATGTTTTCCTGAAATGACGATCTTTTAGATTATGAAAAAAAATCGATAGGAGCAATTGCATGGCCTTCCTTTACAGGTATCAGAAATGTAAGCAGAAAAATTTTCCACCTAGAGTATAAATTATCTTATAAAATGAGATAGCAACAGATTTCTACGTTACAATACACAAGGGCCGTGTATAAAATTTATCTTTCAAAGGTCCATTAAGCACAATCGCCATGTATATCCAACAGTGTAAACATGCAGGAAAATCTGAAAAGCAAAAGTGGAATGCTACCCCATTCCATTCATAAATTTTGTTTTATAAAACCAAGTGTAGCACACAGTATTTTGTCAATGCAAAAGTTTGTACAACTGTTCAAACCATAAGCAGACTATGTCACATACAGTTTTAAGCATATCCCACATTGATCAGATAAGATATCTAGTGAAGAAACATGGAGTTCATGTCAGTTAACTCCATACAGCTTCTATAGTGGCACTAAGAATATGAATAGCTGAGGGTAGAAACTTTTATTTACGATCATATATCCTCCGCAAAATAGGATGAAACCTTTTCCTCGAAACAAACGAATTCACCTGGATAGCAATTTGGAAAAGAGATTTAACAACCATATTAGATAAAGTTCAGGTAAAATGAGAAATATAATTGCTCAACTAAAAAGGCTTGTACTCGACTACAGGATATAGAAACAGCATGCTTGCTCAAGAATGTGTGAAGACTGTTTGCTAAAAAGATTGTGCTTATAATAGTAACCCTATTATAAAGCATCCACTATTCCCAAACAAAAGTTTACTACAAGACCTGCAGGTAATTGATCTAATGAGCTCTGCATGTAATCAAAACCTTAATACAAGGCAAGAGAGACCTTTGTCATCTTGGTAGAAAAACTACAACCTTCTAATTTTCGTAGCTGAATACAATAAACTTATAAACACTGAATGTGATGAAGACAAAGTACAGACAAACAATGGAGAAAGGTAAACTAGTTGAATTTCAGTTTAATCCCTTAACTCTTTGTTAATAAAACTTTAGGGCCTTTAGTTCCTAAAATTTAACTAATCTAGGTACAACTGATATCTTTAATCAAATAACAGTGATATTCAATGTGTCCAACCTTTTGGGCGAGAACAAGGAGGCTTTTTCAAGAAGTTCAGTTAAGGCATTATAATTTTAAACAACAGTTGCAACTGTTAAAGAACGATGGAAACACAATATTTACCATCTTTCTTAAAGTCGAAACACAGATCAACTTAGTTTGCACATACTGTTCCTAGATAGCTACAACAGATGTTTCAACTTTAATGGTTATCATCGTGTAGATATGAAGACTACAACAATCTATAGCAAGTCTTAGTCATTTCACAGAGAATCTTAATGCTACTATTATGTGAGAACAGTGTTAAGTTCTACATTTCAAATATAATCCTCGCGAGGTTGGTAATATATGTACATCACCCAGAAAAGAACAAAGTAGAAGATGAAGATGAAGGAACTGGAAAATTGATCCACATTGCTTAATCAATAGAACTTATAAGTTTTTCCAGATGAGAGAAAGATATCTATTAATTCATTTTATGAATTGTTTGGGCAGACCAAAGTAATATGCACTACTTGAGCAGATTAACTATGAAACTATGAAAACCAGTGCAATGGTGTACTTTTAACTGTTAAGTAACGATATCAAATGCACCCAGATCAACTCAACTAAACAATCGAAGTAATTTTTTGGAAAATTAGTACCTTGTTATGTAGAATATGACGTAAAAGTAGAATAAAGGAAAATTTAGTACAAAAAAATAAGATCACGGAATCCTTTGCTGATGCAGAAAAGAAGTTCAGGAAAAGAGGAAACACAACTGCGACGGCTCAAAAGTAGAAGATCTTACTGCTTTAAGAGAAAAGGATAAATTGTTTGTCTTTTTGGGAGCTAATACAATTTATGGGATCAACTAGCTATCTTAAATTTTTGATACGTGAGATTTGAAGGAAAAAGCGGCAAAAGAAAACTATGATAACTCAGCGATCATTTTAGAAGTTAGCCTCTAAGTTTGGATGTCTAATATCAAGAAAAATATGTAACAGATAGGTTATAAGTTAGTAAGACTGATGGCAATAAGTATGTCAAGCATACTTACTATAAGCTGATCCTGTTGTTCAGCAAGTCTAGAACTGCGTAAGCAGCTTTTTGAAAACGGTCCGTTTCTTCTTTCAGAGCTTTCTTCCTCTCAGATGCAGTGTCTTTGCACCTTTCTATTTCTTCCATAATGCCAGCAGAGTTTTGATCGATTTCACTGTCAAGGACTCAAGTTTAAGCATATGATGAGACAGAGCATTAATTTGTTATCCGCAATTTCAACCAATAAACAAGTGGACCAGGAACTAACCATTAGTGGACCAGGTATAAGTAGATGTTGTGTGAAAAAAGAGCAAGAGAAAGACTAGTAGAATAAATTTGATATAATATCTACAATCTACTTCTTGAATTCAAAGCAGCTGCTAGTTCAAAAAAACATTTTTAAGTTAACAGAGTTTGTCAACCTACTTCGTCATCTTAAGCATGTTCTCCATTCCTCCTTGTACCTGCTGTGAGAGATCTGCAACATCAAAACCCACAAATGTTATATTCGCATAACCATATAAAACTAAAACCAAGCAACTCTACCAATAAAACAAGCACAGATTCAAATTAGTTATAAGACTCTTCAATAAAAGCAAAAGAGCAACTACAAATTCCAACATAGGAAAGAAAAATGACAGCACTGCATGATTATTATTTATAAGAAGCTAGTTAGACATCAGAAAGTAAAAGTTATCAGATAATTTATTATAAAATTTATCAAAACTGTGTTCATTTCAGAATCTCGCCCTCACAATGAAACAATCACGGAACAATTTGGACTCTCATCACTTGTAAACTCACGAAAAGTCTCTTTATAAGTACCACAGTATGTCAGTTTTTGATAGTCTGCAAACCTCTAAATGCTCGTTAAAGAATCGAGGAACCATTAACTTCCAAACTCACTTCTGAACTTCCAGTCATCAAAATGCAATCCTAAGATTTTCAGTTTCACATCTCAGAAAACAGGATATCAACTAACTAAAGTTCAACCTGGTAGTCGATTAGGCCACACACAATATGTAAATAATCATCTACGAATAACCTAAACTGTTATCCGACGAATTTAGTTCAATCCAGTTGTAAATATCAGATCTACAAGTTACAACTATCACGAAATCAAATAACTGTAACAGCCTAATTCAAATCCAGGCTAATCAAGCATAGAATCATGTATCTCAACCAAAAGGAAGATCAAATAATAGTTTCAGATCCGGTCAGATTCATAAGACAATAAGACTCGTAAGCTTAACCTAATTATAATAGGTCTCATCTCGTAGCAACAATATAATTTCGCATTCAAACTCAACAATTTATCAAAAACAACAAACATCACAAAGAGTGTGAAAATCGATCCTGATCGAGACAGATCAGTGCTCGATTACATCAAATTAGTTCAGTTATGGATCAATGTATATATATAAACAGAAGCGAGAGAGCGAGCGAGCGAGAGAGAGAGAGAGAGGGAGGGAGAGGGAGAGGGAGAGGGAGGGAGGGAGGGAGGGAGAGAGAGAGAGAGAGAGAGAGAGAGAGAGAGAGAGAGAACCGTAGAGAAGATATGAAAGCGGAGATTCAATGTCTGGCTGGTCCGGCGGAAGAGCAAGCTGAGTATCCGAGGACGTCATTGTTAAACTTCAATTTCAATTCAATTGGGCGCGATTTATCTGAATTCCCAAATTTGAATGGTGTACGCTTATTTCTGTATTTCACCAGAATAAATGCGCACCAAAGAGCGACCATGACATATATCTGTATTTTTAATATATTTTTTATCTCCATAAATTTTTGGCCTATTTGGCTCACTTTAATACAAGGATTTATGAATTTATTTTCGGATAAATTATATTTGGGTATTTACTAAAAATACCAGGTTTAAAGTTTCTATTTTCAAAAATACCATCTCCTTGAATTAATTGCAATTTTACCAACCTAAGTTTCAAAATTGCAAAAATACCAACCCTAACCCTAACCCTCCCCCCTCCCCCTTTCTGCCGACACATCCTTCCCGTGTATTTTTTTTTTTTTTTTTTTTTTTTTTTTTTTTTTTTTTTTTTTTTTTTAGGATGGGATGCTATTTTGGGATTCAAGGCCCAGCCAGGGGCAATATTCAACCAAATGCAACCAAATTCAACTTTTTTTTAAGATGGGGTGATTTTGGGTTGCAGGGCCCCGCCAGGGGCAATATTCAACCAAATGCAACCAAATTCAACTTTTTTTTAAGATGGGGTGATTTTGGGTTGCAGGGCCCCGCCAGGGGCAATATTCAACCAAATGCAACCAAATTCAACTTTTTTTTAAGATGGGGTGATTTTGGGTTGCAGGGCCCCGCCAGGGGCAATATTCAACCAAATGCAACCACATTCAACTATATATATATATATATATATATATATATATATATATATATATATATATATAGGGTTCAAAAATGAGGTCGAAAATGACAACTGACAAATGGAACTTGAAATCAGGAATTTAGTTGCATTTGGTTGCATTCAGTTGCAATTAGTTGCATGTGGTTGCATTCAGTTGCTGATTTCAAGTTCCATTTGTCAGTTGTCATTTTCGACCTCATTTTTGAACTCTGGATATATATATATATATATATATATATATATATATATATATATAGGGTTCAAAAATGAGGTCGAAAATGACAACTGACAAATGGAACTTGAAATCAGAAATTTAGTTGCATTTGGTTGCATTCAGTTGCATTCAGTTGCTGATTTCAAGTTCCATTTGTCAGTTGTCATTTTCGACCTCATTTTTGAACCCTATATATATATATATATATATATATATATATCCAGAGTTCAAAAATGAGGTCGAAAATGACAATTGACAAATGGAACTTGAAATCAGAAATTTAGTTGCATTTGGTTGCATTTAGTTGCATTCAGTTGCTGATTTCAAGTTCCATTTGTCAGTTGTCATTTTCGACCTCATTTTTGAACCCTATATATATATATATATATATATATATATATATAGGGTTCAAAAATGAGGTCGAAAATGTATATATATATATATATAGGGTTCAAAAATGAGGTCGAAAATGACAACTGACAAATGGAACTTGAAATCAGAAATTTAGTTGCATGTGGTTGCATTCAGTTGCAATTAGTTGCATGTGGTTGCATTTAGTTGAATATGCCCCTGCGGGGCCCTGAAACCCAAATCCACCAAAATCACCCATCTCCTTAAAAAAAAGTTGCATTTGGTTGAATGTGGTTGCATTTGGTTGAATGTGGTTGCATTCAGTTGAATATGCTCCTGCGGGGCCCTACAACCCAAATCCACCAAAATAGCATCCCACCTTAAAAAAAAAAAAAAAAAAAAAAAAAAAAAAAAAAAAAAAAAAAAAAAAAAAAAAAAAAAAAAAAAAAAAAAAAAAAAAAAAAAAAGTACACAGGTGGAAGTACTGTTCATCCGAATTCTGGGTAAGGAAATTGGATTGAAAGAGGAAAGATGGTATTTTTGAAAGAAGATGGTATTTTTGAAAGAAGATGGTATTTTTGAAAGAAGATGGTATTTTTGAAAGAAGATGATGGTATTTTTGAAAAAATTTACTTTTGACAATATATTTATGAAAATAGCCCATTATATTTTGATAAATTTTTTTATATAAGTATTTAATGTATGTTTGATATTCAATAAATTGTAAAAATGAGTTGGAAAATAAATTGTAGTTGGGAAATAAGTTGAAAAGTTAATCTTCACTTTCAACTTAAAATAAGTTAACTTATTTTGAAAAAAAGTTCCCCAAACACCCCATGTTACTTTTTATATATGTATCTCCTTAAATTAATTGATTCATCAAACTTTTGAAGAACTAGTAATATGGCCCGTGCTACGCACCGGTTTGAATTTAGTAAAATATTTCGATTGTTTATTATTTACCTAACGGCAGCAGCAAAATCATTTGTGTGATATTTAGTTAATCTCATATATTATTTTTGTATTCGTCGATTGAAAAAACAATTATTTTGGAATGGACCAATTACATAACAATGAACGGATCAATTAATCAATTACCACTAAGAATGTTATTCACTTTTAGATTAATTTTCACGAATGTTTACCACTACAGATGTTATATAAATATTAAAATAGTAACATGATCCGTGCTTCGCACACGAGAAACTTAATTAATTAATTTATTTAACTGATGATTAAAAAACAAAGCATGATAGTTATATGAAAAAGATTGTCATAAGAACTTGTAAGACTAAATAAGTTACCGAGATCAACATATACTTACATCATATACTTGTTAAAACTATATACTTATTACATCATCGTTCAGAGTGTACCCTTTTAACGCATATCTAATATAGTTTATTATTAAACTCGAAGGCCACTTCCTTGTTACATGAAACTTGAGTTTCCATTTTATTCGTGAAGTGTTCACTTTGATAGTTGATCAAACAAATTTATTTGTAAATTGTGGAGAAGAAATAATAATTTGATACCATATTTTATTTAATTATTAAATTTGATACGCATGATAAATTAAATCAATGGATTAACAAAAATTTAGAAAAAATTATATAAAAAAAGAATACAAAAAGATTATAAGAAACATCGAGGGTCTTATTTGTAAATGATTTTAGGAATTATAATGTTATAATGATATTCTTTTTGATTTAATTTGTTTTATAAATAAAAAATATACAAAATTCAGTGAATGAAAATGAAAATATGTATATCGACGCATTTATTTATATATATATATAGGCCTTTGCTCCATAAAAAACACTCTTATATAAAAAACAATAAAGAACACTATAAAATCATTTATTCCAATAGATCCATTGGCCCCGCCAGGGGCACCCAATACAAAAAGTTCTTATTTTTTAGGCTCTATCCATCCAGCAAAAAAAAAAAAAAAATGAAAATTTTACTGTTCATGATGACGTCACTGATGACGTCATCGATGAACAGTAAAATTTTCAATTTTTTTTTTTTTGCTGGATGGATAGAGCCTAAAAAAATAAGAACTTTTTGTATTGGGTGGTCCCGCCAGGGGCAATGGATCTATTAGATATGAGGTGTTCTTTGTTGTTCTTTATTTAAAGTGTTCTTTATGGAGTCCAACCCTATATATATATATATATATATATATATATATATATATATATGTATCAATAAGATAATTAATGATATAATATGAAATAAATAATGAATTACATCTAATTTTACCAATAAATCTATATACTATTTTAAAGGATATAATATAAAATTTAAGATGTAGCAAGGTGATGGTGAAGCAAATGTGGGTGATGGTGTAGCAAATGTGGTAAATGAGGACTATGCATTGTCGAACCACCAAGGTTCGATTCTCCCCTACAACATATATCAGAACAGATACTAAAATAATAGAATCACTGTGGCAAAAAAAAATTGTATAATACAATTATCTTGTTAAGTTATTATATTTGATACTCACAATAAATGAAATCGGGATTATAAGAAATACACACGATCTTATTGTTAAATGATTTTAGGAATTATAATGTTATTCTATTTTATATGATTTGTTTGATATGAAATTAACCATATAATATTTTATTATGCATTTTACATGATCAATTTTTAAGGAAATGATTATTAATAATTGTTTGCAATTTTACATACATAAATGTTTAAGCAATGGTTGATAAGATATTAATTAATTATAATTTCCGAAACAATGTTCACGTTGGTAAATTTTTTCAAGACTTTTGTCAAGTCACAAATACATATATAGGCTGCTTACCCATTATACACTTAAATTATCCAACTTAATAAAAAAAATCTAATACATATGCAAATCACTATCTCACCTCTGTATTCAGCTCAATACCATACGGTTAAAAAAAATTAAAGACCCCAAAATCTAAAGTAATCATATTTGAACTTTTAGCAATAAAATAAATGGTAGAAGATTAGTTATCTACTTTATGCATATTTTATACCAAAAATACACACGTTAAGAATCATGATTTTCATATTGTTATGTGAAAATGCTATGTGCTTACTTAGTGCCCGTTTGGCAAATTTGCCAATCGACTTATAAGTTACTTATTTCGGAAAAAATTTCGTATTTACACATTTTTTTTAGAAAAAAATGTTTATCGGGAGTTTAATATTCATTATCTTGCAAAAATAAGTTACTTATTTCAGAAAAAGGTACATATTTCCTAACTTTTTTCCAGAATAAGTAACTTATTTCTGAAAAATAAGATTTCTCAAACGGGCCCTTAATATAGAGGTGGGAATGTGGGATGGAAGAACAAAAGAACTAAAACGAACGTACTTAATATAGAGGTAGGAGGGAAGAATAAAAGAAAAAAAAACTAATGTACTGAACCTATATAATTCCTATCATGTCCATTGGCGAGTCTCAAAATAAGCCCATAAAATCCAAAAAAAACCAAAAAAGGCTCCAAAAAGTATTCACTATGCCCATAAATACCCATCATATCCGAATTCTAAGCTTGTAACTGAACTTGAGCCAAAGCGTTTGGATGAATAGCTAATGGCTATGCATGACTTTGATTTATCAAAAGACCTTTTGGATGAAATTGTGTAATCTTTTTTATGTATGATGAAGAACTAAAGATGTCTTCGCTTTGTTAAAAAAAAAAAACTAAAGATGTCTTCGCCTAAGTAATTGTCGTTGAATAGTTTACCTGTCCAAAAACATAAAGTGGATCCAACTGCCTTTTATTTCTTAGCTTTCTTAGTTATTCACCTAATAAGAAAATAAGTTTGATCTTTCAAAGTTCAAACTTTAATAAATCAATTAATTTGTAAAATATACTAAATTTTTATTCGAATAATAAATATCATGTACGTAATATCATACGTAAAAAATATAGCTTTAAAAAACAGGACTGTTAAATTATATATTGGGAAAAGTTGCTCGGCATCGCCTCACGACGATGCCTAGGCGCGTTTATATTAATGAAAAGAAACAAATGCACTTGATTTCTTTTCATGTTATAATTTTAAAAAAATTGTAATATTTTAATAGGACATCAATTAAAATTGAAATGAAATAAATTTATCCTCACTGTAAAGCAAAAACTTATAATTTCTATATTATGAATCGTTATATCTAATATTTTAAAAATTAGATGACAAAAATTATATAAAATTTTGTTTGATAATATAATTTATAAAATTATAAGTATTAAAAATCAGTCGTGAATTGCATGGTTTATAAGGTATTAGTTTAAAAGTTTTTTTTCACATCATAGAGACAAAATTTCTAAACTATTACATTACATACAATTTTAAAATATTTTAATAGTCACTCTTCGTAATTTAAAAAAAGTTATTTCAATTAATTGAATATAATTATTTATATAATACATTTTGCCATATAAATAATTAAATTAGTATAAACGTACCCAACTTTTGTTAGAATAATAAATATCTCATACGTAATATCATACGTAATAAATTTTATTTGAAAAAGTATGATTGTTAAATTATATATTGGTAAAAGTTGCTCGGTGTCGCCTCACGGCAACACCTCGACGCGTTTATATTAAAGTAAAAAAATACATATACTTGATTTATCTTCATTTTACAATTTAAAAAATTGTAATATTTTAATCGAACATCAATTAAATTGAAATGATACAAAGAAATATATTAAAAATTCTCCTCATAGTAAGGAAAAAACTTATAACTTTTATATTATAAATCGTTATATCTAATATTTTTAAAATTAGACGATAAAGATTATATCAAATTTTATTTTTTTGATAATATAATTTATGTAATTATAACTATTAAAAACCATTCGTGGATTGCTTGAATTATATCGTATCAGTTCAAAGTTTTTTCACATCGTTGATGAGACAAAAATTTTAAACTATTGCATTACACACAATTACAAAATATTTAAATCGAATTAAAAAAAATAAGTTACTTTACTTATATACTTATTTATATAATACATTTTGCTAATATAAATAATTAAATTTGTATATATGTACCAGACTATTATTAGAATAATAAACATCATCTACATAATATCATACATAATAAATTTAGTATTAAAAAATATGATTGTTAAATTATATATTGGTAAAAGTTGCTCGACGCGTTTATATTAATGTAGAGAAACACATATACTTGATTTTTTTTTTCATATTATAATTTTAAAATTTGTAATATTTTAATAGGACATCAATTAAAATTAGAATGACACAAAGAAACAAATTAAATAAATTTTCGTTAGAATAAGGCAAAAACTTATAAATTTTATATTATGAATCATTATATCTAATATTTTGAAATTAGATGATCAATCCAATTCAATCCAATATTTTAAATTATAATTGTAATCCAATTATATCTAGTATTTTTACCCGCACTCTGTCAGCTGGCGTTGATTATTTTTGAAGTTTATAATTTGTTCCAGTCATAATATTTAAAAAAATCGATTTCAATTTAAGAAAAATATATCACGGTGCAAATTTTTTTAGAATGGAGGTATGTACTTTAATTTAATTGTATTATAATCATGCTCAACTTTCTTTCTTCGTCCTCGCTCTACATAGGAGTCGATTTTTTTTGCTAAATAAAATCATTTGAACTTGTAAATAAAAATGACAAATTATGTTAATGTGGCTAAACTTTTATCTCTGAAATTCTAATTTCATATCAAAATTTTATAGATATTCATTACAAAAACTCATAATATATTGTTTATTGTTTATTTATATAAAGTATGAAAAAAAATGTTAAATATTTATCAAATCGTAACTCACATTTTAAATATAATAACTTTTAAATGTATTCAAAGTTCAGGTTTTATTCCATTAAAATTACCAAATGATACCTTTTTAAGATTTTTGCATCTATATTTTGGTCTGTGTAAATACAAAATTGTAGTAAATTTAAATCTTAAAATACTATTTATACTACACTCCAACATTTTTATTAAATCATTGGAATGAGTAAAACTTATGAAATTTTCTATTTTATCATCTTGGTATATTTATGGACTTTTTAAAAATAATAGCTTAATTTATTTTAAGCTTTAAGGATTTTATATGATTTTATAAGTTTAAATACATTTTGAAATGTAATTCTTGTAAAATCTCTATCAAGTAAATTACTTGCTCTAAAAATATGGGAAAGAAGATAATTTTACTCTCTGTATTTTAAAAATATAATTCTATTTCTTTCTGTATTTTAGCATAATGTTATCTTCTTTGACGCCACCAGTCAGGCACTTTTAACTTCCACAACATGTTGACAACATCTTCTTTCTTAGGAGGATAGTGGAATTCATAGTGATGAGATATTTGTTTTAGCAGTCTCCACATTTCAAGCCATTTTTCTTTTGGAATCTGGTTAAGTTGATTAATCATGTAATCTTGTGTCAATGCCTCTTGGACATAAAACACAACTAAAAACTCGGTATAATCAAATTCATCATCGTACCCTGCATAAATATTGTCACTCACAACTATAGGAACACAATGGCTCACAATTGCATAAAAAAGACGGCAGGATGAAAAACTTAATTATTAAAAACTTAATTATTAATATTTAGTGCCAGCGAGGAAGCTACACACATATCTTAAATATACATATAGTCTCTATTTGTAGAGAACGCTACAACTAATTACAACATGTTTAAACAAAATGCCAAGGCTAAATATTTCTAATATTCATTATCCTTCATTGTTTAGCCTATCAAAGCCTTTAATAATCGGTTTAAGAAAAAAAATAAAAAAAGCGACAAACATCAATACCAGAAGTAGTTACCTGGCACTTCATTGCAGTAGAAGAGTAAAACAACATTTCAAAAGACTGATGATCCAGAACTATTCCCACATGCAAAAGCGTTATCACATTGACTATCTTTTAATCATAAAATGTGTAGAGGCTGAATTGCAACAAAAACACATGAATGTTACGGGGGAAACACATCTGATGAATGATGTCTCATCTTCTTTTTCTCCCACTTTGTCCAAAGTGATTACTGTAAAAAAATTACAATATATAAAATAAAAATGAGAATTTTGGGCTTTTTTTATTTTTCTTATAAAAAGAGAACTTTTCATTGACAATTTCTTATGTTATCCTATATTTACATATTAGGTTTTGTTGATAAGAAAAATACCACCTCAAAAATGAGATTTACTTTTTTAAATAATTTTAAAATATTGGTTTAAGAATATCTTATGAAAAATAAATCAAATTTGTATAAATTAAATTTATAGAATATGTGTTGGATTTAAGCATAAATTGGATGGTAATACCCATATAAAATATTTATATATTAATACACAAAAATAAATTTAAATTCATCAATTTTAAGATCCAGAAGAGAATAATAATATACTTTCCAAATATTTAATATTTAGGAACTATTTATTCATCAAATGTGCAATGTAATAAAAAAAAAATTAATGTTGAACAGGGCATCACGGGTCATACCAGGCTTCCTTGGAACCCCAGCAGGTATGACTACCACATCTACGCCTTTTAGTGTGTTGCCGAATTCTAATTGTCCAGTAAAATTCAACACCTGAAAGTGTGTGTGTTGCAATTACTAAGATCAGATGCAACTCCCTTGACATTTGCTATATCATAAAGATGGAGGGATGAAACTAATGGGGACATCTTAATGAGAAGTGACAGTTGCGGCCTATACAACCTGCGGTCCCAAGAACTGCCACCTTGAAGGAGGCCTGGATCTGAGGGTTAACAGAAGCCTTCTGGCTTGGACTTTGGGATTTGTGTGCAAATGATGCTCAAAAAGTTGCACTGTTGTTCTTTCCAGAAAAAAAAAATTCTGGTTAACAAAAGGAAATTCTGGTTGACATGTAGCAACCTACAAAGATGTTGACAAAAAATTAGGACAAATAATTATATTAAAATGTAGTTAGTTATATCATTACCCATTTATATTTTTATTAGATGAATTAGTGAAAGCTATAGACATTTTTGTAGTTTATATTTGTCAAATGCAAAATAAGATAATCCCTAATATAATTTAAAGAGGCGAATTTTATAACAGAAACACAACATTTTTCTCGTAAAATCGGGAAAAAAACTCTCAACAATACTTAAATCACAGCAAAACGCAAAACTTAAGAGGAAGCACCACTGCATAAAACTTGGTTCGTCTTATAACTTAGTCGAATCTTAAGAACACATACTTCAACAATACTCTCAGAAGTCTTGAGTAAATCCGCAAAAATATCATACCATACCTGAGGAACCTATACCTGAAGACATCCTCTGCAATGGCAAACATTGTTGGATCGCCCAAGCTCTGCAAAAAGGGTGATATTTAAAAAGAATGTATGACACATTAGTTATAATTCCCGTAGATCAAATGCAGTTTAGATTTTACCAGACATATTGACAGTAGTTGGCAACCTTTGCGACAGAGTAGGGTTGTCAGTAACGGTTTGACGCTGAATAAATGGTCTTGATTCTCTGTAGTACACTGGCATTAAATGACCTACGTTATATGCAATGGATTAAAACTTGATAAAAAACTTGATAGTCGGATTATAAGCACATGAATTCAACTAACAAATACACGTACATATCTGTCTGGTATAGGAATTGTGAGTACTGGAATCATTATTTTCAGTATTAGCACCATCTTCAATCTGAGAAACTCCTCCATGCGTGCCATTAAAGGATGTTACAAAAATAAGTTATTTATTTAAATAAGATATTTTTGAGCATGACATAGTAAAGAAAGAAACTTATATGTGCGCAAGAAGATAGGAGATGATAAACACACCAGTCCTTGAAGCTCAAGTAATTCGATGGCTCATAATACGCAGCAACACCATAAGCAGCATCTATGAGAAGTAAACCCTGGGTGATTTCAGATACTGGAGAGGGACACCCATTCATTGCCTCTTGAAGAATAGAAACCACAATAGGACCTGTGAAGAAAAGCGGGGGTGGAAGAGAAGGATATGTCATATGCCGGCGGAGTATGAAGAAAACAATAATGTGTAAATATAAGATTTGCGAAATATACAGGGATGAAGGAATGAGCTTTCATGTCAAAATTGGTCCCGCCGTTTCCTAGAACGATCAGATATAGACCAAAAAACAACACTACGTACTGAGTAGGATTAGATGGAGGACATATACCATCAACACACTCAGCAAGCATAAAAACAGGATGGTGACCTATAATTTGAAAAATACATTAGATGTAAAAGAATTACCAAAAAGTCATTAGTTAAAATACTTATTCTAGAATTACTCTATACAAAAACTGAAAAGCGTATTTCAGAATTTCATATATAACACAATTTCAGGTATTTAAAAGCAGAGCAAAAAACAACTAAAGTAAGAGGTTGCAACAATAGCTGAGCAATACCTCTCACTCATGTCTGCTTTATGGAATATGTGATCTTACGTATAGATATTTCCAAATGATCTGGAGAATAATAATAAATTATCAAAAGGATTTGGTTCTTGTTGCCTAAATTCTTCTTCAAGATAACAGCAATTGATGTACTTCAAAAGTGTAATGACAACATGTCCAATTCTATTAGATAGACCAACTAAAAAGAGTACCAATTTTCCTTGTAGAGAGAGCAGTTAAGCTTAGTTTCATATGACAGAGTGATGAAAATAATCAACGCATGTACAAAGCGATTATATGCTTAATAATTTACAGGGTAGTATCTCATTTAATCAACCATCTTACCATGTAATATGAACTTTATGGCCCATCTGAGGTGTATGCGTGATTTATATTATCGCACGACGACATGCAGCTACCTATTTACTACAGTATGGTATTCTGTTGTATAGCTACATGATATACAAATACTAACCTAAATCTTAATGGACAACAAAACCCACCAGAACCATAAAGTATTAAATCAGTTTTCAAAGTAACAACATTAAAAAGTGGACTCATATCGGATAAAGATTAATTAAAGGTCTACTTGCATTCCTATGTCTTGCAGCAGGGACTTATGGTTCTGGAGTATTTTCATTACACTGTCACAAAGAATTGATCAATAATCAACACATATAGTGTACTGAGTATTATTAACCAAAATTGATCAATAATCTAAATGCCCACAAAAAATTAACACCTAGTAATATTAAATTGATCAATAATATTAAATTGTTAGAAGTGAAGAAATTGGAATAGATTTAAAAAAGAGTAAACAACAAATAGAAATGTAGTCGGTACCTTGTCATTCTCCAGGATTTGTTAATTCACTTCCGCAAACTCATTTTCATTGATAGAACCTACAAAATATACATGCCTCACTTGCATATAAGTTATAACTATGGCCGGGTTCAGGTGATATGTATTTACCTGGATAATTCGTGGCTTCTTTGCAGCCGGTATGGAATCCATATTGTAATTAGCATTTGCTGCAAACAAAAGTTGAACACCTACAAAACATCCATATCTACAAATGTGCATAATCTCTGTCAATACCTACAAATCCTTCGTCCATTCAACCACGAGAAAAAAAATCAGCCAATTATAATTATAAATACAACCCACTTGTATTCAAACAATCGAAACGATGAGGTCAAACACGAAAAAATAACAGAAAATTCTCTCAGAACTTATATCAAACAGTAGGAATGCAAAATCAAAACGATAATTATCAATAAATCAAACAATTATAGAAGAATCACCCATACATTAGTAATGATATAAAATGAAGAAGGAGATAGAGGACCCAAAGGCATGCCCTTACAACATGACTGTGAATAAAACGAAGCTTAAAATTGTGATATTCTTCAAAGAAAATCTTCCGATAACTTAAACACTAACCATAGATACCTGATAAGTGGATTTATATCCACTTGGAACATTCTAAATCGGCTTAAATTGATTGTCTTGGACTCAAGTTTCTTGTAGTTTTGATGTGTTTTGCTTAGTTGTGCAGGTTTACGAGAATGTTGATTAAGGTGGATGCTTCTACCATTTTTTGGGAATTAAATGATTAAAATTCGGATTTTCTGGGAAGGCTGCGCAGCTTATACTGTTTTGGCCATATCTGGAGTTCTGTAAGTCCGTTTTTAGCGATCTTACTGCCCACGCGAAGCTTGAGAGATTTTCTACAACCTGGGATAGGAATCACGTGCAAGTAAAGTACTGAGTTAATTCGCGCAGGCAGACTTTGTGAAGCATGGCTGGGAAATTCCTGTTTTGCCCTTTTCGAGTTCTAATTATATTCCGGGCAGGTTTTAGCACCTTAATTAAATTCTAATTGTAATAGAATATTAAATATTTTTATTAGGCAAGAGGGAGAAACGTTTTTTATGTATAAACGTTCTACCCTTGTAATAAAACAGATACATACGTTCATATTGTAACCTAGTTTTATACAGAGGAGAGAGGAGGAGAAGGAATTCTTCCAAGCTAGTGACAAGCAAGGATTATTCTTGAAACCTTTGTATTCTTCTATTGTGGGAGTTCAATTCTAAACTTTATTCTTCTTCTTTATTTTTACTTGTTGATTTTAGAATTATGTTTTCCATAGAACCCATGATGACAATTAGGTCAATTATGGGCTAATTCGTTATCATGGGGTTTTAATGGATTTTGCTATGGATTCTAGTTATTGAGTGTTTTTATGCCTTGGTGTGTGATTGATTGTATTGATTGCCTAGTATGTTTATGCTTATTCGTTATAAGTGCGTCGCGAACACTTGTAATTGTTTGTTTAATCCTAGTGAATGCGAAAGTGGATCTAGGGTTTAGAACAATTCATGCTAGCATAGGTTTTTGCATGTGAAGAACATGTATTAATTTGTGATGTGATTCTAACCGTCTTGCATCGACTATGTGGTTTAATGGGTGCTTGATTTTCAACCGGTATGTGTTCAATTGCTATAGACATATAGGGACTACACATATTTGGTGACTATTTGACTTCTATCAATTGTGGATGATCAGTAGGATGGTATATGCACAACGAAAGTTGGTATGTATCAGTTTAGTGCATCTAATCAGTAATCAACTCGGTCACATGCTAGGCTAAAGGGCATAAGATTCTAGATGAAGTAGTAATTGAAGTTGAAATCCCATGTTTGTTTATTATAAGGTTAAAGTTAAGTTATTTTCTCGTAATTGGCTTAGTTGGTAATCATTCATTAGTTAAATCAAACCAATATTGTGATTGTCTTAGCAGTGAGAGTAAATCATTAGCTGGTGCATAAGTGAACATAACGAACAATTTGAGTCTCTGTGGGAACGAATCTTATTTACTCTGTATTACTTGTTGACCACGTTCTCTTGCGTGAATAAGTGCGAACAAGTTTTTGGCGCCGCTGCCGGGGACTCGGTTCATTGTTTGTTTAGTTTATGATCTTGTCATCAGTTTGGGTTAAATTCACTGACTCGGTCGTTTTTTTTATTTGATGGATTATTGGGAGCAGGAATTCGTAATTGTTTGTGAGCTGTGTGCAGGTGGACATTACACTCATCAATGTGAGTATAACAGAAACCGGCCAAATTTCAGCTGGGACTACAATCAGAGTGGTATGGAGCAATCTCAATATCCATTCTACCCGCTCACAAATCAGCAGTTTGAAGATGAGCCATACAATCCAGGGGGAATTCAGCAGCAACAGGGGCAACAATTTCAGCATCAGTATGCCCTAGTGCATCAACACTTTCAACCTCCTGAATTTCAGCAGCAGCAATTTCAGACTTGGTCTATCCAACAGTCGACCGAAGAAGCTGAATTAGAAGAATTGAGGTTGATGGCTAAAAGCAATGCATTGTCGCTCCAGAGAATAGGAGATCAGATTGGTCAAATTGCAAATGCATTACAAACATTGAATCAAATTGCAAGTGACACAGAAGGCCTAGATGTAGAGGAGGAGGACAAGAACCTTACTATCAGTCTTGACTGGCCTTTCTTAGCCACGGGTGAGACCATGATCGAAGTTCAGGAAGGAGAGTCTGAGGGCAAAGATGGGGAAGAAGCAGAACATGAAGCTGATAAGGAAGCAGAGTCGGAGGCAAACCAATCAGAAAATTCAGAATGTCCAGAAAATTCGATTCTGAATAATCAGCCGCAACCACTTCCTTTGCAATCTAAAAATTTTGAAGAATCAGCCCAAGATCAAGAAAATTCCAAGGCTCAAGCGGCTATGCTAATTCCTTCGAAGGATGAAGAGTGTCTCAGTGTGGAAGATGATGAATTAGAAGAGCATGTTCAGTTGTTGAATGCCGCTCCGTTGCAATCTGACTTCGACCAGCTGGAGGCCGAAGAGGAAAAGAGTATCACTCCTGTTGACGAATCTACTCCGGAGAAGACTACAGAGATCGTCCAAATCAATTTTCCTCCTCCATATCCACAGAGGCTTCAGAAGCAAACTCTACCCATGAATTTGCCGGCGGAGGATGAGGAGTGTTTTAGCTTGAAATTGGTTGATGCAGGGCAGAGTAAAAAGTATGACACGGAGGAGGAGAAGGCAAAGCATGGCCAACTGAGGATTACAGTGCCTTGGTTGATAGGGTTACGTATTCCACATAAGTTGCTTGGAGTGGAAGATCTCTGGAATTCTCAGGTGCGCCTTAAGCCATCAATTGAAGGAGCTCCCGAACTTGAGATCAAAACATTGCTAGTTCACCTGGGGTATGCTTCTTGTAATTCAAATCCTTTGCTTGCTATTGTTATTGCTGCTAACTTTTCAGGTAGGCGGGAGAATGTTATTGAGAGATCTTGTGAGGAGCGAATACGGGTAAAGCTTGTTGTTGAAGATGTCGCTCCAGAAAAGATCATTAAATGGCCTTATAGAGATGCGGTGCAGAAATTTTTCAAGAGGAAAATTGTGGCCAAGTCTAGCTAAAGACGTTAAAGAAAGGCGCTTCTTGGGAGGCAACCCAAGCATTAGTATAGGATGGGAAAAAAAATTTTGAGTGTTGTGTAAAAAAAAAAAAAAAAAAAAAAAAAAAAAAAAAAAAAAAAAATCAGAAAAATCGAATTTTGAGTGTGTCACGCAGGAGCAAGCTGCGTTACAGGGCAAATTGCGCCCCTGTTGCGCAACTTGCGCCTGCGCAACTGGAATAGAGGCAAGCTGCCCCCCAGACGCGCAAGTTGCAGAGGCGCATCTGCATTAACAGCGATTTGCTGTGCACGCGCGCAACTTGCGCTTGTTCCAGTGATTTCAGAAAAAAATTTCACCTCTGTTTCTTTGATTCCGTGTGTTGCTGTGTTCACATAAAAAAAAAAACATTCTTAACCCCCAATTCTTTTTATACCCCTATTTTCCCTAATTCTTTTCCTATTTCAATTCCAAAACCACCCATCTTTTCTCCAAAATTCTAAACCAATTTCTTTTCTAATTCTAATTTTATTCTTATTATTATTATTATTATTATTGTTTATTATTATTATTATTATTATTATAGTTATTATTTATTATTATTATTATGATTATTATTATTATTTTCTTTATTATTTTCTTTATTATTATTATTATTATTATTATTTATTATTATTATTATTATTATTATTTTATATACACACCTATACATACAAATCCAATTCCTCTTCTATTTTATTTATATCTCTAAATATTCAATTCTAAAGAGGAATTTATTGCAAGTTCACCTCTTTGATTCGTATTGGGTAAATCTTTTTCTCTAATCTTTATTACGAATTTGTGTTCTTGTCAATTGTGGATTTTGTAGTATTCAGGCAAGGTGGCCAGTCTATGGAGCTCGTGCGCAATATCCTCCACCAGATTCATTCGAAGAGGAGGACGAGTAGGTATGTTTTCTGCTATCCCTTGTATTACTTTCCATTCAATGAGGGCATTGAATATGTTAAGTTTGGGGGTGGTATGAGGGATTAGTAGTTGTATATATATTGTTGTATTTTGTGTTCATATAGGATATCATGTTTGCATAGTAGTGATAGTTCATGCATGATTGTTATGTTCGTATTATCTATGTTTGTTTCATATAGGACATTTTGTTTTATTTTTGTATACCATGTGAGTTTTCATTTAGTTGCATTTTCATGGCATGCATATTTCATGATCCCTTAGGACGAGCTGATTCTGATTGATAGGTGGATGTTGATTTGGGTGTGATGATGATGAGTAGAGGGCTGATTTATAGTTTCTATGAAATTGACTTGCATGTTACGGGAACAAAATTTATTACACAGTCTCATTGGGGTGCTGTTGGGCTAGGTTAGGGTCATGCCTGTGGGATGTTTTGAGATTTAATCACTTGTTTATATTTAGAATTTTCGTTATTCCCTTTATAGCGTAGGGACATTAAAGTCTAAGTTTGGGGGAAACCAGGAATTTTCATGCTAGTTGTTAATATTTGTCAATAATGGCTAGGTGTCAAATGGCTAGTAGCCAGCTCATATTTATGTGAGTAGTCTAGGGTTGGAAATGAGAAAGGCTCATTCCAGATTAAAACCTTAAAAAAAAAAAAACAAAAAAAGAAAAAAAATATAAAAGAAAAAAAAAAAGAAAAAAAAGAGGAAAAAAAAAAGAGTCTAGTATTGTTTGTTAATGCATAATTAACCAGAGTGAGCTCTTTAATACTCGAGTAATTAAGTCTGAGGGGACTTAGTCCTAGTGACCTAAGGCTTTATAGTCTGGGATCCTGCTGACCTAACACTCGCTACATGGGTATTATTGTATAAGCCTTTTGGGGTCTCATTCATTGCACGGTTAAATAAGCATGCGTATTGTATATGTAGTGTCGTAGTATAGTAATAAAGCATGAGTTTCTGTCTACCTTGGATAAGGGTGGAGGTGTTCCTAGGCTATGGAGTGTCTACAGTCTATTCTAGTTATAAACCTGTGATTGTCTCGACGGAAAGCATGTATGATTTTTGACCTAGTTCTGGGGGTATTTCTGATGAGCATTGCACACACGCACGTTTCTGTTCATGTATTTGTTAGTATACGGGGATTTAGTCGAGCTCTGCTTGGATTTGTTACATTCTTTGAGATATTTGCTTGTTAGTTGGTTTTGGTGAGTTTGAAGGGGATCTTGCATTTTCATAATAGTTGCATTCATGCATTGCATTGCATTAGGTTAAATGGATTTTGTGGGTACATTCGCTATAGGCCCTCACGAGACCTTACTCGTCCACTAGGGCTGCCTAGGGGTTTAAAGGGCTTGTTGCATATGCCAAATGCAACCGTGATCACCTACGGAAGTGGTACTAGTTAGTTAGTTGTAATTGTTAATGCTTGAGGACAAGCATCGGTTTAAGTTTGGGGGTGTGATAAGTGGATTTATATCCACTTGGAACATTCTAAATCGGCTTAAATTGATTGTCTTGGACTCAAGTTTCTTGTAGTTTTGATGTGTTTTGCTTAGTTGTGCAGGTTTACGAGAATGTTGATTAAGGTGGATGCTTCTACCATTTTTTGGGAATTAAATGATTAAAATTCGGATTTTCTGGGAAGGCTGCGCAGCTTATACTGTTTTGGCCATATCTGGAGTTCTGTAAGTCCGTTTTTAGCGATCTTACTGCCCACGCGAAGCTTGAGAGATTTTCTACAACCTGGGATAGGAATCACGTGCAAGTAAAGTACTGAGTTAATTTGCGCAGGCAGACTTTGTGAAGCATGGCTGGGAAATTCCTGTTTTGCCCTTTTCGAGTTCTAATTATATTCCGGGCAGGTTTTAGCACCTTAATTAAATTCTAATTGTAATAGAATATTAAATATTTTTATTAGGCAAGAGGGAGAAACGTTTTTTATGTATAAACGTTCTACCCTTGTAATAAAACAGATACATACGTTCATATTGTAACCTAGTTTTATACAGAGGAGAGAGGAGGAGAAGGAATTCTTCCAAGCTAGTGACAAGCAAGGATTATTCTTGAAACCTTTGTATTCTTCTATTGTGGGAGTTCAATTCTAAACTTTATTCTTCTTCTTTATTTTTACTTGTTGATTTTAGAATTATGTTTTCCATAGAACCCATGATGACAATTAGGTCAATTATGGGCTAATTCGTTATCATGGGGTTTTAATGGATTTTGCTATGGATTCTAGTTATTGAGTGTTTTTATGCCTTGGTGTGTGATTGATTGTATTGATTGCCTAGTATGTTTATGCTTATTCGTTATAAGTGCGTCGCGAACACTTGTAATTGTTTGTTTAATCCTAGTGAATGCGAAAGTGGATCTAGGGTTTAGAACAATTCATGCTAGCATAGGTTTTTGCATGTGAAGAACATGTATTAATTTGTGATGTGATTCTAACCGTCTTGCATCGACTATGTGGTTTAATGGGTGCTTGATTTTCAACCGGTATGTGTTCAATTGCTATAGACATATAGGGACTACACATATTTGGTGACTATTTGACTTCTATCAATTGTGGATGATCAGTAGGATGGTATATGCACAACGAAAGTTGGTATGTATCAGTTTAGTGCATCTAATCAGTAATCAACTCGGTCACATGCTAGGCTAAAGGGCATAAGATTCTAGATGAAGTAGTAATTGAAGTTGAAATCCCATGTTTGTTTATTATAAGGTTAAAGTTAAGTTATTTTTTCGTAATTGGCTTAGTTGGTAATCATTCATTAGTTAAATCAAACCAATATTGTGATTGTCTTAGCAGTGAGAGTAAATCATTAGCTGGTGCATAAGTGAACATAACGAACAATTTGAGTCTCTGTGGGAACGAATCTTATTTACTCTGTATTACTTGTTGACCACGTTCTCTTGCGTGAATAAGTGCGAACAAGAGAACGTGGTCAACAAGTAATATAGAGTAGCCAGCTCATATTTATGTGAGTAGTCTAGGGTTGGAAATGAGAAAGGCTCATTCCAGATTAAAACCTTAAAAAAAAAAACAAAAAAAGAAAAAAAATATAAAAGAAAAAAAAAAGAAAAAAAAAAGGAAAAAAAAAAAGAGTCTAGTATTGTTTGTTAATGCATAATTAACCAGAGTGAGCTCTTTAATACTCGAGTAATTAAGTCTGAGGGGACTTAGTCCTAGTGACCTAAGGCTTTATAGTCTGGGATCCTGCTGACCTAACACTCGCTACATGGGTATTATTGTATAAGCCTTTTGGGGTCTCATTCATTGCACGGTTAAATAAGCATGCGTATTGTATATGTAGTGTCGTAGTATAGTAATAAAGCATGAGTTTCTGTCTACCTTGGATAAGGGTGGAGGTGTTCCTAGGCTATGGAGTGTCTACAGTCTATTCTAGTTATAAACCTGTGATTGTCTCGACGGAAAGCATGTATGATTTTTGACCTAGTTCTGGGGGTATTTCTGATGAGCATTGCACACACGCACGTTTCTGTTCATGTATTTGTTAGTATACGGGGATTTAGTCGAGCTCTGCTTGGATTTGTTACATTCTTTGAGATATTTGCTTGTTAGTTGGTTTTGGTGAGTTTGAAGGGGATCTTGCATTTTCATAATAGTTGCATTCATGCATTGCATTGCATTAGGTTAAATGGATTTTGTGGGTACATTCGCTATAGGCCCTCACGAGACCTTACTCGTCCACTAGGGCTGCCTAGGGGTTTAAAGGGCTTGTTGCATATGCCAAATGCAACCGTGATCACCTACGGAAGTGGTACTAGTTAGTTAGTTGTAATTGTTAATGCTTGAGGACAAGCATCGGTTTAAGTTTGGGGGTGTGATAAGTGGATTTATATCCACTTGGAACATTCTAAATCGGCTTAAATTGATTGTCTTGGACTCAAGTTTCTTGTAGTTTTGATGTGTTTTGTTTAGTTGTGCAGGTTTACGAGAATGTTGATTAAGGTGGATGCTTCTACCATTTTTTGGGAATTAAATGATTAAAATTCGGATTTTCTGGGAAGGCTGCGCAGCTTATACTGTTTTGGCCATATCTGGAGTTCTGTAAGTCCGTTTTTAGCGATCTTACTGCCCACGCGAAGCTTGAGAGATTTTCTACAACCTGGGATAGGAATCACGTGCAAGTAAAGTACTGAGTTAATTCGCGCAGGCAGACTTTGTGAAGCATGGCTGGGAAATTCCTGTTTTGCCCTTTTCGAGTTCTAATTATATTCCGGGCAGGTTTTAGCACCTTAATTAAATTCTAATTGTAATAGAATATTAAATATTTTTATTAGGCAAGAGGGAGAAACGTTTTTTATGTATAAACGTTCTACCCTTGTAATAAAACAGATACATACGTTCATATTGTAACCTAGTTTTATACAGAGGAGAGAGGAGGAGAAGGAATTCTTCCAAGCTAGTGACAAGCAAGGATTATTCTTGAAACCTTTGTATTCTTCTATTGTGGGAGTTCAATTCTAAACTTTATTCTTCTTCTTTATTTTTACTTGTTGATTTTAGAATTATGTTTTCCATAGAACCCATGATGACAATTAGGTCAATTATGGGCTAATTCGTTATCATGGGGTTTTAATGGATTTTGCTATGGATTCTAGTTATTGAGTGTTTTTATGCCTTGGTGTGTGATTGATTGTATTGATTGCCTAGTATGTTTATGCTTATTCGTTATAAGTGCGTCGCGAACACTTGTAATTGTTTGTTTAATCCTAGTGAATGCGAAAGTGGATCTAGGGTTTAGAACAATTCATGCTAGCATAGGTTTTTGCATGTGAAGAACATGTATTAATTTGTGATGTGATTCTAACCGTCTTGCATCGACTATGTGGTTTAATGGGTGCTTGATTTTCAACCGGTATGTGTTCAATTGCTATAGACATATAGGGACTACACATATTTGGTGACTATTTGACTTCTATCAATTGTGGATGATCAGTAGGATGGTATATGCACAACGAAAGTTGGTATGTATCAGTTTAGTGCATCTAATCAGTAATCAACTCGGTCACATGCTAGGCTAAAGGGCATAAGATTCTAGATGAAGTAGTAATTGAAGTTGAAATCCCATGTTTGTTTATTATAAGGTTAAAGTTAAGTTATTTTCTCGTAATTGGCTTAGTTGGTAATCATTCATTAGTTAAATCAAACCAATATTGTGATTGTCTTAGCAGTGAGAGTAAATCATTAGCTGGTGCATAAGTGAACATAACGAACAATTTGAGTCTCTGTGGGAACGAATCTTATTTACTCTGTATTACTTGTTGACCACGTTCTCTTGCGTGAATAAGTGCGAACAATACCTTTCTTCTCCACGGATTATTGGATATGAATACAGATCATAGAGGCGTTAAGAGAATACATAGCGTAGATCACAACTTTTGTCCGAACAATATTCTTTGGCAGATTGTTGGATCAAGAATGAAGAGTGAGAAGAATAGAGAGTCCGGTGATGGAGAAAGCAACGAAGAATGTGTATGAAAAGGATAAATGGTAAGTTTGAATTTGAAACGACGATCAAAACTGATTGCACGATAACAGATTTTTACTTGTCAAGCCTAAAATCAAGGCTTAAAGATTTGCAGTTTCTTTAACGTATGTATGGGTATTAACCCATTTGTATCCGGGTCATTATAATTTGTACTGATTTGTTAAGGAATTTATTGATGGATCAAATCCGATTGTAAATGGAGCGACCCGAGTTTCAAGTAGATTGACAAAAAAGGACATGTTAGTAGTGTAAATTTAAATTTGGAAAGGATAGAAATGGTCTTTTTCCAAATTCTTTGTGTTCAGGAATTAGGATTATATAGATTAAATGTGGTTATTTAGTTCAAGTACATAGTATTTCGTGTTCAAATTCAACCAATCACAAATAAAACTCGTAGGTTCCTTTGTTAATTAAGTTTTTTCAAACAAAAAAGAAAAAAAAGGTTTTTTCACTGAATTCAAATCATCATACTAACTAAACATATGTTTTAAAAAAAATGAATATATATATATATATATATATATATATATATATATAGAGTCCTGTTCTACTAGAAACAAATTAGAATAGAAACCTAGAAACTAAGCCCAGCCCAGCAAATATATGTTGATCCAGCCCAACAGCAATACTACGCGATTAAAAAAATTCAAAAAATAGAAAACAAATATAGACACAGATACATACATTCCTCAACTACCGGCACGAAACCCACCATCTCCACTATTTACACCAAAAACTGAAAAATCACTAAATACTTTCAGCAACCACACTAATTCGAAGCTCTTTTCCCCAATTTACAACTAATAATTCAACAATACATCTCTATCATAGTTAGATTGAAGAAAAACGAAAGGAAATCGTGCAAAAACAACTTGAGGCGAAGATTTCCAGTGTAATCACAAAAAAACTCATTGATAATCTCGAAAAAGGTACATTACTGTACATTCATCTTCATATTAGAGCTTAATGTTTCCTGTAAACTATATTTCGTCAAATGCATGTTTGTATTTTCGTGAATTTTAGGGATTCAAATTATTTATACTTAAACTAACTGATTAGTCTTCAAATCTTCTTCTAATTATCGTTATTTGTGTAGTGAAGGGGGAAAAATGGCTAAGACTAGAGGAGGTATGTTAAATTAGGGTTTTGTAATAATTTTTTGTTTTTATTTATGTTTATTTGTGAGCAGTACTTGAAAATTTTATGATTAATTTTATGATTTTGTGATTATGTGTGTTTATTTTGTGATTATTTGTGATTATGTGTGTTTTTTTGTGATTCAGAGTATATTTTGTGATTATTTATGTTTTTGTTTTCTGATTCAAATTATATTTTGTGATTTTGTGATTATGTGTGTTTTTTAAGATCAATACTACTGTCTCTTTGTGATTATGTGTGTTTTTTGTGATTCAGAGTATATTTTGTGATTATTTATGTTTTTGTTTTGTGATTCAGATTATATTTTGTGATTTTGTGATTATGTGTGTTTTTTAAGATCAATACTACTCTCTCTTTGTGATTATGTGTGTTTTTTTGTGATTCAGATTATATTTTGTGATTATTTATGTTTTTGTTTTGTGATTCAGATTATATTTTGTGATTTTGTTATTATGTGTATTTTTTAAGATCAATACTACTGTACCTTTGTGATTATGTGTGTTTTTTGTGATTCAGAGTATATTTTGTGATTATTTGTGATTATGTGTGTTTTTATTTGATTTTTGTAATTATTTGTAATTTTTGTGATTATGTGTGTTTTTGTAACCTAGCTAGTTACAAGTATTTACATCCTTTTGTACCAACGAATCCTTACTTGTATGCTCTGTATTGTTAATTTAGTATAACAGCTGAGAACTCTAAGTTGTTAAAAATAATGTACCACACATATATTGAAATATTTCAAGGGAGGTAGAGGGAAGCATGTGCATGAAACCTTGGTTTCATAGTTTTTTTCTCTACAGATTCTCTACAGATTGATGAGAAACATTTTTATACAGATCAACACGTAAATCTGTTGTTTATCTAATGTTGCTTTCTGTGTATGTAGAATTACTGTTATTATATCTTGTGATTAGAAGTACTGTTATTGCAGGTTCTACTGGACAATTACGAAGAAGTTCAAGGATAAAACAATTGAGTCAACCAAAAAGGAATGTCAGCCCTGTGTTTGTCAACCTAGAAGATTCTAGTAATCAAGAAAACATGGAACAAGGTATAACAATAATTTGACTTTGTTTAGTTTCTTAATCATCATTATTTATGTCTTAGTTAAGGCTTAAAAACAAATTAGCAATCATCATGCTATAGCTATGTGCTCCATTTATTATTTATGTATTATTTATAGCATCATCTGTGATTGTAATTTTTTAAATGTATACAGAGCAACCTAACACGCCTCCTCCAAGTGTCACTTCGTCAAGAATTTATAGACGAACTAACAACAGATTCAAAGTCACTGCAGGAAGACCTGATGATGTTAGTACTCCATCAATTTTTTTTTTATAATTTGAATCACTGTTAAATAGATGAATAGTAGTAACCATTTTATAAATCTGTTGTACAGAAAAATGAAGAAGAAGAGGATTTTCTGGAAAATCAACAGGAAAATGAAGCAGATGAACACGGCAATGAAGAACATGACAATCAACCACCTAATGCCAAAAAAATAAAAGTTACCAAGTGGAAACGGAAGGCGTTTCAACAGGTAAAATATTTACTATTTTAGTACCAATTTATTACAAATTTATTCCCATAGTATATATTAAAAACTACATTCAAATTATGAATCACTAAACAGTGCTTACCTAATCACTTAAATATAGTACATCAATCACAAGTATATGATTTCAAAATCACTTAAATTTATTGTTTTCATAGTGATTATAATAGCCATAGTGACTATTCTGTTTTGTGTTTTCTGCTAGCTAATGTCTGTTTTACTATATTTATACAAATTGAATGTGTTTTTAATTTCTAACAGAATGTGGATGAAGATAAAGGGCACAAGAAAATAAAGCCAAATGTCAAAATCCCAACAAAGAAAAATGCAAAGCTGAACAATGAGGTAATTTAAACATGAAAAAATATATAGGTAATCTGATTTAATTTTGTCATTAAATTTGTTCTAATTTCTTTTTTTTGTTGCAATTGATCAAGGAAAATAAAGGTGCCAAATATATCAACAAAAGAAAAGATGAAATCAAAATTAGGAATTCTCCAAGAAATTTCAGTGAAATGGTTTACTACCTGTCAAAAGAACAAAAACAGTGGGCAATAAACTCTGGATTCGAACCACTTCTTGATTTTTGTCTGGAGATGTTACCAACAAAGCTGGCATATAGCGTGTTCCAAATTTTTGACAGGAACAGTGTTTCACTAAAGCTTAAAGATAAAGAGCTGCCGATCACAGAAGAGGATGTGTTTGATGTTTTTGGACTTCCATTTGGTGGAGAATCAGTACTACTGGGAACGGTAGATTTTTATCAACCAAGAATAAATCGATGGGAAGAACAGTTTCCAATTGAAAAACGAGACCAAATCACAACTGGAATGGTGGTCCAAGTAATGAAGGGACAAGGATTGACTGAAAATTTTAAGCTCAACTTTTTGATTGTAATGTCAAATGTTCTTTGTGGAACAAGCACGAATTCTTATGTTGACAGACAGCTACTAAGATTAGATGGAGATCTTGATGATTGTTGTAAGTACAACTGGGCAGAGTATCTCATAATGTTCCTAGTTTCTGCAACAGACAGTTGGAATAAAACAAATTCACTTTTCTTCAGTGGATCATTAATCTTTCTCACTGTAAGTAAACATAAAAAACTTAACTCCCTAATTATTTAATTTAGGCATTCTTATTTTGTCATATATGCACTTATCTAATTCTCACTTCTACCTAGTTATTCTATGTTGATCGTGTGAAACACCAAGGACTCACCCTGGTTGATAGGCGCTTCCCATCGTACAAAGGCTGGAATGAAGAAATGCTAAAGAAAAGGCAGGCTGTTGAAGTTTATGATGGTGAATTTGGAGTTGGTTCTATTTTGATACCATTGAAGGATCATTTAGCAAAATTAAAGGACCAGTTGGAAAGAGGAAAAAAGGTATAATATTTTAAACAACATGTTACTTCTACATTTTATTTGCAAATTCTGATTTAAACTTTTTAACTTTGATCTATCAGCAAGAGGACAAAGCTAAAACTCATGAATGGAAAAACAATGAGGATTGGCAAGAAGATAATGACTTCTATTATGAAGATGCAGAAGTACCAAACGTTGATGTACAAGATGTACAACAAACGCAAGAAGAAACTGAGACTGATACAGAAAAACAAAATCAGGTATATTTGATATATATTCTTTTCATAATGTATTGTACATATATTTGATTTTACTGACATAAACTCTTAATGTGATATACAGAATGACAATGCTGCTGAGCCAATAACTGAAGGAGTGAAAGATGCTACAGAAAAAACACAGGGGAAAAAGGTATATTTCACTAAAAAACAAACTACAAATCATTAGTTGTTGAGACATTAATCATTAGTTTTTAAACTGCTAATCACTAAGATATTGTACTTTAAATCACTCTAACTACTATCACTATAACTCTAATTTTGTCTATAATCCTACAGGATGAAGTGGAACTATTGCGAGAAAGAGCAAATGATTTAATAGATACAAAATTGTTGTTTGACACGGACCTCAGATTGGCCATTGAAAAAGATCCAACAAACAAAGAGCTGCTCTCGATTAGAAACATCATCAATGAAGTATTTCATCCAACAAAACAAGCTGAGCCTTCTATCAACAGAAATAAGAAACCAGCTCAGCAAACCCAACAAACATCATCAACAAACTTTGACAATGATTTTGAGTTGAGAAATGAAGACACTGAACAGCTTGACCTCATAGAATATCTGCAATCAACAGAACCCAATGTTGACATGTCTAAGATATTTGGTCCAGAACAACAGAATGATGGAATTCCAAGTTTCTCACTTGGAATAGATGAAGATATATATGGTGACATTGATTTAGCTGAGGGAAATGATGATTTCGTTACTCCTAAACCTGCACTGAGAGAGAAGAGCACACGACTTCTTAAATTGGGTCGATTTGGCAAATCACCATACATTGAAAGGGTTGTAGACATAAGTTCAAAATTAACAAGTAAAGATATGGGACTTTGGAGATTTATGATACAAAAAAAAGATCCAATGTAAGTGTTTACCACTTTGCTATTTTTTTTTACCTGTACTTTACTGTACTCATCACATTTCAGCATATTCTTTAATGTTGTTATTATTGACAGGGAACATGTGTTCAGCTGGGATTATTTCTTTTGTATAAGGGAGGATATGCAAACGATAAAAATCAATCATAATCTGGCGAGTTCTGTCATTGACACATGGGCTATAATTTTAAATGATAATGAAAAGTACAAGTCAGAAGAATCTCCAATGCGTCTCTTTTCTACTATTGACTGTGTGGTAATCATCTAGCTCACTATTAAAGATACTACATATCTTTTTTAATTTTAATATAAATCCAAAATTTACAGCATTCAACCTTGGATACTGTTAAGAGTGTTAATGTGACGTATCCAACATTTGCTGAAAACATGGATGAGATGCTGAGAAGATTCAATAGGACAAATCTGGACAGCATAGACATGGTAAATATAAAACATTTAATTAAAAACTAAAAATACTATTTGACTTGTACTTGGTTTAATAACTTTATTATTTTTTTTCAGGTGTTTTTCCCCATTATTGCATATGAGCATTTCTATTTGATTTGCTACAACATGAAAAATCCGTCATATGAACTAATTGATAATATAGCAAGAGATGATGATCCAAAAAGATGCTATGGCCAGAAACCAAAAATTCTGGTATGAAACTTCAATTCTTTCTATTTGTATTTGATATGTTATTTACCTTTATTGTTTTGCTAAATTGAATAACTACTACATTATTTTACAGCATTCACACTTTATGAAGTACTTGAAAGGAAAGGGCCGTTTATATTTGGTTAGTAAACTCAAGAATTTAAATATTGATTACAAGAAGATGCCATGGCAGACAAAATTCAATTCAATTGATTGTGGTATATTCCTCATGAGACACATGGAAACATACAAAGGTGATTTTAAAACTTGGAACACTGGATTTAATGAAGAAAAGGTACTCAAAACATTCTCCCTAGTCATATAACATTATAAAATAGATACGTTATTTCAAATGTATTTAACATAAAATCTCTAACTGATTTTTTTTTTGAATTGTAGAATGGCCAGCAAAGTCAGATTGAAAAGCTGAGAGTTAAATACAACAATGCCATACTAGCTTCACAACTCAATGAAAGAACAGAAGCAATTCTCAAAGAAGCCAAGGAACTTTACGTTGAAGCTGCTTCAAAGAAACTTGTCGATTTGGTGATCCGATCATCTCAACAATCACAAGAAGAAGAAGAAGAAGCAACAATCCAGAAGACAAGTTCAACCAAGAAGACAGTCAGATTTGCAAAAAACTTGACAACTATATTTGATGAAGCAGGGAAGAACAATGTTGAAGCATAGTTTCAATGTTTTATTATCTGAATTTTTTGCCAAAAAATTACACTGTAGATATTATTGCCTTATGGTTCTCTGATTATGCCAAAAAATAGTGTTGTTTGTTATGATCTGAAGGTTAATGGATTGAAAATGCCATTGGTTCAAAAATGCCATTGGTTAAAAAATTCCATATTTTTTATTTCTGTCTGTTTCTATATATTTTTTTCTATTTTCTATTCCATATTTTTTACTAGTCTTTGTTGACTAATAAAAGTGAAACAAATGGTTGTGATGTTTAATAAAATAAGCATACAAAATTACTAAAAAACAAAAGGGTAATCACAAAAAATAAAACTAAAAAACCCATTGACAAATAGTCAATTAAAATATAAATTTATATTTTTTTAAAGTTCGTATATCGTTTATTCGTCGTTCCAAATATTTCTAAACCCAAAATGGAACTATTGAACCCTAAAGGTTAACTGTTGAAACCCAAGCCCAAAATCGAACTATTGAACCCCAAAAGTTAATTGTTGAACCCCTAAATTTAATTATGCGTGTTTTTTAAATTTAAAAAAATGCAATCACTAAAAAATACAGGTACAATCACTAAAAGGACACAGTGACAATCACTAAAAATACACAGGGACAATCACTAAAAATATAAGGAAAAAAAAACAAAACATTAACTTTTAGTGAATATTACCTTTTATATTATTAACTAAAAATATTAGTGAAACCTTTTATATATTTACAGATTAAGTTATAATTATCACATTTAACCATAATTCATTATTAACATATTGAGTAAATCTTGGCATACATCCTTATTCACTACTAACACACTACTAGTAGTAAAAGAGTGCCCCTGGCGGGGCCCATTTTAATAAAATAAAAAATAAAAAAATTATTTATAGTGTAATATACTAGTCCTATAATTTAGGTAGTGAGTTAGTAGTGAATAAGAATGTATGCCAAGATTTATTCTTAACATATTTATGAAAACTTAACAAATTGTCATAATATTGAATTGTGGCAAATATTACTAATTTACTTAAAGTAGTGTTACCTTTTTTTTTTCTTTCTAAATGACGAAACTGAAGTAGAAAAACAAAACAGGGCATACATTTATATAAATTTTCAAGCAATTTCTTGTATAATATATTCCAAATGTTGTAATGGAAATTTCTTAACAGTAATGTACCAAATGTATGTATCATATAAAAACAAGACTAATTAGCTACAATTTATTCTTCTCCTGTGCTCACTTTGTTCTTCTTCGAGCATCTGGACTTACTAGCTGAAATTTCTTCTTCTCTTGACCTCACTTTGTTCTTCTTCAAACAACTACTAGAATCAATAGCTGGAATTTCTTCTGTTGTGCTAACTTTATTCTTATCCGGACAAGTCCTAAAGTCATGAGTTAGCAACCCACATTTTTTACATTTGCGAATTCTCTTTTTTGATTTGGTAACTGCTTTCTCTCTTTCACTAACCAGCCTCTTAAAGTAATTTCCTTTGTTCTTGCAAACCTTTGGTGGGAGAACAGTAACATCTCCTACAGGCTGATCACCAACCATAGCAGCCATATGATCTTTTTTTGTGAAATTAACATCCCCAGAATCATCAAGATCTTTATTCAACTGCAATATAGTTTTGTGAACATGATCAAGCTTGTCTAGTTGAACACCAGCCTTGTTAACGGCTTGACGAAAATCAAACCAAATATTCGTCAATTTCAAAGAAACTTGCTCCATCTTAAAGTAATCATTAGAAACCACATCTGAATTTGATGAACTCCCACTGTCAGCAATTTTCATCCAACGATTCAGAACGAGACTTCTAGGAAACTTTGTAACTCCTATTTGCTTTAAACCACAAAAAGCGTGCCTGCACACTATTCCACACATAACAAATTTTTTGCACGAACAAACAGCATGATTCATACTCACAGAGACCTGTACAAAAAACATAAAAATTAATCAATAAAATACACATGAGCATTAAGTACACAAAATAAAGAAAAATAAATCGAAGATTGCAACATTACCTTAAAAAGTTTATCTTTTACTTTTACGTCCCTAATCTCAAAATGAGTAACCCCATCAACTTCCTCACTCATACGCTTGATTTGCATATCCAGACATGATGCTAGTATTTCTTCCTGAACTTTATAAAATATTGCACGTGTGAATAAATCTGCCGCGTGATCTTCAATATACCATGTCGATAGTGTGGTAGGAGTACTGGAATTGGACTCGTGATCTAACCTAACTGTTTCATTCCTTTGCCTTTCCATTGCACTCTGAAAACGTATCCAAAACTCACAAAGAGTGTCGCCTTGTTTATGAAACTGACCAAAGAAAAAGTTCTCACTCTCCGACCTTGATGTTGTTCTCATCAAACCAAACATTGGCTCATCTCTAAAAAATGCCGGAATCCATGAGGACCTAATAGCATACATATCTGACAACCACTTATTACCCTCTAAATTGAACTCCTTTACAACAGCTTCCCAACCTTTCTCAAATTCATCAATTTCTAAAACTGACGACCAAATGTACTTTTTCATTTTTTCCATAAAATCAGTCTCCTTACATAGACGATTACCAAGCTGAAAAATAACAGGACAAATTAAAAGCAGGACATCAAGTATAAAGCAAAAGACATGGACTAAAATAATAATTACTAACAGTTACTCACTTAAACAACAATCACTAAATTAAACAACAATCATTAAATATTACTAAATTATTAAACAACAATCACTAAAGTAATAACTAATAATCACTAAAACTAAATATTAATAATCACTAAAAGTATGTCTAACATGACTGTTTATTTTCGTTACTGACCCTATATTTAAAAATAAAAACATTTTCAGCTACTTAAAGACCATGTACTTCCCATCATTATAGTATATTACAATTCTGCCAAATTTGACTTTTTTATAAAATAAAATACACAAATGTTAAAAGTTCAAACGAATTTCAAATAAAAATCAACAAGTATACCTTGATGGGAAATTTTTCCATGATATGCCACATGCATAGACGATGCTTACTCGCAATCAAACCATTTTTCGCAGAAAATGAAGCAGGGACAGCTACCTTCATAGCAGCACACTGATCAGTAACTATTACAACTGGATTTCGTCCCATAGCCTTGACAAAATGATCAAATGCCCATTTATATTCATCTATACTCTCCTGTGATAGAAGGCAAGCAGCAAAAGTAACACATCGGTCGTGTTTATCCACACCAGTGAAAGGTGCAAATATCATATTATACCTATAGCACAGAAATTATAAACCAAAATATTAACACCAGATTTACCAAAAACATTAACTCGAAAAATATTAACAAAGTTATAAACAGTTTTTCTTACTTATTTGTATCAAAAGTCGCATCAAATGATACCGCATCACCATAAACTTCAAAATTCCTTCGACCAATAGGATCAGCCCAGAAAAGTTTCATCAAGTGCCCAGCAGAATCAACATCATAAGCAAAATAAAATGACTCTGAAGTCTCCTGCATTACCTTAAACTTATCTAGTAACATTTGTGAATCTCTTTCACCAACAAACGCTCTCAAATCCCTATTAAAATTTCTAAAATCTTGCAAGGTAGCCCCTACATTAGAATACCCACCAACCATTTCTTTAACAAAGCTGAAAGTTTTGCTGCAACCAATATTAACTTTTGAAGCATCAAATATGATATTTCTCAAATTTGTATTCATCTCCCTACTAGACCTCAAAAACTGCCTACCGGTCTCACTAGCCAAAGCATGATTGTGTTGCTCAACAAAAGAGAATACAAAATATTTATCCGGAAACATATACTTCAACACAAACTTTGCTTTACATCCACACCTTCGAGAAACTGTTCGCCTTTTCTTAACCACTTGATCCTTAGGATCATTAAAACCTTCACAACTACAGACATAATGCTTAAGTAAAATAGTACCATTATCATCCGTCTTTTCAGTTGTTTTCCGAACACTAAATCCACCCAATCGAGCATACTCCTTATAAAATTTGTAACCTTTATTTAAACTTTCAAAAATCTGGTTAACATATGGTATACCGATATCACCAACACAACTAGGTATATAATACCTATTACCACCGGGTGACACGTTATAACTTGTTATGGAACCTTCACTTTCTATTGAAGAGAGATCAGTACTAACAACAGTACTGATTAGACAAGAATCGCCACAACTTGAACCTGAAAAAATGAACGATGTTCAATTAGAACCATGTGGCCAGTAAACAAAACAACTCAAGGTGCACATAATCTACCAACTCAAGGTGCACTCATATATAACTAAACATGTATGGCTAAGACTAAAACAACACCTTGAATTCTATATTATGATATAATCATATTACTTTGGAGCTTCAAAACTATGTATCAATAAGTACATCTCACAATTATTACTAAAATATCATATTAAAATCACTGAACATATTACACAGAACCAGCTAAAATTCAATGAACTTATACTCTACGAAAGTGACTCGATTTAACAAAAAAAATCAAACTGATTCAACAAAAACATCAACCTACACAAAAATCATAAACAACAACAATTAATATAATTAAAATATCAAAATCACAAAACTACTCCAATTACATGATGTATCATAGAAAATACAAAAAATCTCAACTAAAACTACTAAAACTACACAAAAATCATAAACAACAGCAATTAATATAATTAAAATATCAAAATCACTAAACTACTCCAATTAAATGATGTATCGCAGATAAATAGAACTACTAATTGAACAAAAAAATAACAAAATCAACATAATCACAAATTATATACAGTAAAGGATCAAAAAATTAATCAAAACAACAAATTATAAACACAGGAAAACAAAATTACCTTGATTATCTCTAATTTTATTCAAATCTGTTGTAATCATATTGACGAAGCGAAAAACACTCCAAAATTGCAATTTTACAACAGAGACAGAGAGATAGAGACTTTAGAACACTCCGATATGCATAACCTAAGAGAGTTTAACATGATAACAGTGAGAGAGAGAGCCTAGAGAGACTGCGGAGAGAGAGGAATATCGTAGATAGAGAGTGGAGAGAGAAAGAGCGTAAAGAGAGAAAGTTTAGAGAGAGAAACAGAAAACGGTTTTATGACGTATTCAATGCCAAAATCATTGTCTTTTATATTTTTATAAAATAAATAAAATCTATGGCTGAGATTAAATGATAGTAATATTAGATCAATGGTGCAGATTAGTTTCTAGTTTCTATTCTAATTTTAGTTTCTATTTGACCATTAGCCTATATATATATATATATATATATATATGCAGTTACTCAAATGAGAGCCCCACTTAAAATGAGAACTGAGACTACATCTCAACCACTCAATTTTTACAACTAGTATTAATCTGGACCACAAATAAACACACACATATATTAAAATTATAATTATATATCTCTCCTCACGCCACTCATCCACCCACTTCCCGATCTACTCATTTCCTCACTTTATATGTTTCTCTCTACTGTAAATCTACATCTCTTTTCTTCTCTTTTAATTCTATTTCAAGATCCCACCATCTTATCTTCTTCTTATCTCTTTTTATTTTCATTTTCTTAACCTTTTATTTCTATTTTGTTTCATCTTAATACCACTCTCGTATCACCAGTAGAGATTTAAAGTGAAATAATGAATTTGGATAATGATTATGGTTTGAAGAACGTCGAAGAAAAGTAAAAATTTGATATAAACGAGATCGGTGATTTGAAAGATGAAGGCATGAGAAATTATCAGAGCTTTATCATTAAATAGTCGTTAGGTAGTGATTTATGGCGGTGATGGTGGATCGATGGTGGTAGGGGGGTCAAAGTCGATATGATGGAGATGGCGGTGGTTGTATAGATTATGCTGGAGATAGTGGTGGTATGTATGGTAGAGGTGACTCTTTTTTTGTGATTTATATTTAAAAATTTATTGATTTGTGTTGAAGTTTAGTGATTTGTGTTGAAATTTTGGTAATTCGAAAATATGTTTCGTGATTTGTAAAAATACTGGCGATTTGGGGATTAGCATAAGTGGTAAAGATGGTGGTGATGGTGGTTAGTGGCAGTGCTAGTTAGCACCGATAGTGTGATGATGTTTTTGGGGCTGGTGGATGTGGTGGTTATGGAGCGAGTGGAGGGATGGTGGTGCAAGGAACGATGGAGTCGATAGATACAAGGATATATCTACCACAGGGGCATCATCTCCTTTTCCTTTCTTTCCGATGTCTGGCCCCGCAGGGGCACCATCTCCATTGTGTTCCTTCGGTGAGTTTCAATCCATGGAAATCAATCTACTGGAGTCTCCATGGAAGTCGATCTGCTGAAAGGTGAAGAAGAAAGTGAAGACTTGATTGAAAATCTGAAATGAGCAGGCGGTGGCGACTGGAGATGGTGGTGTTGTGATTTGTCTCGTCTCAGATCTGGAATATTTTTGATGATTTATGCTCAAATTTTTGGTGATTTGTATTGAATTTTATGGTGATTTGCTTTGAATTACGTTAAGATTTTTTATGATTTGAATATTTTGGTAATTTATGTTAAAAATTTGGGTGTTGTGCTTTTAAATTGTTAGTGATTTGAGTGAAAATTCGGTGATTTGTGTTGAAATTTGGTAAATTATGCTTGATATTGATGATTTTTCTAGAATACATTGTAGTGAATCATTCGATAAATTTTTGGTCATACTGGTGTTTTGGAGTTAGGATGTAGCAGTGGTTGATCTAGTGATTGTGTTCGTTTTGACTGAAATATTTTCTTTTGATTTTAAAAAAGAAAAGCCAACAGACGCATGTTTAGTTTATTGGGCCTGGTGGCCCAATGTGCAGTTCTCATTATAAGAGGGCTCTAATTTGAGTAGCCATATATATATATATATATATATATATATATATATATATATATATATATTAAATATATAATAAAATCATGACCCTGACATCACATCAGGGTCCTATATGAGATGGCAACAATTTCACCTAAATATGAATTTTTAACATTTTTTATTGGCATTATGATTATAAATGAGTCGAACTCTTGACTGTTCATATGGGCTAAAAATAAGTACTAAAAACACATTTAATGTTACATTAAATAGATCCAGCATGGTCCAAACATGGGGCCCAAGTCCCTAATTAAATATTAATTTCCTAATTAATATTAAGGGATATAAACAGCTCAGCAATAAGAGACCGAAAAGGAAACGATATCTTTAAGAGTAGCCTCCAAGGCACCCAATTCGATAAGGAAACAGACTCATACAAGGAAGTAGTCTAGAACCTTCCTCAAGACGGTGGCTTGCCCACTAAGACTTCAAATCCTACCATAGTTCTAAAGCTCTTACAGCCTATATAAAGGGCCTGACCCCTCACTTTCAGAACTACGTTTTTGGCTTGATTCTCAATAACGAGATACGTAGATACTCTGTGAGGACCGATTAGTCTCGAACACGAAAATAGTCATTAAAGCTCGAAGCTCACCAACCCTAGCATTAATTACGTGCAGACCCTAGTTTTTATTCCACAACATTTGGCACCGTCTGTGGGAAGAAGACATCAACCATGGTTACCACACGAAGAACACCACCAGTTTCTACCGAGGCCATACCCCTCAGCTCTGCTCCGCCCGTAACTGAACAAGTACCCCCAACAATAGGGGCAATCACCCAACCTCAAGTTTCTCAACCTTCATGGACGATTCCCTATGCTGAGAGAACATTACCTGTGGTCATCCACCCAAGTCAAGAAACCAACCCTCTTCAGATGGTGGTCTCTCCTCATGTTAATCCTAATCACCCGTTACCACAAGGGGTATAGATCCACACTACGGATCTCCCCGTGAGCACCAACCCAATGTATGGTCTACCTAACTACCCTACAGTTATTCGAGGTGTTGGACCAAGTGGCCATGCCTGACAGAACCGAGATCAAGGATATGACGACTACTCTGGTCCCTATATTGATGATTCATCATCCAAAGATGACGATCGCGATGAAGCCCCGAGGAGGCGGCGTGCTAGTAGAGAACCTCGAAGGAGGACTCAAACTATCCATGATGGACCCCCTTTGACAATTGTTGAGAGGATCAAGGCTTATGAGGTCGAGATCTTAAAGTTGAAGGACGACATGGCGAGGGAATGTTAGGTCCAAATGTGTTGTAGAGGGGGGGTGAATACAACTTTTCGATTATGAGAAGCAATAAATACGATGCAATAAATGAACACACAGATTCAAGGAATATATTTCTTTATATATAACTTGAAAAGGTTGCTACAACATTCATTACAAAGTATAACAGAAGTTCAGAGAGAAGTGAATGATTCTAAGCTCTGTGAATATACTCTCTCTCTTTCTCTTGTGTTTTTCTCAATATTGCTCACTAACTAAAACATTACACAAGTGCTTCTATTTATACTACATGTAATCTATGACCTGTAGTCTTCAAAGACTAAGATGTACGTGGCCCAATGATGTCCACATAAATCTTGTCTTATCTTGAAAGCTTGGAAATCTGCCAATCAGAAGATGCCATGTGTCATGTTGAAGCTGCACTCTAAGTAGAACTTCTACTTGAGAATTTCTACTTAGCCATCTCGAAATTCTAAGTAGAACTTCTACTTGAGAATTTCGACTTAGCCATCTAGAACATTTAGTACTTAGAAAATATTCTGGTCTTCAACTTGAAACTTCAATGCACATCTTGAGCTTGTGATATCTTCATATCTTCTTTGTTCTTCTACAAGCTCTTGAACATGGATCTTTATTACTGACATAAACTTGCTATCAATGTCCTGACACTTGATGCACTGGTCTGGTTCATAAGTGACTAGTCTTGATAGTGTTTCTGCTTCTTGAATAAATTACCATATTCACTTAGTAACTTGGCTTTCCAATATTTGCTTTCCTTCTTGTTCACTTGAAATCAATTGGTCTTGTTGATACTGATAGTTATGATCTTGAATCTCGAATTCTCAAATCACTGAGGCCTGAACAACTTTGACTTGAACTTCTCTCAATGATTTCTTCTTGGCTTGATCATAGTTAACATGTTCAATTGTATCAATTACCTTGTCTTCATTTAGTGTTGATTCCTTGTGACTTCTTGTTCTTGATTGTCTTCTGGTTAAGTATCTTTTCGTTTATTTGAGTTACATTAGTTATAGTGTTACAAGTTAATACACTCTGCCTTTCAATCTCCCCCAATTTGATTGTCTAACAATGACATTCAAATTAATGAAGGATAACTCAACTAAACAATGAGACGAGAAAAGATAATTAACATTATAGTCTTGAAAAATATACAATTACAAGTACATGAAAACAATACAAAGAACTTAAACTAGAAACAGAATTCGAACCTCGAATTAAAGATCATTTGAATGATTCCTATCACCTGGATTATTTCATATCTTTTAGTCAAACTTATATCACCTTATTGGATTCATTCTAAGATGAATTTTCCTCAAGTGAGTTAAAGCAACCGAAAGACATGAAGTTTTTCCAACTTCAAGTTCACACCACTCTGACCTTTAACCCTAATTCCGTTTCCTCTTCCTAGCTTCAGCAGCTTGATCTTTTTCTTCTTTCTGCCTTCTGCGTTTCTCCTCCTGCTGCTTTTGTTTCTTATATACTGGATTATGAAGTTGCGTCCACCTAGTATTCAACAAACTTACTGCTTCCATCTCTAGAGGGTTCCTGGGTTCTGGGTAAGGATGTTTGAAAAGCCTTCTGAGTTTGTCCACCTCCTGAGTAGTTCTGATCTCTGGAATGTCCTCAAATTTCTTCATTATAAGCCGAGGTTTCCTATGAGTTTTATCAGCTTTAAACTGACAGTAGATCATTTTGGGATAGCCTATGACACGGTTAGTATTGTGGACACTAGCCGCATCTCGCTCCAATCGCTTCTTTTCCACTACTACATCAGACAGGTAACTCACGAGTCTCTGCTTTTCTGTCACATACTTAACTTCCACATCTTCCCATTTGAACAGATATAACACTTTCTCCAGAAATGCAGCATCTTGAGTCTGCAGCAACCATTGTTTACTCAAATGCAAGAATGTTTGATTCTGGTCTGCATCTATGAATACTAAGGCATCAGCTGTATTTTCAACAAAAGAGTGTATCCAGTATACACTGTCTCTTCCTGGAACACCAACTGCCTCCCTTATCTCTCCTTGTTCCAGTTCTCCAGTAGGAAGATTCAGAGCTTCATCAACGTTCTTCATTGCTTGAAGAATATTCCAATTCCTCTCTATCAGCTCTGGTTCAATCTTCACATTATCAAGAGGGTTCGGAGCAATGACATCACACTTCCACACCTCATTGCTCTTCTTGAGTATGACACTTTCAATGATCTTCACTGAATTATCTTTAAGCTCAGAAGCGAATCCCTTACCCATCATCTGCCTACAGACAGCCTTAAGAGATTCCACTGAAAGTTCCATTAAGTCCTTTTCCTCCAGGCTCACCCTCTTCATTTTACTATCGACCACCATCCGGACAACATTTGGATATGCTGAGAATTCTGGACCCTTGTCCTCTGCTAGCCGCATTAACTGATCCCTATACAGAATGCTTAGATTCTCAGAATGAGAGTATTGAATTTTTGTTGCTAGCAAGAACAACTCTGATGCAGATCTTCTCGTCATGAATTGATCATCCACATACATGAAAGACATTGGGACTCCTTCTGTGAAAGACAAAATAACCTGCCACTCCTTTTGCGTTGAATTGTATCCAACCCTGACTGTAGAAATTAATCTCTTTAAAGCATTTATGTAGTCAGCAGCCATTGGATTCTGCAAATTTAGGTGGTAGAACAGATCATCTGCTTCCTTGTTATGATCTCCTTTTGTACATGGTCCCATCAATATCTTTCTTGCGTCATCCCATTTCTGTCCTATCCTTCTATTATCCAGAGCAATTTGAGGATTAGCTAGCCTTGCAAGCTCATAATCGTACTGCTTTCCTTGTAGCTCCGCTTTCTTTTCCTGAAACGCAGCACGATCTTGCATTGCCTTCATTTTAAAGAACTCAGCTTGATCCAAGGCTAACTGTTGAGCTTCAAGGGTTTCCTCATCAACAGTAATTTCTTCAGGCAATCCGAAAGACATTCCAGCACCTCCACCTTGATCCTTCAATGATCTCTTTATAGCATGTTTCAACGGTGCGTCTTCCATATCGGAATCTGAGTCAAGTACCTCCTGTACTTTTTCTTGATGACTCAGATCAACGAATGGCTCATCTTGCTCAATCGCTATTGCCTTACCCTTTTTTCCTTCTTAGAGCCTCTTCATCAATAGACGGCTCAACTTCCATTTCTTTTACAAGATCAGCATGTTCTTGAATTTCTTCGATTTGAACTCCCTGCTGTCTCGTCTCCTTTATACTCTCCCCCTTAGGTGAGTTATCCTGAACTCCACCCTGGTCTCCAGATCCACCAGCTGCATCAAAATCTTCAAACCCAGAACCATAGGCTCCTGCTCCACTAGCACCACCTGTACCAGCATCGGGGGGAGGTTGTTGCGGCGCGAAACACTCTGGGGGCACAAAACTTCTGATTGCGAACATAACTCTACTGATCTCCACAGCCAGAGTATCCATTGTAAGCTCCATTGCTCCCATCCTGTCATTCAGGGTGTTTCCCAAGACACCAGCAGCATGGCCCATGTCATTTACCTGATTTGTCAAAACAGTAAAAGCTGAAGCTTGAATTGCCATTCGTGCTGCGTAGTCGTCAAGTGCCCTTTGATTATTTCCAACATTCATCCCTAACTGCCCCATTGACTGCCCAAACTCCTTCATTTGATTTTCCATAGAAGACATACGAGATTCAAGATTTTCAGAACTAAGGGACGGTGTTTGGTTTAGGTGACCTCGCTCTAATACTCGTTCTGTTGGTATTTGGCGCTCGGTTTCGGGCCTTAAAAATGAAGGTCCCTCTCTCCCTAACCTCTCACACACACTCCCTGTCTCACGCTCGTGTATATCTTCAATAAATGATCCAAAATATGAAGCAGTACCTGCAGAAACTTGATAAGCAAAATAATTTGCAGTTATGGGATCAAATACTGTTTGTTCCTGAGTTGGAATCTCAGGCTGAGAGGCTACAAAGTGTTCTTGTACAACATCAGAACCGATCCTCTTTGTAGCATCAGTACGTACCGGTGAAGGTACGGTTGAAGTTTTTAAAGCTTCATGTCCTCTTGAAGCAACAGTATCTTTAAGAGGTACAAAATCATCATCAAAATCAAAATCCCTATGTGCAGATTGTTCAAGGGGTGAACCACTCTCGTGAGGTGGAGTGGTTGAGTGTGACACTCTAGGGTTTGACTGAGATTTAGAAGTATCAGCATGAGAAATTTTGGGTTTCTTTCGAATGAGTTGCTGCTCTTCGGGTTCACTCTCCTCATCATTTCCTACATTTACTTGTGCTGGCTGTTTGGATTCCGGTGACTGGGATGATATAGAATTAGAAATATAGCTCTCACCCTGGGATAGATTCTGCGGGCTAGCAGTCTCTTGGGTCTGGGAATCAGAAACATAGGAAGAGGAATGAGTAGAATGTCGAGAGAGATTACCTGATTCATTACCTTGTTCGTCTCCGCTTTGTTCATCAGGAATCTCTTCAAATGCCTCAGCATGAGCAGACCGATTCTGAGCATGTGATGAAGCTTGCGAGAATTCCATCAAAGTGGTAACTCCCTCATCATATGTAAGCCACTTTTGTAAGGTATCAGGAATAGACATCGGTTTTCCATGATGTTTATCCTGATTTTCAACTGTTGAAAGTGACTTAGTGCCCATCCCTAGCGGTGCAGATGATGGACCACTGGCAAAACTCCGTCTAACTGCAAGAGCATCCTTCGGTACTAAACCATTGATCAGCATCTGTAGGAACCGAGGAAACCAGCAGACAACATCTGTAGTGTTGAGGTCTCTACTTGCAGGAGATCCCATCACAGCCACTATCTCAGAGAGAACTATTCGTCCATAATTTATATCCAGCTCTCTTGCTAGGGCAATTCCAAGGTTTTGCATGGGAATGGAAATTTGATGGTAATCGCTTTCTCGTGCCCGAAAACATCTTGTAATGGCCTCGAAAAAGTAATTCCATTCCACATGAAGAAATTGTTTTTGGATGTTTCCAGTGATCCGGCCAGTCGGAGGATAACATCCTATTTCTTCAAAGAAACTGAGGCGTTGTGCAGCTGTAGGTTCTGGATCATAAGCATCTTTAACAGGGAATCCAAGAACCTTGTTGACAATTTGTTCAGTCACCTCATATTCCTGACCCGCTAAGGTAAACCTGAAACCAAAGGGGGTTGATTTGCTCCCAAAAGAAACCGCACTAGTCCATAATTGCTGTAAGGCATCATGCACTAGTGTAGGTTTAGCAGTAAAAGCATCGCTAGCTTTGGAATACAAATTGAGAAATCGTATCCAAGACTTAAAGCGCGGGAGTTGATCACCAATTTCCGTAGAAATATTATAAAAATTGTTTTTGGCAAGTGAAAATTGGTGAGCCATTTTAATTAAAAGTTTTTCTTTAAAGAAAAATTTGAATTTGAATTCTAATTTTTGAAAAACAATTAATTGTTGAATTAACCGTAATGTCCCTTTTAATTTTTCAAGAACACAAAAGTTCCTTTTTGAAAAATCAAACTACGGGCTCCAATCAACAGTCAATGAAAGGCAAATTTCAAACCAATGATTAACTCTCCACTAACAGTGAAACGCGTGTGTGAAATCGGGTATGAACAGATCTGTGAAATTTTGTGTGTATATATGCGTGTGTGTATATATCGATGAAGATGAACAATTATACAGAACACAATCACAGATAAATGATGACACACAGGTAAGAGCAGTCAAAAATCGGGCATTAATTCGTTGTCCGTAAGAGATTAGTCACAAAAATCACGAATCAGTGATTGAGAATATGAAATCGCCTGTATGTATATGTGCGGCTGTAAAACTGAACTAGGTAAAAGTGAAAGAAAATATCGAGTTAAAGATGTATATATAGACATGAATGTGCAATGACAGAAATGCCCCTGATAAAAAATGTGAAAAACACTGAAGTACATACAGGGAACACTCAAGTCGAAATCCTATCTCGAAGTCTATCTCGAAGTCTATCTCGAACTTTTAAGTCGAACTTCGAGATAGAGTTCGAGATAGCTGTTAACTCGAAAAACTTTACCATTTAACTTGTAAACGACCATGTAAACAGCACACAACCACCTTACTAGGGAAACCTATCTCGAAATTCAAGTAGAAATTCGAGATAGACTTCGAGTTAGGAGTTAACTCGAAAAATCCCCTTAGCTCTATCTCGAACATCAAGTCGAAATTCGAGTTGAGTTTCGAGATAGAGTCTAACTCGAAATTAATAACTAACTCGAAGTTATTCTCTCAGATCATTTCAAAATATCCCCAAAAATGGAAATCACATCTCAATTTCGAGATGGAGTTCGAGATAGAATTTATCTCGAATATTTTGAAGAATAAATAAATAGGCACACTGGTAACTCTAAGTCGAACTCTAAGTCGAATTTCGAGTTGCATTTCGAGATAAAGTCTAACTCGAAATTCTTCCCAGACTTAGAATTTTCAAAACTTCACTCTGGAAGCTCAAATCGAAATTCAACCAGAATTTCAAGATGAGTTTCGAGATAGGAACTAACTCGAAATTTTGAAGATACTTATAATAATTTGACAAATTTTCTTTGAAAAACTCAACAATTAATTTTGCCAAATTAATATAAATATCAATTCAAGGATTTTTAATATATGACATAATTAAAACATTCCTTGATAATTCTAAGGCCTCTAATTACATGAAAAACACAGGTAAATTCATCTAAAAATCATGCAAAATTTAGAATAGTATGAATTTAACTCCCCCTATGTTCATGCAATCTAACAAGCATAAATTCAAATATTTGTGCTATAAAAGACACTTAAAACACACTGAATTCATGCAAAATCACACTATATGCATCCTATAATAATCATTAATTAGGCATTTTAAAGTCTAAACACATAATGATTAAATAGCTTGCATATACCAACATAACCATGGATTTTACAGATAGAAGGCTTTACTAACTTGTGTTAAGCATTCCCAATTCACCAACCAACCTATTGAATGTTACTTCATCAAGAGGTTTGGTGAATATATCTGCAATTTGTTGCATTGTGGGCACGAAATGTAGCTCCACAGTCCCCTCCTCGACATGTTCTCTTATGAAGTGATACCTGATGTCGATGTTCTTGGTTCTTGAGTGATCTACAGGATTGTTGGTTATGGCAATGGCACTTGTGTTGTCACACATAATTGGAATTTTCTTGTGCTCCATGCCATAATCCTTCAATTGGTTCCTCATCCACAGTATTTGAGCTACACAGCTTCCAGCAGCAATGTACTCAGCTTCAGCAGTAGAAGTAGATACTGTATGTTGCTTTTTACTTTGCCAGGACACCAATCTTCTGCCAAGAAATTGACAAGCACCAGATGTGCTTTTCCTATCAATCCTGCAACCTGCATAATCTGAATCCGTATAGCCAATTAGATTAAAACCTGTATCTCTTGGGTACCAAATTCCTAGATTTGGTGTGCCCTTGAGATACCTAAAAATTCTTTTTACGGCTATGAGATGTGATTCTCTAGGATCCGCTTGGAACCTTGCACATAAACAAGTCGCGAACATTATATCGGGTCTACTTGCAGTTAAATAGAGAAGTGAGCCAATCATACCTCGATAGCTTGTGATGTCAACTGGTTTACCTGTTTTGTCTTCATCAAGCTTCGTGGCTGTTGCCATGGGAGTCTTGGCTGCTGATGCATCTTCTAGATTGTACTTCTTGAGTAAATCTCTGACGTACTTGGATTGACAGATAAAGATACCATCTTTTCTCTGACTGATCTGTAACCCAAGGAAGAAGGACAGCTCTCCCATCATGCTCATCTCGTATTTGTCTTGCATTAGCTTAGCAAATTTCTCGCACAAGCGCTCATTCGATGACCCGAAGATAATATCGTCCACATAGACTTGAACAAGTATTAGATCATTCTTCACATTCTTATAGAACAATGTTTTGTCAATTACTCCCCTAGTAAAACCACTTTCAATTAAGAATACAGATAGGGTTTCATACCAACATCTTGGGGATTGCCTGAGGCCATAGACAGATTTGAAGAGAAGATACACAAAATCTACAAGTTCTGGATCAATGAAGCCAGGCGGCTGTTCCAGATACACTTCTTCTTCTAACTCTCCGTTCAGGAAGGCACTTTTCACATCCATCTGGAAAACCTTGAAGTTCTTATGTGCTGCAAATGCCAAAAACATCCTGACTGCCTCAAGTCTTGCAACTGGTGCATAGGTCTCATCATAATCAATTCCTTCTCGCTGAGAATAACCTTTTGCAACCAAACGAGCCTTGTTTCGTGTTACAAGTCCGTTTTCATCCATTTTATTTCTGAATACCCACCTTGCTCCAATTACTGATTTGTTCTTTGGTCGGGGTACCAGTTTCCAAACTTTCTGCCTTTCAAACTGATTGAGTTCCTCTTGCATTGCAATCACCCAATCAGCATCACCAAGAGCTTCTTCTATTTCTTTAGGTTCAAGCTTGGATAAGAACCCAGAATATAAGCAAATATTAGCCAGGTCAGCTCTTGCATTTCTTCTAGTAGACACACCAGCATCTGGATCACCGATAATCAATTCAAACGGATGGTCTCTATTCCATACTCGTTCTCTTGGAAATTGTCTTGATGATTCAGCATGACTTTCTGAATTGTGGTGCTGACTACTTTGAATACTTTCACTAACTCCCCCTGAGTTAGTACCAGCTCCTACAGAACTAGAGTCAACTCGACTCGAGCCTTGAATAGTAGTTCTTGAGCTGCTATTTACTCCCCCTGAGTTGTTGCCGGTTCGTGCTGAAGAAGTCTCTCCTGATCTTGTAGAATTAGCTTGTTCACTAGACTCAGGTTCTTCACGTACACTTGGAACATTTAATGGGACAACCAACTCAGGTTCATCTTCAAGACCTTCTAAGTCCAGATTCTGAAATTTTAGGGACTCGGGTTCACTAGAATCTCTTGAAATTGATGAGAGTTTGGTATCGTCGAATCTGACGTTGTAGCTTTCAGTCACTTTTCGATCATTCACTAAGAACACCCTATAAGCTGCTACCACATCTGTGGAGTAACCAACAAAGATTCCTTCACGAGCTTTTGCTGCAAATTTGCCTAGATTTTCATCATCTATAAGTACATAGCATTTTGCTCCGAAGACATGAAAGTATTTGATTGTTGGTCTTCTTCCGTTCATTAGCTCACATGGTGTCTTTTCTTTATCTTTTATGATCAAGGATCGATTTTGAGTGTAACACACGGTACTCACTGCTTCTGCCCAGAAATACAGAGGAAGTTTCGAATCATACAACAAAGTTCTTGCTGCTTCAACCAAAGTTCTATTCTTCCTTTCAACTACTCCATTTTGTTGTGGAGTTCTCGGGGCTGAGTACTGACGACGTATTCCTTTAGATACACAGAAGTCATTTAGCACTGCGTTTTTGAATTCAGTGCCATTGTCTGATCTAATCGTCTTCACCGTAAGTGTTGAAACATTCTCAATTTGAGTGATGTGATCAATGATTAAGAAAGGTACTTCGTCTTTCGTCATTGCGAACAATACCCATGTATACTTGGAGAAGTCATCCACGATTACCAATGCATATCTTTTCCTAGACAAAGATAGGACATTCACTGGGCCAAACAAATCCATATGAAGAAGTTGCAGAGGCTCAGTGATACTAGAAATTTCTTTGCTTTTATGCGAGGCTCGCTTCGACTTTCCCATTTCACAGGCTTCACAGAGTCCTTTCGGAGCGAACTCCATTTGAGGTAGATCTCTCACCAATTCTCGCCTCGCGAGAGCATTCATCGTTTTGAAGTTTAAGTGAGATAACTTTTTGTGCCATAACCAGCTTTCATCATCCGAAGCTTTGCTGTAGAAACAGGTGACTTCATTCTGATTTGCTGAATCCATGTCTGCAACAAAAAGATCTGCCTTTCGAACTCCTCTCAAAGCCAGTGAACCTTCCTTGATGTGAGTGATTGATACACCTTTCTTGTTGAAGACAATTTCGTAACCTTTGTCACAGAATTGACTGATACTCAACAAATTATGCTTTAATCCCTCAACATAGGAAATATCTTCAATGATGACATTTCCAGTTTTCAGTTTGCCATATCCCTTTGTCACACCTATGCTGTCATCTCCAAAGGTAACATAAGGGCCAGCTTTCATAACCAACTCTGTAAGCAGGGACTTGTTTCCAGTCATATGCCTCGATGCTCCACTATCTAGCACCCATATAACTTTATTTCTCTTTTGCTTAATGCCCTGCAATGACAGATTGATTAGACTTTCTTCGGAACCCAACTTTGATTGGGCCCGGCTTTTCGATAAGATTTAGAATCAACAGATTTAACAACTGGAGATGCACTTTTCTTAACATAACTAGAGCTTTCGACTTCCTCCTTTCCTTTCTCAGACTTGACATATTTATCAGTCCTAGGAGAAGGTTTGTCACTCCTAACTTTAGGAGGACTGACAGTCTTAGCTCTCCCAAACTTCTTTTTGATGTTTGAACTAGCAGCAGTATTTGAGCATGACTGGCTAGATGCATTCATTAAATTCACAAAAGTTTGCATGACGTTAAAAGTGCATGGCATACAATTAGGTTGACCACACTGTGCATGATTCTGATGCAGATTATTCATTGTATGTGTGACAGGCATGGCATGTGTAGCAGTGCATGCATAAGAAAGATGTTCAGTAGATTTACAGTGATAACATGCTTTCTTTATTCGTTCAGCCTTAACCTCTTTTATGCCTTTCTTCCCTTGTTGTTTAACAGCCTTAGCTCCTATTCCTAGTCTAGATTCATCTCTAGGAAAATTGATTTTAACTTGTTTGATAGGAGTTATAGGTTGTGCTTTCTGACGATCTTCCATCTCAATCTCATATCTAGCTATCAATTCAGTCTCTTCTTCTTCTATTCTAGGAACAAGGTGTTTGTAGATGGGTTTGACAGAAGATTTAAAAATGCTAGGAATTTCATTTTTAAGGTCACTGGAACTAGAGTCAATAGGTCTCTTCCCTTCTTTATTAGAAAGGTTAGAATAATCAAGTCCTACACCTACTCCAGTTATCTTCTTAAATACGTCATTATCTACATACACTTTACTAGCAGCTAGTTTGTAAGCTTCACATTTAGTTTCTAACTCAGCTAGTTTGTTCCTTAAACATGATTCTATTTCTTCCTTAAGGACGAGCTTGTGTTCCAAAGATTTAATAAAATCTCTTAGGGAAGTATCTACAGTGCAAGCAGCCTCTAACTCTTCCACTTTTGCCTCAAGCATTCTGCTTTTGGCGACAAGTGTTTTCTGTTCCTTTTGAGAAGTGTCTAGGCTTTTGCACAACATGTAGATCTCTTCGCTAAGAGCCCCGTTCTGTTCCTTATAATCATCAATAGACATTTCTACTTTAAGGGTTAGAACTGGTACCTCTGGTTCCTCTGATGTCTCAGCCATGAGCGCAAAGTTTGCTACATGAGTAACATCTTCCTCATCTGAATCATCCCAAGCTCTTCCTTCTGTTACTACTAAAGCTCTTTTACCATGTTTTTCTTTCACCAGCGATTCATACTTGCTTTTGAGGGCTTCAAATGTCTCTTTTGGATAAGTCTGTTTAGGCTTTTTGCAGTCCGAGGCAAAATGTCCAGGTTCTCCACAGTTATAGCATTTGAACTTCATTTTGAAATCCAAAGGAGATTTGTAGCTGGTACTCTTGCCTTTACCTTGGTAGCCTGACGAACTACCACCACCCTTAGCAGCCCGATAATAAGATGAAGAATTTCTCTGTGGTCGGTTGCTCTTTCTGAATCTCATGTTGCTGAACTTCCTTGCCATGTATGCCACGACACTATCGTCCATGTTGTCCAGCTCTTCTTGGGTGAAGTAGTCATCATCACTGTTGGATGCGCACTCGTCATCATTATCAACTTGATGTGGTGCAGGTGATGATTTAGGCTTTGCTGCAACCATTGCCTTCTTAGACTCTTCCTCATCAGCAACTAATCCTGATGCAGTTTCTTTTCCCTTTGAATCATTGTCCCATGCTTGATCTTGAAGAGTTTCCAGCTCATAGGTCTTCAGAATTCCATAATATTCTTCCAGAGAAGTTGTATGCAAATCTCTGGTTTCTCTGATTGCGTAGACTCTATGTTCAATGCTCTTTGGCTGGTTCCTCAGATATCTCGTATTGGTCTCAACCATGGGGAGAGTAACACCTCTCAGATTCAAATCCAATACCAACTGACTGAATCGTAGGTAGACATCTGTTATGCTTTCTCCTTTTCGTATTCTAAAGGTGTCATACTCCATCTTGAGTATAAGTGTCTTGTTGCTTCTGACCTCTGCAGATCCTTCCATGACAACTTCTATTTTGTCCCAAATCTTCTTTGCTGTATTCAAACCCTTGACTATGTTGAACATTTCATGATCGAGAGATTCCATCAAGGTTTGTCTTACAGAAGTGTCATAAGCTATTTGCTCCTTGTCAGCATCCGTAAAGTCCGCTGCCTTTTTAGGCTCAGACCGAGCAGGTATAACCTCCTCTCCTTCCGTACGCTCAGGAATAGCTTTCATTGGAACAAATTTACCCTTTTCAAGGACTTCCAGATACTCAGGATTAATAGTCTCTAAGTAGAGTCTCATTCTGAAAACCCATTCTTCATAGTGATCTCGGTTGAACATTGGGATCTTGAAAGAATTTTTAGGAGCCATTTCAAATCTTGTCACTAAAAATTTCTAAGTACCCAAGACTAGGCTATGTAGAATATCTATGTAGAACTTCTGCCAAGTCGAAATTTCTCTAAGTAGAAATTTTGCTCAAGTCGAAATTTCTCTTAAGTAGAAATTGTCCAAGTCGAAATTCACCAAGTAGAAATTGTCCAAGTCGAAATTCTATGTAGAAAATCTCAAGTAGAAATTCTATGTAGAACTTTTGTCCTTAGAATAATTTTCTGCAGATTAATTTAATATTGAATAAACAATATCAGCACTTAAACACCCTTTTTGACTTTTGATTACTTTACACACCGAAAGTGACTAACCCACCTGCTAAGCACTGAGTACACTTTCTTTTGCTTTCGGCTAAGGAATAATAATCAAATCAAAAGTACCAAAAACACCTTTTTGACTATAATTTCTTTGAAAAGGAAATTGAAAAGTTGTTGGGTTATATTCTTTGACAAGAACAGATGATGAACACTCAAGAACACCAAATATCAATGAACCCAGATTAATTCACAAAAATTAATTAAAATACACCCAAGCTAAATAATCACACCTGGAGTATTTAAATAATTTTTCCCGGATGAGTTTTCACTGGAAATGAATTAAAGCTCACTTTTCGAAAAAATGAAAAGTAGATCTAGAAAATGAAAACTCACGATTCTACTACCAAACACAAGGATCTATGTTTTGTATGTTAAACATCCGCTCTGATACCAATTGTTAGGTCCAAATGTGTTGTAGAGGGGGGGTGAATACAACTTTTCGATTATGAGAAGCAATAAATACGATGCAATAAATGAACACACAGATTCAAGGAATATATTTCTTTATATATAACTTGAAAAGGTTGCTACAACATTCATTACAAAGTATAACAGAAGTTCAGAGAGAAGTGAATGATTCTAAGCTCTGTGAATATACTCTCTCTCTTTCTCTTGTGTTTTTCTCAATATTGCTCACTAACTAAAACATTACACAAGTGCTTCTATTTATACTACATGTAATCTATGACCTGTAGTCTTCAAAGACTAAGATGTACGTGGCCCAATGATGTCCACATAAATCTTGTCTTATCTTGAAAGCTTGGAAATCTGCCAATCAGAAGATGCCATGTGTCATGTTGAAGCTGCACTCTAAGTAGAACTTCTACTTGAGAATTTCTACTTAGCCATCTCGAAATTCTAAGTAGAACTTCTACTTGAGAATTTCGACTTAGCCATCTAGAACATTTAGTACTTAGAAAATATTCTGGTCTTCAACTTGAAACTTCAATGCACATCTTGAGCTTGTGATATCTTCATATCTTCTTTGTTCTTCTACAAGCTCTTGAACATGGATCTTTATTACTGACATAAACTTGCTATCAATGTCCTGACACTTGATGCACTGGTCTGGTTCATAAGTGACTAGTCTTGATAGTGTTTCTGCTTCTTGAATAAATTACCATATTCACTTAGTAACTTGGCTTTCCAATATTTGCTTTCCTTCTTGTTCACTTGAAATCAATTGGTCTTGTTGATACTGATAGTTATGATCTTGAATCTCGAATTCTCAAATCACTGAGGCATGAACAACTTTGACTTGAACTTCTCTCAATGATTTCTTCTTGGCTTGATCATAGTTAACATGTTCAATTGTATCAATTACCTTGTCTTCATTTAGTGTTGATTCCTTGTGACTTCTTGTTCTTGATTGTCTTCTGGTTAAGTATCTTTTCGTTTATTTGAGTTACATTAGTTATAGTGTTACAAGTTAATACACTCTGCCTTTCAGGGAACAAGCGAGATTGAATCAAAATCAACCTCCTCCAACCACAGGAAAGATTCCCATTATAGACTTGAAGAGGTCCTCGAGGAGACAGAAAAGGGCTGATGCCCCAACTGGAAGAACAACAAGGGTGGAAACCCCCAGGGATAACCCCAAAGATCTGATGTCGCTTGGGGATCCTGATGATCCCACACCCCCATTTACTAAGGAGGTGATGAATGCTCGTATTTCAAAGAAGTTCAAGATGTCGACAATCAAGGCTTATGATGGAACGGGTGATCCCGCAAATCACATCAGGACGTTCTCAAACGCACTGCTGTTGCAGCCTGCAAGTGGTGCCCTAAACTGTAGGGCGTTCCCTCAAACCCTATCGGGCATGGCTCAAAGATGGTATAGCCGGTTGCCTACGAATTCGATTGGCTCCTTTAAGGAGTTGAGTGTTGTTTTTGTTAGCCAATTCTTTAGTAGAAGAGTTCATAAGAAAAGCTCTGCATCTCTTATTTATGTGGTGCAAGGAAAGAACGAAAATCTGAGGGATTACCTCAAGCGATTCACTAAGGAGACCGTGAATATCACTGATTTGGAGAATAAGGTGGCCATGGTAGCCCTGAAAAACGGAACCACTGATCTCTTCTTTAAAAGATCATTGGCAAAGCATCCCCCTGAAAACATGGTTAAGCTCCAACGAAGGGCCGATAAGTATATTAAAGCTGAGGATAGCATAAAGAAAGACGCCGCAGTAGGTAATGGAAAGGGTATCAATGACTCAAAGAAGCGAAAGCAAGAGCAAGAGTACGACGCTAGGGACAAGTATCCCCGGACTAGCAAAGACTCTGAATCACCACCGAAGAAGAGTTTAGGACCAAGATTTTCTGACTATGCAAGGTTGAATGCTCATAGGAGTCAGATCTTGTTAGATATCGAGAAGGATAAGGACTTTCGATGGCCGAAGCCACTCAGGGGTGACCCCGCAAAGAGAAACAAGGAGCAATATTGTAGGTTCCACAGAGATGTGGGACATGATACAAATGATTGTAGGTAGTTGAATTCTTGATCCGAAAAGGGAAGCTAAGCAAGTTCACGAAGGGTGAAGATCGTGGAACCCATAGAAGGGATTATGACAGAAGGGATAATGATCGTGATCATAACCCACAGCCCAGAGGGCCAGTTATCAACATGATTTGGGGAGGCCCGACAGTGGCCGACAAAACTCAAAACTCTTGAAAGGCATATGCCAGAGAGGTGATGCACATCGTGGAAGAGGCCTCGAAACGTGCTAGGACTGAAATAGCAATTGGTTTTGAAGACTCAGACCTCGAAGGGGTGAAGTTCCCCCATGACGACCCGTTGGTCATAACCCCTGTGATTGGAAACTCGAAGGTGAAGCGAGTCTTGATAGACAATGGAGCTTCTGTTGATATTCTATTTCATGACGCGTTCGTAAAGATGGGATACACTGACTCTCAGTTGACCCCGACCAACATGCCCATCTACGGATTTAACGAAGTTGAGTCTAAAGTTGAGGGGACTACTCAGTTGCCCATAACAATCGGGCAAGAACCTAATGAGGCTACTCAGATGTTGAATTTTCTGGTAATTAAGGCGACTTCAACCTATAACGCAATCCTGGGAAGGACTAGACTTCATGCATTCAAGGCTGTTGCCTCTACTTATCACATGAAGATTAAATTTCCAACCAGGAATGGTGTCGGAGAACAAAAGGGTGACAAGAAGATGGCCAAAAGTTGTTATGTATCTGCATTGAGGGCTGATGGAGTAGGGGGCAAGTGCTCCCGATTGAAGACATGGATGTCCGTGGTGATGATGAACACCGTGGGAAGCCATCAGAGGACTTAATCCCAGTACATCTAGAGTTGGGCGGCCCTGAGAAAGTTACTTATATAGGGGCTTCTTTGAAGGAACCCTTGAAGGGCAAGTTGACGACATTCTTACAAGAAAACAGTGATGTGTTTGCTTGGACAGCAGCTGATATGCTAGGGATTGATCCCCAACTCATAACTCACAGATTGAATGTCGATCTTAATCGAAAGACAATAAAGTAGAAGAAGAGGAGCTTCGCTCCTGAAAGGCAAGAGGCCATTAAGCAAGAAGTTGACAAGCTCTTGGAAGCTGGTTTTATTGAGGAGATTTAGTTCCCTGAATAGTTGGCTAACCCTGTGATGGTTCAGAAAGCAAATGGGAAGTGGAGGATGTGTATAGACTTCACTGATTTAAATGATTCATGTCCGAAGGATTGTTTTCCCCTACCAAGGATAGACACGTTGAGACATGCCAAAGCTGGACATGAGATGTTGAGCTTCATGGATCGGTTCAGTGGCTACAATCAGATTAAGATGCACAAGGATGACATCCCAAAGGTATCTTTCATAACTGACTTTGGTGTTTTCTGTTATCTTGTTATGGTTTTTGGTCTAAAGAATGCAGGCGCTACTTACCAACGATTGGTGAATAAGATATTCGCCCACCTGATTGTAAAAACCATGGAGGTCTATGTTGATGACATGTTGGTCAAAAGCCTATTCAAGGTAGACCACATTAAGCACCTCATAGAGGCATTCGAAGTGCTGAGGAACCACAAGATGATGTTTAATCCAGCCAAGTGTGCTTTTGGAGTTGGGTCAGGAAAATTTTTGGGATTGATGGTTTCGAAGAGAGGCATAGAGACCAACCCTGATAAAATCAAGGCGATTTTAAATATGGAGCCCCCACGCTCAATAAGAGATGTGCAGAAGTTAACGGGCAGAGTTGCAGCGTTAGGAAGATTCATTTCCAAGTCTGGAGATAAATGTTTGCCTTTCTTTCAAGCGTTGAAAAAGGTGAAGAACTTTGAATGGACACCCGAAAGCCAGGAGGCCTTTGAACAATTGAAGAAATACATGACTGAAGTACCGTTGTAGGCCAAACCTAGTCTTGGGAGATTCTTTACTTATATTTGGCGGTATTTGAATAAGAACTGAGTGCCGTCCTCATTCGGGAGGAAAATAAGGTTCAAAAACCCATCTACTATGTGAGCAAGGTGTTGCACAGGGCTGAGTTAAATTACTCTCCCATCGAGAAGTTTGCTTTGGCATTGATAGTAGCTTCGAGGAAGCCACGACCATACTTTTAGTCACACAAGATCGAAGTCCTGACGGGCCAGCAGTTGAGAAATATTTTGCACAGGCCAAAGGCCAGTGAAAGGCTGATTAAATGGCCAATCGAACTCGAAGAATTTGACATCACGTACTAGCCCCGAACAGCCATCAAGGCTCAAGCATTGGCTGACTTCGTGGTTGAATGTACCATTAGCAACCAAGAAGTCGGGGGGCCGGAGATAGTGACCACCCCTGGAGGAGAGGATAAAGATGAAGAACTTGTACCTGATCTGAAAGAATATTGGGTGCTCTATTTTGATGGAGCATCAAAAACAAAATCTAGTGGTGCAGGTTTAGTCTTGCAAAACCCTGACGGGTTCATAGTCGAATATGCTTTAAAATTGGACTTCCCAATGACCAACAATCAAGCTGAGTATGAAGCATTGATCGCCGGGTTAGGCTTGGCCAGAATCATGAGGGTCAATAACCTCAAAGTTTGTGGAGACTCAAGACTAGTAGTATCGCAAGTGAATGGTGAGTTTAAAGCCAATGATGAAACCATGGCAAAATATTTGAGAGTTGTGAAGGCTATTATGACCCAGTTTGATGAGTGCTATATGGAGCACATTCCGAGAGAAGAGAATGTTAAGGCCGATGCCCTGTCCAAGTTCGCTTCTTCTGAGATAGAGAATTATGCGGGAAGTGTTTACTTCCAGGTCTTGAAGGCCCCGACCATCAACTCGAAATTGGTCGCACCGATCGATGTAGGGGCTGTTGGATAGATCCTATCAAAGCCCAGCTGGAAACCGGATGGCTCCCTGACAATGCCTTGGAGGCACGGAAGCTGTCAGTGAGAGCATTGAGATATGCCTTAATTGAAGGCATCCTTTACAAGAGGTCTTTTATCATCCCATACTTGAAGTGTTTGAGGCCCCAAGAGGCAAAGGAAGCTTTGGAAGAAGTCCATGAAGGTATTTGTGGACAACACTTGGGGGCAGAGCCCTGTCTCATTAGATCACTCGTTTGGGATTCTACTGGTCGGAGATGTTGGCCGATGCACAAAATTATGTCAAGAAGTGTGACAGGTGCCAAAAGCATGCTTCGATTGTAAGGCAGCCGCCTGAGATGTTGACATCAGTTAATTATCCTATCCCGTTCGCAATGTGGGGAATGGATATACTTGGTCCTTTCCTTGTAGCTTCAGCGCAAAGGAAGTTCTTGATAGTGGCCATCGAGTACTTCACCAAGTGGATTAAGGCTAAACCTCTAGCCAAGATAACCACCAAACAAGTTGCCCAGTTCTTTTAGGAGAACATAATTTGCAGATATGGAATCCCACGAATCCTTATGACAGATAATGGGACATAGTTCAACAATGAAGATTTCAAGAAATACTGCGAGGAAAATGCTATTGAGCTTCGTTTTACTTCAGTAGCACACCCGCAAGCTAATGGACAAGCTCGCGGGTGTGCTACTGAAGTAAATTACTTCAGTAGCATACCCCATTTTTGCTAGCTTACGGGGCCAAGGTAGTTGTGCCCCTAGAGATTATGCATGCATCACCTCGAGTTGAGGCATATGAACTAGAGACTAACGAAGAAGGCATGAGGCTCGCCCTCGATCTAATTGATGAGGTTAGGGATGAAGCAAATGCTAGGAATGCAGAGCATCAGAAGAGAGCATCTTTCCACTACAACCAAAGGGTTAAGGAGAGGTTCTTTCGACAAGGCGACTTGGTTCTAAGGAAGATAGAGGCTTCTGGAGTTGACCAGAAGGGAAAGCTAGCCCCTAATTGGGAAGGGCCATATCGAGTCACGAAGATACTAGGACGAGGATCCTACAAGTTGGAGACATTGGACGGGAACGAAGTGCCTCGTACTTGGCATGCTTTAAACCTGAAGATTTATTATGTTTAAGCTATCCTTGTAAGGATTTAGCTTTTTATCTATTTATTATGATAAGTAGAAATAAGGTTCGATGAAACCATTCTAGGGCTTAGTGCCCCGAGTAGGATAGTAGTAGACTATGTAAGGGCTGAACCCACTTCGAATTATTAATGCAAGATTGTTTTCCATTCTATGATTTTAATTATGTACAAGCACCTGTTGAGTGTAAGTCTAGAAAGACCAAGTATCGAAAATAAGTGAACATATGAATAAGGAAAACAAGTGCATAAATAAAAGGCACCCCCAAGGGGCTAAGGTTAAGGTTTAAGTTACAGACCCGAATAAAAGTTAAGTCCCGAAGGACCATAAATGAAAGCTGAAAAGATAAAGCCACAAGCGACTAGCAAGGCCATGCAAGGCCACTTACTCCCATGGAGCAATCCCGTCCTACTCCTTTGAGGATTCTTCTTCACCACTCTCCTCGTCCGAACCCTCCTCTTCTGAATCTTCTTCATCAGAACCACTGCCTGGTTCGGTTGCCACTCCCGATGGCTACGCCACAGTCTCCATAACCTCATTTTCTTCCTCCTCGGAAGAAGAGCTAGAGGAGGAGCTATCTTCATTCCGAAGCATCCTCTTTCCGGAATTGGCTATCAAATCGTGGTGTTTCTCTTCGCAGGCATGGGCTTCTTCCCACGAGAGCCCGAGGAGCTGGAGTCTTGGCTAGCAGCTGGGACAACCCTCTTAGAACCAGAGCCTGATGCCTGAGGAATAGCTGGAGCCCTAGAGCCCCAAGCAGCCCAGTTAGGACAAGGAAAGTTGCTCGGGTCGATCATAAACGGATACTTGTTGCTCACGGCCTTAATAGCTTTATCCCAGCCGATGGACATGTTAACAGGGCGCATCTCATCATCATGGCTGTCCATGAAGTCTAAGAAGGTATCTGACTGCTGATAGGCTTCAACCACCTTGTTGAACTCAATCGCTTTCTTTCTGTGCAAAGAGTTGTACTACTTCAAATAAAATTGAGCAGCTGCCTCAGCCCGGATGGCCCTAAACTCCAAGTCTAGTTTCTCCTCTTGAAACCTTGCTTTCTTCTTTCCTAAGGCCACGTTGTCATCCCTGAAGGTCCGACCCTAACGGGTAGCGGATTGGAAATAGGCATTGGCCTAAAACAAAAGAATTGGTAAGGCACTTACAGTGTCAACATAAGTAAAATATCAAGCTCAAAAGTATGAGTGTTATACCTGATACAAAGCATGTGCCCCAAGGCGCTCAAAGTCTTCCATCTTGTCCCCGACACATACCGTTGCTAAGTTAGTAGGGGTGATAGAACATTGGGACCAATCCAAGGCCATAGTAGGGCATCCCAAGATAGAGTCTTGCTCGTAGATACCCCAATTAGGGATGAAAGGCGATCTCATGTCGCCCTCGGCATTCCTGGACCTCTTTTGAGAACAATCGGCCAGGAAGTGAGGAATCTGCACATCAACAGGATTCGCCAAGGCTTCTGCTTTCTTAATCATCCTTTTGGTGGGGATCGGCTGTTTCAGGATGGTTGTCAATGTCTTCAGCAACTGAAACAAAGAAACGAAAAAATATCAGAATAAGAACAAATGAAGTTCATAATGGACAACAAAGATAAGTTACCCTCAAATGAAAGAAAGGTGAGGCCAGCTTCGATAAGCTTTTTCTCGTTCAAGAAAATTTTAAAATGCACGTGACCATTGTCCGCCAATAGTTTATCTCAGTTTAGGAGCTCTCCATCATTAAGATCACACACGAAGTATGAACTATCTTTCATGTCACCAAATTTTTTTTACAAAGAATTGGCCCCAGTTGCACTTTTTCCACTTGAGAACTACAAACTCTCATGGCCAGAAGTGGTGAGAATATGGGATGGAAAGAGCGTTCACTATGTGAGGGACTTTGGTTCTATGTTGTATATTGATCCACCATTTCTTAGTGTCAGGAGAATTCTTCACTGTAAATATACTCCGGAACATAGTAGTGCTCAAGGGAATGTTCGGATCCCGACACCTTATCATGAAGATTATGATAAATCACCAGGCATTTGGATACAGTTGGCATGGGTGAACTTGAAATTCTTCTAGTAACCTGATGATGAACGGGTCAACGGGAAACCTCAAACCCGCAACGAGAGCACCTTTGGTGATGAATAACCTCTCCGGGTGCCATTTACAAGTTCTGTCGGCCAAACCCGGAGAACAAACCTTAATCACATCTGGAAAACTGTAGGTGTTGGCAATTTACTCAACTTGAAGCTTACTCAACTTACATGAACTATGAAATGAGTCTAGTTTTGAGCTATTAGGGAATGTTTCCCTCATAGTATTTAACAAGTCTAAAAGTGAATCAAAATGACGGTCAATGTACGAAGGAGGTCTCAGTCTAGCCATACCTCTAAGAGATCTTGCCTTTCCTCTCTTGGTCATCGTCTCGGCCATGGAAACTGGGGGAGCAAGCAGGGGCGGAACTAGGGGGCTAGCCCAGGCGCTAGCCCGGGTCGAACCGAAAAAATTAAGTAAATTTTTTTTTTTAGCACGGGCTAATTTTGAAAATGACTATATATTTTTTTTAATAGCCTAGGTTAAATTTTGAAATTTAGAATTCCAAGCCTTGGCCAAGCCAATAACTTCACACAATCTCATTCAAATTCATAGAATAAGAGATTCACCTCTTTATAAAGGTAGTTCTTTAATTATTTTTTCTTATTCTTATTAATATAAGTCAAGATGAAGCAATGATTTCGAACTATATTAAAAAAATCGAGCTTCGCGCCGGATTCGAAGTACAAACTTTTTTTTTGCGCGAGAGCCAACACATTTTTCAGCCCCCGTTGCAAATCGATCCTGGTTCTGCCACTGGGAGCAGGTGCACGATTGCTGTCTGACATGTTTGAAGGTTGAACTTCGACTTGAAACCTTGATAACTAGAGAGCTTGGAAGAAAGAATAGAGAAGAAGATAAGTGAATTGAAATGAAGACTCCTCCCACTCTTTTATAGAAGTTGGATGACCTCCTATAGCAGGTTGAAACACAGCTCGGATCACATTTGCAGGTCATCTATCGTTTATAAACGAAAAAAAAAGATGAAATTCACATGTAATAGATGAAAAGAATCGTAACAATCCATACGATTTCGAAGTAGAAAAGAAGGATTTAAACGAATATGCAGCATCAAGTTACGCCAAAGCACTTAAAAGAGCTTTAAGAGCTAATTACGCTTAAGGAAGATAGATTACCAAAGATTAGCAGTGCTAATCAAAAGATTAATTATATTTGAATTAGAGAAGGGTTGATAATCAACAACCGAGTATTGAAGAGCATGATTGAATGTTGATGAAGAAGATGCAAACGCCGCGAAAAAGCTCCGAAAGGCACGACAAGGTACCGGAGGAAGGCCAGCCAACCTCTTGGTAGCCGAGTAGGTGCTAGAGGAAGGTGACAAGGCTGTCGCGTGCCTATCAAATAATAATATCTAACAAATCCTTCTAACTATGTAGTAGGGTAAGTCAGAGTCGATCCCACAGAGACAAACGTATCAATCACTAGTTGTTTCTGATTTAATTTGGCTAAGCAAGTAACACAATAAATATTGAGAAATTATTAAACTAATTTTATACTAAAGAGAATTGTGTTTGTATTAATCAAATATTAAAAACATCCAGAATTAAGTGTCCCCACTAGCATGAATTGATGTAATTGTGAATTCCCGCCCCAATTAATCGTACGCTGCTCAACAGGAAAGATGCGCCCTATAAATACCAATAACCTCTCTCGAGTATTAATGGCTTCTCTTAAAATACAATCAAGCCTATTCTCATGGTATCATGCATATTAGAGACATTAATTACAGCACCCTAAATTCCTAACAATCCATTCTACCTATTCTCATGGAGAATTTCATGTTCTTACTGGATAAATCACAACCATCTAATCCAACTCTCGTTGATAATTAGATATTGGTTCAAACAATACACATAATCACGTCTGATTTGTAATTGCTAATTAAAACAACTCAATAAGCAAGAACAATTAAACAATCAAATTGGGGGAATTGGGAAAATCACACATCAATCATAACTAGGGTTCTACTTAACCCTAGATTAATTATCTACTCACTCATGATTGAATTAATAAAACAAGAATTAATAATTGAACACATAATTATAAGAATAGAAGAAAAACCTTTAATCTTGATCTTCAAAGAAAATAAATATTCTCCCAAAAATCTCCAGAAGAAAGTGTTTACAAAGTTGTGTCTAATAATAATATTTTTCGATCCCCCCAATTCATAACCTAGATGAGTTTATATATTGTTACAAGGCTAAAATAATTGTTACAATTAAATAGAGCCCAGCTGGAATAATAATTAAAATCGGTTCGGGAAATAATATAAATACGAGATAAACCAGGAGACTACAACATGTATGGCAGTTGGCACTTGTAATTTAAATGGGAGACATGTACTGGTGCCTGTGGGTCCAGTCTTTTTAATTTGTTTTGTTGCACCGTATGCATGCATGTGAGGAAAGTCACAGGGCCCGCGCTGGAAGAAACCACTCTCCTGACTTGTGTGTGTGTCTCACGCGCAGCTACACTGATCTGGTTTGGACAAATAAAGCGCAGAACTTGCATGCAACAGCCCCCGCGCGTGTGATGATAAAACAGCGCATGTTTGGTACAGAAAATTCTGCACGGCTGTTCGAAAATTGCACGGCCCACATGCAACTCCTGTTCTCTCTTTTTGTTTCCACACGGCTATTCCAAAAATCGCACGGCTATTAATAATTTTCTGACCCCTGCTTCAAAGTGGTACCTGTTGATCACAAAATTCTGCTCCAAAATACTTAGAAACGAACCGAAATTTTATTCTTTCTCCTCATAAATTCATAAAATCATTCCTTCGAATTAAAAACACCGTAAAATCATCAAATAATGTCAAATCCCTTCCAACTTGGCATTTATTTATTTCCTGCAACAAACTCAAATAAAACTAATTAAATCAACACGATTATTCACAAAAGCACCGTAAATGTGGGAATAAAATCCTATAAAATATATATAAAATACATTCTATCAAATATCCCCACACTTAGCACTTTGCGCGTCCTCGTGCAAACTAACATAAAAACTATACTAACTAATTAGTACCACTTCCGTAGGTGATCACGGTTGCATTTAACATATGCAACAAGTCCTTTAAACCCCTAGGTAGCCCTAGTGGACGAGTAAGGTCTCGTGAGGGTTTATAGAAGATATACCCACAAAATCAAATATTTTCAATCACCAAGTCTTAAACATGCAACAATTCATAGTACTCCACATATGCAAACCTCAATCACACAACAATCTGAGAAGATCTGAAAGTACACCACTTGCACAAAACAATCCAAGTATGCACACGTTGTCTTGACAGACAAAAATATCATGAAATAAACATCAAAGTCTCCTTCAATAAGTAAGCATGCCGTGGATAGAAAATCTCACATTGCTCTCAATTTACACAAGTGTATAGGTGTTTGCGTTTCACTCAAGTTCAATCAAAATAGACATGTGCTACCATATGCTTGGTTGTCCACCAAATCTCCACTACTTCGTATATGTGCATGCACAAATCAAAAGGTCTTCATTAAAGGTTGTAATGGGGCTTAGGTATGGGGTGGGATATAAAAAAAAATAGGCTCACAAGTGGCTAAGCTTGATAAACTAATAGAGCATAATGTTCACTTTTAATTGCAGCACCCAACATGAATAGTAGATCATGTAAAAGATAATTAAACTTTCACAAGCATTAAACCCATAAGTACATCATTATGTACTTTCCACTTTCACATTGCAATAAGCAATGAACAATAACTATCATTCGATCTTCTTCAAATTTATTCTTTTTTTTTCTTTTTTTCTTTTTCTTTTTTTTTCTCTCTTTTTTTTTTTGAAGATCAAGCAACCACATTATATAATTCCCACCAAAATATCAAACCTTAACAAAGAAATCCCCACACTTGAACATTCACCCACCCTTAAGTTGAATCACAATGCTCTACTAGTAAATCAAGATAAGAATAAATAAGTAGGCTCAAAAATTATAGAGTGGTGATAATTGAAAGAAACAGATATAAGCTCAAGGGGGCTTACTAAGGATATAACTCATAAGGATAGTGTTTAGGTCAATGAGGTTAATCCTAGTGCCTTTATCATTTTCATGCACACACACAACATGTAATCTCAACAAGGTATCAAAACAAGTTCTAGAGCAATGCTAATTGACGAACAACACACAACAAAGAAATTCGATTGATATAAAATGTATCAATCATTAATTAGGCTCAAAATCTCACAAGGTGAAAGCATGCTCGACTCACTAAATTTGACTAAGAAGCATCTCAAGTTTTTAAATTTTCGAAAGCACACACAAGGAATTATCAAGCAACAAATGATTTTTATTCTATGATACAACACTCAGAATTAATCATGCAAAATTAGTCTACAAAATGTGTACTTATCCTCGCTAACATGCTTTTGACATGACAATTATATACAAAATGTTTTCTATTTTTTAATTTTTTTTTGGTTTTTTATCATATATAATTTTTTTTTGGATTTTTTTACACTAAGAACGTATCCCCACACTTAAATGGTTCATTGTCCTCAATGAATAATTTAATAAAAGAAAGAAAATAAATAAAATCTAACAGTCCTAAAAAATACAAAAAGAATAATAATAAAAAAAAAATTATACAAAAAAAAAGGTTAGAAATACTCCCCTAATAGCCATGAAGTGTCCTCAAAAAAATAATTGAAGTGGATTGAACTTGTTGGCTCCTTTGAATTAAGATTTCTGCTCCAGGTTTCCTTTATATAAAAGTCTTTGAAAATCTAACACAACAAACAAGTAGCTCAGTTGGTTGTAGTGTTGCACTTGAGAGCCACATGCTTGGCTTCCCATGGTCAGGAGTTCAAATCCCATTGGCAACATTATTTTTGTCTAGGCAGCCTTCTAGACAGCAGCATGGAACTCATGAAGGATTGGACGGATGGGCCTGCAACATCAACAGTTGGGCCTGCAATTGGGCTCGTCAGGAAACTAGGCTCTTCAAGAAAAACTTTACTGGGCCAGGACCGTTCAACAAGTAATGCAACTATGCAAGCTGTAATTGGGCTCCGCCAGAAAATTTGATGCGCGCGCGTGTATGAGAATTAGACAATTGTGATGCAGAGAATATAAACCGCGGGATCAAGAACTCTATACCCTGGTATTGAGGTGCGGAAACAACCATTAAGAAACAGATAAATGTGCACGCCCGTATCACAATTTGCACCACCAACAATTTATTCATGTTCCTTTTTTTTCCTAGTAGGAACTTTGACATTGTTCCTTCTTTTATTTTTCCTTTAAAAATTTCTGAAACACTTCACACAAAATTATCAAGGCATCTTGCGGGAAAAAAAATAAAAATAAAAATCTAATCTAAAAAAACAAAAAAATGAAATAAAAAATTTACTAACCTTATAAAAATCATGGGTTGCCTCACAAGAAGCGCTTTTTTTTAAGGTCACTAGCTCGACCTTCTTATCAATAACTAGATCTTCAATTAGGTGAAAAAACAAACAAATGTACATATCTCCTAATTCGAATTAATCTAGTAATGTGAGCACCAATTAAATTACCAAGAAGATATATAAATTGACATGTAAGGCTCATGTGATGCTCAAGAATTTTCGGCAAGTGAAAGTATTTAGAAAAATCATCTCCAACATGGCTATAATTACTTTTCACAAATTCCTCCCAAATTGGGTCAACAAAAGGCATACACATATTTTCAATTTTAACATCATTCAAGTCAAGTTTATCCAAATTCGGTTCTATCTCATCTACCACAATTGGAATCACAATATCCTTATTCAAATTTATATCTACCACAACCATACTATCATCCTCATCAAATAGCATGCAAAAAGAGTCATCTAAGAAATCAATCTCATTACTATCAAACGAGTTTTCACACGAGTTAATTTCTTGAGAAGCATATTGGTCAATAAGAGTGAGACTTTCAAAATCATCATCAAAATCATCATAATCATAAAAAATTAGCTCACTATTACTAACCTCGTTTGGTGACTCTTTGAACTCCTTACCACTCCACAAAGTTGCATCATCAAATTGACTCATTGGTATTTTCTCCGTTTGAGAGCGCCTCTCAACGAATTCAGTTACCTCTTGAGCTAGTTGAGCAATTGAGTTTTCAATCAACTTACCTTGAGTTTTCAACTCATTAAGACTTGTCTCAACCTCTTCATTCTTGCTCAGCTGTGCAACAACAACTCCTTCCAAAAGATTTTCCAAGTTGGATTTCTGTGGTGGCTGAGGTGGATTGTCTTGGTAGGAAAAATTAGTGTAATCTTCCCAACCAGAAGTGTAAGTATCAGCATAAGGATTATATTGTGGTGGCTGGTGAGGGTGGTCATGGGTATTATAATAAAAATTACCATCCCAAAATTGTGTTTGATTTGGGTAGTAAGGGATATTAAATTGGCAAAAATTTTGAGTGTGTCCCTGTATACCACAAACATCACATGTAGCAACCAAATAAGAATTTCTTGACTCTACTTCATCGATCTTTTCAGATAATGCCTGCATAGTCTCAACCAATGCCTCCATGCTTTCTTCTTGCTCCTCTCTTCACTCGCTTAATTTCTTGTTATAGGAATCTGAAAATCAATTTTACAAGAAACAAGAAAAACCACAAGCAAAGATCAAACAGAACAAGAATAATAGCCGAAGCAACACAACTAAATAACTTGGCCAAACTAACTCAAAAATTAACTAATCTAACACTGCTTTGTCCCCGGTAGCGGCGCCAAAAATTTGACAAGGCTGTCGCGTGCCTATCAAATAATAATATCTAACAAATCCTTCTAACTATGTAGTAGGGTAAGTCAGAGTCGATCCCACAGAGACAAACGTATCAATCACTAGTTGTTTCTGATTTAATTTGGCTAAGCAAGTAACACAATAAATATTGAGAAATTATTAAACTAATTTTATACTAAAGAGAATTGTGTTTGTATTAATCAAATATTAAAAACATCCAGAATTAAGTGTCCCCACTAGCATGAATTGATGTAATTGTGAATTCCCGCCCCAATTAATCGTACGCTGCTCAACAGGAAAGATGCGCCCTATAAATACCAATAACCTCTCTCGAGTATTAATGGCTTCTCTTAAAATACAATCAAGCCTATTCTCATGGTATCATGCATATTAGAGACATTAATTACAGCACCCTAAATTCCTAACAATCCATTCTACCTATTCTCATGGAGAATTTCATGTTCTTACTGGATAAATCACAACCATCTAATCCAACTCTCGTTGATAATTAGATATTGGTTCAAACAATACACATAATCACGTCTGATTTGTAATTGCTAATTAAAACAACTCAATAAGCAAGAACAATTAAACAATCAAATTGGGGGAATTGGGAAAATCACACATCAATCATAACTAGGGTTCTACTTAACCCTAGATTAATTATCTACTCACTCATGATTGAATTAATAAAACAAGAATTAATAATTGAACACATAATTATAAGAATAGAAGAAAAACCTTTAATCTTGATCTTCAAAGAAAATAAATATTCTCCCAAAAATCTCCAGAAGAAAGTGTTTACAAAGTTGTGTCTAATAATAATATTTTCGATCCCCCCAATTCATAACCTAGATGAGAGTTGTGTCTAATAATAATATTTTTCGATCCCCCCAATTCATAACCTAGATGAGTTTATATATTGTTACAAGGCTAAAATAATTGTTACAATTAAATAGAGCCCAGCTGGAATAATAATTAAAATCGGTTCGGGAAATAATATAAATACGAGATAAACCAGGAGACTACAACATGTATGGCAGTTGGCACTTGTAATTTAAATGGGAGACATGTACTGGTGCCTGTGGGTCCAGTCTTTTTAATTTGTTTTGTTGCACCGTATGCATGCATGTGAGGAAAGTCACAGGGCCCGCGCTGGAAGAAACCACTCTCCTGACTTGTGTGTGTGTCTCACGCGCAGCTACACTGATCTGGTTTGGACAAATAAAGCGCAGAACTTGCATGCAACAGCCCCCGCGCGTGTGATGATAAAACAGCGCATGTTTGGTACAGAAAATTCTGCACGGCTGTTCGAAAATTGCACGGCCCACATGCAACTCCTGTTCTCTCTTTTTGTTTCCACACGGCTATTCCAAAAATCGCACGGCTATTAATAATTTTCTGACCCCTGCTTCAAAGTGGTACCTGTTGATCACAAAATTCTGCTCCAAAATGCTTAGAAACGAACCGAAATTTTATTCTTTCTCCTCATAAATTCATAAAATCATTCCTTCGAATTAAAAACACCGTAAAATCATCAAATAATGTCAAATCCCTTCCAACTTGGCATTTATTTATTTCCTGCAACAAACTCAAATAAAACTAATTAAATCAACACGATTATTCACAAAAGCACCGTAAATGTGGGAATAAAATCCTATAAAATATATATAAAATACATTCTATCAGAAGGCCCAGCCGACCTCCTGGCAGCCGACCAGGTGCCAGAGGAAGGCTTTGACCGACCTCCTGGCAGCCGAGTAGGCACCAGATGAAGGCCTTGGCCGACCTCCTGGCAGCCGACCAGGCGCCAGAGGGAGGCCTAGATGACCTCTTGGCAGCCGAGTAGGCACTAGGGGAAGGCCTAACCGACCTCCTGGCAGCCGACCAACTGGCAGGGGAAGGCTTCGGCCGACCTCTTATCGGTTGGTTGGCCATTTGATGATTCTGACACCTCGAACGACATTCCAACATGATCAACGACCTTCCAACATGATCAACGACCTTCGAAGATGTTCAACAACCTTCGAACGTCAGGTTAGATGTTCGAAATATGTTTGGTTGATCGTTATTCAGGAAAAAACGGCATCCAAAACCAAGCACCGTTTAGTGTCATTTTATGCCATTTAACGTCGTTTAACGCTGTTTAAACATCGTTTAGGGCTGATTAGTGTTGTTTAGCGCCGTTTAGTGTCGTTTTATGCCTTTAACGTCGTTTAACGTTGTTTAAACGTCGTTTAAGGCTGATTAGTGCCGTTAAGCATCGTTTATTGTCATTTTATGCTGTTTAACGCCATTTAATGTTGTTTAAACGTCGTTTAGGGCTGATTAGCGTTGTTTAGATCCGTTTATCGCCGTTTAGTGCCATTTTATGTCGTTTAACGTTGTTTAAACGTCGTTTAAGGCTGATTAGTGCTGTTTAGCGTCGTTTAGCACTGTTTAATGTCGTTTAACGTCGTTTAACGCTGTTTAAACGTCATTTAACGCTGTTTAAACGTCGTTTAAGGCTGATTAGCGTTGTTTACCATCGTTTAACATCACCATAAACGCGTCGGTCGCCCCACACTTTACATCAAAACTATACTCGTGAAAACACTAGTGTATAAGGATAAACTCTCATCCGAGTCTCGAAAATGGCAAACATAACTTCAAAAAAATCAGATCAGTTTTCCTAGAAGTTGGGGGACAAATGATATGGGCTAAAAGTAAACCCTAAAGACACATTTAATGTTACATTAAATAGACCCAGCATGGTCCAAATGTGGGGCCCGTTAGTGGGCCCAAGCCCCTAATTAAATATTAATTTCGTAATTAATATTAAGGGATATAAACAGTTGAGCAATAAGAGACCGACAAGGAAACGATATCTTTAAGAGTAGCCTCCAAGGCACCCAATTCGATAAGGAAACGGACTCCTACAAGGAAGGAGTCTAGAACCTTCCTCAAGGTGGTGGCTTGCCCACCAATTCATCAAATCCTACCATAATTATAAGGCTCTTACAGCCTATATAAAGGGTCTGACCCCTCATTCTCAGAACTACGTTTTTGGCTTGATTCTCATAACGAGATACGTAGGCACTCTGTGAGAACCGATTAGTCTCAAACACGGAAACAACCATTAAAGCTCGAAGCTCACCAACCCTAGTATTAATTAGGTGTAGACCCTAGTTTTTATTCCACAACAACTGTTCATGTATCAATTCATTATAAATACATTGAATTCGAGCTCGAACTTTTATCAAACTAATATCTTTGTTTGTGTATCGATTCGTTAAAAAAAATATTATTCACAAACATGTTCTCTAACTGTTCACTAACATGTCTTACGAGCTAATACTCATGAATGTCTCACGAATACTAAATCATGAACATATCATAAACACTGCTCATGATCCATATTCACAAACATGTTAATATTTTTTCTAAATTTTTTTATTCCATTTAAATCAAAAGAAATCAGGAGATAAAATCTTGAAAACTAGAAACATGCTTCTAAATTACACTTATCAACGACTCGAATTTGGATCGTATTTAGTTAATACATAATTAACTAATGTTATAATTTACAGTGTAACACGTGTTACAATTTAATTATTTATAATAAAATAATGCACATATCTAACAAAAGAAAACAATGAATAGACAAAATAAACGGGTTAATTATCAAATAGGTCACTCGTTGCGGCCAAATATATCAAGTAGGTCACTCATTGCAAAACTGACTCATTTGAGTCACTCATTCGACAATTTATATCAAGTACGTGGCGGGAGATTTTTCGATGACCGGAATCAGAGTTTGAGATTTTTTTTCGAGATTTTGCTTTAATAAATGTATCGATGGTGCTATGTTAATATACATATGTTTTTGTTATATTTTTTTCAAACAAGTTTCGTTGTCGTCGGAATTTTTAGTTTTGACCAGAATCGGAGTTTGGATTTTTTTTTCGAGATTTTGCTTTAGTAAATGTATAGATAATGCTATGTTAATGTACATATGTTTTTGTTAGATTTTTCTGGGCTAATTTCGCATCGCCGGAATCTGGAATGGGTCACCGGAATCTGGGCTTGTGATCTTCTTGATAAAATTGTCGAATAAGTAACTCAAATGAGTCAGTTTTGCAATGAGTGACCTACTTGATATATTTGGCCGCAACGAGTGACCTACTTGATATCTTTGGCCGCAACGAGTGACCTATTTGATAATTAACCCCAAAATAAACTAACGTATTATTCCGTAGATATTTACATTTACAATTATTTACTAATTATCGTGAATTTAAGAACTCCTATGAAATGTTAATTAAATATGTTCATAAACATATATATCGAGTTTGTGCACGAACTCAATTATGAACCATATTCACGAGCTTATTTATGAACATGATTCACGCATTATATCAACGAACTTGTACACGAATCACGAACAATATAATCGATTTGTTTGCGAACTTTCGAGCCGAACTATGTCGTGGTTAAGTTTAGCTCATTTATGACACGAACCTTAAAATTGTGTTCATGTTTGACTCATTTACAAATCGAATCGAACTCGAACCAAACTTTTTTCAAGCCAGACATCGAACTGTGTGTATCGACTCATTTATAGCCCTAGTTGGCACCTTAGAAGATCTATATCAATTCATCATCTCATTTTTCTCATATATATGTAATTATGTAAATTTAAATATTTTAAAAAATAACTATTTTATTATTATAATTAAAAAAAATTATAAATCATTTTTGTAATTAATTACCGGCATAACTTGTAAGTCATCCAGAGAAAGTGATATCCATCATAATTGATTATTTAAAAAGTACTGCTTTAACCACAAAATGGATCTAGGCTACAATTGAACGATGTATCTATAAACGGGACACCAAGTTCATCAACTCCTTATTCGAAAATAACAAAAATATCATTTTAAAATTCATGTAGTGAACTTAAATATAATTTAAGAAATGTAGACAAGAACCTATTTCGTTTAGTTTTATTCTTTTAATATTTATTAAAAATTATTGTTTCAATTGTACTTAATTGATTGCAATTGCAAAAAAGTTATGACTCGGTACAAATTATTGAGATGACAATAGTTTTAAAGAATAATAAAAGTTACCCTCTCTAAAAAAAAGGATTTTTTTCATTAAATTTGTGTATTCTTTCGAATGAACTCGTTCTCAAGAATTATTTCAAAGATTCTTGTTCTAAAAATTCTTTTCTTCAACATTAAAACTTTTGATCTAAAGGTTTTCGGGATGAGAAGTACTCATCCAGACTCATCCAAAAATGTTTTATCTATCTTCGAAAAGGACGTGTGCTGAATGTGCTTGTCTTAAAAAGACTCTACTTGATAAGGACTTGTTTGGAAGATGCTCACTTGAGGGGGCTCACCCTTTTTTCAAAAATCCAAGGGAGGTGATGAAGGACTTGTTTGGAAGATGCTCACCTGAGGGTAGGGCTGGCAATTTCGGGTTGCGGGTCGGGTCAGCAGACTCGAATCGCATTTTTGACCCAACCTGAACCCGACCCGAAAATTTAATAGGTACAGGTGCTCAACCCGAACCCGACACGAATGGGTTTCGGGTCGTTTTCGGGTAACCCGACCCGAAATTTAATTTTTTAAAATTTAAAAAATAATATATATTAAAAATAATATTTATTAAAAATAATATATATATTTAAAATAATATATACTAATTAAAAATATATATATTAATAATAATAATAATAATATTATAAATAATATAAATAATTTATATATTAAAAATAATTATATATATATATTCGGGTCAGTTTCGGGTAACCCGAACCCAACCCAATTTTTTTGGGTCAAGTTAGGGTCAACCCGAAACCGACCCGAATCCGAAAAATATAAACCCGAAACCGACCCATGCGGGTTGTGTTCGGGTCGGGTTCGGGTCACGGGTCCAAAATTGCCAGCCCTACCTGAGGGTGCCCTTTTTTCTAAAATCCAAGAAGGATGTGTTTTGAAGACAAGCCTTCAAACATCAATTATGTCCAATTTTGGTAAGGGCTAATGTTGTTAGGATTTAACATATTGGACACGTTTTGATGAACTTTTAAGAAAAATTTGAGAGGATGTGTTCCCATGATGATTTGTATGATGCGTCCTAAGTGTTTTTAGTTGTGTAATTTGGAATTCAAACATGTTCAATCTTTATTATTTAGAATATATTTCTATGAATATGTGGCTAATTTTTATTGGATTTTAGCTTGTTAAGTTTATTTTGAATGGTTGTAGAAAGAAGTGCATAATATATGTGTCCGATTATATGTTTTGGAACTTAGACCTGTTTGGACTCTATCATATAGTTCTGAGTCATTAGAAGGAATGAAAGTGTTACTTGAAGAATATTTTTGCTACCTTATTACTTAGGCAAGACTTAAGGATTCAAAGAGTAGTGCACTTAGGATACGTCTTAATTGCAAACGTTAATAGAATGGTATATCCAAGGTCTTATTCTGTATCTTAAAGAGTTGTCCTCATCAAAAACTTTTAGGATATCATGCATCAATATTTTTGTTATACCCGAAATTTGTTATGGGTAATTATTTCAATTTGGATTTTCAATTTTTTTGACCTTTTTAAGGAGTTGGTCAGAGGATGCGTCCTTCCAATATTAGGGCGGGACGTTTGCATGTAAATTTCTTACAATGTTATAATTAGGAGTGGTTTACGAGTAAGGATGGAGACATGACTTGAAGACTACTAAATATACTTATTTGAGAAAACACTTGAAGATATGAAGATGGTTGTAGGATGTCCTCTGAGGAATAGGTTGGAGGATGTTGTGTGTGCTTTTGGGAGACTTATTCCCGTATTCAATGAGTTGTCCTTGTTGGAAAACTTTAAGAAAATTTTGCACTTTGCACCTATATGTTTGGGATAACTTACACTAAAATCTAGTAGGTTATCCCCATCAGAGGGTAAAGATGCATCTTAACATTTGGGGTAAGTCATGGATATAAGATGAGTGGTATTTTTATGCTATTTATTCACTATTTTTTGGTTTAAATTCGGCACTTAAAATCAAGTTTTGTTACATTTCTATGTTTTTTTTATGTAATTTTTACGTAAAGAGTTGAATTCTCTAAAAAGATAATTTTTGGTGGTGTTTTGTTGCACTTTGACACTAAAAGAGTGGAATTATAACTTTAGGAATCGTGGAGGCATGAAAGAGCATTTTAGAACTTTGGAAGAGCGCTATAAGCATGAAAGAAAAGAAAAGTAAGCCCAAATGTTAGCCAAACAAAAAGAACACTATCCAATCATTTGTTTCGCTACATCACGGAGAATTACATGGAACCTTCACTATGCAAGACGCGTAGTGCCTTTTTTGTATTTTGAACTGTGGGAGAGATGGAAGTATATATAGATTTGAGGAGACACATTGGAGAAAGAATCATTCTAGAGGGGAAAGGATCCAACCTTTAGCCTTACTCTTGAACTTGTAATTTTTATATTCATTTCGAGTTTTGTATCTCTTTCATCCATTTTAACGTAGATCAATCCGTGGAGGGATTAGCACTTTTGGTTGAGGTTTGGAAATTCGTGATCTTGTAATCATTTACATTCCGTACTAGCTTTTATCATTGTAATGATCGCTTTGGTTTATGTTTTGAATTTTATGCAACCCGTGATGGGTTTAGTTGTTAACTAATTCCTTTCATGAGAGTTTAATGGATTTCTCCTTTATAAAGATTTGATTTGTGTGCTTGCGTGAATGATTCTAATGGGGATATATCTTGTGTACTTTGTGCTTATTGTTAGAATATCTAGCCAACACTTTATTTGTTAATTGACGTAGAAGTAGGAGTGAATATGTTAACTAGAACTGGGTCACAAGCATGTGGTCAATGGATGGATCATATACTCGTAGGGAGAGATAGAGATAGAACTCCTTACCACATGTAATCACAGATAGAACATGAAATTGAATCCGATTTAGTTAAGTAAACGCATAAATAAATGGTTTATAAGGCCTAACTGGAGACCACAACATTTCTGACCACTTAGTAGATATAGTTGAGAGATGATACAATTGCATAGGGATATCTTTTGTATCACCATTATTCTAGATAAATATACCACCAGAATTTATTTTATGTTTGTCTCTTGATCATCAAAGAAAGGAGAATGAAATTGAACTCTATAGGGCTATAAACGAGTCGATACGCTCATGAACAATTCGATGTCCGGCTCGAAAAAAGTTCAGTTCGTGATCAATTCGATCTGTAAATGAGTCAAACATGAACACAATTTTAAGGTCAGTGTCGTAAATGAGCTGAACTTGAGCACGATAACAAGTTCGATTATATAATTCCTGAACAAGTTCGTTGATATAGTTCGCGATTCATGTCTGTTGTGCCCAAAATAACCATGGGATGGATTTAGGCCCATTAATCCCTAGGGTTCAATTCTTACAAGCCAGAAGATAAGTCTAGTATGAGACATAAAGATCAGATATAAAGAAATGAGTATCTGATAGAGGAATGACTAAGTAACTATGAAGATCAGGAGGTTCCCAAAGGCCTGGAAGCTGATCAGATTACCAAAGGACCAGGTTCCTCCCAGCAGAAGAGTTTGAGTTAGCATAGTGATAGCCACAGAGAGCGTTAAGAGCATATGAAGACATCAGATGAGTTATCCAGCCTAACATGTTTGTTATTTGTGCAGGTACAAGTATTTGGAAGGAGGTTCCTTAGTAACATGTCCCGAAATAAGGAGGTTCCTGAGAAACAGGCTCCTGAGATATAGGTTCCTGAGCATCAGGTTCCTAAGAGTAATTGACAAAACATTCTAGAAGCTATCTAGAACAGATAAACGAATTATTATTGGAGTATAATTCTAGGGCGCAGATGATCCTAGAATATCTCTAATATACGAGAGAATTATAATGGGGTACGAACTCGAGTTCTACTCTATTTCATCAACTAGTTCGTGAAAGGCTTTAAAGGAACCTGAGTCCAACATGAACTAGGCAATCGAATACAACTATTCCAGCAGAGTCAGATTCGCATTTGAACTACGTGAGCTTGATTCCTATATAAAGGATACGTAGGCACCTTGAGGGGGGACGAATTCAGCTCTCTGATTTTCTCTAAAGGCATCTGAGATTATTGGACACACCCTTAAGCTCAGCTCACCCCCAAACATAACCCAAATCTTCCATTGAACAGTTGATCGTTAGCCTTACAACTCATCGAGAACCTCACAAAAGTTGTTACGAAATCAACTCATCAATATTGGCGCTAGAAGGAAGGGAGTTAGCATCTTAAGAGTGGAAAGATGGCAGGCAATTCGGATAACGAAGCAACCCGTTCTGTGGAGAAAACCCATGATGGTGATGAACGTACTCATCAGGGAAAGAAGGTTACCTCAGCAGACGTGCTGGAGGTTTTGAAGACTTTCGGAGAACGATTATCAACCCTGGAGCAGGCTTCAAGCAGGAAGAAAAATAAGGCCAAGAAAGGGAGGAAATTGAAGGTTACTCCTAAGCAGTTGGACTTTGAAGAAAAAGAACCTGAACCTGAGAACGAATTTGAAGAGGAGGAGGAAGAACCAAAGTAGGATGATGATGATGATGATGATGAAGAGCTAGAGAATCCTGAGAAGAATAAAACTCCTACTAAGAAGGTGCAGTCCCATGTTCGTACTGAGTCCAAGGGAAAAAAGAAGAATAAAATAGGAGGTTCCTCGCAGAAAAAGAAGAAGAGCAATGAGCCATCTGTGGAGATAATTGAGGACGATGAAACATTTTCAGAAGAAACCAGTGAGGAGTCTAGTACTGCAGAGTCGCAAGAGGATGAAGGGACGAGTAACAAGACAAAGGCAGAGGCTGTCGGAGAGGTAACTGCTGAAGATGTCAAGAAAATACTAGCTCAACTCAGAGATGAAAAGTCTCTTGCTGCTAGACCCATAACTGCTTCTCCCTTTACCACGAAGGTTCGAAAGTCAGCTTTACCTAGATCCTATAGACCTTCGAATGAGTTGAAGTTTGATGGAACCACCGACCCAATTGAATACTTGAGTCGTTTCGACACAGAGATGGATGTTTATCAAGTGAAGGAAGCAACAATGTGTAGGTTATTGGCTGCAACTCTGCAGGGTGGTGCTCATCAATGGTTCAAGTGGTTACCTGCAGATTCAATTGGTTCATGGGAAAGTATGGGAAAACTCTTTGTTACTCAGTTCAGGGCATCTGTTGCATTCGCACCACCTACCAACACCCTGGCCAACATTAAATAGAGACCTAACGAGACGTTGACAGAATACTTCAAAAGGTTTAATGCAGAGGTTCCGAAAGTTAGGAAAGCATCTGAGGAGACCATAAAGAACTTCTTGATTGTTGGAGTTAAAAGGGGTTCTGATTTCTAGAAGGATTTGCAAGGGAAGGAACCTGAGACGCTAGCGGATTTCTATTCTCATGCAGAATATTTTCGTCTGGTGGAAGAATCTCTAGCTGATTTGAAGAAAGATCTAGATTTTGAGAGACAAAATGGATGGTCAGGAAACAAGAGGTCAAGGCCCAGAAGCCCTAACAATCGTGATAGTAAGAAGGTGGTCAGTCGTATATCTCAAGTGAAACCTGAAGTTGAAGCTGTGAATCCTACTCGACCTGCCATGAGTCAGGTTCCACCACCAGCTTCCTACAACAACAAGCATGAGAGACTTGTCTATGAAACTTTTACCCCTTTGGTGGCTCCAATTGACCATATCTATGCGGTGAATGAGAAGTCTTCATGGTTTAGGAAGCCCATCAAGAATGGTTCTCCCGGAAATAAGAACGAGCGTCCATATTGTGATTTTCATGACAACAATGGGCATAACACTACATATTATCACCATCTGAGGGATTTAATTGAAACTCTAATCAGGCAAGGGCAGTTAACCGAGTGGGTAGCTCAGGAGGGAAAGAAGTATAGAGAGGAAAAGACGCAGAAGGCACCGGAACCTGTCTTGATGGAGGGACCACCTAAGGCTAGATGCATACGTACTATTATCGGAGGTCCCCATATTGGAGGGAATAGCAGAAACTCCATGGAAAGGTACACTCGTGAAGCTAAAGAGTGTCCTTTGACTAATGTTTGCAATCTATCACAGAGGTCTCCCAGATTGTTCGAAGGGAAAGATGCAGATATTACATTCAACAAAGAGGATACTTCTTGGGTACATCATCCCCATACAGATGCTTTAGTAATCAAAGCAGGAATTGGGTCTTATGAGGTTCAGTGAGTGCTAATGGATAATGGAAGCTCTGTGAATCTACTGTCGTACTCAGCTTTCAAGAAGATGCATTTTCTGGATAGGGATTTAACTCCGACGAAGGATACTTTGTATGGCTTCACCAATAACCAGGTCCCCATCAAAGGTAAGATTCATTTACCAGTGACTTTAGGTGATAAGCCTTGCTGCATTACATAGTTATCAGAATTTATTATAATAGAGGACAACATGAATTATAATGCAATCCTTGGGAGACCAATACTGAAGGAGATGAGGGTGGTAACCTCAATTTATCACCTAACTATGAAGTTTCCAACGCCAAGTGGTATTGGTGTAGTTCGAGGATGCCAGTACGAGTCTAGAGAATGCTACACTAAAGCTTTGCAACATGCTGTTATGGCTGCTAAGTTACCTGAACCAATGGATGAGGTTCCTGATGATTTTCCAGGGAAGAATCCGGATGACATAACAGTCGATTTACATAGTCATCCATTAGAGGGTTTTATGTCAGCATTATGCAGAGCAGTAAGAATTAAAGAGATCACAGAAGAGGAACCTCATGCTGAGATTCCAATTTTTCGGGGACCAGATACCCCTTACTTGATGTTAGAAAGTGCACCCCCTATGGACGGAGATGGTGATGTGTGTATGGCAGAAGAATTGGATGATGAAAAATCTCGAAAAATGAAGCATAGTGGATGTAGTGAGGATAGTCAGCCAGTATCTAAGAGAAAGAATATCATGCATGAGGCGTATGTACCACCTATTGTTGAAGAACTTCAAGAGGACTTGGTTGCAGAGATGGATATAGATTTGGATCCTCGAATGCCAAAAATAGTGGTCAAGGCTGGACCAGCTGGTGAGACATTGGAGGTGAAGATAAATGATAAGTATGGTACAAAGGTGTTGAAAATTAGAGCTCACCTAGAACCAACTCTGAAAGAATCTCTTGTTTCTTTCTTAAGTAAGAACCTGGATGTCTTTGCTTGGTTCCATGCAGATATGGAAGGAATAGATCCAAAGGTTATATTTCACAAATTGAATGTTGATCCAGAGAAGAAAGGTGTGAGACAGAAGCAAAGACCTGTTAGTGGAGAGAGAGCTCAGGCATTGAAAGAAGAAGTTGATAGGTTGCTGGATGCAGGTTTGGTCAAGGAATCTTTCTATCCTATATGGTTAGCAAATTCTATTTTGGTAAAGAAGCCCAATGGGAAATGGAGGACTTGTGTGGACTTCACAGATCTCAACAAAGCATGCCCAAAGGATAGCTTCCCGTTGCCACGAATCGACCAGTTAGTGGATGCAACAGCTGGACATGTCTTACTCAGCTTCATGGATGCATATTCAGGTTACAATAAAATCCCTATGTATGAACCTGATCAGGAACATACTTCTTTTATTACGGATAGAGGTCTCCATTATAATGTATTCATGTCATTTGGATTGATTAATGCTGGAGCCACATATCAACGACTAGTAAACATGATGTTTAAAGAGCAAATTGGCAAAACCATGGAGGTATATGTGGATGATATGCTAGTTAAGTCCAAGGAAGCTACTGATCATGTGAAGCATTTGGAAGAGATGTTTGGAATCTTACGAAAATACAGAATGAAGTTGAATCCCTAGAAGTGTGTGTTTGGGGTAGAATCTGGGAATTTTCTAGGGTTCATGGTGAATCATAGAGGTATAGAAGCAAATCCAGCCAAGATTAAAGCATTGATTGATATGAAATCTCCACGAACTGTGAGGGAAGTTCAGTCTCTTACAGGAAGAGTTGCAGCTTCGAATAGATTCATCTTGAGGTCCACATATAAATGCTAGGAGTTCTTTAAAGCAATAAAGAAGGGAAGTAATTTTGAATGGACTGAGGAATGTGAGATAGCATTTGGGAAGCTAAAGGAACATTTGGGAAGCCCTCCACTTTTAGCTAAGCCAGTAGATAGAGAGACATCGATACTTTACCTAGCTGTGTCAGAGTATTCTATCAATGCAGTCTTAGTTCGAGAAGAAGATGGACAACAAAGCCCAATCTACTATGTCAGTAAGAGATTGTTTGATGCAGAAACGAGGTATACAGGAATGGAGAAGCTGGTTTATGCTTTTATCTTAGCTTCCAGGAAGCTACGACCTTATTTCCAAGCTCATAGGATTGAGGTAAGGACCTCGTACCCACTTAGACAAGTGATGCACAGGCCAGAAACTTCAGGAAGAATGTTGAAGTGGGCTGTGGAATTGGGGCAGTTTGATATAGAGTATAAGCCCAAGACAGCAATTAAAGCTCAAGCTTTAGCATATTTCTTGATTGAGTTTCCACCTCATGTGGAGGTTACTGGCCAGGAGGTACCGAGATAGTTGGAGAAAGATCAGATGGAGGATGATAATTGTGCACCTTAGTGGACATTGTACGTGGATGGAGCTGCTAACAATAATGGAGCAGGAGCATGCATAGAGCTAGTAAGCCCAGAGGGGCATAGACTTCATAGCTCGATTCACTTCACTTTCAAAGCCACTAACAATGATGCAGAGTATGAGGCATTGATTGCAGGTCTCAACTTAGCTTTAGAGATGAAAGTCGAGAATATCAGAGTGTTCAGTGATTCGATGTTGGTAGTTTGGCAAATTCATGGTGGATTCCAAACAAGAGGTCCACGAACAGACTTGTATTTGAGGTACTCCCAGGAGTTGCTTGCAAAGTTCAGAGAAGTGAAGTTAGATCAGATACCACGAGGAAAGAATACCAATGCTGATGCATTAGCTAAGTTGGGCTCACAGAGAGAGTCAACATTGTTAGGGGTAATTTCACTTCAGATTCAGGAGCAACCTAGTGTCTCCAAAGAGGAGGTGATGGACATTGAATTTCCAATTGAGGATTCTTGGATGACTCCAATCTATAACTATTTGGCTAAGGGAGAGGTACCTCCTAATCAGGATGAAGCCAGGAAGCTGAAGTATCATGCGGCCAAGTATGTGATCTATGATTGAGTTCTGTACAAACGGGGATTCAATCAACCTTTGCTTAAGTGTGTAGCTTGAGAGTAGTGTAAATACATCCTTGGAGAGATTCATGAAGGAGTATGTGAAAATCACTCGGGGGGAGTTCTTTAGCCATGAAGGTCCTTCGATAAGGATATTATTGGCCAACCCTCAAAGCAGATGCTCATAAGTTTGTTCAGGCATGCAGCAATTGTCAGAAGTTTGCAAATTTTGATAGTCATCCTGTAGCACCTATCAAACAGATTGTTAGCCCTTGGCCATTCGCCGTTTGGGGGATAGACCTTATTGGAGAGCTCCCTAAAGGAAAGGGAGGAGTGAAATATGCAGTAGTTGCAGTTGATTACTTCACAAAGTGGGCAGAAGCAGAACCACTTGCTAAGATTACAGCATCAAAATTGAATGAGTTTGTCTTTCGAGCCATTGTTTGCAGGTTTGGTATTCCCTAGAAGTTGATTTCTGACAATGGGAAGCAGTTTGATAGCAGAGAACTTAGAGGATTGTGTGAGCTGTTTGGAATTCAGAAAGCATTTTCAGCAGTGTATTATCCACAGAGCAATGGACAGACTGAAGCTGTGAACAAGATTATCAAGCATACTTTGAAGACAAGGCTTGAAGACAAGAAAGAAAGCTGGCCAGAGGAGCTTCCTGGAGTCTTGTGGTCGTATAACACCACTCCTAGAACTGCAACTGGTGAGTCTCCTTTTACTCTCACTTATGGTTGTGAAGCTATGGTACCTGTGGAAGTTGGAAAAGGTTCTTTAAGGAAAAAGGTTCCGAGAAGTATGAATATGAGTTGACAGAATATGCAGATTGCGATTGGTTGATACGAAAATGAGCCTTGGGTGGCTTCCCAAACAGGCATCGAAATAAAGCCTCAGGTAGCTTCCTGAGCACGAGAAAAGCCTCAGGTAGCTTCCTGAGCAGACTTGTTTGAAAAGCCTCAGCTGACTGAGCACGATATTGTTGCCAAAAGCCTCAAATTTTTTGAGCATATGATTGAAAAGCCCTGTTGACAAGAACCTAAAGTCTTGACGAAAGGCACCTTTAAAGGAACCTGTATGGAGCTGAGACTGGCATACAAGAACCTGAAACTATATGTTTCATGACCCCTCCGTGGAGCCGCCACTGGCACGAGAGGAAGTGGAACTTGTGTGGAGCCTAGACCAGCACATTTGTTCTTAAAAAGAAGCCTAATAAGCTCTCCCTCATGTGGAACCGCCTCTGGCACATGGGAAGAAGGAATAAGTTCCTTAGCATTTACCTTCATAAGATGTCTAGCCTGACACATGAAGAAGAGGAATCTGTGTGGACTCCCAGAATGGCGCAAGGATTCCTAGAATCGCCTCGAGGCAAAAAAGGAACCAACATGGAACCTAGACTAGCATGTTGGGACCTAGAGTTTAGGATTGGGAACCAAGCAGGTGACCTTTCCAAGAGTTGACCCGAATTGAACAAGAGTAATTTTACTAACATTAACTGGTGTATGTTTTGTGTTTTTTATTTGTTTTGTAGGATTAATCAGCTATTCGTAAGGAATCTGGTTTAGTTATTCAGTAATAGGAGGATAGGAGATTATTAAGGAAAGCTATAGTTCAGATTATAGTGGTGAATACATGTCTCGAAGTGTAAATAAAGAGGCTCCAAATCTACAAGTAAGCTGTATTTAGTTATATTTATTTTGAGAAAATTATAAGTGAAAGTATGAATGTATTCTGTTTCTTACAATGGGTTAGCCCACGTAAGCTTGAGTGCATAAATATGGACACTAATTAATGTTTAGGATGCATAATGGTAGAGTATTCTATGAAGTTTTGGAGAAAAATGTGTAGTATTAGCTTCAGATGCAAATAAGGAGCTAAGCATATATAACTGTATAAGTAAACAGAGAGATATAGCAAAATAGATAGTTATCATTGGAAACCAAAGTTATGTGTACTACGACCCAGGAAACCAACATTCAAAGTTATAGGCACGAAGGCCATAAAAACCAAATTTAGAGGATACATATTGCGAGGCGCTACGAGGGGCCCGCAACCTCATTTAAAGTTATCAAAAGTTTAAACAGCAGTCAGGCAAGTTTAAGTAAAGGGTACTTTGTCGGATTCTTCAATAACTGGAGGAGTTGGAAGAGTGGGTGGAGTAACCTCAGGAGCAGGGACCACTGTAGCCTCAGGAATGGAACCTGAAGGCCTCTCAACCGTGATAACGGGAGGTACAGGGTCTTGTGGAATCGAAGCTTCCGTCTCAAAGTCGTTGATCATGTTTACAATATCTTCACCCAGCAGGGACCAGTTTAACTCAGGCATTTTCTCCCACATGGATTTCATATAGTCTCAAATACCCTCGTTATAGCCCTCGTCATACCTTGTTTTCTCCTTGGCAAGTATGGTGGATTCCATGGAGGCAGCGGCAACGTTAAGAGCATCAACCTGAATCTCGAGCTCACAGATGTTCTCCAATAGAGCAATCTTCTTATCTTACAAGCTCTTCACTTGTCCCTGAAGCTCATCCCTACTATTCTTTAGAGAGGTCTCAATAGTTTTCGCCCTTCGAACAGCAACAGTAGCTACGTTAACCCTTTCTTCCATAGCAGCCAGCTCCTCCTTTAACTTTGAAACTTCTCCTTGCAATCGGAGGTCGTATTGCATCTTCTCGACAATATCGTCACAGAATCTAAGAGTGAAGAAAGCATTCTGAGCGGCAAAAAATCTCATGGCATTTATGGCCTCAACAGCATTCTTTTTCGCCCAACCAGTAACAGCTTCTGGAAGAACATGGGTGTCAATCAGATCTTTAAACTGGTTCTGAGCAGCAGCATGATCTACCTTCACAGTTTTTCCCTTTCTAAGGGACCTAGATTGAGAGATTCCCGATAGATCAAGGGTAGTTTGAGCTAGCTTGCGTTTAGAGGAGCCAGACGGCTGAGCCTGGGTTGAAGCTGGAGTAGGTACTTGGTTAATAGGAGTTGCAATTAGCGGAACCTCCTTCATTTCAACATCGGTTTTGAAAATCTCATCCACATACTTGGACCTTTTGACAAAAGATGGAACTTTGGGAGCCATATCTGCATAAGTAAACAAGTTAAGGTTAAAAAACATATGTGAAGTAAACAGATATAATCATAAAGATACAGACAAAGAGAAGAGTATAATGACAAGGAAGCTCATACCAGAGGCTGAAGGAATAAAGCCTAGGGAGGTCAGGTTTTCAGGGGTCATCAAAATCATACAATCCCTAATGGAAGCTGATAATTTCAGGATTTCTTTCGCTCTCTCCAAACAAACTCCAGTCAAGACGGTTTGCTTGGGAACATTTGGTCGACGGTTAAACTCATACCTAACATCAGGGTAGTCAAAGCAATAGACAAACTGTTCTTGCCACAAGTCGAAGTTTTGCTTAACGTTTTTTATGCATTGACCCTGATGACAAGGCCATGCTGATAAGTAGAAACAACATGAACTTCTCCCAGTATCTTTCAATCTAAAGAAATAACCTAGCTCAGGGGCACACAGAGGAGTTGTGAATTTGCTAGAATATAAAATGAAGGTGTTGATAGACAGACGATAAGAGTTAGGATTTAGCTATATAGGTGCTAGGTTATAAAACTCCAATACCTCCCTTAGAAAAGGATGGATGGGCATAGAGAAACCTACTCTCAAAAAGGCAACAGAAATGACAGCATTAGGAATCCCACGATCAGGGGTTCTAACATCAAACCTGTGAGCTCTCTCACCAGGTTCAGGAATCACAATACTACATATTGGATGAGGACATTCTTCAAGGAGTTTCTCTAATTTAACAGAGGTCATGACGGAATCAGTCTTCTCACAGAAAGGGACAATTTCTTATTTGTGTAACTCCCTTTCAACAGTTATCTCCTTATCAAAATCAGGCTCAGGAAGTAATTCGTGGTCAGGTTTAGACACTTCTTCATTATCAGAAAGCCAATCTTCCCCTAAATCAATTAAGCTAGGAGACTTAGTCTGGTCATTGACTTTAAGGGGTTTCACAAGGATGACTTGAGGTTCGTTATCATTTAGAATCAAAACACTAGACCTAGTCCTCTCACCTATTGGCTTGATTGAAGTGGGTTGAACTGAAGATTGGTGATCAGAGTGGGTAGATTCAGAAGACATCTGCAAAGACAGACGAAGAAAGGTTAAGTTTGAGGGCAGTTGAGAGAGAAATTAGGGTCCTGAGATATATAAAGTGCTAAAGTCGCATATTAGAAATAGTCTAAGAAACCTCATAGAGACCATACATTGACGATAGCACAAGATAGAGTATACGAAAAAGAAGATAAATAGACAGTCGAAAGTTACGACAAAAGGAAAAATCAGGACATATGAGATACAGTCTACAGCGACAGTGATGTGTGTGACATGGAGTGTGAAGGATAGATACAGACGTGTATATACATTCAAATGCAAATAAGAAGCAAAGAAAACACGGCATGCAAGATCGAAGTAAGCAGACAATCGAAAAACAAGTCAAGAATATGAAAGAATGAGGAAAAGCGAGTCAGAATCATACCTTGAACGGAAGAAAGTAATGGTTGAGGAACCGGATTGAAAGAATGACCGTCAGATTTCTTCTCCTTCTCTCTCTAAGGTTTTTAGCAAGTGTTTGGTAAAGGTAAAAAATGAAGCTAGGTCAGTCCGCGTGATTAAATAGTCGAGGTAATTGGAGGACAGTTACATACATGTGGCAGTAGTTGAAGAGGTACACGCGTAAGAGGCGTGTGAATCTTGGGAAGAGACCATATTAACTGCAGCTTGGGTAAGTGATAAGGGTTAATTAAAATTTTGAATTATCATTCTAGGATTTTTACAGCTGAAGGTTATCCTCCCCACAAATTTTTAAATTACAAAAATTCAAAGATACGTGATGAAAAGAGACAAGACAGATTCCTTGGAAAGTTAAATGCAAGTGTCGAGTTGACTTCGGGAAGCTACCGTTTGAAGAAAATATTATGAGAACAGGTTCCTTGCTAAGAAAAGAAGCTGACCGGAGATATGCAAGATGAAAATATTCTTATGTCCTATTTCCTAAGCCGAGTTAGCTCATGTAGGCTTGGATATATGATATAGAAGCAAGATTTGTAGGAAGAATGATTCGACATTGAACCCCTAAATAGAGAGCGAGACAGGTTCCTTTCATATTACATGATTTCAAGGAACCGGGGGGTAGTTGTTGTGCCCAAAATCACCATGGGCTGGATTTAGACCCATTAAGCCCTAGGGTTCAATTCATACAAGCCAGAAGATAAGTCCAGTACGAGACATAAAGATCAGATATGAAGAAATGAGTATTGGATAGAGGAATGACTAAGCAACTATGAAGATCAGGAGGTTCCCAAAGGCCTGGAAGCTGATCAGATTACCAAAGGACCAGGTCCCTCCCAGCAGAAGAGTTCGAGTTAGCATAGTGACGGCCACAGAGAGCGTTAAGAGCATATGAAGACATCAGATGAGTTATCCAGCCTAACATGTTTGTTATTTGTGCAGGTACAGGTATTTGGAAGGAGGTTCCTTAGTAGCATGTCTCGAAATAAGGAGGTTCCTAAGAAACGGGCTCCTGAGATATAGGTTCCTGAGCATCAGGTTCCTAAGAGTAATTGACAGAACGTTCTAGAAGCTATCTAGAATAGATAAACGAAGTATTATTGGAGTATAATTCTAGGGCGCAGATGATCCTAGAATATCTCTGATATACGTGAGAATTATAATGGGGTACGAACTCGAGTTCTACTCTATTTCATCAACTAGTTCGTGAAAGGCTCTAAAGGAACCTGAGTCCAACACGAACTAGGCAATCGAATACAGCTATTCCAGCAGAGTCAGATTCGCATTAGAACTACGTGAGCTTGATTCCTATATAAAGGATACGTAGGCACCTTGAGGGGGGGACGAATTTGGCTCTCTGATTTTCTCTAAAGGCATCTGAGATTATTGGAGACACCCTTAAGCTCAGCTCACCCCCAAACACAACCCAAATCTTCCATTGAACAGTTGATCGTTAGTGTAACATCCCAAATTTTCGGGATATTAATTCTAATTACGAAACTAAAATAAAATCAAAACTTTATTCAAATAAACCAAATATTCCACAAAGTCAAAGCAGGGGTCAAATTCGATAATTCAAAATCATAAAAACGGAGACGCAGCTCCATAAATTCAATATTCCACATTTAACAAAGTACTTAAAAATTTATTCAATAACACGATACGACTCATCCAATAAATGCATCTAATCAGCAAGCACAAAACCCACAAGTTCACATCCTTTATTCTTATAAAGCTTCCAAAAATAAGAACCTGAAATGTTTGAAACGAATGAGCTACACAGCTCAGCAAGTACAAATTGACTAACAAATACTTTCAAAAATCAATGAGCGTTTTATTGTAAAACATTTTTCAGAATTAAATTATAAGTTTTCAAAACATTTACGAAAATAATTCCAACCCAAAGTTTTATATTTTCAAAACACAGAATTTAAAACAGAAGCAGAAGCAGAAACAAAAATAATACAAAATCAAAAATACCACAGTCTTGCTATACGATCACACTTTGCCAGTGACCGGCATCTTATTCTTATTCTTTCGCCACACTTTTCCAGTGACCTGCATCTAAAGTTCAATATTTACGCGCCATTAATAGGTATCTAAAGTTGCACACTTGTGCGCCTACTAAGGGTATCTAAGGCTAGTTCCGGAACTATAGCGTAAATTACGAACGGGTTCGAAGCGTAGAGACTAAGGAATCTAAAATCAAATACTTATATCTTATAAAGTCGAAACAGAATTCTTATATCTTATACGAAAGTCAAAAACAGAATCTTATATCTTATACGAAAATAAAAAGTTGCTGAATTAAATATACTTTTCGAAAATTTAAAAGTAAGTCAAAAAGTACTTACCTCGAAAGCGACTGAAAACCGAAATTAAATGACACGAAGTTGATCCTATAATTTAATTAATAGAACACGAAACAGTTAATCATTTATTCGATCTACAAATAGTCTATACATGTAAACAAATAATTAACGAACAGAGACACAATTATTGACACTAAACAGAGTACAAAACATGCTGATTTTTACGCTAAAGGAAATAACATGCATTCACAAAATTAATTGACACATTTAATTCAATTTGACAAAGCATACCAGTATAACTAATGTAATACTAACTAATACAAAAGGAAAAATGCTATAAACCATATGTTGCACCACATGCATATTAATTTTAAAACAAAAGGAAATTGGGCTTGAAGGCCCATCATAAATACAAGATTAATCTCACACACTAATAACTCACAGACAAGTCCATTCATGTGATAACTCATCATTCCTTTATCTTTTAATATGTATTTGCATAAAAATAAAAACAAAGACAAATTATAACTATACTAACTACTACGTATGCATGCACAGAAGTACTATGCCAATTTATAACAATTTCTAGCCTTGTAGTTTAGATACTAGTATCATATTATTAATTAAAAGGATAATTAAATGCTTGCTAAGTGTTAACTAAAATAATATTAACACTTAAATATATAACAAGATTTATTAATAAAATGTTGAGTATCAGATTTCATAAATAACAAAATCATCACCTAAAATCAATTAATTAAATCTCATAAAAAGGACTCTTCGATTAATCTTTGAAACAAAACAAAACTATAATGATCACATATTCAAAGATTTATTAACACATTTATTTTCTTAACACCGGCCTTAATTAAATATATGATTTTAGAAAAAGAAACCGCAACCATTCATATGCATGGAATCATGGATAACACACAAAATCATACATTATTCATATAATGAAAAATTCAATAAAATAGTTATCGACCATACAGTTGATACTTGCATGATTAATAGAGATACTGTGAAATACAAAGCATCTAATTAACAGGCAAGAGCACAAAGTATAAATATAAAGGGCGATGAACGTACCTCTCGACGATGAAAGTCTGTACAAACGTTTTACTAATCTAAAAGGGTTTATTATATAGATTTACGAACCCTAAAATAATTTAGGTAACTCTAAAACTTTCGTACAACCTCTCCAAGTAATATCTAAATTAAAAATATTCTATACACGGAATTAGCTTAAATAAAAAGATGTCAATATCGTAAAAGATTTTCACACTTATTTCCTCTAATAACCAATATTATCCTTATTCAAAATATCTTGCATAAAAAGAATTCTCTGAATTGCTGATTAACATAATTATCTAAATAAAAAGTGACTTAATAATCTAATATCTAATAATAAAATAAAATAAAATAAAAACTAAAGGAGTTTTACATTCTTCCCTCCTTAAAAGAATTTGGTCCCCAAATTCACAATAATAAAATAACATAAATCAGGAAGAAAATAAATCATACCTTAATAATTGGTGCGACTTTCAGTGAGCTGAAATACACGTCCGACTCCGTTGCCTGTCTTCTTATCCGCTTCCCTCCTTGGTGGTGGATTATGTTGGCACTCTGAAATCTTGTGTCCTACTTCTCCGCAGTGAAAACAGGCACCCCTATTCCATCTGCAATCCTTTTCCGAATGATTTTTACCGCACCTCGAACACGTTTCTCGATCACCACGTCCACCGATATTATCGTACTCGTGTGGCTTCTTGAAGGGTCCCCTTTGAGACGAAAATCCACCAGTTGGAGCGAACCGCTTCTTGTTCCAGTTGCCTGTTGCCTTCTCAGATTTTGTCAAGCCTCTCTCGTTCACTAAAGCCTTATTGAGCACAGCCTCGTACGTCTGAAGTTCAAAAGACGCCACCGAATTCCTAATGTCGGTTCGAAGTCCCTCTTCCAATCTCCTTGCTCGACTACTTTCATCTGCCACTAAGGTCGGCGCGTACTTCGAGAGCTTTGCAAATTTCGCTTCATATTCGGTAACGGTCTTTCCTCCTTGCTTTAGCCGAAGGAAGTCCCTTTCCTTTTGCAGACGAATGGTTCTAGGAAAGTACTTGTCTTCTAGAGCCTCCTTCAACTTTGCCCATGTGTATGGTTCCGGTTCCCCTTCAGTGGTTGCGGTCTCGTTCTTCCTTTTCTCCATGAGCCACCAGTCATAAGCACTGCCTTGCAGTTGATACATAGCTAAGGTGACCTTCTGTTCTTCATTTCTCCCTAGCAGTCCGAAAGCCTTCTCCATCTCTTATATCCACATCTCGACTATGGCCGGATCAGTTGCCCCATCGAAAGTTGGTGGGTTCAAATGCTAGAACTGAGAGACGATATTCTACTGCCTGGGTTGCTGATTTACGAGTGTAATTAGAGTCTCAGCTAGCAAGTCGACTACATTTCCTCCTCCATTATTATTGCCATTCTGATTATCGTTGCCCTAATTGTTACTGTTGTTGCCATTCTGATTGTTGTTGCCCTCTCCGTCCATCTTTTCTAAAAATAATAAACTTTCAAACTTATAATCAATGATCAAAACCACAAAAGTTAAACATATCAGATAATCACACAAACAATGCCCTAAATTCAAAATAATTTACGATAGGCCAAAATCTATACGATAATCTACAGGATCTCATCCTAGGGAATGTATTAGTCCTATCCCTAATACTCCGGAAGACGACCTGCTCTGATACCAACTGTAACATCCCAAATTTTCAGGATATTAATTCTAATTACGAAACTAAAATAAAATCGAAACTTTATTCAAATAAACAAAATATTCCATAAAGTCAAAGCAGCGGTCAAATTCGATAATTCAAAATCATAAAAACGGAGACGCAGCTCCATAAATTCAATATTCCACATTTAACAAAGTACTAAAAAATTTATTCAATAACACGATACGACTCGTCCAATAAATGCATCTAATCAGCAAGCACAAAACCCACAAGTTCCATCCTTTATTCTTATAAAGCTTCCGAAAATCAGAACCTGAAATGTTAGAAACGAATGAGCTACACAGCTCAGCAAGTACAAATTGACTAACAAATACTTTCAAAAATCAATGGGCGTTTTATTATAAAACATTTTTCAGAATTAAATTATAAGTTTTCAAAACATTTACGAAAATAATTCCAACCCAAAGTTTTATATTTTCAAAACACAGAATTTAAAATAGAAGCAGAAGCATAAACAAAAATAATACGAAATCAAAAATACCACAGTCTTGTTCTACGATCACACTTTGCCAGTGACCGGCATCTTATTCTTATTCTTTCACCACACTTTGCCAGTGACCTGCATCTAAAGTTCAATAATTACGCGCCCTTAATAGGTATCTAAAGTTGCACACTTGTGCGCCTACTAAGGGTATCTAAGGCTAGTTCTGGAACTATAGCGTAAATTACGAAAGGGTTCGAAACGTAAAGACTGAGGATTCTAAAATCAAATACTTATATCTTATAAAGTCGAAACAGAATTCTTATATCTTATACGAAAGTCAAAAATAGAATCTTATATCTTATACGAAAATCAAAAGTTGCTGAATTAAATATACTTTTCGAAAATTTAAAAGTAAGTCAAAAAGTACTTACCTCGAAAGCGACTGAAAACCGAAATTAAATGACACGAAGTTGATCCTATAATTTAATTAATAGAACACGAAACAGTTAATCATTTATTCGATCTACAAATAGTCTATACATGTAAACAAATAATTAACGAACAGAGACACAATTATTGACACTAAACAGAGTACAAAACATGCTGATTTTTACGCTAAAGGAAATATCATGCATTCAAAAAATTAATTGACACATTTAATTCAATTTGACAAAGCATACGAGTATAACTAATGTAATACTAACTAATGTAAAAGGAAAAATGCTATAAACCATACGTTGCACCACATGCATATTAGTTTTAAAACAAAAGGAAATTGGGCTTTAAGGCCCATCATAAATACAAGATTAATCTGACACACTAATAACTCACAGAAAAGTCCATTCATGTGATAACTCATCATTCCTTTATCTTTTAATATGTATTAGCATAAAAATAAAAACAAAGACAAATTATAACTATACTAACTACTATGTATGCATGCACAGAAGTACTATGCCAATTTATAACAATTCCCGGCCTTGTAGTTTAGATACTAGTATAATATTATTAACTAAAATGATAATTAAATGCTTGCTAAGTGTTAACTAAAATAATATAAACAATTAAATATATAACAAGATTTATTAATAAAATGTTGGGTATCAGATTTCATAAACAACAAAATCATCACCTAAAATCAATTAATTAAATCTCATAAAAAGGACTCTTCGATTAATCTTTGAAACAAAACAAAACTCTAATGATCACATATTTAAAGATTTATTAACACATTTATTTTCTGAACACCGGCCTTAATTAAATATATGATTTTAGAAAAAGAAACCGCAGCCATTCATATGCATGGAATCATGGATAACACACAAAATCATACATTATTCGTATAATGAAAAATTAAATAAAATAGTTATCGACCATACAGTTGATACTTGCATGATTAATAGAGATACTGTGAAATACAAAGCATCTAATTAACAGGCAAGAGCACAAAGTATAAAAATAAAGGGCGATGAACGTACCTCTCGGCGATGAAAGTCTGTACAAACGTTTTACTAATCTAAAAAGGGTTTATTATATAGATCTACGAACCCTAAAATAATTTAGGTAACTCTAAAACTTTCGTACAACCTCTCCAAGTAATATCTAAATTAAAAATATTCTATACACGGAATTAGCTTAAATAAAAAGATGTCACTATCGTGAAAGATTTTCACATTTCTTTCCTCTAATAAACAATATTATCCTTATTCAAAATATCTTGCATAAAAAGAATTCTCTGGATTGCTAATTAACATAATTATCTAAATAAAAAATGACTTAATAATCTAATTTCTAATAATAAAATAAAATAGAATAAAAACTAAAGGGGTTTTAGAGTTAGCCTTACAACTCATCGAGAACCTCACAAAAGTTGTTACGAAATCCACTCATCAACAATGTCTAGGAACAAACTCGTGAATATGGTTCATGAATGAGTTCGTGCACAAACTCGATATATATACTTGTGAACATATTTAATTAACATTTCATAGGAGTTCTAAAATTCACGATAACAAATAAATAATTGTATATGTAAATATCTACGGAATAATATGTTAGTTTATTTTGTCTACTCATTATTTTCTTTTGTTAGATCTGTACATTATTTTTGTTATAAATAATTAAATTATAACAAATATTATACTGTAAATTATAACACTAGTTGGTTATGTATTAAATTGGCTGTGTATTAAATAAATATGGTCCAAATTTGACTCGTTGATAAGTGTAAACTAGAAGAATGTTTATAGTTTTCAAGATTTTATCTCCTAATTTCTTTTTATTCAAATGCAATAAAAAATTTAGAAAAAATGACATGTCCGTCAATACAGATCATGAGCAGTATTCATGATATGTTCATGAGCTAGTATTCGTGAGACGTTCATGAGTAGTAGCTCGTAAGACATATTCGTGAATAGTTCGTGAATAAAATTTTTCTTAATGAGTCGATACACAAACAAAAATATTGGTTCGATTAAAGTTTGAGTTCGACGTATTTATAACGAGCTGATACAAGAATAGTCAAGAGTTCGGATCGATTCAACTTATTTACAGCTCTATTGGGCACATCTCAAAAGGTCTCATACTAATGGCGTTAACTGGCTGCTTATTGAAAATGCACACCTAGAGTGTGTGTTATGGCTTTCTAAGATTACTTTTAGAATTGCTAAATATAAAGGCTGACTGTTATTCAAACAGTCTGTGTTCCAGAAAGAATTGGCTTACTGATTTGCTTACACAGATAAAGATGGCTTGCTGTTATAAAATATGCATTGCAGAACAGAGTTATAAAATAGTAAGCAATAAAGAACACACAAGAATTTTAGCCAGGTTCGACCCCTAATCCCCTATGGTCTACGTCCTGGTCCCTTACCAACTTGGTAAGAGAATATAATATTGATCACAAAATAATCTGATTACAAGAACAATAATATATCTCCCTATCTCCCAGCTGCTGATAACGGCTTGCTGAATTGCTGTTCCAGATTCCTGTTCTCTAAGAACTATACTTCCCAAGTATAATCTTCTCTAGCACTCGATCCCAGAACCCTAATTCCCTTAGCCAACTATTCAGCAACTAAAGCTTAGAGCCTGAACAATACAAATCGAATGAAAGAGATTACAACTCAAATCTATAGACTTTCTAATATGTATATCAATATATTATATACAGAGCTCAAGAGAATCGTGTATATATCAATGAAAGCACTGAGTTGTGGTGTTCTTGAAAAGCCTATTTCAGAAAACATTTGAACACCCTTTTATAGCTTGTAATTCTAACGTTCAAATCCCAACAACATATTCTTGCAATGTTCAAGGAATCCAATTCCAACGTTCAAGTTTGTTAGAGTGATTTAATCGTAGAGATTACAAAATGTTTTACTGGAAAACAACGTTCAGAAAACACTTTTAAAGATGTAGGAGTCGTTTTAGAGAAAGGAAATATTTTAAGAAAATCAACCCCTATAATTATGGAAAAAGATTTTTGCTTGATTAAAACATTTGTTATGGAGCTCTGATATATATTATATGTGATATATATGTTCAGAGAAATCCTTACAACGTTAAGAAATCTATTCCTTGATATTCTCCAAGATTTCCGAATTGACAGCTTGATTGATTATCTCCAGATAACGTAGAAATAGCTTGCTGAAATATATGAGATGATCCAAACAGCTTGATGAAATTGAACTGTCAGTCTGACTGGAATATCCTGTAAAAACTTTAAAATAGCTTGTTGAACAGATGGTAAATATGTAATTTAGCTCGCTGAAATATAATAAGACTAATACAAAGATAAGCTATCTACTTGTTGTATATAACATCAAAACACACTAGGGTAACAATCTCCCCCTTTTTGATGATTATATACCAATATGTGATTGAGCTAAAAGCTCCCCTTAATCAATGATCAATACTTCCTACAAAACAATATTAGATAAATACACGTGGAGTATTATGATGTGACATTTGTATTCATCATCAAAACATCACGCCAACAATCTCCCCCTTTTTGGTGATGACATACTAGAATACATCAAAGATACTATGTTGCTCCCCCTAAAACAATGCTCCCCCGGAATAGCATATATCTCATCATATAATCAGGTTAGCATAATTCATCATATGCAATAAGATATAAACAGGACTCATTCCTGCATGAAACCTTAGTTGATAAATCCAAAAATATAACATTATAGCCCTTTTTATCCTCATGTATTCATGTTCTTCTCCCCCTATGACATCATCAGAAAAGGGTCAAGAAGATAAGCATATAAGAATAAAACATATGTTAAAGCATTTAACAAGCATGAGGCTAGTTTTAATTATAAAGTTGAATAAATCAAACCAGCATGCTGAAAACACATTTCCAGAATATTCATCGATAACAATTGTTCTTCTGGATTGCAAAATAGCTTGCTGATTACACAATACACATTCCAAATGATCATAAATGTGAATTCATCATAATAGTATTCTTCTCTCCTTTTTCCTGTACAAAACAATGCATATACATATATTTGTCCCATCTATATATACTAGAGGAATCTCATTAGTACCACAATATTAATATACTCAAATTCAAGGAAATTTATGAGGACAAATAATAAACTCAATACTTGAGTACCCAAATTTTGTTGGATCCACCATAGTTTGTTGATAGAACATAAAGATCATGTAGATCAAATTTCTTGATCAACTGTTGTATCACTTTTGGTGCTTGATTTCTGGTCCTTTTTGTTCTGCCATACTAATAATGGTAAGCTGATTGTCTTCTATCATCTGCTTTTGGGTACGTTGGCCTATGTTTGACTGGTCCATTCTAGTATGCTATTTTCTTTTTCTGATAAACTTGAGTAGTGCAATTTCTTTCAAGATGACCTTTTCCTCCACATTTGTTGCATGTCTTCCAAGGCATAGCATAATTATAAGGAATTCCTTGTTTTCCATCATATTTGAAAGCATTTTCCTTTGAAGTTGATGTTAGTTCAACACCTTCCCTTACTAATGGTACGGTAGCTTGCTTCATCATTGATTTAAGAGTTTCTTCACCTTGGATAAAATTTCCCATTCCTTTATGAAGATTCTTTATCTCATCCTCTAGTTCTTTGATTTTCTTTGCTTGTTGTGCATCTTCCTGTGGAGCTGATTCTTTTAGTTTATCTCTGACTTCTGTTTCTTCTTTCAGCTTGCTAATTTGAGTATCTCTGGATCCTATTTCTTCATTCAGCTTGCTGATTTGAATATCTCTAGATCCTATTTCTTCATTTAACTTGCTGATTTGAGTATTTCTAGCTTCTATATCAGCTTTCTGCTCGCTGAGTTGCTTGATTAGAACATCATTCCTTCTGAGTATCACTTTGTTGAGTCCTTCCAGTTGTGTTATGTTGTCCTTCATCTTAGTAATCGTGGATTCATGTTCATCTAAAGCTTTTTCATCCATAAGATCTCTGACTATCTTTCTAAGGTAAGCATTTTTCTCATTTAATTTTCTGACTTTAGTTTTAGGAATTCCTCAGAAGTTTCCTGCATAGTTAGTTCTTCTAGAATAGATGTAGTAGGTAAAGAACTTAAACTAAATGAGTTTACCTCACTACTATCATCATCTGAATCTGTTTCATCACTTTCCACCTTAACGTTATCCTTGTCATCAAGACCAACCAAAGCTAAGTTAACCATATCATCACTTGAGCCTTTTTCAGAAGTAGAATCATCACTCCAAGTCATCAATGCCTTTGATTTTCTTTTATCCTTGAATCCAGCTTGCTGCTTTGACTTGTTCTTCAATTTGTAGCAATCTCTTCGGTAGTGTCCCTTTTTACCACATTCATAACAAGTTTCTTCCTTAGGTTCATTGGATTCTTTTCTGTTGTCTGAATATTTCCCTTTAGATTTCCTCATTTGATTCTTCTTTTCAATGAGCCTTTTGATTCTAACTCTGCTTCATATTCCAGCTTGCTTTTTATCGAATGAAGTGCTAAATTCTTCATCTTTGCAACTGGAGGTTGAGAGGATCTGGTTTGGCTAGCATTAATTTTTGCTTCAAAGTGTTCAAGTTCAGCGAATACAGCCAAGGTATCCATGGTGTCGATTTGAGGAGAAGATTCCAAAGTCGTCACCTTAGGTTAAAAAGTCCATAGTACTGCACTCAAGATCTTCATGTTTATTTCAGCTTGAGGTATTGTTTTCCCAAGTAGTTTGAGACCATTCATAGTTTTCTGAAATCTCGCTTGACTTTCCCTGATAGTCGCATCTTCCTTGACAATGAAACCTCCAAATTCATTCATAAATGTACTGAGTTTAACCTTCTTGAGAGATTTTGAACCTTCATGATAAAGTTCTAATGTGTCCCACATTTCTTTTGCGGATTTACATGAGGAGACCTTATCACTTTCACTTGCGGAGAGACCAGTCATGATAGTATTCATTGCCCTGGTATTGTAACTTTCCTTGACCAATTCAGCATCAGTAAGATCATTAACATCTTTCGGCTTGCCGTCTTTATCAAGAAATGTATATGGACCTTTATTAACAACTCTCCATTCTAGTGGTTCCTTTGACAGGTGCATCTTCATACGATCTTTCCACCAGTTATAATTTTCAGTACCAAGCAGCAAAGGAGCACGGTGATTAGATGAACCAAGAGGGTAATCTTCAGCCATATCGATCGATACTTTTCCTGTTATAGAAAGATTAGTATACCAAAGCTCTGATACCAAATGAAAGTGCACACCTAGAGTGTGTTTTATGGCCTTTGAAGATTACTTTTAGAATTACCAAATAAAAAGGTTGACTGTTATTCAAACAGTCTGTATGCCAGAAAGAATTGGCTTACTGATTTGCTTACACAGATAAAGATGGCTTGCTGTTATGAAAGTAAGCAATGCAGAACAGAGTTATAAAATAGTAAGCAATAAAGAACACACAAGAATTTTAGCCAGGTTCGACCCCTAATCTCCTATGGTCTACATCCTGGTCCCTTACCAACTTGGTAAGAGAATATATTATTGATCACAAAATAATCCGATTACAAGAACAATAATATATCTCCCTATCTCCCAGCTGCTAATAATGGCTTGCTGAATTACTGTTCCAGATCCCTGTTCTCTAAGAACTATACTTCCCAAGTATAATATTCTCTAGCACTCGATCCCAGAACCCTAATTTCCTTAGCCAACTATCCAACAACTAAAGCTTAGAGCTTGAACAATACAAATCGAATAAAAGAGATTACAACTCAAATCTATAGACTCTCTAATATTTATATCAATATATTATATATAGAGCTCAAGAGAATCGTGTATATATCAATGAAAGCACTGAGTTGTGGTGTTCTTGAAAAGCCTATTTCAGAAAATATTTGAACACCCTTTTATAGCTTGTGATTCTAACGTTCAAATCCCAACAACATCTTGCAACGTTCAAGGAATCCAATTCCAACGTTCAAGTTTTTAGAGTGATTTAATCGTAGAGATTACAAAATGTTTTACTGGAAAACAACGTTCAGAAAACACTTTTAGAGATATAGGAGTCGTTTTAGAGAAAGGAAAGATTTTAAGAAAATCAACCCCTATAATTAAGGAAAAAGATTTTACTCGATTAAAACGTTTGTTATGGAGCTCTGATATATATTATATGTGATATATATGTTCAGAGAAATCCTTACAACGTTAAGAAATCTATTCCTTGATTTTCTCCAAGATTTCCGAATTGACAGCTTGACTGATTATCTCCAGATAATGTAGAAATAGCTTGTTGAAATATATGAGATGATCTAAAACATCTTGATGAAATTGAACTATCAGTCTAACTGGAATATCCTGTGTAAAAACTTTAAAACAGCTTGTTGAACAGATAGTAAATATGTAATTTAGCTCCCTGAAATATAATAAGACTAATACAAAGATAAGCTATCAGCTTGTTGTATATAACATCAAAACACACTAGGGTAACACTTATTAATCCGCTCCTTTCACAAACGATGTGGGACAACTTCCAACAATCCCCCCATCACACATTGGGGTCGACACCTATCGAATCTACCTCCATCTGTGTGATCTAGCTCCCCCTTAGATCATACTGGAAGCTCCGCTATCTGACTTCCACTACGCACGTGTATACTGGAAGCCCATCTGCCTCCTCTTGAAGCCCATCCTGGGAGAGCCCACCTGCCTCTTCCATAGCCATCTGGGAATCTATCGAGATTCTTATGGATCGTTACAACCATAGTTCTGATATAAATTGTTGGGCTTACGAAACGAGCCTTAACTCCACATTTTTTAAACCAAACCCATTTATGCACATCCCAAAAAATCTCATACTAATGAAATTAACTAACTATTTATTAACTAGTTATCTAGCACTCTCATAAACGACGGGAACAACTTCCAACACCAAATTCATACACCGCCCTTGACGTATAACTACCATCTTCAAAAAAGAAGTTTTTTGGACTAAAAATCATCATCACATCTTGAATGCACCGAAAACATTTTATTTTTATCATCATCATCAAATTTTTCAATCAATATCCATATTTTGAAATGTATTTTAGGTAACGGATAAGGGAGTTGTAAAACATGGCTTATAGTTATATATATACATTTTATTATTAATATATAAGTTTTATATAATTTTTATATTTTTAATGTTACGTTATTATTTTATGTCTAACCAAAGGGATCCCCTTTGGTTAGAAGGTTATTTTTTTTATTAGAGTTACAAAATGCCATAATGTTTGTAATTTTTTCTTTTGTTTTGTTTTCATCGACTAATTAGCTTTTGGTATGATTTGTTTTGGTGGCTTCAGATGTTCAATGAATCAAGGATGGAGGTGGGCTGGGTACACGTGTTATACGAGCGTGTTAGACTGATTTGGATGAGAAGAAGAATGAAGAGAAGATGGTTGAAGGCGGGAATTGGAGGAATATGAAGTTTTCTAAAAAATTTACTTATTAGGATTTATGCAAAATTATGTACATTGATGTATGGGTGTTTTTGAGTGGGGCGCTCTTTTTTCCCCTTGAGTTTTTTCCCATATGGTTTTGCTCTTTGGGGGTTTTTAACGAGGCATTCCCATGTTTGGAGTCTTCTTCTCTGATATAGAGGTTTAATCGTCTATTTTCCCGGAGGAATCTCTTTCTCATGTCAGTCGTAATTCAGGTTACGACCATGCATTGGTTAAGCATACCTTCGGATAGATGATAAGCTTTTGTGGAAGAACGAATGTCTCTTGTCCCATTCAGATTATGTATTTTTATCTTTTAAATGAAATCGTTTCATTTATGCAAAAAGAAAAAAAAATCTTGGCTAAATTGTAGTAATTTATATAACCAACCAATATATATAAATCATTATTAATCACATGCCCTGAACCTTTTTTTTTTTTTTTTGAAATAATCAAGTTTGGTTGATTATATTTGTTAAATTAGTAAAATGTTTTATAATACTTCACATCATCTACCTACCTATATTATTTTAACCAACTAATATGAATCGAAGATATTCATTATTTTGAGTTTCAACCAATTTTGAATAAAGAATTTAAAAAACGTTATTAATATTTCAATCATGCTAATTCCATTTTTTCCATAACTAGCATGAAATATTCTCCACTCCTTTTGCCATACAAAAAATGAGAGGAAACATGTAAAACATAGATTGACGGATATGTTTGAGCATAAATATTTGATTTTGGAAGATAATGTTTTAAATCTGGATCTTGTGGAGAAGCTAATTATATCCTTATATATATATATATATATATATATATATATATATATATATATATATATATATATATATATATATAATTAGTTTTATACATGTGCCGGATTACATTAATAATATTTTGTAAAAAACTTTATTAAAAATATTTTTTCCAAAAACTTTCCTCATATTATTTATTGTAATTTTCACTTTAATAAAAATTACACAAGTATATTTTGTAAATATATATATATACTACAATAATAACAAAAATACGTTAATTTGTTGATTGCTATTTTATTAGATTGAATTTGTATTAATTTAGTTAAAACTTTATTTTTGATGAAATTTATTATTTTTTAACTTTTAATTTAGTTATTTTATATTTTTATTGTATAGGAGTACTATTTTTAATCAACATGTATTATTTTTTTGTTTTTTTTGAAAATTTCTTTTGATTTATTTACAAATGTAGCATTTCATCTACAATTTCCATAAAAAAATGATATGATCAAATGATAATCTTTATGTGATAGTTGTTATTTTTATAAATTATACTATAAAGTTCAGCCTAATACATTTTTTAAAAATTTTGTTATTTTGCGGCATCTTCTTTTAAAATTATTTGATTATATAAGATATATTTGAAATATGTTAGTTATTATATTCATGTAATTTTTCTTTATATTTTTATATTAAATATATTAACATACGTTTGATTAACTAAAAATTATTTAGAATTTTTATTTTGGTATTTTTTTTCTGTGCGGGAGGTGTTTTTCCTAAGTGTTTTGAACTCTTTTGATATTGAAAATATTATTTTTGTTGTTTATATTAATTATATTTTTCAAAAACAACTTGTTATATGTGTTACATTTTTTTTTCTTAGTTAACATTTGTTGTATGTGCATTATATTAATTTTTTGTGAATTTTAGCATTTATTTAAAATTAACATTTGTTTTGTAAAATATATTTTGGTGATTTTTGATGTCATTTCTAGTCTTAATTTACACTAACAAAAAAAAAGTCTTAGTTTACCTATTTATTTTTGGGCAAATTTTTAAAATATTTTTTTTATTTTATAATCAAATGAAATTCCTGTTTTGTAAAAAATTTATTTTGAAGTTGGAAATTTTATGTTATACTCTGTTTACCTTATTTGTTATAAGGATGATCTAGATTTATTGATTAGAAACAAGAAGTGCTCAGATTTAATCAAGGGGTTCATAAGTATAAATGGCATTGATGGTTTTAAGGACTCTCTATCGAAATCTAACTTTCGAAGGACAATGAGAAATGGAAGATCTGCACTTTTTTGGGAAGATTATTGGAGAGAAGGTCCTAATTTAATGACTATTTTCTCTAGATTATACAGCATTTCAAATTTAAAACTGTTTTCAGTTAAAGACTTCATCACTCAATGGTATAGTTCAAGTCAGGATGATGCTAACTTTCTGAAGGGGAGGATATTCTAATTTGGTAAAACCAAAACCAAACCAAACATACCCAGTATATCCCGCACAGAACAGGGTCTGGGGAGGGTAAGATGTACGCAGACCATGCCCCTACTTTTTACGGTAGAGAGGCTCTTTCCGTGAAGACCCTCAGCTTAGTGCACAACAGAAGAATAGTGTGTGCTATTTACAAAGGCTTCATAAAATTTTGGAAAAGATCGCAGTCATACCTGAGCCCATGGTTTTGAACACATGGGACTTACCTACCAGGGGATTGACTACTCCGCTCTGCAAAATACTCAGATCTAAGATGATACCTGGCCAAGCTCCCTGTAACTGCAAAACCAGAAAATAGAAGGCAATAAAAACGAAAAATGAGAACGAAAAAGCCGAACTTCTAAGATAAAGCTAACTGAGACAACCCAACTCTGAGGCTCTCAACAACAGACCCGCTCCCTAAAAGAGAATCTACCACTCTGATCTGGCGCCTCCAAGAGCACCTATCAGCGATCATGGTCTCATTTAAGTTTAATGCTTTCAAATCCAACCTAAGCTGCTCTTCCCACGACCTCCTCGGTCTGCCTCTCCTCCTCACCCCAACCACCGAAAGTCTCTCGACCCTCCTCACTGGGGCTTCAACCATCCTCCTACGGACGTGGCCGAACCATCTCAACCTGCCTTCCCTAACTTTCGCAAAAAAAGGCGCAACCTCAAGCTCGCTCCTAAAAACCACATTCGGGATTCTATCCAACATCGTGCGCCCACAAGACCACCGCAACATCCTCATTTCAACCGCATCCAACTTTCTCTCGAGGGCCTTCTTCGCCGCCCAACACTCCGAACCATATAACAATGCCGGGCGAATTACCGCTCTATAGAATTTTCCTTTCAACTTTAAAGGGACTTTCTTGTCGCACATCACCCCTGACGCTGCCCTCCACCTTAACCACCCAGCCTTGATACGATGCGTGACATCGTCTTCAATCTCACCTTCCTTCTGGATGATCGAACCCAAATACTTGAACTTATCTATACGAGGGACGATCTGATCTTCAATTCTAACCTCCACCCCTTCCTCGTTGGCTTCACCACTGAAGTTACACCAGAGATACTCGGTTTTAGACCGGCTCACACGCAAGCCTTGAGGCTCCAAAGTAGATCTCCATAACTCCAACTTCTCGTTCACCTCCCCCCTCGACTCCGCCACTAACATGATATCATCAGCGAAGAGCATGCACCAAGGGACGTCATCTTGAATCCCTCGCGACATGACATCTAGGATAAGAGAAAAAAAAAGAGGACTAAGGGCCGACCCCTAGTGTAGCCCAATCTCAACAGGGAAAAAATGGGAGTCACCAACTGGGGTTCGGACGTAAGAACTAGTTTGGGAGTACATGTCTTGAATTGCCCTAACGTACGCCGACGACACTCTCCTCTCCTCAAGGCTCTTCCAAATAGCTTCACGGGGGATGCTATCGTAAGCCTTCTCAAGATCAATGAACACCATATGGAGGTCTTTGCGCCGTTCCCTGAACTTCTCCATAAGGCATCTGACGAGATGAATGGCCTCGGTCGTCGATCTCCCAGGCATAAAACCAAATTGATTCTCTGAGATATCAACCTCTCTTCTAATCCGACATTCGACCACTCTCTCCCAGAGTTTCATAGTATGACTGAGTAATTTAATACCCCGGTAGTTATTACAACTCTGAGCATCGCCTTTGTTCTTGAAAAAAGGGATCACAATACTACGCCTCCATTCCGCTGGCATCTTAGCACCCAAGAGGAGAACATTGAACAGATCTGCTAGCCATTGAACGCTAACCTCACCAAGACAAAGCCACACCTCGATTGGGATCTGATCCGGGCCAACCACCTTCCCTCTAGCCATCTTTTGAAGGGCACCCTTGACTTCATCCTTCGAGATACGCTCACAGGAACCGACAGAAAGCACAGACGAAAGAAAGACCTCTAGCTCCACACCGGTACCGCTCCTCCTAGCCTCATTGAAAAGATTATGAAAATACGAACTCCACCTCTCCTTAATTGCATCTTCCTTCACTAACACTTGGCCCGACACATCCTTAACAAACTTAACAGAACCCAAGTCGCGCCGCCCTCTCTCCCTAGCTTTAGCTAGTTTAAAGATAGCGTTCGCTCCTTCCTTGGTATCTAGGCGCTTGTACAGCCCCTCATACGCTTCACCTTTAGCTTTCGCCACAGCCTTTTTTGCCTCTCGTCTCGCCACCTTGTACGCTTCCATCTTCTGAATCCTCTCCGGCCCTGTACAAATCGACAAAAGTTCTTTAAAGAGCGCAAGTTTAGCCTTTACTTTCTTTTGAACCTCCTCGTTCCACCACCACGATTCCTTAAGACCACTGAACCTTCCTGAGGAAACCCCCACCACCTTTTCGCCCACACACCGAATAGCCTTCGCCATGTTGGTCCACCTAAAGTTAGCATCTCCACCACTCACAAAACAACCTTCGTTAAGCAGAGACTCCCTGAATTCGGCCGCCTTCTCGCCCTTCAAATCTTTCCAAAGAATTCTTGGTCTAGACTCTCTCATCCTGCGAACAACTCGATCCCCCATGGATAGATCCATGGCCAACAGACGGTGCTGGGAAGCACACGCCTCGCTCCGGAACACCTTGCAATCCACGCATGCCCTAACATCATGACTGCGCATAAGTAGGTAATCGATTTGAGTGTTGTGCCCCCCACTACTAAAGGTGATGAGGTGCTCAGCCCTCTTCTGAAAAATAGAATTCACAATTACCAACTCATGGGCAGTAGCAAATTCTAACAACGCGGACCCACCGACATTCCTGACCCCGAAGCCAAAACCCCCAAGAGCGCAGGGAGTCTAAGACCAAAAAGAGATATCAGTGTAGAGAGGGTAGACTTTTCCTAGAAAATTATGAGATTAGTCATAGTCACATTTGGTTGTCTTTGTGGAAAATTAAAGCACCTCCGAAGGTCTTAGTCTTCCTTTGGAAATTTCACATCATGATTATCCCGTCTAAAGTTTTGCTCAGAGCTCGACTTGGTCGTACCTTGTCGAATACTATTTGCTCATGGTGCTTAGCTGAAGAGGAACAAGATCATATTTTTTGGGACTGTCCGTTAGCAAGAAGTTTATGGTTGGAGGTATTTAATTTGTGGGGAGTGGCAGTGAGCAGAGAAACCAACAGCTAAATAATATATGGCATTTCCAGAAGTTTTTTGCTAATCCAAGCGTACGTTTGGGTTGGAATTCATGCATGGCTGCATGTCTATGGACCATATGGCTAAGCAGGAACCATTTGATTTTTGAAGGTATAAGAACAGAAATAGATGAGTTGATTTTCTTAACTAAGGTTAGGACTTTTAGATGGTGTTCAGCTGCTGGGTTGGTTAGTGAGGTATTGAACAATGGATGGCTGGTTTATCCAGTTAATCTCATTGAATACACTGCTAAGAGAAGTGTTAAAATGCTTTATTCTGATGATTGTGAAATCTTTGGATTTACTGATGGAGCTTGCTAAAGATTAGATTTGGATAACTGCACTTCAGGGATAGGTGGTTTTCTAAAAGACCGTGATCAAAACATACTGTATATTTTCTCTGGTCATTCTGATACCCTTAGCCCCCTCAGGGCTGAGTTGGAAGCAATAATTCACATCATCAAGGTGATCTTTAGCAGTAACAAGAAGCTTTCATCATGCAGGTTATTTTCTGATTGTGAAACTTTAGTTAATGCTCTTAACAAGGTCAAAGCAGGTGGGGTTTCAGATTTATTTTTGGATATTAATCAATGCAGAGAAATGGTAGAATCTTTAAAGATATCTTTTGTGCATATAGATAGAAGCCTTAATGTTTGAGCAGATGATCTGGCTAAATAAGGTTTGAGTGGAAGTTCATTAATAGGAGGGTGGATTAACTAGATCAGTATTATTGAGCATATGCATTGGTAGTTTTGTAGTAATTAAAATAGGTAAAGGTTCTGTGTTTTTGGGTTGGATTTGTTTAAAGCCCGTATTAATAAAAGATACTAATATGGTCTGGGCTAACACTAGTATTAAAACTATTGTTTCTGAGTCAGGCGGGAAGTGTCTTTTGGAATCCTAACAGTCGAAGGGTTTAATATAGTGGCATAGGGAGTAGTAATCCTCTAGAGTTTTCCATCGGTGTAGTAAATAGTATTTATAGGTGGCTCTTTTCCTGGAGAGTACCCATTAACCCTAATAGTAGTTCCTATCTCAACTTTTAGAATTTTAGCTTAGACTTTCAGATGGAGTCTGTCAACGTTCTCTGGCGTATGCCCCCTCATGATCGTGTTAAGGTGAATGTTCACAGCTTCTTCACTGCTAATCCTCTCCCAAATGGGAACGTCTCAGGGATAGGAGTTGTAATCCGTAACCACAGGGGAAAGATTATCAGGATGGTGACTGGTTCTTTGGGTATTAATGATCAAAGGCTGAATGAGCTTTACGCTCTCCTGGAAGGTCTCAAGAGGACCTACTTGGATGACAAATTTGATTTGATCATTGAGTCAGACCTTGAAGACTCTATCTGGGAATGGAGACTTGCTGATGTTAATGGTGCTATGCCTGTACGAAGGTATGTGATTCAACAACTCCAACAAAGAAAGGTTGATGATAACTTTCGTATTGTGGAGAAAATCATTGATCCAAACGCAAACAATCTGGCTGCTTATCTTGCACGATATGGTGCGGAGAACTTCAATAGAATGATCATTTTGGGTGGTCCAGTGGGGCGTGTCTTTGAGCTTTGGAGTAACGATATGGGCCTGGGTCCGATAGGAGAGCAGTTCTTGGCGATTCATGAAATTGATTTAGTGGTGCGAGAAGAGATGCAAGATGATGAACTGGTGGAAGACGGACTGGCCTTTGAGATGAAGATGCAGGTCTGGCTCAGGTGGATGACGAAGAAGTGTTAATGCAGGAGATGCTTTGAAGGTTGTCAGCAACTCGAGAAAGTGAAGCACCATGAGGAAATGAATCGATTCGTAATGTTTTTTAGTTTATCTATTAATTAAGTTATGGTAGTGGGTCTGCTCTATCTTTTGTTTATGTCTTAAATTATCTAGTAAGTGTCCTTTGAGGTAGTTGGTATGATGATGGTAGTATCTTTTGGGGGCTCAAGTAAAGATTGAAGAAGGTTGTTTTGGGTTGTGTTTCATTGGGATACAGTGCATTTTATATAATGGCTGCATTTTATTATTAATATATGCTTTGCTGCGTTTCAAAAAAAATTGTGACTTATTTTTAATTATAATTTTTGCTATTTTAATTTTTTTGATTATTTTTTTAATGAATGAATTATAATGATATCATATTCTAATATATTTTTTTCCCTATTTGCAATTCATGTATGGATAGATGATGTGTTATTTTTTTTGTTTATTTTTTTAATGAATGAATTATAATGATATCATATTCTAATATATTTTTTTTCCCTATTTGCAATTCATGTATGGATAGATGATGTGTTATTACTTATCTTTAGTACCTTTTTATATATCTCCCCTACATTTTGTTTCTTTTCAAGTATAATTTTTAATTTTACTATTTTGATCCTGACGACCATGCACTCCCTTACTCCCATTATATATAGGATAAAATTATATAGTTCTCCTACCTTTTTTTCTTTTAAGTATATCAATTAATTTCAATTTTATTGTTTTATCCTGACGATCATACCACCTGAACTCCTCTACTCCCATTATATATACTCCCTCTGTCTCACCCATTTCTTTACATAAAAAAGTGCGTGTCTGACACGCATTTTAAGGTACATTTTAAGGATAGTTCTATAACTTATTTTTGATATTTTCTTTTTTTGTATAAAAATAGGATTGTTCTATTTTTATACAAAAAAAGAAAATATCAAAAATAAATTATAGAACTATCCTTAAAATGCATATTAAAATCCGTGCCAGAAACTGGTCCGCAAACGTAAAGAATCAAGAGGGCGGAGGGAGTAGTATATAGTATATATAATATAATATGGGTGGAAGGATTCTATTGGATCTTAAATGTATCAAATATTAAAAAGATTACTTAACTAATAGTAGGATTATATTTAACTACCACAAAGTAAATATAATAATCTAAAGTTTAAACCAAATCTACATCTATATCTATATAATAGCCTTAGCTAAGATTTGGTATCCATATTTAGATTTGGACAATATTTTATATTGATTTTGATCCACTGGATAATCCATTTTTAGATTTGGTATCCATTTTGGAAAGATCCAAATTTATTATTTGACCCATTGTTAATTAAACAAAGTTTGTTTACAAATTTATATACTATAAGTATATTCTTTTAATATATATGGTAAGATTATTAATGAAAATTTAAATAAATGTTTTAATTTTGATAAACTTATTAATACATATTATCACATAACATATCTAGAAAATCTAAATAATTTTATCTTTGATTGCATTTGTTATAATATATTTATAAAAATAATATTTTAATAATATTATTTCTTTCAATATTATTTTATTTGATCTTAAATATAAAGTTACTTTATTTATTTAATCGTAATTATATATCATAATTATTACGAAATTTAACTTTAAACTACCGTGTGCGTAGCACGGGTTATAATCTAGTATATACAGGTTTTCTAAATTGAATCAGATTAGATCTAATATTAGAAAATAAGTTTTATGTAATTAATAATAGGATTATATTAAAATACGAAAGAGTAAATTTGAATAATATAAACCAAATATACGTAGATTTTTTAAATTGCGTAGAATTCTCAATATAGAAATTGTAACTTTCTTTTCTCTTCAATTGTTAGAGTAGTTTCACTTTGATAATAATTATTAAATCATTACTAAATTAAAGATTATTTCTTTAGTTTTGTGTGGTCCGTAAAATCGTCTAAATTTGATTTTTAGAACTCAAGATATAGCAAAAATAGTAGATTGATCGTATGAAGACTAATAAATAACAATTTTTAATATATTTATATCAAATTTGGTTATTTTTCTCTAAATTTTTTAAATTTATGACTTTTTTGTTTTTTTCGACATAAATTAAAATTTATCTAAAACAAATCGAATTTAAAATTAATAAACTCAATGAACATAAATTTAAAAAAAACTCTATTCCATAATATAATTTATATAATTTTAATATTAAAAAAGAATAATGCATTTTAAGCTATCTATACTATTCTATAATAAACGAAAGAGGATCCCAAATTAGTTATCCTCTCATTTTTGTTATTTCTCGTCCACAATTGTTACATCTTCAATTTATCTTGACCGTTAGATACAACAATACTAAAATTTGTTATATACAGAAGTCTAAGGTTCGATTTCCGCCAACAATATATTAATTTATATTTAATACTAAAAAATACTCCCTCCGTCTCTTAAAACGTTTCCTGTTTACTAAATCGGGACTATCAAAATACTCTCCTCCTTTCTATTTTAAGCCATAAAAAATAATATCCAATACCCACTACTCCACCCACTACTATTTAAAAATAATATTCAATACCCACTACTCCACCCACTAATCATTACAAATAATATTCAACACCTACTATTCCACCCACTACTCCAAAAAAATAATATTCAATACCTACTATTCCACCCACTACTCCTTAAAAATAATATTCAATACCCACTACTTCACCCACTACCCAAAAAAACAATATTCAATACTCACTACTCCTTAAAAACAATACTCCGTATTCAATATCCGCTACTTCTTACAAATAATATTCAATAGGGCTCTTTTGAAAAATAAATAAGAAAAAGTAAATTTTTGCACATTTACTTTTGTTAAGAAAGACTATTTGCAATTTTACTAAACTAAGTTTCAAATTGCAAAAATACTAACCCTAATTCTCCCCCTCCCCCTTCCCCCAATTTCTCTCTCCTCCCCCCTGATAACACACACGCCGCCGACTTTGTGTACTTTTTTTTTTTTTTTTTTTTTTTTGTGGTGGCTATTTTGGTGGATTTAGGTTTCCTGGCCCCGCAGGGGCATATTCAACTAATTTGCAACTGATTGCAACTGAATGCAACTAAATTTCTGATTTCAAGTTCCATTTGTCAGTTGTCATTTTCGACCTCATTTTTGAACTCTAATATATATATATAGGCAAGTGCTCAAATACAAACCATTCTTAAAATACAAACCTACAAACCAACACTAAATTAATTATATTTCATCTATTCTAAGGTTTCCGCCAAGGGTACCTTCACAAAAAATGCTTAAAATAATTGGCTCTATCCAACAAAAAAAATTTCAAAAAAAAAAAAAAAATCTTGCCGTGGAAATGCGAAGCATTTAAGACAGTAAACGGATGAGTTAGGTAGTCATGAGGGCCGAAGGCTCTCGACACACCCGTCAATCGTCTATTGCCTTTACCATTGATTGCCATTCCTTACAACTTTAGAATGATAAAGGCGCGAAGCGCCGTACAATAAGGTGCGAAGCACCGTTAACCAGTGAAATCCACTGCCACGTCATCACGTGAACAGTGAATTTTTTTTTTTTTTATTTTTTTTTGTTGGATAGAGCCAATTATTTTAAGCATTTTTTGTATTGGGGTACCCCTAGTTTGGTCATTAGATTAGCTTGAAATATTAGATTATGCTTGGTTTGTAGGTTTGTATTTTAAGGAAGTTTGTATTGGAGTAGCCCCCTATATATATATATATATTTAAGAAGGGTGATATTTTGGTGGATTTAGGTTTCCTGGCCCCGCAGGGGCATATTCAACTAAATTTGCAACTAATTGCAACTGAATGCAACTAAATTTCTGATTTCAAGTTCCATTTGTCAGTTGTCATTTTTGACCTCATTTTTGAACTCTAATATATATATATATATATATATATATATATATATATATATTTAAGAAGGGTGATATTTTGGTGGATTTAGGTTTCCTGGCCCCGCAGGGGCATATTCAACTAAATTTGCAACTAATTGCAACTGAATGCAACTAAATTTCTGATTTCAAGTTCCATTTGTCAGTTGTCATTTTCGACCTCATTTTTTAACTCTATTATATATATATATATATATATATATATATATATATATATATATTTAAGAAGGGTGATATTTTGGTGGATTTAGGTTTCCTGGCCCCGCAGGGGCATATTAAACTAAATTTGTTGAAAGTAGTTGAAAATAGTTGCAACTAGTTGTAACTAGTTGAAAGTATTTGAAAATAGTTGCAACTAGTTGAAAACAGTTGAAAATAGTTGATTTGGTTGAATATTGCCCCTGGCGGGGCCTTGGAACCCAAAATCACTCAAACCAATAATATGTAGTTGTAACTAGTTGAAAGTAGTTGAAAATGGTTGCAACTAGTTGAAAGTAGTTGAAAATATTTGAAAACAGTTGAAAATAGTTGATTTGGTTGAATATTGCCCCTGGCGGGGCCTTAGAACCCAAAATCACTCAAACCAATAATATGTAGTTGCAACTAGTTGCAACTAGTTGAAAGTAGTTGAAAATGGTTGCAACTAGTTGAAAATAGTTGATTTGGTTGAATATTGCCCCTGGCGGGGCCTTGGAACCTAAAATCATTTAGTTGAATATTGCCCCTAGCGGGGCCTTGCAACCCAAATCCACCAAAATCACCCCACCTTTTTTAAAAAAAAGTTGCATTTGGTTGAATTTGATTGAATGTGGTTGCAAACAAAAATCCACCAAAATAGCCCCCATCTTAAAAAAAAAAAAAGAAAAAAGAAAAAAAGTACAGCAGTCGGCAGTAGTGGGCTGGGAGAAAGGAGGGAGGGAGGGGGAGTGGGTTGGGCTAGGAAGGAGGGAGGAGGAATGGGCCTAGTATTTTTGCAATTTGAAACTTTGTTTTGGTAAAATTGCAATTTATTAAGGAAGGTGGTATTTTTGCAAAAAGAAACTTTAAATCTAGTATTCTTGGTAAATATCCTATTCAATACCCACTTTTTCTTAAAACCCGTGTTTTTAGTCAAACGGGAAATGTTCATCGAGACGGAGGGAGTATTATATACAAAGATGTAAGGTTCAAACTTTTTAATAACATATTAAAACTAATATTTATAATATTACATTACATTATAAATAAATTAAAAGAATTTAAAAATAACTTGTACTTTGTACAGAGTATAAAATAATAATCCATGAAACAAGTTTAAAGTTTTAAACACTGACTTGTTTATCTGACACGAGTACAATAGAATTTTTCGTTACTTGTAGTATGACATGTTTCAATTAAAAAAAAATTTGAGAGCACATGTTTCAATAAATTAATGTGATTAAAATAAGAAGTGGTCTTTACTTTCGGTTTTAAATAACCAATGAAAACACCGTCATTTTATACGACTAGCACGCAGGACCCAGGAGGGAACAAGTAGGAACCATCTTAATCCACTAATAAAAAAAAATTAAATTGTACCCTTTGCAAGAAGACTGGAAAGGTAAAACTTGACCAACTAATATTTAAGAAACTAACATAAATATTTATTTTTAAGTAAAATATAATGGTATCAATTAAAATCTTATTTTAAATATAAAAAGATCATTAAGTTTACTACGAAAATTCAGAAGAAATTTAGAATAAATAAATGTGTATATATATATATATTTATTTATTTATTTAATCTGATGAACAATTTTATGTTGATACGAAATAAAATGTATATTTAAATGTTAATAGTATCTTTTAGGGTTTTCAACATGCTAGGAAATTTAGTGGTGTTTTGGAAATAGAGAAATAATTTTTTGTTTGTTTATACCCATGTTATAATGTACGACAAATGATTTGATTTGTAGTGTCCGATGTTTCGCCGGTCGGTTAAAGTTTTCAAAAATTGTGATTCATTTTAATATTCAACCTATATAAAACGATTCACTTTGATTACGTACATTTTTTTATGATTTAAGGAGATTCTTTTGAATTACATTAGGAAGCTGCATTTTCTCAATCATTTTTTATATTTTCTTTTTTTCTATATATTTCTTTCAATCTTTATATTTTTAAAATTTCAAAAATTGATAAAATTTTATTATATAAAAATGGACCACATTCATTAATTTACTCCAATATACTCGATTCATATATTTCATTTTTAATATTAAATATTGATTGATTCCACTATTTTAATATTTGTTCACAACCCAAATGTAAAGAATGGGAGTAATGCTAGTAAGCCAAACAAAATCTTCAAAAAAAACTCTCCAAAATAATGTGTGTTGATCGAATTGGCAAAATAATATTGTTGTGGAACGAAAAGTAGGGTGTATTTATTGCGTATTGAATGTGTTATGCCCGAATATGGCATAAGTCCTAGACAGGCCAAATGGGCTAAAATATCGGTATATCACACATAATGGGCCTAGGGATGAAGAATGGGTCGTTAAAGTTCGCCATCATAAAAAGATTCATTATGTTATTTCTGTACAGTGGGATCGCCAGCGAGCCCTAGTAGCGGGGTCGCAGTTCACGAGGTCTAGCAAGGCCTAGGTCCAGCGTGGCCTAGCATGTTACTACGAAGGCTTATAGTCAGGCCCAGCGAGGTCGCATAAGTAGGATATCTCCATGCATTGAGGATCGCCTCGCATGGCCAGACCCAGCGAGGTCGCATTTGAGGCCATCTAGTCAGTTTCGCCAGTAAAGATAATTATAGCATTAAACAAGCTGCGGGTTCCCCTTTATGGGTCATGAACAGAATAAATGGGTAGAAAAACAACCCAAGGAGATGACTAGTGGATTTGGGCCAAGCCGAGCCCATAGAAATCCTAGCCCATCTAGATAACTTCTTCTCTAAGAGAACTACGTATGGCTTGATCCCTATAAATAGGGTACGTAGGCATCTTGTAAAGTCTGAGAAACAATTCACCACTGAATTTCAATAGACAAGATCAGCCACCTCTAAACACAAAAACCCTAATCCCAATCCCTCTTCTTATAGCAAAATATCCGTATTTTGCTCCGTAAATCCAGCAACCTCCATAAATATTGTTATACAATATTCTCCCTATAACATTTGGCGCTAGAAGGAGGGGCCTCTAGTCATTGATTGGGAGAACGATGACTAAATCTCACAAGAAGAAGAACGGAGATCGGGAGACCCCGGGGTCGCATAAGAAGGACATAAACGACCCTCGGAGGAATAATATACCAGAGAGCGAGGCGGGTATAGATGAGATCGAGGACGAATCTGAGAAGGAGCAAACCCCCCATGTTGTCCAACAGACAGCCTTGCCTGGCGAAGTCATGTCGTTCTTGAAAGGCCTTGGTGATCAAATGATCGAGGTAAGGGCCTCGGTGGCCAAGATGGAGAAGCGACATAATTCTAGAGGCTTCAAGAGGAATACAAGGACAGGGGATCGAACTCACCAAGCAGAAAGTAGCAAGGGTCCCACCAAAAAGCTAATTGGGGACTTTGATGATGTGGCGACGGATCGGACGAACCCTGATTGGGAGGAGGAAGTAGCTACGATTGATAAAGAGGGATCGAAAGCGAAGCCCGCCTCGTCAGAAGGACGGTCCGTTAGTGTCTTTGACCGAGTTGGAAAGAAACTCAGCGAGCACGATCTTCGTCTCAAGTTGGTAAAGCTCAAATCTAACAAAGATGGAGGTCCCAAAGATAAGAGTAAGGGCTCTCATCAACCCGTATCTCCTCGAAAAGATTGTGAGCGGTCATATCATCGCAATGACAGACCCCCCTCTCCTCGCAGAGAGCGTGAGCGGTCCCATCATCGCGAGGACAGACCCCCTTTCAATCGAGAGCGTGAGCGATCCCAACATCGCGAGGAAGACCTTAAAAACAAGGATCGCAGGAATGACCAGGAAGAGTCTAGTGCCCCAAAAAAGACTCAATCTCATCATGCAAGCACTGGAGGAAAGAAGGATGGAGACAAAGAGGCGAGAATTGGGGATTACAAATTAGAAGATTTAAAAAAGGCACTGGATGCGATGAATAACGAGAAGGGGATTTTCAGCAATATGGGTTCCTCCTCGCCCTTCACTCATGAAATTCGCACTGCCCCACTGCCTGTAGTGTTTCGAGGTCATCACTCTGACATGACCTATAACGGGGAGACTGATCCAGCCGAGTTCGTTATTCGATTCAACAATGAGATGGACGTGTACCAAGTATCATTACTAGCGAGGTGTAGGCTGTTCGCAGCTTCGCTAAGGGGGAGTGCTCAACAATGGTTCTCAAAACTAGGGTCCCTAGTTGTCATAGATTCTTGGGAACAACTCGTGGATATCTTCATTAAACAGTTCCAATCTTCAATGCTTTATGCACCTCCTGTGTCCACACTGGCAAACATAAAACAGAAGGAAGGAGAGACTCTGCATGATTATTTCAAAAGGTTCAATGCTGAAGTACCTCGTGTTCGAGGTGCAAATGACGAGGCCGTGAAAAATTTCGTTATCGCAGGGGTAAGAGAAGGAACTAAATTTTGGGAGAAATTACAGGAGCAAACCCCTGTTACACTTTCGGAGTTGCATCGGGTCGCTGAGCCCTTTAATCGTGTTGAGAAATCATTGGCAGATCTCAAGAAGAATGTTGGGACTAGTAGCAATGGAAGTAAAGGCAAAGGGGTAAAAAGAAGGGATTCTAGAAGCCCCACGCGAAGACAGGATCGTAGCCCGAGCCCGAAAAGAAGGGATCGCGATTCCTCAAGACGATCCCCACCTCGTGCTCGTCCTGCTAGAGATGAAGACAAATTTGTTCCCTTAGTGGCCTCTGATAAGTGGATTTTATCTCCACTTGGAGCATTCTAAATCGGCTTAAATTGATTGTCTTGTACTCAAGTTTGTTGTAGTTTTGATGTGTTTGTGTTTAGTTGTGCAGGGTTGCGAAATATCGTTTAGGGTTGGTGTTTCTGTCAATTTTGGAGATGATTTGAGCAATGAAATGAAGGATGGCATATTTCCCTAGGCTATCATGAGGATTTATAAGGTAAGAATTGAAGAACGGGAAGTGGCGAAAGAATCGGAAGAGAAAACGGATGAGAATTGAGCAAATTGTGGAAAATTCAGATTTCAGGGTATGTTGCGCAGTCTACACTGTTTTGGTCATATCTGGAGTTCTAGAAGTCCGTTTTCAGCGATCTTACTGCCCACGCGAAGCCTGGGAAATTTTCTATAATTTTGAGCAGATTGGAACGGCGCCTCAGGCGCCCAAACGGCGCTCCTACGCTGGTGGTGCGCGGGTGAAAAATCAGCCAGAATTTCTGATTTTGTTTTGGCCATATCTTGAGTTCTACAACTCCGTTTGGGGCCCGTAAGCAGTCCACGCGAAGATAACGAGATTCTCTATCATTCTAAGGTGGTCCAGAGGTCCAATTACGTTTGGAACATTCCAGAAAATCTGAAAAAAAGGCAGCTACGAATTTCCCTTTAAATCAGAATCAGTTTAGGAAACGTACTTCTATTATAATTCTGATTTGGTATTTTCTTGTTGGGCAAGATGTCTAGAGCCTATATAAACACATCCAACCCTTGTAAAATTATATCATCATCATCATTAGGAGTAGAACTACTATATATCAATTACTTAGATTTATTTGTATTTATTTTCATACTTTGTTTTTTATCATGGTTTCATCAGATCCCATGATGACGAGAGGTTTGATTATGAACTAATCGTTGTCATGGGATTCTAACGGATTTATTTATAAAGCTTTAGTATCTTGATGCTTTACAGATCTGTGTGTGATGTATATCTGATATCCTCGTATGGTTGTGATTCATGTGTTTAGATGCGTCATGAACATCTAATTTGTTAATCTCTTGTGAAGCGAGAGTGGATCTTGAGATTTAGAACTTGCCATGCTAGCATAGGATAGGTTGATGTTTTAACATCATGATTTGTGGCGTAAATAGAGATATTATGCTGCCCTATGTGATCAATGTGGATAACTTGTTCTTCAACCGTTATGTTTTCAAATTCTATAGAGATATAGGGTCTAAGCATAATTGGTGTCTATTCATCTTCTATCTCTTTTGTGGATGTATGTTTAGTTTGGTATTCGTATACTGAGAAGTAGCGTATACTTGTTTCGTGTTGTCTGATCAGATATCATAAACATTGCATATAGTGATTAAAGGCGTCAGATCTAAGCGAAGTATTTAATGAAGTTAGGATTCCATGGTTTTTCTTGCAGAAGTAATTTGATTTAAATTCTTGTTAGTTAGTTAATTCTTAGTTTGTTAATTTACTTTCTTAGTTTATTTTAGTTAATTAAAACCAAATCTTGTTATTTGTCTTAGCAGTGAATAAAAACCATACATTGTTGCATAGGTGCATGAACTGAATTGAAACCATAACCAGATCTCTGTGGGAACGAACTTGACTTCTATCTGTATTACTTGTGACCACGTACGCTTGCGTGATTTAGTGCAAACAGCCTCAGTTGATCATATCTATGTTGTCAATGCTAATAAAGGGATGTTCACGAAACCTCGTGCTATGGGTCCACAAGGAACGTGGAACACTACAAAGTATTGTGATTTTCATGAGCAGAAGGGGCACGATACAGCAGACTGTTGGCAACTTAAAGAACAAATTGATCGCTTGATTCGAGAAGGGAAGTTAACAGAGTGGGCGGTCCGTGAAGTGAAAAAGCATCAAGAGAGCTCGGGAAAATCAGGAATAGGATATCACGCTGTACCTCATGAGGGCCAAAGCACAGAGCCTCGCAAGGAGAGAGAAGAGCGAGGCAATAGCATCCATGTGATCATTGGTGGGCCACATATTGGAGGAGATAGCAAAAAGGCAAGGGAAAGATATGCTCGCGAGGCCAGGGAGCGACCCCTCACCAATGTGCATCATTTGCAGGAACGACCCCCAAAGCTTTTCAAGGGGGAAGATACGAATATAATGTTCACTGAAGAGGATGCGAAGTGGGTACATCATCCTCACTCTGATGCTCTAGTGGTTCGAGTTCGCATTGGTTCCCAGAATATTTACAGAGTGTTGGTGGACAATGGAAGTGCCGTGAATGTCTTGATGTATGATGTCTACAAGAAAATGGGATACGTAGACAAGGATCTAATTCCTACAGTAGGCTACCTCTATGGATTCACTGGAGCATCTGTTAGTGTAAAAGGACTTATCAGGCTTCCCATCACCTTGGGGGACGAGCCCTGCATCACTACGCAGGTCGCTGATTTCATGGTCGTGGATCAACCATCTGCGTACAATGCTATTGTGGGGCGACCCATCTTGAAAGAAATGAGGGTGGTGACTTCTATCTATCACCTCTCGATGAAGTTCCCTACCCCGCAAGGCGTGGGATGTGTTAGAGGAATTCAACATGAGTCTCGAGAATGCTATAATCAGGCCCTTAAGTCAGCAGAAAAGGAAGAAATTTTATGGAAAGCGACGACGATGAGAGGGCTCGCAAGTCGGCATCACGACCCTCAGCTGGTTGCAACATAATTTCTATCGAGGAGTTGCCTGATGATTATTTTGACAGCTTGGGCATACAAGTAGAACCAGTACCAGGGGCAATTATGATGGAGGCCTCGCAACCTGTGTTGGTTCTACAAGAAGGAATTGTCGAAGAAGCTAGCGATGAAGAGGAAAGTCCAGAGCAGGCCGTTGTGCGAGCCCGAAAGGGGAAATGGGTTCGCAAGGAAACATCAACATTGGTAGACCTACCTAATGGTATTACAAGAGAAACAACAATTGTGAATGAGTATGGACATGTTGGAGCGACCCCTGACTCGGGGGCGGGAGTCATGAGGCAAGATGAAGCAGAATCTAGTCGGGCTCGAGATGTTGAAATTGACCTGGACCCTCGCATCCCTGAGCATGTGGAGCGAACCGGGGCCGCAGAGGATACCATATCTGTTCTTATTGATCCCAAGGATTCTACGAAGGTTTTAAAGATCGGATCGCAGTTGAATCCCGATCTTAGGGGAAGGCTCGTGGAGTTTCTTAAAGCTAATTTGGATGTATTTGCATGGTCTCATGAAGATATGGTAGGGATCGATCCCAATGTGATGTGTCATAGGCTTAATCTTGATCCATGCAAAAAGGGAGTGAGGCAGAAAAGGAGACCAATAAGTGGAGAACGAGCCGAGGCCCTAAAAGAAGAAGTTGACAGGCTACTCGAAGTCGGGCTCGTTAGGGAATCATTTTACCCTGACTGGCTCGCAAACCCTGTCCTAGTCAAGAAGCCAAATGGGAAGTGGCGAACATGTGTGGATTTTACTGATCTAAACAAGCATTGCCCGAAGGATAGTTTCCCTCTTCCAAGAATTGATCAGTTGGTAGATGCAACAGCGGGCCACGCACTCTTAAGCTTCATGGATGCCTATTCTGGGTACAACCAAATACCAATGTACGGGCCTGATCAGGAGCACACCTCGTTTATCACAGACAGAGGTCTCTACTGCTATATTGGGATGCCCTTTGGTCTCCTCAATGCAGGTGCTACTTATCAGCGGCTCGTTAACATGATATTTGAGAAGCAGATTGGAAATACAATGGAGGTCTATGTAGATGGCATGCTTGTGAAGTCCAAGAAGGCTGAGGATCATATAACCCACCTCGCAGAAATGTTCGATATATTGAGGAAATTCCGAATGAAGCTCAACCCCCAGAAGTGTGTTTTCGGGGTCGAATCTGGAAAGTTTTTGGGTTTCATTGTTAACCACAGAGGCACTGAGGCTAATCCAGCTAAAATAAAGGCATTGATGGAAATGAGGTCGCCAAGAAGTGTCAAGGAAGTACAAAGTCTGACTGGGAGGATCGCAGCATTGAATCGATTTGTTTCTAAATCATCAGATAAGTGCCATGAGTTCTTTAAACCAATCAAGAAGGTGGGAAGGAGTTTTGAATGGACACCTGAGTGCGAAGAAGCTTTTCAAAGGATAAAAGAGCATCTGGGCTCGCCTCCATTACTCTCTAAGCCCAATGAAGGTGAAGTTCTTATTGTTTACTTGGCAGTTTCAGAAAATGCCATCAGTGCTGTCCTCGTTCGCGAGGAGGAAAAGCTTCAGCTCCCTGTATATTATGTCAGTAAAAGACTGCTAGATGCCGAGACTCGCTACACCAACATGGAGAAGCTCGCCTATGCTATGGTTTTGGCTTCGCGAAAACTGAGGCCATATTTTCAGGCTCATAGTATCCAAGTTCGCACTGCGTACCCACTCAGGCAAGTAATGCATAAACCCGAGGCCTCGGGCAGACTTTTAAAGTGGACCATAGAGCTGAGTCAGTTTGACATTGAGTACAAACCTCGAGGTGCAATAAAGGGGCAAGCTTTAGCAGATTTCATATTGGAGTTTCCTTCCCAATCTGAGGAAGATGCCTGGGCTCTCATAGCGATCCCAGAAGTGGTTGACCCCAAGCTCAAAAATGAAAATTCAGCCTCGTGGTGGGAATTGTATGTTGATGGGGCATCTAACAAAGAAGGGGCCAGAGCTGGGATCGAGCTTGTTACACCTGAGGGTCGCAAGTTGAGTAGTGCTGTTCACTTCGCCTTCGAGGCTTCTAATAACGCAGCAGAATACGAGGCTCTCATAATTGGCCTCAAGCTCGCAATAGAAATGAAAGTAGAGAATCTCAATGCATATAGCGATTCTATGTTGGTTACGGGTCATGTTGGATGTGGATGGCAAGCCAGGGGACCCCAGATTGAGTTATATTTAAGGTGTGTGCAAAGGCTTATGAAGTCATTCAAGCAAGTAAAGGTGGAGTTTATCAGGAGGGCAAAAAATCAAGGAGCAGATGCCCTCGCAAAAATGGGTTCGCGACGCGAGGCTACTTTACTTGGGATTATCCCATTGGAAATTCAAAGTAAACCTAGTGTACCAGAAGAATTTGCTATGGAAATAGCGAGCCAGAAGTCAACATGGATGGCCCCTATATGGGAGTATGTAAAGAATGGGATGCTACCTCAGGATAAAAAAGAAGCGAGGAGGGTCAAATATCAGGTGGCTCGCTATGTTATTTATGACGAGGTCTTGTATCGAAGAGGGTTCAACACTCCACTTTTGAGATGTGTAGATGGTGAAGAATACAACTATATTTTGAGAGAGGTCCATGAAGGAATATGTGGAAATCACTCGGGGGGTGGTTCCCTAGCTCAGAAAATTTTACGACAAGGATATTTCTGGCCCACATTGAAAAGGGATGCTTTTGAGTTCGCTAGGCGATGTAACAAGTGCCAAAGATATGCAAATTTCAGTAATGCTCCAGTTGCTCACCTCACCTCGTTGATGAGCCCTTGGCCCTTTGCTATGTGGGGAATAGATCTTATTGGTGAACTCCCTAAAGCTAAGGGAGGAGTAAAATATGCAGTCGTGGCTGTGGACTATTTCACTAAGTGGGCCGAGGCTGAGCCTCTTGCTACCATCACAGCTAAAAAATTGAAGGACTTCGTGTACAGAGCAATTGTTTGTCGCTATGGGATTCCATATCAGCTCATTTCAGATAATGGGAAGTAATTTGATAGCAAGGAGATGAAAGAATTTTGTGAGAGTTTGGGAATCAAGAAAAGTTTCTCTGCTGTGAGTCACCCTCAGACAAATGGACAAACCGAGGCCATCAACAAGATCATCAAGCATACCCTAAAAGCTAGGTTGGAGGAAAGTAAGGGTAATTGGCCCGAGGAGCTACCAAAGGTCTTGTGGTCATACAACACGACCCCAAGGTCTACCACAGGCGAGACTCCATTTTCTTTGACATATGGGTGCGAGGCCATGGTGCCCGTGGAAGTAGGGTCAGGCTCGTTCAGAAGGGAACATTACGACCCCAAGTCAAACGAGGTCAATCACAGGCTCTACTTAGATATGATTCAAGAGTCAAGAGAAAAGGCTCAGCTTAGGCTCGCAGCTTATCAAAGGCGAGCCGCAAGGTATTATAATGGAAAGGTTCGCGTGCCACATCTTCGCGTGGGGGACTTGGTGCTTAGGAGAGTGATGCCTAACACTAAAGTCTCGTCCCATGGGGTCTTTGGAGCCAATTGGGAAGGGCCCTATAAAGTTTATGGTGTCATCAATGAAGGGACTTATTATCTAACTGACATGGATGATAAGGTCATGCCACGAGCCTGGAATGCAGAACATTTGAGAAAATACTACCAGTAGAAGCTTCGCTCCTGGTGGTCTCCATCTACTACTACTTAGCATGAATAAATTCATACAAAGTACTCGGGGGGTAGTGATCATATAGACACCTCCTCGTTATGATGTAATGAAAGTTGGGCTTTGTCCCTAGTATTTATATATATGAAGTTTGTTCTCCAAAAAAGTTGTGCAATTTTATTCTTTTGTCAGTGTTAAAAATTTTCAGGACTAGGCCAGCACAGCGTATGCGAGGCCGAACACCCCTCAGGTCAACGAGGTCACGAGCGTGCACTTACTGCGACCTGAGGGAATGTCTTCAAAGTTTAGTTAAAAAGTATCTCCTCAAAGAAGTTCAAAGTTTAAAAGAAAAGTCAAGGTGCGACCTCAATCTCCGGATCGTGTCTGCGACCTCGCAAGGAAGGCATCGCAAGTCTTGATTCCAAAGAGACAGGGTCCACTTTGAAGATTAAGCAAAATTAAAAAAAATACTACAAATTCTACAAGGAAAGCTTCGCAGTTGCGAGGCTAACAGCTTCGCTAGTATTTCAGAAAAAGAAGGCAAGCTATCTATAAAGCTAAAGCAAATACAAGATATGAAGAAATGAAGACAGTTATGTAAATTGTTAAGAGTCAACAAACAGTTACTGGGTCGCTACGCGAGCCCAACAAAGCTATCAATGAAGTTATCACAAAAATATTACAACTTGCGAGACATTCAAGGGGTGTCCGCATCCCCAGTTCAAAATGTTGGAATAAAACAGATTACGTCGCAGCCTCACTAGGTTTCTCTTGGTTAGCAACATTGGCCTTGGCAGCCTCGCTGGCGATCTTGGCATCCTTTGCATCTTCTTCATCAATCTCCTTGCGGAGGTCAGCTGCATACTCAGCATTGCCAGGACCAAGCTGCGACCAATCGAAATCAGGGACTTTCCTTATAAAGCCCTTCATGAAATCAGCTTGGGCAGCTTCCTCAATCTCCTCGCGATTGGCTTCAGCAGCAACGAGCTCTTTCTTCAGATTGGACAGCTCCTCCTCGTGCTTTATTTTCAGCTCCTCCTCATGTTGCTCCGCCTCAGTTAGGGACTTATGGAGGGCTGCTTTTTCATCATTAACTTTTTTGAGTTCGGATCGGAGGGACGCAGTTTCAGTTTGTAGCACTCGCTTGTAATTTTCTGCCATCAGCTTCTTCTCCTCCTCAGCTTTAGCCTTCAAGGACTTCAACTCCTTTTCCAATCTATCATTGGCAAAGACAACTTGTTTGAGCTCGCGAAGATGCGAGGCTTGGCGGATGAAACCCTCAGCCAGACATTTGGAGACCGCTTCAGAGTTCTCTATTAGCTCGGCTCCTACCCACTCAGTATATTCTGCTTCAGTAGCATGAGTATACCCATGCTTTGCATATAAATGATGCACTGGCGTCGTGTCCGCAGGTTTTGTGACTTGGGGCAGGGGACCGCTTTTGTGTTTCTTAGAGATGTGCTCTTCAGGATTGGCCTTGGCCTGTGAAGGTTGAGGAGCGACCCTGGCAGTTGATGATGGAGGAGGGAGATCGTTTTTATTCTTTGGAGGGGTGGCAGTTGAAGGCTCGGTAGGGATCTCTTTGTTCTTGGTACAAAAGGGAGGCCTGCGACTACCTTTGCCTGACATGTCTACAAAAAGGAGATGAAAGCAGTTAGACACGATTATTAAAAGTAAAAAATGCGAAGACAGTAAAAGACAATTACTATGAAGAAGTTATTGAACTACAGTATAAAGTATTCTTACTCTCTTCCACTACCACTTTAGAGGACGAGGCCTCCTCTCGCACTTTTCTCTTTCGCGAGGCCTTCCTCGCACTTGAAGGCCCCGCCTCAGAAGGAAGCTCGATCCCCTCCTTTAGGAATCCGCTTTCGATTAAATTCTCTAGAGTAAGGAGTGTTCGTATATTTCTATCTTCGCGAGGTGTTTTCAGCACATCATCGGCACGTTGTTTCTCTTCGCCCTTTAAGACGGTTCGAACTTGGCCTACTGGAAGATAGTTAAAGGATGTTTTTACTCTGGGCACCTCATGGATATAAAGGTAAGGTCCCTTCCAAGGGCCCGCATTGCTGGGTGCACTATGATACAGATCTTTCTTGTTAAACTCCGGCCACACGGAGAAATACACGTAGCCAAAGTCTGAAGCCCCACATCGCTTCAGTTGCAAAAAGTAGCCCATGGTCCTTGCATCAAGTTTAGGGTATCCAAGCTTGTGGTAAAGAATATACAAAAAAATCATGGCCCTATAGCCATTAGGATTAATCTGGATGGGGGCTAGATGATACGTCTCGTAGACATCCCTGATGAAGGGGTGAAGAGGCGAGGAGACGCCTATTTTCATCATAGCAGAGGTCAGAACCATTCGAGGCACCCTGCCGCCATTTTCCTCATAATTGAAACGATAGCATCGCATTGCTTGCTTGGGGAGGATGATTTTGCCCTCCGGTCTGAATGTATCAACAGCCTTGGTCAAGGACTCTAGATTCAGGGTCGATGACAGGTCTTTGCAAGCTAGAATGCGAGGCTGGCCTGGTCTTATTTTTTAGCCTGGTGGGATGTCCTCAGGGCGAGGTCCTCCAACATAAATGGTACCCTCTAGCTCCGGTTGAGGGGTTGGTATGTAAGGTCGTGGGGAAGCTTCAGGAATGTAGTTATAATCTTCGAAATTAACAACCTTGGCCACTTCATCTAGGCCGCCATCATCAGAGCTAGGTTCTTCGTAATCCGAGTCATCAGAGTTTGCCTCGTTATCACCTTCACCCTCAAGCTCGTAGTAAGCATGATCAAGAGAGTCTATTGATGAAGTGCTGGTCAATACTATGGGGCTTATGTTGAGGAGATTCTTGTTGAGAGGAGAAAGGAGTTTGGGGACGTTAGCAAAGAACTCCTGACCTTTCTTCAACAGTTTGTCGACCTCGCCTTGAACTGAGGAGGGGGGAACGGTTATAGATGCTGGGTTTATCGAGCTCGAAGGGAAATCAATAGAATGGCTCTGCGAGGTGGAAGGTCGTCGTGTTCTCCATGTTGTTAGAGGGGTCTCTCGGGTAAATTCCTCCTGGGACCATTGAGGATCCATGTATAGTTTGAAGGAGTTGGTGCTTGCACTTGTGGCCTTAGCAATGTTCGCGGCCGCTTGTTCGCTAATGGAAATGTGAGGGAGAGGTGAAGGAGTCCTTGAGCTATCGCTGGACATCTGAAAAGATTGTGAAGTATTAGTGTGTGCACTTACAGAATATCAAAAGAGAGGAAGGAAGAAAAAATTCAATAGAAAGCTCTAAGTGTCCTCACTCCACTCACGAAGGTTAGGATGTGTCGCACATTAATTATATTTTTGATCGTATGTCTACCTATTAAAGGGGTCGCGCTCTTCAGTATAGCAAGGCAGGGCTCGCAGCATGAAATTAAGTGTGTGGGGTCGCAATTAATCAGGCTCGCATCGCATGCAATTATAAGCAAATATTTACAAAATTACGAGCTACACATGCATTCAAATGAAGAACAAGAGAGAGAAACTTACTTTTTGATGAAGAAAGGTTGAAGATCTTGAGAAAGATTGGCCTTGTTCTTGATTGATAGCGAGCTGGGTTTCTGTTTGATCCGGGAGCAAATTGGCAGCACTTCGGTATAATGTTAATAAGGAAAGTAACAAATGATTTGAAATTTGAGGTTTATATAGTAGTAAGGAGAGAGGTGGATGTGCTACACGTGTCATCATCTCAGCAACTGTGACCAGATCTAGAGATGCGCCAGCTGTTAGCAGCTATTCAAATTCATTGGGCCTACGATGAGAGCCCATAAAGGAGTAATTAATAATGGGCCTTGGCCTCGCATTCAATTTTCTAGAAGACATTCTTTGAGTCCACATCGCATTTCTAATGGCAATATGGACTCGGGGGGTAGTTGTTATGCCCGAATATGGCATAAGTCCTAGACAGGCCAAATGGGCTAAAATATCGGTATATCACACATAATGGGCCTAGGGATGAAGAATGGGTCGTTAAAGTTCGCCATCATAAAAAGATTCATTATGTTATTTCTGTACAGTGGGATCGTCAGCGAGCCCTAGTAGCGGGGTCGCAGTTCACGAGGTCTAGCAAGGCCTAGAGGTCCAGCGTGGCCTAGTATGTTACTACGAAGGCTTATGGTCAGGCCCAGCGAGGTCGCATAAGTAGGATATCTCCATGCATTGAGGATCGCCTCGCATGGCCAGACCCAGCGAGGTCGCATTCGAGGCCATCTAGTCAGTTTCGCCAGTAAAGATAATTATAGCATTAAACAAGCTGCGGGTTCCCCTTTATGGGTCATGAACAGAATAAATGGGTAGAAAAACAACCCAAGGAGATGACTAGTGGATTTGGGCCAAGCCGAGCCCATAGAAACCCTAGCCCATCTAGATAACTTCTTCTCTAAGAGAACTACGTATGGCTTGATCCCTATAAATAGGGTACGTAGGCATCTTGTAAAGTCTGAGAAACAGTTCACCACTGAATTTCAATAGACAAGATCAGCCACCTCTAAACATAAAAACCCTAATCCCAATCCCTCTTCTTATAGCAAAATATCCGTATTTTGCTCCGTAAATCCAGCAACCTCCATAAATATTGTTATACAATATTCTCCCTATAACAGAATGCTAGGGTTTAAAGAAGCTTCGAGCTTTAATGGCTGATCAAGTGTTTCGTGACTTAACTCGGGTCCTCACAATATGCCTACGTATCTTGCAAATATCAAGAATCAAGTCAATAAAAACGTAGTTCTGTTTGTTTGTGTGGGATCAGATCCTTATATAGGTGATGAGAACCCTAGAATTAGAGTAGAATTAGGTACCTTGGTGGGCAAGCCACAATTTAGGCCCACTTCTAGATCCTTCCAGATGGAATGTGGATAGGTATTACAGTTGTATGCCTTGGAGGCTACTCCAAAGATGATTTGGTTCCCTTTTGGACTCAATAATGGAGTCTTTTATTTGTCTGATTTAATAGCTACGAATTATTATTATATTTTAGGGTTTTGGGCCTCACAAATGGGCTTTGTCTTTGGACCATCCCAGGTTCATTTAATATGTTATTAAATGTATTTTTGGCACTCATTTCCAGCCCATATCATTTGCCCCCAACTTCTAAGAAAACTGATCAGGTTTTCATTGAAGTTAAAAAGTCTATGTACACTAGTGTTTCACAGGTATCATCTTGAATGTAAAGTGTGGAGCGACCTACATATTTACGACGATTGGTCTTATTCGAGACTAAACAACTATGTTTGTGTCTTACGGAAAATTAACAAATTCCTAACACTTTTCTTATACTCACCAGTATTTCATTAAAAACATTTTGGACCGCTGGCCTGTGTAAACAAACTTGTATTTTTTCTGGAGTTTGTAGGAATTTTTCTTCCCAAATTTTTCCAAAAAGAATCACTTTTTACAATTTTTTCCATGTTTTTTATGAACAAAATCCAAAAATGTTGAGTATTTTCGACCAGGAATCCTGGTCGAATTCGATCAGGATCCTGGTCGAATTAAGGGTTGTTTTAGCATCCTAGTCGATGGCCTTTCGACCAGGAATCCTGGTCAAATTCAATCAGGATCCTGGTCGAATTAAGGGCTATTTTGGCATCCTGGTCGATGGCCTTTCGACCAGGAATCCTGGTCGAATTCGATCAGGATCCTGGTCGAATTAAGGGCCTTTTGTACACTCTGGTCGAAGCCTTTTCGACCAGGAATCCTGGTCGAATTCGATCAGGATCCTGGTCGAATTAAGGGCCTTTTGTACACTCTGGTCGAAGCCTTTTCGATCAGGAATCCTGGTCGAATTCGATCAGGATCCTGGTCGAATTAAGGGTCGTTTTTGCAATTTGGTCGAAGCCTTTTCGATCAGGAATCCTAGTCGAATTCGATCAGGATCCTGGTCGAATTAAGGGCCATTTTTGCACTTTGGTCGAAGCCTTTTCGATCAGGAATCCTGGTCGAATTCAATCAGGATCCTGGTCGAATTAAGGGCCATTTTTGCACTCTGGTCGAAGCCTTTTCGATCAGGAATCCTGGTCGAATTCGATCAGGATCCTGGTCGAATTAAGGGCCATTTTTGCGTTCTGAAATATTTCGACCATTTGGGCTTATTGGGCCTATTTTGTCTTCGATTTATCTATTATTTATTTCATAGATATTATATTTCTATGTTAGGTTCTAGCTTATTTTAGAACCTTCTTCTTTTTGGGCCTTTACCGGCTATCAACTGTTACAAGGAATTTTAACCGGCTATCAACCGGCTAAAGAATTCCTATAAAAGAGTGAAGTGAGACTTCATTTCTCATTTCACTCTAAACACTCATACTTTAGTTTCTAAATTTCTCTCAAATCTCTCTAGCTAAAGTCGATTTCCAGCGTAATTCAAGAGGCATTTTCCGCCGATTACTCCACCGTTTTCTGGGCTTTTCGTTGCATCTTCATCTCTTTCGACCATCTTTTCTGGGTTCAAGCATTCTTACTTTGAAGAAAATGGCGGATAAAGCAGCCTTGCATTTGGCGAAAATGAATTCTACATCCAAAAGAGATAATGATATCGAAATTCGCTCCTCTTATATGAGTTTAAGTGATATGATTAACACTCGTGGAGATGAATACCCTAGCTTGGCAGACCTTGATGCTTATAATTGTTGTAATAAGTTTCATGATGAGGAAAGTGTTCGTAGCTTTAATAAAAGTTATAATATTAAGTCCCCACTTAAATTGGTAATGGCTTGGCCTGGTGACAGGCCTTGCCATTGGAGGCCCAATGCACTTTGTGTTTTTAGGGATGCCCTTGTAGCTGGGCTTAGGTTTCCCCTTCACAATTTTATTCCAACCCTATTGGACGATGTTCAAATCAGCCCATGCCAGTTGCCGCCCAATGCCTGGCGATCAATTCTCTGTTTTATGGTTTTATGTCTAAGGAAGAAGCTTCCACTTTCTGTTCCCCCTTTTTAGGAATATTTTTCAATTTTATAATAGTTCTAGCATCCAACCGGGCTGGGTCTACATTAGACAAAGGCCCAAGATTCCACACATCTTTAATGGGCATTCGGTAGTTGACAATAACCCCAAATGGAAGGAGAAATTTATGTATTTGTTATGGGAAGGGGGTGATTGGGGCACCCTTTTCAGAAAATCATTTGGGAAGGTAGCCGATGGCAATCCCAATAAAATTGTGCTTAATACTGAAGAACAGGCTACATATGATGAGCTTACTAAAGACAGCGGTCAATCATTTTGCTGGGATCTTATCAACGAGGAATCATTGAGGGCCGTTGGCCTGTCTAAAGTTTCTGACTTTGGTAATTTCTTATTCTCTTGCTTTTTTTTTCTTCATTTCTGTTTTATTTATACCAACGTGTTTTGTTTCTATTTTTGCAGCTGCGAAAAAGATCATGGAGGCCACAGAGCCTGTGGAGGAGGAGTCCTCTCGAATGAGAAGGGCCAAGAGGGGTATGGATCCCCGTACTGAGGGTCTGGAGCCGGCTTTTTTGCGACCTCACAAGGTTACAAAGAAGGACATTGTAAATGTGGACTTGGACGATGGGCCAGTGCAAGTGAACGTCCAATCTTCTATCTACAGGGCCCCTTGGGGCTTTAGGAAACAGGATTCGGTGGTCGGTTCCACCAAACACTCCATGGACTGGTCACTTAACTCCATCACTCCATGTGATTATAAGGACTTGGTTTCCAGGGGCTCAATGGAGCAGTCTGAGCATCTTGGTGCCCAAGCTATAGCCGCGGTAAGCCTTCAACTTTGTGCTCTTGACTCATACTCTCTTGGGATCATATGTTAATCTCTTGTACTAACATCCCTTGCAGGCTAACGTGCACTTTCAGAGCATGATCCACCAGGCTAAATCCTGGAAAAACAATGCTAAGTCTTTCGAGACTAAATTTCAAAAGGCCAAGATTAGGGCTGAGGAAGCTGAAGAGAAGCTCCGGAAGAGGGAGGAGGAATTGGCTGCAGCCAATGCTAAGCTGGTTGATTTGAGGGCAAAGAAAGAGGAGGTCATTGATGCTTATATGGACTCTGAGGATTTCCAAAAGCTGATGGAGCAGCATGACAGGAATTTGTATCCTGGTCAGTACACAGAGGGTTGGGATGAGGCCATAGAGGTCGTGCTGAAGAAACACCCTGCATTATTCTCACCAGCTGACTTCCTCAGTCCACATCCTCCTGTTCCTACTCCTATCGAGGGTAGTGAGGATGAGGCCATAGAAGGGGATAGGATTTTGGATCCTGAGGCTACTCCACTTCGTAGAGACTCGGATACCACTCATACTTCTTCTGCAAGAGCTTCAAAGACCCAGGGTGATGAGGAGGAGTCTGCCTCATCCAAAGCTCCTCAGACTTAGTGTTTTATGTTTTTTCTGTTGGCCCTACGTGGCATATGTTCTTATGACTTCATCATTTCTCTTATTGTAACTTATAACTTATAGCTTTCGGGCTTTCACTTATTCGTGCATTTTCGATCGTTCCTTTCTTATTTAATTATTTCACCATTTGTATTTGGCCTCAACAGGCTTGCAATTTATTTATACATTGATACATATCAGACATATAATATAAATAAGAGAAATACTGGAAATCAATCTACATAATCTTTTAAAAGAATTCTGAAATGGGTTCAACCCTTACATAGATACTCTACTTCCTACTTGGAGTTAAAAACTCGAAAATGGTTTCGTCGACCTTATTGCTACTTTCCTACTAATTATAAGCTAACTCCCTCTCAGGACAATCAAACATAATAAACTTTTGAGATTCGATGCATGCCAAGTACGAGGCACCTCGTTTCCTTCTAAAGTCTCCAGCTTGTATGATCCACGACCTAATGTCCCTTTGACACGATACGGACCTTCCCAGTTTGGTGCCAGCTTTCCATTCTGTCCAACTCCGAATGCTTCGATCTTTCTGAGTACTAAGTCCCCCTGGCGGAAGAACCTTTCTTTCACCCTCAGGTTGTAATAGAAAGAAGCCTTCTTCTGATGTTCAATATTCCTAGCATGGGCTTTATCCATTACCTCATCGATCAAGTCAAGGGCTAGTCTCATTCCTTCCTCATTGGTGTCAGACTCAAATGCCTCCACTCGTGGAGATGCATGCATGATTTCTACTGGTACAACAGCTTCAGTTCCGTAAGCTAACATGAATGGGGTTGCCCCAGTAGTCACCTTACAGGTGGTTCGGTATGCCCAAAATATGGGTAACAATTCATCCACCCAGGTGTTTCAGGAGCGTTCCACCCTTTTCTTGAGTCCATCCAGAATGATTCGATTAGCAACCTCAGCTTGCCCATTAGCTTGAGGGTGGGCAACCGAGGTAAACCGAAGCTCAATTCCATTCTCATCACAATAATCCCTAAACTCTTTGTTGTTGAATTTTAATCCATTATCCGTAACCAGAATTCGTGGTATCCCATACCTACACATGACGTTCTCCCAGAAGAACTGCATAACCTGCTTGGTTGTAATTTTAGCCAAAGGTTTGGCCTCAATCCACTTTGTGAAGTAATCGATAGCTACAATTAGGAACTTTCTTTGAGCAGTGGCCATTGGAAATGGCCCAAGTATATCCACTGGTGGTTGCCTAACCACTGGTGCATTTTTCTGGCACCGACCACACCTTTTCACATATTCCTTGGCATCAGCCATCATCTCAGGCCAATAGAATCCGAGTCTGACTATCTTGTGAGCCAGGGCCCTGCCCCCCAAGTGTTGCCCACAAATTCCCTCATGGACTTCCTCAATAGCTGATTTGGCCTCTTCGGGTCTCAAACATTTTAAATACGGAATAACAAAAGAATTCTTGTAAAGTGTCCCTTCAATCAGAGCATATCTCAACGCCCTCACAGACAACTTTCGTGCCTCCATGGCATTAGTCTGGAGCCAACCGGTCTCAAGATGTGTCTTTATGGGATCTATCCAACATTCCCTAACCCCGATAGGTGCAACCAGCTTCGAATCGATAGTAGGGGTTCTCAGAACTTGGAAATAGACACTACCAGAATAATTCTCTATCTCGGAAGAGGCAAACTTAGATAAGGCATCAGCCTTGATGTTTTCCTCCCTCGGAATGTGCTCCAAGTAACACTCATCAAATTGAGTCATCACTGCCTTCACTAATCTTAAGTATTTGACCATGGTTTCATCCTTTACCTTAAACTCTCCATTGACTTGGGCAACAACTAACCTTGAATCTCCACAAACTTTTAGATTTTTTTACCCTTAATGCTCCTGCCAAACCGAGTCCAGCTATCAGAGCTTCATACTCAGCCTCATTATTGGTTGTCGGGAAGTCCAGCTTCAGGGCGTATTCAATTGCGAATCCATCGGGACTTTGTAGGACAAGACCCGCACCACTTATTTTTGTTTTTGATGCCCCATCAAAATAGAGCATCCAGAATTCGTTCTCCTCGATCACGAGTTCTTTGTCTTCCTTATTGCCTTCCAGAGATATCTCCTGCCCCCCGACTTCTTGGTTGTCAATGGTACATTCAACCACGAAGTCAGCAAGTGCCTGAGCTTTGATGGTCGTCATTGCCTTGTACTTAATATCGAATTCTCCTAACTCAATTGCCCACTTGATGCCTACCACTGGCTTTAGGGCTATGTAGAATATTTCTTATCGGCTGTTCTGTAAGAACCTCGATCTTTTGTGCCTGAAAATAGGGTCGTAGTTTCCTAGAGGCAGTCACCAATGCTAAAGCAAACTTCTCAATGGTGGAGTAGTTCAACTCTGCTCTGTGCAAAACTTTGCTCCCATAGTATACGGGTTTTTGAACCTTGTCTTCCTCCTTTACCAGTACCGCGCTCACAGCTTGCTCCGAAATAGCCAAATAAAGATAAAGGATTTCTCCCATACTTGGCTTGGCCAACAGCGGGGCTTCAGCCATATACTTCTTCGTTTGCTCAAAGGCCTCTTGGCTTTCTTCCGTCCACTCAAATTTTTTTACTTTCTTCAAGGTTTTAAAGAATGGAAAACACTTTTCCCCTGATTTGGAGATGAATCTCCCCAATGCAGCAATTCTTCCGATCAACTTCTGTACGTCCCTTATGGAACGTGGTGGTTCCATGTCCAGGATAGCTTTGATCTTGTTGGGGTTAGCCTCAATTCCTCGTTTTGAGACCATAAGACCCAAGAACTTCCCTGACTCGACACCAAAAGCACATTTAGTGGGGTTCAACATCATCTTATGGTGTCTCAACACTTCAAATGCCTCGCATAGGTGCTCAATGTGGTCGGTCTTGTGTAGGCTTTTCACCAGCATATCATCAACGTAAACTTCCATAGTCTTTCCAATGAGATGAGCAAAAATCTTGTTTACCAACCTCTGATAAGTAGCTCCTGCGTTTTTTAGTCCAAAAGCCATGACTAGGTAATAATACACACCAAAGTCAGTGATGAATGATACCTTAGGAATATCGTCCTTATGCATCTTGATTTGGTTGTATCCACTAAAACCATCCATGAAACTTAGCATCTCGTGCCCAGCCGTGGCATCTATCAACATATCGATCCTTGGCAAGGGAAAACAGTCCTTTGGGCATGCATCATTCAAATCAGTGAAGTCTATACACATCCTCCAATTTCCATTGGCTTTTTTGACCATTACGGGATTGGACAACCATTCCGGGAACTGGATTTCCTCAATGAACCCTACTTCTAGGAGTTTATCAACTTCCTATTTTATGGTTTCTTGTCTCTCAGGTGCAAAATTTCTCTTCTTTTGTTTCACCACCTTCCTGTCTGGATCTACATTTAGGTTGTGTGTGATCAATTGGGGATCTATCCCTGGCATATCAGCTGTTGTCCACGCAAAGACATCACTATTATCTTGCAAGAAGGCAATCAATTCGCTTTTCAAAGGGTCTTTCAGAGATGCCCCGATATGAGTGACTTTCTCAGAATCTCCCAACTCCAAAGGTATGGGAACCAAGACTTCTGCTGGTTTTCCTCTACGTTCTTCATCCTCACGAACGTCCATATCCTCAATCGGGAGGACTTGCCCCCCGATTCCGTCCGGCCTCAGTGCGGCCACATAACAACTCCTTGCCATTTTTTGATCTCCTTTTTCTTCTCCCACACCGTTTCTGGTTGGAAATTTAATCTTCAAATGGTAGGTAGAGGCAACCACCTTAAAATCATGAAGTCTCGTCCTACCCAGGATAGCATTGTAGGTAGACGTGGCTTTGATAACCAAGAAATTTAACATCTGAGTGGCCTCCCGGGGCTCCTGCCCTATGGTCATGGGTAGCTGAATTGTCCCTTCAACTTTGGACTCTACTCCGTTGAACTCATATATGGGCATATTTGATGGCGTCAACTGAGACTCAGTATAACCCATCTTCAAAAAGGCATCATGGAATAGAATGTCAACTGAAGCTCCATTGTCTATCAAGACTCTTGTAACGCCCCAAATCCGGGGTCAGGGATTTGGTCGTCACGCGGAAATCCTTAACATCAAATTACCTGTTTAACAACATTAAACCATCTGTAATCATTAAAACTGAAATATAACTCTGCGACCCCAACCACCAAGCATCTTTTAGGTCATAGGGCTAGAAACAAGAACTAAAATCTTTACATCTTTATTACATCCATTCTATTACATCGCACTATGTCTTAAAAATCTTATACTACTGGTATAGCTTCGTTGGGAAGTACACCAGCAACTAGTACTACTCAGTAGAAAGTAATATATATTACACATCAATGTACTTACATATAACTTATTCCATCTATAACTTTTCTGGATCATATCATCTTCATAAGGGCGTACTGCCTGCTTCTTCTGAGCCATGCAGATAAGCCTCAATCATCTACCTTCCTCTGAAAGGTAAATATTTAAAACAAGCAAGTATGAGCGAAAGAATTGCCCAGCAAGTATTAATAGAGCACAACAATATATATCAATATACACATGGAGTTTTTGAAATATAACGATACTTAATATCAATTTCGAAATATTTACAACAATGAAACCTCAGTAGGGGATATATGACATTTCGGGTAACATCAGATAAATAAAGTAAGTTCATGTCAACAATAGTAATCCTCATACCTTATCCACATACCATACCTCATAGTATTGATAACCCCTTAGGGAGCTTTTCAAAATATGCAGTTCAATATGCTGCTAAGATAGTTATTACCACCCTTCATAAACCAAACCATTATAAAGTTCCCCTTTTAATACTCCTCAAGTTTGTAAGTATATACACATGAGTATATCATTATCATCAAAACACCTTACAGTTCAAGATTCTGTACAGGATATAAGTTCGTTAACCACTTGATAAGTCTAAACTCAGAAATAACTGATAGGAAGAGAGTCAAAGCTCTTGAAGCAAAACATTTGGGATTTAACATCAATAACCGATGAACCATCTTTCATCTTTTGAATATTTGCAAAAGTGCACAAGCACGTGCCATTATTGTTAGAATAATCTTGTAGTTCTAGATACTGCATGAATTCATCATCTTTCAAAATTGAAAACAACACTATCGGCTACTTGGCACTTAGGCCTAAGAAGCAGTGTTTGAGTATTTTTCCAAAGTGGAGGATGGGACTTAAAGAAAACATAAAAACCTGACAAGGATTGACGATGATCAGTCGCCACATCCAAGTCCAATAATCCGCGGGTCTTCTCTACCGGTAGAAGGATAGAAACTACATCTGTAACTATCCCTGGGTGAAAACTACATCCGTAATCACCCTCGATGAAAACTACATCCGTAATCATCCTTCGGCAACACCTGGGCCGGAATAATAATTGATGGACCGCCTGGCTCACGGCCGCTTACACATCCCGGGAATCGTTCGTCAACGATTCCCACACCTGCCAGAGTCCCCTTTTTCTTTTCTTGTCAAAATCATTTTGATAGAAAACTTGAGTAGTTGAAGTTCGACTTCAGTCGACCGATAATTTCTTGAAAAACGAGCAAGGGAGTAAAACCTGACCGGGGGTTTTCGAAAATGTTTTGAGTTCAAAAGAGTTCAAGTATAGATATACACTTGTACCGATATCAATCTCGACACAGGGTTTCGTGATCACACATGGAAAATGGTACGCATAAAGCTTGTAACCACAACAGGGTAATTCCATATATATATAAGTTCTTGAAAAGTAACTTACCTAGATAGGTTAAAAATATAATATTTTAAATGACTATGAAAGTCCTTAGACAACCTTTAAATAGTGTTTTATAACCTTCAAAACACTTAGAGTATTTAATAAATATTTGACTACTATGTAATAAATAATAAATATTCAATAATCCCTTAACAATCACTAACCCGAACCTTTAATCGGACTCATAATTAAACTCAACAATTATGATTACAAACATACCTTCCGAATTAAATATCGGAAATTCAACCAATAATCATAATCTTACAATTTTAGTCTAATTATACCCATTACCACATTAAGCTTTCCATTTAAACTAATTAAACCACCATAATTAACCTCGCAATTTAAACTAACTAATTACCACCATAATTAACCTCGTAATTAAATCTAATTTAATTACCACAATAATCTCACAATTTAAAATCAATTAAATTACCACAATTTAAAACTAATTAAATTACAACCATTAATTTATATCAAAATTTACAACTAATTAGCTTATAACAATTAACTAATTAATATACTACAATTAGCTAATTAAATACATAATTTAAAAATACGAAGAAATTATACCATTTTCGTTTCCGATTCAACCCGCAAAATTCATGTCACCGGAAAATCAATTCACCCAACCATCTCTCTCTCTCCCTCTCTCTCTCTCTCTCTCTCTCTCTCTCTCTCTCTCTCTCTCCTCCCCCGCGCTGCACAGCCACCACCTGGCTCCCGCCGCCGCTGCTAACTCCGGCGAGCTCAGCCACCGCTGCTCCTCCCCCTCCCTTTCTTCCCCGACCTGCCTCCTCCCCTCTCTTTCTCTCTTCGCGAATCTCTCTCCCTACGAATCTCTCTCCCCGCGATTTCTTTCTCCCCCTCCCCCGATTGATTTTTCTTATGCGGCTGTTGTGTGTATCGTATGTATGTATTTGTGTGTGTATTTGTGGTGTGCTGTGTGTTTTGTTTAACCCTAATGGGCCCAAGCCCAATAACAATTAAAACAATACAACTAATCACTACATACTCTAAATAATATTTAGAGTTAAAAACTCTAATTTGTAAAAATAAAATTTCTAGCATAATTAAATACTATAATATTTTTAAAGACTTTTGGAGAAAGAATTAGAATTAAATCTAAATTTTCTAAATTGATATGCATTTTACAAATATTAATAATTTATAAAAACAATTCATAAAAATAATAATTGTGATTCATAATTCACAATTTACAGGGCTTTATAAAAATACTACAAACACTATTGCTTTAGCAAAATCTCAAATCCTTGATTTTATATATTAATCAAGTAATTTCTACAAATCCTCAAATAATTAAAATGAACATTTTCTAAGGATTTTAAAATCTCTAAATTATTCAATAATTTAAAATAAAATCTTTACTGAATAATTTCACATTCCAAAATTAAATCTTTATCCAAATAATTTATTGACTCGAGATATCTACTTGGTCCATAAAATTTTAAATAGGAGCACCCGGCTCCACTTAACCGAAAATAATTGAATAATAAAATAAAAAAAATTCCTCCTTATTTTAGGAAAACATTATTATTATTGAAATAATAATAAAAATCATTTCTTGAAAAATCCGGGTTATTACAACTCTCTTCACTTGAGAGTTGCCGATCACTGGAAAGATTACCAATGGATCATCATGGGGGAATTTTACCCTTTCAAGGTCCGAGTCATCGAAACCAATTGAGACCTCTGTCTTTGCACGCTTAGGTGCCTCCCCAACAATGTGCATCACTTCCCGTGCATACGCCTTTCTGGAATTCCTACTTGTCCCGGTTGTTGTTGCCTGTTGGGCCACCAAAAATCATATTTATTACCGGCCCTCGGGGCTGTGGATTGCGGTTGCGATCGTCATCCTTCCTATCATAATCTCGTCTTGGGTTTCCTTGATTCCCATCTTTGCAAAACTTACTCAACTTCCCTCTACGGATTAAAACTCGATCTCATCCTTCAATTGCCTACAATCGTCAGTGTCATGTCCCACGTCGTTGTGGAATCGGCAATATTGATTCTTATTTCTTTTCTCAGGATCAGTCCTTAGTGGCTTCGGCCATCTCACGTCCCTATCCTTCTCAATGTCCATCAGTATTTGGCTCCTTGGGGCATTCAATCTTGAGTATTCAGTAAATCTCTGTCCTGGATTTCCCTTTCTAGGAGGAGCCGAGTCCGAATCCTTGCCCGTGCGCGGGTACTTGTCCTTGGTATCATATTCTTGATCCGTCTTACTCTTCCTAGAATCATTGTTACTCCCTCCATTACCTGTTGTGGCCTCTTTCTTCATACCTTTGATATACTTATCTGCCCTTCGTTGTAACTCAGCCATGTTTTCAGGGGGATGTTTTGACAATGACCTCTTAAAGAAGAGGTCAGTGGTTCCATGTTCCAGGGCTACCATGGCCACCTTATTCTCCAAATCAGTGATATTCAATGTTTCCTTAGTGAACCGCTTGAGGTAGTATCTCAGGTTCTCATTCTTCCCTTACACCACATACATAAGAGATGCAGAACTTTTCTCATGAACTCTTCCACTGATGAATTGACTAACAAAAGCGGCACTCAATTCCTTAAAAGAACTGATCGAATTTAGGGGCAGATGACTATACCAACGTTGTGCCATACCCGACAGGGTTTGAGGGAACGCCCTACACTTCAGGGCATCACTTGCCGGTTGCAACAGCAGCGCATTTGAGAACGTCCTTACATGATTAGCGGGATCTCCCATTCCATCGTAAGCCTTTATGGTGGGCATCTTGAACTTCCGTGCGTGCATTCATTACCTCCTCCGTAAACGGAGGCGTCGGATCATCAGGATCCCCGAGGGGCATTAGATCTTTGGGGTTGCTTCTTGGGGTTTCAACCCTTGTGTTTTTAGGGATCTCAATCCTCCTCTCTCCTCGGGGTTTCTTCCAAATCAACAAATGGAATTTCTCCTCCTGTCGTTGGTGGAGGTCGATTCTGATTCTGCCTTTGTTGCTCCCGTTCTATGTCCTCTTTCAGTTTCTGGATCTTGGCTTCATGAGCCTTAATTTTTTCAGCAGCGGTTAGGGGGGGTCCATCATGGATCCTTCGGCGATGTTGTCCAACAGGTTCCTTACTTGGATGACGCCTCCTGGGGGTATATCCTCATCTTTCGAGGATGAATCGTCAGAATATGGACCAGAGTAATCTTGGTATTGTTGGCCTTGATTAGGTCCCAGACCCCTTATGTAAGGTGGGACGTACGAATCGCGTATCTGGAGAGCATGGCCACTTGGCCCAGGCTGATACGGGGGATAATTTGGCAACCCATACATCGGGTTCGTGCTTGCTGAATCACGGTTGTAGAGATCTGAGCGGTGGGGGGAATGGACTAACCTCCAAGAGGGGAGACTATCATCTGTAAGGGATTCGTCCCTTGAGTAGAGGGATCCGCCACCAAAGGTAACGATCCATGAGCTTGTGTTTTGATCCCTTGAGTCTGGGTAACTTGTGTCTGGGGACCCGTCCCTTGGAGTTGTTGTTCCCCGATCGGGGGTGCGGTGGTGTTGTGTTGGTTTCAGAAGGTGCTGGTGTTCTCCTGGTATTGAATGCTAGGGTGTATTTATTGTGTATTGAATGCTAGGGTTTAAAGAAGCTTCGATCTTTAATGGCTGATCAAGTGTTTCGTGACTTAACTCGGGTCCTCACAAGATGCCTACGTATCTTGCAAATATCAAGAATCAAGCCAATAAAAACGTAGTTCTGTTTGTGTGGGATCAGATCCTTATATAGGTGATGAGAACCCTAGAATTAGAGTAGAATTAGGTACCTTGGTGGGCAAGCCACAATTTATGCCCAATTCCAGATCCTTCCAGATGGAATGTGGATAGGTATTACAGTTGTATGCCTTGGAGGCTACTCCAAAGATGATTTGGTTCCCTTTTGGACTCAATAATGGAGTCTTTTATTTGTCTGATTTAATAGCTACGAATTATTATTATATTTTAGGGTTTTGGGCCTCACAAATGGGCTTTGTCTTTGGACCATCCCAGGTTCATTTAATATGTTATTAAATATATTTTTGGCACTCATTTCCAGCCCATATCAAATATGATTCATATAAATATTATACGCAAGGTTCATATCTTTCTCTCTATAATAGGAGAACACAGGGGTAAAAAGAGCAAAACAAATCCCTGTAAAATTACCAAATTATCCCTACTTTTTAAATATTTACGTGTTTGCCATTATAACAAAAAACAGTATAGGCCATTTTTTTTGGGGGTCTATTCATTTTTTTGGAAGCAAATTTCAACGCTCTCCACACCATTTCGTCGCCGCAGGTAATCCTCCGAAACCCCACTTTCGATTACACTATTAATGTTCACTGCTTTGCCTCAATTTCAAATTAAATTTTGTCTGTGTATGTATCTATATATTTGATGAAATTCCCGTGAGAGATTTTGAAGGCCCCTCTCTCTTCTTACATGTATAAATCACGCTTTGTGTTTGTTTGCACTGGATTGGTTGGTTTTGTGATTGTAATTGAGGTTTTGTTGCGGTGAGAGAGTAATTCTTTAAAGAATGATGGTGTGTAATTGAATATTTTGTGTAGAAGCGGAGCAGGGAAAATTATATAAATTACAAGTGTTGTTTTTTGTTTGTTTGAGTTTAGGTGCTTGACGGAAAAGTTAGCATTTTGATAATGTTGCGCGATTGATGTTTAGATTGCTTTTGCCCTTTTTACTGGCAAAATTCTTGCTGGTAACAAAAACCAAATGCTTTCAAAGGTGTGAGTGCACACTTTGTAGTGGCACGGGCCACCTGGCGTTTACAAGGCGTAACCAAATTATGAAACCAGATAAAATAAAATAAGTGTTATGGTCTACTGGTTGTGTAGATTCAATTAAAATATGAATTAAAAGCTATATTGTGTACTTTTCTGAGCTACTTTGCTGCAGTATGTATAAATAAACCAAGGAGTGTATAGCAGTATAGTCTGCATTCGCTTCGCTAACATTTTTCATTGGAGTAAATGTTCTTTGTTTCAATCATTCTAAATTAATGCATGGGTTTCTCTACATCGAAAAGGGCTGATAATTTCTACTATTTATGTTCTTGCATGTGCTGGCTGGGGTTAATGTTTTAGAAAGAACTAAAGATCACAGAAAAATACCTGATGACATCATTTTAGACATTATAGTGACCTTTAAGTCATAGTAGTCATGAATCAAAAGATAATTTATAGAGTTGACAGAGTATATGATATGCACAAAAGTTACAGTAGCTCCTCTGCTTGAGAAGGTTAGGAAATGTACACTATATATTGAGATTTAGGATTTAATGATATTGCAAATTATCAAAACGTGCGAAGTCACAAGGTCAAAGAGTTGTGTACAGATGTAGAATCTCATTCAGTAAGGATGTGGACGGGGTGTATATTGAGCTAACCTGCTATCTCGAGTGACAATTTCAAGCCAGTAATTAGTTAAATATGAGTACAACAGTAATGAACACGAGGTAACATGTTGGTTCTATATACTTTTTGTTTAAGCTTAGTTATCTGGATGTAATTAAGTAAAGATAAGAAATGCTGCTATGTTCAAAATCAAGAAGAGCCAGAAGGTAGACAAGTGATTTCACTGCAACTCACTTAAAACTAAAAAACAAAATCAGGAAGTCAGGTTTAATGTGAATTATTGCTGATAATGGTGTCATTAGATAACTGAAGAAAAAAAATAAGGGAGCCATGTTTGTTTGGGTGGATTGAAAACTGTATGAAAGGCCTACAGTTATGAGCCTATGGGAGTGCGGGTACTTTACTCGAAAAACTCACTCTTATATAAAAATTTAAATATCCCATTAATAGTTGTGTTTCATCCCTGTCTAATATGATTCGTTTGAAGCATTGAGAGAATGTAACATGTAAATAATATTAGTAATCAGGTTATGTGCATTCATATAATCAGTGGCGGACCCAGACTTTTTGTCCAGGATGGGCCAAAATTACTTATCGACAATTTTTAAGAAAATGTTAACGAAGAACAAAGAAGTTCGATAAATATTTGTTTGCAAATTCTATAATTTGTTTGCAATTTTCTAGCTTGATGAAACCTATTCTTGTAATGAATAAATATAATATATGATATATTAGTTTATAGACTATATTCATACTAATACATGGTCATAAATTGATGAAGTACAATACTGACTAACAAATTAATGTAACTTATGCATAATATATAGTAGTACTGCTGAATTTCAGGGAGGGCCAAGGGAGGTGCTGGCCTTCACTTGGGTCCGCCCCTGCATATATTGGTTAGTAGGTCTGCATTATTTCAAAAATAGGTTTAATTATCATTAAATAAATGAAAGCTATTTATCGAGACATTCTTTAGCTGTCACGTTCTTGGAAGCAGTTTGTTCCTAGAAAACATGTCAAAAAGAGACAAGAAGTACTGAAGTTTCCAGAAATTGCTAAAACAATATCGCTAATAATGTACTTATGAAAGTGCAACTATCTCTTCCGGTTCTCAAATATTAAAAAAATAAATGATGTCATTGCGGAATGAACTGTTGTTTTAATAAAACTTATGCCTTCTTTGTGGAATTTTTGCGCTATTGCAGTTTGGGGTTTCTCTTCGTTGATTTGGGATTTCTCAAATTGTTTTAATAATTTGTTGATTGTCAACTTGGTCTTAGAGTATGATACACACAAAGTCATATACTTTACCAGCTTGTTTGGCTTCTGGTGTTTCTTCCCATACAAATTTAGCTAATGATTACCTCGGGTTCCTTCGTTACTTCTCCGTCACTTCTTTTTTGATTTGATTATCTCACTATGTTTCCCTCTCCCTTTCCTCTAAACGATCTATGGTCCTCTTATAGCAGAAAGCATCGATGGACTGCGCTTGGACGAAGTCCAATGGATGTTTATTGTTTATGACTTCTTGCAGGGATACTCATTTGATCTTTTGGTTGCTTGGTAATTATTCTTGCTTACTTTTTTGTCCACTATTATTTTTTACTATGTGTTTAATTGTGTTGGTAATCCTAATTTGTTTCAGGTTTACGAAAATTAATGTGAATAAGACTTTTTAAGCTACTTTTTGATCTACAGGTGGTGAGTTCAGTAGCTCATCATACAGTGGAGAAAGTTTAAACCATCTTGTCAATTGTGCTTATGGCAAGTTTGATTCTTGCAAAATGGGGATGCGGGAAGGGCGAATGCTGGAATCTGTCTGGAGTGGAGCTGCAGAAATTTGAGGCACCCGAATCAGTTTGAAATTTTCTTCAGAAAAAGGGACAGTTGCCTTCCATTAATTTTAAAGAAGGTACTCAAATGTTTGATTTTATTTTCTGTTTGTGAGTAGTTTGAAAACTAATGCAAAAAATAACAAACTAGGGCAACTGCCTCGACTTTCTAGGTGCCACGTTCTTTTCTTGACAAATGAACAGTAAAAGTAGTCGTGTGAAAATTGACGGCTTAATACCCAAACTTTTGTACAAGTCTTTAGTGGACTACTCTGAGGAGCCTGCACAGGTCACATTTACATATTTATTTATTCTATATAAAGTCTAGATAGATGATTTTTAAATTGTTTGATTACATTCTGCTTCTGGTATATCAAGTTGATAAATTTTTTAAACATCGGTTCTACAATTCCAATGCCACTGGGCAGTGGATTCCATTTGCGTTCTTATAAATCCTTTTTAACTTTTAGTTTATTTAACTTTAGACTTTTTTTTCTGTTCATTTGGGAGGGGTGATTTTCCTCTATTTTGTATGACTTCAAAAGTTAAGGACCACAATTGCTTATTCAGATTCGGTTGACTAAGTACTGTACTTCTGCTAACACAAGTCCATGAAATCTTCACTTTTCTGACCCGTAGTGTCACGAACTTCATGCTACTTCAGGTAATTAGCATGCTACATCAAGTTATATATAAAGTTGTCTGCTACAATGTTATTTGTTTACATTCCCAACAATTTTTCCATTAAGAGTCACTGATTACATTCCACTTGTTACTAAACAAGCCATCAGACTCGAATATTGAATATAGGCTCCCTAAATTTTTCTAAATGGCTATTTCAGACATCATAGGAAGAACTTGAATTATATATTAGTCCGACTGGATGAATCACTGCATAATTGAAGTACAAGTATTGATCTTTGATATTATCTAATTTTGGGCACTTTATTATTGCACACTGGTTTTAATATCATAAGTAGAGGATATACCTAATCGTAATAACTCATCGACCCTATTATAACAAATTGAAAAATAACTATTTACGTAACATATTTGTTATACTCTGCATATTGGTCAACTTTAGTATCAAGTTATAATCTTCCTTAAAAACTCATTCCATGTTATCGCCTATATTATCTTTCCCGAGTAGGTAAAAAAATTATATTGGTACAGGAGGGTGTTTTAGGACGGTGAAGGTAATGAAAGCACAAGAGTAACACTTGGCGGAATAAAGTAAATTTAGCATTATTCTTCGTTGTTTGTTGTTATCTTTTTCTTCATAATTACCAGATTTTTTAAACAGAGACTATTGTGTGTGTAGATCATCATGTGTGTGTCCGGTCTCAAAACGCAGCTGCTACAGTTTATGCTGGTGGTATCCTTTCGTATTCATGTACTTGCATACGCGTGTTTAAAATGTTCACGTGTACATGAATAATTTTCAAAGGTGTCCTCCTAATTTTTTCACCTTTAAAAACACAAAAAATAATAACGTTTAAAGGGAACCTACTGTGGATGTTACGGGTAAAAGATGAGTCAACGGGATTGTGGAAGGCCATGCTCACCCGGTATACTGAAGCCTTACATGATCTACCTATTTTGCTGAAATAGTTTCTCCTTCTGGTGTTTTTTTAAAACCTTTACTGATAAATTTTCTGTTTCCATAAAATTAGTAATATACTGTAATTGCACCACACTGCTTTATAAAAAAGTCTGTGAGTTTGCCTAATAACTAATTGCAGCTTGTAACATTTCCAAAAAAAATTGGTGACAGACAAGAAAACCCTAAAGAAAGCCTCCATATATTATATTCGATCAAAGTGGTGCTCGAAGACAAACCTTATTCCTCGCACGTTTAATATCCTGCATGTTTAATATCCTGCCTGTTTATGTGTTTTAATATAATGTATGAGTACATTGATTGTTGCAAAAATCATTTAGCCACTGTAATAATTTCAACCTGCTTCTCTATGCTGCCTGCTCTTTCATGCTGCCAGCAGAGGACAGAACTCATTGAAACAATTAACTGGTTACCTTTACTGCAAACAAAGATTCACAGTTACAAGGCCTGAATAGAAACACCAAGCTAGGGCATGTCGTTCAATGCATGACCAGGTTCAGTGCTGATAATCACAACTTGTAAATTATATTGCATTATGTAACCTAAATTAAATACAAATGAGGCGCATAACTAAAATAACCTTCTAAGGATAAATTTAGTTTTAAGGCCATAAACAGTAGTGATAAATTCTCTAGGCCCGTATAACAAAGCCTAAAAACCTCTTTGGTGATAATTTATGAGTGTCATTCATTTGTCAAACCGTACAAGTGCAATGACGCGGCAGCTAATCTGGTCTTGGATGCCTGCAACTACTCCAGTAATGATTAACAACTGCAAACTATTGACTTACCAAGGAACAATAAAATTAGGTGACTAGGTTTTAAGTTACGTAATAACAAACATTACAGGCTGACCAATTGTTTAGGACATGGCACCCTTAATTATATTTATGGTAGAAAGGTGTCCCTTCGTAGTTTATGACTTTATCAAATTTATCTTCTCGTGCCTAAAAAATTAAAGCTACATTCTTTCTGGCAAGTGGCAACTATATATGTTATATATGATAAATAATTAAGCTTGGATCTGAAAAGATTAAATTACGAAGTAGGTAACTTGGAATTCTATGTGAACAAGGTAAACCGAAATATTACAGAAACTCTGCTCTACCTTTACCGTATTGGTTTTGGAAGATATCAATGATGTGTCAATGACAATCTTATTAGCAAATAAAATTCTCAAAAATTGTTGATATCAATTCTATTGATACTTGGGAATTGAACCTTACCATTGTAGTTATGAAACTTGGTTCTAGCAGTTTTTCGCTTATAGTTTGATAATGCACAGACTTGTGAACTTAGTATGGTAATTAGTTGTTTTGACTACCTATGTGCATTTTGACTTTATCCAATAATAATGTGTATGGTGCCATTTCTCTCACAGTGAAAGATTGAACATGGATTCTAAATTCATGTTGTCATGTTATATAGCAGTGCTAGACATTCATATGTTTTTAGACCCCCTTAATAACATATATTAGAAAATGAAAATACAATTTAAAACAAAATTCACAACCATAGCTAACTTTTGTCCATTTTTTTATTCCTATGCAACTTCCATTTTATGAACAATACTTATGATTTACAAAACCTTTCCTTCACAATAATAAGACATGCATGATGCACCAAGAGTAATGTACTACACTTTGCTTTCACGCGGTTTAAAAATACATTTCAACTTTGGGTCTGTTACACTTGCTGTTACACTTGCAGGTCATGTACCATGGTGATCAGTTGAATTAGTAATAGATCAAAGCCATGGTGATTTGATGTTGTGGCTTGGTGACATCGAACACCTAAGTGAGCTACATTAACACCTCTCAGGAGTATGTGGACAGTGCCAACAAAGCGGTTTTGTGACGATTGCCCGACGAATAAAATATATAGAAAAGTTGTGACGGTGTAGGCAGAGCCATCGGCCTGGGCAGGTGATGAAGTATTCTACCCAAGTATCTTAACTTCCGGAAATTTCTTGTACCAAATCACGACTTTGAATTGAAGGTGGGTGCTCCAGTAATCTTGATTCGGAAGACTTGCCTTATAGTTACTATATGATTCACAATTCTGATCATGATTCGGCAATGTTGAGCCACTATACCACCAAGATGCGGACATCTTTGTATATCAAAAAATATTTTTATAGTCATTAAATCTTTCTTTTGTAAATACAAATCATAGTCCTCGGTACTAACCGGATTGGTGGTACAAATAATTATTAGTGAGTTCCATGGCAACATTTCATACTCCCACGATGCTAGAAGATACCGTGCCTCGCACGGGTTATTATGCTAGTTATTAATTATACTATGAACCAATAATCTATATTATACTATTATAAGCAAAGGTATATTTAGTTGTCGGTTTAGTACACTTGTTTTGTTTTGGTACATTCAATAACAACCAATTATAACCATTGGAGAGATAGATTAGTGAGAACGATTGGATCTAATGCTAAAAAAATATTCTTTTTCTAATATTTAAAATATTCTCATTGGTTAAGTTCGAATCCTCCCAATAACATATCTTTATTAAACATATATATTATTTTATAAACTATTTTTAAAAATTTATTTTATAATATTTTATTATCGTAAATAATTTTTTTTCCTACTAATATATATATATATATATATATATATATATATATATATATATGAAAATATGAGTAATAAAATAAATAATATTTAAAAAAATTTGTGCATCATACGAGTTATAAGTTATATAGTTAAAAATTACTTAAAATCTGGAAAAAGCTTACAATATAGAAAATTTTGTATAAAAATCAAAAAAAGGTCTACATGATTAGATAAATTTATCTCTTTCAACTAAATAAAAGTTTAGAAAAATTAATTTTATATTTTTGAAAAAAGAGGCTCCCACCTCATTGTATAAGTTTTTTATTATGCCCATCTTTATGCTAAAAACACAAAGATGAGCACAAAATAATTTTATATAATATTTTTATATATACTTATGTATTTTTAAGTAATAATTAAAATACATAATGAGAATAATATTTATATTCATGAAATTTATAAAATTAAAAAAATAATTTAATAATAAAAACATATATACAACTTAAAATTTTAACAAAATATAATTAAATAGTTGGTAAGCCACCGTGCATCGCACGAGGTTATAGGCTAGTATATATAATATGCGGGAGAGTTTTTTGAAAATCTATATATATAATACCACAACATGTACCATTTTAATCCAACTTAAATTACTATTTTGACCCTCTATGGATTAAATTTTTTTCAAAAAATTGTTGCTCATGAGAATCGAACCTAGGTCTTTAGGTTCATTTGCACATCACCTTACCACTAGGCTAACACATCACACGTGTTATAAGTCATAAAATATGCTATGTATGTTGGGTGATGAATGAAGAATCTTTGGTATTTTGATTTCTAAGATATTTTAATCATTTTTCATCATTTTACATATTTTTATTTTATTATGTTATAGTTTAGTATAAATGAGTGATATATGGTATTTAGTGAAACTAGATATTTTGAAATTATTCGATTTAATAAAATAATATTAATGACCCTCTATTATATATATAATGCCACAACATGTACCATTTTAATCCAACTTAAATTACTATTTTGACCCTCTGCATTCATTAATGCACATCAATTAAAATTCGTATTTAATATGTATATTCATTATTATACATCATTTAATACTATCTACTTAATTATAACACTTTTGTTATGTTGCAATTAACTAACCATTCGAAGAAATTTGTGTGTCGCACGAGTAAAGAGCCTTACAACTCATTATAAGTGATCTAACATTATTGAAGAAATAATATTGGAACATTAACTTCAGATTGCTAACAGCATATATATTTTTGCTATACAATTTACATAGATATTTTGAAATTATTCGATTTAACAAAATAATATTAATGACCCTCTATTATATATATAATGCCACAACATGTACCATTTTAATCCAACTTAAATTACTATTTTGACCCTCTGCATTCATTAATGCACATCAATTAAAATTCGTATTTAATATGTATATTCATTATTATACATCATTTAATATTATCTACTTAATTATAACACTTTTGTTATGTTGCAATTAACTAACTATTCGAAGAAATTTATGTGTCGCAACTCGCACGAGTAAAGAGCCTTACAACTCATTATAATTTATAAGTGATCTAACATTATTGAAGAAATAATATTGGAACATTAACTTCAGATTGCTAACAGCATATATATTTTTGCTATACAATTTACATAATAAATTAGGAATAAATTAATTTTGTGTACTGTAATTTAGTATTTTTACTTTATAGAAATATGTCTAATACAATATGTTTTTTATGCTTTCTTGGCTCCGGTGCATTACTTGACAATCTGTAATATCAAATACAACATATACATGATTTAAGCACTTTGGAAAAATAAAAAGCACATCTGAATGTTTTAATCAAAATGGGAGATCTTGAAAAGGGGACAAAATTAATGTTGGTTAAAAAAAATGCGATAAACTGAAAAGAATTTTAGACATCACAATATCAATTGCTAATATTAATATCAAAACATAACGAGAAAAAAATAACAATTATAGTATAAAATAGAGCAATCCCGTGCCTTGCACGGGAATTGAAGCTAGTTGTATTTAACTTCCCAACATTGTTTAAAGAATTGGACGCAGAGTGAGTACATGTTTATAATCTCTATTATCAACAATATAAAATTTACCAACTAGATATTTATTATTGAATAATATCATTGTAATAAAATATTATAAATTTTAAACGAATTGATTACTTAATATATATCATAGGTTAACATGATATCAAAGTTTGATTTAGACTATATTTCACGTTCAAGTTCCTTTACTTAATTCATTCATTATTTATTACTACTATCTATTTTGTTTCGTCTTTATCTGATCATCAATACAAAAAATATCGTACAATTGAAGAGGATTGTTGAATAATATTCATTATAACATTATAACATATAAGATCCTAGATATTCGTCAAACGATTTAAAATTTTTGATGAATTAATTACTTAAAATTTAGGGGTTTTTTCAAAACTACCTAGATTACTTTAACTGTTTTCAAAAACACGGTCCATTATCCTTACTTTTTCAAAAATACGGTTCTCTTATCTCTCTCATCTCTCTCACCCTCTTAACTCTCTCATCTCTCTCACCCAAGACCCACCCACTCATCTAACCATCCACCCGCACCGCCCGCTCATCTTCACCGCACCAACTCCCCCATCTCCGTCATCATCTCCCCCACCTCCACTTCCGACCACCATTGATCTCCATGTTAACCTAATTAATTGGTAATGAAATGACAGGGTATAAGAATATAAACCGGTGATGGAGATCGACGACGGTGATGGAGATGTGCCCTTGCGGGGCCGTCTTTAGATCTGAAGAAAATAACCGGTTGTGATGGTGGTCGGAGAAGAAGGTCTTGGTCGGAATCGGAGATAGTCAGATGGTCGGGGTTGGTAGGATAGTCGGAGATGATCGGAGAAGAAAGAAGGTGGTCGGAGAAGAAGGAAGGTGGTTGTGGTCGGAGTCGGAGAGGTCGATCGGAGATGGTGGTTTAGGGAGGTGGAGGTCGGGATCGGAAAAATTGAGAATAAGATCGAATCCGGTGAGGACAGGGAAGAGGGAGAGAGGGAAGAGAGAGAGAGGACAGGGACTGAAGAAGGCTCTTCTCATTATCACTGACGGTCGGTGATATTCCTGGAGAAGCAAATGGGGTGAACAGTAGTATTTTTGCAAGAATGAAATAGAACCCCGTATTTTTGCAATAAATTAAAGAAGATAGTATTTATGCAAAATAAAGTAGAAAATCCAGTATTTTTGACAAATTCTCTAAAATTTATTTCTTAAATTAATAATTCGACTAGAAAAAATCAAATTTTAATGCAGAGTTAATCTCTTTGTTGTTAACGTATCAAAACTATTACTTAGCAAAAAAAAAAAAAAAAAAAAAAAAAAACGTATCAAAACTATTACTTTTAATTGAATAACACAATTATATTAACAAATATTTCTTTCTCATCACAATCAACGTCAAAATCCTTTATATATATTATATGTAAACAAGGACTTTCAAGCTATTTAGTAATTTACTAATTTGTCCTTCCATTTAGTAATTTACTAATTTGTTCTTCCATCATTTCCATCATATTAATATTAAAAAAATCATTTCCATCATATTAATATTAAAAAAAAATGTTTGTCATGTGGATTGAACCCATGACCTTTATGTACAGAAAGGATTATTTTCACATCTCCAACCACTACACTAAAATTTTTTTTAGAACTTTTTAGTAACTCATTAAATACATACTTCAAGAACTCATTTGTTATAATGTTCAATATTTGCCAAATTGTTCATCGAACTAATCGGAGCTTTACCGAGCAAAATTCAAGTTTTAAATTACTCGATTCTTGAGCTTCGCGAGACTAATCGAACTTTTAATATTTAAAATTTATAAATATTTTAAATATCTTTTAATGTAAATATTCAATATTTTATAAAATTCATATATTTATTTATCAAGTTAAACCCATGTCGAACATAAGTCGAACCGTTTATATTCAAACTTTTTTCATAATAGATTAAATCGATTCGAGATTTCAAGCTTTATGAGTCAAGTTTCGAGATTAAAATTAAAGGACCAATTGAACTTGAGCTCGAGTTTAATCTCGACGGAACTTTTTAGCCGAGCTTGAGCTCGAGTGTGGCAATGTTCGACTCGACTCGATTACAACCCCACTCTCATTGCTACTGAGTAAAATATTTTGATAGACTAGAAAAGAAATTAAGGAAAACAAAACAAAAATTATTGCAGATGAGATTTGAACTTCATATTATATATTATATAAACATTTAGATAAAACAAATAGTTAGGTCAAAAATATTTATTAAAAAATAGATTATAGATACTCTTTTAAAAATAATAGATTTAAAATGTCTAACTGTATTATTGAAATATGATATTTAGTAGATAATATACCACAATGTACATGAGTACAATTTGTCCTTCCATTTAGTAATTTACCAATTTGTCCTTCCATCATATTAATATTAAAAAATATGTTTGTCATGGGAATTGAACCCGTGACCTTTATGTAAAGAAAGGGATTTTTTTCACATCTTCAACCACTACACCAAAGACATTTTTAAAAATTTTTAGTAACTCATTAAGTACATACTTCAATAACTCATTTGTTATAATGTTCAATATTTGCCAAATTGTTCATCGGACTAATCGGACCTTTACCGAGCAAAATTCAAGTTTTAAATTACTCGATTCTTGAGGTTCGCGAGACTAATCGAACTTTTAATATTTAAAATTTATAAATATTATAAATATCTTTCAATGTAAATATTCAATATTTTATAAAATTCATATATTTATTCAAGTTAAACCCGTGTCGAACATAAGTCGAACCGTCTATATTCAAACTTTTTTCATAATAGGTTAAATCAATTCGAGATTTCAAGCTTTATGAGTCAAGTTTCGAGATTAAAATTAAATGGCCAATTGAACTTGAGCTCGAGTTTAAGCTCGACGGAACTTTTTAGCCGAGCTTGAGCTCGAGTGTGGCAATGTTCGACTCGACTCGATTGCAACCTCACTCTCATTGCTACTGGGCAAAATATTTTGATAGACTAGAAAAAAAATTAAGGAAAACAAAACAAAAATTATTGCAGATGAGATTTGAACTTCATATTATATATTATATAAACATTTAGATAAAACACATAGTTAGGTCAAAAATATTTATTAAAAAATAGATTATAGATACTATTTTAAAAATAATAGATTTAAAATGTCTAACTATATTATTGAAATATGTTATTTAGTAGATAATATACCACAATGTACATGAGTACAAACCAAAATTTTAGCTAATTTTAATATAAATTACAAGAATATAAAATCACTGTCACATGACCACTTACATGCTACCACTACCAAAACCACGACATGCACCACTACCAAAATTACAAGAATTTTGTCTGTAACAACATGAACACCACCACTTACACCACCAAAATCACCAATATCAAAGCAAAATCACTAGTGTTATGGAATAAAAAGTAGGGTGTAATTAATTCGTGTATTGATTGCTAGGGATTGAGAGCTTCGAGCTTTAATGGTGGATGCTCTTGTTGTCGGGGACTAACTCTATCCTAACAAGATGCCTACGTACCTTGATGAATATCAAGAATCAAGCCAAAACGTAGTTCTAGTTATTGCCTACATGGCTTGATGCGTCCTCGCGGTGTAGTAACGTAGTGGCTTGTATGTCCTTATTCGAGGATTAAGCTAAAACGTGGTGGATGTGTCTTGAGCTGTGTTAAAAAACGCTCTCCTTGAGAATGAGTGGTCAGACCCTTTATATAGGCTTGAGAAGCCATAGAGTTAGGGTAGGGTTTGGTAACTTAGTGGGCAAGTTACCCACTTTAGGCCCAATTCTAGATCCTTCCATGAGGGATGTGGATAACTATAGGAGTTGTATGCCTTGGAGGCTACTCCATGGATGATTTGGTTTCCTTTTGGACTCAATAACGGAGTCTTTTATTTGGCTGATTTATTAGCCACGAATTTATTATTTAATTAGGGTTTTGGGCCTCATTAATGGGATTCGTATCTGGATCAAGCTAGGTCTAATTAATGCAACATTAATTGTGTCTTTAGGGCTTACTTTCAGCCCATATCATTTGCCCCCCAACTTATAGGAAAACTGATCAGGTTTTCGTAGAAGTGTTATTTGCCTTAATCGAGACTTTGAGTCATTTTTATCCCTTACCTGGGACTTCTTAATTTTCCTACCCTTATATGGGGATTTTGGTTTACACTAGTGTTTCACATATATCGCCTTATTGTAAAGTGTGGAGTGACCTACACATTTACGATGATTGACCGTATTCGAGGATTTAACTTGTGCTTGCTTTTAGTAATTTCGACACTTTCATAGATCTTTTATGCATTATTAGCATAAATTATTGCTCAATTTTCAAGGAAATATTTCTATATTTTTCCTCATATTTTTCGGTACTTTTCCTAATATTTGAGGAATTTCCATGTACCCACAAGTATTTTTCTTAATTATTCCTAATAATTTAGAAATTTTTATGTACCCACAGGTATTTTTCTTAATTATTCCTAATAATTTAGGAATTTTTATGTACCCACGGGTATTTTTCGTAATTATTCCTAATAATTTATGAATTTTTATGTACCCACGGGTATTTTTCTTAATTATTCCTAATAATTTAGGAATTTTTATGTACCCACGGGTATTTTTATTAATTATTCCCAATATTTTAGGAATTTTCTTGTACCCACAGGTATTTTTCGTAATTATTCCTAATATTTTAGGAATTTTCTTGTACCCACAGGTATTTTTATTAAATATTCCCAATAATTTAGGAATTTTCTTGTACCCACAGGTATTTTTCGTAATTATTCCTAATATTTTAGGAATTTTCTTGTACCCACAGGTATTTTTATTAATTATTCCCAATAATTTAGGAATTTTTATGTACCCACGGGTATTTTTCGTAATTATTCCTAATATTTTAGGAATTTTCTAGTACCTACAGGTATTATTTGAATTATTCTTGACAATTTAAATATGTCATTTTATAAACTTGAGGGATCAATACGTCAACTCTGCAAAATTTAGGGGTACTAAATTGTAACTTGTTGTAAGACCTCATTCCAGGTCGTCCAAACCTTGGATGCTCGTGACCTTTTACGATGTCAACTCCGACATCTTTTGAGTTCGTGTAAGCTTCCAATTAGGGGCAGGTCGTGAGTCGTACGAGGTCAATTTGGCGACCTCATTTGAGGTCGTGAGTTCTTTTTTCTTTTTTCTTTTTTTTTTGCAAATAATATTATTGAATAAAATTATTTATTTTATTCAGCTTTTGAATAACTTTCATACCCAAATTAGGGGTGTCCTACCCGGATAAAATTTCACTTGAATAAAGCTTAATCGGATTTTATTTATTAAATAATAATAATTTTTACAAATTATTATTAAATAATAATTTTTCCTTGTAATTTTGTGTGGGGGTCCTAGCCCTGATAGACCTGAATTGAGGTCTTGAAGTGCTTAGAACTCAGTCCACGACCTGGATTGAGGTCGTGTAAGGCCTTTAATTTAGACTGGTCGTGAGGCTCACGACCTCAATCCACGACCTGGATCGAGGTCGTGTAATGCCTTCAATTTAAGCTGGTCGTGAGGCTTACGACCTCAATCCATGACCTGGATCGAGGTCGTGTAAGGCCTTCGATTTATTTCAGGTCTTGAGGTTCTATGACCTCAATTATGACCTGGATTGAGGTCGCCCAATGGCCAAAATTTGACCTCGTCGTAGGCTCCAAGAGCTCATTCTTCGACCTGGATTGAGGTCGTGTAATGTCTCTTCACTGCCCTGATCGTGAGGTCTATGACCTCAATCCATGACCTGGATTGAGGTCGTGTAGTGTCCCCCAAGGGGCCTCCTCGTGAGGTAAACGATCTCAATTCACGACTTGGATTAAGGTCGTGTAAGGATACAAAATGGGCCTTCTCGTGAGGTAAACGATCTCAATTCACGACCTGGATTGAGGTCGTTTTAAAGCCTCGTTTGTCCTAGGTCATGGGTCATCACAACCTCACCTTTGAAACCTAGAGGAGGTCAATCGTGACTTGAAATTCCAGCCCCTGAAGACATGGATTGAGGTCATATTTTTGTCCTTTAACTCGATTATAAGGCCTGCTTACTCCATGAGTGTTTAAAAATCCACATCTTTTTGCTCGTTGCTCCGATTTGAGCTGACGATATATCAAATCGAAGCTTGTTTCGAGCTCTAACTCCTTGCAATATTTTTTTTAACTTATTTCTGGTATTTTTTGAGCCTTCATTTGGACGGAGTTGGGCATTCGTGAGCCTTCAGTCGGGGGGAACGTGGCCTATTCGAGCCTTTAGTTCCTTACAGCTAGCTTACCTCCCTCCGTGGCATCATTTGGCAACTAGCCATTCTCAAGGTTTGCTTTGATAGGATCTATCCAGCATCCTCCTATCCCGATAGGAGTAATAAGCTTAAAATCAATTGTAGGGGTTCTTTGAACTTGGAAGTACACGCTCCCAGAATGGGTCTCGACCTCTAAAGAAGTATACTAAGATAAGTCATCGACCTTTGTATTCTCCTCCCTTGGGGTATACTCAACGTGGCACTCGTCGAACTGGGCTATCGCAGCTTTCACAATCCTCAAGTATTTGGCCATATTCTTTTCTCTAGCCTCAAATTCTCCATCGACTTGTGAGACTACCAGCTTTAAGTCTCCACAGACTTTCAGGTTCTTCACCCTCAGGGCTCTTGTCAATCCAAGGCCGGCTATCAGAGCTTCATACTCTGCCTCGTTGTAAGTTGTTTGGAAGTCCAACTTCAAGGCATACTCAACTGCAAGCCCATCGGGGATTTGCAGAACTAAACCTGCATCACTGGTTTTTGTTTTGGTTGCCCCATCAAAATAGAGCATCCAATACTCTTTATTCTCTTCCAGGGGCTTCTCACCTTGCTGACCTTCCTGGTCTATTACCTCCTGCCCCTCGACTTCTTGGTTGTCAATGATATATTCAACCACGAAGTCAGCTAGAGCTTGGGCTTTGATGGCCGTCCTAGGCTTGTACTTCACATCAAATTCTCCTAGTTCGATTGCCCACTTGATGAGCCTTCAATTACATTGAATGCGGCCTATTCGAGCCTTCAATTGCATGGAACATGGCCTATTCAAACCTTATATCTACTTAGTCTGATCAGGTGGAGTGTCCTAACCGGATGCTCAGATACGATAAACCTTGAGTTTTGGGGTGTGCCAAGTCTAGGCACCACATTTCTTTCCAACAATTCCAGCTTGTAAGAGCCTCATTTTTGAATTGTCATCCATTTATGGCTACAAGGATTGGTGGAAGTCCATATCTACGTATCACACTTTCCCACAGGAATTGTATCGTTTACTTGGTGGTTATCCAGGCTTGGATTTTGGTCTCAGTCTACTTCATGAAGGTATCAACTATCAGGAATTTCCTCTGGGCATTTGCCATTGGGAATGGTGGAACTGATGGTTTTCAACATTTCAGGGGATTGATCAACAACAGTTGCGTGTTTTTGGATATCGATCACATAGACTCTCGGCATCAGCCATTATTTCTGACCAATGGTATCCTAGTTAGGCCATCTTAGGGGCAAGGGTCATGCCCCCCGAATGTTGCCTATAGATTTTTATATGATCTTATTTCAAGGTTGAATTCACGTTTTGAGGCTTTAGTGTTCTAACTGACAACTTCCGTGCCTCCAAGGCATTGTCGGGTATCTAACCATTTTCCTGGTGAACCTTTGTAGGATCTATCCATTAGCTTTCCATACCCACAGGTGTTGTTAGTTTTTCAGTCATTGTTTCGGGCCTTCAAGACTTGGAAGTGAAAACTTTTATAAAATTCTCCAACTTCGAGGAGGCAAACTTGGGTAGGACATCAGCCTTTACATATTCCTTCCTCTGGATGTACTTCATGTAACACTCAGTAAATTGAGTCAAGCTTCAAGTATTGTCGTGGTTCCAGCCCTTGCCTCAAACTCACCTTTCACTTGCGGTATTATCGATCTTGAGTCTCCACAGACTTTAAGGTTTTGACCTCGGGGCTCTGGCCAAACCAAGTATGGCTATCACGGCTTTGCGTTCAGCCTCATTGTTTGTCGTTGGGGAATCATGAACCCATCGGGGTATGTTCTCACTTAATTTGTTTTTGATTCTCCATCAAAATCGATCCAATACTCATTGAGTACCGCTTCTAGATTCTCATTCTCTAATCCTTTGCCCTCCTTGGGTACTACCTCATGCCCCCCGACTTCTTGGTTGTCAATGGTGTGTTCAACCACGAAGTCAGTGAGTGCTTGGGGATTTATTGTGGTTACTCTGTCTCGTACAAGACCTTTCTCACATAACAGATGGGTTTCTGAACCTTGTCTTCCTCTTTTACGAGGACGACACTCAAAGCTGTATTAAATACAGCCAAGTATAGATGCTGTAACTTTCCATGATTTGGTTATGTCAACACCTGGAGGTTCCGTGTCAAGGATTGATCTACTCTTATCGGGGTTGGCCTCAGTTTCCATGTTTGTGGACCGTAAAACCCAAAAAAAATTTCTGATCCTATGCTGAAGGCTTATTAAGTCAGAGTCAATATCATCTTGTGGTGCCTTAACACCTCAAACGCCTTATGAGGATGCTCGATGTGATGTGCCTTATCGAGGCTCATGATTGACATATCATTCTACGGACTTCTATAGTCTTCCCGCTAAGATGCTCAAAGATCTTATTCATCAATCTTCAATATGTCGCCTCTTTGGGACGTCACCTTTATGCACTTTGATCCTAGCATTTTATGACCAGCTGCTGCATTGGTCAATGTATCGTTCCTTGGTAGGGGGAAGTAGTCATTGAGACATGCATCATTCATATCATTGAAGTCCATGCACATCCGTCATTCTCCATTGGCTTTCCTGCCTCTTGGAATTAAAGTTTCTTTTCTTCCATTTTATCATCTATTCGGGTAGGCGTCTAGTTTACACGATTCTCGCGGATCGATCCCTGGCATATCAGCTACCGTCCAAGCAAATACAACAATATTCTCTTGTAGGAACGCATCCAATATGCCCTTCAAGGTTTCATTCATCAACGCCCTACGTGGGTAACTTTTCAGGTCCTTCGGGAACTAGGGGAGTGGGGACTAAGTCCTCGGTAGGTTTTCCTATTTGTTTCTAATCTTCTCGGACATCCATATCTTCAATCGGGAGGACCTGCCCCCCGACTTCATCAGGCCTCAAGGCGACCGGATAGTTATTATTTGATCTCTCTTTTCTTCATTAACTCCATTCCTTGCAGGAAATTTGATCATCAGGTCTTATCTTGAGGCAACCGCCTTAGGGGTGTTCAAGCCTATCCTTCCAAGGATAACATTGTAAGTGGAAGTTGTTTTAACCACCAAAAGGTTCAACATCTGAGTGGCCTCCCTAGGCTTCCGTCCTGTTATCATGGACAACCGAATAGTTCCTTCAACTCTCGACTCGACTCCGTTGAACCCATAGACGGGCATGTTGGAGGGGGTCAATTGAGAATCGTTGTATCCCATCTTCGAGAATGTGAGATATCCACTGATATTCCATTGTCTATCGAGACTCTTTCACTTGCGAGTTGCCTATCATAGGTGTCATGACCAACGGGTCATCATGGAGACACTTCACCCCTTTCAAGTCAGAATCATCAAAGACAATTGTTATTTCGGTATTTGCTCGCTATGGAGCTTCTCCTATGATGTGCATAACTTCTCGAGCACAAGCTTTACAAGAGCTCCTTGTATTCCTGACCGTTGTCGGGCCTTCAAAAATCACGTTTATCATCGGCCTCCTGGGGCTATGGATTGGGATCTCGATCAGCATCCTTCCTTCCATAATCTCTTCTTTAGGTTCCCCTGTTGGCCATCCTTGATGAACTTATTCAACTTTCCTCTTTGGATCAGAAACTTGATCTTGTGTTTCAGCTGTCTATAACCGTGAATGTTATTCCCCCATGGCTTATGGAACTGACTATATTGATTCTTGTTTCTCTTCCCGGGATCAGCCCTTAATGGCTTCGGCCATCAGAGATTCTTGTTTCTCAATGTCCATCAGGACTTGGGTGTTGGGAGTATTCAAACGTGCATAGCTGGTGAAACTCGGTCCTTTGTTTCTCTTCTTCCAGGTAGAGTCAGAGCCTTTACTTATTCGAGGATACCTATCCTTAACATCCCACTCGTGACCACCTTCGCTTCTCGTTATTACCTCCATTGCCTCCAGCAGGGGTTGAGGCTTCCCTTACACTTTCCTCTACCTTGATAGCTGCTTTATCATCCAAGTTCGGGACCTTCAAGGCTTCCTTGGTGATTCGGTCCATGTAAAATGTTTCTCTTGAACTTTTCATCAATAAACGGGGCGAACAATGCCCTTCCTAGTCCTTTAAAGGAGCCGATTGAGTTTGGGGGTAATCGACTATACCATCGTTGTGTCATGCCCCCCAAGGTTTTAGAGAACGTCCTATACTTGATTGCGTCAATCACGGGTTAAAATTAGTTGTGCATTGGAGTATGTCCTCACATGATTAATGGGATCTCCTGCCCCATCACATGCCTCGATTGTGAGCATCTTGAATTTCCTTGATATATGAGCATTCATTATCTCATTGGTAAAGGACGGGATTGGATCATCATGACCTCCTATGGGCATCGAGTCATTGGGATCAGCCCTTTGTGTATCGACCCTTCTCCTCCTAGGGGTATCACTTGAATTAAAAACCTTGGGGATCCTAGCCCTTGGGGGCTGCCTAGCCTATTTTATTCCCAAGTTTTTCTTTAATTTTCAGATATGCGCTTCATGAGCGAGTATCCACCCTCCTAAAGTATTGGGAGCCAATTCTTTGGATCCTTGGGGCTTAGAAGGCCCTAACATTCCTTAGAGCTCCTTGTCTGGTCTTTTCCTATGATATCCCATTGGTGGGAACTTAAGTTCGTCGTGTAACGATGGAGTTGGACATCTATAGTCCCTACGGTGTGCTAGAGTGAAGACACCACTATCCGGAGGGGATTCGTCCCTGGATTTATTAAACCCACAATCGGCTGCTATGGATGAGTAATTTGAGCCCCAAAATCCTTTCATTTATGGCCTAAAGAGTCGTTCCTTGAGTCCCTCAGGGTTTAGAACGTCCTGATCCTATGATGGGCTCCTTGCCTTGACGTCTCTTGCTAGAACGGACATCCTCTTCTTTATCTTCTTCAGACGAGAAATCATCTTTGTTGTATGATCCGGATAAACTTTGATTTCCTCTAATAAGGGGACCAAGCCTTCAATATATTGAGGCACATACTTCTCATGAGTAGATCGATGGTTTCATCAGCAGTTGGGTACGGTGACAACCCACAAACAGGGTTCCGATTTGTTGGATTAACATGATGGTGGTGGCGATCCATGCTTCATGTGCTCCATTAGACAGAGGTAAAACCACCATCTGTAATTGGGAATTCTCTCCATGAGTCATTGGATTTTGGATCACCCTTTGGGGATCACCCCTTGGAGACACGCCTCTGGGGGAGTCGTTCCTTGATTGGGAGTCGAGGGTAGTGGATCATCGTCATTAGTGCACAATTGAGACTTCATTTTCCTGCTATATATGGAGGTCTCAAGCCTTAGATACGTGGCGAATCATCCTCTAATTGGGGCGGAAGCCCATAACTAGGGTTCTAATCTGTTAGTGGTGGAAGCACTATGGCAGAGATTTATAATCATGCTTGTCTATTATGGGCATAGTCATGCCTAGGGTTAGGGGATTCGCCCCTTGAGAGTTTAAACTCGTTCTTTGGACTCCATCTTCTTGGAGACTCGTTTAAATTCTTGTTCCTAGAAGGTTCAACCCTTGAATGGTGGTACAGGTTGACTGCATACCAACAACGATGATCAGAACGTGAATTGAGGCTAGTGGATCATCACATCATCCGTGTATTTTCCATGGTTGACGTTCTCTTCCCACAGACGGCGCCAAATGTTGTGGAATAAAAAGTAGGGTGTAATTAATTCGTGTATTGATTGCTAGGGATTGAGAGCTTCGAGCTTTAATGGTGGCTGCTCTTGTTGTCGGGGACTAACTCGATCCTAACAAGATGCCTACGTACCTTGATGAATATCAAGAATCAAGCCAAAACGTAGTTCTAGTTATTGCCTACATGGCTTGATGCGCCCTCGCGGCATAGTAACGTAGTGGCTTGTATGTCCTTATTCGAGGATTAAGCCTAAAACGTGGTGGATGTGTCTTGAGCTGTGTTAAAAAATGCTCTCCTTGAGAATGAGTGGTCAGACCCTTTATATAGGCTTGAGAAGCCATAGAGTTAGGGTAGGGTTTGGTAACTTAGTGGGCAAGTTACCCACTTTAGGCCCAATTCTAGATCCTTCCATGAGGGATGTGGATAACTATAGGAGTTGTATGCCTTGGAGGCTACTCCATGGATGATTTGGTTTCCTTTTGGACTCAATAACGGAGTCTTTTATTTGGCTGATTTATTAGCCACAAATTTATTATTTAATTAGGGTTTTGGGCCTCATTAATGGGATTCGTATCTGGATCAAGCTAGGTCTAATTAATGCAACATTAATTGTGTCTTTAGGGCTTACTTTCAGCCCATATCAACTAGTAATTCAACTAAAGTTACCAAAATTTTAACGTAAATCACTAAAAAATTTAAACGCAAATTACAAGAATATTCCAAATTTAGAATTGTGTAAATATTCGAAGCAGTTGGTAATGGTGTTGACGGTAGTAAATTGAGTAAAAATGTCATCGATCGACATTACAAACTTAGATGTATTGAGAGGGGGATGAATGAATTAGTGGAGATGTGGTCAGGAATGTGACTGGAATTCGTGACAAACATGTTCATCAGTTACTTTCGGAATGGTGGTCGATTTGGTGACAACAAAAGATCACAGAGTAATGATAGTATATACACACACTCCCTCTCTCTCACCCATTCACACATTATACATATGTGTGTGTATATCATGAACGATGGTGACAAATGGAATGAGGTGGTCATGATAACGGCGGTGTAAAGCAAGTGACGGTGTCTAAGGTCGCCGAAAATGGAAGGGGCATAGGAGTGGATGTTGGTGAAGTTTAAGATGTAAATTAGATTTGAATGTGTGGTTATGATTAGTTTTTGATTCTCATATCTATAAAAATCTTATTTAGCACTTAGCTATATATAAACACGCGAGTCTACTGACTTTTGATTAGATTTTTAAATTACGTAGTGTTTAATTATACCAAGTTAATTTTTTTTAATTGTTAGATGTGATTGTATTGTTATATTCATATATGAACTTTAGGTAAGAAATTTGAGTTATTATTAGTATCCATAAAAAATACCACAATAATGATGTATAGTGTTTCATGAGGTGGTGTAAAGCAAGTGATGGTGTCTAAGGTCGCCGAAAATGGAAGGGGCATAGGAGTGGATGTTGGTGAATGCTGATATGTAAATTAGATTTGAATGTGTGGTTATGATTAGTTTTTAATTCTCATATCTATAAAAATATTATTTAGCACTTAGCTATATATAAACACGTGAGTCTACTGACTCGTGATTAAATTTTTAAATTACGTAGTGTTTAATCATACCAACTTATGTTTTTTAAATTGTTAAATGTGATTGCATTGTTATAATCATATATGAACTTTAGATAAGAAATTTGAATTATTATTAGTATTCATAAAAAATACCACACTAATGATGTATAGTGTTTCAAAAATTAGAAATAGTCTATTTAAAAAAATCAAACATTAACATTTTATGAATTTAAATGATGCTCGTGCTTTGCACAAGCTTTCATGCTAGTTTTACATTATATCCTATCTATATATAATTAGTAAGGGAGTTCCTATGGTATGATTTTATTGTCAGAGATAAATTTGTCATTTTAAAAATATTATAATTTATATTTTTAAATAAAATTAAACAAAAATTATAAATATTATTAAATTGCACACCTAATTTCAAAAATTATAAATAGGATTTTTAGACATTATCTAATTGGTGTAAGGGAGTCTATGGTTTGACGATGTGCCATTTAAGAAGTACTAATAATAATTGTATTTTTTAAATAATATTAAGTAGAAATTAAAAATATTGTTAAAGTGTACACCTTATTTCAAAAGTTATGAATAGGATCTATAGGTTTTAATTTGAAAATTTTCAAAGAAAAATCAAAATTAAATATTGAGAATATAATAAACTTATTAAGTGAAAAAAGTATAAAAAAATGGTAACATTTATTAATTTTAAAATTGGAAAAACATAAAATTTCAGGTAAAAAATATATTAACAATTTAAATAATAAAAAAATGTTAATAAAATAAGTGTAATTAATTTAATGAAATTTGCAAACATATTCTTCCATAGAAAATTGTAGAAATAAAAATTGTACATAAAAAATTCATAAATAATATTTAAGCATGTATGGGTATAAAACTAGTATAGACTAGGTAACAAAGCCGCGCTACGCGCGGCATGAAAATATTTTTAAAAATTATACACATAACATTATTATTTGTTAAATTTTATTATTTGAAAGTTAATATGATAAATTAAAAATTATGTGAAATGTAATTAAATTTGAATGTTTAAAAATTAAAGAGAAAAGAATTAGGTGAAAAAAACATGTTTTAATTAAATTGTTGAATAATAATAATAATAATAATAATTTTGAAGATATTGACGAACCTATTTTGTCACATAAAAAAATGCTTTTGAAATCCAATATTGACAAACATTTGCAAAATTTGACATTGAATAAGTAAAAATAACATTTGTGAATCTTTTCTATTGTCGATGACATCATAAAAGACGTGATTGCTTAATTTGTTATTAAATTATTTGTTAGTAAAATTGATTGTACGATGAAAAGAATTAGAATGTAAATGTGATGAGAGGTGTGATTGATTTCACTTGTCGATATATTTGGTTTTATGACGAAAAAAGCAGAATTCAAATGCATATTGTAAGTCATGCTTCACGTTTTTTTGGAGTGATCCGACACCCGTATCTCTACATTTAATTAATTTTTCAGAGCATTTTAATTGTTTTGTTTGTAACATTAAAATTAAATTTATGAACACATCAAAGTGATACTCACATATTCTAATATTCTTTTTATTAAATTTTATAATAAATTTGTACATATAATTGTTTTTAAAGTCGATGCTCGTTTTATAATAATACCCTTACTTAATGCTCAAAAAGTAAGAATTTGTTTAAAATAGCAAAAATCAACTCCTTAAACACCTTCTACTTTTTTCTATACCAAACTACAATGTCAACATAATTCCTATAATAAAAATTTGTAAATATTAAATATAACTAATTAACGATTTTAAATACATGCATGATTACTGGATTAGTAATAGTATAAGAATGTGTTTAATTAGAATATTAATTTTTCCAACACAAAATAATCAAACAACGAATGGGTAATTTTTTTTATTGATTTAATTGACGAAAAAAAGGGTCCACTTGATTCAATTTAATTGAGTTGGTCACACCCCGTGTATAATTTGTTCAGGTATAAATGTAAATTCTACGACATTACTTTTATTTAAATTGTGGATGTTAATTGAAAAATATATATACTTATGTATCTTATCATGATTCTCACGATCATTGATTACAAATTTATCGAAAAGTTAAAATCGTCTATTAATTATTGCCAAAATATTTGCAATGATTTTGAATAAGGATTAGAAATGACGATAAAAATTATTTTATTTTATTGTTTTACCTTAAAATAATGGTATTTTTATATAAATCAATAATATTTTAAAACAAAATAATAATAATAATGTTCTAATAAAATTGTTAACCTTTTATATTAAATATGAAATAAAGTGTATTTAATATATATTTAATAGGTATAATTAATTATTAATTAAATGCAAGAAAATTATTTTAATAAAAAAAATGTGAAAATTCAAGAAAAATATTTTGAAGCTTCTGAGTGCAAATCTCTCCAATTTCCTGCTATTATAATAAATTTTTATATAAAAGTACTGCAATAGATAAATTAATTTCTATTATTCTTAAAAATTGATTGGTCTCTTATGAATTTTATATTAAAAATAATTTACATGAATTATTAATTGGAAAAATATTTTCATTAATATATCTAAAATTTTGATAATCTTAAAAACATCACAAACATATAAAAATAAAAATTACAATATGAACGTAATATTTACAATCAAAAGTTACAAATATTAAATAAAACTTAATAACGTTTTTTAAAACCGACACGCCTCTCATAATAGTTTAAGAATTTATTTAATTTTAATTTTAATTTATTTTGACACAATATAATGAAACAATGAGCATATATTTTTTTTTATCAATTTAATCTTCCGATAAAATGATTGAGTTTGTTCAATTTAATTAGTTTGGTCATAACTCATGTGTGTATGTGCATGATTTGTTTACAAATTTCAGATATCAAGTAAAGATCCATGTACTTCCATAATTTACTTCGACTCCACAATCATTGATAATAAAGATTATTTGAGAAGTTGGTTAGTAATGTTTTTTAAAATCGACAGCCCTCTCATAATATACATATTCAATAATAGTATAAGAATTTGTTTAATTACAATAAAAAATTATTTCAACACAATATAACGAAACAATGGGTGTATAGCTTTTTATCAATTTTATCTTCCGATAAATGACTGGATTTGTTAAATTTAATCGATTTGATCATAACTCATGTATTATTTATTCATGTGCAAAATTGAAAATCTATATGTACTGTTTGTATACAATTCCAGATATTAAATAAATATCTTGTATTTCCATAATTTATTACGATTTTCACAATTATTGAAAATAAAAATTGCTTGAGAAGTTAAGGTCGTGTACCCTATAATCATCTGAAAAGAAATTGTAGTGATCTTGAATAGGGAATAAAAAATAACGCAATATAAACAATTGTTATTCGTCATTTTAACTAAAAATAAACATAACTATATATAATTAATATTTAATATTGAAAAAATAACTATACTGTTCAACTAAAGTTTGCTAATTTTTAAACAAATTAAATAGATTAAATTTAATATATGTTTAATAGGTGTAATTAATGACTAATTAAAATGTCATTAATAGCTATTTAATGCAAAAAAAGAATTTTAATAAAAAAAATCAAAAAACGAAAATTTAAGAAAAATACCTTGAACTGTTCAAGTGCATTTTCGATCTCCAGGCATTATAATCTATATAATCTTAATTCCTGAACACAAAGAATTTGGAAAAAGACTTTTTCTATCCTTTCCATTTTTATATATACACTACTCCCATGCCCTTTTTGGTCAATCTACTTGAAAGGCGGATCGCTCCATTTACAAACGGGTAAGATCCAAATCCAACATTCACTCACAAAATCAATACAAAATATATTGACCCGGATTAAAATGGGTAATACCCACATTACGTTTAAACTAAGTACGATCTAATTCTAAAACTATAATCATCCTTCCATCTTTTTAGCCTTGACACGTTCTATTCTGTTTCTCAATCAGTTTTTCAAATTCAAAAATAATTGATGTAATCTCCATACACAATCTTCAATAATCTACCCATCACCGGATCATGGACAAAGCAGGTATGTTAAAATCAAAACCGTTATTGATATTGTTTTGTTGTTCACGTTGTTAGCCGTGATTTACTGTCTACCAGGTCGTAAGCGTGTACCTTTGGGGCCTGTTTCTCCTTCTTCAACACAAAAGGGTATGATGTTTATATGTTCACGATATTATGATGTTAACGACGTTGGGACATATTGCTTTTGTTTTTCTTAATTTTGTTATACGTAGGACAAAGAAGACGGCCTTCAACAACCTCCTTCAATGGCAGTAATGTTCAAGATGGTTCTAATAATGAAAATAAGGATCCCAATACTCAGAGTTCCTGTAATCGACAAAGTGGTATTTTCTCATTGCAGTTTTTAATGTTCTTATATTTGCAATGACTGCCATATGTGGATTGAAATTTATTTTATTGTTTTCCAATCTACCAAACAGGATCACGACCTTTTGCTCATCGGAACAAGTTCTCTAACAATCCAACTCCGGCGAAAAACTTTTCAAACGCTGTCAATATGTCTGGTAAGATATGTCGTGCAATTCATATATGTGTACATGTCTTTCAAATATGTCTGGTAAGATATGTCGTGCAATTCATATATGTGTACATGTCTTTCAAATATGTCTGGTAAGATATATTGTGCAATTCATAATATATTTGTTATTAATGTTTCTTTGGAAATTCCAATGTAGGCGGTAATAGTCAGGGTTATCTTACGCCATCAGAAAGAAGATTACAAAATGTCAATTTGTCTGGTAAGATATTCTGTTAATGTTATAGATAAATAGCAAACTGTTACATTATGTTTTTAAACATGACTATCTTCGCAGATATTGATCCATCCAGCAATGTTCTGCCAACCAATAGGATGTCGACAGATATAGGTTTTAACAAAAATTTAGTTGTTAGTGTTCTCATTTACTCTAAGAATGTTTTATTTTTTGTAATTAAAATTATGTCTATATAGGTTTTTACTCAAAGAATGTATTTTCTACTCAGAAATCAGGTCAGTTGTACTTTTACTTTATCAAGTATACTAATTTAGATTCATATTCTTACTTTTGTTATGGCATGATCTTACCTTTCTTCTAACAAACAAATGCATAATTTTATGTGTATTAAATTTTGTATAGGGAATTCCACTGTTAGCGGTAATAATGACGGTATTGTTACGCCATCACAAAGGAGGCAGCCTAATGTCAATTTGTCTGGTATTCACTTCCGGTAATCTTTTTGCTTATTGCGATACTGTTAATATGAGTATTTTAAAAGTGTTGTGGTATACAGGTTTAAGTCATCAAACTCCGTTTTCTCGATTTATTAATTTTAAACAAACGAGCAGCAGCAATATAAATCCTTTCCAGTTACCAACATCGAGGATTTCTCCAGTGAAGAATACTAAAGGAAATGTGCCAACAAGACATGTTTTAGGAATGACAAATTCTGGTAAATGTAGTTTTTCATAAATATTGGTAACTGATCAACATTATCAACTGCTTAAGATCATCAAATCTATATAACAATATATTGATCTTTTTTATGCAGGAAGTGTTATTAAGGATACCAGGAAGGTCAATTTGTTGGATCGTTATTCAAATAATCAGAAAGATTATTCGACATCATCAATTAACAGAACAAACTCCATTAGAGAGAATAGTACAAGTTCGGACATTACTGTTCTTACACCAGATTTAGAACAACTTGGTGTTCGTAGGCCAGGTTATGTATTATTTTGAAATAGATCTATGATTCTTTATGTTTTATGTTATAAACACTATATGTAAAGTTATTATTTAATTATTTGATATCTATCTAATATTTAAAAATTTGTTGTACAGCTTGGTTCCCATCACAATCTTCTTCCGGAGTTAAGAACTTGATGAATTCCTTTGATGCTGTTGGGAATGAAACACAAAAACAAAATCCAAAATCTTTAAGTAAATGCTTTAAAGAACACTAATGCAACATTATCATTTATCTCAAATCTTATTCTGCATATTTTACATTTGTAGGTGATGCATCTACTTCCTCCCATTTGAAAACTGGCCGAAATAATCAACCAAAAAGGAAAGATGTTTCTACCAACAGTCAGCAATTGAGGGATGAAATCCTTTCTGGTATTTAACACTATTGTATAACATCCTTTATTTGAACATAACCAGCTATTTGTATATATAATATATAATATTACTTTTCAACAGATGAATTTGTTGAGGAAAAGGATGAGATGCATATAGGTATGTTCATTATTCACAATGTTCATTATTTAGTTAGAAGACATTTTTAAAAAACAAACTATATACGTCTTATATTGTTTATGCGTCTTTTAATATGTGCAGATGATATTGATGATGTTGAGTTAAATGCTGAAGAGCAAGGTACTTTCAACATTTGTTTGTTTGTTTTATTACAATCACGGTTGATTACTATTTATGTTCAAAATTTAAATTTAATATATTCATTTATTATCATTGTCAGATGGTCGTGGACAATATGTCATGGATGATGAAAATGATTCTAAAAACAACAAACCAGGTTTAACATTTATGATAGATTCATATATTATTGTTCTTCCTCATTTATTGATTAGTTCTTGAATTATGATAGATTTTTGGGAAGGGTATATGGATCTTGGTCCGCCAACAAAAGTTTGTCGAAAATGTAAATCAGTGATGTGGAATGAGGAGCGCAATAATAAAGGAGCGAAAAATAGTGAGCCCACATTCTCATTATGTTGTAGGGATGGTCAGGTAGCTATTGAACCAGAGAAACAACCTCCTCCTTATTTGGTTGCGCTATTGTCAGGTGGAGAGAAGACAACACATTTTCTCAATAACATAAGGACGTACAATTCCATGTTCCAGTTTACTTCTATTGGTGGCAAAATAGATAAGAAAATAAACAATGGAAAAGGTCCTTATTGCTTTAAATTAAATGGTCAAAACTATCATCTTATTGGTACCCTCAAGCCAAAGGAAGGAGAATCTCCAAAATTCTGCCAATTATACATATATGATACGGAGAACGAGCTCCAAAATCGTATAAATGCAGTTAATGGTAGTGACCAACTTGATCCAGAAATTATTCAAAGTCTGTTAGAAATGCTTGATGAACACAACAAATGTGCAAGAGGTTTTCGTTTTGCAAGGGATCGTTTAAAACTTGATGTATCAGATGAATTTGATCTACAATTACTCCACTCCAGATCCGCATCAGGAAGGACCAATCATGTCATAGAATCCAATGATGTTGCAGCATTAATTGTTGGTGATGCAGATGATTGCTCTCCTTTTAGAGATATTGTGGTTCAAACCAAACAAATGTATCTTAAACGAGTATTTGAGACCTGTTCTCAATTCATGTCACTCCAGTATCCTTTGCTTTTCCCATATGGTGATGAAGGTTTTCATCCAGAAATTCCTTTAAATGGAAAAGCACGGAAAGTTGCAACACAAGTTTCTGCTGATGAATGTCCGGATGAAAGTAAGGCCAGAAAAAATGTTTCCATGAGAGAGTATTATGCCTACAAATTAATGATACGTCCCAATGAAGGTAGTTTCAGGAATTCTATGTCCAAATTTTAAAATAACTATCAACAGATAACAACTTTTTTTTTTGTATTGTTCTGTTTTTATATGTTTCTCAGGTATGACACTTCATCTTGGTGGAAGGCTTTGGCAACAGTTTGTTGTAGATGCTTTTGCTACTGTTGAACAATACAGGCTTGATTGGATAAAGACGCATCAGCATGTCATACGTTCAGATTTATATAGATCAATTCGTGATCGCATACACAAGGGTGATACAGATTCATCCAATGTTGGTCAAAATGTCATTTTGCCTGCTACTTTTACAGGCTCACAGAGATATATGAATCAGTATTTCAAAGATTCACTTGCTATATGTCGTACAATTGGGCACCCATCTCTTTTTTTGACAATGACTTGCAATACGCAGTGGCCAGAGATTCATGAAATGTTAAAGCACAAACTAGGAGTTGATGTTAGTAATTCTCCAGATGTTATTGCAAGAGTATTCAAGTTGAAGCTGGACCAACTTATTGATTTAATAAAGAAAAAGAATTATTTTGGAAGATGCATTGGGAGTAAGATATATATTTAATTGTTACAGATTTTGAAATTCATTAGAATCCATATCAGTTTTTACTAATTATTACTTTCCGTATTTTAAAACAGTTATGCACGTCATTGAGTTCCAGAAGCGCGGCCTTCCGCATACACACATGCTCATTTGGCTTCATCCGAATGATAGACCTAAGCGCATAGATCAAATTGATGATCTAATATCAGCTGAGATACCGGATGAAAAGGTTGATCCCATTGGTTATCATATTGTAAAGAATTTCATGATACATGGACCATGTGGTAAAGACAATATGCAATCTTCATGTATGGTAAAGGCAAAATGTATTCGACATTTTCCAAAGAGGTATGCGTAATATCTACACTTATTTTACCAAATTTGTGTGTATAATATCCACTGTTTTCATTTTCATGCATCATTTTTTTATATTTAACATATTTCCTCATAAAATTTCTTTTTTATTGTATATTGTCAAAAATGAAGGTTCAATCCAACCACCTTTTTTGACGATTGTGGTTTCCCACAATATCGAAGGCGTAAGCAAAGAAACATTGTCAAAAGGAAAGGTGTGGAATTGGACAATCAGTATGTAGTTCCGTACAACAGAGACTTACTGATACGCTTCCACTGTCACATAAATTTGGAAGTTTGCAATAGTAGCAGGTCCTTAAAATATTTATTCAAATATTGCTTGAAGGGACATGATACTGCCACAATGATCTTGAAGAAGAAAGGGATTAATGCTAATGGTTCTTCCAGTACTGTACAGAATAAGGATAATAATGAGATTAAACAGTATCTGGATGGTCGGTATGTATGTGCTGTTGAAGCGGCATGGAGGCTTTTCGGTTTTGATATTCACTACAGGTTTCCTGCGGTGGACAGGTTACCAGTACATTGCCCGGTGAAAAAAATGTCACTTTCAACACAAAAGATGATCTGCAAAATATTGCTGCTAAGGCAAGTTCCAAAAACAGCAAATTAGAAGGTTGGTTTTTAGCTAATAAAACACTTCATGGTGCAAAGGACGTGACTTATATGGAATTCCCGCAGCATTTTACGTGGAAAGCTGATCAAGGAAAGTGGAAGCAAAGAGAGAAAGGAAATGTAGTAGGGAGAATAATTGATATCCACACTTCTGGCGGAGAAACGTTTTTCTTACGAATGCTTTTGATGCAGACGAAAGGTGCTACTTGCTATGAAGATCTACGTACGATTAATGGTAAAGTTTATAATACTTTCAAAGAAGCATGTGACGCACTTGGTCTTTTGAAAGATGATAGACAATGGCATGTGGCTTTAGAGGAGAATGCAATTAGTGCAATGCCACGGCAATTAAGAGAATTGTTTGTCCACATTTTGACAAACAATACTGTTGCTGATCCTTTTAGATTATGGACAGAACATTGGAAGATCATGTCTGAAGATATTCTTTACAATAGACGGATACTTACCAACAATCACACTCTGCAACTAAGTGATTCTGAAATACAAAATTGGTGCTTAGCAGGTACATATTTTTAAAAATATTCTCTTTATATTAATATGTTTTATCAAATTTGTCCCAAACAATCTTTGGGATTCTAACTACCAGTTTTTTTTTAAAAAATCAATTAATATATTCAATATTTTGCAGAGATTGAGAAACTACTTAACGATGTTGGAAAAAGTTTGAAAGATTACAGCACTTTGCCGTTTCCTGATGGAGAATATTTTAGAAATAATGAAAATAATCTTATCCTTGAGGAAACTGGATATGATAAAGAGGATATGCAAAGACAACATGCACAACTTTTTACAAATCTAAATAAAGATCAACTGGAAGCATACAATGCAATCCTTGACAGTGTTGATAATGGTAAAGGTGGTTTGTTTTTTGTTTATGGTAGCGGTGGTTGTGGAAAAACCTTCTTATGGAAAACACTTTGTTGTCGCCTTCGAAGTCAAGGAAAAATTGTTTTGCCAGTAGCTTCATCCGGAATTGCTGCAACGTTAATTCCTGGAGGTAGAACTGCTCACTCTAGATTTCACATCCCTTTGAAACTTGACCATATCTCTATTGCTGGTATTAAACACGGCACCGACATTGCCGAGTTAATGCAACAGACCAGTTTAATTATTTGGGATGAAGCTCCTATGCAGCATCGGCATGCGTTTGAAAGTGTTGACCGTTGTCTTAGAGACATTGGCCCTGTTTGGCAATTAGCTGATAGCTGTTAGCTGATAGCGGATTGAATTAGCTGTTTTGACTAGCGGATTGAATTAGCTGTTTTGACTAGCGGATTGAAATTAGCTGTTTTGAATAAAAGTGTTTGGTAAATAGCTTTTTGAATAACTTTTTGTGACACATAGCAAACCTCTAATTGAAAAAGCTCCTAAAAGGAGCTTTTTCAAAATTAGCTTTTTGATCCCAAACCTCTAACTCAAAACTCTAACAACCAAACACTCACATTAGAGGTTTCATTTGGTCAAACCTCTAATCTACCCCCAAACCTCTAATTTTATCCCAAACCTCTAACTTCCAAACACCCCCATTATGTCTACAGTAGATTCATCAAGGTCCAGTCGACCTTTTGGTGGTATCACTGTTGTATTTGGGGGATATTTTCGTCAAATTTTGCCAGTAATTACAAAAGGATCAAGAGCTCAAATTGTTTCAGCTTCTTTGAATCAGTCGAAATTATGGCATCAATGCCAAGTTTTCTTATTAAAACAAAACATGCGCTTATGTGGAGGAAAATCACCTGAGGATTTGAAAGCCATATCTGAGTTTAGCAAATGGGTTCTTGATGTTGGTGATGGTGAAATCCCTACAGTAGAAGATGTTGATTCTAACTCTAATCCTCAAGTCCGTATTCCTGACAAATTCTTGATCAAATCTTCCTCAGGAGCAATCAAGAACATTGTTGACATTGTCTATCCTGATTTTAGCAATAATATGTCTTCTGCTAATTATCTGAGTCAAAGATCCATACTTGCTCCGACAAACGCTGTTGTTGGTGATATCAATGATTATATTCTTGATCTTATACCAGGAGATTCACATACGTATTACAGTCAGGACTCACTTGCTGAAGATGTTTCTTCGGGAAATGACTTTCATTCCGCATTTCCAGTGGAGTATATTAATTCAATAAACATGCCATGTCTTCCAAAACATGATCTCAAAATTAAAGTCGGGTGTGTGGTGATGCTGATGAGGAATCTAAATCAGATAATGGGATTATGTAATGGAACCCGTATGATTGTGAAGAAATGTCTGAAAAATAGCATTATATGTCAAATTCTTTGCGGATCTCAAGTAGGTTCTATTCACATCATTCCAAGAATTGAGATGATGCCCACAGATACAAAATGGCCATTTGACTTTAAAAGAGTGCAATTTCCAGTGCAGTTGTGCTTTGCAATGACGATCAATAAAAGCCAGGGTCAATCCTTGGACACTGTTGGACTCTATCTTCCCAGGCCTGTATTCACGCACGGTCAGCTCTATGTTGCTGTCTCAAGAGTAACATCTTCCTCCGGTCTACATATTCTGATCCTTGGTGATGATAGGCGACCAACAAATGTTACAGCCAATGTTGTTTATGAAGAGATCTTTTACAATTTGCCAAGTGCATCTAAAACATAAATTAGTTTACAATAAAATGTATGATATATTTGTTGATCTTATATATAGAAGTAATTACTATTCCATCTCTGAATTGTCAATTAGTTGAGGCAATCTCTCCATTTATCTATCTATATAACATAATAACAGTTTTACCGTATGTCCTTTATCAACAGACTTATCTTGATATCAGTCCTAATCTTAAAGATTAGTTATAAAAAATAGGAATCCTTTTATTATGTTTGTTAATCTCAAAACAGTATAATTAGACCTAATATATAGCAATCTGTTGCAAATTAGTTTATTGTTATTGTTACATGTTGAAGTCTTCCACAAATTTTGCAAACAGTATAAAAAGATTCCAAAAATAATTATGTAATCAGCATTAAAAATTATTTTATGGTTATTGTTACATGTTGAAGTGTTCCATAAATCTTGCAAAGTCATTATAGCAATATTAAATTTGTTATTCTAATTATGTAATCAGAATTAATTAAATTTTAATTAAACCAAATGGAAAATATTGAGGAGTCTATAATAGATACTATATAATATAAACAAAGCCATCAAATTAAGATCAAAATAATATTTTTCTACTCTCTGTTTGTATTGCTGGCGAATGGCTCTTTCGGAATTAGGTTATTGCATTGTGTACCTCTCACTTTTTTCCTTCTGCATAACTGATTATTCATACACATTATTTGTAAAGATTGAGTTCCACTTTAAAGTTACCATTGATTATAAAGTTTTGTACACATATTTAACAATGTGTTTACAGGTTTAAACTTCCATCATCATTTATCCACAATCGATGAGACAAGATTAGATTGGATTTTAAGGGTTCGTGTCACAAGGATGTGGGATACAGTTTCTAACGCAGGTGTTGTAGTTAGACACAACATCATCATTTTAGACTGTGAGGTAAAATTGATCATTTATCGTTTTTGGATTCTTTAACGAAGGTTTTTCTTTATTATTTTAATGTTTTATTTATCACTACAATTTTACTTTGTACAGAATACACATTTACATGCCACTGTTAGTCCTCAACTTTGGAATTATTTCCAAAACATTTTGAACGAAGGAGGTTTATATGAGATTATGAACATACGTGTTATGCCAGCAACCGGTTATTACAGGCCTGTTCATTCCACCAAGTGCATTAGTTTTATTCGTTTAACAACTATCACACCTATTCTTGACGACGACATTAGCATTCCAATGCACAAGTTTGAGATAGTACCTCTGCCAATTCTCAGTGAAACACCTTTCATTTATGATAATATGGATGAACCTATCTATTCCACAGGTAATATTGTCCTCATTGTTGATTTTTTTTAACTTTTTCCTTAAATATGATTAATATTACAACTTTGTAGATCTTATTGGAGCAATGCAAGACTTGCAACCAGTGCAAACATACCAAACAAGTGATGGACCAATACAAGTTGTAAAATTCTTATTAACAGATGGAAGGTTGTACATTTGAATTGATGGTCTAAATATGTTTTAAATATATTGTTCAAAAATCAACTGATTCATTTATAATAGTATATAAGGTTTCCGTTTTGATTCTGTTTGTTTTTGGAACAGAGCATTGTACAATGTCTCTTTTTTTGGTCCTTTGGATGAAAATACTGAACCACTGTATGCTGCTAATCTTGAGATGCCTACTATTCTTATTCTTGCCAATACAAAGATTTCAATGCACAATGGTACTAATCTCTCTACTTTTTAATAATTATCTTAAATATATCAAATAACCTCTTTCAACAAAATGGCAATATGTAGTATGTTGTATAATATGAAATTTATGTCTTTTTTTTTGCGCAGGCAAAATCTGGATTACGAATTTACCATCTTCTAGAATTTTTGTTAATCTTGAGAATGAGGATGTTTTCATGATGAGGCAGAGGTTGATGAACCAAGATTAACAGCTTCCTTGATTTGGTCCTTGAAAGTTGATCCAGCATTGTTTTGAGTATCATTACACATTTCCGGTTCTTGACATAATATCTTATCTTTTCGGGATGTTCTTCCTAAAAAATATGTAATATCATATGAATTTTCTATTTTTCGCATTTGATAATGTAGCTATTAAATTTTCAATATTTTTTTAAGCTCATATGTCCATTAATAAAAAACCCATTTTGAGTTTTTCCATTATCATAATTTTTTAATTTTTTAATTTTAACAATGTATTTAAATATTTGAATTAATTTAAGATAGTCTAACAAAAATGTTTGTTACATATGAGTTTCTACTCCTTAACAAGACGTACAAAAAATAATACGTATAATTTAATAAAATGTGGGACAATTGAAGTGTATACAATAAATTAACAAATGTATTCGTTAAAAAAAAGTAAGATATTATATTCTTAAATTTTGGTACAACTTGCAAGTAATTTGCTTTATATAATCAATTAAGTTTTATGTATTAAGGAATAATCCACATATTTTCAAAAAAAAAAGGAATAATCCACATTTTTAATTTATTTTTTGGGTGATGAGCGATTGTCATATAATAGCAAATTTTTTATTCTTGAGCGATTAACAAAAATCTCCTATAAAATTAATATAGATCCCCTAAATTAATATTTGGTTCTTGAGCGAGGGTTTTTTTTTAAAAGATTGAGCGATGGTTCTTGAGCGATAGTCATATATGTAATATCATATGACTTTCTTATTTTTTCACATTTGATAATGTATTTCTTGACCATTAAAATTTCAATAATTTTTTTTAAAAAAAATGTTTGTAACATATGAGTTTATAGTCCTTAACAAATTGTACATAAAATAATACAGATAATTTTAAAAAATGTGGGATAATTGAAGTTTATACAATAAATTAATTAATGCATTTGTTTATAAAAAAATAGCAAAGTTATATATTATATTCATAATTTTTGGTATGATTGCAAGTTATTTGCTTTATATAATCAATTAAGTTTTATGTATTCATTATTCTATTTATTCCATTATGGTAAGAGTTGTTAAATCGACTTTGTTGTGTTACATAATCTAAATAAAATTTTAAAATTTTAATTATATTACATCCTTATGTTTCATATTTTACATTTAAAGAAAAATTTGTCCATTTTGAAGATAAAGATATTTTTAATTTTAGTAAAAAGTGTATAGTTGAAGTTTATACAATTAATTATGTAATTTACATATAATTTAATATTGTTTTGATTGTGGTACAATAATTTTATCATAGGAAACAGTGCACTCTATCTAAAACCTTTACACTTTGTCCAAGATCCAGATAATCAAGTCATGATTTTGTTTACCTTTTCAAGTAATGTATCTGTAGACATTATTTAATAATATACACTATACATTAGGACATGATTCATTAAGAGAAGAGCATTAGAAAACCAACCGTCTATGGCCAAGTAAAATAAAAAAAAAAAACCAACAGTCACATTACTTTGCATGCGAGCTGTGCAGGGAAAGACAAATACACACATTGGCTCCATCTTCTCCCATTCTCCAAGTTTTAGCTTCTAGACATTTGATCTTTCATTTTTCACTTATCTATCAAACAATTTCTACCATCACACTTCCCAATCTTTAACAAAATGTTTCAGCAACTTCGTTCGGATATTCTTAGTTTGATCTTTTCATTCATCATTGTTGATGTTGGAGACTTCACAAGGTTTGTAAATGTGCTAATGGCCTGGTTCACTAAGCTGACTACTCCGAGAATCAAAGAAGTTCTCGAGAGGCTTGACTGGGATTCATTATACAAGTTCCATAATAATCCGATGGAGGTTACAAGGGATCAGTTTCATGGTTTCATTGAGTTTGGTGTTAAATATAAGGTCGACCAAGCAATGTATTATCATGCTGTTCGTAGTCTTTTTCTGAATCAGGATGTTAATCATCATCTTAATGTATTATCATCTTTGTCAGGTAATCATTTTCCATCATCCTTTTGCTTTATTTTTTTTAAAGCAATAAATAAAACTTTTCACAGAGATGAAACTGTTGAAGAGATGTTTCAAATGCTTAATCAGACTCATATGAGGTCTAGGTTAGTTGAAGTTATCAATTCTCTGGAAGAAATGTATACTTTCTTATTTGAGAAAGATTATCTGTTGCCGATTTACAAGTTTTGTCCTAATTCAAGAAGCAAGCAACCTATCTACCAGCTTGAAGGTCAACCTTTTGGAGAGGAGTTATGGTACTCACTATGTGATAGGACCGTTCCAGAGGTTTATTCATGTGGCAATCGTTTGACAATGGCACATATGTGGAATACTGATTGTGCTCATTGCAAAGTGCAGATTCTCCTCTTCAAGGTTCTGCTGTCTGCCGTTATTAATTAAGATTTATGTTTCTTTTGTTTTTCTGTAATTGTTGTCTTAATGCACTTTTGAACTTAACTTTTCTGAAGGCATATTTGTTATACATGATTGAACTGATTTGTAAATATAAGTATTTTGTTGATTTTAATGTTTGATTTGTTTCATTTTATAATTTTCTGAATTTAATTGATGTATCATATGATATTTTTGCTATATTATGTGTTTCATAACGTAACACATATTAGAGCATTCTACACATATCAGAACAGTCTACAAATATCAGATATGTGCAAGCATTTTTGAATGTAGTTGTATCAAATGTTTCTTCATATGTAGTTTCTTAGTATAATGGACATATCATAATGGTCATTGTAACAAACATAAGAAAAAACAGAGAACCAGATTGCAATAGAGTACACAAGTTGTTACTAAAACATAAACAACACAAATACCAAACATACATGTTCTTAATAGATAGATAGATGACAACTAACACATTGGTCTTTAGTAGATAGTAAATTTGCAGAACTATAGCAATGCATAATGAAAATTTTAGATGTTTAAGGTCACTATATATTACGCGTGAAATCCATAAGTTGACCACTCATTGTTGCTCTCTGTTCCTCAACCTCAGCAATTTTGGTTAACCAATCATTTAGTTTTTGTGTCCACTGTGCTTCAAATGTCTCGAATCCTTTTAACATCTCTTCCAATAGTTCCCTAAATTGCTTCACATGGCCAACAAGAGATACCTGGGTATCATCTATAAATCTTCGTTCTCTTCCACAATAAGCATTGTCAATCTGAACTTCTGGCTTTGAAGATTGACCAACTGATCCATCTTGGTTTCCTGTCAACACATCTGTAATGTTCCTACATTTGAAATATCATATGCATATTGTTATATATGAAAACAACCAATGTAGTTTAATAAAAAAACAAATATATGTACATGTATTTTTCCTCAATTCCAAGTGTTCGCGCGAAAAGTTCTGTCTGCCTATCCTCCATGCTCTTGAAAAACATATTGAAATCTTCATTTGCTGAACGAATGTCTTCGTTTAAATCTGCAGAAGTAATATTGACGTTATTCAGGTCATTCACCAACAATGACTTGATGTTTGTGTACCTTCTCCTCTTTGCGGATCTTGAACTCATTTTGTTTTAATAGTAATTAATAGTAAGTAATAACCAAGCCTTATGAAAGAATGTTGTGCATCTCCTTTTGATTTATAGGCATTTTGGTAACTGGTAAAGAACTGGTTAGTTTTTTAACTTCTTTTTAACTTCCACATTTAAAGTTAACTGCTTACAGTTTTTTTTATAACACGTAATGGTAATTTGGTAACTGCTTCTCCATGACCACTAAATTATTTATTATTTATTTGAATTAATAGTAAGTAATAACCAAGCCTTATGAAAGAATGTTGTGCATCTCCTTTTGATTTATAGGCATTTTGGTAACTTGTAAAGAACTGGTTAGTTTTTTAACTTCTTTTTAACTTCCACATTTAAAGTTAACTGCTTACAGTTTTTTTATAACACGTAATGGTAATTTGGTAACTGCTTCTCCATGACCACTAAGTTATTTATTATTTAATTGAAATTTGAAATTATTATTTTTTTATGGTTATAAAATTTTCAAATTATGTAAATATTGTTTACAAAATGAAAAAATTGTAAAATATTTTATAAATGACATAATAAAATATTTCCAATTTTATCTTTTATAATACTTAATTCATTAAGATAATATTATTATGTTTTTAATAATATATTATTTTAAAATAAAATACATTTTGTAAACAAAATCAGAGATTTTTAAAATATGACATAGAATAGATATACAAAAATAATCAAAATTTAAAAATATATAAAATTCTTTAATTTCCAATTTTATCTTTTATAATACTAATGAGTAAATCACATTCACATTGTATATACTTTATCATTATTTTGTAATTTTGTAATAGAACATATGAAATTTAATAGTATGTTATTTGTTTAGATATCTAATTTTATTTGGTGTAAAAATGTTTTTTTTATAAACACGAAAATTAGCTTAAATTGTTTTAAACAAAGTTAGATAAACATGAAAATGTGACGGATGGAGTATATCATTATCCTAATGTTAAGCAATTTATATAAATCAAAAAAATGTGTTTTGATATGTTCCATAATATAATCCGCCCGGCTATCAAGTCATGATATGCTAAACTAAGAAATTATGAAACAAATCAAATCACACAAGATCATTTATAAATTTCAATCAATCAAAAGTCAACCATATTAGTATTATAGCTCTTATTTATATGTACACGATAAAAAAAATTTTAACACCTTAACTAAAAGTTATAAAGGTCGATAAAGTCATGGACAAACCCGATCGAACAAATTGTTCCAAATTGTCATCTTCATATTGTGAATTTTTATCATACATTTTCTGTTGTTTTCTGATTGTGTAGTGAATGTCTTCACAATTCTAAACTTATAATTTGGTTATTTTACTTGCATTCCTTGAATAACTAATGTCATCAAAATGCCATTGTTGTGCGAATGCTTAAAGATGTCAAAATGAAATGTGCTGATAACTAGAGGCAACTTGCTGACAAAATATGTTTAATTTATGGTTATATACACTCCAGAATAAGTTAAAAGCAAAAACTACTTTACATTAAACATAACTAATCAAGCCACAATAGAACATTTCATTGTTTTAGAAAGAACATAATAATTCTAAGAGTAGCAAAGTAATACAAAATACATTTTAAAGTTACTCAAAGTGCAATGAAAACCAAATATAATCCTGGTCAAATATACTCCACAATAAGCTGAAAACAAAAAATAATTTTAGTTATATTTCATGGTAGTTGGATATCAAAAGCAATTCCATTAGCATCTTCAACAAAGGCGAAGACTAAATTCTGATTAAGTCGTAGTTTATTGTCTTTTGCAAATAGGTTCCAACCAGCAGAAAATCTTGGAATTCCATGGTTGTATACTATTCCAACTGACCAGGATCCATTAGGAGTCCTCAGCAACACCCTTTCACCAGCTATCCATTGTCTACCATGTGGAATTATAGTCTTAGGAATATGCTACAAAACAGTAAAACAAGTTATTAATATAGCAATCATTCATTACGAATGTGTATTATAACATATCATAGTTAAAGTCTGAGTATGGAACATACCACTCCATGTGATGATTTGTTTACATTTGACCATGTTAGACAGACATTGAAAGTTATATTTGCATTATTCATCTGGTGCTCATCAAGATCATCCTCTTCCCCATCCATTTCTTCAATCTCCATTTCTATATAAATTTCAATGTAATCAGATTTTGCATAGATTTCTCACTTTAGATTTGTAAAGGCATAATAAGGACAAGAGGAAATGACTAAATTTTAGAATTAGTTTACCTTCCTCATCCTCTTCTGGTTCTATAACTAAATTCTCTCTTCTCACCTATCAAGATAACAAATAAATTATTTTGCTGTTAAATTATCTCCAATGTTTAATTATAATCTATTAATTATAAAAACTCCTCCACAACCTGAAAAAAAATACCTCCTGTGAGCTTTCAGCATTATCCGATTTGCGTACAATTTGTGTTTGGCATCCACTAGGTTCCCCAAAATCTGTACATAACATTCAAAAAGTTTTGCATTTTAGTCATTGTGATAACACAGTTTGTTTAACTTAACAAATTTGCATTAGGGAATATTTACCTGTTTTTGGATGGAAGTTTACATCCCAAACCCAATTGGAGATTGCAGTATTTGATCTTTCAAACTTCCTATTTGCGTAATCTATTTCCATCCCATCCTCTTGATATATCCTTGCATAAATCACCTTACTTCTATTCATTGAGAATATGATAGTATCTTTTGCCCTCAAAGAGAAACTATCGATCATTGTTTTCAAATTTGTCACATATCCTTCTATGTCATTGTAGGAGATGTACCAACTTTCCCCGTTAACTTCTATTTTTCTGGTGTTAATCAACTTCTGTTTGTAGACTTCCTTAATTAGTCTTGGAACAACCTGATTTTCATGAGATTTTACATTGTAATGACATATCTATTACATAAATTAAGACATGTATTGCAAAGCAAAATTCAACTACATAGAAGGAAAAAAAAGACCAAGTATAGTATATACCAGAATTCCTGCATCGATGAATTCTTCCGAAACAACTTTGAAAAAACCTTTTTTCCATTCTTTACAAACTGTTAACAAATTTAAGAAGATAAATTTCAATTTATAATTATAATGAGCAGGTAGATTTAATACTAAAATTGAAATTTCTTCATACCTTTGTTTTCTTCAAATCCTTCCTTAGTGGCTTCAAAAATGCATGCATTTACTCTATTCTTCTCAGATTCTGGCAATCTATACAGCACTAAGGTATTTCCTTCTTTCATATTATTTATATATGAAAATTCATACCATCCTTTTCCAAGCATACATTTTCCATCTTCCATGTGAACATCAATTACCCATAAGTTCTCAGCATAATTTACAAACAACTTCTCACCATCTCTCCAGTCTTTGTACAGTTCTTCCAAATCTGGATTCAGAATCTGCATTAGTTCAAGAAAATGCTATCAAGAAATGCTCAACATTACTCAGGAAAAAATTTCCATGTTTGACAAAGTAGTCCAACATTACTCAAAAAATGCTCACCAGTTTCTTTTTTTTATCAATATCAGTTTTCTTAATGTTGATATTGAAATAAACAACACAATTCTTACAGCCATTGAATGACCATAGTGCTTGAGATTTGTCGTATTCCATTGAAAACCGGTCAATAACATACTCATCCTTAATCCAAATCGACATGTCTTCATTTTTAAAATATTCTTCTATATTAGTGGTTGGATACTTGGCCTCAATTGCTGTATCCCTGAAAATGCTAACTACAAACAAGTTTTGACCGTAGTAATCAAACTGGACAAGATTGTATATCTTAATTTCATAGAATCGCATAAAACTCTTCAATCCATAAATTCTCTTTTTCCCGTCATCAAATATAGCTTTCCATTCTAATTTTTTGCACCTTAGAATGACATTCGAAGATAGTTGACATCCAAATGCTGTGCAAAATGATTTTGGAATCCTCTGCATCATATTTTAAAATACAATTGTTATACTTAAATTGTAAATTTTAATCATTACTCATGTTAAAGTACAACAATACTAAAAATGTCATACTTACTAGGGATCCAAAACATTCATTGTCCGTGTTAGCAGATAGAAAACTTCCCAAAATTTGTCTATCTCCTGTTCATTCATAACATATTGAACAGTATATAAAATCTGAGAATGTTGCTTAACAAAACTTGCAGTTTCATGTTGACAGAAAGTATCGTTATGTAAAATTGAAACAAGTTTAGGTATACCAGTGTAGTAACATTGATCTTTTGTCCCAAACGTCAGAGTTCTGCTCTGTTATACAAAAATAAGTAATTAATCCAATATTCTCAAATACTGACACAATCATTACCAATTTAGTCATGAAGATTGTTAAGAAAAACCCAAACTTATAAAACCTCATCTATGAACCAATTTATAAGATTATAACCCAGTGATTCACAGTACAAAAAGAACTTAATTAACTTCTGCAAAAGTGTAATCGAATGACAAATACTACATATCAAGCATAACAAGAATGATCTTAACATATATAATCATACAATTAAACATTTATGCTTAGAACTATAATGAGATATGTTTCTATACCTCCATAGTTGTAGATCAGTATAAATAATTCGTTTATTCAATGGGATTCCGAATCTCAGTAAGCAAAACCCCAATTCGCTCTCCCAATTCGCTCTCCTTTGCATGCAAGTTTTTGAACTCAGACAGGAGTCGTATGTCGTGTGTTTGTGTCCATCTATGTAACTGTATTTACAACTTTTTATTTAACACTAGCAATATAGCATTTATTACAATTTTAATTTTTTTCTCTTTTTTCTAAGTTTTTGTCTATATATAGTACTCCGTCCGTCCAAAATCAGTTTAAATTAATATTTTTACAAAATTTTTCATTGTTTAATTTGAAAGTATTCGGAGAATAATTAATAAATTTATTAAGTCTTATAAAATAATTTAAATTATTCAATTATATATTATATTATTCTTTAATTGTAAAATTAAAAAAAAATACAACATTCACTCCATCCCAAGTATTTACACAAAACAAATTGATTAATATAAACTTATATCGAGATAGTTGTTGTCAAAACAAATTGATTAATATAAACTTATATTGAGATAGCTGTTGTCAATACAAACTTTAATTGGATTTTTGTTTGCGGTTTTGTGGTGGTTGTGTCTGGTATAATGTGAATAGTCGTAAATATAGTACTCCGTCCGTCCAAAATCAGTTTACATTAATATTTTTACAAAATTTTTCATTGTTTAATTGGAAAATATTTGAAGAATAATTAATAAATTTATGAAGTCTTATAAAATAATTTAAATTATTCAATTATATATATTATATTATTCTTAAAGTATAAATTCATAAAGAAAAAATACAACATTCGCTTCATCCCAAGTATTTACAAAAATTAAATTGATTAACATAAACTTATATTGAGATAGTTGTTGTCAATACAAACTTTAATTGGGTTTTTGTTTGCGGTTTTGTGGTGATTGTGTCTGAGATATTGTGAATAGTCGTAAATATATTACTCTGTCCGTCCAAAATCAGTTTACATTAATATTTTTACAATATTTTTCATTGTTTAATTGGAAAGTATTCGGAGAATAATTAATAATTTTATGAAGTCTCATAAAATAATTTAAATTATTCAATTATATATATTATATTATTCTTAAAGTATAAATTCAAAAATAAAATAGTATAACATTCGCTTAATCCCAAGTATTTACAAAAAACAAATTGATTAATATAAACCTATATCGAGATAGTTTTGGTCAATAAAAATTTTGAATTTGATTTTTTTTATTAAAGTTTTGTGGTGGTTGTGTCTTAGATATTGTGAATAGTCGTAAATATTGTGTCTGGGATATTTTGTCTAAGACATTGGGATATTACCAAATCAATTTCATTTTAATTTTTTTTATTAAAATTGTTTAAATGAATTATTTTTTTTAATATATTACATACATAATATTTGTTCTAATTTTGGTGAAGTTAACTTATAAAATTTAAACACGACACAAGATTTCGTAATTGTGAATTATGAGTTATAAAAAAATGTCTATACAACTTTAGGAGTACAAACTATCAATCAAATCCCAAACAATGTCTAATATCTATTCATATTTTGTTTTATAAAAATAAAAATTACGAAAAATATAAATTTAATGTACGTTGTAATCAATTGCCTCACCCACAGTGTATGATGTGTAACCTTAATCAATCAAATCCCAAAATAAATATCATAATATATATTCTTTGATTTTGGTACATTTGTTGATAAATTAAAAATTCCATCATCTATCTTTAATAACAAACAAATCCTAACTACTCAATCATCTATTTTTAATATCAATCATATCCCTGAATAATAGTGCGTATCTTCTTAACTGGTATATAGTGAAAACAAACCACTGCAAAATACAATTAGAGATTAACTCAGAAGCCTCCATAAGTTAAGCAAAGGTATGCTTCAATCCTTCTATCTTCTATGTTTCACTTTCTTTTCTTAATAAATTTATAAACAAAATTCTTGAATAACATCATAATCTGATAATATATCGAAGTTTTACATAGTGTTGCAGACATGAACATGCACGATCATCTGAACACACTAGATCAATCTAAGATAGGGTGGGTACTGAAGGTTCGTGTTACAAGAATGTGGGATACCGTAAGTAATGCAGGTGCTGTAATCCGACACAATATGATTCTTTTGGATTGTCTGGTAACAATCTTTCTTTCTTATATTCTTCCGTTTCTTTATTAATCTAATCTATATATTTACATATTTAAATACATGTTAAAGAGTTTTTGATTTATAAGCAGAACACACATATGCATGCAATGGTCACTCCTGATCTTTGGATTAATTATAATAATGCTATCTTGGAAGGAGGCTTATACCAGATTACCAATGTCCGAGTTCGTCAAGCATTTGGTTTTTATAGGCCTGTTAGCACCTCTAAGTGCATTACTTTTGTTCCTTCTACTATCATCACTCCTTATATTCCGGATAATCATTTCATTCCTGACCACAAATTTGAGTTTAAGCCTCTTGGAGAATTGTTTGATATTGTTGATTCATATCAACCTTATGAGAAACCTATCTATTCTACAGGTTAGTGTATTATCACATCATAGTGTATTCATAAGAACAATGGTTACCATCACTTATATTTGATATTTCTCTTTTAGATGTCATAGGAGTTATGGAAAATCTGGAACCACTGCGGACAATTCAAACACATTATGGTGAAAGGCAAGTTGTACAATTCAGAATTACGGATGGAAGGTAAAGAAAATTTAGATAATTCAAGTTCTGTCATCTCTTTTTGGTATCATGCACTTAATTTCACATATCTTTTACTAGGATCTCACACAAAGTTTCCTTCTGGGGACCGCTAAATGCAAATACTGAACCTTTATACGCAAATCATGTGGAGAGACCATTGATTGTAATCTTGGCAAGTATCGGGCTTTCAGCTCATAAAGGTAGTCATATCAGCTACATTCTCATTTGCTTTGTAGTATATAAACGGTTTTTGTGATTGGCTCTCATATTTTTGTTTAAAACAGGAAAAGTTCAAATTTTCAGCTTGCCTTCATCAAGAATATTTATTAACATTGAGAATGAGGATGTTTTCATGATGAGGAATAGGTATATGAACAACACCCTGCTACATTACACATAATGTTTTATAGGATAGGTGTTAGTATTCCTTATATTAATACTGCTTTTTATTTTTATAGGTTGGAGCAAGAAGGACAGTAGACTCTGTTGAATGATCCGTGAAACATGAACAAACCTATCACCACGTATTATGATGTTGAGATATGAACGTGATGCACTACAATAAATTTGTTTTTACCAGCCATTTTGGATTCATCAAGTTGTTCGAATAAGATTGTAATAAATGTGTTCTATCATCTCAACATACTTTTGTTTTTAGTATTTTGATAAAGTATTTACGTTATGTTTGATTTTATTTAAGCAATACATAAAATTAAACATTGGTCTTGCACATTATATTCCTACCTAAACTGTTGATAATTGTTCATGTATTTTGAAATTGCATTTTACCAAGTCCATCAGTTTCGCCAGGATTACGGAATTATAGATCTCCAATGTCTAAATGGTTTGCATTATTGTTTGCTCTTTAACACGACCAAACAATCTCTGGAAAACAAACACCTTGATAGTACGAGTACTTGCACAAATTACATTGTTAAAAACAGAGCAAACTGTTTTCATTTTTAGAGCAGATGCAAGATTCCAGTTTGCAGCTTCATATAATTCTTACTGTGCTACCGTTGATGAATGATCCTTGACTAATTTCGATCAGTGAACCAGCACCAACCATCACATTATCTATTTCAATCTGAATAAACTTTAGATTTCCGTAAAAAGATGTTTCATTTTGCTACGATTGCTGAATGTTTTATACTAAGGAGAACACACCTCACAGTTACTTTGCTATGGGGGTAAGATCACATATATGCTTTAAACTATAAAAAAGAATATGACACATGGGAGAGAGCTTTGGTATTTAGACTATGAAACCTAACAAAATGAAATGTAAACATGAATTAGTATTTTGAAATGAATAATAAATTTTTAACGTTCCAACCAAACTATTTCCAATCACATTTTAATTGATTTTGTAGGATTTTGTAGGATTTTTCATTATACAAATCAGAATAATATCCAGAATTAGTTGATTAGTTAATGGTGATTAGTGATAATTTATCCTCTCAATATTTTTGTTCATCATTTCCTTGATCTTTGCTTAAGTGATAATTATTGATATTTTTGATTGACATGCTTAACTAATAATTATTGATATTATTGATTGATGATTGATATTAGTTAAATTGTTTACAAATTGGTTAATAGTGATTAGGGATAATTGATGCTCTCAATATTTATGTTAATCATTTCCTTGATCTTTGCTTAATTGATAATCTTTAACTTGCACAATTACAAATGTAAAATCATCCATATTCGTGCTATAAAATGAGACCAGAACATTCTTAGTTGCTTAACCACGTCCAAGGCATTAGTATTTGTCATTAACCCTATACAAACAAATTTGTGAGAACACAATGTAAGCCAAGTTAACATTTCTCAATTTCTTTTCCATATTTTCATATGTGTTTGTTCATTTGAATAACTTATACTTTGTGTATAATTCTGGTACGAAAACTTGCATTGTTTTCTAATACTCCATTTCACTCTTCTTTTTACAGAATCACTATGTTTCATCAACTTGCTGCGCTTGATACCAGCCGTACTACATGGAAAATTAAGGCACGTGTAACCAGGATGTGGCCATCAATTTCTAATCAAACAGCTGAGGGAAAAGAAAGTCTTAAAGGATATAATCTTATTCTGTTGGATGAAGAGGTAAGTTTATATGTCTAGAACTTCTTACATTTACGCTTATGTTTTAAAATTCTTATCAGTCTTTACTTTATACCTTTAACATTATTGTTTTTTATATAATCTTATGTTTTGTTTTTTTAGAATTGTCATGTACAAGCTTTCATATATGCTGATAATTGGAAGCAACATGCTGACAAAATAGATGAGGGAGGTTTGTATGTTATTTCCAACTTCTATACTAAACAGGCTTTGGGATCCATGAAACCAGTTTCGTCTAAGATCCTAATAAACTTCTCTCCAACCACCTCCGTTGAGAAAGTACTGCATGATGATTTCATGATTCCACAACACAAGTTTGAGTTTTTAGATTTGGGTGATCTATTCAATGTTGCAAGTGCTTATGTGAATCCCGACTATCCTGAATATTCAGCAGGTCATGCACAAACTAAAGCATTAACTATAGTTATTTCTTATATGCTGTTTGCTATCAAAGGATTTATACTGTTTGTTGTTTTCGTATAATAGATCTCATTGGAGTTGTGGAGGACTATGAACATGTTAACGACATCAAGACTGTCTATGGACAAAAGAAGATTGTTAAGTTCAGAATCACTTATGGAAGGTAAAAATCTACTTTTTATTATTCTTGCTTATATTCTTCTTTTGTAATTTGCTTATGTTGATGCATTCAATATTTCCAAATAACTTTGCATTTCAGCAATTTAATTCTAATATCTGAAATACCAATACACCTTTATGTAATTACAAACTACAGGAATAGCCATAAAGTTACTGTTTGGGGTGATCTTGCTGTGAAAACTGAAGCTTCTCACAAAAATGCTATTGAACGTCCAATCATTGCGATTGTCACAAGTACAAAGCTCAAGATTTATAAGAGTAAGGCTGCTGTTTTAACTAACATAAGAAGCCTGTGGTTTAACTTAGATTATAAGTTGCATTTAACAATTGTATGGATTTTACTAATTTCTAATTTATTGGTTGTATTCGCAATTTAAGATTCAGTGCAAATAAGTACACTACCATCTTCAAAGGTGTACCTAAATTTTGACAGTGACTATGTAATTGCAATGCGCCAGCGGTAAATATTTTACATTTCATGCTTGATACATAATTACTGTATACAATACTTCCTATACTTGATTTATGAATAGAAGTCGACATTTATATTGTTGCAGACTAGAAGAAGAAGGGTATACAGTCAGCCAGCAGCCAGATTTTGTAACTCCATCAGAAATTGATGGAAGTCCAATTATAGAAACATTGACATTGAAACAACTTGCTGAAAAGCAAGGCACAGAGTTTATCAAGGTTCTAAATTAGTTTAAACACTTTGTACAATCAGAGTTTTTAGCTTAAACAAAAATCTTTATATATGTAGATGTATGTTAATCGAGATATAATGATACTTTGTAATCTGCAGAGACATTTTTTCTGCATTGTAAAGATTCAAAATGTTGAAGAAACAGATTGGTGGTATAACAGTTGCAGTGACTGTGAATCAGAAGTAAGGAAACAAGATGGAATGTTTAAGTGTTCCAACTGCACTGATAAGACTATTCCAGTTCCTGAAAAAAGGTAAATAACATCAACTGATAATATGCATAAGATATCATCTAATTTTTTTACACTATCTGTTCCAAAACATTTGTTGAATTTGATGAATATTTGTCAAACAGATATAGGATTGTTATCCTTGCCGACGATGAAACTGAGGCTTATAATTTCATTCTAATGGATCGTGCTGGCAGAAGGATGTTTGGTATGTCTGCAACCAAAATGATGTTACAAGTGGAGAAGGTATTGATTCTATTAATAGTGTTTTATTACAATAACTACATCATTTTTTCTACATTGAATTCACATGATCTACACCTTGATCAACATGTCAGAAATAAACAAAATTACTACACTTTGATACATTCACATCATCCTAAACATTATATTGAACTATCAGGCAAAAGATGTGTTTCCACAGAAGGTTAAAGATATCAAAGGAAAAGAACTTAAGTTGAAGATCAAAATTACTGATGAAAATATGAAATCAAACAGTAATCTCTACTACGCTGTTGATGCATATGACATTTGCAAACCTTCTTCTTCAAATTCTGATGCAACAGTGGCTACATTCCCAACTTCAACATCTGGAGAAGTGAGTTTTAAACCCATGAAATAATTCTTATGTTCAACATTTACTACTACTTCTATCTATGTACAATAACAATTCTAATGCTCTACCAATTCATTATTTACAGAACAATTTCGTAGCTTTGTCGGATTTTACTCCAGAATCTGCCAAATCAACGAACAAGAAAATTAAGATGGTATTTACTTTTTAAGATTATGATCTATGATCTATATGAAGTATTACATTGTTCATAAGTTAAACTTTCATCCACTTATTCCTACAATTTTTATTTCGTTTTTTGCTTATAAACAGGAGAAGTAATTCATCTTGGTATTTGGAACTATCTTGGAGTATTACTGTTTGAATACATGGACATCACAGTTGTTGGAATTGTTGCTTCCAGTCTAGGATTAATTCCATGTTTAATAAGAGATTTGCCCTTGCATGGGTTTTGCTATTCTCATTTCATCTCAATGTTTTGGATTATGGTTTTTACATATTTGGTTTTAACATGTTAATTTGCATTGGTTTTGCTATTGACATTATATTTCAATCTTTTGGTTTTAAGATGTTTTTAAACTTCATAATGGTTTATGGTTTTAAGATGTTAATTTAAACTTTTCTAGCAATAAGCGTAACACTTGGTTTATGTTAATTTATTATTGTTAAAAAGTAGTATTATTTGTTTATTCGATGCACTCAAAGGACTTTGTTGAAAAACACTTCATTCGTAACATGTAAGTTATACAAAATAAAAAACGAATAATATATTTTACTAAATTTAAAACCGGTGCGTAGCACGGGCAATATTGCTAGTATATATAGATAGATAAAAGTAGGGATATGGACTTGCGGTGTAAATATACCCGACGACGGTGAAAAAGTTGTTTGTTGTACCATGATTGAGGATACCCCTTTTTTTTTTTTTTGTTCCATCGAGTCATATTCATGTCTTTTCTCTTTCTTTTAAAAAAGTTCATTATTCTTTACTTCTTTTGAGATAAATAAATTAGTGTAACAAGAAACTGCTGAGTGACATCGTTTGTTCATGTGTAAATATTCCATTAACATCTAATCAATTTTGTAAAGCATATAATCGATCACGTCCTACTCTAATGACAATGACTAAGGTCTTATTGCTAGAGTAACTCCAATACTCTTCCCTTTCTTTAATAATTAAAATAGGAATTATTAAAAATATGGGTAATAAAAATTATGTTTCATTCCAATCATATATCCTATATTCATACTAGACCTGACAATTCGTTCGTTTCATATACTTTCGTTTCGTGTACTTTCGTGTTTCATGTATGTAATGTCAAATCCAAAATCGACCCGTTAAGGATTCGTTTCATTTCGTGTTCGTGTACCTTTATTTCGTGTACGTTTCGTGTCGTGTTTCGTGTAATTTTTGAATAAAAATAAAAATATTTAAATATTAATTTTTTACTAGTCGAGTATTAAGTCAATATGTCATAAGCAATGAAGTGTGCTTAAGTCTTGTGAAACTAAAATTTTAAACTATTTTGTATTTATCTTATGTAAAAATTATATATAAAATATCATTTTAAAATATGTATTCATATAATTTTAATAAAATTATTTAATTATTTATTTATTTCGTGTATTTTCGTTTCGTGTCGTGTACCCAAGTGTAAACCCAAAACCGACACTAAATTCATCCGTGTAATTTCGTGTTCGTGTACCGCAAAGGTCAACCCTATATTTTAAAAGTAATTTTAATGTAATTTTTTGAAATTTAAATTTTGAATATTCTTATAAATTAACCAATGAGGTGGAGGATAGATGAGGTGGAGGATATAGGGGATCTAATTTTGATCCCTCAAATAAGGGGTTATATTTTCTCTCCCCTAAAAAATAAAGGGGATGAGTGGTAGGGTTAGAGCTTTATTTTTAAACTAAAATCCCTATATTTGTCTATCTAGACACATTATAGGTAAGTATCATGTACGGTTGGAGTTGCTTAATTAAACCACCCACCACGTTTAGCTCCTACATTGTTCTCGTAGTACTATTAGGTAACTCAAGAATAACAACTTTTGGTGGGTGAAAATCAGAATGTAAACATTTCAACGGACAGCGTCCCATAACAGCCACCTCTAAGTCATAAGTTAGATTCCCCCTTTCCTTACAGAGTAATTTGTAATTTATGGCTCATTTGAATTAAAAAAAATATATAAAGCATTGGCAGATGTGGAAGCTAAAAATAGTTAACAAGTATTTTTTCAGGCTTTTAGTTTATATGTATTTTAGTGTATATAAATAAAAATGATATTCTAAAATTATTTTTATTTTTCAAAAAAATATTATAGTTATCTTTTGATTCAATAATAAAATAAAAACAACCTTTGAAAACATCATTTTTATGTAGTTTAAAATACATTTATACTCTTATATTAAAATCGAAAAATTGAAAATTTTAATTTAATTTTAGTATTTAATAAACACTAAAATTATGTAATTAATAGTAATTGACAAATTGTACTTTCTAATTAAAATATTTTAACTTTTAATGAAAAATTTTACCTTTTATGAACACATAAAAAAAAACTTACGGAGTATTACATTATAATAATATAAATACTATTCTCTCCATCCGATCCGATTATTAACATTATGGTTGGGTTTGGTGGTTAAGAACGAATGTAAGTTAGTGAAGAAAAATATGAAAGTTGAGTAAAGTGATTGAATCAATTAATATTTATATTTAATATATAATTAAGTGAGTAAGACAAAAATAGTGGATGTAGTTAATGTTTATATTAGAATGTAAGGGATGAGAGAAATATAAAAAAAAATGTAAAGAAATGAATGTAACAAGAAAGTTGATATTTACAAAAAAAAAAAAAATTAATATTGATCGTTACACCAACAAACTAAATTGAAATAAAAAATTGAGGGAGCACCATAGTTGAGTAATTTTACTACTCCCTCAGTAGCATCATTGTTTTTTTTTTTTTTGAAAAGCAGGAAATATTATTGATCATAATTCAAATACACCCAACATACCTCTCAGTAGAGTAGCCGCCTCCAACTCTTAACAATTCATTCCCACAATACATTTTGACCCTACAGATCTTCTAGACACCATAACAAAACAGTAACAAAACACTAGCAAAACACTACTTAAAACCATGAGATATCAGACCAGGACTAAGCGCCATAAATCAGATAACTTCTTCCTGCTCAACAACCTCTTCCTGCATCTCTTCATCCTCATTCAAATCGCCTTCCCACACCTCCTGAAATTGCTCTCCCAATGGTCCGAGTCCCATATCATTAAACCACAATTCACGTATCCTACCAAAAGGTGCTTCAAAAATCACCAATCCATTCAAGTGTTGCGCTCCATGTTGAGCCAGGAATCTTACTAACTGATTAGATTCTTGAGATACTGCCCTAACTTCCAACCTTAGATTCTTATCTGCCTTCCATTCCCAGAATTAAAAGTCCACTCCCAGAAGTCCACTCCCAGAATGCTGCGGCATTGTTAGTTTCAAGAATTAAATCATTATAATTCTCCCAATAAGCTCTTCGGAGAGCCATCAACATAGCATAAAACTCATTAATTCTGGCCTCTTGAATTCCTAGAGAACCTCCCACCATTCTCAGAATTCGACCCGTATCATCTCTAAAGACCAAGCCTATTCCAGTTCTGTTCCCATTCTCGAAAGGTTGATCAGAGAAACAACCATGCGCATTAATTTTAACCACCCCATGAGATGGCATTGTCCATTGAACCCCAGCATCTACATTATTCATTTTGAAGAGAGAGAGGAATAATAGTGATGTGAACTTATTGAAAACACACCCCAGGCTTTTAAAGACTAGACTAGGGACTGAGATATTCATGTCTGCACATTACTCCATGCACCCCTCTATTCCCCGACTGTTAGAATTACTCCCAATAATAAAACTAGTAAATATCTTATTATTAATTCACTCAAAAAGAACTAATACCAGGCCCAAGAAAACAAACCCATCCCAATACTAATTAATCGGATCACCAAGGCCCAACTCAACACCATGCGAATAGAATTTTATTTCTTGAAATGCCTTGTTTTGCCAAGTTATCAGCTTCACAGTTCAGTACTCTATTCACTTTTTTAAATTCAATCTTAGAAAAGATCAAGAAATTCTTGAGCTCATCCTCCAAATGGTGATCGATACTAAACTTGATTTTCTGAATTTCCTTTATAAGTTCTGCAGAATCTGTGTCATTGTTTTGCTTTTGTTTTTAAACGGTTTAATTATCAAATTGGTCACTAAATTGAGCCTAAAGTATCATGTTGGTTACCAAATTGAAAACGGTCTCAAACAGGTCACTAAAGTCAATTATATGTACATTCTGTTAAACAACTTACTTTTCTCGGACGAAAAATACTAATATCAATGCTTATTTTTTAAATTTTATGATCAACAATCTATATGATAGGGTAGCATGTTCATTTTAGACAATAAAATCCAGTAAATCAACATTAATATTAGTATTTTTCGTCCGGGAAAAATGAATTATTGAACATAGTGTACATATAACTGAATTTAATGATCTGTTTGATACTGTTTTTAGTTTGGTGACCAACTTGATACTTTAGGTGCACTTTAGTCAACTTGATAATTAACCCGTTTTTAAATGTTCTTTCGAGTTTTTCAAATTTTTACAAATGCTGAAAATTTCACCATTATATTAAAGGAAACCACCAACACAAGGTGACGAAGTCATACTACCTCCGTCCCAAAAAGACTGAGCTGGTTTGACTTTCACGGAGATTAAGAAAATGTAGTAGAAAAACAATAAAGTTAGTTGAAAAGTGGATAAAGTGGTGGGACCTATTAATATTTAATTATAGATTTGAGATAGTAGAGGAAAGTAGTGGGTGTAATAGTGTAAAAAAGAGTATAAAATGGAGAAGTAGTGGGTGTAATAGTGAAAAGTAGTGTTCAAAAATAGTAAGTAAAGTAGGTTCATTAATTTTGGAACGTCCCAAAAAGGAAAATGTGTCAATCTTTTTGGGACGGAAGGAGTATTTGGTAGGTCCAACAAACATTGCACTTTTAACTTAAAATATTACCCGTAATATTACCCGTGTTTAAAAGAGGAACCTCTATGAAGTGAGAATCCCCAACATACTCACCTACTCTCATAGTCTATGTACCTTAATCCACTTACAAGACGCCACATAGGATTAACCACGTGTGGTGGGACCAAAACTTAGGACTCGGCGATCCGATTGGTAAGAAGTAAGAATAAAAAAATGCTGAAAATGTAAAAAAGATGGGGTGACCGTTCACACACACAGTCACCGAAAGTTGAATTAATCTAAACCATTAAATTATCTCGGGATTGGAGCCCATCAGTACATGTGTTTGTGACCACCTGGCTGAAAATCAAAATTCTTACTCCTTTACTGTCACAAACCGACTGAAAAAGGCACTCTGAAATCAGTAAAATGAAAAGTGAAAAAAAAATAAATTTAACTGCAGTTAAAGATTCGTTTAAATAGTGATAGAGTTCAATAAATTACAGACGAGTGTGACCGGGGGAAGTGACCACGAGTACCGGAGTACTCCCTCCATCCCATTGAATAATTAACATTTGTGAATCAGTTTTCGACACGAATTTTAAGGTGCATTTTAAGGATAGTTTTATAATTTATTTTTGATATTTTCTTTTTTTGTATAAAAATAGAACAATCCTAATTTTATATATAAAAAAAAAATATCAAAAATAAGTTATAGAACTATCCTTAAAATGCACCTTAAAACGCGTATCATACGTAATTTTTTATGTAAATAAATGGATGAGACAGACGGACGGAGGAATACTATATTTATTTAGGGTGGATTGACTGTGTTGGGTAATGGGTTACCACGTGTTTGGTTAAATGTAGAAGTTGATAGGTTAAGAGTTGTGAATATATTATTTATTTATTTTTTTAATAAATAAATTTATATATTTTAAAATGAGTATTGATATGGGCTAAAAATAAGCCCTAAAGACACATTTAATGTGGCATTAATTAGACCTAGAATGGTCCAAACGTGGGGCCCACCAGATGGGCCCAAATCCCAATTATAATATTAATTTCGTAATTAATATTTAGGGGTAATTAACAGCTGGGAGATACAAGTCAGATAAGGACGTTATCTCTACAAAGAGTAGCCTCCAAGCCACACAGTCGTACAAGGAAACTGACTCCTACAAGGAAGGAGTCTAGAACCTTCCTCAAGGCTGACTTGCCCACCAAGTCTCCTAACCCTACCCTAATTCTGAGGCTTCTCAGCCTATATAAAGGGTCAGACCCTTCAACCTAGAACTACGTTTTATTGGCTTGATTCTCTAATACAGAGATACGTAGGCATTCTGTGAGGACCGTTTAAGTCTCGAACGCAGAAGCAGCCATTGAAGCACGAACCCTAGCATTAAATACACAAACCCTAGCCGCAATAATTTAAACCTAGTTTTCATTCCACAACATTTGGCGCCGTCTGTGGGAAGAAGACATCAACCATGGTTCAAACACGAAGAACACCACCGAGCACCACCGAGCCAATCACTACCGAGGCTCTACCTCTAAGCTCTGCTCCGCCCCGTACTGAACAAGTGCTACCGACATCTGAGCAAGTACCTCCAACATCTGGGACTATCGTTCCATATCAAGTTTCTCAACCCCTAGGGACGACTACCCATGTTGAGAGTACGCTACCTCCGATCGTCCACACAATTCCAGGGACTAACCCGGGGATTTCTTCCCTGATTGTAGACCCCAACAACCTTACACGAGGGGTTCAGATCCACACTACGGATCTCCCCATAAGCACCAATCCAATGTATGGGATGACCAATTACGGAGCTGGACCAAGTGGTCATGCCCTATATATTCGAGATCGAGATTATCGCGATTTTTCTGGTCCTTATTCAGATGAATCATCTTCTGGCGATGATTACGAGCGTGATGAAGCTCCGAGGAGGCGACGTGCAAGTAAAGAGCCTATGGGGAGAACTCGAACTATCCATGATGGACTCACTTCAACAGCTGCTGAGAGGATTAAGGCTTATGAATCCGAGATCTTAAAGTTAAAGGAAGATATGGCCAGGGAGCAAGCCAGATCAAATCAGACTTTGCCACCTCCCACGTCAGGACCGATTCCCTTCATAGATCTGGAGAGGCCTCCAAGGAGGCAAAGAAGGACTACTGTCCCGCCTGAAAAAACTACAAGGGTAGAAACCCCTAAGAGTAACCCCAAGGATCTGATGCCACTTGGGGACCCTGATGATCCCACACCTCCGTTTACTGAGGACGTGATGAATGCTCGTATCTCAAAGAAGTTTAAGATGCCAACAATCAAAGCTTATGATGGAATGGGTGATCCTGCAAACCACGTTAGAACGTTTTCAAACGCACTGCTGTTGCAGCCCGCAAGCGACGCCTTGAAGTGTAGGGCTTTCCCTCAAACTTTGTCAGGCATGGCCCAAAGATGGTATAGTCGGCTTCCTGCAAACTCGATTGGTTCCTTTAAGGAGTTGAGTGCTGCTTTCATTAGTCAATTTATCAGCGGAAGAACGCATGAGAAAAGCTCTGCATCTCTTATGTATGTGGTACAAGGGAAGAACGAAAGTCTGAGAGACTATCTTAAGAGGTTCACCAAGGAAACTCTAAACATCACTGATCTGGACAATAAGGTTGCAATGGTAGCCTTGGAGCATGGTACCACCGACCTATACTTTAAGAGATCATTGGCAAAGCATCCCCCGGAGAACATGGCTGATCTCCAATGAAGGGCTGATAAGTACATCAAGGCCGAGGATAGCACGAAGAAGGAAGTCACAGTAGGCAATGGTCAGGGGAACAATGATACAAAAAAGCGCAAGCAAGGTCAGGAGTACGATGCTAGGGACAAGTATCCCCGAACTAGCAAAGACTCTGATTCGCCACCAAAAAAGAGCTTGGGACCAAGGTTCTCCGACTATGCAAGGTTGAATGCCCCTAGAAGTCAAATCTTGTTGGAAATTGAGAAGGATAAGGACTTCCGATGGCCGAAGCCACTCAGGGGAGACCCCGCAAAGAGGAACAAAGATCAATACTGTAGATTCCACCGAGATGTAGGACATGACACGGATGATTGCAGACAGTTGAAGGACGAGATTGAATTCTTGATCCGTAAAGGAAAGCTGAACAATTTCACAAAGGGTGGAGATCAAGAAACCCAAAGAGGGGATTACAACAGGAGAAACAATGACAGAAGGGATAATGATCGTGATCGTAGCACGCAGCCCCGAGGGCCAGTTATCAACATGATCTGGGGAGGTCCGACAGCGGCCGGTACAACTCGAAACTCTCGAAAGGCATACGCAAGAGAAGTAATGCACATTGTGGGAGAAGCCCCGAAGCGTGCCAAAACTGAGATGGTAATTGGTTTCGATGATTCAGACTTGGAAGGGGTGAAGTTCCCCCATGATGACCCACTGGTCATAACTCCTGTGATTGGAAATTCAGAAGTAAAACGAGTCTTGATAGACAATGGAGCTTCTGTGGATATTTTGTTTCACGATGCGTTTATGAAGATGGGATACAACGACTCTCAGTTGACCCCTGTAAACATGCCTATATACGGATTTAATGGAGTGGAGTCCAACGTTGAAGGGACTATTCAGTTGCCCATGACTATTGGGCAGGAGCCTAAGGAGGCGACTCAGATGCTGAATTTCTTGGTGATTAAGGCAGCTTCAACATACAACGCAATCCTTGGAAGGACTGGATTACATGCGTTTAAGGCTGTGGCCTCTTCCTATCATATGAAGATTAAGTTTCCGACACGGAATGGTGTCGGAGAACAAAAGGGTGATCAGAAGATGGCAAGAAGTTGCTATGTAGCCGCTTTGAGGGCCGATGGAGTCGGGGGGCAGGTCCTTCCAATTGAAGACATGGATGTCCGTGACGATGAAGAGCATAGAGGGAAGCCAGCAGAGGATTTGATTCCCATACCCCTAGAGCCGAATGATCCTGAAAAAGTTACTTATGTTGGAGCATCTCTGAAAGAACCCTTGAAGGGCAAGTTGATAGAATTCTTACAAAAGAATAGCGACGTGTTCGCTTGGACAGCAGCTGATATGCCAGGGATTGACCCCCAACTTATAACTCATAGGTTGAATGTTGACCCCAAGAGGAAGACAATAAAGCAGAAGAAGAGAAACTTTGCTCCGGAGAGGCAAGAGGCCATTAAGCAAGAAGTGGATAAGCTCTTGGAAGCTGGTTTTATTGAAGAAATTCAGTTTCCCGAATGGTTAGCAAACCCTGTGATGGTCAAAAAGGCGAATGGGAAGTGGAGGATGTGTATAGACTTCACTGACCTGAATGATGCATGTCCAAAGGATTGTTTCCCCCTTCCAAGGATCGACATGTTGATAGATGCCACAGCTGGACATGAGATGTTAAGCTTCATGGATGGATTCAGCGGCTATAATCAGATTAAGATGCACAAAGATGAAATCCCTAAGGTATCTTTCATAACTGACTTTGGTGTCTTCTGTTATCTTGTTATGGCGTTTGGTCTAAAGAATGCAGGAGCTACTTACCAACGCCTGGTGAACAAGATATTTGCCCATCTGATTGGAAAAACCATGGAGGTGTATGTTGATGACATGTTAGTCAAAAGCATACTCAAGGCTGATCATATTAAACACCTCGAAGAGGCATTTGAAGTGCTGAGGCACCATAAGATGATGTTGAATCCCGCTAAGTGTGCCTTTGGTGTTGGATCTGGAAAGTTTTTAGGGCTGATGGTTTCAAAGAGAGGCATTGAGGCCAATCCTGACAAAATCAAGGCGATTTTAGACATGGAGCCACCACGTTCTATAAGAGATGTGCAGAAGTTGACAGGCCGAGTAGCAGCCTTAGGGAGGTTCATCTCCAAGTCTGGTGATAAGTGTTTGCCTTTCTTTCAAACATTAAAGAAGGTAAAGAATTTTGAATGGACACCTGAAAGCCAAGAGGCCTTTGAACGATTAAAGAAATACATGGCTGAAGCCCCGTTGTTGGCCAAGCCTAGCATCGGAGAGACTCTTTATCTATACCTGGCGGTATCTGAGCAAGCATTGAGTGCCGTCCTCATACGAGAAGAGAACAAGGTTCAGAAACCTATCTACTACGTGAGCAAGGTGTTGCATGGAGCTGAGTTGAACTATTCCACCATTGAGAAGTTTGCTTTAGCATTGGTAACGGCTTCAAGGAAACTACGACCTTATTTTCAGTCACACAAGATTGAAGTCCTGACGGACCAGCAGTTGAGAAGTATCTTGCACAGCCCTAAGGTCAGTGGAAGGCTAATTAAGTGGGCAATCGAACTCGGAGAATTTGACATTGCATATAAGCCTCGGACAGCCATCAAGGCTCAGGCATTAGCTGACTTCGTGGTTGAATGTACCATTGGCAACCAAGAAGTCGGGGGGCAGGAGATAGTAACCACCCCTGGAGTTGAGAGTAAGAATGAAGAACTTGTACCTGATCAGAAAGAGTACTGGGTGCTCTATTTTGATGGAGCATCAAAAACAAAATCTAGTGGTGCAGGTTTGGTTTTGCAAAGCCCCGATGGGTTCACAGTTGAATACGCTTTGAAGTTGGACTTTCCTACAACCAACAATGAAGCTGAATATGAAGCATTAATAGCTGGATTGGGATTGGCCAGAGTTATGAGGGTCAAGAACCTCAAAGTGTGTGGAGATTCAAGACTGGTAGTCTCGCAAGTGAATGGTGAGTTTGAGGCCAAGGATGAAACTATGGCAAAATACCTCAGAGTCGTGAAAGCCGTTATGACTCAGTTTGAGGAGTGCTACTTGGAGCACATTCCTAGGGAAGAGAACGTTAAGGCCGATGCCCTCTCTAAGTTCGCTTCTTCTGAGATAGAGAATTATGCAGGCAGTGTTTACTTCCAGGTCTTGAAGGCCCCGACCATCAATTCTAAGTTGGTAGCACCTATCGATGTTGGAAGCTGTTGGATAGATCCTATTAAAGCTCATCTAGAAACCGGATGGCTCCCTAATGATGCCTTGGAGGCACGAAAATTGTCAGTGAGAGCATTGAGATATGCCTTGATTGAAGGCATCTTATACAAAAGATCGTTTGTCATCCCGTACTTGAAGTGCTTAAGGCCCCAAGAGGCAAGAGAAGCATTGGAGGAAGTTCATGAAGGGATCTGTGGGCAGCACTTGGGGGGCAGAGCCCTAGCTCACAAGATTACCCGCCTGGGATTCTATTGGCCGGAGATGTTAGCAGATGCCCAGGATTATGTCAAGAAGTGTGACAGATGTCAGAAACATGCCCCTGTTGTAAGGCAGCCGCCTGAAAGGTTAACCTCAATCAGCTCTCCCATTCCGTTTGCAATGTGGGGGATGGACATTCTTGGTCCTTTCCCCATGGCTTCAGCACAAAGGAAGTTTCTGATTGTCGCCATTGATTACTTCACTAAATGGATTGAGGCTAAGCCTTTAGCCAAGATAACCACCAAGCAAGTTTCCCAGTTCTTTTGGGAGAACATAATCTGCAGGTATGGAATTCCCCGAATCCTTGTGACAGATAATGGGACACAATTCAACAATGAAGAGTTCAGAAAGTACTGTGAGGAAAATGCTATCGAGCTTCGTTTTACTTCGGTAGCTCACCCGCAAGCTAATGGACAGGCTGAGGTAGCCAATCGGATTATTCTTGATGGACTTAAGAAGAGGGTCGAACGATCGAGAAATACTTGGGTGGATGAATTATTGCCTATACTTTGGGCATATCGTACTACTTGCAAAGTAACAACTGGGGAAACTCCTTTCCTACTAGCTTATGGAGCCGAAGCAGTCGTACCACTAGAAGTCATGCATGCATCACCTAGAATTGAAGCATTCGAACCGGAGACTAATGAAGAAGGCATGAGGCTCGCCCTAGATTTGATTGATGAAGTCAGGGACGAGGCAAATGCCAGAAATGCGGAGCATCAAAAGAAAGCATCTTTCTACTACAACCATAGGGTTAAGGAGAGGTTCTTTCAACAAGGTGACTTGGTTCTTAGGAAGATCGAGGCTTCTGGAGTTGGACAGAAGGGAAAGCTAGCCCCAAACTGGGAAGGGCCGTATCGAGTCAAGAAGACACTAGGACGAGGATCCTACAAACTGGAAACCTTGGACGGGGTTGAGGTGCCCCGGACTTGGCATGCATTGAACCTCAAAGTTTACTATGTTTAAGCTCTCCTGAAAAGGACCTAGCTTTTTGCCTATGTAATAGACGTAGAAATAAGGTCGATGAAACCATTCCAAGTTTTTAAAACTTGAGATATTGGAAAAAGAGTATCTATGTAAGGGCTGTGCCCATTTCTTCATATTAATAAGACTATCCTACATTTTCGCATAAGATATGAACCTTACTTATTGAAATATATGCACAAAATGCTAGACTACACATGCGAATATGAATAAGTTGAGAAGCATCAAGGACAATAAATTACGAATTTAGAAGTTATGCCCGAAGGCAGAATACATAAACGACTATCTCAAAATAAGTTAACAAAAGTGCAAAGTCATGCCCAAAGGCAGAGTACATAAATAGATGGATAAAGATATCAACTACTAAGCATCTCCAGTATGCTCATCCTCTCCAGCTGTGCCAAGATGAGCAGAGGAATCTGGCTCCAGGATCCTCTCATCATCCTCCTGGTCCTCCTCCTGGGTGTCCTGCACTGTCAAGGCCATAGGAGCATGGGGGCTAGGAAAGTCCGAAACATTGAGGGTACCAGGAAATCTCCTAGTAACCTCAGCAAGAGCTCCGTCCCATCCCTGAGTAAACTGGTAAGGGAACAGAGAGTCGTCATGCTTCTCCATGAAGCCCACATACTCCTGGGAGGAGAGGTAGTCATCAATCAGGTCGTCCTTGTCCTTCTTGAGAGTGACATTTTCAGCCTGAGACTCTAGAAGCTCCTTCTCCCTCCTCGCTAAGGTAGCCTTGACAGAGCCCAGTTCATCCTGGGAGTCATCATACTTAGCCTTGTAAGTCTCATAGTTGGAACGCCAAGTCTTAGCCTGGAATATGGCCCCCTGGAAGTTGGCATTAGCCTACAAAAGACAAAGTTAAAAACCACGACTCAAATAATACAATAAGTATACAAGAGAGTGAATAGTAAAAAGCTTACAGCTGCAAAGGCCTGAGCTCCAGCACTCTCAGCTCCTTCAAGAGTGGATCCAGATACATAGTCCTTGAAGTCACCAGGGGTTATGGAGTGATAGGACCAATCCATAGCATGCCTGCAGTCTCCAACAATGGAGTCCTTCTTCCTAATACCCCAGTTGGGACGCCAAGCACTCTTGGAAGAGCCATCTACCTCCTCAACATCAGCTACATGGGGCCTCAAGTAGGCATCCGTGGCTGTTGGGGCTCGAGGATCTTTCCCTGAACGAGCCCTTTTCAACCTAGCAGTGTCCCCATCTTCTGGCTCATTAGTCTTGTTGATAAAAGCTGCAGCTGCAATTACAAAACAAAAGACAAATAATGGGTATGAGACAATCATATTCAAATAAAGGAATGCAAAAAGAAAGGAAATTACCCTTATTGCCCACTCGGGAAAGTCCCAAAGTTTTAAGCTGGAACTCATTCAGGAGATCCCAAGCCATAGTAGAATAATTATCTTTGATGAGCTCCTGGTAGGCAAAGGTCTCTTCCTCATTCAGCTCAATATCACTGGCACTTCCATCTACGACCTTACCAAAGGTACTACGGAAAACATTGCCCCAATCTCCACCTTCCCATATCAAGTACATGAACTCCTTCTTCCACTTTGGGTTGGAGTCAGGAATAGATTGGGGGTGAAAGATTGGAGGGGTAGAAGAACGGTGACTAATGTAAACCCAACCCGGGGTAGATTCAGCAGAATTTTTAAATTGAAAAATTTTCCTAAAAAGAGCTACAGAAAGAGGGAATTTGTTTTTAAGGCAGAGGACCAGAAAACAGTTGATTACCCTCCAAGAATTGGGAGGAAGTTGACAAGGGTTAATTCCTACATCTGCTAAAAGCCTAGGGATAAACTCATGAAAAGGGAATCGAACCCCTGCAACAATGGCACCCCTGTAAATACAAAGTGCATTGGGGCGCCAATGGCAAGATCGATCCCCAGGCTCAGCTGGGATAAGTCTATAGGGTGATTCTATTTTATACATTCTATTATAGTCAGTGATTTTTTCTATGTCATGGAAAATGTTGCTATGATTATAGGAATCAAGGTGTGACAGGGATGGAAAATCTTCTTTACGATTTAAAATCATATCCTGTAAACTCATGAGGGAAGAACGAATGATGATACCTCTTTTTGAGGCCACTTGCAGTTTCTGGAAACGTTGAGTAGCACGATCTTCAGCCATTTCTTCAAATCTTCAAAGAAAAATTTTGATGATCAAAGAAAATCTGCAAAGAATGAAGAAATTTTTAGAACAATCTTCAAATCTTCAAAGGAATTGAAGGAAAAACCCAGAAAAAAGGGGAATCTTCAAACTATAAAACTAGAAATTCTGGAAAGTACCTTAAGTGTTCTTCAACAACAACTGGAAAATTTCTGGAAAAATTCCCAGAAATCCTTGAGCAATCTTCAAATCTTCAAAGATTGGAAGAAAAATCGCCAGAAAACTTGAAGGATGCCTTTGAATCTTCAAAGAAAGAGGATCAAACTCAGAGAAAATTTCTTAAGGAAATTAGGAACTTTTGAGAGAGTTTTTTAGAAACTTTTGTGGTGAAGTGAAAATGAGAACTTTGGCCTTTATATAAGCAAAAAAGTTAGAAGATTTCAACCGGTTAAAATGAATATCAACCGGTTGTAGCCTGTTCAAAACTCTTATGGGCTGTTAACACATGTTGGGCTCTAAAAAGCCCAAGAAAAGCCAGGCCCGTAAAGCCCAAGTCGAAGTCAAGATGGGGTTCAAGAAGAAGAGCCCAAACACATAATTAGGGTAGGCCCAAATGGTTTGAAGACCAAGGCCCATGAAAATTAAAAGGCATGGCCCATTAAAGTCCAATAAAACTTGGACCAAAGATTAAAAGGAAGCCTGAGGTCGTAGCTTTTGACCTCAATTTTCAGTGTAAGTACGAGCTTGACTAAACGACCTGGAAAACTCAGTTTGAGGTCGTGAGTAGCCTCTAATTTTGAGGTCGTTACAACACAGTTTGAAATCGCAAATTCTAGGTCGAATTTGTACTAGGAATTCAAGAAAATCCACACGACCTAGGACCCTTTTGAGGTCGTTTTTTCTTCATTTGAGATCGTTAATTCCAGGTCGAAATTGAACTGAGAAAAATGGGAAATCCATACGACCTGGGATTTATTCGAGGTCGAGATTACATTGTATCAAGGTCGTGAATTCCAGGTCGAAAAAGAACTGGAAAACCTACAAAAAAGGCGCGACCTGGAACCATTTTAAAGATTGTTTCTTCTTGAATTGAGGTCGTAAATTTGAGGTCGAAAATCAACTGTAAATTGAGCTCGAAGCTCACGACCTGGAACCTAAGTGAGGTCGATATTCTCTAGATTTGAGCTCGTAAATTTGAGGTCGAAAAAATACTGGATTTCCACGAAAAAAGCCACGACCTGGCCCTACTTGAGCTCGTTTTTTGAGCTCGAATTTGTACTGGTTGAGCTCGAAAATGAGCTGGAAAAAAAAAAAAAATAATAATAATATATAAAAGAGGAAAGCTTAAAAAATTCCAGAAACATGGAAAAATTTTACATTTAAGTACCGTTTAGTGCCGTTGAACGCCGTTTAGTGTCATTTTATGCCATTTAACATTGTTTAACATTGTTTAAACATCGTTTAAGGCTGATTAGCGCTGTCTAGTGCCATTTAAACATCGTCGTAAATGCGTCGGTCGCTCCACGCTTTGCGTTAAGGTGATATTGTTGAAAATACTCGCGTACGAGCAATAAACCCTGACCCAAGTCTCAGAAAAGACCGTTATAACTTCAAGGAAAACCTGATCAGTTTTCCTAGAAGTTGGGGGGCAAATGATATGGGCTAAAAGTAAGCCCTAAAGACACATTTAATGTGGCATTAATTAGACCTAGAATGGTCCAAACGTGGGGCCCACCAGATGGGCCCAAATCCCAATTATAATATTAATTTCGTAATTAATATTTAGGGGTAATTAACAGCTGGGAGATACAAGTCAGATAAGGACGTTATCTCTACAAAGAGTAGCCTCCAAGCCACACAGTCGTACAAGGAAACTGACTCCTACAAGGAAGGAGTCTAGAACCTTCCTCAAGGCTGACTTGCCCACCAAGTCTCCTAACCCTACCCTAATTCTGAGGCTTCTCAGCCTATATAAAGGGTCAGACCCTTCAACCTAGAACTACGTTTTATTGGCTTGATTCTCTAATACAGAGATACGTAGGCATTCTGTGAGGACCGTTTAAGTCTCGAACGCAGAAGCAGCCATTGAAGCACGAACCCTAGCATTAAATACACAAACCCTAGCCGCAATAATTTAAACCTAGTTTTCATTCCACAACAAGTATGTGTTTTCAGTTAATTTCATGGTGAACTTTAACACTTGAGGTACGATACCTTTAAAAAGTAAGATGAGGTAGAATTTGATTAGAATAACAGAATGTGACACGTTTGTCTATCAAAGAATAAAAAAAATTACTCGTATATACCTATATAAATTGGTGTAAAGGGTTTTGTGGTCTTGTTCGTGGGTCCTACATGATATAAAATGTAGGGAAAAAATATAATAATTATAAACATTTAATTAAATATACTTTAAAATAGATATATAAATTAGATAAAATATATTTAATAATGATGAAATATAATAATTGTTTTTTAAAGATTTTAAAATCAAAATAAAAATTATATCTTGTATATTGGTAGAGCAAAGTAAATAGTATTGTCTTAAAAAAACATACAAATAATAAATGAAATTTAATTGTAACATACATTTTACTTTTAAGGAAAAAAATAAAGGTACAAATGAATTTAAATAAATAATACATATCAGCATATAATATTTAAAATATTAAAAAATCACATCAGCATACTAAAAACAAAGATGAGAAATCACAAAAATTTAACTAAATTAATCGAAGAACAATACTTTTAAGAAAACAAAAATATTTAAATTAATTATAAAATAATACATGCATCGCACGGATTTAAAATTATTTTTTATTAAAATCTTAAACATGGGAAAAAAAAGGAAAGAGCCTATGTGACGAGTTATTGGTTACCGGATTCGATTTAGAGAATTGCATAAGATAAAATTTATTCCCTATGTTCAATTTATTTTGTCCACAATCAAAAATTCATCTTTTATTTAATAATATTGAATAAATTGATAATTATTAAATAATTATATTATTTTTCAAGAAAAAAATTATAATAAACATATAATTTATCATATTAATTAAATATGGACAATAATTTTGAAACAAACGAATTTAAAAATAATAGATAATATAAATGGAATGGTGGGACTATAACTCATCAAAATAACATACTCTTTCTATGCTAGCATTATTCTTTTTTTGTGATATCTCATCCCATTATTTTTGAATTAATATATTTGTCTTTACTAATTTAGAAAAATTTACTAATTTATTCATGTTTATATACGGGAGGTCAACGAAATGGCAGGGTACATGCGAGAATCCATGTCTATGTCATGTAATGTTAATTAAAAATGGAGAGTGTTTAAAAGCACTAGAAGTTTGGCTTGTTGATACCAAAACAAATCAAAGAAGATGGAGATGGAAAATGTCAAAAACATGTAAAAATAACCAAAAGCGGTTTAGGTTCATTGTGTGAGAATAGCGAAAAGAATAATCAAAGAATTGATTGTTTTGTTTTGCTTAAACATGACGTATTGTTAAAGGGCAAATAAAGTACCACTACATTCATGTTATATAATACTCCCTCATTTCAAAATAGTAATGGTGTTTTGATTTTGTACCCTTAAATTAATAAAATTTTGATTAAAATTTAAATATTTGTAGATTAAAATAAGAGTATAAATCGTTAAGATATAAGAAAATAATAAGAGATTAAAATGAATACCGTCACTATATTTTACACATTTTTTTTTTAAATCGGACAGTTATTTTTCTAATATCTATAATTATATTAATTATTTTAATATTTATATGTTAATAATTTACATATCAAATTTATTGTTAAAAAATTGATATATATATATATATATATATATATATATATAGGCAAAGTATCAAATAGAAACCAACTCTTAAATAGAAACTAGAAACTAACATTAAATAAATTCTATTTCATTGATTCTAATGGCCCCGCAAGGGGCAGCTTCACAAAAAGTGTTTAAAATTATTGGCTCCATTCAGCAAAAAAAAAATATATATATATACTGTTCACGCTGACGTCACTGCCACGTCAGCAGTGAACATTAATTTATTTTTTTTTTGCTGGATGGAGCCTAGAATATTATGAACTTTTTGTATTGGGGTCCCCTAGTTTGGTCATTAGATTTGCTTTAAATATTAGATTAGGGTTTAGTTTCTAGTTTCTATTTTAATTTGGTTTCTATTTGAGTAAGACCCTATATATATATATATATATATATATATATATATATATATATATATATATATATAAGATTTTACACGTTCAATTTAATATTTGTGCTCTATCTTGAACTCTTAAAATTTTAATTTGAAAATTTTACAACTCACGTGAAATTAAATCATCTTTAATTTAGTGATTATTTAACAATTATTTTTCAATTAAAATTATGCAAAAATAAAAGAGAAAAGTTAAAACTACGCAGAAACAAAAGAGAGAAAAAATTGATGATTTGGTACGTTGAAAATTCCGTTCGATTTATGAAATATACTTATATTTCGTTTTAATTATCAAAATACCTTTCTTATTATTTGAAGATAGTTCTACTAACAACCAAATATATTTTTAATAATAAGTGTAAGAGTGATTTTGTTCAAAATTTTGGCAGTCGGTAGTCTGGTCTTTAGTACGACAAAATAAATAAGAATTGTTACATCATAAGTAAATAGATGAAAAACGATGGATCTAGCATAAAAATATTTTATTTTTTAACATGTAAACAGAAAAATGTATATAATGAAATACGAAAAAGTGTATTTCAATGATTTAAATCATATAATTTGGTTTTCTACATTGAATAGGATTATCAATGCAGGTCTTCTACACTGAATATGATTAATGTAAAAATTCGTAATTATGTTTTCTCTTGAGATTCTGAGTGTTTCTATTACGATAATAATTGTTAAATCATCACTAAATTAAAGATAATTTTGTGAGTTTCGCGTGGGCTGTAAAATCATCCAAACCTGATTTCTATATCTCGAGATAGAACTCAAATAGTAAATATAAACTTTTTTAATATTAATAAAAAAATTGAATTGTATCCTTTTTTATTTATATACTTTTCATATTATAATTTTCTTTTTAAACTTCAATTCCAATACAAACTCGTTTAATTATATCCTTTTTAGATTATAATTTTTTAATATGATATAATCTTGATCTTCTATTTTTAAAAATATTAGATTCGACGGTTGAGATTATTTTGACAGTACATTAACCAAACCAAAATTATGGATAAAATTCCTCTTACGCTTATTATATACTAACTTATCATCCGTGCGATGCACAATATTTTTAATTTTTTTATTTAATAAATTAGTTTTGTGTTTTATTTTGAAAATTGCTATTTTTATGTATAGCGTCATCGAAATTACTTCATTGCATTAATTTGAGAGTAAATTTTTAAATAGTTTGCAACACGATTTTAATTTTATAAATAATATTTTACAAAGATAAATCCTTGAATAATTATATATATTTTTATCAATGTTAAGTTATGGATTTCAAATTTTGTAAAAATCATTGGAATTTTAAACCAATATAAGTAATCAATTTTCTTTAAAATATTCTTTTCATTATTTTCTTCACATCTTCTTTTTTTCTCCTTTGACTACGGTCTTCTTTTGTAGCTTCAATATATCGTTCAAGACGTCTCTTGTTATTCTTCTTCTGTAACTTCTACATATCGTTCACGACGTCTCTTATTACATTTAATTATTTATTTTTCATTTGTAACTAATGATCTTGTATGTATAGATTTATGCTTGATAGAATAATGAATAATGTAATTATAATTCTATCTATGATTGTATTAGGATTTTTTTCCCAATTCAATTAAGATATCTTTTTTATTTGTTTATTTATAATTGATTTTAGTTGTTTATACATATTTCACGGTAGTAGCTATACGTGGTTAGAGTATAATATCAATATTAAGATATTAATAATTCTATATGAATTAATTTGGATCTAATATATATACAACGTTATTCTCTTTTGTTGTTTTTGTTATCTGTATCTGTGTATGCATTAGCATTGATGGACACATGGTAGCTATCTATTTTTTACTTACAATCCCACGGACTTTTTTTTAATATATATTAAATATATTAATTTTTTAATATTTATATGTTATTACATATCAAATTGTTGTTAAAAATTGATATATATTAGGTTTTAAACGTTTAATCATGATTATATCTTTTTTAGATTATAATTTTATTTTTGAAATTCAATTCCAATACAACCTTTTTTAATTATATCCCTTTTAGATTATAATTTTCTTTTTAATATAATATGATCTTGATCGTCAATTTTAAAAATATTAGATTCAACGGTTGAGATTATTTTGATAGTACAATGACCAAAACCAAAATTATGAATGTGGCATCCCATAATCGGGGGTACAGATTTGGGGCCACTAACCATAATCAACATAATATAAACCTGGATATAAACATAAAATAATAAGAAATACCCCCGCTTATAGGTTATGGTATGAAACAAACTATCAAATTTAATCATTACAATCCAACCTCAGAATAAAATTGTTTTACAGTTTTATAACAACTAAGTCCACTGTCCAACTGGTAACCAACCTCTGACAAGCTCAAATCACTACCCGACAAAACCAACAACTCGAACATTACCTCTCGCTGCTGGAGCAGGAAAACTCACCAACCAAAAGGTCCACTAATCTCCTCTATTAACTGAAGAAAAATAAACAACAAGCAAGAGTGAGCCAACAATGCTCAACAAGTATAAAAAGTGATAGCAATATCAAGAACAATATGGTTCTGATCAATAAGAATATTCATCATATGGTACAAAAGAAATCAGCTGGAGGAATTCAATATCATGACTCCAAGATGAGCCAACAAGGCTTCACTAGAATAAAATGCATCAACAATGAGAACTGATAAAAGTTCTGACAATCAAAGATAATCATCATAGGCTTCAAAGGAATCAGGCTTTAAAGCAACTCATCCTAATGAATGGATTAGAATTGGATTTTTTCTTTATTTTAAAAACAATAAGGTTAGGCTGCTGATCAGTCACGCACTAACCCCGGACAAACGCACACAACAATATCCTAAAATGGATCCACATCACACATTGGCCTTAATTTTTGACCATTAAACTGGTCTCCCCGAAGGGACTCCTCTGACCATTAAACTGGTCTCCCCGAAGGGACTCCTCTGACCATAATATGGTCTCCCTGAAGGGACATAAAAAACATTCCAATTCTATATCCAAAGTACTAGGTGTCGGAACAATCGACAACCTCTATCAATTAAACAATCTGGAAAACTCACATTCCAGAACAACAACTCAACAAGTAGAATAAAAGGAATCAACAGTTCTATCCTCGATATCGACAAGTTCGATATAATAGATGGGGTGATAATTGAATAGCAACTACAATAATAAATGTCGACAAGATCGACAATAATTGGGGTGACATCATAATCAGAATAATTAAAAGAAATTTCCACTTGAGCAAGAAGTGAAGGGAAGTACTTGCAGTATGATTAACAACAACTGAGACTACAAGAATAAGGGTATAGTCAAGTGCTGAACATTTAATAAATTTCTCCAACATCTAGAAAAGTTTGGACTAAATTGGGTAAGTTAAGTGGTTCAAAATGAACCTTTGTAAGATAAGTCCATGATAATTAATTGTAGGGTAATGCTAAACATAGCCCTTAGGGCTATGGTTAAGCATTAATGTAGATGGATAAATGCATTTAATACATCAATTTTACACTTAATACATCAATTTTGCACGAAATTCAATATAATTATTTAGAAAATTGGGATGTTTTTATCATTGGAAATTAATGTGAATGCAGGGGGTCCATTATTATTACTTGAAAAATTAAATTATTGTTGCAAAGAGACATTGGAAAACTAAAAACAACTAAAAACCATATAAAAGATGTTGAAACTATAAGAGTATTTAATGCTTAACCATAGCCCTTAGGGCTATGGTTAGCATTTCCCTTAATTGTAAATCAATTTGAAGAAAACATCCCTTAAAAAGGGTCCATCAGGTAAAATATGTTAAAATCAGAAATTATGCTAAAAGGTTTTTATAATAATTTAAAATCTTGGATTCCCTCTATTTAGAACGTTTCTTAAACATTTTTTAGGAAAATAAAAGAAATGGCGCTCCGCTGAGGAATCCAATAACATACCATTAAAGTTTTATCGAAGTAAAGGTTATTTGTAAGATCATTTGAAAAGTCGCACTTGAGCTATAGGTGGAGAGAATAAACATTTGCACGTCATTTGAAGAAGGACATCACTTTGTAAACATACTTTGACCAACGCATTTGATACACAAAAGAACAAAATTGCATCACTTGAACAATAAGTGAGGAGCAGTAACACTTGCCTCGATACACGAAGTTCTCGCTCCTAAAATATCAATTCGTGACTCAACTTCGCGTCAGTCTCTACTTGCATTTTTCCTTCATAATTCGCCAATCTTCATGTCAATACACTCTTCAACTTTGATAATTATCTTCCTGCTCGAAATTCCATTTACCCATATACAGCTCTTGGCCGGGTCTCCTACTCGTACCTGTATGAAGATAAAGTACTACTTCAGTACAACCAACTAAAATCTTATTATTTATTCTAGTCTACCCATACGTTCCCTAGTTTGTGTAAATACAATAACACTTATACCACATAAGATTATACTGATAAAATACTTTTAAGAATCTCACATGGTTTCCAAAGAATATTTGCCAACACCTCCTTTGAATTATTACACTATCCGTCGGATTATAACCGACCCAACCAACCAACATAGTTTCTTTACACTAATAGAAATACTCAAATTCCACTTTAACAGTGAACTTACCGACAAATCTCAAGTTATTATATATGCTGTTGTGGGAGGAATTTAGCACAACAGATTACGAGGCCTCGTGCTGGAATAGCGCCAATGAACACGGAATCGTCCAACCACCCAGAAAGGCTCGTAGTTGGAGATTAATAGCTAGCCGCCCAGAAAGGCTCACGACTAGGGGTTCCCGAAGAACACGGGATATGGTTCCTCGGAAGGATTGGACTGAATCTACGGGATGAGAGCTCAAGGACCGTGCAATGATGATGCGTTGGTCAGCCAAGAACCCTAATAAAGGTGTCTCACACAAGAGTATACGTGCTCTGTATTTTCTCAAGGTGTCAAAGTGTCCAAGAATCCCGTAAACTGCCTACATACCACTATTTATAGTGGATCAAGCCCGTATGTAGTTCTTAAAGAATGATATGTTCGATTGTTTATGATGATTTATCCTCTCTCCAGTGGGATAATGACTGTTGTTGATGATATAAATCGAATGTGATGTGTATTTTTAGGTTACCAAGTTGTTTTGGTAATTGTAGGATGATTATCCTTGTATTTATCATGATTTTATATCATTTATCATGTATATATGACATATATCCTCAAATAACCGAATGTATGTCTGTTTAGGAGTGTTTTTAGGTGATATAGACGTGTTCCTAAAAAGTAGGAGGCGTGCCTTATCTGAACTGGCAGCCTAAATAGGCTTCCGGCGGAAGTTGGGGTACCGCCTGGTAGCCTGGCTCCGGTACCCCCTCCGGTAACCCCACTACGGAAGCTACTTTGGAAGCCCTTCAGGATGACTGGTATTGGTTGTAGGTTACCCACAAGGGGATGCCCTTGGGACCTGAACCATACATTTCCTTACTGCCATGTGCATGGTAACCCCTAGGGCTGCCATGGGCCCTCGGAAGCCTGACAGATTACTCATTTTCCTCATGGGTCTGGACCTTAATCCTTTAGTGGGCCTAAATCTAACCCATGCAAGATTTTGGTCACAACAACTACCCCCCGGTTCCCTGAAGTACTGAGTGCAAGGGGAACCAATTATTCAAAGGGTGCCGTTTCCTAATTCTCTTAACGGAAATCTTTATCTCCACACTCTCATCAGCTCAATATGATAAGGTGTATAAATACTGGAATTTGTAATCGTAAATATTTAGATCCGTATCTGCATTTTTATTCTTGTAATTGTGCCACGGAAGCCTGAATAAAAACGAAAGCTTTGCATTTCACTTTATAAAAAACTCTGGTTAATTAATTTTATCCTTAGAGAATAAAATGGATATATATCAGAGATAAGTGGAAATTGAATTCGAACTCTTTTATTTTCATTGATAAGCTTGAGACGGTTCATTCCTCGTGTCAATACACTTCCCGCCTACCTCGTTTTCCGTGCCAAATTCACAGGCCAAAGAGGGCATGCCTCTTCCCTATTTACTTTTATATATTTGTGTATTCAGCCTTTTCACTTTTCTTTTCATCTTCACAAGACATTTTCTCAAGTGTGCAAGGGTTACAAAGGAGTTTCCGATGAGAGCTAAGACATTCGAACTCCCGTTTCTACATCCTTCATCCAGGTATGTCTGTGACCCTGGAATTAGTACTGTAATCATAGTAGCCATGCATATCTTGTGTTCTATGCCTCATATGCCCGTATATGCATATTAATGTTTGTCTTTGAATCGACCCAAGTTTCATATGTTTGGTCTTTGATTCATGCTGTACTTTTCAATTGTCGATCCTATCTTGGATAGATCTGACTGATTGAACCTTTATAAAGAATTGCATGTGTAAATCTTTGATAAGTGGATTTTATATCTACTTGGAGCATTCTAAATCGGCTTAAATTGATTGTCTTGGGCTCAAGTTTCTTGTAGTTTTGATGTGTTTTGTTTAGTTGTGCAGATTTACAAGGATGTTGATTAAGGTGGATGCTTCTATTATTTTTTGGAGATTTAATTTATTAAAATTCGGATTTATTGGGCTGCACGCGTGAGATTCACTGTTTGGGCCATATCTTGAGTTCTATAAGTCTGTTTTCAGCCCGTAAGCAGTCCACGCGAAGATAACGAGATTCTCTATCATTCTAAGGTGGTCCAGAAGCCCAATTACGTCTGGAACGGCTCTGGAAAATAGAAGAAAAGTCAGCTACGAATTTCCCTTAAAAAACAGAATCAGTTTAGGAAACGTATCTTGCAGAAATTCTATTATAATTCTGTTTTGGTATTTTCTTGCTGGGCAAGATGTCTAGAGCCTATATAAACACATCCAACCCTTGTAAATTAGATAATTAAGATCATCATCATTAGGAGTAGAACTATTACATATCAATTACTTAGGTTTATTTGTATCTTTTCATACTTTGTTTTTATCATGGTTTCATCAGATCCCATGATGACGAGAGGTTCGATTATGAACTAATCGTTGTCATGGGATTCTAACGGATTTATTTATGGAGCTTTAGTATCTTGATGCTTTACAGATCTGTGTGTGATGTATATCTGATATCCTCGTATGGTTGTGCTTATTGAATTTAGATGCGTAGCTAACATCTAATTTGTTAATCTCTTGTGAAGCGAGAGTGGATCTTGAGATTTAGAACTTGCCATGCTAGCATAGGATAGGTTGATGTTTTAACATCATGATTTGTGGCATGATTAGAGATAATATGCTACCCTATGTGATCTAAGTGGATGACTTGTGCTTCAACCGTTATGTTTTCAAATTCTATAGAGATATAGGGTCTAAGCATAATTGGTGTCTATTCATCTTCTATCTCTTTTGTGGATGTATGTTTAGTTTGGTATACGTATACTGAGAAGTAGCGTGTACTTGTTTCGTGTTATCCGATCAGATATCATAACCATTGCATATAGTGATTAAAGGCGTCAGATCTAAGCAAAGTATTTAATGAAGTTAGGATTCCATGTTTACTCTTGCAGACGTAATTAGATTTTAATTCTTGTTAGTTAGTTAATTCTTAGTTTTGTTAATTTGTGTCTTAGTTAATTTAGTTTAATAAACCCAAAATTGTTATTGTCTTAGCAGTGCATAATAACCATACATTGTTGCATAGGCATATTTACTGAATAGAACCATAACTTGATCCCTGTGGGAACGAATTTGGACTTAACCTTATATATTACTTGTGACCACGTACGCTTGCGTGATTTAGTGTAAACAAGTTTTTTGGCGCCGCTGCCGGGGATCATTGGTGTTTTATTTTTGGTTTATGTGCTTGTCAATAGTGGTCGTTAGAGTTCACTGACTCGGATTAGTTACTTATCTATCTTGTTTAGTTCGTTGGTGCTTCAGGTACTTGTCAGAGAAAGATGGATTTTCTAAATTACTATGGAGTTCAGCAGGTGGCTAGTGTTTGTGAGCTATGTGCGGGCGCACATGAGACGTATCAGTGCTGGAGCAACCAAGGTGGTATTCAACAGCCTCAGCCATGTGAGCAGTGTTTGGGTGTTCATGATCCCTCACAATATTGTTACTACGGAGGAGTTGATCCATATGTCACTTATGAAGAACAACCATATTTTCAATATTGTCCTCAACAGTACCAGCAAGATGTTCCAGAGATGTCATATGTATTTGGTAGTGAAGAGTTTCAACATCAGCAACCTATTCCTACTTTTCAGTCAGATGATGATTTGAAGGAGATTAGGGAGGAGATTAGGATACTTGCAGAGAATAATGAGAAGCTTGTCAAATCTATGGGGACATTAGCTGCTCAAGTTTTGAGAGTCTTGGAACAAGAGAATCAGCAATTCATACCAGAAGCAATTCAAGAAAATAACGATGACTTGGAGCAAGGTACTGCATGCTTAATTGAAGAAGACAAATTCCAAGAGGAGGAGATTGTTCACAAGCCATGTGAGGAATTTGATCAAGCTAGTGAGGTGGATGATTTGGAAAGGGCACTATTTGAGACAGACACTGATGAGCTACGCAAATTTCAAGAATTGTTTTGTGCGAACCTAGAAGACACTGTTGGGCTACAGAAATTTCAAGAATGGGTATGTGCAAACCAAGAGGCTGATGAACATGAGAAAGATGCAGGTCTTCTACTTGTCTCAGAGTATAAAGATGGAGGTAGCGCATTAGAGCCAATGGAGGAAGTTCTTTTTGAGGAACCAAAGGCTTCAGCAATTTACATTTACCCTCCTCCATTATATTCAAGCGAAGCCCGAGTGTTGTTCTACAAATTGTCAGATTTTGGGTCAACAGATGAAGGCATTGGAAGAGGACATGGTTGTTACATGAATAGGCCAAGCGAGGAGAAAAGGCAGAAAGTGTGCCGCCGAGATGATGATGAAGTATTGCGAAGAGAGGACCAGGCGAATTATTATCATCCTTAATGGAGACTTGGAAGTAACGTCAAGCTATTGACGTTAAAGAAGCGCTTCGTGGGAGGCAACCCATGAATTAGTGTAGAGAAGAAAAAAAAAATTTCAGGTGTTGTATGAAAAAAAAAATAGTAGTGTTGTGCAGAAAAAAAAAATTTCTTAGAGTTCAAAAAAAAAAAAAAAAAAAAAGGAATTTTTCAGTCGACAGAAAGTGTCCCAGGCCGCAGCGCCAATTACCAGGCCGCAGCGCCATTACATAACTGTCCAGGAGATGTCCAGCCGCAGGCGTCTTCAAGTAAATCAAGTGTACAAGGCGCGTGTCCATCCAGGTTAGTTGTTAATTTGTTATGTGCGTGTGTCTTTATGTGTTATATATATATATATATATTATATATTATTCATCTCCTAAACCAATTCCAACCTCTTGTCTAATTATTTTCTCCACCTAAAATCCTAATTCTAGCCCCATATTAATTCCAAATTATTCCCAATCCATTCCTCTTTCATATTTTATTTTATTTTATTTGTTTTATTTATTCTTATTTTTATTTTTTATTTTTATTATTATTTCCCCCCCAAATATATATACCCACCTAGACATACAAATCCAATTCCTTTTCTACTTCTTTAAATCTCTAAAAAATTCAATTCTAAAGAGGAATTAATTGCAAGTTCACCTCTTCGATTCGTATTGGGTAAATCTTTTTCTCTAATCTTATTTTTAGTACGAATTTGTGTTCTTGTAAATTGGGATTTTGTATTATTCTTGGAATTTGGGCAATTTGTGGTGTGATATTGCTTGGTAATTATTGGTGGAGCTTCTTATAAGTTGGGGATTGATTCTTATGGCTCCTAGCGTGGATGAGGTGGTGTAAGGCGCATTGCAGGTATGTTTCTACTATCCCTTGTATTTACTTCCATTCAATGAGGACATTGAATATTTTAAGTTTGGGGGTGGTTTGAGGGATTAGTAGTTGTTGTATTATTTGTTCATGTAGGATTTTATGCTTTGCATATTAGTAGTAGTAAATTATGCATTTATGTTCGTGTTATCTACGTTTGTTTCATATAGGACATTCTGTTTTTTTGTTAGTATATCATGTGAGTTCATAATAGTTTGCATTTGCACCCATGCTTGATAGGAATTTTGTGTTGTTGACGCTTTTGATTGAGAAGTGATATGCTTTGTTCTTGTGCACACACATACACTAGTAAGTTGAAGCTAGTAGACTTATTGAATGTTGTAAGTGATTAGAAGGACATGAATATGTGCAAGTTGATTTAGTTTGCATGCTCTGAATACAAGTTGGTGCGTTAGAGAGATTTTTGCTTTGGATTGAGTATGTTTTTCCACCAAGTGAGTTTTTGAGCCTTATTGCATATTGCATATTTGCAATTTATTCGTTTGCTTGAGTGTCCACGGATTGTTTGCATTGCTAGCAGTTGTTTGAGGTCTTTCTTGAAACGCATGACATTATTTGACGATTAAAATGATAAAGGCAATTAGGATTAACCGCATATTTTCCCATATTACCATAACATATTTACATGATCAATTAGTTAACCCGTTGAGCTTAATCCTATTTTTTCGGTGACATACCACATTACTTGCCTAGACCTTTTTCTTGTATTAGCCTCACATTAATTTGAACCCACATTGTCAAAGGCTAGTAGAGTGCTTAAGGGAGTAATAAGGTGTGCAAGGAGGGGTTTATTGTTGGTCTTAATTTTGGGGGGAAATATTAAATATTGGGTTTGGTTGTTTACTTGATAGTCGACATGTGTAATAAATTATGGGATCATTGTTATTGTTTATATTATTGTTTGTGTTTTATTTAGCTCTCGAAAAGAAAAAGAAAAAGAAAAAGAAAGAGAAAAAAAATATATATTATGAGAGCATGTTTGTGTTTATTGTGATCCCACTTTAGTCGACTATTCGAGTGTTTTTGTTGGTTAAATTTATGTGGGAAAAAAAATAGGTGGTTGTGTATGATTATTATAGTTCCTACTAGCTTTTGACACTTCACCTGTTTTGGCTTATTTGACATACCTTGTCCCTAGCCCCGTTACAACCCAAATAAAGACCTTTTGATTATCGTCATTGATGTATGTTGTGTTAAGAGTTAGATTGATACCAAATGTCAAGCATGTTTATGATTTTGTTGGAATTGAGTGATACACTTACCCTTGTTCTTGAGTGAATATTCTTTTGTGAGTGGATTGTGAGTGTTTGCTTGTTTTTGCGTATGAGATCCCGAGTTTTGTCTCAAAGATGTACTCTTGTAGGCTTAGCATGTTTACTAACTTATTCTTACACTTGACATGGGCTTGTGAGAACTTATGCATGTTCATTGAGTAGACTATGTGAATACTTGCACTTTCGACACCAAGACATTGCGTATTTACTTTGATTCTTAAGTTGATATGGCATGAGAGGATTTGAAGGTATGGTAGGATATTAATTGCATTTTCATATTAGTTGCATTCATGCATTGCATTGCATTGGATTTTGTGGGTACATTCGCTACAGGCCCTCACGAGACCTTACTCGTCCACTAGGGCTGCCTAGGGGTTTAAAGGGCTTGTTGCATATGCCAAATGCAACCGTGATCACCTACGGAAGTGGTACTAGTTAGTTAGTTAGTTGTAATTGTTTATGCTTGAGGACAAGCATCGGTTTAAGTTTGGGGGTGTGATAAGTGGATTTTATATCTACTTGGAGCATTCTAAATCGGCTTAAATTGATTGTCTTGGGCTCAAGTTTCTTGTAGTTTTGATGTGTTTTGTTTAGTTGTGCAGATTTACAAGGATGTTGATTAAGGTGGATGCTTCTATTATTTTTTGGAGATTTAATTTATTAAAATTCGGATTTATTGGGCTGCACGCGTGAGATTCACTGTTTGGGCCATATCTTGAGTTCTATAAGTCTGTTTTCAGCCCGTAAGCAGTCCACGCGAAGATAACGAGATTCTCTATCATTCTAAGGTGGTCCAGAAGCCCAATTACGTCTGGAACGGCTCTGGAAAATAGAAGAAAAGTCAGCTACGAATTTCCCTTAAAAAACAGAATCAGTTTAGGAAACGTATCTTGCAGAAATTCTATTATAATTCTGTTTTGGTATTTTCTTGCTGGGCAAGATGTTTAGAGCCTATATAAACACATCCAACCCTTGTAAATTAGATAATTAAGATCATCATCATTAGGAGTAGAACTATTACATATCAATTACTTAGGTTTATTTGTATCTTTTCATACTTTGTTTTTATCATGGTTTCATCAGATCCCATGATGACGAGAGGTTCGATTATGAACTAATCGTTGTCATGGGATTCTAACGGATTTATTTATGGAGCTTTAGTATCTTGATGCTTTACAGATCTGTGTGTGATGTATATCTGATATCCTCGTATGGTTGTGCTTATTGAATTTAGATGCGTAGCTAACATCTAATTTGTTAATCTCTTGTGAAGCGAGAGTGGATCTTGAGATTTAGAACTTGCCATGCTAGCATAGGATAGGTTGATGTTTTAACATCATGATTTGTGGCATGATTAGAGATAATATGCTACCCTATGTGATCTAAGTGGATGACTTGTGCTTCAACCGTTATGTTTTCAAATTCTATAGAGATATAGGGTCTAAGCATAATTGGTGTCTATTCATCTTCTATCTCTTTTGTGGATGTATGTTTAGTTTGGTATACGTATACTGAGAAGTAGCGTGTACTTGTTTCGTGTTATCCGATCAGATATCATAACCATTGCATATAGTGATTAAAGGCGTCAGATCTAAGCAAAGTATTTAATGAAGTTAGGATTCCATGTTTACTCTTGCAAACGTAATTAGATTTTAATTCTTGTTAGTTAGTTAATTCTTAGTTTTGTTAATTTGTGTCTTAGTTAATTTAGTTTAATAAACCCAAAATTGTTATTGTCTTAGCAGTGCATAATAACCATACATTGTTGCATAGGCATATTTACTGAATAGAACCATAACTTGATCCCTGTGGGAACGAATTTGGACTTAACCTTATATATTACTTGTGACCACGTACGCTTGCGTGATTTAGTGTAAACAATCTTCTTGCTCATAGTGTACGTATCAAAGGGATTCGGGGTGATTCGTATTCCGATTGCCCCCTCTGACACTTTTCTAGATGCTCACGGCATGTTCGATGTTTGTTCTCATTGAATTGTGTTGTCTTAGACTTGTTCTATTAAGTTAATACTTGTGGATTATTGATCTGGGTGTGACCATGGTGCCTTAGAAAGATTCCCGTGGTTCCTACTTTATTCTGGTAGCCCCAACACCATCATATTAGGTTGCCGTGTCGATGACTATTTTCACACCCTAGTTCTCTTTTGGCTTGGCCATTTTTGCATATTCTGAGTGTCGCTTTAGTTGGACGTTAGAAACGTTGCCCAACTCTAAGCCATCCCACTTCAATCCCCTTTGTTAACCTGCTTCCTATTTGTGGTTGCAGATGTCCACCTCGTCATCTTCTGGGGGTTCCCCACGGTACCCTGGTAATTTGTCACCGATTTCTGGGGGTCCTTCGGACTCTTGGTCGACCCATTTAAATGACGTGTTACTCAACCAATATTTGTTACAATCAAAACCTTCCATCAGCTCTCGAACTCGCTCTCGAGTGGAGGTCATAGACCCTCTTGAAGCCGAGATTGTGAACCGGTATCCCGATCCTTCTTTAGAGGTTGGTTCATCAGATTTTAGCGTTGGGAATGCCGAAAGGATTACCTTGAGTTCTAATACTGATGAGGAGGATAGACTGGCTAGCGTGTTTCAGGACGAGGTTGAACAATCATCCCATAGTAATGTAGATTTGATGGATGAGGAGAGAAATGTTGAAGGTGGTTCAATGATTGAAATTGAGCGGAAGACTCATATTCCGGTATGCTTCATTCCTTCATGTGAGAAGTTAGATTCCACCATGAACGCAGATAGACTCTCAAAACTTTTGGAGTTACATGACCCCAGATGTAGCTTAGTGGTGCCTAGTGAGGGTGAACGGTGCAATAAGTTTGATAGTTTCGAACCTGATCAAGCTATACCGAATGCCGTAATGTTTGCATCATTTTTGAAGATTGGATTTTCCCTTCCGTTACATCCGTTTTTTATCGATCTCTTGACCTTCTATGATATTGCTCCTATGCAACTGACTCCAAACTCATTCAGAGTAGCAGCCTGTATGTATATCCTGTATGACCAGACCTTCTCCGTCCCTCTTACCGCCAGAGAATTAGGATATTTCTATTAACTAAAGGATGGGAGTAAGAAAGTTGGTGTCTTCTATCTCACTGCTTGGAACAATAGGCAGGGGAGATGTATAAAGGGAAACAAAAAAGGAATCTATGACTGGTTGGAGCAGTTCTTATACTGCTATGATTGTGAGGGGGTTCGGACAGAGTTTAACTTATCCCCTGGTAAGCCCTTTTCCATCCTACCTTGATATTGTCCATCTGATTGCACCGATAATTCTAACTTTTCTTCTACTCACCACATTCTCTAGGGATCCCAGTGCAGACTCCCCTCAGTGGGATAAAGGAAAAAAGAGCAAGGAAGGTCATGAAGCTTGCGGCTAAGTTGGGTGATGGTGAGAGTTTGCTTGTGCCGGAAACCCTTGAGAGGTTGGGCTTTTCTAAACTTAAGCGTGTCCAAACCGAGAATGTGAACGAGAAGACTATGGATGAATTCACTCCTCAGGGTACCCCTGGAAAGGGTGACACCGGTGATGGGGCTTCCGGTTGGTGCAACCACACCCACCTTTTTTTTGTGTTGATATACTGCTTTCTTTTCCTCCGTTTATTTGTTTCACACATGTCTACTTGCTTTTTGTACATGTTCACATGGATATCCTTGATTTATCATACTATGATTATAACACTATTACTCCTCTTGTTCTTTCAGGTATGTCGGGGTCGGTGCCATCATTTATTAAGCCATCTGAAAGATACGAAGACCTGTTTCCAGAGGATGAGTTGGTGATGCTGGGTACCCCCACTGCCGCCGTTCCCATCTCTAGGGTTCCTGCCCCCACATCTATTAAGGTTGAGCCATCTGCTACAGACAAACGCAGGCTTTCCCAGGTCTCGGGCGGATTAAAATCCACCCCTGAAACTCGATCTTCAAAAAGAACCAGGGGGTCTCAGCAGGAACCCCCAGTGAGTGAGGTAGAGCAGTTCTATCGTGTGTCTGGTGGGCAGATTCCTATGGAAACCATTGTTGGATGGGCCAAGCAGAAAACCCCTGATGCCGCACGATCTATGTTATCCTCAGTAGGTGAGACCATCTTCCACCAACTCAAACTGTCCAATCAACTTGCCCTGGCTACACGTGGTGACATGAGGCTCCGGGATGAGATTAAGCAACTGAAGTCAGATATGCAAGCCGCTGAGGGTGAGAAGAAAAAGTTGTCTGAAGCTGGTAAGAAATTGAGGGGGGATTTATCTATATTTGTCAAGGAGAAGGATAAGTTAAGCAAGCTCGTTACCACTCAGGAGGAAGAGAAGGAGGAAAGGGCGGTAACACATGCCTCAGAGATCGAAGAGCTGAAGCTACAAGTCGATTCCCTGCAGGCATCGGTTAGGAGGCTCAAGGAAGCTCTTCCGGAAAGGTATAAGCTGGGTTTCGCTAAGGGGGCTACCGATTACATGAGGTCTACTTGGCAAGTGATGTCTGACCTGAATTGGGCGCTTCTAGGTGAGGATGCCGTAAAGCAGGTGGAGAACTTCAAAGCAGAGGCTGCCAAAGCGATACCCAAGTCACCGATAACTCTGAAGGATACCACCGAAGATGTCCAAGATACCAAGGTGGAAGCTCCCGCAGGTGCGGTCGAGGTTACTCCAGGTGATGCCATTAAAAAGGTTGACCCTGTCGAGGATTCCCATGGTTCTGAGGCTACCAAAGACCCTTCCTCTTCTCAGTGACTTTCTCTCCAGCCATTTCAAACTTTATTCTCGTTTGTTTATGAACTTTTGGTTTTAATCAAGGGGGTGGGCTCCTATAACGCTCCACAGATGTAAGGATTAAATTTCGTAACTTTAATCGTTCTATGGTCGTAGGCCTCGATATCTTTGAACTTGTTTTGTCAACGCAATGCATGTTTGTTTTATTGTCTGGTTCTTCTGTAGTAGGTATAGCTGTCGCATCATTTATGATTATACAACGAGAACCATCTTGGACTTAATAATCCTTACTCATCAAACCCCCATTTCACTCATTCTCTAGGGTACTAATATGCTAAGTAAGAAAGGTATTACGATAACTTAGAATAGTGCATAACTAAACGCCACCATCGAATTCTATCTGGTAAAATGACTCTCCTGACTAATCCTAAAACAAGTTTGTACAAGTTCTCAGAGGATATATGTCATATATATGTTGATTAAATAGATATTAGATCATGAATCAAAATAAGAACGATAGAATGGTATCGCAGTGTAGAAGTGTACAAGAGTAAATATGGCAACACATACCCGGATAGGTGGCCACAGAACTGATAGACTACTTGTACCTTTGTCTGCTTGGTTGCCACTGTGGGTGTAGGGGTACCGTCCGGTATCCCTATAGCATCTGGAAGCCCGAAGGCGGGAACTTGACTCCGGGAGCCCCTTGGCCGGTAACCCGTATCCGGTAGCCCGGGTACCGGAGGCTCAGCCTGGAAACCTTTGTTCCGGGAGCCCCAGTCATTTAATAAATCATGTGTGGTGATGCCATGTAGGCCAATCCTGCAAATATGTCTTGTAATGAAGGGATCCAAGTGTGTCGACCAGGGTACCACACAAGCCCAAAGAATGCAGGGAGTCATGTATGCCAATCAGGGTTCCATACATGCCCTGGTAACCAAGTAAGCCATGTGAACCACTCAAGGTTCCATACATGTCTGGTATTGAAGGGATCCATGTATGCCAATCAGGGTTCCACACAAGCCCAAAGAATGCAGGGAGTCATGTATGCCAATCAGGGTTCCATACATGCCCTGGTAACCAAGTAAGCCATGTGAACCACTTAAGGTTCCATACATGTCTGGTATTGAAGGGATCCATGTGTGCCAATCAGGGTTCCACACAAGCCCAAAGAATGCAGGGAGTCATGTATGCCAATCAGGGTTCCATACATGCCCTGGTAACCAAGTAAGCCATGTGAACCACTCAAGGTTCCATACATGTCTGGTATTGAAGGGATCCATGTGTGCCAATCAGGGTTCCACACAAGCCCAAAGAATGCAGGGAGTCATGTATGCCAATCAGGGTTCCATACATGCCCTGGTAACCAAGTAAGCCATGTGAACCACTCAAGGTTCCATACATGTCTGGTATTGAAGGGATCCATGTGTGCCAATCAGGGTTCCACACAAGCCCGAATAATGAAGGGAACCATGTATGCCGAACAGGGTTCCATACATGCCCTGGTAACCAAGTAAGCCATGTGAACCACTCAAGGTTCCATACATGTCTGGTAATGACAAAAAGTTTGAAATTCTGAAAGTTTCTACCTGTTAAGCTGGGAGGTGTATCCACTACTACCCCCTAGTTCTGGATGGTAGCCTAACTGCCATGTAGAACTATGCTTGTGGGTCTTACATTTCTTCCTGAAAATATTTATAAGTGGTAAACGTAAAAGGAAACAATCAACTTATACTTTTACTGAAAATCAAAGAGTACGATTACATCAAATTTCATCCAGACGGGGTGTGCATCCACTACCCCCCCGGGCATCTACTGAAAATCATGAAATCCTAAGAACTGAAAGGGAAATGACACAACCACAACTAGTAGGTTGCCTTTATTCATCCTAAGCCTGAAAGAGGCCTACGTTTGCTCTGAAAAGAGTCTTACTGATAGTACTTTTTTAAGTGCTCGGCATTCCAAGCACGGGGAATAGTGTTCCCATCCATGTCTTCAAGGTGGTAGGTGCCTTCCCAAAAGATAGACTTTATTTTGTAAGGCCCTTCCCAATTTGCTCCAAAGGCTCCGTGCCCGGGAACCCGCATATTGGGCATCATTCTTCTCAGTACTAGGTCGCCAACCTTGAGGGGTCGAGGGCGTACCTTGTTGTTGTAGTATTTGCGGGTCCTCTGCTGGTAAGCCGCAAGTTTCAACTGGGCGGTAGCCCGGTTTTCCTCTACCATGTCTAGGGCCAGCCTCTGATTTATTTCATTTGATTCTTGATTAAAATTGTCCCTCCGATAGGACCCTGTCCCGACTTCCACTGGGACCATAGCTTCACAGCCATAGGTTAGAGCAAAGGGAGACTCTCCGGTAGTGGACCTGGGAGTAGTATTGTAAGACCACAGGACTATTGGAAGCTCCTCGGGCCAGTTTCCCTTTTTGTCTTCCAGCTTAGCTTTCAAAGTGTGCTTAATGATTTTGTTTACAGCCTCTGTTTGCCCATTGCTTTGGGGATGGCAAACGGCCGAGAAATCTTTCTTTATTTCCAAGTCTTCACATAGACTTCTCATTTCTTTACTATCAAATTGCTTGCCATTGTCTGAAATAAGTTTGTACGGTACCCCGAACCTGCATATAATAGCTCTTTTAACAAACTCCTTCAGCTTACCGGCGGTAATGGTGGCCAGGGGCTCTGCTTCTGCCCACTTGGTAAAGTAGTCAACAGCTACCACTGCATATTTTACACCGCCTCTGCCTTTAGGAAGTTCCCCAATCAGATCAATTCCCCATATCGCAAAGGGCCAGGGGCTTCCAATGGACCTTAGTTCCACAGCTGGATTGCTATTGAAGTTAGCAAACCTTTGGCATTGATCACAAGCTTTAGCAAAGTCATAAGCATCAGTTTTCATGGTAGGCCAGTAGTAACCCTGCCGGAGAATTTTGTGGGCTAGGGAGGTACCCCCCGAGTGGTTGCCACAGATGCCTTCATGAATTTCCCTTAGGATGTATTCACATTCATTTCCAGATATGCATTTAAGTAGAGGTTGGTTAAAACCCCTCTTGTATAGGATGCCATTATAGATCACATAACGGGCAGCCTTGTACTTGAGTTTCCGGGCTTCATCTTTGTCTTCCGGAAGTGTCCCCTTGGTGACATACTCACGTATTGGGGTTGTCCATTGGCTTTCCATAGAAGAATTTATCTCCATAATCTCCTCTCGATGGATACTTGGTTGGAGTTGAACTTCAAGGGGTATCACCCCTAACAGAACAGCTTCTTTTTGGGATCCCAACTTGGCAAGGGCATAAGCATTTGCATTTTCCACCCTTGGGATCTGATTCAGATTTAACAACTTGAACCTACTGATGAGTTCTTGGGCATACCTCATGTAGAGTTCAGTGCGGGGGCCTCGGCTTTGGAAGCTCCCTTTGATTTGCCACACAATCAGCATAGAGTCACTAAACACGTTCAGGTATTCTACCTTCATTTCTAGAGCCAGTTTCAAGCCAGCAATCAGGGCCTCATACTCTGCATCATTGTTGGTAGCCTTGAAGCCAAAGTGTATGGCGCTCTGAATTCGGTGCCCCTCTGGGCTTACCAATTCTATCCCTGCACCTCCCCCATTGTTATTTACTGCTCCATCAACATACAGGTTCCACCATAACTGGGGGTCTTCGGCATCCCCTTCGGTAATTGGGGGTACCGGGATACCTTCTTCTCCGGTAACCAAAAAATCAGGAGGAAACTCCAGTAAGAAATCAGCCAGAGCTTGGCCTTTGATAGCTGTCTGTGGTTTGTAATCTATTTCAAACTGTCCTAGCTCGACAGCCCATTTCATCATTCTACCGGAGGCTTCCGGCTTGTGCATCACTTGCCTCAGCGGAAAGGATGTTCTGACCTCGATTTTATGGGCCTGAAAGTAAGGCCTTAGCTTCCTGGAAGCCAATATCAGAGAATATGCCAGTTTTTCCATGCTGGGATACCGGGTTTCCGCATCCAACAGCCTTTTGCTCACATAGTATACCGGGTATTGTACTTGTTCCTCTTCCCGGATTAGCACAGCACTTATTGAGTACTCAGAGATAGCTAGATATAAAATGAGTACCTCACCTTCCAGGGGTTTGGAGAGCAATGGTGGGCTTCCCAACTGTTCCTTCAACTTTTGAAAGGCTTCTTCACATTCCGGGGTCCATTCAAAGTTTTGACCCTTCTCGATAGCCTTGAAGAACTCCTTACACTTGTCGGAGGATCGAGATACGAATCTATTTAGGGCTGCTACCCTTCCGGTAAGTCCTAGGACTTCCTTTACATTCCTTGGGGATCTCAGTTCCAGTAATGCCCTAATTTTAGCAGGGTTTGCCTCAATCTCTCTGTGGTTCACAATGAATCAAAGAAATTTTCCAGACTCCACACCAAAAACACACTTTTGGGGGTTTAACTTCATCCGGTACTTCCTCAGGATATTAAACATCTCAGAAAGGTGTGACACATGGTCGACTACCACCTTTGATTTGACCAGCATATCGTCAACATAGACTTCCATAGTCTTACCAATTTGTTCTTTAAACATCATATTTACTAGCCTTTGGTAGGTAGCCCCGACATTCAATAACCCAAACGGCATCCCCACATAACAGTACAGTCCCCTATCAGTTATGAAGCTGGTATGCTCCTGGTCTGGTTCATACATCGGTATCTGGTTGTATCCGGAGTAGGCATCCATGAAACTTAGTAAAGCATGGCCTGCTGTAGCATCCACCAGCTGATCAATTCTGGGTAGCGGGAAGCTATCCTTGGGGCATGCCTTATTCAGATCAGTAAAGTCAACATATGTCCTCCATTTCCCATTGGGCTTCCGGACCAGTACCGGGTTTGCCAGCCATGTTGGGTAGAAGGATTCTTTGATCAAACCAGCCTTCAGTAACTGGTCTACCTCTTCCTAGAGAGCGGTAGCCCTTTCACCACTGACAGGCCTTCTCTTCTGCCGGATACCCCTTCTCTCAGGGTCAATATTCAAGTGATGGCACATGACTTTTGGGTCGATCCCCACCATGTCAGAGTGACACCATGCAAACACATCTAGGTTGCTTTTAAGGAAAGCGGTCAGCCTTTCTCTTGTCTTTTCATCCAGTTGTTGCCCAATTTTCAGGACTTTGCTAGGATCTTCAACATCCACCAGTATTGGAATAGTGTCCCCGGCAGCCCCTGCCTTTTCTGGGGTATCGGGCATCCTGGGATCAATATCGATTTCCACCGGGAGCCCTTTCACCGCCTCTTGGTTCTCATTCTCCAATGTTGCTTTATCTAGATCATCATTTGAGGCATTTTTCACTATGCCTTCCATTAAAAAATTTTGAATTTCATCATTTTTCTCGGCAGCTTCCAGCAACAAGCTTTGTGGTGGTGCTACCCCCCGAAAAACAGGAACCTCTTCAGTAGGTTCCTCCGGTAACTCCACTAACATGATGGCATTACACGATGTTCTTTCAAATTTTTGTGGCTCAAGCCCAAGGCTTCTCATTAAGGCTTCTCCATCAGCCTTTTCTTCAACTTGAATAGATTTGTCTGCCTTCTCGGTAGCCTGCACAACTCTGTTATAGCATTCCCTTGACTCATGTTGACATCCTTTCACATACCCAATGCCATTTGGTGTAGGAAACTTTATTGAAAAGTGATATATTGAGGTTACCACCCTCATATCTTTCAATATTGGTCTACCGAGAATTGCATTGTGGGAAATGTCTTCATCTACCACCATGAATTCTGCCATTTGGGTGGCCTTGCAAGGATCCACACCCAATATCAAGGGCAATTTGACCCTTCCCATGATTTGGACTAGGTTACCGGTGAACCCATATAGCTCATTATTGGTAGGCAGTAACTCTTTGTCCAAAAGTCCCAATTTCTGGAATGTAGTATATGCCAAGATATTCACTGAGCTTCCATTATCAACCAGCACTCTGTGCACATTCATTCCACCAATATTCACGGTTACCACCAAAGCATCATTATGAGGGTGGTGTACCCATTTGGCATCCTCCTCGGTGAATGAAATATCAGCGGTTTCCCCTGGCCTCCCGGGCGTACCTATCTCTGGCATTCCGGCTGGCACCCCCCAAATAAGGGCCACCAAAGATGGTGTGAATGCTTGGAGCTCTGGTAGTCCTATCCTAGTTTCCCGGAGCTTTATCTTTGTTATCTCTTCCTTCCTTATACTTCTTAGCTTCTTGTGCTACAAACTCAGTCAGGTATCCATTTCTGATCAATTCTTCAATCTGGTCTTTTAAGTGCCGGCAGTCGGCAGTCTCATGACCATTTGCTTCATGAAAAGCGCAATACTTCCCCTGGTCCTTCTTTCCTGGAGGGCCTGCCCGGTAGGGCATGTGGAATAGCCCACTTTTTTCGTTTACTTCAAGAATGTGGCCAATGGGCACAGTCAAAGGAGTTTATTCAGAATATTTCTGAAAGTTATTCCTTGGAGTAAGTCTGTCTTTGACAGAAACTCTATCCTTAGTTGTATTAACAGCAATAGGAGCAGTCTTGTCATCATACCGAGGGGCTCCCACACCAGCGATTCCACTTCCGGAAGCCCGCTTATTAGAATCCCTTTTAGGGCTATAAGAACGATTCCTCTTGTTTCTGTTCCAGCCCCTGGAATTAGAATCTTTGGATAATTTTGCCATTGACTCTTTAATGACCTTGTGGCATTCCGCCTGTTGGTAGAACTCTACCAGGGTTCCGGGCTCCTCTGTTTGCAACTCTTTCCAAAATTCAGTTCCTGGCCTAACCCCGGCTATCAGGAAATTCTTCAAGGTCTCATCAGAAGCCTTCTTCACCTTAGGTACTTGTTCATTAAATCTTTTGAAATATTGCCTCAGAGTCTCACGTTCCTCTTGCTTGATATTGGCTAGGGTGTTAACCGGCGGGGCATAAGCCACGGTAGCCCTAAATTGAGAGATAAAGTGGTCCCCCATCTTCCTCCAGGACTTAATGGATCCTTCTGCCAACCTTTTGAACCATTGATGGGCATTCCCACTCAGAGTGGAAGCCAATAATCTGCATCTAGCCAAGTCTTCCACTTGGTACACATCCATCTCCGTGTTAAAACGGCTCAGATATTCAACGGGATCTGAGTTACCATTGAATTTCAAATAAGTATTCATCTTAAAGAACCTCGGCAAGGGTGCCTTCTTTACTTTCTCAGAGAATGGGGAGCCGGAAATGACTCTAGATTTGAACTTTTTCTCTTCCTTGATTTTTTCCAAGGCTTTCTTCCAATCAGACATTTTAAACTGTCCATTCTCACCATCTGAGTTCACGTCACTTCCAGAGTCATCATCTTCATTAGCTGTCTTGCTTCCTCTAGGGACTGAACTTTGATGGGAGCCGGAACCCTGATCGGTACCCCCACCAGTTGGGACTCCGGTAGAGCGGGATTTCCTGCTTCTATGCCCAGATGAGTGACCACTTTGCCGATAACTCCTTCTGCCATCAGATCTGGACCTCCTGGAAGTACTTCTTGGGGGTACCGAGTGGGACCTCTCTCTGCGTTCTCGGGAACCCTGAGTTATGGAACCCCCATTTCCATCCCTTCGATCTTTGCTTCCAGTGTGAATCAGCTTGTGACGAAGTTCTTTGTTAGTCAGTCTTTTGCCAACTCGATCAAAAACACTTAGACTTCTGGTGGGCGAACCTTCGGCACCCTGGGCTTCTGGGACATCAGATTGGCCGCCCTCATATTCTTCTTCCACAGGCTATTCTACCTCTTCTTCAGATGGGACATGATCAGTGTTGTCCTCAGACTCGAAATTCAGCCTTGTCGGAGTCACATTCTTCTTTTTTGACTTCGACTTGCGCTTCCTTTGCCACTTTTTCATTTTCTCGGAACCTTTTTCCAAGTTGTTAACTCTTTCATTCATCGTTCTCAGATAATCCATGATGTCTTTGTTACTAACATCATCACCACCATTTTTGTTTCGTCCATTACCGTCCTGAGACGGTGTCTTATCAGTAGAATTGTCACTCGCCATATCTCCTCCAAATGACGATTTTTGAGGCCCTTCCTTCGGGCGCCAATTGTTGTGGGAGGAATTTAGCACAACAGATTACGAGGCCTCGTGCTGGAATAGCGCCAATGAACACGGAATCGTCCAACCACCCAGAAAGGCTCGTAGTTGGAGATTAATAGCTAGCCGCCCAGAAAGGCTCACGACTAGGGGTTCCCGAAGAACACGGGATATGGTTCCTCGGAAGGATTGGACTGAATCTACGGGATGAGAGCTCAAGGACCGTGCAATGATGATGCGTTGGTCAGCCAAGAACCCTAATAAAGGTGTCTCACACAAGAGTATACGTGCTCTGTATTTTCTCAAGGTGTCAAAGTGTCCAAGAATCCCGTAAACTGCCTACATACCACTATTTATAGTGGATCAAGCCCGTATGTAGTTCTTAAAGAATGATATGTTCGATTGTTTATGATGATTTATCCTCTCTCCAGTGGGATAATGACTGTTGTTGCTGATATAAATCGAATGTGATGTGTATTTTTAGGTTACCAAGCTGTTTTGGTAATTGTAGGATGATTATCCTTGTATTTATCATGATTTTATATCATTTATCAAGTATATATGACATATATCCTCAAATAACCGAATGTATATCTGTTTAGGAGTGTTTTTAGGTGATATAGACGTGTTCCTAAAAAGTAGGAGGCGTGCCTTATCTGAACTGGCAGCCTAAATAGGCTTCCGGTGGAAGTTGGGGGTACCGCCCGGTAGCCTGGCTCCGGTACCCCCTCCGGTAACCCCACTACGGAAGCTACTTTGGAAGCCCTTCAGGATGACTGGTATTGGTTGTAGGTTACCCACAAGGGGATGCCCTTGGGACCCTGAACCATACATTTCCTTACTGCCATGTGCATGGTAACCCCTAGGGCTGCCATGGGCCCTCGGAAGCCTGACAGATTACTCATTTTCCTCATGGGTCTGGACCTTAATCCTTTAGTGGGCCTAAATCTAACCCATGCAAGATTTTGGTCACAACATATGCATTACAACTTTACATTCGGAACTACCACTACTAGAAATTAGCACCGTTATTACTAATTACAACAACATATATTACCTTAAATCAACCCAATAAACCAAGTTTACCACATGAAATCATCCCAACCTTGTTGTGTACTACACTACAACAATATTCACTTATTCACGAACAAGCTCACACCACACAATTATGCCACACCTGAACTCGAGAGAAAACACTTACACACCCACACGACCTATGCTTCCAACACCAACTCTATACTACTCACAGCTCCGTGCAAAACATTTGAATACCCACACACTCTGTCACACCTTGACTACCGCATATACTTCACTACCTCTGTTTCTCAGCTTCACAGCCTCGCTTCAACACCACAACCATATACCCCCATCCTCACAGACACACACATTACCCGTACATGGGTCACACCCTTTTTCACAGCCTCTCTCTAACTCTACTCCCCTGCATTGTCCCATATCTTTCTCCTTCCATCTCCCCTGCATTGAGAAGCACACTCAACCACAGGCACACCACACCTTTTCCTCCGTCCCTCCCTCTCGTCCTTAACGCCAAAACACAGCCACGAAAATAGAGTCCTCGGTCAGAGACCCTCACCTCCTGCCTGTTCCACCACTACTACACCCCCAATTCAACCAACAAACAAACGAACAACAGAAGTCAAACCAACAGAGGTCAACCAACGAATTAAGAACTCACCATTACTCAGACTCGCGGCAACACTCAGCAGCTAACAGCAAAATGAATACAACAACGAACACAAACAAACCCACACAACACTTCAGCTGATACACACGCACATCTGCTGCTCCACATACACTCGCAATCCACTGCACACACACTGATTGATACCCCAAGACTCGTAGCAGCTTCCCCTAAATGAAACCCCCCACTTTCGAATTAAATTAACAGCAAAGAACTCTAAGAACAGTTCGGATACACCCAGATCTGCGGCCAACCACGAACTGCAAGGAGGAAGACAGAAATGAGAGATTGAGATATAGAGAGATGGAAGAGAAACGAGAGAGATTGACTTCGAGGGAGTGAGAGAATTGGCGAGGAAGAGAGGTTGAAAGAAGATTGTGGAAAAATCTGGAAAAATGGGGAAAATGAGCTGATTTTTAATTAATGGAGGCAGGGGTATACTAATAGTAAATTCACACTTGCTGATGAATAAACATTTTTAAATCATTTCTAAAATCGAAATTAAACAGAAAATTAGTAGAAAAATAAATTGAAAAATTCTAAAATATAGTTTATAGAATTAAAAGCATCCCCATATTTTTAAAATATTTTTAGGATCAAACATGAATTAAATATAAATTTTTACAAGTTTTGATGCTTTAAATGCAATACAACTAGTAAAATCAATTTAAAATACTGAAACACCCAAAATAATTCTCCCGATAATTTTAAAAACTCAATAATATCATAAAGATGATAACATAAAATTTTCATAATTTTAAATAACTCCAATGATTTTATAAAATTTTAGAAGATCAATAATACATGATTTAAACACATTTAAATCATCAAAAATACACATAAAAATCCACGAGTTTTACATGACACACATATATCATCATATAAACATATAAACATGATATCACACATATTCCACCTTCCCAACAATATTCATATAATAGTACTCACAATTAATATTAAATCTATATTTATAAATACGAAATTTTCTAGGGCGTTATAATGGATAAGATCCTCTTACACTTATTATATATAAAGGATATAATAAGGATATAATTTGTGTCATATATGATTTTTTAAAATTATTTGTAATTATATAAATTATATTAATATACATTTTTTTAATTTTTTAATATTTATTAATATTTTGAATTTGACTTTTATCATATAAATTTAATGTTTCATTGAAGAAAGTAAAATATTCTTAAATTTAAAAGAATTAGAAAAACAATAATCAAATTTGAATATAAATAAATAGAAAATTATTTTATAGATTTTACACGACCAATTTACTCTTTTTACTTTATCTTTAGTTTAAATACAATTTATAGCCCACGTAAAATTAAAGAAATTATCTTTGATTAGTAATGATTTAATTATTATTATTCGACTGAAATTACCCTAAAATTAAAGAGAAAAGAAGGTTACAAATTTTCACATTGAAAATTTTATTCAATTCAGAAAATTTACTTATATTTTAGTTTTGATTATTAAAATTTATTTTTTATATTTGAAAATAATTCTATTGACATTCAAATATTTTTTATAATATTAGATCTGGCGATTCTCATCTATCTATTTTAAAAGATCCAACAATTCATTGTATTTTGATCATCTAGGTGTTGTATTACCACCATACTGCAAAAAAATTGGATAAGATCTTTTTTACACTTATTATATATAAGTATTTAATATATTTTTAATAATCAATTTGAAAAATTGACTAAGGTAAAATAATAATTACACAAGTGAAACTTTCGTTCCATTAAGGAAAGGTTTGTTTTTAAATCGGGTTTACTGAATTGTTTATATTGATTTTAATATTTGATATTATTAAAATATGTAGAGTAAAGATTAATAATTAGATTAAAAAATATTTTACAATAATAATATTATTAAACTAGAAAAATTATTAATACCAAATAATTACCTGTTTCAATTTTGATTCGATTTTTCATTGTTATGTCATATATATTATATTATATAGTTTGAAAAATTCTAGGAACAAAGAGTTGCGCTTTTCTTTGTCACCATCTTTTTCATCGCATCTTACATATAGATTTACGTAGATTTTCAGATAAATTTGCCTCCATCTCTTTCCATCGCATCTTACAACAAATTTAGTTAATTTTCGGGATAAATTGAAATATTTTGTTGCACAACAAGTGGAACAATAGTTAGTTTTCTTGATACTTCTGGAATACCAGGTAACTCAATTATAGCCAAGTCTTTTTTCATTCTCGTTTACTTTATTTTATGAATTGTTTTTTTTTCTTCTCTAAAATATCATTAATAAATTGTTTCTTCTTAATTGTTTTTGTTATATTGTCGTTAGAATTTAGACGGCAACCGTTATCTCAGAGTACATAAATCTAACCACCGTCAAAACGGTGACGGTGAAGTTAGTGCGTGATGTTTATTGCTCTCCCCAATAATCAGTACTGTCATCAATCAATTTGAATAATTAAAAATCGGTCAGTCAAGTCAGTCTTTCATTAGAACAGTGGGGTCACAACACACGTGTGGGTCCCACCTTTTTATCGTTTTGTGATGAGTCACCATCTCTCTAAAGTGTAATTGTAATGAAAGGATTCCCTTTTCAAAGAAATTAACCCCGTCTTTTATTTAGTTCAATTACTATCACGCACGCGTTATTACTTTCAAATTATATATTCTTTGTAAAATTGTTAAAATTTAGTATTTTCTTATAAGAATAATAATTCATATCCATTGTAAATAAAATTGACCATACACATGTAATTTCAATTTTAGTTAAGAAATTGTTAAAAATTGTTTTTTTATTACATCTTGTTATTATTACACATATTAAAAATATTTTGAGCAGTTATAATAATAAAATAAAAGCCTTTCTCAAAAGGAATAGTAACTTTATATTTTATATAGTTTTGTTGTACTTGTCACCAAACCTTTGTATCTACCAATATTTTTGTTCTTACAGTTTGTCTTCCGTTTATAATATTTGGGACCCTTTAAAAACATGAACAATAAATTTATTATAAGTTGGAAAAAAATTTATAAATTAGTTAGTATTTCTTATTTAAGACTTAAGAGAGAGATATTAGTATATTACAAGTAATTTGAGTGCTTTATGTAGGAATGAAAAATAAGGCAAGAAAATCTAAAAATGAGAATTAAAATAAGAAGGCTAGATTTAAGTAATAAATATATAAGTTATAACCAACCCAAATTAAAAAAGATTCCACCTGCTAAATTGTAAGTGGACTATGGTAATTAAAAAAGAGAAGAGTAGTGTATTTCACAAGCTTACTGTTGCTCTGATTTTGATGCACACCTTATATATTTCACTTACACACACCTTATATATCTATATCTTCAGACACTGTGGTCTGTGTGTGACTAGTTTACAAGCTTATTAGACACTGGGGGCTTCTTGTTTTCTCATCCATACTTTTCTTTTCTTTCAGCATTTCTAAACAGATCATCAAGGTGGGTTTAAGGGTCTTTTCTTTCTTGTGTTTTTTCATTGTGTATATGTATCTGTATGACTATATGTGTTGTATTTGATGAAAGATTTGATTTTTATGGTATGCATTCTTGTCAAGATGTGTTCTTGGATGGTTTAATCTATGTGGGTCTTTTTTGTTTGATTGATTTGTTTTGTTTTATGGCCTATTGCATCTGCTATGGATGATGGTTACATTTGTTATTGGATGTGTTTTTTTCTTGATTGAAGGGTGTGTTTGTTTTGATTAAGGGAGCATTTCTGTTGGGGATATTTGGGTGTAATCTATCTGCATTTTTTGGTTTTTCTAATTTAAGATGTTCATCTATATTCTTGGAATGGTTGATGCTACTGATATGTCTTATATTTGGGGCTTTATATAGTGATTGTCTATCTTTGGTATGTTTACATTGCAGGCCTCACTACTTTATGTATCTATTCATGTTTACACATAGATTACTATTTACTCACATTCAAGTATTGGTTTAGATTACTTATTCATCTTATCTGTATATATGTGATGTTTCTGCATTTTCTTTGTTTTTCAATTGAATGCTTATAGTAATTTAGGGGTTCTTGATACTTTTTACAGGTTTTAGGATAATGCTGAGAAAGAGGACTAGATCACACCAGAAAGATCAACTTCTGGGTCATCCAGTGTCTGATGTTTCAGACTCTCAGTATCATCCAGATGTTTCTGCACAAAAACATAAACCAAATTCATTTTTCAATCTTCCTGGAGTGTTTGTAGGGCTCAGTCAAAAAGCTTCTGAACTTGAGTCGATTAATAGCCCCACTTCCCCACTGGATTTTAGGTTGTTTTCGCCCCTAGGAAATCCATTTAGATCACCTAGATCGTCCCAAGAGAGTCATCAGAAGAGTTGGGGTTGTAGTAAAGTAGGCCTAAGCATTATAGATTCTCTTGATGAAACAAAATCGGGGAAGGTCCTCCGATCATCGGATAGTAAGAATATCCTTTTTGGGACGCAGATGGGGATCAAAATCCCTAATGTGCGGAGCCGTTTTGAATCTTTTGAGGCACCAAATTCACTGCCTAACAATTATGCGATTTTCCCTTCTAAGCATGTTGTTAAACCATCCAAACTCCGCAACGGAACCTCTAGTGTTCTTTTTGAAATTGGAGAACCTTCACTAGAAGATGAGTCTTTCGGAAAGTTCCGGTCTTGTTCACTAGATAATGGATATTCTGGCTCACATTTAAGCAACCTCAGGACCAAGTTGAGTTCTGGAAAATTTTGCTCGGGTGATGGTATGAGTTCGATGAGTATACCTCATAGTTTCATAGCTGGAGACCAAAATTTGAACAGTTCTTCAAGTACAGAACTGGCTTCTATTGGAGTTCCAATTGGTACTCCGAATAGTTTTATTGGTTCTCTCTCTGCAAGTGAGATTGAACTTTCTGAGGATTATACCTGTGTGAGAACACATGGCCCTAATGCCAGGACAACTCATATATATAGTGACTGCATTTTAGAATGTCACGATAATGAGTTGGTAGATATGTCTAAGAATGGGAATAAGGAGATTGCTTTGTCTGCTCCGGACAGTGGTCCTGCAATTCCTGTTACATATCCCTCTAATAATTTTTTGAGCTTCTGTTTTTCTTGCAAGAAGACTTTGGAGGGTGAAGACATTTATATGTACAGGTTAGGCAGAAGATCGTTTCTGTTAATTTATTTTTCCTTTAGCTGACACATTGTGTTAAAGTTTCGATTGTATTGTTTGTGTGCTGCAGAGGTGAGACATTTTGCAGTTGGAGTTGTCGCGCAGAGGAGATATTAGTTCAGGAGAAACTGGAGCAGGAGAACTCCTCGAAGAACAACTCCGAGGAACTTTCTGAAACTAGCATGTTACTGCTACATAAAAGCTAGCACCATGGTTGCTGGAAGAGCCACTATGCGGATGATCGATGACACAAATGAGATAGGTAGACACCCCTGATCATCTGTTTTACCAAGAGCTGTATGTGTATCATTTTAGCAGCCATGGATGATCGTCTTCCTTGTGTGTATTGTGTCATATTTTTCACGGTCTTGGTGGGTAATTTTGGCGACCATTTAGTTTTGTTACCAATAATTCTGACATAAAAATATATATGGGACTCATTGTAGTATTAAACTATGAGGGTAGTGGCTTATTGTCCTGCCACCCAATATTGTTTTTTGTTTCCTACTCTGGCTTTACAGGGGTTGATGTTTTAAGCCTCCACCCTCAAGATGTTATAAATGACTACAACATTTAATATATAAGTGACTTTCATGTATGTATTCTCATGTGTTTCTTCTAGTTCTGCACTAATAATGTGTGATTGTAATTATAATGTGAAGATAAAGTAGTTATCTTTGATCATTGTTTTGCTAGGAGGTTGCCACAACTGTGTTGAATAGAGTTTTACTGACCAAGTGATAGAATACTAATTTGATCTCAAGTGATATCTGATGATTCGTGTAGATTTTCTTCCAGATAATTACCTAAGCAACCTCTTCTTCCAAAACAATAGATCCGTAAGTATGTAACGTAACAGTTTTCTATAAACTTTTGTGATATCTGGAGCATGTATCATTATGCTGAAGGAGATTAAGTAACTCCAGTAGGAGCTCTGTTATGATTATATTTGAGCCTATAAGCTGTTGTTAGTCTCTCAACATGGCGGTTAATGTCTAAAATGTCTTTTTCTTTGCATACTCTTTTGTGCAATTTCAATTAGCAGCATTGAGCGAATTTCTGCAGATTGAGAATTTCAGAATTCCCTGAAGGGAATTTGTGCACAATGCCTTGTGTTCTACTCCGTATATGGCTAGACCATGTTTTTTTTGTCAAGGAATCTTTTTTCCTTGGATATACTCGTAGCAAGTATTGAATAATATGTATACAACTGAAAGTAGGAAGTAACCCTTATTTAGAGTGGTGGCATTTGGACGATGGTTTCCAGTTTAATTTATAGACTCTGCCAGATAATGAATCTGTAGCTGCTTTAGTTGGCATAGCCTCGGACCAACTGCACTTGCATATATAAGTGTGTGCTTCAGTATAGAAGTAAGGCGTTCTTTTAAAAACTCAGTTTGTCATAAGAAAATGGTTACAAATGAAATCTGCCCTTCATTGGATACTATTACTCTTACTTTGGGAATTATAGTAGTCTGCTCTACGAAACATAACATTGAACACCATTCTTTTAAGGCGTGCTGAGTGCTGACACTGCACTCTCCTCTTGTGCTGAGTCCTAGTTAATTCTAAGAAATTACCGGCAGCAGAATGAGTAATATTACATTACTCTATTTATGATGCAACAGAGCTAACATTTAAAAGACAAATAAATTTTACGTATTCAGTACGGGACATTAAAGAACAGGATACAACAGGACTAGTATGTTTTGCCCACTTCGCATGGCATCAAATTTTTTATTTTTATTAAATTGAAAATGTAATTTAATAGTTACATTTGTTGAATATTAATTTATTTGTTTTCTTTCATTGGTAAGATACATTGTTTTGTTCCGTGACTTGTTTGTGTTTTTGGGTTCCATGTTTTGTAAATGCAAACATATTAAAAATTGTGGTATATCTGATATATAAAAAAATTATTTATTGAAAAATATATTTTATTTTTGATTAAATATTTTCTTTTAATATATTGACATTTGATTGACATTAGATAATTTCACTGGAAAACATTAAAATGTTAAAATTTTCAGAAATTAAAATTTTAATGAAATAATAAAATTATTTGAATGATATTTTATTTGTTTTCTTTATTTAAAAACATTTTAAAGTTTTTACATATAGCTTTGTGTTTTTGCTTTGTTGTAAGTTGTGTGTGTTTGTGACGTTAATTTTTACATATAATTTTATTTATGTTAGTATTATGTCCGTCATGGATCATTAATTTTAAATTAACATGTTTTTTTGTTATTAAGGTGAATTTTGAATGTTTAAAAAGTTCAAATTTGCTAATTATTTATGTAAGATGAAATGTTAACCTATTTTCTTTGTTAAGTGACTAATTCCATATATTCAAAAATCAAAATTCATATTTCTAAATAGCATAATTGCTTATTGTAGACTATAATATATCATCATAATTATTGTAATTAAATAAATTCAAAATATTTATGTTAATGTTAATATATATAGAATAAAATATAATTTTATAATTGAAAATTTTAATATCTAATAGGATACTCCTCGGTCTCGTCTCCGACGGCGCCTCGAATTTTATATATAATAAAATTAAATTTACAAAAATATTGATACCTAAATTTATAATATATATATATATATATATATGCATAAATAAAAATACAAATACATTCATAAATTGAAAATCAATTTTACTATAAATATCTTCAATTTTATGGGATTAGTGAGAAGGCTTACATTTTTATTAATAAAAATAAAAACGCATTCATAAATTGAAAATCAATTTTACAATATGTGTTCAATTTAGGGACGAATCAAGGAAAAAAACTACATGAAATTATGTATCATGCAGTGGTCATATGCTAAGCAGAACTTCAACATATGGTGTCGGAAGCTTAAAGATCAAGTATAAATCCTTAAAAGGTTTAATATTTGTTCCTGGGAATTACACATCGTCAATCTTTACTACAAAATTTACAATTCCTCTTACTGGGAGAGTAATAAAACCTATTATATTAACTTCTATTATATTAACTTGACCGTGAACTTTTAATTAGCATTTGACATGAATTAATCAACTTCATCAAGAAAAGTGCTCGTGGAATAACCATACAGGTTTTTCTCATAAAACTTCCCTATTAACTATATATTATTAATTTATCAAAAAATCTCCAGGGAAATTTTTCTTATCCAAACAAATATTGTTATAAGGTTATATTTTTCTTTATTGGATTTGATATTTGATTAACACCTTAGCAAGTCACTATAATAATTTAAGCCTACAACATTCATGTTTTAAAAAATTTAATTTAAATTAATGAAAAAAAATCATATAATATTAAAAAAATTCCGTGCATCGCACGGGTTTTAAGCTAGTATCTATATATTTCAAATTAGTGGATAGCCCTTACCTAAGGTTTGGTATCCATATTTAGGTTTGGATAAGATTTTGTATTGATTTTGACTCCCTGAATCATCCATTTTTAGGTTTGGTATCAATATTATGTTTGGAAAAAATTCAAATTCATTATTTGACCCATTATTAATTTATTAAAGTTTGAATAAAAATTTAAATACTATTAATATATTCTCTTAATATTTATGGTAAGATTATTAATGAAAATTTGAATAAATCTTCTAATTTAGGTAAGCTTATTACTGTAATACATATTATCACATAACAGATATTAAAAATCTAAATAATTTTATATTTGATTGCATTTGTTATAATATAGAAAAATAATATTTTATTAATATTATTTCTATCAATATTAATTTATTTGATATTAAATATAAAGTTATTTTTTTATTTAATCGTTATAATGAAATTTAAATTTAAATTACCGACGTAGGACGGGCTATAATCTAGTTAAAAAGAAAAGTTGTAATTGAGACTCCATTTGGTAGAGTTCGTGAATTGTGACTTAAAGACATGGGTTTAGGGTCAGTGGGTGAGCAGTTTCAAGAGATTTGGGAAAGAGACTTGAATAAGGAGGAGAGAGGAGTTGATCGAGCAGACAACTAAGGTTTCGAGCTGGTTTTTTTGGTTTATTGAGTTTGTGTTTAGTTCGTCTGGTAGTGCTCCTGTGTTGTCAAATGGCCATGCTAGTAGTATAATCTATACTATTATATAAAAATCGAAATATTAAAAGTTTGGTTGGTCGGTACGGTACCGGTTGATTTTACTTATTGGTACTGTACCTGTTGATTTTACTTATTTACTCTTATTTAATTATAGATAAAATCCAGTAACTAATTAATTTTTTTTTTCTGATTAAACATATTACCTATTATTAGCTAATCAATTACCTTTTTCAGCCATGTAACATTTTCTCTATTCTGTAACTAAAATATCTCCTTTTCCAATTATATCACGGATGATTCTATTTAATAAAATAAAATAATAAAATAATAATATTAATAATTACTGATTAACTTTTTCGGCTAAAACGTATCATCTTTTCCATATTTCATAATTAAAATTCCTTTTTCCTAGAAATATCACGGGCAACATTAATTTCTCACTATCTAAAGATTAGGGCTGAGAAAAAAATTCGAAAAATCCGATATTCGTCCGAAATATCTGTGTTTGTATTCGGAAAAAAGCGGATATTATCCGTAATCGGAGTCAACCGGATATTATCCGTATCTGAATCCAGGAGTTTAGGATGCGAATATGGATATGGGCGCATCCGTATCCGAAAATATCCGTATCCGAAATGAATTATATATAATATATATTTTTAATCTATTTTTAATATATAATATATATTTTAATATATAATTACAAAATATAATCATGCCTATCGTCTATCAAGATAATACAATAATATAGTCATCATTAATTTTTAAAAATAAAAATATAATCATGTTAATACTAAGTTATGATCAATTATTAAGCATTGTGACACAACAATTAAGTAGCATAAGTAGTTTTAGTGTGGTATTAGAAATTTAGGAAAGCAAAAGAAGCAACACTCGGATTCAATTCTCACCTCATGCAATAATTTTGGACTTCATGTGGCGGATCTGGATATATTCGGATCCGGATATCATTACTGATTGCCGGATTCGGATATGGACATTGCCATATCCGGCTCCGTATTATCCATTTCCCACCCATATTAAAGATACTACGAGCAATTTAATTTAATAAAATAACACAAATTAAATTATAATTACTATAAACTAATCAATTACCACAAATATTTTTTTTATATAATTCGATATGGATATTCGACCAACACTCGCACGCCTCCGCTAATCCGGAGAATCGCTAGCAGGTGTGAATAATTTGTAGGGAGAAAATAGGAAAGGAAGGACGACAGGGAGAAAAGGGAAAGAGAATGTGGAAAGAAAAGAGTCCGGGCGTGAAGATCCTTTGGATTTGGACAATCGGAACTGCTGCTAGTAACTTCTCCTCCTTCCCCTCATTAGTTTTAGTTTTAGTATCCCATCCATCCTTTCCATTTACATTTCCATTTCTTGTACATATTAACAACATTTCTTTGTGTTTGTTTTCCTTTTTAATAGTTCTGGTTGCCAATGTTGCTACCACCAGGATGAGAGACTTGCAAAAACAGATGGATACTCCACAACCCACTAATTCTTCCGCTCCTCTTCAAGATTCAGAGTCCGTGATTGTCGATGATTCCCCTGGGTTTGTTCGACAAGATTAATCTTAAGATCAGCTTGTTGTTGAATTTTGGGTTGCAGATCACCTGTTTGTCTAATTGCCTCAATGTAATAATAATGCGTTCTTATACTATATCATATCATATCCAAACATATAGTCTTATGTGTTCTTGTACTCATGTCTTGTTACCAGCATCATCACCCCCAACTAATTTATATGAGGCGCTCATTTGAGGATAGATAACTTTTGGGTCCAAATGCTTTGGATTCAATAGTTGTCGTAAACTCTGGATTAACGGAAAACAAATTAATTTTGAAGGATTTCAATGTATGTGCATTGGGTTAACATTAATTTATATCTATGTGATTTCTGTTGAGCTATTATTTATGGCCTATTAGGTATAAATGTGTAATGCAACTTACGTTTGAAGCTTGCTGTATAATACGTTGTTCTTTGGCAATCACTTGCGAGTAAATTTAATCTTTGCTTTTCCCAAGGGTTTTATAACTTTATTTATAAACTTTTTATGACAACTACTGATAAGCTAGCATATCAGAATGTATTATTCATCATAGGAACAATCATTCATCTGCCCTTGTCAGTTCTTGATTCGTTATTCACGATCTGTAAGTTAACTCATCTTTTCCGGGTCAAGGATATCTCGGCTCCAGTTTTGGCCGGAGTCACGAAACTTTTAGGGTGTTAGTTTGTGGCCATGACATGTGAGCGGGATAGTGCAGATTGTGTGGCGATTTTACACGGCTAAGTTGGCTACATGACTTTTTTAGGTAGCTCGTTTGTGAAGATTTTGAATGACTTTCTGTTGGGGACTTAATGTTTCGAAGGTGCTCTTATTGTTTGCAATGAGGTCTGTTATCCAAATCAGAGACCAGAGTTTTCGTTTATCCAGTTTCTTTCAGTATATGCAAATTGCAATGCTGAAATCGTCCAAACATTGCAGTTTGTGTGGAAATGCTACAATATACCAAGCAAGTTAGAAACACATTAACTAACAGCCGAATATAATCACTGAAGTAAATTACATGAATTATAATGATCTTCATCACTCTTCAGCATTAGATCTGGGCAAAACATGCACAACGATGCTTCGTCCATTAATAGGCAATGCATGAAATTACTTTACGTTACAAGGCAGACTGTGCATTACCTAACTAAATACAGCCTTTGGTTATCACCCTTCTCTCAAATTCCATTACGCAAATGGGTTCCCACCGGCAGCTGGGAAAGAATTTGAAGGCCCGAGTGCCTGGTTTCTTGAAAATCCGCCAGGGTAATGCTGAGTTGAGTTAAAGGAGGCAAATGCAGAGCCACCACCAAAGCTACCATTTCCTTGCAATCTAGTAACGGCAATCGAAAGTTATTGGCTCCATATAAACTAGACTTGGTTTCACACTTTGCAGGAAAAAATGAGGTAAACAAAGATGCACCCAAATTGATCAAGATGATACTGAGTTGTATTTTTTAGAAAAAAACTAAGAAAATCATATTGAACATCTGCATTTGTATTAAATCTGATTTGTTTAGTAGGATCCGGAATATTTTTGTTATCAGGATACAGTAAGAGGTATATTTAAACATGTACATATATGGAGCACTGACAGCCTGTAGGTACCTTTGGTTTGGGGGATACTTCGGTAGTTGTTGCCCCATGTATCCTCCTAGAAGGAATATAATTAAAAGATGAGAAATAGAATATATTGCGGAATAGTAATTGCTATATTGAAGTGTTAGTAATCCAGACATAATGATTGAATATTTACCTGTAGGCATGTACATCCCATAAGAGGGTGATTCTTGAGGCAGTCCAGATGCAAAAGGTGATGGCCGAGGCTGCATGCCTGCTGGTGACATTTGCGGAAGTACTCCCGGGACAGATGCTATTGAGGGTGACTGTTTCAAAAGTAGCTCAGTAATCTAACTCAAAATATTTAGTTGGATGCATCAAGAATAAAACTGCAGAAAATACAGAAAAGAGCACTTGGTCTATGTATTAATCTGCATATCAAATATTATTACATTTTGGTTTTTGTGTAAATGCAGTCTAATGGAGTTTTACATCATGAACTGCAGCTTTAAGTGCATACTCTGATAAGCTAATACGTAAAAGGTTATCGGCTTGAAGAATCAAGTATGCAGTCTCCATATATTACTATGTAATAAAACACAGTTGACAAGTACATAAACATAATCAATGCTAATAAACTAGTATACTCCTAAGACATGTGACGGCTTAGAGCACAGTGCAGCTACTAGAAGGGAACAATCATGACCCTTAACTCGTGTCCAAATAAAATGAATAAAATTAGCTGCTGCACATACCATTGCACCTTGAACTGGTCTGGGGTCATCTTCAACATCGAAAGGGTTCCTTGATTTTGCAGAACTGGGAAAAGCAGCCACGTTCTGGTAAAAATGAATAAGAATAAAAAGAGATATACATTTTCGCATCAAGAAATAGTCTACCGAGATAGAAACTTGTTCATATCTGTTCCAAGTTATATGCCATACCTGCGAAGGAGCATGTTGCATGCCATATCCCATTCCGCGAGGTGGATGAAACTGCCAATTATGCATTGGTGCAGGATATGTGGGATAGGTGAATGTAAAAAGTTCCTAAAGAATTTCTTTAAACAATTAGAAAAAAAATTAATAAGAAGAAAACAGCAAACACGAGCAATACAAGTCAGGTTGGTAGTAACCGCTGGGAGCTCTTTTCTTCCTGAAGTTTTTGATCCATTTCCAGGTGACATAGTATTTTGAGCTTCTTTAGAGACGGCTTGAGATGATTGGTCAACCGACACATTACCTGGAGCTTCTTCAGCAGTTTGTTCTGGTAATGAAGTCCATGACTGCAGGCATTTAAATCATAATTGCTTATAAAGCAAAAACAAGCATGGCAGGTAACTCAAGGTCTTAAAAAATTACATGCGGTTTTGTTAATAGCAAAGGCAATATGAGAACTAAAGTTTTCAGAAATACTTCCATCAAGAATTAAGGTTCTTCTAACATTGACTTTAATTGATATGATGTGTTTCACCTGATCAAACAAAGCCTCAAATGTTGACATGCCCTGTAGACCAGTAGAGCTATTGTTTTCAGCGGGAGATGCAGAAGGTTGATGTTGCAGTGTTGTATGGACTTTCTTCTCTTCAGCTATCCGTGACACTGGATCAGCACTATCAGGGGTAGAGCTATTATTTTCAGCAGGGGATGCAGAAGGTTGATTTTGCTGTGTTGTTTGGACTTTCTTCTCTTCAGCCACCCGTGATATTGAACAAGCACTATTAGGGGTAGAGCTACTATTTTCAGCGGGGGATGCCGTAGGTTGATGTTGCTGTGTTGTTTGGACTTTGTTCTCTTCGGCTACCTGTGGCACTGAATCAGTACTACTAAAAGGATGAGTTTGTGCAATCTCATCAAAGTGAGTTGCTAAAGTCTTTGGTGTTGATGCACTTTCTATAGTAGCCGCGACAGCAGATGAAGTTACAGGTACAGTTGACGAGGCTACACTTGCTGTTGATGAAGCTGTAGGTACAGCTGATGAAGAAACAGGTTCGGTTAATGGTGCTACAGGTATAGTTGAAGTATTAGGTCCAGTTGGTGAGGCTATATTAGTATCTGGATCTTCAGATGCATTCTCTGCTGGTGCAAATGATAATTCAGATAATAAAAATTCCACAAAATTTACATTTGAAGGAGTAGAAGTTTTGTGCATTGTTGAAGATTGAATCGAGGAACTGCTTTCTGTTTGTGTCTTAAGAGAAGTATCAGGAGACTGAAGGTTATTTTTAAAAGGGGTTAAACGACTCGCACTTGCTGCTTCATCTTCCTTCACATCAGCAAAATCAAGATTATCAGAGAGTGCTGTTTTCTGCAGTGAGAAACATCAAACATATAAACAATTAATGCTGAACCATTTCAACATACTATATTCTGTGAGAAAAATAGGCATGGATGATGATACAAATTATACGTAACCTTCAACAGTAATTAATTTAGAGAAAAATTAAACTGAAGTTCTGGAAATTAACCAACAGGCTTCTTATTTGAAGGACAAGAAACGATGACATTGATCTTAAGCTATTTATGAGAAAGACTCAACTGATTTTATGATGATTACCTGATACATGGATTCCTTTGCATGTCGTAAAAAATAATGATATGCACTCCGCCAATCATTGTGCTTCAATTGGTTCCAATTTAATCCTTATAAAACTGATATATAGCACTTAATTTGAGTTGTCTAGTTTTGGTGCATTTGTTTTTTCGACCTATATTAGCTTCTTGAACTTGCCTTTAAAAATAAAGGTTTTGAGGTTTAGTTCACATGAGTTCTTGAATTTTAATGCATGCAACAGTAAATGTTATTTTGCAAAAAAAAAAAAAAAAAAAAACTGTATACCCCACCAAAAATTACTAGTAACTTTCGGGGGTGCTAAGATTCTACTTTCTAACATGCTTCCTTAAACTGGAATCACGCCCTCGTAATATAGAGGGAGTATAAGTTATAAGTTACAAGTTGATGAGGATTCGTTGATAGCCTAGTGGCAAGACTGTTTTCTTCTCTCACTCCTCCACGGCTCCACCCCACATACATAAAATCTAATGCATAGAAATAGAAAAATATGTAACATAACCTATTAATGAGCTAATATAAATGGAAGTATGAACTGCAAATTCCTGTTAGACAGCACCATCATCTTATTATACTTATAGTTTTCTCTGTTTTAGACCTCAGTGCTGATTTCAGGATTTTATACTCTGACATTGGCAACAAAATGAAACCATGCTCAAGGATGATTGCTCGATAGAGTACTTGAGCAAGGGAAAATATGTACTATGAAAAGGGTGAAGATACTGTCATGAATGATATCGTGAGTTGCAAATACAGACAAATGTATCACTTCAAGTCCAAAATATAGAACTAGACAGATAATCACCAGATTACTCAATACAAGCATAATATATATAATGTACCTACATTTAATATTTTAACTCACCTCAATAGTCAATATTAAGATGACAATGCCCTCTCACAGTACCTACCATACTTCACAAGGGAGTTAACTAATTTTCCAGTCTTGCGGAAGGCTGAAGGCATTAATCTTGTATTGTAGCAGTAACAGGCATGTATTATCTTTAAGGTTTTCAATATTTGGTGATTTTCCGTTTAACTTTGCTTAGCATTTGTGTTAACAATACTCTGTAGGCGGTTAAATGTTTTCTTTTGCAGAAAACATCAGTACATGTATGACGAGGATAACCATGAAGGCCTTGCGAGATACTAACAGAAAGGTACAAACTACTGGAATTGAGTATAACCATTAACAGTTTATGTAAAAATCAGAGACAATTAACAGAGACAATAAACTTCTTTTCCCGCTCAAGATGCAGCAGAAAATCAGAGACAATTAACAGAGAAAATCATAAATTTAAGTAACACAGACTGCTTTGTCGTTTTTTGATAAAAAGTTTATTGTTTAGTACCATCAAGGGATTGATAGGTACAGGGCGTTACCTGATAATTGGCGGCGCCATCAGCATCCTTAGCCTTATTTGCTTTAGTGGCATTAGCAGCCTTATTAGTTTGAGCAATCTCACGCATAATATCTTTAAGAGGGCGTAACACTGGAGGGTTTGCCTTCTTTCTTATCGTCTGTGGTTCTGGCGCAACAGGATCTGTCTTCTCTTCTCTTCTTTGAGGTTCTGGTACCATAGGGCCTGCATTCTCTTCTTCCCTTTGAGGTTCTGGTGACATACTGGTGTCAGTTTTAGATTTCTTTAAGCTTTCTGATCCCCGTCTTCCATATTTATCATCTCGAATCCTGTTATCGACTATCTCAAAGCGAGCAGCCGATCGTCTCCTGTGACTTCCAAATCTCTCATACATGCTATGCGGACTACTGCCCTCAAAATATTTACTATAATCTTTGTCATTATTATAATTTCTATTACTTTTGTGATCAGTATAATCTCTGTCATTCCTGTCACCCCTTCCTCTTGGACTTGATCTTTCCTGATGTCGCCTCTCATAAAAGTCCTCCCTTGAACTCAGACCATGCCTCCCACTTGAATGACGCTCATAGAAGTTATCCTTGTCACCCTGTGGTACGAGTATTAGCCTCAGTCATGACGGCCGATTTAACAAAAGATAGTCAACTAAACTTTACTATGAAAGGCACCAACTAGCACACTTGTTTTAGTTTAGCACGATCAACCCAGTGGTAGGCTGCCAGCGCGCAACAATAAATGTTTTTATGCAAGAAGCTTACTGATTTTTCAAATCTCCTTTCTCCGGTAAATCTTTTATCCACGTAGACATGCTTGATGAAATCTCGAATTCTATCAATATCACTGGAGATCAGAAGGAAGTATAATTAGAATTCAATTATATCCACCATGGATATATATTAGGATACAACATACAAATACCTGCCATTCGGCTGAGTATTACATGTGGGATCCCAGGCTTCGAGATAGATTTCTCTTGCTCGCTTCATTGTGTAAAGCATATAGACGTGTTATGGGTAAAATAGAAATACTATAAAGGCCATTGCAATTAAAATGAGCAAATGCGCAGATACCTCATTTCCACCAGCTTGAAGAGCAATGACTTCTTCAGATGTAAAGGTGGCCACCAACACAGATTTAACTCGATGACCGAACTCCCGACTGACATTACATATATGAGCAATTAATCAATTAGGTCATGCAGATGAAGCATACTACAGATGATGCGAAGCAGGGGCGTAGACCATGAAATTTTAATACAACTACTTACTGTACTCCACTGCAGACTGTGCAAACGAATGTTGAAAAACTTGTGCAAACATACCGTGGCCCCTGAAACAAGGTTGATTGCTATTTGATGCAAATCCTTCGGAAAACATAACAATAATGCATTCAAATTTAAGGTTCATTACTAAGACAAGTCAAGAATAGAACACCAACTCTTACCAAATGGTCACAATTCATACATCTCCTATTTTCCGGAAGTTTCATAAGACCTCGAATAATCCTTTCGATTGCTTTTTCTTCCTTCCTCCGGTACGACATTATTTCATAAATTATACCTTGCTACCTCAAATATAAGAATCAGACATTCAGAAGGGATTGGTGGTGAATAAAACATAATCATAAAAAAACAAAATGCTTCATATCATATATCATGAAGGGGGTTGGTCTACCTGCAACAATCGTTTGTCCCTGACCGACTGCCTTCAACTTGCGTACCAGCTAAAGAAAGTATTCATTAGAAATGTAAAGAAATAAATGGTATGGTCTAAGACAAGCCATGCAAAAAACACCAACCATGCAACTTGAATTTTTAAAGGCGGTAAAAATTTGGCAATGTTTTTTATCTTTTATTTTTAGTTGAAAAAATGGAGGTTAAAGCTAGTTGCTGAGATGATCATAAAGGACCCGACGCAAATGGCAAAGCTGTAAAATGTTACAGAGAAAGATAGGCTATAGAATTGAAGAGACACAGGTTTTGGTAGAGAAAGGCGAGGAGGGAATATTGGCGGTTTTAACGGATGGGGTACTATACTACTATATAATACTAGCCTATAACCCGTGCTATGCACGGAGCTTTTAAATTTTTTAATTATATTTTATTATTAAAATTTTAAGTTGTAAATATTCTTTATTATTAAAATATTACTTTAGAAATCTCATGTATATAAATATTATCGTATTAATATGTATATAAATATTACTTTAAGATGATATAAATGTTTAATAATAATATGTTGTTCATAGGATTTGAACCTTGAAGCTATAGAAGTATTTTATATATTATAGAAAGAATATTTTTTTAGCATTACATGGTTCTCATTAATCTGTCTCAAAAACCAACTGTTGTTATTGAGTGTACCATAAAAAAGTACCAAATTACCAACCAAATATATTCTATTTCGCTTATAATACTATAGTATAGATAGATAGTATAGAAGTATAGATAGATAAATGAGTATACTGGGCCTGAGAATGTACTCAGGTAACATCCCTAAGGTTAAAAGAAGTATAGTTGTAAATTAGGGGCATTTTTGTAAATGTAATGGATAAATATTATATTCACAAAAATGTCCCTGCGGGGCCACTTGATTTATAAGTACAATTTGTTTTAACCTCAGGGGAGGTTACCTGAGGACATCCTCAGGCCCATTATTCTCTAGATAAATATATTATAAGCGAAATTCAAATATTATAAATATATTATTTTGCTTAATATATTATAAATATATATTATTTCGCTTAATGGCATGAGCATCAAAGTGATACAGGAGCTTCGATTAAGACTTTTGAAGTGTTAAAAATGGACGCTGGAAAGATGTGGATGTTTTTGTAGTGTTTGTGTTTAATGTGTTTTGAATGTTCTGTTTACATAAAACTTTTGAAGTGTTTAATTAGAGGCGTATGTTTTTTTTAATAATTAATAATAAAGATTTAATGTATTTAAAGAGAGTGCCTACCGTGTGTTTTTTTTTTGAATTTTATTAATAATAGAGATTTAATCAAACCAAAAAGTGACCAAAAAAAGAGTACCAAAAAAAGAGTACCAAAAAAGAGTGACCAAAAAAAGAGTACCAAACCAAATATACCCTATTTTGCTTATAATAGTATAGTATAGATATGCAAGAGAGCTCGATAAATGAAAATATATAGAATATTTAATTATCTATAAATAAATATTTATTCAATTATCGATAAATGAATATTTATAAAAATTGCCTAAAATATCCATTTTTTGCTCCTAACTACATGAAATACCCATATTTAAAATCACCGTCCAAATACCCACGTAATACGTCGTTGGGAGAAGCGTATCCCACGTACTGTAGCTCCTCTGTGTCTTTCTTCCTCTCCCCCGTCTCTCTCTCCGACGTTCAATCATCGATTGGGGAAAAAAATCTGGCAATAAAAACGCGATAATATTGACATAGAGTTGTAGATCATCAAGAGATGAATCTAATGGGCTATAAAATATCAATGGAAAGTTAACGGAGATGGTCGAACGGAGGAAAAATATGTTCGTCGAAAAATTGGGTTTGGGTTCGAATTGAGAATTTACAATCAGCAATAGAACTAGTTTAAGTTTGACATAGGGTTGTAGATCGTTGCAATACAAATCTATTGATGTATGTAACATCAACGTAAGCCATGAGGGAGAACAGAGAGAACAAAAGTTCGCCGGAAATTGCCAACGAAATCGCAGTGAATTGCCCAAAGTTGCTTTTCTGATACGCCTTATGGAGATTTGTATCTCTGATACGCGGGTAACTAAAGAATATCTATTGTTAATGTGTTTCTGCTGTAGACGTAAACCACAGGTTATGTGTCATGTCTCATGCCTGGGCGTAAAACACGTAAAACATCTTATGTTATATGTGTGGGCGTAACCTAGGATACTCCTTTCCCAAAGGCGTATCCCGTATGTATTTAGGGCGCGCAGCGCGAAAAATGGATATTTTGATTATGAAATAATAAAAAGTGGGTATTTAGGACACTCACCCGAATATTTATTCATTTAAACAATAATTTTATTTTACATTTTTTATGATAACGGTGTTTTAAAATTTATATTCAAATGTATCTAAAAGATAATACTTAAAAACTTAAAATTTTTATTATAATTTTTTTTCACACTCAATAATATGCATACATGCCTTATACGTATAAATTAAATATAATGTACTTAAACTATTTTAACATACTAGAAATTATTTATAAGATTGTATGGATAAAATACTTAATAGTCTAATGATATATATATATATATATATATATATATATAGGGAGGTGCTCAAATGAGACCCCTCTTATAATGAGACCCTCTCTTATAATGAGTCCCCCTCATATTTTATCTATTCTAAAAGGCCCCGCCAGGGGCACCCAGTACGAAAACGTCTTATAATTATATCCTCTATTCATTCATCAAAAAAAAAATAGAATTTTTTTTAAAAAAAAATAAAAAAAATTGTTGTCACGTCATCATTTTTTCCCAAAAAAAATATTTTTTTTATTTTTTTTTATTTTCATAAATGGATAGAGGATAGAATTATAAGATTTTTTCGTATAGGGTGCCCCTGGCGGGGCCCTCTAGAATACAAGAAATATGAGGGAGACTCATTATAAGAGAGGGTCTCATTATAAGAGGGGTCTCATTTGAGCAGCTCCCTATATATATATATATATATATATATATATGCAGATGCTCAAATGAGACCCCCCTTATTATGAGAACTGAGACTTGATCTCTGCCCTTCTTTTTTTATATCAACTTTTAATCCGATCCGTTGATTTTTAGTAACTTATATACCGGACAAAGATACACACAGGTTAATATACGTATATTCCCTCATCTCTTTCTTCTCTCTCATCTTTCTTCACTCTCATCTCTCTCACTTCTCTGCTCTCACCTCTCTGTTGTCTCTCATCTCTCATATGTTTCTCCTTTACTCTCTTCGATTTACATCTCTCTGCTCGCACCACTCTGTTGTCTCTCATCTCTTTCTCCTTTACTCTCTTCGATTTACATCAATTTTCGACTAATCTTATCTTTTGAAAGTGTTTTCATAATGATTACAGATGATTTATTGCGGATTAGCAGTAATCAAGGTAATTTTTCAACTTTTTTCAATATACTGATATTTTGTGATGAATTGATTTTCATTTTTAGCGTTTAGCTTTCAGTTTTTTTGTTTTTTATTGTTTGTTTGATGATTAACTACAATATAAGTTTTTGTTAATAATTTGTTAGTATATTGCTATTTTTTTTACAAGCTTACATATTGAAGTTTTGATGAATTGATTCTCTGAATTTTTAGTGATTCAGATTGTTTTTTAGTGATTTGTAGGTGTCCTTTTCGTTTCACATTAATTTTTTGTTTCCATGTTTTTCGTTTAGGTGTTAGCATTGGTGATTCTTCACATTTTAGGCAATTTATTGAATAGTAGTTTCTTTCGTTTAGGTGATTCATTGATTTTTTGTATTCTTTTGTATTTTATTTTTAGGCTTTGATGCACGTTGGAATACAGATAAGACAGATGATGATGATGAAACAATCATTTTAACTTGGTGTAATTTGCTATGCAGTTGTCAAGGTCATTTGTATTTTTTTTGGTGACTTGGTTTAATTTGAATTGGTTTTTTTGGTGACTTTTTTATTGTAAAAGGTGATTTGCTTTTAAATTTTAGAGTAATTTTTGTTTCAATATTAAAAAATAATTTTGTCTAATTTTCAATTCAATGTTAAATGTGATTTATGTTTTTTAATGGACAATTTGAAGATGATCTGTTTGTAATTTTGTTGGTGAGTTGGTTTAACATGAAAGTAAGTTTTTTTGGTGACTTTTCTAGAAAAAGGTGATTTGTATTTAAATTGTTAATTTTAAAATGATCTTTTTGTATTTTTTTGATAAATTCTATTCCAAAAAGTGATTTATATTTAAATGGTAACAATGTCTTTGACATTTTAAAACCCCTCTATGATGTTATTCCTTCTCCATAAAAAAATAATATGTAACCAAAAAGTCAGTTCAATCAATGAGGCTACTCTTTTGGTTCCAATCACAAGCATTTGTTTTCTTCATTTTGTCATAGGTTCGTATCGTCAGGTTTTCAGGTGGCAAACAAGGGTTGTTGTGGAATAGGTAAAGTGAAGGCTATTGTACTGTTGTGTAATCCCAAGTTCATAGGAACTTGTAAGAATGCAACTCAGTTTGTGTTTTGGGATAGTGTACATCCTTCTGAGGTTGCCAATCAGATTATTGTTGATTCATTGATAATCGGCATCAACCTAATCCGATGATCTATTGATCAAATAAGCCCATCTACTTCATTTGTACAATATACATACAGTACTTTCTATGGAGAGGATATGCAACAAATGGAAATTATTTCTTGGTTATTCATTATGACACGGCCTGGTAATATTGGTCGCAAAGTGCATATTCTTTTCCCTGTCATTTATATTGCTTCTAAATGGTTACAGAAAGCTTATAAGTGCTTTGTAGTTGATGGTTTATGTACCAGATTCGCTCGCCACAAATTTTCAGGGATGTTGAATTCTGAGCCTCTAGAATGGTTAGTGTTAGTGGGGGTTCCGGAGGTAGCGATGTTGAAGATGGAGTTTGATTAGTTTCTTAGGTACTGGTGTTTGCCAGGCTTGTGGACTCGGTGGGTGGTGTTTCTATCGGTTTGTTTTTGTTCTTATTTTGTTTGGGTTTTCTGGTAAATCAGAAACCTTGTTTAGAAGTAGAGTGTGTCTTGTTTGCTTTTGTTCCATGAGATTTTTCTTTTTAGGAGAAGTCCTCCCATGTGTTTGTACACTAAGAGTTTTCATTTTAATACATCCATATTAAATTTTAATATCTTGTCTTTTACAAGGAGCCTCCTTTTTAACACTAGCCAGCAGAATAAACTAAATTTCAGAATATGAAGTGGAAAAAAAACTAAAGAATAACATTTCAGAGATCTCCAGATGGAGGTTATTCCAACTTTTTTTTTGTTAAGTAAGGTTATTCCAACTTCTGAAAAACTATCCAAGTAATTTTTCCAATGGAAGATCAAAATAGCCAAAAAACCTCAATCATCAAACAAGGTCAGAGTGGCGTAAAAGATATCAAGTTTGTATCGAGCATAGTTGAAGATGTCGGATATACTTTAACACTTACAGAAAAATATGCCTGGTAAACAATAACCTAAGAATTTATGCTGAAAGTATCATCATAAAATATGCAAATTTACATCAAGCATTGGCATTTTGGGGCCAAAAAAAGTATACAAAACCTTTGATGACAAAATTTAACTATAGACCTATACTGCTAACTTTTCAAAAAGCCTTGAGCCAATAACAAATGATTGGGTTTCTGCTATAGTTTCTGTTATGCCCGAATCTCGGCATAGATCCTAAACAGGCTCAAACGACTATACAAGGGGCCCACCTCTCTTAATGGGCTCAACCACCTCTCTTAATGGGCTCAATTATCTACTAATGGGCTTAAATATTGAAGAAGGATCAACAAGGCGTGAGGCCCGGTCAGGGATCACCTCGCCTTTATCTCATCATATTATTTGAAGACAATCTCTCGAAGACATGATCCCGCCCTAGGGGTCACCTCACTATGACCTCCTGCTACTACTCAAGGCGTCTCACGCTAGGCCTCTGCGCCACTCACGCTAGGCCTCTGCGCCTCTCACGCTAGGCCTCTGCGCCTCTAACGCCGCTCATCCTCGAGGTCGCATCTACCGGGGTCGCAACCCGGCGATCGCTATCTCACTCTTTTCTGGAAGGCTCATGGCCTGACCCCTCGAGGTCGCATGAGTAGCTGGACACTAGGGTTCGCTTCGCATGGCCAGATCCCTCGAGGTCGCATGCAAGGCCCTTGTTACTTCTCTACTAACCAACTCTATCCGTGCGAGACCATAGGCTTCCTCCTTTTGGGCCATGGATCATGGATAGGGTTGATGACTCACTGTCACGTCAGCCCTAAACGAGTGGGCTTGGACTATGGCTTATCTCTTAAAACCCTAGCCCGCCTAGGTAACTTCTTCTCCAAGAACTACGTATGGCTTGATCCCTATAAATAGGGTACGTAGGCACCTTGTTTGGATACGCCTCAGTTCACCCCTGACTATCTATCAACAAGATCAGCCACAAAAAAACACCAATCTCCTCCCGTGTTCTTAGCAAAATATCCGTATTTTGCTCCGTGATTCCAGCAACCTCCAATTTCGTGTTGTAACGAAATTCTCCCTACAACAATTGGCGCTAGAAGGAGGGGAGTCATTAATTAGGGAGAACGATGACTAACTCGAACAAGAACAACGGAGAGGCGAACAACGGAGAGGCCGAGGTCGGGCTAGCGTGAGAGGCCGAGGCCGGGCTAGCGTGAGAGGCCGAGGCCGGGCTAGCGTGAGAGGCCGAGGCCGGGCTAGCATATCGAGACCCCCAGGAGCGACCCCATAGGAGCGAGGTCATGCTTGCACCTAGCGTAGCGAGGCCATGCTTGCACCTAGCATAGCGAGGCCATGCTTGCACCTAGCATAGCGAGGCCCCACCTAGCGCTGTGAGGCCGCATTCGAGAAGGATAAGCGACGTCACTATGAGTGAGGCCAAAGTAGGGGTCAAGGTTCGGAATGACCCCCATCTCTTTGTTGAGAGCGTGAGCGGTCCAATCGTCACGAAGACAGACCCCCCCTCTCTTCGTAGAGAGCGCGAGCGGTCCCATCATCGCGACGAGAGACCCCCTCTCCTCGTTGAGAGTATGAGCGGTCCCATAAGTACGAGCCCGACCCCGAGATTGTAAGAAGAAGGATTGTAAGGAGGATCAAGAGGAGTCAAGCTCGAGAAGCTCACTACTGACAAGAAGGATAAGTGATAGAGGCCAAGGCAAGGGTCAAGGTTCTAAATGACCTCCATCTCCTCATCGAGATCGTGAGCGGTCCCATCGTCATGATGACAGAGCCCCTCTCCTTGTGGAGATCGTGAGTGGTCCTATCGTCGTGACGACAGACCCCCATCTCCTCGTCGAGATCGTGAGGCCCCTATATGATGAAGCTAATGAGGCCCCTATATGGTGTGGATATCGAGATCGTGAGATGCTTCTTCTTGGTGAAATACCTCTACGTCGAGGAGAGGGGGTACGCCCCCGATCCTTGGGGTAAGGGGGGACGCCCCCGACCCTTGCCGACAATGAGGAGGTCCTCGATTAACTCAAAACACTGGGAAGAGCAAGCAATAAATAAGGAGGCTGAAAACGAGGCTCTCATTGGCCTCAAGCTCATACTAGAGATGAAGGAAGATAAGCCAAAGTATTTGAAAAATAAAATGAGCTCAAGACCTCAATATCTACATTCTTGTTCAACATAGGGAAGCATGTTATGACATTAAAGAAGCTAAGTGCTCTTGCTTAGCGTGATGAGGCCAAGTGCCCCGGGATAGCGGTGATGAGTTCAAGTACCTTGGGACAACAGTGAAGAGTACAAGTACTTTGGGATAACGTTAAAGAAGTCAAGTACAAGTGCTCTGGGATAGCGTTGGAGAGCCCAAATGCCTTGGGACAACATTGATGAGGCCAAGTATCCCGGGATAGCGTGATGAGGCCAAGTGCCCTGGGATAGCGTGTGATGAGGCCAAGTGCTTCGAGATAGCGTAATGAGGCCAAGTGCCCCCGGATAGCGTTGATGAGGCCAAGTGCCTTGGGACAACAGTGAAGAGTACAAGTGCTCTGGGATAGCGTTGAAGGAGTCAAGTATGCTTATAGCGGGATCACATCAAATTCCTTTCATTACAAATGGTGTCAACTCAAAATAATACAAGAAGATTGCTGAAACACTTTGATTCCTCATCACATCTATAATGATAATGAGGACTCGGGGGTAGTGACATTACATAAACACCTCTTCTAGCAGGGCATTTGAAAATTTTCAAGACAAGGCCAGCACCTAGCGTTGCGAGGCCACACCTAGTGTTGCAAGGCCGCACCTAGCGTTGTGAGGCATCACCTAGAATTGCGAGGCTGCACCTAGCGTTGTGAGGCCGCAAGCCCGATATCTTACAATGCAAGGCCACTTTACCTCATTGGTGATGATGGGTCAATCCGTAAGTCTAAAAAATGTGGAGCTATCTCTAGGCATGTGTTAAAGTCAGTCTATAAGCAAATAAGAGCATATGAAGACTCAATTAGCTATCCCAAAGCACTTGGGAAAATTCAAAATTACTAGTTTTCAAAGATGCAAGGCCCACCAGCTACATATGCGAGGTGGGGCTAGAGCCGGCAATATGGATTATGCGAGGCAAAGGAGGAGTACTTTGTGTTCATATGCGAGATGGGTCATCAAACAAGGACGGAGCCGGGGCCGGGATCGAGCTCGTTACTCCAGAGGGTCATAGGTTGAGAAGTGCGAGCCACTAAGGGAGTCCTCTCATTATATTAGAAAGAGAAGACCTCTCCACATATGGGGCTATGGGGAGTCCTCTCAACTTATGAGGAGTCCTCAACATAAAGGGAGTCTTTTCATCATATAAGGAGTCTTCTCATCATAATAACAAGGAGTAAGATCGGAGGAGAGTCCTCTCGTCATATTCTAGGAAGAGCTTGAAGACACAAGTGAAATCATGAGCTCATATATCAGCTAAACAGAAGACATATTTAACAATTTATGACCGCGAGGCCCTATGAGGTCGCCTCTCAAGATCCCTGCAGGACCATATTGTGCTTGGAAGAACCCTTCGAGGTCACCATCACTAACATACACATGGCTTCGCATCAACTGGAAGGCGTCACTTTACTTGATTCCACATTGCATTCATAATGGCAATATGGAATCGGGGGGTAGTTGTTATGCCCGAATCTCGGCATAGATCCTAAACAGGCTCAAACGACTATACAAGGGGCCCACCTCTCTTAATGGGCTCAACCACCACTCTTAATGGGCTCAATTATCTACTAATGGGCTTAAATATTGAAGAAAGATCAACAAGGCGTGAGGCCCTGTCAGGGATCACCTCGCCTTTATCTCATCATATTATTTGAAGACAATCTCTCGAAGACATGATCCCGCCCTAGGGGTCGCCTCACTATGACCTCCTGTTACTACTCAAGGCGTCTCACGCTAGGCCTCTGCGCCTCTCATGCTAGGCCTCTGCGCCTCTCACGCTAGGCCTCTGCGCCTCTCACGCTAGGCCTCTGCGCCTCTAACGCCGCTCATCCTCGAGGCCGCATCTACCGGGGTCGCAACCCGGGGATCGCTATCTCACTCTTTTCTGGAAGGCTCATGGCCTGACCCCTCGAGGTCGCTTGAGTAGCTGGACACTAGGGTTCGCTTCGCATGGCCAGATCCCTCGAGGTCGCATGCAAGGCCCTTGTTACTTCTCTACTAGCCAACTCTATCCGTGCGAGACCATAGGCTTCCTCCTTTTGGGCCATGGATCATGGATAGGGTTGATGACTCACTGCCACGTCAGCCCTAAACGAGTGGGCTTGAACTATGGCTTATCTCTTAAAACCCTAGCCCGCCTACGTAACTTCTTCTCCAAGAACTACGTATGGCTTGATCCCTATAAATAGGGTACGTAGGCACCTTGTTTGGATACGCCTCAGCTCACCCCTGACTATCTATCAACAAGATTAGCCACAAACAAACACCAATCTCCTCCCGTGTTCTTCGTGTTCTTAGCAAAATATCCGTATTTTGCTCCGTGATTCCAGCAACCTCCAATTTCGTGTTGTAACGAAATTCTACCTACAACAGTTTCTAATAAAGTGATGGTACAACTGGTGTTGTTGTTGGGGGATTAAAGAAAAGAACCAATTACTACTGTAGGCATTCCACGATATTCAGAAACCTCTGGGCAAAGTACACAAAGGGTCTTCAGAGGGGGAGCCACCATTTGTGATGGATAATCCTAGTGAGTACCCAAGGGCTCTTGCCATAGGAACTGCAACAGCATTGCCCACTTGAATTTACCTAAATAGAAATTTTAAGATATTTAGAAATGACAATGATTTCAAATATTTGAGTGCAAAAAACTTTGAATACCTTTCCATAACGGGGACAAAAAGTTTAAAATAATCGGGAAATCCTTGAAGCCTAGAATTCTCACGAATTGTGAGTACTCTGTTTTGTTCGGGATGGATTATAATTTATAATCTATAATTTTTTTATTATAAAAGGTGACTTTAACACACTATATATGAATAATCACTATATAAGCGCAATTTAAAAGTCACCTTTTATAATCACAAATCACTATTTTACATCACTTTTAAAAAGCATTGGATAATCAAAAGTCACCTTTTATAATAAAAATTCACTGTTTTTTCACTATACTATATATTCACAACTCACAAGTCATCTTGGATAATAACAAATCACTGTTTTATCACTACTTATAATATATTCAGAAATCACAAATTACTATTTAGTCACATATCAAAAATTACAAGTCACTTATTATATTCACCAATCACTGTTTTACATCACTTTTTAAAAAGCACAGGATAATCACAACTCACAAGTCACCTTTTATAATAAGAAATCACTATTTTATCACTACATTATATATTCACAACTCACAAGTCACCTTTTATAATAAGAAATTACTGTTTTATCACTACTAATATATTCACAAAAGACAAAATACTATTAGTCACATGTCACAAATTGCAAGTCACTTATTACTACAAAATTTAAAAAATTTACATTATCTAAAAATATGTATTACTACAAACGCAAATCACCAGTTTATATCACTAAATTACCAAACAAAAGTATTACAAGTTTACAATTATAATTCTCTTAATAAATAAATCTCACTCATAATGAAATACACGTGCATCAACTGGAATAAAAAAATTAGGCATTGACGATATTCGCTTTATAAGAATGAAGTACCACATTATTTAAAGATACATATCACTACAAAGGCAAATAACCATTTAATATCTTTGAATCAACAATAAAAAACAGAAGTATTACAAGTTTACTATTACAATTTCCTTAGCAAATAGATCTCATTATTAAAGAAAATCACTTTTTTAACAACTAAATCACTAAAAAAATTATCATAAGGCCGGGGTTCCATATTATCAAAAAAATTATGTTATTGTGAAGATAAATCACCATTTTTCATTACTAAATCATCAAAACATATCTTTCATGAACAAATAAATCCCACTTTAAAACATATCACCGTTTTTACAACTAAATCACCAAAAAACGTTTTGGGAGAGTACCATATTATTTTTAAAAAAAATATCTGCACTATAAAGACAAATTACTATTTTATATCACTGAATTACCAAAATTAGTGTGTAACACAAACCTATCGTTACATCTTCAATGAACAAATACGTTGATTAGTAAAACTATTTTAATTAATATTATCCTAATTAAATCACTTTAAAAAGAATTGTATCAGTAATATATGTTTATTTTAAAATTCAAGCATATATGAATCCACGTACTTAGAATGTTGTGGTTTTTATCCAAAAATCATAGAATCTATACAAAAATCGTGTATCTATCTATCTTTGCACAGATTGTTTGAATCACGTGTTGATATAGTTGATTTTGTTAATGATCCAGTAATCATAGTACGTGAATTAATTATCTCAATTTCGATTAAAGATAATGAAAATACCTGATTTTTTGGTGATTGACATCTTCTAAATCTCTGCAATCCAAATTTGGGGAAAGATATTGGATGTTATAATGATATTATCTTAATATATAGTTTCGAATCGGAGGTTTCTAACTGTTAATGGAGTTTTTTAAAGGTCTCGAATAGTGATTTAGGGTTCAGAATGCAAAAGTGAAGAACGGGGGTATTGTTCACTGTTCGGCGTGAATCCATGACTGTTCTTTTTACAAGTTGTAATTTATAACTATCCCTCAGATTTAATTTAATTACAAAACTGCCATTGAGGGTCTCAATTCTCATTATAACAGGGTCTCGTTAGAGTAGCTCCCTATATATATGTATAGGCTTTTGCTCAAATACAAACCAATCCTTAAATACAAACTACAAACTAACACTAAATTAATTATATTTCATCTATTCTAAGTTTCCCGCCAAGGGTACCTTCACGAAAGATGCTTAAAATAATTGGCTCTATCCAACAAAAAAAAAAATCTTGCCGTGGAAATGCGAAGCATTTAAGACAGTAAACGGATGAGTTAGGTAGTCATGAGGGCTGAAGGCCCTCGACACATCCGTCAATCGTCTATTGACTTTACCATTGATTGCCATTCCTTACAACTTTAGAATGATAAAGGCGCGAAGCGCCGTACAAGAAGGTGCGAAGCACCGTTAACCAGTGAAATCCACTGCCACGTCATCACGTGAACAGTGATTTTTTTTTTTTGGTTGGATAGAGCCAAGTATTTTAAGCATTTTTTGTATCGGGGTACACCTAGTTTGATCATTAGATTAGCATGAAATGTTGGATTAGTGTTTAGTTTTTAGTTTGTAGTTAATTTTAGTTTGTAGTGGAGTAGGACCCTATATATATATAGGCTAGCGTTCAAATAGAAACCAACCTTAGAATAGAAACTAGAAACCTACACTAAATAAATTATATTTCATTTATTTTAATGGTCCCGCCAGGGGCACCTTCACAAAAAGTGTTTAAAATTATTGGCTCCATCCAGCAAAAAAAAAAAAAAAAAACTGTCCACGCTGACGTCACTGCCACGTCAGCAGTGAACAGTAATTTTTTTTTTTTCTGGATGGAGCCTAGAATATTATGAACTTTTTGTATTGGGGTCCCCCTAGTTTGGTCATTAGATTAGCTTTAAATATTAGATTAGGGTTTAGTTTCTAGTTTCTATTTTAATTTGGTTTCTATTTGAGTAAGATCCTAATAGGCTTTTGCTCAAATACAAACCAATCCTTAAATACAAACTACAAACTAACATAAAATATTTTGTATTTCATTCATTTTAATGGCCCCGCCAGGGGCACCTTTACAAAAAGTGTCTAAAATTCTTGGCTCCATTCAGCAAAAAAAAAAAAAATAACTGTTCACTGCTGACGTCACTGCCACGTCAGCAGTGAACAGTGATTTTTTTTTTTTGCTGAATGGAGCCAAGAATTTTAGACACTTTTTGTATTGGGGTACCCCTAGTTTGATCATTATATTAGCTTGAAATGTTGAATTAATGTTTAGTTTTTAGTTTGTAGTTAATTTTAGTTTGTAGTGGAGTAGGACCCTATATATATATATATGGAGCTATTCTAGTGAGAACCTCTTAGAATGAGAACTTAGTCCCTAAAGTAAATTATCAAAATACACCCCCAAAATCACAAAAATACAAACACCATCACCACCCAAACCCCCCCACCCCCCCCCCACTCCACCCCACCCCCACCCCCTCACGTCACCAACCCACCTCACCCCACCCCACCCCACCCCACCCCACCCGAAATCAGTAAAATACACCCCCAAAATCACAAAAATACAAACACCACCACCCCAACCACCCACCACCCCACCCCACCCCCCCACCACCCACCCCACCCCACCCCACCCACCCACCCACCCACCCCAACCCAAATCAGTAAAATACACCCCCAAAATCACAAAAATACAAACACCACCACCAGCCACCCCACCTCACCCCCACCACTCCACCCACCCCTCATCCACCACACCTCACCCACCACACCCCCCACCCATCCCCCACCCACCCCCCACCCACCACCCACCCCCACCCCCACCCCCCACCCCCCATCCCACCTCACCCACCCCCGACCTACCCACCCCCCACCCACAACACCACACCTCACCCACCCCCCACACCTCACCCACCCACCCCCCACCCCACCCCACTTGGAATCAGTACACCCCCAAAATCACTAAAATACAAACACCACCACCCCGACCACCCCACCTCACCCCACCTGAAATCAGTAAAATACTCCCCCAAAATCACTAAAATACAAACACCACCATCACCCCACCTGAAACCAGTAAAATACACCCCCCAAAATCACTAAAATACAAACTCTTTCGCGTTTAAAAATCAAATCCAAATCCAAATCCAAATCCAAAAAATCGGGTTCGGTAAAATCCAATCGGGTCGAATTGGATCGGGTATCCGTCGGATCGGTTTTTTTTCCCATCCCTAATTTGACATGGTTGAATAAAAAATGAATTTGAGTCGATGGATAATAAAAATGGGATGGAGGGAATAGTAATTATAACTATTTTATGTGCTCCTTTTGCTCTTGATTGACTTTTAATATATAGTAATATATATAAGGAGATAAAGATATAGATATGAGAAAAAAAGAACTTAAATATATCTCAGGTAATTTTCCTGAGATATGAAATACATATAACTTTTGATATGCGTAATCTTTTTAGATATTATTTTGATATGCATAATTTTTAAAATATCAAGTGTTATTATTCAATATCTTAGAAAAGTTATCTGAGATATATATATCAGGTTCCCTATTTTCTATTGATATTCACATTTATAGAAAATCTAGGAAACTTGAAAAATAAAGATGTGATATTATTTTATTTAATTCTAGTAAAAAAAAATATGTAAGTTTATATATTATATTACCTTAGATTATTTATATAAGACTTAATTGCAGGTAGTGTTTAAAAAGCGCATTAAGCGGTCGTCTAAGAGGACACCTAAGCGGAAAAAGCGATTCGATGTCATACTAAGCGGGTAATTAAACGTTTTGGAAAATTAAGCGGTTGATATGGGCTAAAAATAAGCCCTAAAGACACATTTAATGTGGCATTAATTAAACCTAGAATGGTCCAAACGTGGGGCCCACCAGATGGGCCCAAACCCTAATTATAATATTAATTTCGTAATTAATATTAAGGGTAGTAAAACAGCTCAGCAAATAAGAGTCAAACAAGAATATGATTCTTGCCTGACTTAGCCTCCAAGATACATACTTCACCATGGAAACTGATTCATACATGGAAGGAGACTAGAACCTTCTTCTAGTCGGTGACTTGCCCACCAAGTCACCTAACCCTACTATGATTTTAGGGCTTCTCAGCCTATATAAAGGGTCTGACCCCTCATCTCAGAACTACGTTTTCTTGGCTTGATTCTCTAATACAGAGATACGTAGGCATTCTGTGAGGACCGTTTAGTCTCGAACGCAGAAGCAGCCATTAAAGCACGAAGCTCCCGAACCCTAGCCGTCATAATCATAACCTACTTTTTATTCCACAACATTTGGCGCCGTCTGTGGGAAGAGAACATCAACCATGGTTAACACACGAAGGACACCAGCAATTACAGAGCCAATCGCAACCGAGGCTCTACCTCTTAGCTCTGCTCCGCCCCTCACTGAACAAGTACCTCCAACATCCGGGACTATCATTCCGTATCAAGTTTCTCAACCCCTAGGGACGACTTCCCATGTTGAGAGTACGCTACCTCCGATCGTCCACACAAATCCAGGGACTAACCCCCTCCAGGTGGGGATTTCTTCCTTGATTGTAGACCCCAACAACCCTCCACGAGGGGTTCAGATCCACACTACGGATCTCCCCATAAGCACCAATCCGATGTACGGGCTGCCTAACTACCCTCCTACCCAAGGAGCTGGATCAAGTGGTCATGCCCTGTATATTCGAGATCGAGATTATCACGATTTTTCTGGTCCTTATACGGATGAGTCATCTTCTGACGATGATTACGAACGTGATGAAGCTCCAAGGAGGCGACGTGCAAGTAAAGAACCTCGAGGAAGAACTCAAACTACTCACGATGGACTCCCTTCAACAACTATTGAGAGGATTAAGGCTTATGAAGCCGAGATCTTAAGATTAAAGAAGGATATGGCAAGAGAACAAGCCAGATCAAATCAGACTTTACCAACATCAGGACCGATTCCCTTTATAGATCTGGAGAGGCCTTCAAGAAGGCAAAGAAGGGCTACCGCCCCAATTGGAAGAACAACGAGGGTGGAAACCCCCAAGAGCAACCCCAAGGATCTGATGCCACTTGGGGATCCTGATGATCCCACACCCCCGTTTACGGAGGAGGTGATGAATGCTCGTATCTCAAAGAAGTTTAAGATGCCAACAATTAAAGCTTATGATGGAATGGGAGATCCTGCAAACCACGTTAGAACATTCTCAAAGGCTCTGTTGTTGCAGCCTGCAAGTGACGCTTTGAAGTGTAGGGCATTCCTTCAAACTCTATCAGGTATGGCTCAAAGATGGTATAGTCGGCTTCTTACAAACTCGATTGGTTCCTTTAAGGAGTTGAGTGCTGCTTTCATTAGTCAGTTTATCAGCGGAAGAACGCATGAGAAAAGTTCTGCATCTCTTATGTATGTGGTACAAGGGAAGAACGAAAGTCTGAGAGACTATCTTAAGAGGTTCACCAAGGAGACTCTGAACATCACTGATCTGGATAATAAGGTTGCAATGGTAGCCTTGGAGCATGGTACCACCGACCTATACTTTAAGAGATCATTGGCCAAGCATCCCCCTGAGAATATGGTTGATCTCCAGCGAAGGGCTGATAAGTACATCAAGGCCGAGGATAGCACGAAGAAGGAAGTCACGTTAGGCAATGGTCGGGGGAACAATGATACAAAAAAGCGCAAGCAAGAGCAGGAGTACGATGCTAGGGACAAGTATCCCCGAACTAGCAAAGACTCTGATTCGCCGCCAAAAAAGAGTTTGGGACCAAGGTTCTCTGACTATGCAAGGTTAAATGCTCCTAGAAGTCAAATCTTGTTGGAGATCGAGAAGGATAAGGACTTCCGATGGCCGAAGCCACTCAGGGGAGACCCCGCAAAGAGGAACAAGGATCAATATTGTCGGTTCCACCGAGATGTGGGGCATGATACAGATGATTGTAGGCAGTTAAAGGATGAGATCGAATTTTTGATCCGCAAAGGAAAATTGAGTAACTTCACCAAGGGTGAAGATCGTGGAACCCAAAGAAGGGACTACGATCGGAGAAACAATGATAGAAGGGATAATGATTGTGACCGCAACACACAGCCCCGAGGGCCATTTATCAACATGATTTGGGGAGGCCCGACAGCGGCCGGTACAACTCGAAACTCTCGAAAGGCATACGCCAGGGAGGTGATGCACATCGTGGGAGAGGCCCCGAAGCGTGATAGAACTGAAATCGTAATTGGTTTTGATGATTCTGATCTTGAAGGGGTGAAATTCCCCCATGATGACCCGTTAGTTATAACCCCTGTGATTGGGAACTCGGAGGTAAAGCGAGTCTTGATAGACAATGGAGCTTCTGTTGACATTCTGTTTCATGATGCTTTTGTGAAGATGGGATATACCGATTCTCAGCTGACTCCGACCAACATGCCCATCTACGGATTCAATGGGGTTGAGTCCAAGGTGGAGGGTACTATCCAGTTACCCATGACAATCGGGCAGGAACCTAAGGAAGCTACTCAAATGCTGAATTTTCTGGTAATTAAGGCAGCCTCGACTTATAACGCAATCCTGGGAAGGACTCTGGTCTTCATGCGTTTAAGGCTGTTGCCTCAACATATCACATGAAGGTTAAGTTTCCAACCCGAAATGGGGTCGGAGAACAAAAAGGCGACCAGAAGATGGCAAGAAGTTGTTATGTATCCGCCCTAAGAGCTGATGGAGTCGGGGGGAAGGTACTCCCGATTGAAGACATGGATGTCCGTAGTGATGATGAACACCGAGGGAAGCCAGTAGAGGATTTAATACCCGTTCCTCTGGAGCTGGGCGACTCTGAAAAAGTTACATACATAGGAGAATCTCTGAAGGAACCCCTGAAGGGAGAATTTACAGCATTCTTGTAAGAGAATAGCGATGTGTTTGCTTGGACAGCAGCGGACATGCCAGGGATTGACCCCCAACTTATAACTCACAGATTGAACGTCGATCCTGCACGAAAGAAGATAAAGCAGAAAAAGAGGAATTTTGCTCCTGAAAGGCAAGAGGCCATTAAGCAAGAAGTTGACAAACTATTGGAAGCTGGGTTTATTGAAGAAATTCAATTCCCCGAATGGTTAGCTAACCCTGTGATGGTTAAGAAGGCGAATGGAAAGTGGAGGATGTGTATAGACTTCACTGATCTGAATGATGCATGTCCAAAAGATTGTTTTCCTCTGCCTAGGATTGATATGTTGATAGATGCCACAGCTGGACATGAAATGTTGAGTTTCATGGATGGTTTCAGTGGTTACAATCAAATTAAAATGCACAAGGATGACGTCCCAAAGGTATCTTTCATTACTGATTTTGGTGTTTTCTGTTATCTTGTTATGGATTTTGGTCTCAAGAATGCAGGAGCTACTTATCAACGATTGGTGAATAAGATATTCGCTCATCTAATTGGAAAAACCATGGAGGTCTATGTTGATGACATGTTAGTCAAGAGCCTACTCAAGGCTGACCATATTGAGCACCTCAGAGAGGCATTCGAAGTGCTGAGGCACCACAAGATGATGTTGAATCCAGCAAAGTGTGCTTTTGGTGTTGGATCGGGAAAATTTTTGGGGCTGATGGTTTCCAAGAGAGGCATAGAGGCCAACCCGGACAAGATTAAGGCTATTCTGGATATGGAGCCACCCCGCTCAATACGAGATGTACAGAAATTAACTGGCCGAGTTGCGGCCCTAGGGAGATTCATCTCCAAATCTGGTGACAAATGCTTGCCTTTCTTTCAGGCATTAAAGAAGGTGAAAAATTTTGAGTGGACCACAGAGAGCCAAGAGGCCTTTGAGCAGTTGAAGAAATACATGGCTGAAGCCCCGTTGTTGGCCAAACCTAGTCCTGGGGAGATTCTTTACTTATACCTGGCGGTATCCGAACAGGCATTGAGTGTTGTTCTTGTCAAAGAAGAAAAGAAAGTTCAGAAACCCATCTACTACGTGAGTGAGGTGCTACATGGGGCGGAGTTGAATTACTCTCCCATCGAGAAGTTTGCATTGGCATTGACTACTGCCTCAAGGAAATTGAGACCGTACTTCCAGGCTCACAAAATCGAAGTCTTGACAGATCAACAATTGAGAAGCATATTGCACAGCCCGAAAGCAAGTGGAAGATTGATCAAATGGGCCATAGAGCTTGGAGAGTTTGATATCAAGTATAAGCCTCGGACAGCCATTAAGGCTCAGGCATTGGCTGACTTCGTGGTTGAATGCACCATTGACAACCAAGAAGTCGGGGGGCAGGAGATGATAACCACCCCTGAGAACGAAGATAAAAATGAAGAACTGATAGCTGACCAGAAAGAATATTGGGTGCTCTATTTTGATGGAGCATCAAAAACAAAATCTAGTGGTGCAGGTTTGGTTTTGCAAAGCCCCGATGGGTTCACAGTTGAATATGCTTTGAAGTTGGACTTTCCGACAACCAACAATGAAGCTGAGTATGAGGCATTAATAGCCGGACTGGGATTGGCCAGAGTCATGAGGGTCAAGAACCTCAAAGTGTGTGGAGATTCAAGACTGGTAGTCTCTCAAGTGAATGGTGAATTTGAGGCCAAGGATGATACTATGGCGAAATATTTACGAGTTGTGAAAGCTGTCATGACTCAATTTGACGAGTGCTATATAGAGCACATCCCAAGAGAAGAGAACGTTAAGGCCGATGCCCTCTCTAAGTTCGCTTCTTCTGAGATAGAGAATTACGCAGGAAGTGTTTACTTCCAGGTATTGAAGGCCCCGACCATCAACTCTAAGTTGGTAGCACCGATCGACGTTGGAAGTTGTTGGATAGATCCTATTAAAGCTCATTTGGAAATCGGATGGCTCCCTGACAATGCCTTGGAGGCACGAAAATTGGCAGTTAGGGCATTGAGATATGCCCTGATCGAAGGCATCTTATGCAAGAGATCGTTTGTCGTTCCCTACTTGAAGTGCTTAAGGCCCCAAGAGGCAAGAGAAGCATTGGAAGAAGTTCATGAAGGGATCTGTGGGCAACACTTGGGGGGCAGAGCCCTAGCCCACAAGATTACCCGCCTGGGATTCTATTGGCCGGAGATGTTGGCAGATGCCCAGGATTATGTCAAGAAGTGTGACAGATGTCAAAAACACGCCCCTGTTGTAAGGCAACCGCCTGAAAGGTTAACCTCAATCAGCTCTCCCATTCCGTTTGCAATGTGGGGGATGGACATTCTTGGCCCTTTCCCTATGGCTTCAGCACAAAGGAAGTTTCTGATTGTCGCCATTGACTACTTCACTAAGTGGATTGAGGCTAAGCCTTTAGCCAAGATAACCACCAAGCAAGTTTCCCAGTTCTTTTGGGAGAACATAATTTGTAGGTATGGAATCCCGCGAATCCTTGTGACGGATAATGAGACACAGTTTAACAATGAGGAATTCAAGAAGTATTGTGAGGAGAACGCTATTGAGCTTCGTTTTACCTCAGTGGCACATCCGCAAGCAAATGGACAGGCCGAGGTGGCCAATCGAATCATCCTGGACGGATTAAAGAAAAGGGTCGAACGCTCGAGGAATACTTGGGTGGATGAGTTGCTGCCTATACTCTGGGCGTATCGCACCACCTGTAAGGTGACAACAGGAGCAACCCCGTTTTTGCTAGCTTATGGAGCTGAGGCAGTTGTACCACTAGAAATCATGCATGCATCACCTCGAGTTGAGGCATTTGAACCTGAGATTAATGAAGAAGGCATGAGACTCGCCCTAGATCTGATTGATGAAGTCAGGGACGAGGCAAACGCCAGAAATGCGGAGCATCAAAAGAAAGCATCCTTCTATTACAACCACAGGGTTAAGGAGAGGTTCTTTCAGCAAGGTGACTTGGTTCTTAGAAAGATCGAGGCTTCTGGAGTTGGCCAGAAGGGAAAACTAGCCCCAAACTGGGAAGGGCCGTATCGAGTTAGGAAGACATTGGGACGAGGATCATATAAGTTGGAGACCTTGGACGGGGTTGAGGTGCCCCGTACTTGGCATGCCTTGAACCTCAAGATTTATTATATTTAAGCTGCCTCTACAATGATGTAGCTTTTTATTTATCTAGTAGGAGAAGTAGAAATAAGGTTCGATGAAACCATTCCAGGGATTGATTCCCCGAGTAGGACAATAATAAGCTATGTAAGGGTTGAACCCATTTGAGTTATTAATGCAAAGTTTGTTTTCCATTCTGAAAAGTCTATGTTTTGTTTAAGTACCTAGCACCTGCTGAGTGCAAATCTAGAAAGATCAAGTACCGAAAAATAAATGAACATACGAATGAAAGAAACGAGTGCATAAATAAAGACCCCGAAGGGCCGATAGTTAAGTTACAACAACCAAATAAGAGTTAAGTCCCGAAGGACATTGATTAAAAGCTGATAAAAAGCCACATGCGGCTAGATAGGGCCGTGCAAGGCCATAGGGGGAACCCATCCTACTTAGCTGGAGACTCTTCCTCGCTGCTCTCCTCGCCCGACTCCTCCTCATCTGAATCCTCTTCCTCGCCTGAACCTTCATCTGAAGTCTCTTCCTCGGCGCCGCCTTGATCAACAACCACCATGGGCTGAGCGGTAGTCTCCACATCTTCGGTTTCCTCCTCCCCGGAAGATGAGGTCGAACTGTCTTCATTTCGGATCATCCTCTTGCCCGGGATCTGTTAGGTCCGTTAAGATTGTAGAAGGGGGGTTGAATACAATCTTTATCTTTTTATCGAAATTTGTCCGTTAAATAAAATTTAGTTTAGACAAATTTGAGCGGAATTAATTGAAACAAAATTCAAGTTAAATATAACGATATATTAAACTTGATGGTTGTTACAAAATCAGTACAGAGTATTATCACGTTAATAAAAACTAATTAGAAAATTCGACATGAACTTTTCTAATTTAGTTAATAAAAATCGAGATAAGAACTAGGAAACTTAATTCGCTAGTAATACAAGAGTCACAAATAATTAAGTTCTATTGGATCAAATATTACAAATGAGTTGAACTTGATTTTCTGTGAATTAATTGAGATGGTTAGTGGCTTTAAAGATGAGAGAGATGTAATGTTTTGGCTTCTGTCTTTAAAACTTTTGTCTCGTGTGTGTTGAGTGAACTGCCTTATGTCTCTTTTATGGAGATGATGTTTAAAATATCTTCTGTCTATTTTAACACTTAAACAGACTATCCACAGACTGTCTAATGGCTTGCAGACTATCCAGGGGACAAATAGACTACCGGTGTGACTATCTGACTTGTTGCAGACTACCGGTGTGACTATCCTTTCTCTTGCAGACTACCGGTGTGACTATCCATTCTCTTGCAGACTACCGGTGTGACTATCTGTCTTGGCAGACTACCCAATTCTTTCTCCAGACTATCAGAATGACTATCCTGATAGTCTTTAATACATGATTTTTCTGGCAGACTACCATGCAGACTTCCTGGTAGACAATTCCTTAGCAGACTATTAAACTGGATAGAGTATGCTGAGCAGACTATCTCCTAGACTATCTTAGATAGTCTTTTAATAATTAAACCATAGTCTAAAAACACTTCTAATAGTCTTTTAGCAATCTATATTAATTCTAAATTAATTAATTCAATAATTAACTTAATAAATAAATTAATTCTTGAAGAATTAATTTATTAATTAAGTTAACTAAATACTTTAAATTAATTAATAGAGAATTAACATAATTCATTTGATAGTCTAACCTTCACTTTTAAACCACTGAAATAAATAAAGAACCTCCACTGAATATTTGTTGACGCTCGATGCACGGTCTGGTTCATGAACGACTAACTTCAACTTCTGTTCTTCATTTTGACTTTAAGTTGTGGTCAATTTTTTCTCTCAACTTTCTTTAAATATTCTGTACTGATACTGTCTCTTGTCACTTGTAGAAATCTCTGTCCTTTAGAATTAAATCCATGACTTTGAATACCACACTGAGGCTTGATCAGTAGACTGAACTTCTTCCAGTGTAAAATATCAAAACTATAGATTGACTTGTAGATTTGTTTCTTCTGATAGATAGCATCTTCTGAGATTCCTGTGACAGTTAATGTTATTTACTTATTACAATCTACTTTAAGTTGAGTTGGATCCTCGAACTACAAATAGGCTGAGTCATACGCCTTTCAATCTCCCCCCTATTTGTTTGTTATAAATTAACAAGCAAATTCCTAGAGGATAACTCAACTAACTCAACTTAAACTAGTAAATGATAAAACATTAATAGCAAGTAAATAATGAAAAAGTTCTGGTATTTATAACAATTTCCAGATTCAAACATAAAGATAAATACAAGATAGATGATCCTCTAGCCTGATCATATTAAACATTATCCTATCTTGATCTATCTAACTCTAAAGATATTACATGTAGAGCTGTTCTTCATTTCTGACTGTCTTCCTTCCTTGTTTCTCCTTCTTCTGGATCATCCATTTCTGGCAGATTTTTGTGCAATTCTGCATCAACTAGCAACTCTTTTCTTGATGAGAATCCTGTAGGACGAACAAGAGGAATTCCAAGTGCCTTTCTCAATTGACCTTTGAACTTCTCATAATCCTTAAGAAATTTGACCTCTGCATAGGATTTAATGCGATCAGCAATTTCTAACTTCTCTTTAGTAGAAAATCCTTGATTTCTCAGAACATATTCAATATAGACCAACTGCCTGGCAGAGTGTGTGAACAATTCCTCATTCTCAAGATTGATTGTATGAAGCACCTCACCTTTAAGGAATTTCAATTGTCTAGGCAATTTAACTATTTCTGGACCAGCTCTTTCAGCAAACTCTTTGAATTTTTCATGAAGTAGTACACCCAACTCAGAAGAAGTTCTTACCTTTGGCCTAAGAACCCAGATTTCTATCAATGATTTGTCATAGAAGAACTGAATTGACACTCTTTGTGTTCCAAACTCATGACAATCAACAAATATTAAGAACTCATCTGTTTTCGTTTCACCTGCAGTTGTTATTCTCACAACTTCTGTTCTTAGGGCTCTCATGTACATCTCGTGTGTTGGATTAAGCTCTTTGAGTCTTTCAAAGATGGAAAGGAGTCGACAATCATCATTATCAAGAGATTGATGTGAGTCTATTATTCGTTGAGCACGTTCCCATTTCTCACCACTCTTAAACTTGACGTATAACTTCCTTTCTTGAACTTTAAGTGCATGTTCCCGTTGCCTTGCTTCTGCTTCCTCTTTTTGAAGTCTTTCTTTGTGTGCAAGCATATCTAGTGTTTTCTGAAGCTTTTCATCTCGCAATTTGAGATTTGCTTCTTGCCTTTCAACTTCTAATTCAGCTTCAAAATCCAGTTTTTCTTGCTCAGCTTCATATTCAGGGTCAACTGGCACTTCATCTTCCCAGCTGCTAAAATCTGGTTCTGGTATTTTTTCACCCACATCAGAGAACCTTTGTGACATCCCTAGATCCGGGGTCAATGATCCAGGTCATCACGGTCCAATTTCCATTCGATTTCAATATCTCTTTAGTTTAACTTAAATTCACTAATTCCTCAATATATAATCCCTTTAATATTTCTATGTTCCTTAATATCCAATAAATAGAAGTTCGTTCGAGCTCAAAATCCTCAAAATCTAAATTCAGGAATTTCTGAAATCCATCGTCATTTCGAGTCACTTATTTCCTTAGCATATCACTAATATGATTTCTGTTTATTCATTTTCCATTTCCAGTCTAGGGTACCTACACACCCTTTTCCTAAATTCCCCGAGATCATTATTCATTTGGGCACTGTAGCCTTTCTAAAGTTAGGGTTATTACATCCTTCCCCCCTTAAAAGGATTCCGTCCCGGAATCATGTTGAAAATACTAATGAATACTTTTCTTACTTGACAAATTCCCAATTCTCACACTACTTCCTTTATCCTTTAGTTCCTTCATAACATCTCTACCTTGTTCGCGCAAATACACCAACATACACTTGTTTGTCATTCATCAACATTCCATTTAGCTTATCAATAGCAGTACTTTCACTATCCTTTTCTTGCAAATCTCCTCATGTTTCCAGTCATTCTATATTATCTCATTCCTCCTTTCTCCTTTAACTAAGGTATCGGCCACCACATTGGCCTTTCCTGAATGGTAGTGTATCTCACTTATAGTTTGGTCATATTCTGATCTCTATCATGACATAAAATATTAGTATTTCATCTTAATACATCTCGTCTCTGTAAAATCCTCCAGAAACTAGTCTTATAATGCTATTCCTTGAAACAATTTTAAGAAAATATTATTTATAATATATATTTCTTGTTCATACTTATACGAGCAAATACTTTCCCTTCATTCTAAGAATTATCCTTGCACTTTCCCCATTATTCACAAATCTCCTTTTTATAGAGTTCTCTGACTCTTAACAGATATTGATTTGGATGACACGAGAATAACTCACTTTCTTATATCACCATAGTTTACTTTCTCACAGATAGATTATTCTTATCTATATTATCAGCCCATTTACACCATTCATTGACTTAATCGATCCCTAACCAAACATTTACACTTAAGAGGTTAAATTAGCGCGCACCTGCAATTTCCTCCGGATACCTTATCCCATATGTCTATTGTTCACTATACGCTCTTTACATCTTGCTGATCCACCTTAGTTCCTTCATGATATACTATCTATTCCACCTCTGTAATTTCCTTTTATTATTCTCATCAAAATCTTTACCTCAAGTTTTACTCATTCACACCTTTTTGGATTAATCATTTGAATACTTAACATCTTTAATCTCTCTCTCTACTTAGGGTATTAGTCAAAATATTGGCCTTTCCCCCACTAATAGTTATTACACCTCGAATCCTTCATTAGTTATCCCCACTTCTTTTGTTTATCCTTATTCTGACTCTATCCTCAAAATACACCTTACTCTCAATAGTAAATCTCAATTATGCCTTAAGATTTCTCATATTCTTTTCTCTTACTAATCATCAAATATACCCATTCCTTCTCACGAAATTCCTTCCTCTCTTATATTGAAACGCTTCTAGTTCTAATTATCTCTTATTGAAATTTCCCTTGGAATCTCAAGTTTCCTTGTATAATCACGTACTATAAACACTGCTTCCATCCATTAATGAAATCTTCTATATTCAAAATAATTAATAGAATTTAAGAGACTTTGAATTGAAACGAACCCAGAAACAAGCAAGGGTCCCACAACAATTTATAAAATTAAAAGTTTTAAAGAACTTTAATTTGAAACAAAAGGATATCTGAGAAATCAATCTAATGGAAGAACCCCTATGTCACACAAGTGAGGGCGTCCCCTCCGACTTTCTATCACACAGACAGATCGTCCTTGTATATACATATATGGTTGTTCCTCTTAGTTGGAGTAAGAAATATAAAGAAAATTTAAATCACGATGATAAATACCATCTTCCAAAAATAATCTTAGAGGAGTATTTTGGCTAAGATAGATAAAATACAATTTTGAAACACATTTCAAGGGTATCAGAAAGTTTTAAAAAGATACTGGCCCTTAATGAATAATTACCCACTGGTGGAGGAAAATTTGAAACTCAATAACATAATTTAGCAGGGCTTTAGGAAATTTGAAAGTAGTTACTGTTAATAGCTTCTGCCAAATTGAAAATCCCAATAATGGAAGGTTTTCCTCAATACCATTTATATCTTAGACTACGTACTTTCCAAAATTTCTCAAATTTGCCACTCACCATTTATCCTTAACCTATCGTCTGATATTTCCAATTATCGTCATTTACCTAGCCGTGACTTGGCTCGATACTTTCTACCTTTATCCATAATAGATCACAACCTTCTAATCGATATACTTACATAATATTGATCGTCTTAGCCTAACACTGCTCCGGTATCAAAGACCCTTCAAACTATACTTTATATTTGTATATTCTAACATATCCCGTATACTCACGAGATTCTCTAACGTACATTCCCCAATACATCAAATATTCCCTTTCTCATATCAATTCCGTGTACTACATAAACTTAACACTTTTGGCATAATAGCCTTTTTATTTAAGTCAATCTCGGAATTTCTCAGTCTGTCTTAGTCCTTAAGGTATATCTTGGCTTTACCAACCAACCTCAGTTTCACCCTTTCATCTCCACAAACAATCAATGTCTATTCACCAATCCACTTACAATATTTCCTCAAACTCCCTTAAACACAAGAAGACTTTAAATACCCTTAACCTTGGCTCACTAATCTCCTCTCCCTATACTAAAACATAAACTTTTATTAGTAATAATCTATAAAATTATAATCACTACTTAGAATAAACGCTTCGTTCGATAAGCCACCCTTGAACTCGATGGGAGTTCACAATTTATATTATTACTGATATATTTATTATTATCACTCTTGTTCCTGAGCATTATGACTCTTAGCTCTGATACCATCTGTGACACCCCTAGATCCGGGGTCAATGATCCAGGTCATCACGGTCCAATTTCCATTCGATTTCAATATCTCTTTAGTTTAACTTAAATTCACTAATTCCTCAATATATAATCCCTTTAATATTTCTATGTTCCTTAATATCCAATAAATAGAAGTTCGTTCGAGCTCAAAATCCTCAAAATCTAAATTCAGGAATTTCTGAAATCCATCGTCATTTCGAGTCACTTATTTCCTTAGTATATCACTAATATGATTTCTGTTTATTCATTTTCCATTTCCAGTCTAGGGTACCTACACACCCTTTTCCTAAATTCCCCGAGATCATTATTCATTTGGGCACTGTAGCCTTTCTAAAGTTAGGGGTATTACAACCTTAGATCAGCAAAAACATCAAAGTTGTCTGGTTCACCTGTGTAGTAATACCCTTCAGTGTCTTCTGTGTCTTCAGCACTTTTCTGAGAATCTGCTATCTTCTTCCCCTTATCTCTCCCTTGTTCACCTTTTTCAGAGTCTTTACTAGTTCCCTCTCTTGACTTCTCCCCCTTAGTTGAGGAATCCTCTACCGAAGTGTGAAATGCACCATCTCCAGGGTCTCGCTCATCACCATCTCCACCTTTTCCTTTAAAGAATTCCCTTTCTTCTGCTGTGGGTGTGTGAGTTCTGCTAATCATGTTGAACAAATGTTTGATCCTTTTACCTTGTTGTGCATTCTGCCTTTCAATCACATCAAGACGGTGTTCAGTAGACAATTGATTCTTAATTAATGCTGTTTGAAGAGTTTCAACTTTGTCGGAGATTACAGAAATAAGTTTATCTTGAGTAACAGTAACTTCTCCAGCATCATCAAGTGCCTGTTCATAAGATAATTCGAGAGTGTTGAACTTGTTTGTGAATGTTGTCTTCATCTTGGTGATGTCATTCTTTATCACAGCAAGCTGATTTTTGACAGAGGTAGATGAAGAAGACCGTTCACCCACTTGTTCTCGAAGTAATTTTGCTTCAGCTTTACTTGCCTCAAGTTCCTTTTCTAGAGCTTTAATCTTTTCTTCCAATGAACGAGTGTATGTGTCAGTGTGTGCACTCACCTGAATATCACTCTGAGTTTCACTCATCTGACGTGCATGTGTTTCACTCAGTTTAGTGGTGTTCCTCACATCACTCCTCACTATTTCCTTAGCTGCTCCAGAATGTGTACCTGCAGATAAAATCACCCTAGCCTCCTCTTGGAAGGTCAGTGGTGGTGCAATGGGAGTTCGTAAATCCCTTTCCTCAGTCATTTCTGTTATCTCATTTGGAATTGATGTCTGAATTTCTTCAGTGACAGAAAGATCGAGTTGCCTTCCACTTTCTCCAGTTGAAACTGCGAGTGGAAAATCCCTTGAGGGAGCCAGGAATGTTCCTCCTGAGAGGGGAGATGATGACTCTATTATTTGTGGCTGAGAGTCAAGATTTCCCTCATTAACCTGTGAAGGTTCTTCTACCGTGACTATGGTAGGCACTGTTTCAGTATCAATCCTATTGTGCACTCCTTGCTCATTGTCCCTAGCCACATCAGATTCTACAGTTCTGTTTTCCCCCATTGTGAGTAATAGGGGTGTGCTTGACTCTGTACAGGGTGCCATGGCCGACTGGCAAATTTCAATGGACTCATCCTGTTGAGAGAATGGTTCCAGTAACTGTTCATGTGCCATTTCAATGTCCGTATCCTTTTGGGAGGATATGGATGGGCTGACAGTTGCCTCAATTAGTAAGTTTCTTCGCTTCTTTAGTGGAGGCAAAGCTGTGGGATCACTCATATCACTACTTCTTACATTAGGTCTTTTCACTGTCAATTTACTTCTGGATTTGGGTTTTGAGATTTTAGATGACACTGTGTTTGGCTCTAAGACCTGGGATGGAAGTTGTGGTTCTACAACCTCTTGGTCTAACCTATCAGCCACTTGGGCTCCAGAAGTAGTTTCAGGGAAAGATGAGAATACCTGTTCAGTAGCAGTTGCAGAAATCCCAGAAATAGTGGGTTGAGCCACTTGAAGTTGATGTTCAGGTTCAGGAGCAGTTGCTGCTTCTTGTTCTGGTTGCTCAGGAACATGCTCAGGTTGCTGTTGAGGTGGTTGTTCTTGTATGATTGGCAGTTCTATGAAGTTGGACATATACTGAGTAATGACCACTGGAACATTTGTGAACTTCCTCATTGTTGCTAACCTGGTGAAGAATTTTTTATGTGTTTTTCCTGATGCTTCAGTACGAGAGTTAGCAAATAATCTTTGATGAACATCAGAAACAACATGATTAAATATAATAGTTAAAAACCTTGGATAGTAACAATCAACTTTACTACCCAAATCATGATCGTTCTTGGCAGTTATGAGACGACTTACCATGGCATCAAAAATTAATTTACCAAAATTAACCCTTTGATTATGAGTAACTGCATAACCAATTCTCTGAAGCAAAGTTGGAATATTGTGAAAATTATTCTTTTTAGTGTTAGCAAACACCTTAGCAATTGTGTCAAAGAAATAATCCCACTCAGCCATGAAGTTACTTTTAGACAACTTAGAAAGATCAACTTCTCCTTGATAATGGATGTCATGGAAAAATTGTGTCAGCACTGCTTCAGATGGAACATCAACAAAGTCATTTGTTGGAAGTCGTAAAACAGTGTTAACAGTTGAGTCATCCACAACATAAGGTGTGTCTCCCACGGTAAAAGTGAAAGAACTAGAGTCTGTCGAGAGAACAAATGTAGAACAAACCGCCAAAAGTGAATCAACTTTTAACGGAGCATCGAGAATCATGGCATGACGAATAAGAGAATGCTCATTTAAAAATCGAATCCAAGGTTTAACCCTCTCGAGAGTACAATTATCGGGATTAAAATGACCAACAAAATTAGGATTGATGATCTCCATATTAACAGCCATTTTAACTTCAACACACTGAATTAATCTGACTTAATTTCCCCAAATTCGAAATTTAGGGTTTTTAACAATTAATTCAAATAACCAGAAAAATCAGAAAAATCGAAACTTCACAGAAAATTCTGAAATTAATGTATGTTGATCTCTGAAATCACACAAACACACCACTATTTTTAGTTTTTGCAGAATCGTTCTCAAAGTCCAGTTTATCCAAGAGATTCGAATGAGTTTTCGAAAATTAAGATTTCTAACAACTTAACCAAATCAAGATTTTAGACAGTGAATACGACGGGCTTGAAGAGATCGGTCTAATGGTGTTAACAACGTTCGAATTGATCAAGAAACGAGAGAGAATAAGTCGAAGATTTGGCATCAGTTCGTTGTATATATCGTATGTATATAAACGAACAGAGAAAGAGTACTCAGAGACTTAACTCGTGAGTTTAGACTGAAAATAGATTATTGATAGTCTACACACACAATCTATATATATATACTAAGCGATAGTCTAGATGATAGTCTGCCCGATAGTCTAAAAGAAATAAAAGAAAATTTACTTCAAAATAAACTAAAACAGACTATTGTTGGATAGTCTGACAGATAGTCTAAAAGAGCTAATTAAAAGACTATAGACTACTAAATTACACTACAGACTATTGAGTATAGACTATTTAATTTACATTAATAATACACAGACTATTGTATATAGACTATTGGCTGGATAGTCTGCCGAATAATCTGAGTAGACAAAAATTGTCTAACAGACTATAACTAACGTTACATACTAACTGTACATTAGTAATATAGACTATTAATTAAAGACAAATTTTTTAATATGAACAGACTATGAGACTATTAGAGACTAACTATGTAGACTATTATTTAACAGATTATGGACTAACTAATTTAGACTAATATTGTAGACTCTAATTTACATGAATAAAGACTATACAATTTAGACTATTTAATTTACATTAATAAAACACAGACTATTAAATTAAATAATAAAGACTTGGCCAATTTGGTAGACTATTTGTATATAGTCATTCTAGTTCAATTAAACACCACGCGCCAATGACTTTATTTGTTAAAAACCTGGCCACCATTTCTAAATCAACAAAACCAAATAACCTGCTGCCATTTTCTTGTTTTTTTTTTTAATACACTATAGACCAACGAACCATAGTCTGTGAATAACGAAACCAACAGGTTAGACCATCAAAAATACGAACTGCTATTTCCTATTAATACAGAAAAATCGAACATTTAATATATATATTTTTTTTAAATTCAAATTAACCAATTACTTGATTAAAAAAAATAAAAATAAAAAAATAAAAAATAAAAATAAAAATAAGAGAATTCTATTAATAATTTACATAGTTATTAAACCAACCATAGGTTGTCCCTTACACGGAAATGATGCATTAATACCAAAAGGACAAACACTACAAATCAGTAAAATAATATATTAATAATTCACATAAATATTCATGGTAAATTAATAAATCTATATATTTTCTAATAAAATAACTTTCTAACAGAAAATTATTTAAAAAGAAAATATGACTTATTAAACCATCATAAATATAATTTTCAAGAAAAACAAGTTTCTCATAAATTACAACTTGTAAAATTTGAGAAAAATATTTTTAAGGAAAAAGAATTATTTTAACATTGAAAAGAAGTAAGTAGGAATATATTAAGATGATAATGACAATGGTTTGAACATTAACAAGTAACAAGGTAAGTTGATAAAATAATTATACAAGTGATTTTAATCATCAAATATTAACAAGATAATCACTTGTAAATTATTAAAGATCAAACCTCAGATATTAACTAGTTTAATTACTAGGACTATTTAACATACCCAATTCACCAACAATTCTGGTGAATGTGGATTCGTCAAGAGACTTAGTAAAAATATCTGCTGTTTGTTCTTCCGTGGGTACAAAATGTAACTCCACGGTACCATTCATGACATGCTCTCGGATAAAATGATACCTGATGTCAATGTGCTTGGTCCTCGTATGCTGCACAGGATTGTTGGAGATTGCTATGGCACTTGTATTGTCACACAGAATTGGAATATTGTCAAGTACAAAGCCATAGTCACGTAGCTGATTCCTAATCCACAAGATCTGAGCACAACAGCTTCCAGCAGCTATATATTCTGCTTCAGCTGTTGAGTTGGAAACTGTTTGTTGTTTCTTGCTGTACCAGGAGACCAACCTACCACCTAGGAATTGACAACTCCCAGAGGTGCTTTTTCTATCTACAACACTTCCTGCATAATCTGAATCTGTATATCCAACAAGGTTAAAACCAGATTCTTTAGGGTACCAAATACCTAAGTTAGGTGTACCCTTAAGATATCTCAAGATTTGTTTAACAGCAATGAGATGCACATCTCTAGGATCCGCTTGGAACCTTGCACACAAGCATGTAGCATACATAATATCAGGTCTACTTGCAGTAAGGTAAAGTAATGAACCTATCATACCTCTGTAGCTTGTGATATCTACCTTAGCAGAATTTTCACAAGCTCCAAATTTCACAGCTGTTGATGATGGTGTTCTTGCTGAAGATGAGTCCTCCATTTGATATTTCTTGAGGAGCTCTCTGACATACTTGGATTGACAAATAAAAATTCCATCTGTCCTTTGACTTACTTGTAATCCAAGAAAGAACTTCAGCTCACCCATCAGGCTCATCTCAAATTTACCCTGCATTAGCTTAGCAAATTTCTTGCACAGAAGATCATTAGTAGACCCAAATATTATATCGTCCACATAGACTTGGACTAATATAGTATCATTCTTATGTTTCTTAGTAAAGAGAGTTTTGTCTATGACACCTCTAACAAATCCATTTTCAAGTAAAAATTCAGAAAGAGTGTCATACCATTTCCTTGGAGTTTGCTTAAGACCATAAATTGCCTTGAAGAGAAAGTAGACATAATCCATGAATTCTGGATCTTCAAAGCCAGGGGGTTGTTCTACATATACCTCTTCATCCAGCTTGCCATTTAAGAAGGCACTCTTGACATCCATTTGATAAACTTTGAAGTTTGAATGTGCTGCGAATGCCAAGAATATCCTTATAGCCTCAAGTCTAGCCACTGGTGCATAGGTTTCATCATAATCTATTCCTTCAGCTTGGGAATAACCTTTAGCAACCAGTCTTGCTTTGTTTCTAGTTACAATGCCATCTTCATCAAGTTTGTTTCTGAATACCCACCTGGTATCAACTACTTTCCTGTCTTTAGGTCTGGGTACCAGCTTCCATACTTCTTGTTGTTTGAATTGATTGAGTTCATCTTGCATAGCAATCACCCAATCAGGATCAGAAAGAGCTTCTTCTGTTTTCTTAGGTTCTATTGCAGACAGAAACCCAGAATAATTGCATTGATTTTGATAGCTCCTTCTAGTTTTTACACCAACATCTGGATCACCAACGATCAACTCAAAAGGATGAGCTCTATTCCACACAGTCTGTCTGGGAAGATTTGACCTTGATGATTCGCCTTGTTCTTCATTATGATGTTGAGTATGACCAGCTGATCCTTCATCACCTCCCCCTGAGTTGTTGCCAGTTTGACTAGATGAATGTTCAGGAGTGTCAGTGGTATCTCCAGTCTGATCATTGTTTCCACCACCACCACCCTGATCATTATCATCATTATTAATGTTGTCATTAGCAACAACATCAGGTTGGTTGTCACCATCTGAATCGGAGTCTGTCATATCATCGAAAGATAACTTTTCAGATGAATCCTCCGTTTGGATACTAGGAAGTTTAGTGTCATCAAATGATACATTGACACTTTCAAGCATTGTTTGATGATCAATCACATACACCCTATAAGCTCTTCTTGAATAACCAATAAAAATTGCTTCATGTGCTTTGGCCTCAAATTTTCCACCACGATCATCTCCATCTTTAAGCACAAAGCATTTTGCTCCAAATACATGAAAGTACTTGAGTGTTGGTCTCTTCTCATACATTATTTCATAGGGGGTCTTCATCAAGTCTTTGTTGATTAAAGTTCGATTCTGGGTATAACATGCAGTATTGACAGCTTCAGCCCAAAAGTACAAGGGAAGCCTTGATTCACTTAACATTGTACGTGCAGCTTCAATCAAGGTTCTATTCTTTCTTTCTACTACCCCATTTTGTTGAGGAGTTCTCGGAGCCGAGTACTGCCTTGTTATTCCCTTTTCAGTACAAAAATTATTTAGAACTGTATTCTTAAATTCAGTTCCATTGTCTGACCTTATTGCTCTTACTGGATTCTTGTACTCCATTTCAATCAACTTGATGTGATCAATCACTAACTGTGGAGTTTCATCTTTGGAATTCAGAAATAAAACCCATGTGTACTTTGAGTAGTCATCAACAATCACGAGAGCATATCTTTTCTTTGACATAGACATCACATTAACTGGACCGAACAGATCCATGTGCAACAGTTGTAGAGGTTCAGTTATTGATGATGTGTCAGTGCTCCTATGAGTTGCTGTTTTCAATTTGCCTTTTTGACAGGCATCACAGAGTCCTTCTTGAGTGAATTCCATTGAAGGTAAACCTCTCACCAGTTCTCTTTTAACTAGAGAATTCATTGTCTTGAAATTAAGGTGGGAGAGTTTCTTGTGCCATAGCCAACTTTCATCTGTAGATGCTTTAGAATAAAAGCAGTTGATTTCTTCAGTGCTTCCAGTGTTCATATTGGCCACGTACAGATTGCCTTTTCTGACTCCTGTAAGAGATGGTTATTCATGTCTCTTGTGTGAGATTAGACAATTCTTCTTGTTGAAGTAAGCCTCGAATCCCTTGTCACAAAATTGACTGACACTTAACAAATTGTGCTCAAGTCCTTTCATAAAAGACACTTCATCAATGATAACATTTCCAGCTTCCAATCTGCCATATCCATCAGTTGTACCTATGCTGTTATCTCCAAAGGTAACAACTGGGCCGGCTTTCTCAACCACATTTGTCAGCAGGGTTCTGTCTCCAGTCATATGCCTTGAACATCCACTGTCCAAAATCCAAGTCACTCGATCAACCTGTTTCACACCCTGCAATGACAAATAGGTTAAACCTTCTTCGGAACCCAAATCTGATTGGGTCCAGAATACTTAAAGAATTGGCCTTTGTCAGGCAAAACAACATTTTTAACGTTGACACCAATTTCACCACTAACCAACAAACATTTAACCCTATAAACAGATTTGACAATCTTTTGTTTTATCTTGGGTATCCATGTTTCTTTAGCAGCAATGACATTTGTTTCATTGACTGGACATTTGACCTTTTAAGCAGCCTTACCAAAAGTCTGTTTAGGCTTTGATACAAATGTCTCTCTCCTATCTTGAGGAGGACTAGCAGTCTTTGATCTAACAATTTTATTCTTATTCATATGTTGTCGAGGAGCAGTCTTACCAGCACATGCTTGATTACCATTAAAGTAAGCAGACATTACATTAAAAGCACAAGACATACAATTGACAACACCACATGCTTTATGATAAATATCAATGATAGGCATGGTATGCATGTTAGACATGTTATTGTTCTTTTTCAACTTATCACCACTTAACCCAGTTTTAGATGAACTGGTTGGATAAACAACCTTAACTGGTTTCTTAACAGATTTAACATTATCAAGGACTATGCCATTTGCACTGTCCTCATTACGCATCTCTTCTTGAATAATGATAGAAGTGAAGTTTGGAGGTTCTGCAATCGACTTCTTAAAGAGCGGATCTTCAACCTTCTTAAGCACATGTGGTATACCCCTCTCTTTAGCACTAACAAGGTTAGGGGTATTTATGCCTAACAATCCAATAGCTTCGTTATAACCAAACCCTATTCCTACAGTTCGTTCTATAGCTTGTTTATTGAAATGCTCTTTAGAAAGTTTAACAGAATTAAAGCAAGCACTAACCTTGGTTTCAAGTTCAGCAATTTTAGAAAGTTGTTTAGTCACTACTTCTAGAATGGATTTCTCTCTTCTATTAAGTCGTGCTATTTCCTCTTTTTGTTGATCTTGATTAACATGCACCTTTTTTAGTTCTAACACTTCATTTTCAAGTTCAGTGTTTAACAGATTTAATCTAGCAATGTGTTTTTGTGCATTAACCAAGGAACCACCTAACTGACGAACCAACTCAGAGTCAGTAAGTTTTACCTGTGGTTTAGGATCAGTGAGCATGTCACCATTTGCCATTAGTGCAAGATTTCCAAATTCTTCATCTTCACTATCTGTGTCATCCCAGCTTTTACCAGCAGCCACATAGGTTTTTCCAGGTTTCTTCTTTTCAGAAACATAATCTCTCTTCTGGGCTTGTTTGGGTTTCTGACACTCAGTGGCAAAGTGTCCAAGTTCATTGCAATTATAACAACGAATTTTGCTTCAATCAACAGTTCCAGTTTTGTAGCCACCTCTGCTACTGGAGGATGAGGAACCTCCTCTCTGGAATCTGTTATTAGACTTGAACTTGAACTTAGGATTTCTCCTGAATCTAAAGTTGCCAAACTGTCTAACCATGAGTGCCATGGATTCATCCTCCAACTGATCCAATTCTTCTAATGAGTAAAACTCACTTCCATCCTGAGTAGCTGGTGTCTGACCATGTTCCACTTCAGTCTGCTCCTTGTCTGAGCTGTAAGGTCGAACAACCTTAACTTCCACTTCCTTAGGAGCCTCAACCACTAATGCTGTAGATGAACTTGCAACTCTACCTTTACCATGAATCTCTTTCTGTTGGACTTGTTCCAACTCATAGGTTTTTAAAATACCGAAGAGTTTTTCAAGAGTAACTTTATTCAAGTCACGAGATTCTCTTATTGCTGTTATCCTGTGTTCCAGGTGAGTCGTCATAGTCAGTAAGAACTTCAGATTAATCTCCTTCTGTGTATAGTTCTTGCCATGGATTTGCAAGTTGTTGATTATTTTATTATACCTTTCAAACACTTCTTGAATGCCTTCATTAGGGCCAGCTCTGAAGTGTTCATACTCAGAGGTTAAGATTTGAAGTCTGTTCTCCCTGACTTCATCGGTTCCTTCATTAATGGTTTCAATAGTTTCCCACATGTGTTTGGCAGTTTTACAATTCATCACATGGCTATACATCACAGCATCCAGGGAATCTATTAGAATGAGTCTGAGGTTTTTATCAAGCCCTGCATCCTCCTTTTCCTCAGGTGTATAGGTAGCAGGGTCCTTTTCATAAGATTTAGCAGGAATCACAATTTTACCCTCAGCTTCAACTTCATCTTCATAGACCATAGGAGTTTTAGGTCCGGTTTTCAAAACAACCAAATATTTAACGTTTGTACATTCTAGAAACAACTCCATCTTATTCTTCCACATATCATAATTATCTTTGTCAAAGATAGGTATCTTAACAATGGCTTTAGAAGTCATGATGAATTTTTAAGAGAGTTAAAAATTCGAGCTTGATTTTTAATTGAATAAGAATAGGATCTTGATTTGTATATCAATCAAACGGCTCGGATACCAATTGTTAGGTCCGTTAAGATTGTAGAAGGGGGGGTTGAATACAATCTTTATCTTTTTATCGAAATTTGTCCGTTAAATAAAATTTAGTTTAGACAAATTTGAGCGGAATTAATTGAAACAAAATTCAAGTTAAATATAACGATATATTAAACTTGATGGTTGTTACAAAATCAGTACAGAGTATTATCACGTTAATAAAAACTAATTAGAAAATTCGACATGAACTTTTCTAATTTAGTTAATAAAAATCGAGATAAGAACTAGGAAACTTAATTCGCTAGTAATACAAGAGTCACAAATAATTAAGTTCTATTGGATCAAATATTACAAATGAGTTGAACTTGATTTTCTGTGAATTAATTGAGATGGTTAGTGGCTTTAAAGATGAGAGAGATGTAATGTTTTGGCTTCTGTCTTTAAAACTTTTGTCTCGTGTGTGTTGAGTGAACTGCCTTCTATCTCTTTTATGGAGATGATGTTCAAAATATCTTCTGTCTATTTTTAACACTTAAACAGACTATCCACAGACTGTCTAATGGCTTGCAGACTATCCAGGGGACAAATAGACTACCGGTGTGACTATCTGACTTGTTGCAGACTACCGGTGTGACTATCCTTTCTCTTGCAGACTACCGGTGTGACTATCCATTCTCTTGCAGACTACCGGTGTGACTATCTGTCTTGGCAGACTACCCAATTCTTTCTCCAGACTATCAGAATGACTATCCTGATAGTCTTTAATACATGATTTTTCTGGCAGACTACCATGCAGACTTCCTGGTAGACAATTCCTTAGCAGACTATTAAACTGGACAGAGTATGCTGAGCAGACTATCTCCTAGACTATCTTAGATAGTCTTTTAATAATTAAACCATAGTCTAAAAACACTTCTAATAGTCTTTTAGCAATCTATATTAATTCTAAATTAATTAATTCAATGATTAACTTAATAAATAAATTAATTCTTGAAGAATTAATTTATTAATTAAGTTAACTAAATACTTTAAATTAATTAATAGAGAATTAACATAATTCATTTGATAGTCTAACCTTCACTTTTAAACCACTGAAATAAATAAAGAACCTCCACTGAATATTTGTTGACGCTCGATGCACGGTCTGGTTCATGAACGACTAACTTCAACTTCTGTTCTTCATTTTGACTTTAAGCTGTGGTCAATTTTTTCTCTCAACTTTCTTTAAATATTCTGTACTGATACTGTCTCTTGTCACTTGTAGAAATCTTTGTCCTTTAGAATTAAATCCATGACTTTGAATACCACACTGAGGCTTGATCAGTAGACTGAACTTCTTCCAGTGTAAAATATCAAAACTATAGATTGACTTGTAGATTTGTTTCTTCTGATAGATAGCATCTTCTGAGATTCCTGTGACAGTTAATGTTATTTACTTATTACAATCTACTTTAAGTTGAGTTGGATCCTCGAACTACAAATAGGCTGAGTCATATGCCTTTCAGGATCGGTTGTCGAACAACTCCGACTTTCCTGGCCGGCGGGGGCTTCTTTCCGCGGGATCCCGAAGAGCTTGAGTCTTGACTAACAGCTGGAGGACGTCTCTTGGATCCCGAGGGTCTATGGCTACCTCTAGAACCCGAACCTGATGCTTGAGGAACAATCTTGGTCCCTGATCCAGAAGCAAGGGTTGCACGGTTCTCGCCACCCGTAGTCCAGAAAGGGCAAGGAAAGTCAGAAGGAATGACTATTGAGGGATGTTTGTTACTCACGGCATTGATTGCCTTGTCCCAACCAACTGACATGTTGTAGGGGCGCACCTCATCGTCATGTTCATTTATGAAACTCAGAAATTCCTCAGAATTATGGTAGGCTTTGATCACCTTGTTGGCATCATCCATCCTCTTTCGAGCTAAAGAGGCAAGTTGTTTTCGGAAGGATCGAGCATTCGCTTCAGCGTGGGCAACCTGAGAATGTAGATCATCAATCTCTTCCTTGAACCTTACTGAATCAGTTTTCAAGGATATATTCTCATCCCTGAAAGCCAAGCCTTGGGTGGAAACCGCCTGAAAATAGGCATTAGCCTGCAACGAAAAATTGACAAGGCATAAGAAATTTGTAAAAGCTAAATCACACCGAACTTACTAAAAGGAGTGTCATACCTGATATAAGGCTTGAGCGCCCAGAAGTTGATTTTCATTCATCTTATCCCCGGCATGTAAAGTCACTCTGTCAGGAGGAGTAATCGAAAGCCTGGACCAGTCTAGAGCTAGGTCAGGACTCCCACAAACCAAATCTTGCTCACATATACCCCATGACGGGATAAAAGGGGTCCTGATAACCCCATCAGCATTCCGGGATCTTTTCCCGCCTTGGGAGCAGCTTTCCAAGAAGTGAGGGACTCTAGGCTTAGTGGGATTCAGTAGCTCTGTAGCCTTTTTCTTCATCCTTTGAGTCACAGTCGGTTGATTCTGAGGACGACTGTCAATCTCCTCAGCAGCTGAAATGCAACGAGAAAAACATCGGGATAAGAACAAACAGAGGTCATAATATGGTTAAGTAAGAAAATTACCCTCAATGGAAAGAAAGCTAAGGCCAGTCTCAACAAGATTCTTTTCATTCAGAAAAGTTTTGTAATGGGTACAACCATCATCAGCTAGGAGCTTATCTCGGTCTAGTAACTCCGAATCTGTAAGTTCACACACGAAATGCGAACTATCTTCCACATGTCCAAATCTCTTCACAAAGTAGTTGCCCCAGTCACCACCTTCCCACTCAAGGATTACAAACTCCCTTTCCCAGAAATGTTGGGAATCTGGAAAAGAAAAGGGATTCACTATATGCGGGAGTTTGGCTCGGTGTTGAAGGCTGACCCATCCTTTTTTACAGTCAGTAGAGTTTCTGGCCCCGAAGATACTCCGAAACATTGTAGTAGACAGTGGGATGCTCAGCTGACGGCATCTTATTATAAAAATAATGATGTACCTCCAGGCATTGGGATACAATTGACAAGGGTGAATCTGATACTCCGCCAACAATCTGATGATAAAATCATCAACCGGAAATCTGAATCCGGCATCGAGGGCACCCCAGGGAACGCAAATTCTCTCAGGATGCCAGTTACAAGTTCTGTCAGTTAGACTGGGAAGTCGAACTTTAATAACATCTGGGAAGTAGTATGATCTCCTGATCTCTTCGACATTTATCTCCTTTAACTTGCATGGACTATGAAATGAATCTAAGCTTGCACTATTTGGGAACGCGTCCCTCATGATGTTTAGCAGATCTAGTAAAGATTCAAATTTATGCTCAACGTATGAAGGGGGTTTTATTTTTTCTTTACCTTTTGCTGTCCTCGTCTTGCTCCTTTTGGCGAATGCTTCCATCATGGAGACTGGAGGGGCAACTGGTCGGCTGTTCTCTGACATCTTGCTCTTGAAACTTGAACTTGAAGCTGCAAACTTGATCTGGAATCTTGATCCCCGATTGGGACTAAAAATCTACAGAGCTTAAGAACTTGAAAACTCTGAAATGAAGAAGTGATTGAAATGAAGACTACCACTCTTCTTTTATAGAAGAAACATGACCTGTTGTATCAGGTCAAGGTTCAGCCTGATTCGCGTTTGATGGAATTTACGGACGAGCGGAAGCGCGGTATAACAATTATTCCGTAAAAAACCATGTATCGTGCATATAGAAAAGCATATAAAAATGAAATAGCGGAGGAATCGAAACCTTACCTTGAAAAATCGAAGCTTTATAATCTATGGTTTTGATGGTTGCTAGCAGTTGCTCCTCAGAGTGTGAAGCACTCTACCGGTATCCACCAAGATTAATTCTTCGACGAAGCTTTTTATAAAACTAAGCTTTTATAAAAATGGAGGTTTGATCTTTTTGAGAGAGAGAGAGAGAGAGAGATGAAGGTGGAGGCTACTAGGGTTTTCACAAAACCACAATGCTACCTAAAACACCTCTCATCTCATTCTTTATATATGGCTCAAGTAGGTTTTTATATAATTAATATATCATATATATTATTATATAAATCCCACACTTTATCTTATAAAATGTTTAAATAATAATTAAAACTATTTTAATCATTATTAAAAACAATTTGCTCTCTCAAAATACCTTCATCAATAAATTAATCTTTTTATGGTGTGACCCTGTAGGTTCAAATTAAGCCGGTAGTAGAAATAAATAATAATAAACTTTTTATTTATTATTTATATGAATTCTAAAATTCATTAAATATAATTAACTGATTAATTATATTTATTCTACATCGTGAGTGATGCTTCTCAACATATCGCGACTATCCGGATAATATGAATTCACTGCTTAGAATACCAAGAACCTGTCAGTGCTAGTTACCGTACAATCAATTCCTTTTACCCTACAATATCCCGATTAAATACAAGGCATGGATCTCGTGTCAAGCCTATCAAATTTAATCATATGATTTCTTATTCATAATGCAAAGTTCATATTAATGCAAATTAGAAACTTCTTTCTAATTTCATACACTCTGGCCAGAGATTCCAGAACTAGCATCATAAGAATAGCATAGGATATTCTCTTCTTTACTAGAAGGGGTAGATCCTTTATTGACCGTTAACTATCTCCATACACAAATCCCTATGCCCAGAATAGACCTAATGGATGTCCTTGAGACTAAGGACTAAACCAAAGCACAGTTCATTATATACAAGATTACTCTAACGATCTCAAGTCTAAGGACACTTGTACAACTATCACTCAGTGAACAACTATCGACACGTGAGTAAACTCCATTAGTTGTTCAACTTATCGAGTCATGTTCAGTGAACTTATTCCCTAATAAGCACCTACATACTAGCTATAGTGTCGCCACACAAATGCCTATGAGAACAGACATCCTCCTTAAAGGAGCAAGCATAGTATGTACCAATCTTTGCGGATTTACTAACTTCCGATTAGTTATCCTATGATCGGGAACTGTTTAAGTCTAGAGTTATCATCTTCTAGATCTCACTATTATAATCTCATTATAATTCTAGAAGCTTTACTTTAAACCATGGAATATCTTATTTAAAACACTTTAAATAGATAAAGCCCGTAATAAAAAAACAAATAAGTCTTTTATTAGTATTAATGAAATCAAATAAGAATACATGAAAGTTCTTCCTAACTCATCATACATGATTGGATTTAGGACAAACACTTTCAATCTCCCACTTGTACTAAAGCCAATCACTCTGGTATCTAATACCCATTCACTCATTATGACGATCGAAGTGAATCTGAGATAGCGACTTAGTGAGTGGGTCTGCTATGTTGTTATGTGTGTCAACTCTCTCAATGTTGACATCTCTACTTTCAATGATTTCCCTAATCAAAAGAAAGCACCACAAAACAGTTTTGTAGCGTCACTTGCAACTATAAACTCTGCTTCCGCTGTTGAGTCAACCGTGTAGGCTGTTTGGAACTCTTCCAACTAATCGCTCCACCCTTCAAGGTAAACACGTACCCTAACATGGATTTGCTATCATCACTTTCTGATTGAAAACTAGAGTAGGTATAACCCTTCTATTTTTCAACTCAGATCCACCAAAAACAAGAAAAATATCCTTAGTCCTTCGCAAGTACTTAAGGATGTTCTTCACTGCTTTCCAGTGGTCTTCACCTGGATCAGACTGATATCTGCTCGTCAAACTAATTGAATGAGCATTATCATGCCTAGTGCATAACATCGCGTACATGATAGATCCTATTGCTGAAGCATAAGGAATCTTACTCATACGCTCTCTTTCCTTACGTGTCTTAGGAGACATCTTCTCGGAAAGGGATACTCCATGGCTCATCGGTATGAGACCTCTCTTGGAGTTTTCCATGCTAAACCTTTTAAGCACTTTCTCGATGTATGTACCTTGGGTAAGACCTATCATTCTTCTAGATCTATCTCTATAGATCTTCATACCGAGAATCTAGGATGTCTTTCCCAAGTCCTTCATAGTGAAGTTCTTCGATAACCACACTTTGACTGATTGTAGCATCGGTATATCATTTCCTATAAGAAGTATGTCATCCACATACAACACAAGAAATGTTACCGCGCTCCCACTAACCTTCTTGTAAACACATGGTTCATCTATGTTTTTGATAAAATCAAACTCTTTGATTGTCTCATCAAAATGGATGTTCCATCTACGAGAAGCTTGCTTCAATCCATATATGGATCGCAAGCAAAATCCGAATTGATTTGAGTAGGGCTACATGCAAAAAGTTTCATCAAAGTCAATCCTTTGCCTTTGTCTGAATCATTTTGCCATGAGCCTAGCCTTGTAGGTCTCCACCTAGCCATCTACTCCAATCTTTCTCTTGTATACCCATTTGCACCCAATAGGCTTCACATCCTCTGGTGCTTCAACCAAGGTCCATACTTGGGTTGGCATACATAGAATCCATTTCGGATTTCATGGCACTCTGCCATTTCTCTGAGTCAACACTATGCCACATAAGGTTGTTTAGTTTGAACAAGTGTTTCATCTTGAACCGTAGTAGTTTGTGTTTCATGAACTTCTTTAAGTTCAATTTTGCTCCCACTGTTCCCTTCAAGGATAAACTATTTTTCTAAGAAGGTAGCATGTCTGGAGAGAAACACCCTATGATCGGTGTAACAGTAATACCCTAAAATCTCTTTAGGATATCCCACAAAACTACATTTTACGGATCGAGATTCCAACTTATCAGGGTCAACTTTCTTGACATAAGCCGGACATCCCCAAATCTTAACGTGTTTAAGACTCGGTTTCCTTTCTTTCCATATCTCATATGGAGTTTGAGGAACAGATTTGGAAAGCACCTTATTCAGTAAATATGCTGAGGTTTCCAATTCATAACCCTAAAGTGATACTGGAAGATCTGCATAGCTCATCGTGGATCGAACCATGTCTAACAAAGTTCAATTTCTCCTTTCAGAAAATACTCCACTCAGCTATGGAGTGTCCGGATGAGTCCACTGGGAGACTATACTATTTTCTTTGAGATAATCTAGAAACACACTACTCAAGTATTCATCTCCTCGTTCTGATCGAAGAGCTCTAATACTATGTTTGGTTTGTTTCTCTACTTCATAACTGTATTCTTTGAACTTTTCAAAGCTTCAGATTTGTATTTCATCAAATACATATATCTGAATCTAGATCGATTATCTATGAAAGTCACGAAGTATTAAAATCCTGCCATGGCTTGCGTAGACATTTGTCCACATACATCTATGTGTACCAATACCAGCAACTCTCTAGCGCTCTCTCCATGTCCACTAAATGGAGATTTGGTCATTTTACCCAACAGACAAGACATGCATGTAGGATATGATTCAAAATCAAAGGGTTCCAGTAACCTTCCCTTATGCAATGTCCGAAGTCTATTTTCACTAATATGACCAAGTCTGTAGTGCCATAAATAGGTAGGATTTTCATCATCCTTTTTTTTTCTTTGTTTAATATGAAGTAAAACATATTCTATGTCACATACATACAGACCATTATTTAAAGTTCCACTACCATAAGGAACATTATCTCTAAGGATTGGATGTTTAATATTCTGAATAATAAATGAAAATCCATCCAAGTCTAACATTGGAATAGAAATAACATTCCTCACAATCGAGGGAACCAAAATAACAGTTATTTAAAATAATAGTCTTGCCCGTAGGCATATGTAAATCAAACGACCCTACAGTTACGGCAACAACTCTTGCTCCATTACCCATAGAATCACCTCATCTTCCCAAGAGCCCTACTTCGCCTTAGTCCTCGCAACGAATTGCAAATGTGAGAACCACAAGTAGTATCTAATACCTAAGTAGAAGTTTGATTTAGTGACATGTTTACTTCAATCATAAACATATCTGAATCAGAAACGGTAGTCTTACTAGCCTTCTTCACGTTCAGTTCTGCAAGGTAAACCTTACAGTTCCTCTTCCAGTGCCTCACCTTGTTACAGTGAAAACAAACAGCATATCCCAGCTTCTTAGCCCTTGAGAACTTTTCTCAAGCTTCGAAGCCAGTCAGCATAGTTGGGATCAGTCAATATGTGAGCATCTAGTATGCTACGGAGTGATTGTGCAGAAGACCTAGTGTATATATCTATATATATTAAGTCTGCAAATGATATACACATAACAACACTTAGCAAATATTCAATTTCATTATTAAAACACTATATGAATCGGGTCTTTATTCATAAGTGGCTCCCACTAGTTTATCTAATTTATACAACCCCCTAAGTGAATAAATAAGCATTCAAAATGCTAGTGGGAATAGGGATCCTACATTCCATCACACAATCCCGGCTGTGGCACGAAACGCCATGTGATGTTCAGTAGGCAGACAACTCTTGTCAATTACATCTCATGTTATTCCCTAATAAAACTTTAGCCTCTTGAATAATTGAGTCACGGCTGTGGCACGACAAACTCAATATTCTAAGTCAAGTCTAACCCAACATTCTGTACAATTGAATCAGTCTCCAATAGCCCACGGCTGTGGCACGTAACGACCATTAGATTCTAATTCATTGTACACATCTCTATGTAATAGACAAGTATTTCTTATTTTGAAATCAAAGCCCTCGGCTGTGGCACGAAACGACAGTGATTCAAAAATGAGAACTACTTTCTACCATGTTGGAAGGCTATGACCGACACAAGCCCGTTGTGTCATTGGCCAATTACTACTTGATATTTATAAAAGAGTTTTTTTTTTAAGGTCACGAAACATTTTCGTATAAACCTATAAGTCTAACGTGTTTTAAGTTTAATAGATAATCTAAATCTATAACAAAAACACGAAAAATCTCAATATTATTAGTCAAGTCAAATCCAACATTTTGTACAATTAAATTAGATTCCAATAGCCCACGGCTGTAGCACGTAACGACCACTAAAATCTAATTTTGTACACATCTAATGTAACAGACAAGTATTTTCATGTTGATCGGTAACAAAGTCCTCGGCTGTAGCACGAAACGACAATGCACCGAAAACAAGAAATACTTTCTGTCATGTTGGAAGACCATAACCGACACAAAACTTTTTGTGCCTATGGCCGATTACAACTTGACATATATAATACATAGATCTCATCTTCTTTGTTATTAACCAATAATTAAAACTCTTTTAATTATTAATTCTATTTCTAAACTATTTAGAAAATTAATCTCTCCCTTAATATAATTTCATAAATTAAATAAATAATTAATAATATTAAGATCACATCTTAATTATTTATAATAAATTAAATCTCATTTAATCAATTAATAAAATTGCTAACTAATTATTATTTCATAAATAAATAATTATCAGCCATTATTAATTAACTAATATTATTTAACAATCATAATCATATTATAAAGAGATTCTTTTCTTCAATTAAATATTTCAAATCAATAATCGATAATCGGATGATTACCAGATCGGGGGGAGCATTGTTAAGAGGCGTCACTTAATACCCTTTTCTTACAGATCAAAATCTGTTTTTGACAGAATCATCCTTTCTCTCAATATTGAAAATTCATATTTAATTACGTGTTTTAAAAACACAAAAATCTCATGATTGTATTCATAATATTATTATTAAGGCAAGAAACGATTCCTATTTCTAGATTTTCTAGCGCACGCCTTATTTTGATTTAAGTTCACCTAAATTTATCATCTCATGGTACACATAGGCATATATCTCATATATAAACATAAATAAATAAGTAAGCATGCAAGCAATATCATGTCACACATTGATATAATGATGTATGGATTTATTATAGCATTTAAAAGCAATTTAAAACAATTAAAACATGCTTTAAAACACTTCCGGGAATATAAATATTTCAAAAATATTATATAAAAAATATTTGACCACTCCATTAGATCCGTCTCAGAAATACGAATCCAACGATATATTGCACGCCCAAAACGGAGTTACGAAACTCCCAAAAAATCAAATTTAATGTGGGCAGAAGGGCTGTAACGCATTTATTATATGCGTTACACCAATTAAAACAATTTAATTGTGTAACGCATTTCGTAAATGCGCGACGCAACCTGTCACGCATTTCTTAAATGCGTGACACCCCTATCCGCGTGCACTGCACGCGCCCGACACATTGCCGACAGCAGTTTGTTTTTTTTTTTTGTTGTCAGACGTCTCAGAGCCGTTGTTGTACTCTACAATTCGTACCTGTTGCACTTTAATGTTCAAAACAAAACTGATGTCTTAATTACTACACTAACTCCTTTTATTAACAATAACTTTTATTATTAATATCATAATCTTAATATTAAAAATTAATTAACAGTTAATTAATTAATTAATAAAAAATTACAGGAATGTGATTTCTTAAATCAAGCAGTAGCAAAAATTACCAGTGGTTATGGGGTCCTTGTACAATTTTAATTTCATAATATTCACATGCATGATTATTTTATGAATTTTAATTAAAACAATTTTAAAAAATTCATAACAAATAATCTACACATCACAAAATTATGAAAAAATATCTAGATGATCCATAACACTTATAGAACCCAGATCAATGGTCAAAATCTCATGCAAAAATTATTTGGAATTAATTCATAATTAAATCTAAATAAACTTGCAAAAATCATAATAAATCCATACATGCATAAAAAAATCTGAAATTTTTTTATACGAATCTCTATATGCAGAACCTAGCTCTGATGCCATTGAAGGAATTTACGGACGAGCGGAAGCGCGGTATAACAATTATTCCGTAAAAAACCATGTATCGTGCATATAGAAAAGCATATAAAAATGAAATAGCGGAGGAATCGAAACCTTACCTTGAAAAATCGAAGCTTTATAATCTATGGTTTTGATGGTTGCTAGCAGTTGCTCCTCAGAGTGTGAAGCACTCTACCGGTATCCACCAAGATTAATTCTTCGACGAAGCTTTTTATAAAACTAAGCTTTTATAAAAATGGAGGTTTGATCTTTTTGAGAGAGAGAGAGAGAGAGATGAAGGTGGAGGCTACTAGGGTTTTCACAAAACCACAATGCTACCTAAAACACCTCTCATCTCATTCTTTATATATGGCTCAAGTAGGTTTTTATATAATTAATATATCATATATATTATTATATAAATCCCACACTTTATCTTATAAAATGTTTAAATAATAATTAAAACTATTTTAATCATTATTAAAAACAATTTGCTCTCTCAAAATACCTTCATCAATAAATTAATCTTTTTATGGTGTGACCCTGTAGGTTCAAATTAAGCCGGTAGTAGAAATAAATAATAATAAACTTTTTATTTATTATTTATATGAATTCTAAAATTCATTAAATATAATTAACTGATTAATTATATTTATTCTACATCGTGAGTGATGCTTCTCAACATATCGCGACTATCCGGATAATATGAATTCACTGCTTAGAATACCAAGAACCTGTCAGTGCTAGTTACCGTACAATCAATTCCTTTTACCCTACAATATCCCGATTAAATACAAGGCATGGATCTCGTGTCAAGCCTATCAAATTTAATCATATGATTTCTTATTCATAATGCAAAGTTCATATTAATGCAAATTAGAAACTTCTTTCTAATTTCATACACTCTGGCCAGAGATTCCAGAACTAGCATCATAAGAATAGCATAGGATATTCTCTTCTTTACTAGAAGGGGTAGATCCTTTATTGACCGTTAACTATCTCCATACACAAATCCCTATGCCCAGAATAGACCTAATGGATGTCCTTGAGACTAAGGACTAAACCAAAGCACAGTTCATTATATACAAGATTACTCTAACGATCTCAAGTCTAAGGACACTTGTACAACTATCACTCAGTGAACAACTATCGACACGTGAGTAAACTCCATTAGTTGTTCAACTTATCGAGTCATGTTCAGTGAACTTATTCCCTAATAAGCACCTACATACTAGCTATAGTGTCGCCACACAAATGCCTATGAGAACAGACATCCTCCTTAAAGGAGCAAGCATAGTATGTACCAATCTTTGCGGATTTACTAACTTCCGATTAGTTATCCTATGATCGGGAACTGTTTAAGTCTAGAGTTATCATCTTCTAGATCTCACTATTATAATCTCATTATAATTCTAGAAGCTTTACTTTAAACCATGGAATATCTTATTTAAAACACTTTAAATAGATAAAGCCCGTAATAAAAAAACAAATAAGTCTTTTATTAGTATTAATGAAATCAAATAAGAATACATGAAAGTTCTTCCTAACTCATCATACATGATTGGATTTAGGACAAACACTTTCAGCGTTTACAGGTCATCTATCGTTTAAAGATGAAAAAAGGACAGAAACTACTCGTTTTATACCGAAAGGATCGTTATAATTCATACGAGCTGAGGAGAAACAACCGATATAATTGCTAAAGCTGCAAAACAAACGACCTTTGAAAGGCTAATTACGCTTAAGGAGTTAATTAAGGAGATCAGCCATAAGTGTAAGGTTAGTAATGCTAATTAAGGAGTAATATCGTTAGAAGTCACGAATGACCAAAACAATAACTTGAGATCAAGATCAAGAATCTTGATCCTTAAGATGACAAATAACTTGAGATCAAGATCAAGAATCTTGATCCTTAAGATGACGAATGACTTGAGATCAAGATCAAGAATCTTGATCCTTAAGATGATGAATGACTTGAGGTCAAGACCACGGAGTGGAAGACCACGGAGTGGAAGACCACGAACCGGCCGACCACCCTATTTGGAAGACCTTCGGCCGACCACGGAGTGGCCGACCATGAAGCGGCCGACCACCACGCCCGAGGGAGCAGCAGCTGACCACGAGACGGCCGACCACCGCACCCGGGGATGTGCCAGCCGACCACGAACAAGAAGACCACCAAGTGGCCGACCTCCGTGGAATGAACCCTTCCGGTCGATCACCGTGTGGCCGACCACGGTGAATCGAGCCCCTCCGACCGATCACGGGCTAGCCGACCACGAGCTACCCGTTGATCCGGCCGATCACGGGTAGTTTGTGGTCCTAGAACCCGACTTTTTCAGCAGTTCTCGGATAGTTTGTAGACCTGGATCTCGACTTTTTCAGCGAATTTCGGATGATTTTCAGTACTGAAATGAGATTAAGATTAGCACAGATTAGTGCCGATTTAGCACAGATTAGTGCCGATTAGCACAGATTAGTGTCGATTAGCACAGATTAGTGCCGATTTAGCACAGATTAGTGCCGATTAGCACAGATTAGTGCCGATTTAGCACAGATTAGTGCCGATTAGCATAGATTAGTGCCGATTTAGCACAGATTAGTGCCGATTAGCACAGATTAGTGCCGATTAAGCACAGATTAGCACCAATTAGTGTTGTTAGTGCCGTTTTATGCCGTTTAACATCGTTTAACACTGTTTAAACGTTGTTTGAGGCTGATTAGCGCTGTGTAGTGCCGTTTAACACTGATTAGTGTCGTTCAACATCGTCGTAAATGCGTCGGTCGCTCCACGCTTTACATTAAGATGATATTGTTGAAAATACTCGCTCAAGAGTAATAAACCCTGACCCGAGTCTCGGAAAAGGCCGTTAAAACTTCAAGAAAAACCTGATCAGTTTTCCTAGAAGTTGGGGGGCAAATGATATGGGCTAAAAATAAGCCCTAAAGACACATTTAATGTGGCATTAATTAAACCTAGAATGGTCCAAACGTGGGACCCACCAGATGGGCCCAAACCATAATTATAATATTAATTTCGTAATTAATATTAAGGGTAGTAAAACAGCTCAGAAATAAGAGTCAAACAAGAATATGATTCTTGCCTGACTTAGCCTCCAAGATACATACTTCAACATGGAAACTGATTCATACATGGAAGGAGACTAGAACCTTCTTCTAGTCGGTGACTTGCCCACCAAGTCACCTAACCCTACTACGATTTTAGGGCTTCTCAGTCTATATAAAGGGTCTGACCCCTCATCTCAGAACTACGTTTTCTTGGCTTGATTCTCTAATACAGAGATACGTAGGCATTCTGTGAGGACCGTTTAGTCTCGAACGCAGAAGCAGCCATTAAAGCACGAAGCTCCCGAACCCTAGCCGTCATAATCATAACCTACTTTTTATTCCACAACAGCGGTCTAGTAAGCGGATTAAACAATCATTAAGAGGATTAAGCAGTCAAAATGATGTTGACATGCTAATTTTTTAATTTTAAAATGTTAGAATATGATTATAAATATAATAAATATTAAAAATACATTTTTTAATTAAGTACATTTTATGGTTAATTTCTTTATTACCTAATTATTTCATAATTTTAATTTTACATATGATAATATTATATTTAAAAATTTAAATATATGTCATTAAGCCGCTTAATGATCGGCTTCAAATTCCGCTTAATCGTCTGCTTAACCGCTTAAGCGTCAGAAGATCCTCTCATCACTTAGAACCGCTTATCCGCCTTTTAATTTGCAGAAATATGGTCTGAACTTCAATTTTTTCCACGAAAATGGCCCATATATAAAAGGTAGCACCCGCATGGTTGAATTGTTATTTTTTTAACGTGTGATTGCATTCTGTCAAATTTGTCTAACAATTGTTAATTTTTTAGGGACAAAGTTGGAAACACCAAATTTATTTTTTAGGGACCCATATCAGATTATTAGAAACAACAAAATACTAGTACACGAACCACACATAATATGGTTGTGCACTAAATTAAGCAAATGGAGTTCATTGGTTCAAAATCTTGTAACCAAAATATACCACCAGAGCACATTTCATAGAGGCAACAACTTAATTCCTATAACTATATAAGCATAATCCCAATGTTAGAAACACCATGATCAATAGTTCATCTAGCTACTAGCTCACATTTTCAAAGGTAGCTAGCTTGGTCACATCATACACCAGAGCCCACCTAGTGTTCCTAGTAATGAGATCTACTTATTCTTCTATATAGTTTCTGTCCGGTTTCTGTTTTCAGCTCTACTTTAACATCCCACATCGGCAAGAATAATAGTATTTGGGACCTTTATATAGACAATTCAATGATCGTATTTGCTAGTACGTTTGGACTGACCTGTGGTGGGTTGTTGGGTCCAGTATGCATTTGATTGTGTGTTTGGATGTTATAAATGGTATCCGAGCTTTGCCCGACCGGAAGTGTAGAGGCACTACCTGGGTTCCGTAAGTTTGTGTGTGGGCTCGACAAGGACGTCGACCCAATAAGAGGGGATGTTTGTAACATCCAACATCGATAAGAATAAGAGTATTTGGGACCTTTATATAGACAAGTCAATGATCAATGTATACTAATTTGCTAGCACTTTTGGACTGACCTGTGGTGGGTTATTGGGTCCAGTATGCAATCGGTTGTGTGCTTGGATGTTATATCTACGAAAACGAAAGAAATAAAACTGATCTGTCTACTTGTAGTTAATTTATTTTAAGTCTATTTGTAGGAAGAATTTATTAGAATTTTAATCCTTGGAATTAGCTTGTGTTCCTTTATTTTATTTTTTCGTAGTCTGAACTCTAAAGTTCGGGCAACTTTAATTAAGAATTGAGTTAAATATTTTTGTTATATTAAAATGAACATATAATTATGCTACAATCTATTGCGGAACTTTTACCCTTTTCCTGATGTATTTTCTTTCCATATTTTCACTTTTATTAGTTGATGAAATTTAATGTCAAACTTACATAATTCTTTTTCATGAAATTATTGAATTTTAATTTTTCTATTAAAAAACTGCAGTAAAGGCTAGTAGTGCATCTAATGGTATTTCCCGTAATAGTTTTTTTATAAGAGATTGTTATGTGCAACATGTTGCACTTACAACATCATTTCACCATTTATTTTATATTTGCAGGTTTTGAATTATGTAGATAATTCTTTGCTCATTTTGAAATTTGAATGTTGTTCAGCACTAGAATGTTGTTGAAGTCCAAGAATGTAAATGATATAGTGAAAATTTTTAAAAAAGAAAAATAATCATCTTAAAAGTGTTAAATGTTGATAATAATTATATCATTATTTGTTGTCCTAACTGATAAGTACTGACGTAAATGAGTTGAGGCTTTCTTGAGATTTAGTTTCTGCATTATGTGATACATTTTAACTCCATTACGTAGAACACCTCTTGTGAAATTAATTTTTGATCACTGAACAACTGATCCGAAGTGGAATCACTAAGTACTATTATATGCGTCATTATATTTTTAAAAAACTTGCTAATCCTTTCTCTCTATGTACAATTCAGGAACATGCTCTCCTACCCATATATGTTTTAGCCTTTGTGCATCCATGCTCATTCCAGACTGAACTATTTTTAAAGATTATGTTGAATTTTCATTTTTCATGAATTATGTTAGACTTTAGTAATATATTAAAAAAACTATGTATATTTATTTCGAAAGAACAAATGAAGTTCAATAGTGTAATAAATTTTACATATTTTTTTAGTCAAGTAAGCTTATTTTTTAATTCGAGTAGTTATATTTATGTGATCATTTTTATGTGAGACGATATTGTAATTGAAGCCCAATCAATTGTAATTGAACTAAGAATTTGAAACAAAAACTCAACCGTCAATTCAGTTATATTTTCAGTTTTTGATTTAAAATCCAAACATTTATAGTTCCAGTTTCGGTTTAATCATAAAATCGCACCGATCCAATCCCTACTTTGGCCTAGTTACAACAACACTGATCTAGTTGTTTTTATGATTTAATCTTTATGTAGACATATTGAATGAAATTACATTAGGGTATAATTTTATGATTTATTACATCTTGTTGCTATTAAGAAAGAAAAATGACCATGTTTGAAAAGGTGCTATTAGAGAATATTTTGTTAGGTTAGGGGACTTACACAATCCGAGATTCACAAACTACCAATACAGAGCACACACACAACCGATCGATTAGTTGACAAGATCCACCAAAGCGTAGTCAAACACTATTCAAGTATTACTTCTACGTCTATCAACAATAAGTAAAAGCAAAACAAGAACACACACAATATTTGACGTGGAAACACCCACGTCCCAACTCGTATTATTAATTTTAACAATTTATCAATAATACATCAAAACAATAACACCTCAATGGTGTCCCAAACCCGATACTTGAGCCAACAATGCTCAAGCATCTCCCAAACAATACTTAAGACTACATCTCTTAAGCTTTCACATCATCAAACAAATACAATATGACTATGTATATATAGCCACTCAAAACTTAGCCACCGAGACTTACCATACTTGTTCTACAAGTCTCACTATACTTGTTATACAAGTCTTCCAATTCTTGGCACCTAATTTCCCAACTTAGTGATCAAGACATACCATATATAATAATTGTCTACACATACAATTATTATCTTTCCCATATATATCTTGAACCACCCAAGCCCATAACAATCACATTGGGTTGAAACCCAACAATCCTCCCCTTCAACCCAATACCCATATCGGATTGAACGGCACCAGCAAGCCATCAACGTCCATTCGCCAATGCCTCCCCTTGAACAAGAACCTCATCTTGCTTTTCCAAACATTGAGTGTCGCTAAAACCCGTATAGTGACCTTCCAAACCACCCAAACCATCGTTCTTCACCATAACGATGTATATCCAATCTAAAAAATCACGTGCATCAACCACCACGAGTGCTCTTCCACATGTTGAGTCACCCGATCCTTACTTTCACAATCCTTCGGTCTCCAAAAGAAAATCCGTAGTATCATCCAAACAGTTCACCTGGTTGATCAAGCCATTGAAACAATTGCGATGACCTCTTCCATCTTCTTCCATCCTGAGTCCGAACGCAGGATTGATCCACGGTGCAAGCCAACCTTCAAACACGCACGTAACTTTGTCTCTACCCGCTTTAGTAGCAATCTCCTTGTCAGCAAATCCTTCATCATGCTCTGCCATACCAATTGAACCTCGAACTTTCCCTCAACCTCATCCATCACGAACCCGAACCTTGGCTCTGATACCAATTGTTAGGTTAGGGGACTTACCCAATCCGAGATTCACAAACTACCAATACAGAGCACACACAACCGATCGATTAGTTGACAAGATCCACCAAAGCAAAGTCAAACACTATTCAAGTATTACTTCTACTTTTATCAACAATAAGTAAAAGCAAAACAAGAACACACACAATATTTGACGTGGAAACACCCACGTCCCAACTCGTATTATTAATCTTAACAATTTATCAATAATACATCAAAATAATAACACCTCAATGGTGTCCCAAACCCGATACTTGAGCCAACAATGCTCAAGCATCTCCCAAACAATACTTAAGACTACATCTCTTAAGCTTTCACATCATCAAACAAATACAATATGACTATGTATATATAGCCACTCAAAACTTAGCCACCAAGACTTACCATACTTGTTCTACAAGTCTTACTATACTTGTTATACAAGTCTTCCAATTCTTGGCACCTAATTTCCCAACTTAGTGATCAAGACATACCATATATAATAATTGTCTACACATACAATTATTATCTTTCCCATATATATCTTGAACCACCCAAGCCCATAACAATCACATTGGGTTGAAATCCAACATATTTTTTGGTTTATTTATAAATGATTGTCCTTCGTTTATTATTATTGAAAGAACTGATATAAGACATATTTTTAATACAATAACAAGACATGTAAAATATTAATCTATCATTGTAATCATGAAAACATGGTAAAGACAAATAAGTAAATTTATAACTACAAATTTTAAGAAATAACTCACTAAAGAAATTCATTTTGTATGTTCAAATCTTAGTGAATAATAAAAAACAAACTTATAAATGAAATAACATTTTTTTTGTAAAAGCTTGATAATCTAATGCACAACTGATTAACGATTTTAATTGTATAGTACTTTTGTTAGTTCTAATTATGACAAGTATTGCAAAACTCTTTAATTTGTCAATCTTCAATTTTTTTAAAAAAATTTAGAGAAATACGAACTGTTACTTAATGATATATATAATTTCACAATATGCGTCGTAGGGGGTGTTGAATGTACTGTGACATTTTTTCTGTAATTTTTAGATCTTAAAAGCTTGTATGAGCTAGGATGTTGTCTATTATTTTGTGTGTGCGTGTATTAGAAAGAAAAATAGACAAATACAAAATATGCTTTCTGTATAATGTTGTATTTATATTAAGAAAAAGGCTTAATGACCGTTTGGCCCTTCAAGTTTGCGCAGTTATACCCATAAAACCCTAAGGTTTAAAGTCGTTCCTTTTTGCCCATCCAACTTCAGAAATGTACCTTTTAGCCACAAAACCGTCGCCTTTTTGACACAAAACCGTCGTCTTTTAGAACGAATAGACGACGGTTTGTGGCAAAAAGGTACATTTCTGAAGTTGGAGGGGCGAAAATGAACGATTTAAAACTATAGGGCTTTATGGGTATAAATGCGCAAACTTGAAGGGCCAAAAGGTCATTAAGCCTAAAAAAATTGCTCAATTTTTGAATACAAACTTATATTCTCATCTTCTACTTTCAAGAAAACTCTTGTTTTCTTATAGAGAGTTCTTGAGAGAATGATACACTTACAATTTAATAGCCAAGGATAAGATGTTCACTATATATATATATATATTAAATATTACAGTGTTTTGCACACCTTTTACTTAATTTTCTTCAATTGTACTAGACAAGATAACAAACTTAATGTCTATAACAAAATGAAAATTTTGCAACTAGTCTAATACTTTATTTGTGCACCTTGTTCTTGTGAGATTTCTTTAACTGTTTTCTCCATTAATTTTTCTCCAAGTTTGATTGTAGTCTTCCCATTTGTTTTCTATAGAGATTGGACCACTACAGTTTTGCAAATGTTTCGGTGTTTATCTCTTGAATCATAAAAAAACATTTATCTTATTACACCAATAAGTTAAACATAGTTTTGCATCTGTAAATGTTTGCACTGTTGGACTTGTCAACATAGTTCATTCTGCATATGTTTACATTGTTGGACTTGTCAACATAATTCATTTGCCACCATTGAGACTTCACGATATAGTTTTGACATATATTGTGAACTTGACTTCGCTATATACAATTCTAACTTGTCGATATATAGAATGCATGATGTATGATTTCACGATGTAATTTTAAGACGTTGCTATTCACGACTTCTCGATATGGCTTCATTTACACTTCTCGATATCAAGACTTCATTACATAATTCAAATTCAGACTTTGTGATTTCAACACTTTCCAACATAGACCTTTGACTTCCCAATATGACTCATATTGGACTTCTCGATATCTATACTCATAAAAATTCCTTCCATTCTACAATCTTCATTCTTCATGGCTTTATTTTTCCTGATGCACGAACATATCCTTAATTTCTACCAGGTTAATTTATTTCTTACACTATTTACAGTTGATTTTTTATAGAAGGAAACTTAAGTAAGTACATAATAAAGAAGACATTTCTTCAAGAAACAAATACATCCTGGTGAGATATTTCACTAAATCAATTAATCAATGACATAATCATTAACACATGCTTGCTATTAGATGCTCATACATGCCTCTATGCCTGATTCATCAAATTAGAAACTGGACATAATATGAATTACAACCGCAATCAATAAAATATTATATTTAGTCGAAATTATTAATTTGTAATAACGTTTGTCGTTGCCGCCATAATTTATGATGTTTCAAATCTTGCATTGCAGATTAAGATTTCATTTTTTGATATAAAATTTGTATAAAAGTGAATGATCTTACGGATGAATAAAATATAATAAAAGTTTGATAATTTAATGTACAGCTGGTTACAGTTTCGATTGAATCAAATTTTTATCAGCTCCAATTATGATATTCCACAAAATCTCATTAAATTATCATTCTCAAAACTAGAAAGATTGTAAATTACGAGGATTACTATTTAGATGATTTAAAAAATGAACATAATATATATAATAACTGAGACCAATCAAATCTAATATTTAGGCGAAACTAGTAATTCTTAACCACCATTATCATCGTCACAATCTTGTGTGATGTTTCGGATCTTGTATTGAAGACAAAAATTTTACTATAATGATTCTAAATCTATACGAAAATGAACAATCTTAAAAAGTAGTTAATTTATTAGTATAAATATTTTATTGCATAGTGTTAACAACATCGTTCAAGTTACATTTTTGTCGGTTCTAATAATGACAGATACTGTAAATTTTTATGTAGATCATTTTTAAAACTAAAAATATATCATGGATAATGGAAACATTGTTACAATAAATGGGACCTATAAAATATATTATTTATTCAAAATCAATTATTAGATACTAAAAATGTAATATATTTTGATGAATTTATCAAAATTTCAAAACAATAATTTATACAAAATCGTGCTAATATTTTGAATGACCAAAATTGAGAGATTATGTCTATAATAGTTAGAATCAAACAAGTTTATTGTATATTATTTTAAAATTAAAAATAATATATATTATACTTAAGTCTTTCTTATTTATTTATAGAAATTGTTAAACAATAAAATATTATATATCGAAGCTATTAATTTGTACTAATGGTTGTCATCACCGCCACAATCTATGATGTTTGAAATCTTGCATGGAAGATTAAGATTTCATTTTTTTAATATAAAATTTGTATAAAAGTGAACGATCTTACGGATGAAATTTTTTTAGTAAAAACTTGATAATTTAATGTACAGCTAGCTAGTTACAGTTTCGATTGCCAGCTCCAATTATGATAGGTACCGCAAAATCTCTATAAATTATAATTCTCAAAACTAGAAACATTATAAATAATGAGAATAATTACTCAGATGATTTGAAAAATGAACATGATATATATTACAACTGGGATCAACAAACGATAATATTTAGTCGAAACTATTAATCCTTAACCAACATTATAGTCATCACAAGCTTGTGTGATGTTTCAAATCTTCTATCGAAGACTAATTATAATGATTCTAAATCTATACGAAAGTGAACAATCTTAGATGATACTTAATTTATGGTATAAATAATTTATTATTACACATCTGTTAACAACATCGATATCGTTCAAATTACATTTTTATCGGTTCTAATAATGATAGATACCGTAAATTTTTATATATATCATTTTCAAAACTAAAAACGTATCATAAATAATGAAAACAATGTTATCATAAATGAGACCTACAAAATACAATATTTATTCAAATTTATTAGTTATTAAAATGTACTCTATTTTGATGAATGTATTAAAATACTAAAATTTCAAAACAATAATTCGTACAAAAGCATACCAATATGTCAAATGACCAAATTAAGAGATTGCGTATATAATAGTTAGTACCAAACAAGTTTATTGTAGTATTCTAAAATTTAAAATAATAAATATTATACTTAATTCTTTCTTATTTATTATAGAAATTGCTAAACAATAAAATATTAAATATCGAAACTATTAATTTATAATAATGGTTGTCATCGCTCCACAATCTAAGATGTTTCAAACCTTGCATTGAAGATGAAGATTTCATTTTTCTGATATAAAATTTGTATCAAAATGAACTATCTAAAATGTAGTTAAAGTTTGATAATTTAATGTAAAGCTAGTTACGATTTCAATTGTCGGCTTCAATTATGATAGATACCGCAAAATTTCTATAAATTATCATTCTCGAAACTAGAAATATTATAAGTAATGAGAATAATTACTCAAATGATTTGAAAAATGAACATGATATATATTATAATTTATAACTGGGACCAACAAACGATAATATTTGATCGAAACTATTAATTAATTCTTAATCACCATTGTCATCGTTACAATCTTATGTGATGTTTCAAATCTTATATGATTATATTAAATACTAACTATAATCATTTTAAATCTATAAGAAAATGAACAATCTTAAAGTAGTTAATTTATAGTATAAACAATTTATTACACAGCTGTTAACAACGTCGTTCAAACTACATTTTTGTCGGTTCTAATAATGATAAATACCGTAGATTTTTATAGTTATCACTTTCAAAACTAAAAATATATGATAAATAATGAAAACGGTGTTATCATAAATAAGGCCTACAAAATATAGTATTTATTTAAAACTCTTAAATATTAAAAATGTACTCTATTTTGATGAATGTATCAAAATACTAAAGTTTCAAAACAATAATTTATACAAAATCATGCCAATATGTTAAATTGACCAAAATTAAAAGATTATGTATGTAACTAAGCAAATTAATTATATAATAATTTAAAATTAAAAATAATAAATATTATACTTAACTCTTTCCTACAGAAATTGTTTAATTGGACCCGGGCTTATTCTAAAAAAGATTAAATAAATGGGTTATGGACTTACATGCATGGGCCAGAACTGTTAATAATTTTCATTGCGAATGTTTGAACGCATAGTCATCCCGCCTACATATATAATACATCACACATAAAATAATACACACAATACTATAGTAGTATAGTGTAGCCGTATAATCTCTCTTGTTGCTACCAAATATTTCCCCTATAATATTAATAATATAGTTTTATATCTATCATTTCTTGCTTTCTTGACCCAAATTCAATGGTCTTGGAGCTCTAAACATGTGGGGTAAGCATCCAAAGCTCTTATATATGTGTATGTGTGTGTGTGTGTGTTTTTGTGTGTTTATACACTGGTTTTTTGTTTGATCTTTATGTTTAGATTGTGCATAAAAATCCCATCTTGGGTTTTGAAGATATATCTGTGTTTTGATGTTTATTTGATTTTGTGGGCTGCTTTTTATGTTCTTTAATGTGTTTTTAAAGTTGGTAGATTCTTGGTTTAGAGGGATTGAATTAAGGTGTTGTAGGTTTGTTTTTTTAGATATGAACAATGTTGTTATGTGTTTGGGTATGATTTCTTGCTAAGAATTGTGTATCTTGCAAAAAGGGATGATTTTTTTATTAAAGATAATTCAAGAAATGAGTTTTGCTGTTGTTTTTCTTGTTGTTGTTGTGTAGATTTGTTTTGTTGATTGAGATGTTGTGTAAGTTTTAAGAATTTGTTAGAATGAGAATATCAGATGCCATGTCGATACATGTTCATGTTATATGATTAAAAGAATGAGAATTGGACTGTGGAATTGGTCATTCTGGACATTTATGTCCTGAATTGTTCCGCAAATTAGTTCAATTCAATGATTTCATTTGATAACATGAAAAAAAGACTATTTAGAACATGATTTAGTGTAATTAGATTAATTAATTTGTTTGTTTGGTAAAGGTCGATTATGGAATTATCCTCGCATAGCCATGCCTCCATTGAGGCTTGAACCCTCCACCTCTTGTTACCAAGAGAAGAGGGGTATTCACCGGGCTACCATGCTAGGGATTGATGATTTCTTTGATGTGTTTGTTTTTGTTACTTGTACATGTGTGTCTGAGAAACCTGGTTTAGTTTGTTGCTTAACCTCTGACTTCTAATTGTTTATGTGCATCTTATGCTCCTAGATAGATCTAATTGTGTGCTAAGCTTTATGCTGGTGGAAGATTAGTTTTGTTCTTGCAAATCATGCAATAAATGAGTTTGTTAATGCATTCTTTGATATGTTTATAGCTTTATACATTCACTTTTCCATTCTCTTGTGCACGGATACGGCATGTATAGTGACACATTGTAGAATCATTGTCAGCTCTGCTTTTGAACATTATTTGTCACACAGGCGTAAACAATTTTCTGTAATACGCAGATGTGAATACAAATATTGATTCCTCTAATTAAGAATGCAATCATACTATCAGAAACCATTACGTTGCATAATTAATGTTGACATCCAGTAAAATGATACTATGTGTTTGTTGCTTAAGTAGAATTTGTGTATAAACAAACCCTCTTTCCGATCTTGTTGTTTTGGATTTATTAGTTTCACTAACATCATTTTGTTTGTTCAGGTTGCAGGCAAGCATGTCTATGAGCTACTATTAATCACTTCTATTCCAGAAAAGAAACAGAAATGAACAAAGAGAATACAATGGCGACTAATTCTGAACAGCCTAATGTTCGAATTACTAGAGCACGAGCTAAATCACTGGGGATTTCCGGAGGATTGCCTCCTTTGAAGCCTCCCATGATAAAAGATCTGAAAAAAGTTGCTCCATCCGATTCAAAGAGAGCTGTGACAGATGGCAATAATGCCGCTGTTGGTGATGCTGCTTGTCTGCAGCCTAAGAAAAGGGCTGTTCTCCAGGATGTTACTAATGTATGTCGTAAGAAGTCAAATACAAAGGGAGGCAGATTTCAGGTAATAATTACCTAAAAATATAAACATAGTGTAGACTTTTGGTTCCTATATACTGCAACTTTACGTTTTCTTACACATCATTATGTGGATTTTGAGATACTCATAGTTGTTATTTGCAAGAAATTAAACATAAGCTTATGATATCTCTTTGATATTCGAGATAACTTATTGTTGATTTTGCTGATATGTCAGTCTGGCAACCAGGCTGAAAATGGTGTTGAGGGAAGGGACACCAAACCTGTACGAACAGTTGTGATGAATTCTCATATCGAAAAGGATAAAAAAGCAACTGTAACCAAAGAAAGTACACAGGGAGTGCAAAAGATTGATAGTGTAGCAGTTCAAGGGCAAGGTTCAGCTCATCCGATGGCTGCAAAGCAAGCTTCTGGTATGCAGGCTCAATCTGGAAGACCTGCGAGAAAAAGTGGTTAGTAATCCTTTACCAGTTTAGATATGCATATGTAAATCGTTGATTTGTATACAAAATTAGACTGTACTGTATTTTATATAGGTGTCATACATTCACCACTGGAATTCAGTTACTTTATTTAATTGTCATGTAGCTATGCTACACTTATCTGGATATAGATTTCATATCATATACTTGTAGAGGTCAAGTCCTCAAATCTAAAGTTTTGTATACTGAAATGAAGTGTCTAACGCCCAAATTATTATCCTAGTATAGAGAAAGTGTTTAACATGGATATCTAGGGAAAGCATATGGTCTGTACAACATAGGTCTTGATATATGATACATTCATACTATGAGCTTGTGAACCAGTTTACAGAACTAGTAAATGGATAGTCAATAATACCATTTTCATGGCATGATAAGTGCAACTGCATGATTAGGCAGATTACAAGGATATTATGATATGCATAATTACTGAATTAAGGATAAGCCTATGTAAAGGCTCTTTCTTGCACATTTTTAATAATTCTTTTTTTACCAAGTGTATTCACTTTTAGTAATATTGTTACTACTATATACGTAAAGTTTCTCTCTTGCCCATTGCAAATACACGTTCTTGTATGGTATTAGAGTGCTTTGAAGTACGATCACTTTGGTACATGGAAAGAAATATACAAGAGTCACTTCTTTTTTTACATTATATACTACACTGCTTTTCTAGCTCACGGTGCCAAATACTTTTGTGAAACATAATCAACCTGGTCTTAAAGAAAATTTGGCTCTATTGTGCAGAGGTGGGTCAGCCTGGCCAAGAAGGTGAATTATCAGATGGTCTACATGTTGCAGATATTGATTCAAACCACAAAGATCCTCAGATGTGCGGCATCTATGCCCCTTCTATACACGAATTCCAACGTGTTAAAGAGGTTTGTGTAGCTAGTAACTTAATATCAGTAGCTTAGAGTTGGCTTCGTTGATGAAATAGGGTACAGTGTCAGGCAATTAGTTGTCTCTTACACCAGTTGATTTACATTTTTAGTATTTCCTGCTTCTACTAAAAACATGATGTAAACCTGATCTCTATCATATTTCGGTGCACTTGCTAGTCATATGTCATCCATTATTCTTTCCCTCGTCAGGAGTAACAGTAGACTTGACAGAGGCTCTTCTTTTTTTCTTTTTTTCGTTTTTAATTTGATCACTTGAAAGTTGAGCCAAAGTCTTGCTAACTTCTTTTTTCCAAAAGATAAAGTTCTACTTTGTGCTGATCTGCTTAAGTTTGATTTACACTTCTTCTTTTCAGCTTGAACGAAGACCATCTTCTGCTTATATGGAGATGTTGCAGCGAGATATTACCCATGTCATGCGCGGAATTTTGATGGATTGGCTTGTGGAGGTTACTTCTTAGTTCTCACACTTTATTGACAAATGTTAGAATTACTTATTTTATGCCATATTTTTGTGCAACCTATCTACTTTAGGGGTTTAACAAATTATTTAAATCAAGTAGATAAAAGTTATTGCTGTGCACCCAGCTCTGAGCTCTTGTCTTGCCTTTGTGCTTAAATACTTCTATCAGTTTTCTCAAACATGACATTTAAAAATCTTTTTTGAAATTTATCTGGAAAAGATTGCTGTAAACTTGTTGCATGGTAAATCTTGAAAAACTTTAAGCAAGTGGTCAAATGGCACCACTTGTCCTGAATGGCTTAAAGAGAATTATTGGTTTGCACTTAGTTTTGGGTTAGATTGGTAGTTGATCGTTACCAAAAATTACTGGGTAAATCACATGTTACTTAGGACATAAAAATTATTGTGAATAAGATGCTATATCCACATACTTTTTGGGAGTGCACATGCTTGATCTTCTGGAAAAAATGAAAATTATCATAATCTTTTTTCCTTGATCCCTTATTCCTTTTGCAGAATCCAGCATATTCTTTGTACTTATAATCAAATAACATGTGGATTGGGCTGGGATCAAATATCACTTCTTGCCTCATCCCATCTGGTTATTACATCCTTAAAGAAGATAGATATCTGTCAAAATAGGAGTTCACCTCCCTTTTTATTTATTTCTGGTCATCCATTTGATCTATCTTTTGCTTACTGGTGTGCTGATAGCTTCAGCTGAATCTCTTTGTCTTTAATGATTTTATGTCATTCTTGTTCTCTTTAGACAAAGTTCTTTTTTTTTTTTTACATTATCCATGAATAGCAACCTTTTGTTGTACATGAAATACCCCCCCCCCCCCCCGGCAGCTTGATGCTGCATTACAATGTGACCATGTGTCTTAATGATGAGGGTCTTTTATAGCTACATGATCTAATAAATACTTAGCAACATGAGAGTGTCTTAGATTTCATAATTGAGACATAACGTTTGCTCAAAAAATTGATACGAAGTGCAGGTTTCTGCAAGGATTACTATCTGCTATGTCTGATGAAGTTAACCTTTACCTTTATCTTATGTATTTTCAGGTTGCGGATGAATATATGCTGGCAACAGACACACTTTACTTGACAGTATATCTCATTGATCGATTTCTTTCTAAACATTACATTGAGAAACAAAGACTTCAGTTGCTTGGTATTACTTGCATGATGATTGCGTCGTAAGTTCTGACCACTCTTTGTATATTATTGTTTTCTCTAAGATAGTGAAAGACCATCAGAAAACCACTTCTTTCTGAACCATGCTTGAATAAGAATTAGATAATACCAGCGAAATAGTAGTTTAGTAAACACTTAATATTCAGAAGTTACTAAATTGTGTAGTCACCCGAAATAATTCATTCATGTAACTATGTCGTCTATTATAAATATCGAAGATTATACATACTACACCCTAAATCATAAAGTTATGATTAGATCGGCCAACTGTATGAGTGTAGACTCCACATAATGCCTGTAAACTTATCTATGGTCCTATGGATGTTCATTTCTTTATATTTTTAGTTTAGTTGTTTTATAAGATTAATTAAGAGAGTCGGAACTTGTCAGGGTAGCCAAAAATAATCATCTTTAATATTTAAAGCATACTGCCTCCTTTTTTTATGTTTTGTCCATTCTGAATAGTCTACCTGTATCCATTTATTTATTGAAATTATCCTTAGTTATTGTTAGTGTATTAGCCATTGGGAAAGCATTTATCCATTAGCTGTACTTGATAAAAATAATGCTATCAAATTATTTTGGCTGTTATAATGTGCTTGCAAGCGTTTTGTTGATAGCAGGTTGTTTGTATTATTTTTATACTAATTGATCTTCTGATTTTTTCCTTATTGACTTAAAGGAAATATGAAGAAATTTGCGCACCTAGTGTGGAAGAGTTCTGCTTCATAACAGACAATACCTACAGAAGGGATGAGGTTTGTTTTCAGTTATCCCTTAAAATTTAGAACTGCTGTCATGGACTTATGGTGGTTTACTACTTCATAGTAAGGGGTATAGGAGAAAAGAAACAAGGGCGTTTGTCTCTTGTCTATTTTCAAACGTGTTTCATTGACTGTATTCATTTTCAATTTCATTTAGCTCTTTCCTGAGGTCATATTCCTTAAGCGGTCATATTCCTTAAGCATTCTACTCAAAATCTAATGCCTACTGGAATGTTTTAATATCAATACCATTTCCAAAAGCAGTACTTTCCCCAAATCCCAAACCAGGTCTTCCACAGGCCAGTCCTTTATAAGTTTCCCCATTAATCTTGAGTTTGACTTAAACTTCTTATCAGCCTCCAGGCCCTTAATGTTGAACTTTTGGTCGTTAGGAAATAGATGTTGTACTCACCACTGCCCAATTGGTTCAGACTGAGGGCGATATTCTGTTGCTTTAGAAGACCATAGATTCGAAATAATATGTTTGTTAATTTGGAAGTAATCATTATCACTAGAATTTATGTGTTTGTATTGTACTAATGTATATGACTAATGATTAAGCCTATATGGCAGGTATTGGGGATGGAGAGCCAAGTTTTGAACTTTCTGGATTTTCAACTTTCTAGTCCAACCACCAAAAAGTTCCTCAGGTAATTAGCATATCCTGCTTGACTCTTGTAATATAAGAGGCCTAAATTACTAATATGTATTACTTCTCGATTCTGGTTACAGGAGATTTATTCAAGCAGCACAGACTTGCTATAAGGTATGGTAATTAGCTAAAAGAAAACAATAAGGTTTATAAACAATATCGTCTTTGGAAATCAGTTAATACGGCTTTTTTCTGGTCTTCAGGCTCCTCGTGTAGAGCTGGAATTCTTAGCTAACTATTTAGCAGAACTAACTCTCCCGGAGTATGGTTTCCTCAAGTTCCTTCCGTCCCTTATCGCTGCATCTGCAGTCTTCTTAGCCAGATGGATGCTTGACCAGTCAAACCAACCATGGGTCTGTACTCTTTTGTGCCTCTTCTTCCATTTTTATTTTATTACTCTTGTCATTTATATCCAATAACCAATAACACTTATTAAACTTTATGCAGAATCCAACACTGGAGCATTATACTCATTACAAGGTCTCAGATCTGAAACCCGTAGTGTTTAAACTGCAAAAGTTGCACCTCAATACCAATAACTCCCCACTAAAAGCTGTACGTGAAAAGTACAAGCAACTAAAGGTAACAGTTTCTATCAGAACACTTTAATCAAGTAGTTTGCAAGGCATTATCGAATAGTTTTCTCACGTAAATGTTTTTTATTTCCTTTTTACAGTTCAAAGGTGTTGCAAATTTATCTTTACCAGCACCTGTTGAGGCAGCATTCCAGTTCTAAACCTTTCCGGTCTGTGCAAAGATAGACGTTCGGCTTGAACCTAGTGTCATGCCGTGCTACTCCTATCTTAAGGCTCGCATATTTATCGTCAACAATAAGTTGTCTTTCAATGTTCTCCCTTGGTTCTTTTCATTTTTGGTCTTGTTGTAACGTATGAAGCCCTGGTTCAGCCAATACCACCTTCTATGTAATGTTAGAAGTGTAGAAGTCAGGCAGCGAAGTACTGTTTTTTTGGCATAGTTTTGAAACTTTAATACAAGTGGAGAAAACAATGCATTGAAAGTGTTGGTGGAAACTAAGGTTTTTTTAGACTTATTTAAATCTTGCCATATCTTTGAAATGGATCTTTTGTTGGTGTTTATGGGTTTAATAGTTTTTTTTCATTTTGGCATTTGCCTTGCTCTTCTATTTGTTATTTAGAAAATATTCAACATTCAGTGCAAGAACTGGGTGAAGCCCCTATATGCGCTAATTTGATTCAAATAGAAACACCTTGGAATACCCTTTTTTTTCTTGGAATGAGACCCAAAATACTGACGATATGCATCTGCTGAATCATAGATATTCTCTTCTTATTTCTTTCCTCTCAACACGCGCATGATTACGATGCGTATGAGGGCACAACAATGTACTGTGTATCAGCATTCGTTGCAAGTTTCAGCTGGGCTTGGTGGTTGAAGGATGTCATTGGCAGTGCAGTTGCGTCCTACTACTTCTGCCTTTCCAACTTCACCCTGAACCAGCTGCAACATGATGGTTAACGGATGCACAGGATGCGTATTCCGTTTTCATCATTCATCAAGCGCAGTAGTTCTATATTTTGGTGGGTAATTTTGGTCTCAACCCAGGCCATCATTCATCAGAATTCAGGTATTTTGGTTCATTTTTCGAAAGCACTCAGTAGTTCTATATTTTGCATGCACTGTACAAAATTTTATTGTATCTTCACTTGTTTTTAACTTGTATTTCTATATAAAATACACTAAAGGAAATTAAACAAAATTATATATAAGTTTTCACTCTCAAGCGCAGAAACTCTTGACAAACAAAAAATCCTCGACCAACACAGATAGGGACTAGGGTCATACAAACAAAAAAGTCCAAAACTGGCCTACACTGCTGAAACTGAGCTACTAAGGGCAGTAATAGCACATTCTAAGATGTAGACTAACGCTTCTGAAGTATAGAAAACATATTTTTACATTTCCGAACATTCCCACAACTAGACTATTTGGCTACAAAAGACTTTCTAATAGAAATTTGAATTACAGACCACAGATATTACACATAATTAAAAGTAATCAGCCAACCTACTAAAGGATGTCAGTTTCTGAAACTCACTACACAATTTTTGTCACTCTTTACTGGAAACCAGATAGCTCTTCGCTTGAATAATTGAACAAAACGGTATTAAAAGGTTACAACAACAGTCTCCAAGCTTTTCGACCACCCGACAAAAAGTACCAACCTAGGCGCATTTTTCCATCTCCTTTTTGGTTTATCACGTGAAGAAGGTGCCAACTCAAATACATTTGGACTACCGCAACAGATCAGAATGTCTCTCAAGATATAGCTCATTGTTACCGAGTTACCAAAACAGCTGTGTTTCCAGTAATTGGTTGCTGACTAGCTGCATTCTCTATGCGCTTCCATACTTCTTTCCGCTTTTCTGTCTCTAACACTATTTTAGATTGTTCCTCCTTGAATTGAGAATGACAGTTAAGAAACAGTGCGTCATCCATCTCTGAGAACATTTTCCTCACATTGAGAGTTAAGTTAAGAACCGAATGGTTCCAGTGGCTTTGTGCATTGTTTTCTAGGGATGGAAATATTATTGGCAGAATCACATTCCTGTTATGTGCAATTAGGTTCATAATCTGATCATTATTCCAGAGGAACAGTGCCCTCTCAGCCACCTGAGACCAAAACAGTGAGGTAATGAGAAAGTGTCTCTATATCTGTTTGTAAAAAGTAAACATTTTTAACTCAAGATCTGTTCCTGTACAAGAAACGATTGGCAGTGTACTTTGATCTTCAGTCTACACCTTTACACCTTAAAGAGTTCTCAATATTCAGTTAAGAGTTGTGTCCATCATTTATTCTGGAAATCTTAAAATCCACATGTTAAATTAGAGCACATTATTAGGCCCAAATGACACCTTGAATGTGTCTCATAATACAATCTTCTGTCTTTTTCCCCGACAGTCTCATAATACAATCTGACTTGAGACACAATTCAGTCTTCTGTAGCCCAACCACCAGATCTAAGGGCTAAAAAATATTCCTTACATGTGTGTAGGCCCTTCAGTTTTAACCTGTTTGGAAATTTATTGCAAAACAGAATAACATAGGGTGTGGGTTCCAGAACATCTGAAATTATACCAGAAAAACATAGGTGCAATACAAACTTTCCTCTTTATTATACCGAATATTGTTATAAATAAAATTACTAAAATTGATGCCTTCAACTACAACAGGACACTTACATCTTGAGCAAGCACTAAACACTATGAAAATGCTTAGTAGCCAAAGTTCGTTTTTATTAAAGTAGATCTAAGAAACAACGTGAGAATCAACAATGATGAAGTGGAATATTGTGTAAAAGAGACCCCAGTTACATGTGGTATCTGCGAGAATATGTTTCTTAATTGCTTCTCAACCATAATTAGGTAGTAAAATATAATTTACAGCAATACTCTACACTCCATTTAAATAGGGATACTATTTTCCTATTCGTCTATCAGATAGTAAAGTAGCATATGTTACCTAATTTGGCGTTACGTATTCTTCGAATCTTTGTTATATGAGGTACTAACAGCACGCCGTTAATTCATGGCAACAAAATTTTGAATATCTTTCATAAGCTAATATCTTCAAATATCTTTTTTTTTTTGAAGCAACCAAATATCATTTTGAAAATGATTAAATAACATAAATGTGTCAAATACGGACAAATTGTGCAACAAATAGAAGATTAAACAATTAAAAAAAAGGATCAACATACCTGAAAATGGTAACTGTTGATGCAGTATCCAATCCGCCAGAATAATGGATCCATAATCTTCTGGAATTCCGCCATATTGATTGTTTCGAGAATCTCTTCTATCTCACCTAAGAACATAACCTCCTTCTGGCTATTGGTAATTGGCCAGTATTTCAACAAACCATTGATGACTGTGCTGGCTAACTTTGGCTCCTTTTCAATGAACTGTGTTACACAATATGACAACTGCTGAAAGTAAGCTCCTAAAGACTTCGGCTTGTGCAGAGGAATCAATGCTCTCCATAGAAATATCTTGTGCTCCTCCTTCAAAGGTAATGCAAATCCAGTGATCACACTGCCAAAAATCTCTAGCAACTCGGCAATTCCATTGCACCGATCAGTTTCATTTACAAACCGATAGAAGATATTGCTAATGCTCTTGCGAATAAAAGGCCGATGCACCATAAACTTCCCATAAATCCTGTGCATAATAGCTTTTAAACATTCTCTTTCTCGAGGATCCTCGGAATTAAAAAGATCAAGCAATCTTAATATAAACGAATGATTTATATACTTCTTTGCAACCTTAGCTTCCACAGAGGACGAAGTTACAAACTTAAGCAATATATCATACACTAGCTGTAAATGTGTCCAAGCAGGATCAAATGTAGGTTCTTCGTCATCATTTTCACCATGATGCACATTAGATCGATAATTTGGTGGGAACACTCGAAACAAGTTAACAGCACACATTTTGCACATTGCTAGAATCGCTGGCTCGGTATATCTCGGAGATCCAGAAGACACAAAATCTAGAAGCTCAATCAATGTAACACGTTTAAGATCTTTCTCATTAGTATTCTTGGAGGGATCAGTGAAATCAAACACCACACAGCACAGACTCAACTTACTGATAAAAAGATTCATTTTTTCCGAACTGGGAACATCTTTAAATGGCAAAAGGGGCTCAATCCCCGACATCAAACCAGCAGGAAAAACTGCTGATGAAGTCCGTTTAACCAAGTTTGAACGGCCTGCACCCGCATTTCCACTAGTTTGGCTAACTGAACCAGCCCCACTTCTCGGCGAATCAACAGATTCAGATTTCAATGACTTCTTAGGAAGTTTACTAAGAAGTTGCTTCCACATTCTGAATGTAGTAAACTAAAACAGCTGTAAGCACTCAAGTCAAAGTAATTATCATTGATTCGACAACAAAACCCTCAAAAGGGGTGGCCCAAAACCCTAAACCTTATGTAGAAAATGCTGCAATAACTCAAGATCTGCAATAAAATGCCCTAGATCCACACTTCAAATCACAACCCAAGTTCAATAAATATAAGATCTTGAAAATGTAGACCACACAACAGCTTCCAATGAGCAGATATTCAAGATTCCCAAATAAACTTAAACATAAGCACATACAATCCCAACTTTTGCCCTATTAATATCATTCACCAACACTAAATAGGGCAAAACACATAAATAAAAAAGACCCAAAATCAAAATAAAGCTTAGATCTTGATATCAGAAGATGAACCTGAGGACACCCAGATAATTTGTTGCAAAACTAGACTTGTTGAAGATCACCCAGATGCTAAAAAGGCCCAAAGATACAATCTTTATCATACAAAAGAAAGAAATTTCAAATTTTGATTGCAAAGCTCAACCTTTTAAATTAAAGAACTTAAAAGGAAACATATATACATACATATATCATGTATGTATACATATAGAGAAACGACATGAGAAAAAGCAAGCACAAGGAAATTAACAAGTGGGTACAAAAGTTATAGATTCAAGAAATCAAGAAAGAGAGAAAAAAAAATGGTCGGAACATGCAGAGAGAGAGAGTTATCTATTGTTGTTCTTGTTCTTCTTCTACACCATTGAAAAAGAAAGAAAATAAAGAAAGATTTATTGATTGCATTATACGAGTAGTCTTTATTTCTCGATCCAAGAGATGTTTATGGCGTTTTCTCAGACAATGCAGGTGAGTCTCAGGTGCATAGACTAGCCTACATTTATTATATTATTAGATTTTTGACAAAAAGATTTTTTCAAAACGATGTTGTAAAATGTTTGAAGTTTGAGGAAATATTTAACCGGACAATGAGCATCGAGCATGTATATATGTGACTCATTATTATAGCTATAACTGGATGGTACTAGCAGGATGTAACATGCGGCATCAATCTGCTTTTTTGAGTTTTTTACGAGACAAATCTGACTTTCATTTTTGAGTTTAGAGAATGATCCTAAGATAATTTTTTGGGTGTTTGGAAGTTAGAGATTTGAGATAAAATTTGAGATTTGGGGGTAGATTAGAGGTTTGACCAAATAAAACCTCTAATGTGAGTGTTTGGTTGTTAGATATTTGAGTTAGAGGTTTTGGATCAAAAAGCTAATTTTCAAAAAACTCATTTTAGGAGTTTTTTCAATTAGAGATTTGCTATGTGTCACAAAAAGTTATTCAGAAAGCTATTTACCAAACACTTTTATTCAAAACAGCTAATTCAATCCGCTAGTCAAAACAGCTAATTCAATCCGCTATCAGCTAATTGCCAAACGGGACCAAAATATTTTATTACAAGAATGTAACATTATTTCTTATAGTAGCAAAAATTTGAAAAATATTTCAAAGTAAGAGCAAAAAGTGTAATTTTGAAAATATTTAGATGATTGATGATTATGAAAAAAAATTGAAAAAAAAATTACAAAATTACAAGATATCTATCTATCTATATATACTACTATACAAAAATCGAAACATTAAAAGTTTGGTCGGTTGGTACGGTACTGGTTGATTTTATTTATTTACCCTTTGTTGGGGTTCCTTAATGGGTCGGACCGAAGGCTCAATCCTTATGAACGAAACCCATTAATATTTGGTCCATCTGTCTACAACGGTCATGTGGTTATGGACTCCCCAGAATGTGGGACACGTCGTCCCATGTCACCCACTCTTCGGGTAACCGTCGGAACAAGAAGAATAAGGTTGATTCAGGTTTGATTATTCATTCATACACAATTTACATACAACACAAACACTCTACGTTCATCTTACTCTGAAAAAGGATCAGTTAACTTATTCTCACACTAGAGGTGAATCGGGGGACACCACCCTCGCATTCTTCTTCATTGCAGGTTCGACCGAAGGACCGACCCGGCAGAAACTGGTTCCAACATTTGGCGCCGTCTGTGGAAACGTAGAAGTAAGTTTGTGTTGAAAGTTGAAATTTACCAGAAGTTATGACGAACAAAGATACTCTTATAACCGAAAACATTACTGTGACTGGAGGTAGCCGCACTCCTCCTGTTAACCCGAGGCTACTGGCTTTTGAAGAAGAGGGGGATATACCGTCTCCCGAGGAACAACAAGAGATGCTCCTGAAGTGGCGAGAGGAGCAGAAGGCCAAGGAAAAATAGAAGGAGAGGGATAAAGAAAGGAGCAATAAGGATGCAGAAAGATTGGTTAAGCAAAGGGAAGTCGATCGGTTGAGGTTGCAAGCCCTAAAACTCCAAAGGGAATAAATCGAACTCCAGGAGAAGGTGCTGCGGGAAGCCCTAGAGGCTGAAGACCCAGAACCTGAAAATCGAAGGGAGAAGAGAGCCAGAGACGATGAAGACGAGTCAGGGGACTCAGAATCGTACTCACGAAGGTCCCGATCGAAGAGAGTTTATGCCTCCGATTTGGAAGAAGATGACCCGCATATGGCAGACCGAATCAAGAGGATCAAAAGGTGCATGTTCGGGGAAAGAAAGGTCAGTCACGAGCCTGTGGTGACTGAGGACGTGGAGCAATACCGACCACCTCCTGGTAGGCAGTTTCCGAAGATGCACGAGTTTAATGGGAAGGGTGATCCCGAAGACCATTGTGAGAAGTATGAATCTCTCATGACTGGTATGGGACACTGTGATGTCATGCTATGCAAGATGTTCAAGACATACCTGAAGGGGTCGGCATCTATGTGGTACCGTTCACTGAGGCCCAGGTCAATTGGCTCATACGAGCAGATGAAGAAGTTCTTGAGGCACTATTCTCACTTATACAAAAGAGAGAAAGACACTGAGGCCCTGATTCACTATAGACAGAGGCCGAATGAAGATCTTGGGGACTATCTGGCAAGGTTTAAAGAAGAAGCTGGCATAGTGACGAATTTGGACAAGGTCAAAGCTGCTGGATTCCTCTCGGTCGGGCTTGACCCTATTAAAGGTAAGAAGCTTCGATCTTCTCTTTACGATATGCCTCCAAAGTCTTTAAATGATATATATTTGCAGGGAGAGGCTATTAGAAGGAAGATGGAGTCTATTGGGGGGTATAAGGATAGTAAGAAAAGTGATAGAGATGATAGAAGGGACGATCGAAGAGGTCGTGGTGATGTCAAGAGTAGGCTGAATGACACCAGGCCCGATAAAGGGGCCGAACGTAGGAGGGATAGAGATGGCACGGTGTTCACACCTTTAAACACCCCTATCTCGAAGATTCTCCATGAGATAAAGGGTAAGCCTGGGTTCGTTCGATCGGCCAGGCTGAAGACCCCTGAACATAAAAGGAATAAAAACAAGTATTGTGATTATCACCGGGACAAGGGTCATAACACCGATGAATGTTATCACCTAAAGAAGCTGATTGAAAAAATGATTAAGGATGGAGAACTGACCCAATTTGTGGGAGATTTGAGGGACAAGCTCGAGTCCAGGGAAAAGAAGAGAGATGCTAGAGATGCAGAAGAGTCTGAAAAATACGGAGGCGAAGTTAGGACTATATTCGAAGGAACTATACTTGATCGGGACAGCAAGACAGCCCGAAAGAAGTACGCCAAGCAAATTTACAGCCTGTATCAGTCGAGCGCAGCTAAGCAACCATTTCATATCTCCTTCATGGAGGATGATTTTGAAGATGTGATATGGCCGCACGAAGACCCACTGGTTATAAACCCAGTGATTGGGGAAAACAAGATTTGGAAAGTGCTGGTCGATGAAGGAAGTTCGGTCAACATTCTGTATCACCGGACATATTGCAAGATGAACTTGGGAGGCGAACAACTGGAGCCATGCCACGAGGCACCATTATATGGCTTCGGTAATCAGCCTGTACCGATAGAAGGAACCATCACACTGTCTGTTTGGTTGGGTAAAGCGCCATATACCGTGGCGAAAGAAGCAAAGTTTTATGTGGTTCGGGTTGACAGCCCGTATAATGGAATTTTCGGAAGGCCAGCCTTATCTTTATTCCAGGCTGTGTCCTCTATCCCACATTTGAAGTTTAAGTTTCCAACCGAACATGGAGTTGGAGAGATGAGAGGCAACCAGAAGGTCGCCAGAATTATAATGTTGGAAGATTTGGAGAAAGACAAAGATGTTAAGATGGCCGAAGCTGGCAAGAGAAAGAGAAGTGAGAATGAAGCTGGGGGCAGCCATCAACTGTTGAATATTTAATTGGAGAAGTTTGGGGCTGACTTGTCTAGCCCAATAGCCGAACCAGCTACAAAAACCGAGGAAGTTGAGTTGTTCGTCAGGCAAGCAGGGAAGATGATACAGATTGAGAAAAGCATGGAGCCAGAGCTGAAAAAGAAAGTTATTGAAGTCATTAGGGAATTCCATGATGTGTTTGCTTGGGGTCTCGAAGACATGCCAGGGTTGGATCCATCGGTTGTAAAGCACTGTCTTAATGTCAAGCCCGATGCCCAACCTGTGAAGCAAAAGAAGAGAAATTTTCCCATGGAAAGACAAAAGGCCAGTTAAGCCGAAGTGGAAAAGTTACTTGAAGCAAAGTTCATTGAGGAGATAGACTACCCCGACTGGTTGGCGAACGTGGTGGTGGTCAAAAAATCAAACGGCAAGTGGAGAATGTGTGTGGATTATATATACTGACTTGAACAAACACTGTTCAAAGGACCACTATCCGCTACCGAACATTGATCAACTGATAGATGCTACTTCGGGGCATCAAATACTCAGTTTTCTGGACGCTTTCTCCGGATACCACCAGATCGCCATGAATGCCGAGGACATACCTAAGATAGCATTCATCACACCGAACGACACTTATGCTTACATCAAGATGCCCTTTGGACTGAAGAATACGGGGGCAATATTTCAGAAGATGATTAACAAGGTCTTCAAGGCACAGATAAGCCGAAATATGGAATGCTATGTGGACGATATGATTGTTAAGTCCCTCTTCAGGGATCACGCAGAAGATTTGAGGGAATGTTTTGAAACCCTTAGGAAGAATAACATGAGAATTAACCCGAACAAGTGTACATTCGGGGTAAACAGTGAAAAATTTCTGGGTTGCATGGTCAGCGCACGAGGGATTGAGGCGAACCCAGAAAAAATCAAAGTCGTAATCGATATGGAGGCACCGAAGACGATCAGGGACATTCAGAAGCTGGTCGGACGGTTAGCAGCCCTGAGGAGTTCATTTCTAGGTCAGCCGAAAAAGGCTTTACCATTTTTCGAAGTACTTCGGGGGTCAAAGAATTTTGAGTAGGGGCCGAACTACCAAAAAGCATTTGAGGAGGTCAAAGAATACTTAGTAAAAACCCCACTCTTAATGAGGCCTGATCCAAAGGAAACTTTACAGTGGTATCTAGCTGTGAACAACCGAACGCTTGGAGCCGTACTGGTCAAAGAACATGAGGGGAATCAGCATCCGGTCTTCTACGTTTCTCATATTCTTAAGGATGTAGAGACGAGATATCCGAACATAGAGAAGTTCGCCTATTGGGTTGGTAATGGCTGCCAGAAAGTTGAGACATTATTTCCTGGGAAGGACAATCAATGTAATAACAGACCAACCTTTGAAGAAAATTTAACAAAGGCCAGTGGCATCGGGTAGAGTAGTGGCTTGGGCGATCGAACTGGGGGAACATGACTTGGAATACACACTGAGAACTTCGATCAAAGCCCAAGCACTTGCAGATTTTATGGTAGAATGTTCCTTCTCGGGGGCCGAATGATTTAGTCCCGGAGGAACAATTGATTCAGGCACCAGGAAAATGGAAGTTGTTTGTTGATGGTTCAGTCACCGGAGAAAAATGTGGAGCAGGGTTAATTCTAACAAGTCCAGAGGGATTTGAAATATGTCAGGCTATCAGGTTCACTTTCCCTCTAACGAACAATGGAGCCGAGTATGAAGCTCTATTGGCAGGATTGGACTTAGCATGAAGCTTGGAAGTCAAACACTTAAGGGCTTTTAGTGACTCAATGCTAGTTGTCAAACAATTCACAGGGGAGTACGGACAAAAGGATCCCCGAACGAAGGCTTATGCTTTAAAGGTAAGCCAGAATACTCAATCTTTTGAATCGTTTGAACTAAGTCAGGTGGCAAGAGAGAACAATAGCCGAGCAGATGCTCTATCTAGGCTAGCTTCGATAGAGACCCAAAGCTTCACAGGGTCAATATATCTGACCGAAGTAAAGATGCATTCGATAGACAAAAATCAATGTATGGAAATTCACCAAGGGGTTAATTGGATGACCCTAATCAGAGCATTTTTGGGAAAAGGAACTCTGCCGCTCGACCGAAGGGAAGCGCAGAAAGTAAGAAATTGGTCGGCGAACTACACTTTGGTCGGAGGTCGTTTGTTCAAAAGATCAGCAACCCAACCACTCCTCCGATGCCTAGACGGGGAGGAATAGCAGTTAGCCCTCGAAACGATTCATGAGGGGATTTGTGGAGAACACTTGACGGGAAGATCTTTGGCCTTTAAGATACTTAGGCAAGGGTTTTTCTGGCCAAAAATGAAAGAAGATGTAGCTGAATATGCTAAGAAGTGCAGGCAATGCCAGCTATTCAGCACAGTACAGAAGCAACCCCCCGAGGAGATGTCTTCAGTTCTTAGCCCTATTCCATTTGCTATGTGGGCAGTTGACATCGTAGGGATCTTACCCACCAGCACCAAGCAAGCTAAGTACTGCATTGTGGCGATCGACTACATGACTAAATGGATTGAAGCCCGACCCCTCTCAGCCATTACCGAAGAAGCAGCAAAGAAATTCATGTTGGAGCATGTGAGTTTAAGGTTTGGCATTCCTATGGTTTATGTGTCAGATAATGGAACACAATTTATTTGAAGTAAATTCAAGAAGTTCTTGGCCAAGTTCGGAATACATCAGAAATTCAGCTCAGTTGGACATCCCCAAGGAAATGGGGCGATCGAAGCAGCCAACAAAATCATTTTTGATGGGATCAAGAAGAGACTGGGAGAAGCCAAGGGACTTTAGGCCGAAGAGCTACCTTGGGTTCTTTGGGCATACCGAATGACAGCAAGGTCATCGACGGGAGAAACACATTTTAAACTAGCCTTTGGGACAAATGCTCTTCTACCTGCCGAAGTTGGCTTAGAGTCCTATCGAACACAAATTTTCAATGTGGAAACGAATGAATGGGGACTTCGAGAGAACGTAGACATACTGGAGGAAGAAAGGGAAGCAGCTCATCAAAGAAATCTAAGGTACCAGCTCCAAGCAGCACAGTATTATGATTCGGGTGTGAAAAAGCGATCTTTTCAAGTTGGGGACCTAGTACTCCGAGAATTGGCTACTTCAATGCCAGCAAAGCAAGGCAAACTTATGCCCAACTGGGAAGGTCCCTACGTGGTGATTGAAGTGGTTCGGCCGGGCACCTACAAATTGGCTCATTCGGACAGCAGCCCAATCAAGAACACATGGCATGCTCCTCGTCTTCGTTATTTTTACCAGTAAGCTTACTAGATGCATTTTCTAGCTTTTTAATTCAGTATTTTGCTTCATGCAAGTTGATTTAATTTCCCTAAGTGAGCATCAATCTGTAAGTTGAATTTGTATACAAGTTATTTACATAATCAGTGAAAGATTGTTTGCCCCATTTTTACATCTACTGTTATTAGCTAAGTACGATGGAAACCAAAAGATTAAGTACACAAAATTAAGCTAAACGGACCCATGTTTGGGCCCGACCGAATAAAACATGCGTCATTTAACTCGTTTCAATATTTAAGTACATCGCGATTTAAAGTACATTGCAAAGGCTTAACGGACCCAAATTTGGGGCCGACCGAATACAATTTGGGCCCTTTTAAGTGTCTTAGTATTTAAGTTGTTTTGACATTAATTAAGGCCGGGAGGAAATATTTTTCACCGACCGAATGGGACCTTAATCATTTACAAAATCCCTTAAATACTAGGGGGCAGCTAGGTTACGACCGAATATGCAAAAACTATGCTAAGGCAAAAAGAGCCGAAAATGCATAAAAATAAAAGAAATTATGCTAAGGCAAAAAAGAGCCGAAGATGCATAAAAATGCAAGAAATTATGCTAAGGTAAGATAATACCGAAGATGCATAAAAATAAATAAAAATTATGCAAAGGTAAAACAATACCGAAGACGCATAAAAATAAAACGAATTATGCTAAGGCAAGTAATGTTGAAGAGGCATAAAGGTAAATATTATGCTAAGGCAAACAACGCCGAAGAAGCTAGCCGAAGATGCATAAAAATGCAAGAAATTATGCTAAGGTAAGATAATACCGAAGATGCATAAAAATAAATAAAAATTATGCAAAGGTAAAACAATACCGAAGACACATAAAAATAAAACGAATTATGCTAAGGCAAGTAATGTTGAAGAGGCATAAAGGTAAATATTATGCTAAGGCAAACAACGCCGAAGAAGCTTAAAGACAAAAATTAAGCTAAGGCAAAATAAAAGCCCGAAAGCGACAATATTTAAAAAGCCCGAAGGCACGAATGTAAAGCCCGAAGGCACGAATGTAAAGCCCGAAGGCAGGGTTAAATATTACAAAGCCCGTAGGCTACCAGAATAGAAAAAGCATAAATACAAGGGAGCTAATCGGAAAGAGCCTCATCTTCACCCAAAGAGACTACCAAGGGTTCGTCTACATCTCCCCGACCGACTGGATCAGACATACCCACGTTGAGCAGCCGAGTATGATCGAAACCAGCGTCATGGGCCTTCAGCATTGCATCATCATATCCCATTTGGTAGCATCTCTCTTCGGTCAGGTCGAGAGTCTTCTTCAGCTTCCGAATATTCTTCCTTAAGTCCTTAAGCTGTTCATTCCTCCAGGCAACACGGTTCTTCAGAGTGGTCACTTCTTCCAGCTGCTGCTTCAGGGCATCCCGCTCGGTCATCAGCGCGGTAGCCTGGCCGGTCACTCTCTCTAGCTCAGTAGTAGACTTTCGGAGATCCTCCTCGGCCTTGACCACCCGAACCTCCAGCTGGTTAATTTCCTTCAGCTTGGCCTGCACCCCCTCCATCCGGTCGGTGACCACTGCAACCCAAGGAACGACCTGGAAATAAACAAGGGAAACTGTTAACTACCGAACGGATAGATAAAAATAACATGAAGAAAGGAAACTTACCATCGAGAGAAGCGATAACATCTCGGTACAGGTGCCCAGGTCATCTATCTTCTCATAGTTAGGCCTATCGGCCGGGAGGATGGGGCCTCCGCAAAGATCGGGACCTATGTCCCTAGCAGGAGATGGCGCCGAGGACACCAAAGCATCGTTCTCCAGAATCCCCCACTGGGGCACATAGGTCTTGACAATACCAACCTCCGTTCGAGGCCTCTTTCGAGGATCGGTAGGAGGAGGAGAATGCTGAACTTCCTGCACACGCGGAGGAGAGGCAGAAGGAGTCTCCTCCGGTATCTCCTGTTCATCCCCTTGTTCGGGGGCAACCTTGCCTGAAGCCTCGGTCGCAGCTGCTGCCCTCGCCTCGGCGTTTTGGCGCCTTCGTTCAGCAAGCTCTTGACGGGAAGACACTGCACAAGAAAACAATAAGTCAAAATACTGTCAAAAGCAACCAGATACAGACCGAAGATAAAGTTAACTACCAAGTAAATTTGTAGTAAAACGTCTAAGGAGAATAAAAGTTAATTACCAAGTAACCCACAGGGCGAACAACCAGTCTTTATCCCGACTGTCGGTCAGGGGAACTCTGTCCATCTTCAACTTGCAAAGAAGTTTGTAATCTTGCTTCTCCGCATCAAGGAGTGATGTAAGAACCCGAATTTTCGGTAGAATTAAAACTTTTTATATATTGATGAAAGAATGAACAGTGATTCCGACCTTAAGGTATTATCAGTTCTAATGAATAGATATAGATTCCAATGTTTATATGTCATAAAGATTGCAATGGTTTAACAACTCAGATTAGAATAATCTATCTCCTAGGGAAATAAGATATGGAAATTCTAAATAGGAAAGTTATTCTCATGTCATCCAAATCAATATCTGTTATTAGTCAAGTGGTTCCGTAAAAGGGTTAAGGAACGCTCGAAAGAGAATTAGGACACTTTTACAATATATAAGGAATAAAAGAGAATAAAGGATGAATAGTGTTTTTGGTGGGAAGTGAGAATATTATTAGATGACGCTATATAGAAGTATTCAGAACGGATTTCTGAGTTCGTATTCATGATCCAGGGGCGAGATAAGTGTATGTAAACGATATCGGATTCAGAAAAATATCACTTTTATTTTCTCCGAGATTTCCCTGGACACTGACAGATTTAAGGAATTAATAAAGAGAATTGAGGATTTTAAATTCAAAAAAATATAAAGGAGGATTGAGAAAGGTTAGTATAAATATTAAGAAGGTTTCCGGTAAAACCCTAACAAGAAATACTTGAGACATTTCTCAGAACGATCGATGAAATTGAGTAATAAACGGACAAAAGAACAAGCAGAGAGCCAAGATGCATGCATGTGCAAGAGGATAAGATCAAGTAACCAAGTTAGTTACAAGAGGAACTAGCATACTTAGAATCAAACCAAGTACTTAGCTTAAACACCACTAAAACTCGACATGTGTCCACGATGATGCAAGTGATGAGCAAATCACTTTAATAAAGCTACTTTAAGCCAAGATATTATCCAAGCAAGACAATTTATCAACTCTTATCCAAGAAACCAAGACAAAAAGCTCTCCTCCATTTTTTTTATCAAAAACCCGAGAGGAAAAGGGAGCTAGGATGGAGGAGGAAGAAATGCTCATAACTTGAGTTTCCCTTGGCCAATTCGCGCGTTCTACCCGTCAAATCGAAGCCCTCGAGAAGCTCTACGCATATAGGGTAACCACTCTCCTCACCTCCTTGATTCCTATACTCGTTTTTAAGGTTTTTAAGTCAGGTGAATAGTAACCATGTTGGTGTTCTTGATTTTGTTTTGAAGATGTGATCACTTTAAAGTTATATAAGGATAATCCAAGGCTTGTTTAGTACTACCCACTCATCAAGGAAGGTATGAACATCAAGAACCCTTAGTTTTACTTTGATCTTTATGGATGTTTTGATGATTATAAGATGAGGAGATGTTAGTATGTATAGATCCATGTATTTGGAGTTGATTCTTGTTGTTGTTTTGGCCATAATCAAACTTTGATGGATATGACTTGTCCTTGGAAGATTATGGTTTATTTTAGATGATGATCATGAGATCTTGGTATATTGGTTGTTGATTGACGTTTAGATCATGATTTTAATTTTGGGAATCGTTAGTTTATAGCCGTCGTAATGCTCGATTTTTCAATCCCCTGTTTTGTGCATAACTTTCGGACTTAAACCCCCACTGGTTATAATCACCACTGGTCATGGCTGTAAAGAGCTTGTCTTGTAGTTTGTAGCCATATAAAAATGGTGTTGAGGCGATTTACGGTTTAGGAGATATGGTCGATTTAGTAAAAGTTGTTCGAAACCGTAGGTGCGAGTTCGTAACTTCAATTGAATTCCCTTAAATGAGTAATTCAGTTACAAAACTTGATAATTGAATATTAGAGATCATAAGGAAGGTGTGGGAGAAAACCACATGTCGAATGGATCGTTTTCCGATTTTATAAAAAGTGTTCGAATCAAGGTTAAACGCGAACGAACCCCTAAAAGCATGCTTGATTATGACTTTGGTAAATAACTTAGAAAACGGGCGATAAAACTCGTAGTACAATCTTGATTCGTAAATGACCGATCTTAATACTTACATGGCCTAAGTATGTATCAAGTGTGGGTACAATGACATGTCGTAATAACGAACATATGCCGAATCGCATCGGTGATAAAAGAGTTACACTAAGAAGTGTATAGCGAGATAATTCGAAATCGTGTTTCGACTTAAGTAGAGTGTATACTTAACCTTTTTAAATATGTTAAGTGATTAATCCCGAATGCCTTGGCTATTTATAGATCACCAGGCTGACCCGGGACACGCTACCACTACCCCTACCCGCACTCGATTCCCAGGCAAGTTTCCAATACTTGGAACTGTTGTTGTGATAATATATATGATGATTGTTGTATACATATGCCATAGCATGCATGTCTACTTTCAAGTCTATTGATATACTTGTTCCCTGAATTGATATTGGCATATAGACTAGATATGAATTATCAGTTATAAGCCGGATTGTCTTGTTAAGACCCTTAGTGAAGGGCGTATGATATTCCTTCATTAAATATAGACCGGGAGTCGGTATTTTGTAATATAGAGATAGTCGTGGAAACCCGGAGGGATTCCAGTGACAGTTTATTGAGGAATGTTATTTATGAACATTATTTATATTTTCCATGAAGTATTAATTACTTGGAAATTATTCGAGGAATGTTATTTGAATATTATCTCAATCGAGAAATACTACATGAATATTATTTTGAATATTCATTCGCGTTTATTTATTCGCTGAATATTATTTTAATATTCATTTGAGCTTTAATTACTTAAATGAATATTAGTTTCGAATATTCATTTAGAGATGGATTATTTAAATGAATTATTACTTTGATATTCATTGGAATTTTATTCATTAAATGAATATCACTTTCGGATATTCATTTGAGTTTTATGTAATTGATAAATATTATTTTAAAAGTATTCTCTGGAAGTTCTAATTACTTAAGGAATATTATTTGGAATATTCCTTTAAGGTTTTGATTACTAAATGAATATCATTTGGATATTTATTTAGAATATTATTTGCTAAATGAATATTATTTGGATATTTATTTAGAATATTATTTGTTTAATGAATATCAATTGAATATTCATTTGGGATTTATTTATTAATGAATGTTATTTTGAATATTCATTTAAGATTTTATGTACTTAATGAATATTATTTAAAAGTATTCATTCGAAGTTCTATTTATTTAAGGAATATTGCTTCGAATATTCCTTTAAAGTTTTGATTACCAAAAGAATATTAGTTGGATATTTATTTAGAATATTATTTATTATATGAATATTATTTTCAAGTATTCACTTAAGGTTTGATTTGTTTATTGAATATTATCTTAAGCATTTATTTGAGTTTAGTTAATTAATGAATATTATTTTGAATATTCATTTAAAGAAGAGAGTTATTCAGTAAATAATTCTATATAATCATTCAAGGATTACTTACGAGCACTATTATGATGTATTCATATTCCTTAATTATTATTGATTTAATAAATATTCTTGGAATATTTATTTAAATTCTTTTAAGTTCTTTTTATAATGATTCATATTATTCAAAGATTATCTGTCACCTTCAGATATGGTGTAAAATATTTCAGAGTCTTTTATGACTATTTTATCAAGGGGAGGTTTCCAAAAACTCTATTTTCATTTATATCTATCTTATAAGAAGATTTAAATACTCGCTCAACTTCCAAAAATATATAAGGGGACCTCACTTGAGATATGTTATTTATTGGACTGCCCGGTCCTATACTTGCTAAACTATCTTGTCACTCATATCTTGATTCTTTCAAAACATCGATATGAATTTGTTTGGTTACCTCCTCAACGCTCGAGGGGTAAGAATTGATGGAACAAGTTTATATCCATTAACAAGCATTAGCTTGGGAAATATTGGTGAATTTTCCTTTCCAACTGGATACGACTACTTTGTGGAGTCCTATCAACAAGTAATATACTTGGGGAAAGGGGGAGGAACTTTACGTTTCAGAGTCATGGATGTTAAATGAACTAGGAGATGCGTAAGTGACCCAGTGGCGCCGGTCCAGCAAATGGCCCAACCGTTGGCCGAGGGGGTTCCAGAGGGCGGAAGACAAGTAAATCCGTCGGTGCTTCCTTCTACATGTAGAGAACAAGAGGTGGGGAGCATAACATGCGACTGATCATCGTGTAAATGCTATGTCTCCTGGCGCGTCAAACTCCAGTATTAGTTCATCTCTCGATGTTGGAAAGTTTCCTGCAACATTATCATTGTTGGCAGGTTTGAATAGTGTTTGAACTGGAATTGCAATATTCTTCCTGCAAGTTCCTCTATTATGAAAATTTGATAATATCTTGCTTATCTTTGACATAGCAGATATCTCTTCAGAACAATTATATTTTGAGTTACCTTGTAACTTCATCTCATACCTTTATTGGTACTACGTTCGTTAATGCATGGCATATAGTTTCAAAGATATTTTGGACTGTTATACATTATCACTGTTCAATTATATTTTGGTGGGCTATTGCTCACCCTTGCTTTATTTATTTATATCACAACAACAGCTAGATCAGATAGCCGCGCAAGGCGTACCCAACATAGGCAGGTGTTAGCCGTCAGAGGATTAACTGCTGAGGTCATAACTACCATTGCTGAGGATGCAGCTTCTGGTAGGCTAGTTGTTAGCATTTGATCATCAAATGTATTTATTATATGGCATATACCAATGGATGGCAAAGAATATGTAATGGTAAAAATTGTAATTCTTTGGGTTGTAAGAACTCAAACTTATGATTAATAATATTGATGGTTACTCTGATTTAATCTATGGGACTATAACGGGTGTGTTTTATGTTATTGTTTGGGTCACAAGGTTGTAAATTATATTATGTTGTTTTGTGGATGGATATTGAGACCGTAGCGACCAGATCCCCGACCCCGGATCTGGGGGTGTTACAGAAATGGTATCAGAGAGAGCGTTATAAATCCCAGAGATGACGTGACGTTAAAACAATAAATTCATTAAGATAATAAGAACTCTTGCCAAGTTCATAGTCGGACTACATAATGTAGTATTGACATATAAAACCCTTATGGGAACCCTAAAGTATCATGATAGTAACTTAGCTCGTTCTTGTATCGACTAGTAAGGCGATAGACCTTGGGGATTACGAGCAGTAACACAAGGATGCTTGTTTTGATGCTGAAGATCGGATGGTGGATTCGATAGAGTACCCTACTAAGGACCCGGAAGAGGTTCCAGCAGAGGAGGAGAATATTGATAAGTATACGGAGTTTACACTTAAGGAAATGAGGGCTACAGCCAGTGAGACTGTAAGAGTTAAGGTACAGTGCTCAGAAAAGTGATCGAAAAGAATTGAGATATTATTAAGAGAACTAAAGATGCGTATTGGATTCATAGCTGGACTGCTAGATGAAGTACCAGCAGGTAAGATGGGTTTGAGGAATTACTTGAGATCCTATATGGGGATAGATAAAAATCCTTAGAGACCTTTAGATTAATGAGAAAAGAGTTAGAGTGGTACATGATTATCAAAGACAACAATAGAGAATAAGGAGCAGAGTCTCCAGGAGCAGTTGAGATAGAGGCAACAAGTGTCATATCATGTGATAAATAGATTAATGTGAGTATTGTTAATGGTAATTCACCATGAGAAGGCAGATTTCATAAGTTATAATTTATAAAGTCAAACTGAGATTAATGAGGTGGTTTGGCTCAAGGAAATGTCCATTTCATGAATGGATCAACTTAGAAAATAAAGACATTGGAAGGTGATGGCATGATTGGATAAAGTATATAAGGAAGTAGTAAGCGAGACAATGATCTCAGAACCTACAAGAGGAGAAGACCAATGAGTCTGTGATAAACTAGTAATAAGGCTATCGTCAGGAACCAAGTATAAGTCTAGTTCAATTCAGTGGAATGATGAACCAGAAACATTAGATGCATGTGATTCAAAGGAATATTAAATTCCTTCTTTTCCTTGAATGGATTATGGTAGTTACCTTAAGTTTATTTTGACACTGAATCATAAATGGATTGAGTAAGGCAAGCAGTGGTTGAGATGAAATTGAGAATGCTTTTAGATGAAACCTGAATGAACAGGTGTAGGCCATGTTCTCAAAGTGAGAGTTTTGGCAAAATGAAGTCCAGACAGTAGGACATATGATCAATAGGAAGTAATGATTGATCGACCCCACCAAGTTAAAGACAGTTTCAAATGGAGATTGGCCAACCACACTGGCAAAGGTAAAGAAATTTCATAAGATTCACGAGATATTGCCAAAGATTTGCTCAGGACTTTACAAAGAGTGCAGTCCCATAACCCGACTTATTTGTAAAAAAGAAAAAAGTTTTAATGTACAAGATAAATGGGGGAAAATCTTCCTGGAGCTAAAAGATGAAATTGGTGACGACCCGGCATTGGCGTTGCCAAAATGGAAGAAGGAGAACATTGGGATATATTATGATGCAACTCATACAGGTATAAGTTATGTGCTTATGCAGCACGGCAACGTAATTTCAGATACATTTGGACAGCACGGTTCACCAGATTCGGATGGCCTTGGTAATGCCAACTTTGTGGAATGACTAACTCCGATGGTAGTGTTCCTTTTGAAACTAGTCATTAGGTAGACTGGTATTCGATAGTGTCGACTATTAGGACGAATATGTACCGGGAATATGTGGCATGTTATAGTTGGAAACTTTTAATTTCCCTTCTATGGAATATATATTTGGTTTCTTTCCAATGGTTAAACTCCCAATTTTATGTCAATCATTTCGCTACTGTAACTGTTTATGGTTCGACCCACTTGGATGTTCCTAGAAATACTCTTCGGGTATCGAAATGGATCTTCTTAGTGTTACCAGTGGGTGGATAGATCGACTGGAAATTCCCTGATCCTGGAAAGAACTTCAATAAATTTTGGCAAACCTTGTCTTTCTGATTATCTGAATACATCACTGAAGAGAGTGGAAACTGGGGCGAACCCTATGGATTGGGTAAGGTAGCCGCTATACGGGCTTGTGGACAGACCCCAATTATTACGATTGATTATAGAGACAAAATTATGAAGTTGAGATTGGACGGAAAAAGGGAAATGTAATTAAGAAACAAGCCGGACTGAGAAATTTCGGGATTACTTAAATGAAAAGGTTGTTATGCCAGAAGTGTTAAGTTTGTGGCACGTGAAATTGATAAGAATAGCTGAAAGAATAAAAGTAAATGAAAGGTGACCAGAGACGGTACCGAGAAGTCGATTGAGACTTATATGGAGTAAAGTTTTGAAAAGATCAAAAGGTATGAAAGTAGAAGGCACTATGCCAGCAATTGCTAGAAAAGTACTGCTATTAGCCAACTCCTAAACTCACATATTTTAGCATGGCCAGTGGGGCCAAGTCACTAAGGATTATCAAGTGACTAAACCAGCAATGTAAGGACAAAGCGGGTGCTTCTAACCAAGTGCCAACCGGGAGGACTTTTGATATAAAATGAATTGAGATTCACGATGATGGATTTTATATATACCATGGACGTATTAGGAATGAGGGTAGTGACCACTGAAGAGTTACGAAGATTGCCAAAGTTAGTGCAGTATGATGCATAAATGTTATCTGAAGCTTAGTGTCCTCAAGAGGAGTATTAGGCACTAAGAGATTCATGTTGAACATGACCAATATCTTCCAGAACATCCTTGCTACCATTACCAAGTTCTGTAAGAAAGACATATTGACATATGTTGTCTTTTGGAAGGTCATATAGACTGACATTCGTTTGAAAGAAGAGGTTAGCATTAGGCTACCTATAGATTATCAAGATGAGAATGATTGAAAAGAGACCCTTACTAAGGATATATGATTGAATTGCCAAGTACAAGATGTAAGTATTCCTTGAAAATAGAATTGAGGATACAATGTCCATAGATTAAGATGAACCCTGGAGGATGCACAAAGGATAGCATTACCCCTAATAAAAACATTGTAAATACAGATGATGTAAGTTGGATTGACCAAGGTAGCAATAACCTTTAAGGATTTATTGAAAGGAGTCTCGAAAAGTACATAAACAGAATTGTTATAGGACTGATTAATGAGATTTTGATGTACCCTGTACCCAGAAAATACAGGAGGAATGATGAGAATGACCTAAGAAACCTTTTAAATAAAAAGTCAATATTCAGAACTTCAAAATGGAAGTTTGGTAAGGAATGTAGATTAACAATAAGGCCAGATGAAGCATGTGTGAAACCATAAAAAAAAAGTATGGATTGAACCAATAAGGTTGAGATTATCCTAAAACAAGAAGGGAGTTAAGTAAGGAAATATCCTAGGTATGATTGGGAGTACCTGTAGTAAAGTTCACACCAGAAAGGTGGAAGCAATGACTTTTGAAAAAGACTGATATATGCTTTCTCTCATTCAGCAGAATTTAAGGGAGAACGCTTCCATCCTGAGTTGGAATAGATCCAGAAAACATTGATTTCAAGAAATTATTGTATTCAGGGAAGGCCAATGAGGTGGCCGACACTTAAAGTATAAGGGAGTTAGTATATATGCTCATACTAAAGAGATAGAGTGATAATAAGAAGGACATTGAAGGTCAGATTGTGATGGAGGAATTTACGTTCCCCTGATGATTGTGTGAGGATCAACTATAAGGATAGTTTAAGTAAACATTCGATTCCTGATTTTGTCTGCAGCACATTACCGACACTAGAAGGTTCTGCGACAAGCCAGACCAAATTCCCCTAGCGACTCTCCTTTATTTTAGAAGGAAAAAGGAGAGATGAGGTAATAAAGGATGACTGAATACAGAAGATAGATAGGTGCTGATATTGAGAAGCTAATTGGCATGATGATGAATGACAAGCAAGTTTATGTTGATGTATTTCTGTGCAAACAAGAAAGAGAATTATGAGGTTGGAAAGTGATTAAGCAAACCGCTAAGCTTCTAGTCTTCTACTGCAGATATATGATTAATAATCTCACCAGCCTGTTCTAGCTACGATGCTGGAAGCTTTCCTGCAATTTTATTTGCTTCATATAATATCTACGTCAAGTTCAGGAAGCGTTCCTTATGGATAGGGAATAGTGATTATTTTGTTTTTCCAGAGGATCTTAGATTGACAATTATGAAACTCGTATGTTTAGCTATTACAGCACTGTGAAAATGATAAACAATGGTGATCCTTTTGAGAAATTAGGTGATAACGACTATGGAAATGTCGAATTGAATCTAAGTTAAAGAAGTCATCCAGGTTTATTTCGGATGGTTTAATTTCTGGAACGGCGGGATATTTGAAATAAATTATTAGGCTATGATGGTTCATAAAATGATTATAGTAGAAATAAAGACAAGTGACTGATAGAGATGGAAATAGAGTTGAGAATTAATAAGAGAGTCAGATAGGCGGACTCATGAGAAGCTCCAGTAATGAAGCGAGAAAAGTATGGAATTGGCAGGGCAAGGGTATTGGCCAAAACGAAAAGTTGGAATTAGGAGCATAAATGACATACAAATTGACTCCTTTTAAGTTTGGAAAATTCGAGGAAATATGGAATAAATTGATTGAGTAACAAAGAGACTCATGGATCGAGGGAGTGAAAATCTAGACGGTTGAACAAAGGAAAGTTTAACCCCAAAAATGTGACGTTATTAAGTAAAGGTAATGGGTGTCTCGATAATGGCATGACAGTGGGGTTAAAGAATAGAAGTGAATGAGAATTAGACAATAAGAAGGATGTGATTGATAAGGAAAAGATGGGGAAATAATTATGGAATGTGAAGTAAGGAATGTTATGAATGGATTGATGAATGGGTTTTCCTAACGAACTCTCGGGATGACAACCTAATGGTGTTAGAATTATGAATATGAAATGGCCAGTGTCGTGGCGTGAAATGCCAGTAATAATAATGTCAAGCGAGAAATCCAAGATTTTAACCTGAGAGGTTGAAGGATTTTCCAAAAGTAAGTGATGCTAATATCAAACAAGAGTATAGGTCCACAGAATGATGGACAGAGCAGCAAGGACATGTGATATGTGAGATTACGAAAAAGTAGTATTTGATACGAATATGATTATTTTCTTCTATAATAAACCTCTATAGTTCAGAGGTAAATTCTAAGTATGATATTTTGACAATCATGAAAACTTTCTTATATAATTCTTTGAAATTCGTTCCTTTTCTTCTCCCTTATTTATCTTCTTCTAAATTGAGAAGAACAACCCTTTAAGGAGGGGAGGTAATACTACGTGACTCTCTGTCTGTGTGATAGGAGTCTAAGTGGAATGCCATTAATTGTTTAATTGCTTGTCAAGTACTAAAGGCTGGCCCCCTTCTGTACTAACTATGCAATATAACAAATGTTCATTGATCACAGTGATCTCTCGATAAATTTTTCCACCTAAATATTTATACATCGGGATTGCGAAGATTAAAGCGATCAGGAATTGCAAAATTACGAGTGAGGTTATCTCTGGAATTCGTAGCGCGTTAGTGATACCGAAGTCACTGCACGTACCAATAAGGTTAATAGTATAAGACCGGACAAGAGCGTATACCGGATAATGTGTTATGCGAAAGTATCAAAGAATTGGTAGAACGGATAAAGGGTGTATTGTAACACCAGTACGATGTGCTTTAGAAAGATTGGAATGTATAATGATCGACCAGAGAATTGGAAAGCGAAATAACCAACAAGTACCCAATTGTCTTCTACCAGATTCCGGGACGGAATCCTTTTAAGGAGGGGAGACTGTAAGAACCCGAATTTTCGATAGAATTAAAACTTTTTATATATTGATGAAAGAATGAACAGTGATTCCGACCTTAAGGTATTATCAGTTCTAATGAATAGATATAGATTCCAATGTTTATATGTCATAAAGATTGCAATGGTTTAACAACTCAGATTAGAATAATCTATCTCCTAGGGAAATAAGATATGGAAATTCTAAATAGGAAAGTTATTCTCATGTCATCCAAATCAATATCTGTTATTAGTCAAGTGGTTCCGTAAAAGGGTTAAGGAACGCTCGAAAGAGAATTAGGACACTTTTACAATATATAAGGAATAAAAGAGAATAAAGGATGAATAGTGTTTTTGGTGGGAAGTGAGAATATTATTAGACGACGCTATATAGAAGTATTCAGAACGGATTTCTGAGTTCGTATTCATGATCCAGGGGCGAGATAAGTGTATGTAAACGATATCGGATTCAGAAAAATATCACTTTTATTTTCTCCGAGATTTCCCTGGACACTGACAGATTTAAGGAATTAATAAAGAGAATTGAGGATTTTAAATTCAAAAAAATATAAAGGAGGATTGAGAAAGGTTAGTATAAATATTAAGAAGGTTTCCGGTAAAACCCTAACAAGAAATACTTGAGACATTTCTCAGAACGATCGATGAAATTGAGTAATAAACGGACAAAAGAACAAGCAGAGAGCCAAGATGCATGCATGTGCAAGAGGATAAGATCAAGTAACCAAGTTAGTTACAAGAGGAACTAGCATACTTAGAATCAAACCAAGTACTTAGCTTAAACACCACTAAAACTCGACATGTGTCCAGGATGATGCAAGTGATGAGCAAATCACTTTAATAAAGCTACTTTAAGCCAAGATATTATCCAAGCAAGACACTTTATCAACTCTTATCCAAGAAACCAAGACAAAAAGCTCTCCTCCATTTTTTTTTATCAAAAACCCGAGAGGAAAAGGGAGCTAGGATGGAGGAGGAAGAAATGCTCATAACTTGAGTTTCCCTTGGCCAATTCGCGCGTTCTACCCATCAAATCGAAGCCCTCGAGAAGCTCTACGCATATAGGGTAACCACTCTCCTCACCTCCTTGATTCCTATACTCGTTTTTAAGGTTTTTAAGTCAGGTGAATAGTAACCATGTTGGTGTTCTTGATTTTGTTTTGAAGATGTGATCACTTTAAAGTTATATAAGGATAATCCAAGGCTTGTTTAGTACTACCCACTCATCAAGGAAGGTATGAACATCAAGAACCCTTAGTTTTACTTTGATCTTTATGGATGTTTTGATGATTATAAGATGAGGAGATGTTAGTATGTATAGATCCATGTATTTGGAGTTGATTCTTGTTGTTGTTTTGGCCATAATCAAACTTTGATGGATATGACTTGTCCTTGGAAGATTATGGTTTATTTTAGATGATGATCATGAGATCTTGGTATATTGGTTGTTGATTGACGTTTAGATCATGATTTTAATTTTGGGAATCGTTAGTTTATAGCCGTCGTAATGCTCGATTTTTCAATCCCCTGTTTTGTGCATAACTTTCGGACTTAAACCCCCACTGGTTATAATCACCACTGGTCATGGCTGTAAAGAGCTTGTCTCGTAGTTTGTAGCCATATAAAAATGGTGTTGAGGCGATTTACGGTTTAGGAGATATGGTCGATTTAGTAAAAGTTGTTCGAAACCGTAGGTGCGAGTTCGTAACTTCAATTGAATTCCCTTAAATGAGTAATTCAGTTACAAAACTTGATAATTGAATATTAGAGATCATAAGGAAGGTGTGGGAGAAAACCACATGTCGAATGGATCATTTTCCGATTTTATAAAAAATGTTCGAATCAAGGTTAAACGCGAACGAACCCCTAAAAGCATGCTTGATTATGACTTTGGTAAATAACTTAGAAAACGGACGATAAAACTCATAGTACAATCTTGATTCGTAAATGACCGATCTTAATACTTACATGGCCTAAGTATGTATCAAGTGTGGGTACAATGACATGTCGTAATAACGAACATATGCCGAATCGCATCGGTGATAAAAGAGTTACACTAAGAAGTGTATAGCGAGATAATTCGAAATCGTGTTTCGACTTAAGTAGAGTGTATACTTAACCTTTTTAAATATGTTAAGTGATTAATCCCGAATGCCTTGGCTATTTATAGATCACCAGGCTGACCCGGGACACGCTACCATTACCCCTACCCGCACTCGATTCCCAGGCAAGTTTCCAATACTTGGAACTGTTGTTGTGATAATATATATGATGATTGTTGTATACATATGCCATAGCATGCATGTCTACTTTCAAGTCTATTGATATACTTGTTCCCTGAATTGATATTGGCCTATAGACTAGATATGAATTATCAGTTATAAGCCGGATTGTCTTGTTAAGACCCTTAGTGAAGGGCGTATGATATTCCTTCATTAAATATAGACCGGGAGTCGGTATTTTGTAATATAGAGATAGTCGTGGAAACCCGGAGGGATTCCAGTGACAGTTTATTGAGAATGTTATTTATGAACATTATTTATATTTTCCATGAAGTATTAATTACTTAGAAATTATTCGAGGAATGTTATTTGAATATTACCTCAATCGAGAAATACTACATGAATATTATTTTGAATATTCATTCGCGTTTATTTATTCGCTGAATATTATTTTAATATTCATTTGAGCTTTAATTACTTAAATGAATATTAGTTTCGAATATTCATTTAGAGATGGATTATTTAAATGAATTATTACTTTGATATTCATTGGAATTTTATTCATTAAATGAATATCACTTTCGGATATTCATTTGAGTTTTATGTAATTGATAAATATTATTTTAAAAGTATTCTCTGGAAGTTCTAATTACTTAAGGAATATTATTTGGAATATTCTTTTAAGGTTTTGATTACTAAATGAATATCATTTGGATATTTATTTAGAATATTATTTGCTAAATGAATATTATTTGGATATTTATTTAGAATATTATTTGTTTAATGAATATCAATTGAATATTCATTTGGGATTTATTTATTAATGAATGTTATTTTGAATATTCATTTAAGATTTTATGTACTTAATGAATATTATTTAAAAGTATTCATTCGAAGTTCTATTTATTTAAGGAATATTGCTTCGAATATTCCTTTAAAGTTTTGATTACCAAAAGAATATTAGTTGGATATTTATTTAGAATATTATTTATTATATGAATATTATTTTCAAATATTCACTTAAGGTTTGATTTGTTTATTGAATATTATCTTAAGCATTTATTTGAGTTTAGTTAATTAATGAATATTATTTTGAATATTCATTTAAAGAAGAGAGTTATTCAGTAAATAATTCTATATAATCATTCAAGGATTACTTACGAGCACTATTATGATGTATTCATATTCCTTAATTATTATTGATTTAATAAATATTCTTGGAATATTTATTTAAATTCTTTTAAGTTCTTTTTATAATGATTCATATTATTCAAAGATTATCTGTCACCTTCAGATATGGTGTAAAATATTTCAGAGTCTTTTATGACTATTTTATCAAGGGGAGGTTTCCAAAAACTCTATTTTCATTTAAATCTATCTTATAAGAAGATTTAAATACTCGCTCAACTTCCAAAAATATATAAGGGGACCTCACTTGAGATATGTTATTTATTGGACTGCCCGGTCCTATGCTTGCTAAACTATCTTGTCACTCATATCTTGATTCTTTCAAAACATCGATATGAATTTGTTTGGTTACCTCCTCAACGCTCGAGGGGTAAGAATTGATGGAACAAGTTTATATCCATTAACAAGCATTAGCTTGGGAAATATTGGTGAATTTTCCTTTCCAACTGGATACGACTACTTTGTGGAGTCCTATCAACAAGTAATATACTTGGGGAAAGGGGGAGGAACTTTACGTTTCAGAGTCATGGATGTTAAATGAACTAGGAGATGCGTAAGTGACCCAGTGGCGCCGGTCCAGCAAATGGCCCAACCGTTGGCCGAGGGGGTTCCAGAGGGTGGAAGACAAGTAAATCCGTCGGTGCTTCCTTCTACATGTAGAGAACAAGAGGTGGGGAGCATAACATGCGACTGATCATCGTGTAAATGCTATGTCTCCTGGCGCGTCAAACTCCAGTATTAGTTCATCTCTCGATGTTGGAAAGTTTCCTGCAACATTATCATTGTTGGCAGGTTTGAATAGTGTTTGAACTGGAATTGCAATATTCTTCCTGCAAGTTCCTCTATTATGAAAATTTGATAATATCTTGCTTATCTTTGACATAGCAGATATCTCTTCAGAACAATTATATTTTGAGTTACCTTGTAACTTCATCTCATACCTTTATTGGTACTACGTTCGTTAATGCATGACATATAGTTTCAAAGATATTTTGGACTGTTATACATTATCACTGTTCAATTATATTTTGGTGGGCTATTGCTCACCCTTGCTTTATTTATTTATATCACAACAACAGCTAGATCAGATAGCCGCGCAAGGCGTACCCAACATAGGCAGGTGTTAGCCGTCAGAGGATTAACTGCTGAGGTCATAACTACCATTGCTGAGGATGCAGCTTCTGGTAGGCTAGTTGTTAGCATTTGATCATCAAATGTATTTATTATATGGCATATACCAATGGATGGCAAAGAATATGTAATGGTAAAAATTGTAATTCTTTGGGTTGTAAGAACTCAAACTTATGATTAATAATATTGATGGTTACTCTGATTTAATCTCTGGGACTATAACGGGTGTGTTTTATGTTATTGTTTGGGTCACAAGGTTGTAAATTATATTATGTTGTTTTGTGGATGGATATTGAGACCGTAGCGACCAGATCCCCGACCCCGGATCTGGGGGTGTTACAAGTGAAGACATGACGACCTTCTTCGCCGGGTCAACCTCCGTCCAGACTGAGTACTTGGCGATTTTGGGCCCCGAAAGGAAGAACCATTTGTCGTGGGTCCCCTTATTGCTCGAATTGGTCTGAGCCCAGTCGGCCCGGTTAGATCGGCGGGTGATCGTATAAAATTCGTTGCTCTTCGGATTGCGACGGAAGTCGTGGTGATGCCAGAACAAGGAAGCGCGAGGGTGGACCTTAGCCGCCATGCAGCGAGCCTTAAAAGCATTCACGTGTATGAAGCTGTTCGGGTCAAGTTGGCCTAGGGCTACGCCCATTTGATAAGTGGAGTTTATATCCACTTGGAGCGTTCCATATCGGCTTAAATTGATTGTTTTGGACTCAAGTTTGTGGTGGTTTTGATGTGTTTTGTTTAGTTGTGCAGATTTACGAGAATGTTGATTAAGGTTGATGCTTCTATCATTTTTGGAGAATAAATTGATTAAAATTTGGATTTCTGAGACGGTTGCGCAGTCTACACTGTTTTGGACATATCTGGAGTTCTAGAAGTCCGTTTTCAGCGATCTTAATGCCCACGCGAAGCTTGGGAGATTTTCTATAATATGGGACAGGTGTTGCACGAGCAGGTTGCGTGTGGTGGGCGCAGGTTGCGCGAAAAACAGACTGATAGGCGCAGGTTGCGCGAAAAACAGACTTATAGGCGCAGGTTGCACGCGCGCGGTGCTGAAAAATTACAGTTTTTACTATTTTGGCCATATCTTGAGTTCTACAACTCCGTTTGAGGCCCATAAGCAGTCCACGCGAAGCTAACGAGATTCTCTATCATTCTAAAGTGGTCCAGAGGTCCAATTACGATTGGAACATTCCAGAATATCTGAAGAAAAGTCAGCCACGAATTTTCCTTAAAAACAGAATCAGTTTAGGAAACGTATTTTGCAGAAATTCTATCATAATATCTGATCAGACAAATGAGATGTGGGATATCTTGAATAAACTGCTAAAGAGTTCTGAAGAACAAGCCGAGGCGATCAAAGAATTAGAAACTCAAAGTCTGGCGATTGAATCTCAAATTGCACAGTTGGCTAACTCTTCTACTACAGGGCAGCTCGACTATTTACCATCATCATCTATCCGATCCGAAGAGGACCTGACTGCTATCAATCTCACAAGCGATCAGGAATATGATAGTTTCTCCATGTTTGTTGATGAAGAGGCCATTGATAAAGAGAAGAAGCATGCCACCGATGACGAGATCAATGATGTTGCTGCTACTGAGAACAATGTGACTGATGATGAGGCTACAAAGGAAAGCAATACAGAGATGGTTGTTGTTCCTCTTCCACAACCTGTGCCTAAGCTACCATGTATTGATAAATTTGCTCTCGATCTAGCCTCTACTTACAAGGCTTCTTTGCTCAAGACTACATATTACAAGGTTGATGTGATAACGAATATTGTCCAAGATGATATTTCTCAAATTCTGGTTGAGGATCCATACAAAGTGGCTCATACGTTTCAAGCTCGAGAAGAGGGAGAAGATGGAAGTGGCTTATTAGCCAATGATGTAATAAGCCAAGATGTCCGAATGGCTCCAGTGAAAGTGAGGAGTGAAGAAAAGCCACCACCAGAACCTCCACCTTATGTCAAGGGAGTTCAATATTTCCGTGGTGTTGAATTTTATCGCTGTTTTATCACAAAGTTTTCCAAAACTGCACAAGCACTCTCTCTATTGCTTATTAATGACATATTTTATTTTACTGATGCTTGTTTGGAGACTTTCTGCAGGATAAAGACAACCACAGATGTTCTTGATACTTTTTGTGGTGGCGAGTTTATGATCGAGAAAGTGGATATTACGCCTTTACCGGAGTATTTTTGAGGAGGTCAAGCTATTGACGTTAAAGAAGCGCTTTGTGGGAGGCAATGTGGCGCCCCCAAATCTGAGGTCAAAGATTCAGGTCGTCACATCATCATCCAACTATATCATACCTGTATTAACTTTACAACTCAACAATACATCCATCCATACCTCAATCTTACACACAATCAAGTTAGAGCCTCAGAAACGATAACCAAAAGTAACACTAAATATTACAATTCATCTGTACAATCCAGAGTCTTACGCAATTCCACTTATACAACTACACTTGAAGACAAGTCTTACTATTACAGTTGAAAACCTATCAGACTACTCTGTAGTATTTATCAGGAACTAAATCATCTCCGGGTAATTCTTCTACTCCTCTTCTGCTGGTGCGGAGTTAATCGGCCAAATTCTTCCCTTTCTGAAAAGTTTTTATAAAGCAAGAATGAGCTACATAATGCTCAGCAAGTTCACTATTTTGTAAAATAATAATGTGGTTTATTTCGAAAACATTCCCAACTATATGGGTATATATCTCAGATTTCAAAACATAATTGGACAATGTATGTGCCCGAGTTTGAATAAAACATCTATACTCACTAAGGAGCTTTAGGATAACATATGAACCCCTTATAAGGTTCCCATTTCAATATATCTCAAGTTTGAAAATATATACATATTAATATATCATTTTCGGCAAAACACTCTACGATTAACATACTGTACAGGGAATACATCATTGCAAACCTCTATCCTTCCATTAGCTTAGAAGGTTTCTCATACAAAAACATTTCATTCTTTGAAACAATTGCAAGAGTGCACTAACACGTGCCAATCTTTATAGAAAATCTTGCAGTTCTAGATACTGCACGATGTCAATATTTTCTCATCAAAAACCACACTATCGGCAACTTGGCACTTAGGCCCAAGAAGCAGTGTTTGAGTATTTTTCCAAAGTGGAGGATGGGACTGGAAGAAAACATAAAAACCTGACAAGGATTGACGATGATCAGTCGCCACATCCAAGTCCAATAATCCGCGGGTCTTCTCTACTAGTAGAAGGATAGAAACTACATCCGTAACTACCCTTGGGTGAAAACTACATCCGTAATCACCCTCGATGAAAACTACATCCGTAATCATCCTTCGGCAACACCTGGGCCGGAATAATAATTGATGGACCGCCTGGCTCACGGCCGCTTACACATCCCGGGAATCGTTCGTCAACGATTCCCACACCTGCCAGAGTCCCCTTTTTCTTTTCTTTTCAAAAATCATTTTGATAGAAAATTCGAGTAGTTGAAGTTCGACCTCAGTCGACCGATAATTCTTGAAAAACGTACAAGAAGCAAAACCTGACCGGGGGTTTTCGAAAATGTTTTGAGTTCGAAAGAGTTCGAGTTTGAAAGTATTAAAGGTATCTTGGATTAGCTTTGTTTTTAAAATAGTGAACAATAATTATTAAATGATATTTTAAGATTTAATATTAATAATTAATAAAATAATTATTTAATAAATAAACTTTTAATCCAAGATAGGGTTTCGAGTATTTACGAAGATATAATAATAGTTATTTGAATATACGATACCACCCGAATGCCCCTTCGGGTTTTCGCAATATAGATACGATATAATAATATACCGCTCCCCGGTCAATAGTATATACGGACCGCTACGACCTCTATTGCTAGAGTCGTTGTCCGAAGAAAACATTTCAATCTAAGTTCAAGGGGTAAAAGCATACATGTACTTGTTCAATCTCAATTGCATCAATACTTCGATAAACATAGCATTTGATATAATTTGAAAACTACAAACACAACAGTGAAAATCCTTGTATAGGGATAAGTTTTGAAAAGTAAACTTGCCTTGGTTTGGTTGGGGTGGTCGAGCGTGCGGAGTGGAACGATCTATACATAAGCAATAACCGCTCGTTAGTACCTTAAAAATATCTCTTTAATTACGGGGTTTTAGGGGGCACGAAATTAACTTAATGACTTCGTCTTATGACACTCTAGCCCCTCTATAGGTCCATGTCATCACTCGATTACGCTCGTCACTTATTCGACTTAATTTAGTTACCACATTCGAACCATAACCATTACTCCTAGAATTATGCTCCACTAACGACTTTTTCCCTTGCGCGAAATTTACTCTAGCATTTTTATAAAATTCAAAAATTCGTATTTTAATCCAATTTTTTTTGGGTAGCCTTCACCACTGTATTTCCTAGCTTCTCTAATTTTTACATGATCCCACATAAATATTTAGGGGTTTAAACAAAGCTCACAAGGGGTCACTTAGTGCAGTCCATAGTCCAGAAACACAATTCACTCCTCCGGCCATAACTTAAAATCTACACATCACCTAGCCATGAACCTTACATTTCCAGAAACTACATTCAATTATCTTTCCAACAATATAAGGTAGGACATCAGGGGACAACATTTGGGGGTTCAAAACCGTGTTACAATACAGGTCGTTGCTCCTGGAAAAACTCAGCATGCACATACTACTTAGATCAATCATTTTCCACAATTCCACCATACAACCAACACTTAATACACTCAAATCATGGTTCATAACACTCATGGTGATATATATACTATCCATAGTCATAAAAGTCATAATCTCAACATCAAAATTCAAGATCCATGCTATCCAACACATATACAACCAGGATTAGCTCATAAATACATGGATCTACTACCAAACCTTATAAATACTACATAACCAAGAGGGTTTGTGATTCTTATACCTTCTTGAGCACCTAGGAGCCTTGGATAAGCTTTACACAACTTAATAACACCTTGAATGGTCTCCTACAACCCTTACAATCCAAGATCTAAAAGAAAATCAAACATGGTTACTATTCACCCAATCTTTAACAATTTGTAACTTGAATTTGGGTGGATGAAATGGCTTGAAATTACTAACATACCTTGTCTAGATGATGTAGAGTGCCTAGGAATTATGCCTTGAATTGTGAGTGAAGAGAAGTGGAAGAAAGAAAATTTTCTTCCTTGTTTCTTGTTTAGGCCGAGAGTTTGCAAGAGGGAGAGAGAGAGTTTGTTTTGTTGCTTGGTTTGAATTGTGAGATGTAGTAATGTGATATGTGTAGATATGTATAAGTCACATGCATCCAAGCCTAGTAGCTAGCCCCTAGGTCAAGCCATACCCTCTTGTCCCTTAAAGCATGGTGCATGTACTTTCCACTATTCATCTAGTTACTTTATGCTTTATGCTTTTTGCTTTCTAGTTCATTTCCTAACTAGCTAGTTACATGACACTTGCATGCAATATCCTTCCTTGTATTATTATTTCTCCACCAATGGTTGTCACTTAATCCTCAATTCATATCGTATCATAATTAATCTCTCGTAATAATATTTTGTCGCGTAGAGATTTCCCCTATAATTCCTTAAGTACTAATTGTGTAAATTCCTCGAATGTCCATAATTCCTTGTCATGATCCTTAATAAATCTTTTAACACTCTAATCATTCTCAAATCCCAAGTTTTATAAATCTTACTGACAATACGACTCTTGCCTTCACAATCTCCCTTTTTATCTTACATAGTGAATACAACAACACAGTTTCTCAGACAATCAATTCTATTAATCAACAGGGATGACCAGAAAGGTTCCACATTGTCATTGCCACAAGATATTAAATAAAATAAAATATTACCAAAAATTAGGGTTCTTACAGCCTCCCCTCCTTAAAAGGATTCCGTCCCGGAATCAGGTTGAAAACAGTTGGGGGTGCTTTTCACGCATTGCACTTTCTAGTTCCCATGTTGATTCTTCGACATTCTGGTTCCTCCACAAAACTCTCACTAGTTTGACAACCTTGTTCCTCAGCACCTGTTCTTTTCTATCCATGATTTCTATGGGTTGCTCCACATATGTTAAGTTTGGTTGCAGATCCACTTGATCATATTCTATTACGTGTCTGAAGTCGGCATGGTAGGGTCGTAGCATGGACACATGGAACACATTATGCACTTGCTGCAGGCTCGGGGGTAAAGCCAATTCAGAGGCTAACTTTCCAACTCGTCTCAAGATCTCAAAAGGTCCAATAAATCTGGGGGCATTCCTATACTCGCATGGTAACTGTTGTTGTAGGAAAATTCGATCAACGGCAAGTGGTCATCCCAACTTCCCTTAAAATCGATGGCACATAATCTCAACATGTCCTCTATGGTCTGGATGGTTCTCTCGCTCTGTCCGTCTGATTGGGGGTGGTATGCAGTACTCATGTCTAACTTGATCCCCACACGATCCTGAAAACTCCTCCAGAAACTGGAGTTGAACCTTGGGTCTCTACCAGATACAATGCTCACAGGAACCCCATGCCTTACCACGATCTCCTTAGATATCTCATGAAATTTGACCATTCGAAATGATGGGCTTCGTAAAAAAAAAACTAATGACTTTTACATACACTCGTCTGCACCGTAGAGAAGTAATATCAATTCGAAATCTTTATTTAATAATTCGTACATATCGTGATTGCAAAAATTTCTCATCCACCCATAAAATTACTATTCATCCAGGTTTCGAATATTCACGAAAATTAGGGTTATTGCAGTCTCCTCTCCTAAAAGGATTCTATCTTAAGAACCTAAGGAAGATAGTTGTGGATACAATTCCAACTTTACCCTTTCCAACTCTCAAGTTGACACTTCAACCCTTTTGTTCTCTCACCTTGGTCTCACCAACGCTTTAATGTTGTTCCTCAACGCATACTCTCCTCGACCTGTATTCCTTATCGGTTGTTCTATGATTGAAAATTTCCATCCCACTACTTACACGTTCCTCTTCTACCTTGTTCATAGTATCCGTGTTGAGTTCTTGTATCGTTGGCCCGTGAATACTTTGTGGTCGTGTTTTGTAATCCGAGACAACGTCAATACGCACGGTATTCCTCATATTCCTTCGCTTGATTAGCAGGCATGTGTTGCCTCCCGTCAACCGTTACCACTTGCTATGGATACTGTATAGTCTTCGGTATACGTCGAACCAGTTCAGCTACTATGTCCCTCGTTCATTGACTTCTTCGTAACGCAAGAGAAGCGAAACTTCTTCTTTCATAGTGCGCTCTACAGGAGACGTCCTTACGTTCGCATGGCGATGATCGTGATAACAACATTCATTTCATGGATAAGTTTTTATTCTCGACTGCCCCGTGAAACCTAAGGCACGACACTAAATATAAATTCGATCGTCTGGACAATTCTTCTTCCCTGTCCGTCAGCCACAGATCAAATTTGTACCTACGCTTAATCTCTTGTTAAATATACATGAAAGCACCTCCAGCCTTCGAGATTTAACCTTAAGTTTTTATCTGACGTACTCGCTGCAGAAGTTTTATATTGCACCACCATCTCTTCCGTATATAAATCGATAATCTTCTAAATGGAAAGTCTCTCGTAGGTAAGTCACTTGGTTCAGCAATTATAAATCAACTAGGGCCATCTCTTGGCTCGGTCTTTGGCGACCTACTTATGAAATTCATTATAATCCTGTCCACGTTCAAGATTTTCTACAGGCGGAATTAATCCACTAGATCTCTATCATTCTGCTTTTAACATGTTGCGTTTGTACTTAATAGTTTGCCAAACATTCCCTTAATTCTCTATACATCTGTCCTTCCCCATAATTTAGTCATTTTCCTCTAACATTATTCTTTATCGTATATACTATACTTTCTTGGTCAATACTAACTAAATTCCAATTTCGAATAATCCCTTCTATAGGTATCGGCCACCACACTGGCCTTTCCTGGGTAATAACAAATTTCTCCATCACACTCTCTGCTCCCTTTCGTCACCTTCTCTTTCTTATGTTTAGTTCTAGTATGAAGATATACTTATGGCACTTGTGGAAAAATTTCACACTTTTCTCATAAAGTTAACGTCTCAGTTTTATGCGTGAACGCTATCATGACTAATCCCCGACTCACGGTTAGTACATCCTATCCCGTAACATTTATGTTGTTTAGAAGTATAGGCTATCATCCCCTTTCTACTGCATCAGCACACCTCTTAAACTCTTGAAAGACGCATCATCGTGACTCTCAAAGTCCTCTTTTTATCATCAAGTATAGTTAACAACGAGGTTGTTGCTAATATCTCATTTCATTCCAAAACTTTGTTCATTAATCCATAAAGGCTTCTGACTCATTAGTCCACTCAAACAATACTACCATAATTTTATAAAGTTTATATTAGTGTGAAATGCCAACTTTGGCACAGTATAGAGGTCGATCTTGAGTTGGTGAATCCCGCCTTACAACTTTATCTTTGAAAAACAACTACGCGCTCTAACTGGTCAACAATTCCTACATCTCCGGCTAGGGATATCGATTCTCAATGGTATATGTAAGATGTCATACGCTCGTCCTCTTTCACAACTAGCTCCAATCAGCCTGAGGCCTGCATGCTGCTGCGATTCCCAATAAACTTGATTAGGTGGTAATCTCGAAGGATCATTGGCATATATCCATGCATCCATTTGCTATTAGGGGCCTTTTAAACTTTATATCTCTCTATGTGCATCAATCCCTTTAAGCTAAGTAAAGCTCCACATTCTTGCCACAATATTTCTTCCTTTCTTGTCCATCTCACTTCCATGTTAGTTTCCTCTAAGGATATGTCTTACATCGCAGTCGATTTGCATTTCTTGGATCAGGAAAAGGCTTGGTAACTCCAGAATTCATTACTATAACATCCTGACAACGGTTGGTAGGAACGTACTCCCAACCACCTCATCATTTCCTATAACTTTCCTCACACTAATATTAAAGGTCTTATGGTATGCCCCGACATGTTATTTCTACTTTAATAATTACTCGGCATAACGCTCTGGCTGCACAATTACAATATTTGGTTTTTGATCTCATATTGGTGCAACGGTTCACAATTGTACCTCCCGTTCACCTTAGAGTAATCACCTTTGAAAGGAATGGTTTTAAAATAACAAGGTCCAATAGATAATTGCAATAAGAATTCCACATTGGATGTTCCAAGAATGTTGATGGTTCAAAATACTAGGAGTCTCGATTTTCGGAGATGTAAGGATGGACAAAAAGAATACAACAAGGTTTATTCCTTCATGTCCTGAAAATTTGGTAATGTGATATCATAGAGAATGTTGCACAAGGGCAATGATTTTTGGATAAAAGTCATAAAGACGGTCTCTATACAATTCTTACATCTGGGGAATACGTTTCTTCTTGAAAAATAGAGGATCTAAAAAGTCCCATTGATAAAGGTCAACCGATCGAAAGAAATTCTACTATGTGACGATAAAAATGAAGCAGTTTATCATTCAAGTAATCTATGGTTTCAAATGAATCTTCATTATATGAATGAAAGAACAGAATATTCAAGTGACATAAAGTCTGATACAAAGATGGGTAGAATTCAAGTTGAGTGGACGACCTCATTAGGTCTCAATCAAGTCATTCGTCAAAACTTTCATCATCATACTTTACCACACGCAAAATGCATTGCGGAATTGCTGAATGAATTAAATTGGGAGTTGGACCAGTGAAACAATAACTAGTCCTTTTCAAGAAACACTAGCAACTAGCTAGACAAAATTTGCTAGTTCGCCTGTTTGAGACATCACCACTAGCTAGGACAATTAGCTAGGTGTTCTTCACAACATTACAATTTTGACTAGTTAGAACAATCAACTAGTCATTCATATTGACATATCGACTAGCCAGTTTCAATTGGCTAGAACGGAATTTCAACATCGTAGCCACTGAAGAAACTTTAGGCTACTCGGACAACGAATGGAAATAAGAAGTTATTAAGTTTGAAAAAAAGAAAACTATAAAATATGAAGAGAATGTTCTAGGTATCGGAACAATCGATAACCTCTCATCAAATATTACTTATCAGTGAAATGGTCCACCCAAGGGTGCCTTCGTACACATGCTTTATCGGATCTTACAGTAGAATGAAATTTAGAATACTAGTATCAAAATGATATCCTTACTATGATTTCAATGTACGACGCACAATCTCATTTTGAATAGAAGAAAGGATTCATGAGGAATATCTGGATGCTAGATCATCCCTGTTCTCAACTAGTTGATAAATATTTATGGGCTCGACTGAAGAGTGCAAGTATGAAAGAAGTAGTCAAATATCAATATTCGTTAAGTAATATTCGTCGATTAATTAAGGAAATATTTGTTGAACATTCGATGGATAATTGAAAGAAAGTGTAAATAGGCTTGAGCCGAACAAGATCATCATAAATTTTTGAATAGAATGTTCAAGGATCAAATAAAATTACTTCGGATAAGTCCTGCTTTAGGGAAAGTATATCACTGGTGGTTATTCCACAAGTTTGAAGTAGAAATCTAGAAGGGTTACCTGATATAAACTAATCGAGGTAACATGGTTAGTGAACAGTTTAAAATGAAGTAGTGCACCAGCCGGTAGTTACCAAAATAAGTTAATAATCATTCGTGCACCTCATTATCACCATTATGAGGGTATCTCCATCTCTTCGTCTTCGTAATACAAGACACCAACTAGCGCGTCTCTCAATCATCATCTTAAAGTCATTTATCCAGTTAGGGTTTCACAAGTATATCTGTCATTTCCGTGCTTTATATTGAAGACCAAGCTTCACATCATTCCGAGGACACCTGCTAGGTCCATAGGGTCCTACTTCGTGCCTTCCGACATGAATCACAAGTGGCCAGTTCCCCCTGGGAACAGATCAAAGAGATCTCTCAGGGATCTCAATGCAGTCCATAGGTTCAGTGGCGGTGTGTGTGCACGTGAACATACGTTACCAACAATATATAGGTTTACAAGTATATATGCGTAGTCTCTGCTAAAATTTCTATCAAAGAATTCCAGTATAGACTCACTGGTCTCTTCTTTTGGTAGACTCTGAGATCACTGTATCGCTCGTTGCAACCATATTCAACTTCACTAGAGTCGCTTTGTTAATTCTGCTTGTTTGTTCTCTAAGTTGAACTACCATGCTCTAACGTCCGAATCATGCGTGGAATTATCTAGCACGCTCGTCTTATGATAACATTCTCGTATAACACATGTAAAATTCGCCATCAAGGGTAATGGAATCCACAACAACATAGTGACCGACCTTCAGGGAAACCCGTTACTTATCGAAAATCGGATCTTATAACCAAAGTAAAAGACTTTCATTAATCCAAGTACTAAGTACTCCTAATTATGTAGGGAAGTCCAAACTTCTTGATTCTTAAAATGCCGCCTCCTAAACTGTGGAGGAATATGGGCCACAAGATTTATGCCAGCCTAGTCATCCGATCATATTGGCAATATCGCCTCTACCTCAGCTGCTCTCGAGATTTCGCTCTGCTTCCTATATCATTACCTATAATAGGTCATGTACGACTCTCAAATCTCTATTCATCATTCTGAAGGTCTCTAGGGATTCTATCGACCCTAGAATAATACCTTCAGTAACACTCCAGTCCATTCTACTCACCGGTACCTCTTCCGGTAGTCCAATCATAAGTTTACTACGATCTCTTAAGTCATTCCCCTACTTAGACTTAACTCTCAACACTCTCGTTTCTGAGTACTGTAACTTATCTCTCTGATACCATTTCTGTGGCGCCCCCAAATCTGAGGTCAAAGATTCAGGTCGTCACATCATCATCCAACTATATCATACCTGTATTAACTTTACAACTCAACAATACATCCATCCATACCTCAATCTTACACACAATCAAGTTAGAGCCTCAGAAACGATAACCAAAAGTAACACTAAATATTACAATTCATCTGTACAATCCAGAGTCTTACGCAATTCCACTTATACAACTACACTTGAAGACAAGTCTTACTATTACAGTTGAAAACCTATCAGACTACTCTGTAGTATTTATCAGGAACTAAATCATCTCCGGGTAATTCTTCTACTCCTCTTCTGCTGGTGCGGAGTTAATCGGCCAAATTCTTCCCTTTCTGAAAAGTTTTTATAAAGCAAGAATGAGCTACATAATGCTCAGCAAGTTCACTATTTTGTAAAATAATAATGTGGTTTATTTCGAAAACATTCCCAACTATATGGGTATATATCTCAGATTTCAAAACATAATTGGACAATGTATGTGCCCGAGTTTGAATAAAACATCTATACTCACTAAGGAGCTTTAGGATAACATATGAACCCCTTATAAGGTTCCCATTTCAATATATCTCAAGTTTGAAAATATATACATATTAATATATCATTTTCGGCAAAACACTCTACGATTAACATACTGTACAGGGAATACATCATTGCAAACCTCTATCCTTCCATTAGCTTAGAAGGTTTCTCATACAAAAACATTTCATTCTTTGAAACAATTGCAAGAGTGCACTAACACGTGCCAATCTTTATAGAAAATCTTGCAGTTCTAGATACTGCACGATGTCAATATTTTCTCATCAAAAACCACACTATCGGCAACTTGGCACTTAGGCCCAAGAAGCAGTGTTTGAGTATTTTTCCAAAGTGGAGGATGGGACTGGAAGAAAACATAAAAACCTGACAAGGATTGACGATGATCAGTCGCCACATCCAAGTCCAATAATCCGCGGGTCTTCTCTACTAGTAGAAGGATAGAAACTACATCCGTAACTACCCTTGGGTGAAAACTACATCCGTAATCACCCTCGATGAAAACTACATCCGTAATCATCCTTCGGCAACACCTGGGCCGGAATAATAATTGATGGACCGCCTGGCTCACGGCCGCTTACACATCCCGGGAATCGTTCGTCAACGATTCCCACACCTGCCAGAGTCCCCTTTTTCTTTTCTTTTCAAAAATCATTTTGATAGAAAATTCGAGTAGTTGAAGTTCGACCTCAGTCGACCGATAATTCTTGAAAAACGTACAAGAAGCAAAACCTGACCGGGGGTTTTCGAAAATGTTTTGAGTTCGAAAGAGTTCGAGTTTGAAAGTATTAAAGGTATCTTGGATTAGCTTTGTTTTTAAAATAGTGAACAATAATTATTAAATGATATTTTAAGATTTAATATTAATAATTAATAAAATAATTATTTAATAAATAAACTTTTAATCCAAGATAGGGTTTCGAGTATTTACGAAGATATAATAATAGTTATTTGAATATACGATACCACCCGAATGCCCCTTCGGGTTTTCGCAATATAGATACGATATAATAATATACCGCTCCCCGGTCAATAGTATATACGGACCGCTACGACCTCTATTGCTAGAGTCGTTGTCCGAAGAAAACATTTCAATCTAAGTTCAAGGGGTAAAAGCATACATGTACTTGTTCAATCTCAATTGCATCAATACTTCGATAAACATAGCATTTGATATAATTTGAAAACTACAAACACAACAGTGAAAATCCTTGTATAGGGATAAGTTTTGAAAAGTAAACTTGCCTTGGTTTGGTTGGGGTGGTCGAGCGTGCGGAGTGGAACGATCTATACATAAGCAATAACCGCTCGTTAGTACCTTAAAAATATCTCTTTAATTACGGGGTTTTAGGGGGCACGAAATTAACTTAATGACTTCGTCTTATGACACTCTAGCCCCTCTATAGGTCCATGTCATCACTCGATTACGCTCGTCACTTATTCGACTTAATTTAGTTACCACATTCGAACCATAACCATTACTCCTAGAATTATGCTCCACTAACGACTTTTTCCCTTGCGCGAAATTTACTCTAGCATTTTTATAAAATTCAAAAATTCGTATTTTAATCCAATTTTTTTTGGGTAGCCTTCACCACTGTATTTCCTAGCTTCTCTAATTTTTACATGATCCCACATAAATATTTAGGGGTTTAAACAAAGCTCACAAGGGGTCACTTAGTGCAGTCCATAGTCCAGAAACACAATTCACTCCTCCGGCCATAACTTAAAATCTACACATCACCTAGCCATGAACCTTACATTTCCAGAAACTACATTCAATTATCTTTCCAACAATATAAGGTAGGACATCAGGGGACAACATTTGGGGGTTCAAAACCGTGTTACAATACAGGTCGTTGCTCCTGGAAAAACTCAGCATGCACATACTACTTAGATCAATCATTTTCCACAATTCCACCATACAACCAACACTTAATACACTCAAATCATGGTTCATAACACTCATGGTGATATATATACTATCCATAGTCATAAAAGTCATAATCTCAACATCAAAATTCAAGATCCATGCTATCCAACACATATACAACCAGGATTAGCTCATAAATACATGGATCTACTACCAAACCTTATAAATACTACATAACCAAGAGGGTTTGTGATTCTTATACCTTCTTGAGCACCTAGGAGCCTTGGATAAGCTTTACACAACTTAATAACACCTTGAATGGTCTCCTACAACCCTTACAATCCAAGATCTAAAAGAAAATCAAACATGGTTACTATTCACCCAATCTTTAACAATTTGTAACTTGAATTTGGGTGGATGAAATGGCTTGAAATTACTAACATACCTTGTCTAGATGATGTAGAGTGCCTAGGAATTATGCCTTGAATTGTGAGTGAAGAGAAGTGGAAGAAAGAAAATTTTCTTCCTTGTTTCTTGTTTAGGCCGAGAGTTTGCAAGAGGGAGAGAGAGAGTTTGTTTTGTTGCTTGGTTTGAATTGTGAGATGTAGTAATGTGATATGTGTAGATATGTATAAGTCACATGCATCCAAGCCTAGTAGCTAGCCCCTAGGTCAAGCCATACCCTCTTGTCCCTTAAAGCATGGTGCATGTACTTTCCACTATTCATCTAGTTACTTTATGCTTTATGCTTTTTGCTTTCTAGTTCATTTCCTAACTAGCTAGTTACATGACACTTGCATGCAATATCCTTCCTTGTATTATTATTTCTCCACCAATGGTTGTCACTTAATCCTCAATTCATATCGTATCATAATTAATCTCTCGTAATAATATTTTGTCGCGTAGAGATTTCCCCTATAATTCCTTAAGTACTAATTGTGTAAATTCCTCGAATGTTCATAATTCCTTGTCATAATCCTTAATAAATCTTTTAACACTCTAATCATTCTCAAATCCCAAGTTTTATAAATCTTACTAACAATACGACTCTTGCCTTCACAATCTCCCTTTTTATCTTACATAGTGAATACAACAACACAGTTTCTCAGACAATCAATTCTATTAATCAACAGGGATGACCAGAAAGGTTCCACATTGTCATTGCCACAAGATATTAAATAAAATAAAATATTACCAAAAATTAGGGTTCTTACAGCCTCCCCTCCTTAAAAGGATTCCGTCCCGGAATCAGGTTGAAAACAGTTGGGGGTGCTTTTCACGCATTGCACTTTCTAGTTCCCATGTTGATTCTTCGACATTCTGGTTCCTCCACAAAACTCTCACTAGTTTGACAACCTTGTTCCTCAGCACCTGTTCTTTTCTATCCATGATTTCTATGGGTTGCTCCACATATGTTAAGTTTGGTTGCAGATCCACTTGATCATATTCTATTACGTGTCGGAAGTCGGCATGGTAGGGTCGTAACATGGACACATGGAACACATTATGCACTTGCTGCAGGCTCGGGGGTAAAGCCAATTCAGAGGCTAACTTTCCAACTCGTCTCAAGATCTCAAAAGGTCCAATAAATCTGGGGGCATTCCTATACTCGCATGGTAACTGTTGTTGTAGGAAAATTCGATCAACGGCAAGTGGTCATCCCAACTTCCCTTAACATGATCAATTAGTTACCCATTGAGCTTAATCCTATTCTTTCGGTGACATACCACATTACTTGCCTATATCTTTTTCTTGTATTGGCCTTACATTAACTTGAACCCAATTGTCAAAGGCTAGTATAGTGCTTAAGGGAGTAATAAGGTGTGCAAGGAGGGGTTTATTGTTGGTCGTACTTTTGGGGGAAATATTGAAATTTGGTTTGTTTACTTGATAGTCGGCATATGTAATAAATTGTGGGATCATTGTTATTGTGTATGTTAGGTAGAATACACAATAGTTAATCAAATACTGTATGAGTAACTTAACAAGAACACACTGTTTAATACTTAAAAACTGTTTGGAATTAACAATTCCTCTCTCAGTGATGTAAAATATCACAGAGAGCTGCTTAGGTTACAATCAATGAATTTCTCAATGTTCGACTACCCTTCTAGGGTTAACCTAACTGTATTTATAGAACATACAGCTTCGTACAATCAGTAACTGATTCTTCTATAATCAAGCTATACAATTGATATCAATCACGATTGCTCCAGTCTTCCAAGTCAACTCAATCTCTTTGACAGCTTTCCAATCTTCAAAGATATTGCTTCCATATTTATCTTGAATCAATCTTCAAACACTGTTGACTCTTCAGACAATACCGCTACAGAGTTTAACAACCTCTGTTGCGCTTCCAGTCAGTGTTTAACTAAACTCTGACTGCTTCCAGCTAAACTCTGTTTTGTCACTATAGCTTCCAAACATTGTTCTCATCAATCATTTCTAACAATCTCCCCCAACTTGTCCATTAGCAAAAATGTACAAGTTTTACAGTAAATGATGATGTCAAAACAAATACAAAGTTTACAGTGTTTAACATACAAACAGAGTTTAAGCTATTACTTAACAATTTCTACAGAAAATAAGAAAATTCTTACAGACTTTAATTTCTAATCTCTTGAAGATCAGGCATTGTTCTGAGATAGTCTATAAGCAATCTTCTCTCAGCATTTTCAAGCTCTATCTGCATAGCTTCCTTGATTTCTCTCAACTGAGGATCATTCTCATCAGTTTGATAGATAGCAGCTCTAAGATCGTAGATTTTGTTTCTTCTCATCTCATTTCCCAGTCTGATGTATTTCACTTCCTCAGATTTCACATTAAAATCCAGAACAGTGATTCCAAGATCAGTCTTCAGCTTTGTAGTCCCCTTCTCCATTTCTATCAGATTTCCATTCCAATCTCTGTACTTAGGAACATACTTACTGTTGATCTTCATTTGTCTTCTTGCAAGGTTCTGAATCATCCTTTGTCTGAGCACATTTCTAACTGACTGAGCTCTTTGATTTCTCACTCTGAAAATATACAGGACATATTCAAGTTCTTCCCCATATTTTAATTCAATATCCTTTTCAGAAACTTTAAACACTGTTCCATCAGTCATGAAATATAGCAGGAAATCCTTCTCTAAACTCTTCTGATATACAAGCTGTACTGACTCCAGTCTGTCTAAACTCTCTTAAGTGACACCACGACCTGGAACAGACAGTGAAGAAGGGTCTCTAGGACCAACATATTGTCTTTTGTCTCTGTGTGAGCCTATGCCTTATTTGTTGTATCCAACTTTACCAGATAAGGCTCTACTATCAGTAAAATCCATTGGAACTGTAGCTTCTAGCCTTGAATCATGAAGAACACCCTTTCCAAATTTTGATTTCAACTGAGAAGACAATAATGGTGTGGTCACAACTTGTGCAGTAACAGAGGTTGTGTCTTCATTCTTCTGTACAACATGTGTATCAACAGAGGTTGTAACAATACTTTTCAGCTTTTGCTTAGCTTCTGCATCAGTTGGTTTTCTGAACACTTGCATTCTTTGATTTGTACGAACTGGTTCTTTGATTTGAATGCCTTTAAGAACAGGCTTTGCAGCTTTAGCAACTTTCACATTCTTCTTCAATTTATCAGACTTTAAAGTCTTCAAATGCTTTTCTTGCAGACTCTTCTCTTCAGCTTTAGCATCTTCTATAGTAACTCCTTCTGCATTCTCCTCCATGAAAAGCTTAACAGCTAACTCCTCATCAGTCTTTGGATTTGATATTAATTCCAAACTCTTGGTTTTTGAAGTACCTTGAGTTTCAGTGTTTATTCCAACAGACTGTGACTTAAAAGATTTGCCAGATCTCAGAGTTAGTGTCTCAGAGTTTAAAACCTTACCTTTATCACTTGCCCCTCCATCTCCAGCATCATCCTTTTGAGACAGAGTTTGAGAAACTTTGCATTTAGACTTAGCAACTCTCTCCCCCTTTTTGACATCATCAGGAATGAGTATAGATGTGATGAGCTCCAAAGAGTTAGCAATAGAATCAACCTTAGCCAACAAAGTAGCTTGATTTTCTTCAACCTTTCCTAGCCTGGAAAAGAGAGTATCTTGAACTTTAGAAAGCTGTGCAGCTTTGATTTTTGACTCTCTTTCCATCTTCAGTTCTCTTGACTGTATCTCTGTCTTCAAAGAAGCAATTTCTTGCTTTGTATCAGCAAAATTTCCATCCAGAGTTTTGACCTGTACCATAGTTGCTTTTAAGCATGATAAAATCTCTGGATTTGAAATTTGACTAGCAGTTTGCTTAACAAAATCAGCTGCTCTCCCTTTTGGAAAAATACAATCTTGTTTATACCAATTAGCAGCAGATTTAGCAAGATACTCTTCTTCAATTGCATGAGATGGACAAGGCTGATCAAAAGGTGTATGTTTATTTTCAGTCTGTGCTGGTGCACTCAGAAAAGAATCAGAGTTTGCACTGCTGTTAGAGTCATCTTCAGCACTTGCATCTGTAGTTTGAGCATCTTTTAAAGAATCACTGTGCTGAGCTGTATCAGCCACAGTTTCTGCAACAACTTTTGCAATCTTTTCAACAGTCTCCTCATGTTGCACAGGCTCTGCAACAGAGTTTATATTTGTATCTTCAACAGGCATAGATTCAGAAATTATCTTAGTGGCCTGATCAACTTCATCACCTTTGTCTGGAATTGGAGAAGCATTAGATATCAGTTCTGTATGTGATGCTGCAGCTTCAGGAACATTTACTGCAGGCTCATCAGCTACATCAGGAGCTTCAACATGATCAACAGGTGAGATAGGATCAAGAATTGAATCAAGAACATCATTCACTGGTGAAAAACCATCTCTGTGATCCTCTTCTACAGGCATGTTATCCTCTGTAGGTACTTCAATATTTACAGTATCCTCTGCAGGCATTTCAACCTCTGCAGGAATTTCAACATTGACAGCCACAATATCCTCTGCAGGCATTTCAACCTCTGCAGGTATTTCAACATTTGCAGGTATAGCAACATTCTCTACAACCTCAACAGTAGGTGTTTGTTGTGAAACCACCTCTGGAGCTTCAATAATATTCTCATCATCAGACTCTGAAAGAATTAATCTTCTCTTCTTGACTTGAGGCACTACAATCTCCTCTTCATCTTCACTTGAGCTCTCTCTTGGTGGTGAAAGTGAAGGTCTGTTTGCCTTTTGTTTCTTCCTTCTTGTATAAATAGCTCCAGGTAGTGTCTGTTTAGCCTTTGAGTGTTTAGTGTTTTGGGCGGTGTGTATTTTTCTTTTTGGTTTGGATTTGGGTTGTTCAGTAGATGCTGGCTCAGAGTTTAAGGTTTCAGAGTTTAGTGGTGGAGAGTTTATTGTTGGAGAGTTTAAGGTTTCAGAGTTTATGTGTTCTGGTTGTGGTTGATGAGATGTAGTAGGTACAGTGGTTGTGGGTGTTGTGGGTGTTGGTTCAGAATTTATGGTGTCTAATGGTTCAGGCATGTGATGTGGTGATTGAGAATCTTGAGGTTGGTTTACATAGTTCTGTAAGGCTAGTGGCATAAACATATCAGGTATGTGCTGTTTAGTAACATCTTTGTTTGTCAAATCAGAAAACATTCTTTTAGCTACTTGAAAAGGCTGAATCACATTAGCTTCATCAATTGGAATGTTAGGCACACAAGCAGTAAATAGCATTTGACAAAAACGAGGAAAATAAACAGAAGTAGGCTCAGACAAACGCTCTCCCAGATTCATTAGCACTAATCTACCAAAATCGAAATTACCTCCATATAGTAGAGCATGACCAATTTGAAGAGTATCAAGAGGAAGTGCATCCCAGTTTGTTGTCTTCTTTCCAAAAGCCCTTGTAATACAGTCGAAAAAGAAACTCCATTCCTTTCTCAAAAGTGGCCGTCTCAAAGACCCTATCTTATTCAAGTTGCCTGCACATCCAATTTGCTGCAACATTGTCCTCAAGCGATCATGACCAACAACACTATAAGAAGTGTGTGTCTCAAAATCCAGAGCATCCCTAACCGTAGTTGGAGTAATAATATACTCTGATTCAGCATGAGTGAAAGTGATTGTTGGAGTGCCAGACTCTTCTCCATCATCATATACAGAGTTTGTCCAGAAAGTAGCAATTTGTGAAGCAGATAGTCTTGGTGGTGCAGTTAGAGCCTTCCCTATTTCAGAGTCTTTCAAGAAATTTTGGAACACATGAAACGCCTCTGGAGCATTTGCAGTCTCCAGTGGTGCTGCATAGTTGCTAGGAAGAAAAACTAACCCTGCTGCATCAAACGCTTTGGTTGCCATTAGAAGATATGATATGAAGATATTTAGAGAAAAGATGTGTATGCACTGTAAGTGTTTATCAAAATGTGAAGGAGAATGAATGAGAATTTTGAAAGTGTAAGAGTATGCAAGTAACTGTGAGTGGGTGAATATGAATAGATGTGAAGTGAGAGAACAAAAATGATTAGAGTAAAACTAAAACTCAATCGTTTATTCAGTAAAAGCGCACAACTGATTGTAGAGTAATGTGTGAGTGGGACACTATCATGGGACACGTGTCAAACAACCAATGGATCACTTAATAATTACCGCTGTCATTCCTATAATCACGACACTTTGACATATTTACACTAATTAACAGTTGTCAACTACCTCAATTACTCCAAAATAGTCAAATCATCTCAATGAAACATTACCTTAGAGTACTTAACACAGCTCAATAGTGTTTATCAATTTTCCAACTTTATCACTAACAACCCTTTCAAAAATTGCACAGTTGTGAATGTGTGTGAAGCAGAGTTTACTAAAATCAATTTTTAGAGCATCTAATATTTCATAAAATCCATAACTAGAATCAATAAACACTGAATGCACAAACTCTCATAGTAAACACTAATTGTTTGATGAATGCTAAACTCTATAGTTACTGTAATACAGAAATCTGAAAATTTCTATTCCCTTTGATGTCCATGATTATCCAAGTAAGCACACAGTCTTTGAAGACAAAAAGATCAAGAGATAGAAATCAGAGCATCATTCAGTGAATAACAGTCATGAACTTGATAAACTCACAAACTCTCAAAGCACACAAGTGTTTAGGTGAAGTGTTTACACTCACATTCAATCAGAAATAGCAGATTCTACCATATGCTTGAATGTCCACCAAATCTACACTACTTTGAGTACATGTATGCACAAATCAAAAGGGATTTATTCAGGGTTGTAATGAGGTAAGATCAAACAGATGAAAAAGATGTTTTATTCATGAGTGAATATTAAGCTGAACATTTTAATAGAGCAAAGTGTTCAGTCACTCTGTTAGTACATATTTGTACAAGTTCAGTATATATATGCCCTTTTTTTTATTTTTTTTTTATTTTTTTTATTTTTTTTTATTTTTTTTATTTAGCATATATACTGAGTAAACTTTTCTTTTCTTTAGAAACACTCACTTGCTTGATTGTTTTAAAAAAAAATATAACTGCTCTGAATACTTCAGAGTTTAAGAAAAATGAGCAGTTAATTAGGCTCAAAGGGGTTTACTAAGGGTGGTATTTATGAACAGTGTTTGAACAGTGTTCAAAAGAATTTTGAACAGTGTTTTGAAGGAATGGTAAATCCTATTGCCTTTATCATTTTCATGCACACACATATCATGTAGTCTCAAGATGGTTTAATACAAGTTCTAGAGAAACATGCTTCCTGATGAATATCACACAACAATAAATACTGATTGATAGAAAATGTATCAATCACTGATTTGGCTCAAACTCTCACAAGGTGTAGACATGAATCTGAACTCACCAAACTAATCAATGACACATCTCAAGTTTTATGGTTTTCACAAGTACAAACAAGGAATCATCAGGAACCATACCTTTGGAAACAGAATGTCACTTATCAGAGTTTAGAGTTCATCAATAACCAAAATAATTTATGAGAGGCAATGCACACAATATTCATAGACTCAGAGTTTAGGACTAAATAAACTAAGAGATGCTATAAATATGAAACAGTATCATGCTGTGTTGATTTACTGCACAAAGTCTGATTAGATTACAGTGACTCAGAAAGAATCATGATTTAATTACTGAGAATCATGCTTCATACATTTTTCTTCATTGGTGTTTTCATTCAGACAAAAATCAATTCTGAATTCACTGAGTGTATCCAACATATTAACAGTGTTTAACAGACAGACATGCTAACAGAGTTTAACAAGGTTTAAACATTAGCATGCATAACAGAGTTTAATACTAAGGTTCACATAGCACTTAACAATTTGCAGAAACATGAGCAATTTATTTTAGAGATAAGTCTTTGAGTCTAACCAACATCTCTAGTCAAAACTAGAGACCATTCCTAGTTCATTGACCAGTCTTGTAAATGTAGCTTCACTCAATGGCTTGGTGAAGATATCTGCAAGTTGTTGTTCTGTAGACACAAAGTGAAGCTCAATGTTGCCTTCCTCTACATGCTCTCTGATGAAGTGATACCTTATGCTGATGTGCTTTGTCATTGAATGTTGTACTGGATTACCTGTCATTGCAATAGCACTTTGATTATCACAGTAAATAGGTATCTTGGTATACCTTAATCCATAATCCAGCAGTTGATTCTTCATCCATAAAATCTGTGCACAGCAGCTACCAGCAGCAATATACTCTGCTTCAGCTGTAGATGTAGATATTGACTTCTGTTTCTTGCTGTACCAGGAAACAAGTCTGTTACCCAGAAATTGACAACTTCCACTGGTGCTTTTTCTGTCTATCTTACAGCCTGCAAAGTCTGCATCTGAATAACCAAGTAGTTTAAACTCTGATTCTCTTGGATACCACAGCCCCAAAGTCATAGTGCCCTTGAGGTACTTAAAAATCCTCTTTACTGCTGTTAAATGTGGTTCTCTTGGATCTGCCTGGAACCTTGCACACAAACAAGTGGCATACATGATGTCAGGTCTACTAGCTGTTAAATAGAGTAGAGAACCAATCATTCCTCTGTAACTTGTCATATCTACTGATGACCCTGCATCTTTGTCCAATTTTGTTGCAGTTGCCATGGGAGTTGTTGCAGATGAACAGTCAAGCATACCAAATTTCTTGAGAAGGTTTCTGGTATATTTTGCTTGATTTATAAAAATTCCATCATCTGTTTGCTTCACCTGTAGGCCTAGAAAATAACTAAGCTCTCCCATCATACTCATTTGATATCTTGACTACATGAGTTTGGCAAACTTCTTACAGAGCTTATCATTAGTAGATCCAAAAATGATGTCATCCACATATATCTGTACTAAAAGCAAGTCACTACCAGATTGAAAGTAAAACAGAGTTTTGTCAATGGTACCTCTGTGAAATCCACTTTCTAGTAGAAATTTGGCAAGGGTTTCATACCATGCCCTTGGTGCCTGCTTAAGTCCATAGAGTGCCTTGTCTAACCTGTAGACATAGTCTGGATGTTTTGGATCTACAAAGCCTGGTGGTTGTTCCACAAACACTTCTTCTTCAAGTTTTCCATTCAAAAATGCACTTTTTACATCCATCTGAAACACTTTGAATTTCTTATGAGAGGCATATGCAAGAAAGATTCTGATTGCCTCCAATCTAGCAACTGGAGCAAATGTTTCATCATAGTCTATCCCTTCCTGTTGTGAATAGCCTTTTGCAACCAGTCTTGCTTTGTTCCTTGTGATAACACCCTCACTGTCAGTTTTATTTCTGAAAACCCATTTAGTACCAACAATGGATCTGTTCTTGGGCCTTGGTACAAGTGTCCACACTTCATTTCTTTCAAATTCATTTAGCTCTTCTTGCATTGCTGTTATCCAGTCAGCATCTTTAAGAGCTTCTTCCACTTTCTTTGGCTCAGATTGTGACAAGAATGCATGAAACAGACATTCATTTGTTGTTGCACTTCTTGTCTTTACTCTTGCATCTGGATCACCAATAATCAAATCAGGTGTGTGTGACTTAGTCCATTTTCTTGCAGAAGGCAGATTGCTTCTGTCATCATGTGATCCTCCCCCTTGATCCATGCTCTCCTGATTTTCTTGGTGCCTCTCTTCATTTTCAGATGCTCCCCCTGAATGTGATTGCTCAGAATTATCAACAGAGTTTGAATCAACAGAGTTTGATTCAGAATTATCAATTGAGTCACTTTCAGTGTTTGAATTATCACTTTGATGTGATTCTTCATGCTCCCCCTCAACTGGTTCTTGCCTTGTTTCTGATTGAAGAGTTTCTTCAGTATTTACCAGTAGAGGTTCAGAGTTTAGATCAACAGAGTTTGTCAGATCAGTCTGATCAGAGTTTACTTTTTCAGAGAATAAATCTTCATTTTCAAAGTGGAGTTGATCATGTTCATTGACATCTTCAAGTCCAGTTATTTTCTTGTCATCAAATGACACATGAATTGATTCCATGATCACTCTAGTTCTCAGATTATAAACTCTGAATGCCTTTGTTGACAGTGGATAGCCAACAAAAATTCCTTCATCTGCCTTTAGGTCAAACTTGGTCAACTGTTCAGGATGAGTCTTCAACACAAAGCATTTGCATCCAAAAATATGAAAATATTTTAAGTTTGGCTTTTTCTTCTTCACCATTTCATATGGTGTTTTACCATGCTTGTTGATCAGTGTTGCATTTTGAGTAAAACAAGCAGTTTGGACTGCTTCTGCCCAGAAGTATGTTGGCAATTTTGCTTCATCTAGCATGGTTCTGGCAGCTTCTATCAAGGTTCTATTCTTCCTCTCCACTACACCATTTTGTTGTGGAGTGCCAGGTGCAGAAAACTCTTGTTTGTTTCCTTTACTCTTGCAAAATTCTTCCATTGATGAATTCCTGAATTCAGTTCCATTGTCACTTCTGATTATCTTCACTTGATTCTCTGACCCTTTGTCCAGTTGGATTATATGTTCTGTCAGTGTTAATGCAGTTTCATCCTTCTTTGCAAGAAAATATACCCATGTGTATCTGGTATATTCATCAACAATGACTAGAGCATATTTCTTCTTTCCAAGAGACATCACATTCACTGGTCCAAAAAGATCAACATGTAGGAGATGATAAGGATCAACAATTGAAGACTCAGATTTGCTTTTGAAGGAGGCTTTTCTCTGTTTGGCCTTTTGACAAGAATCACACAGGCCTTCTACATTCAACAAAGACCTTGGTAGACCTCTTACAAGATCATTCTTGATTAGCTCATTGATGTTGTTCAGGTTCAAATGAGAGAGTTTCTTGTGCCATTTCCAACTCTCTTCACTGGACATTCTTGTTGACAAACACACTGCTTTGCCATCAGAGTTTGTTGACAATTTAATTTCATAGATGTTATTGTGTCTGTTTCCAACTAGAGCAACTTTCCCTGTAGATTTACTGATCACTTGACAATATTCGGGCTGAAAATCCACATGATATCCTCTGTCACAGATTTGACTCACAGATAGCAAATCATGCTTGAGTCCTGGAACCAGAGCTACATTTGTGATGATGACATTTCCAAGATTAATGTTGCCATATCCCAGAGTATGTCCTATGTTGCCATCCCCATAGGAAACTTTTGGGCCAGCCTTCTCCTCATACTCTGATAACAGGGCTTTATTTCCAGTCATGTGTCCTGAACATCCACTGTCCACGACTAGGGTACTCACCCTGGTGCCCTGCAATCACAAACAATCACTGATTGTTAGTTTTAAGGATCCAGACTTGCTTGGATCCTTTGGCTTTCTTAATTCTGTTAGCTTTTGCAGCGGAATTCACATTATCAGAGTTTAAGCTAACTTTTTCAGAGTTTACATTTGCAGAGTTTACTTTAACCCATTTCAAATTTGGTTTGGGTTCATAGTAATTGTAGTAAATAGCATGATAATCTCTGCAAGTGTAAATAGAATGCCATGTACTTCCACAGTGTTTGCATAAAGTCTGTGGTCTAGTTCTCACATAATCACTCTTTACTGCAGTTTTAGAGGGCAAAGAATTAATGTTCTTATTCTTACTGCAGAAACTAGCAAGATGATTAGTGCTACCACAATTAAAGCATGTTTTTCTAGGAGCTAATGAAGCAAGCATTGGCTTAATTCCTGATGTTATGCCTACCTTTCCATTTTTGTTTTTCCTAGGCATTTTCTGTTTGTTGACAGATTTTATCTCCTTAAGCTTATGCTTGAGTTGTTTATCTGTCATTAAACCAATGTTAGCCTCTTTAACAAAAGTCTTAGCATATGACTCTTTAACAGCCTTTTTCTCAGCTTCAGTCTTAGGTCCACCTGTTCCCATGACATTACCTTCAGATGAACGATGTGGTCTAACTTTAACCATATTTTCAAATCTAAGTTCATCTCCTTCAGAGTAACCTAGACCTACTGTATCTGACTGAAACACTTCTTGTGTATCTTTACCAGAGTGTGTCCAAGTTTTAATGATGTGTTTAGTATCCTCCAATTCAGATTCTAGTTGCTTATACTTACCTAGCAACTCCTGTTCAATAAACACTGCATCATCTCTCTCTTTCTGAATTTTATTCATGTTCTCTAGCTGTTCCTCAACAAGTTTATTTCTATCTTTGAGTTGAGAGCACTCATTTTTTATCCTCTCATTTTCTAAAGTCTGATCCCTATAACTGATATGCAATGCTTTAAGATAAATTCTCAATTCAGTTATATTATCAGTATTATAAGCATAGGTAGTTGGGGGTACCTTGAGATCATCATTTTCAGTCTGAGTAGTAGCCATGAGAGCATAGTTGACTTCCTCATCTGAATCTGAAGTGTCTGCCCAATCTCTGCCTTTGGTGTAGAGTGCCTTTTCAGTTTTACCCTTCTTGCACTCAGGAGCATAGTGACCCATCTCCTTACACTTGTAGCATTGAATTTCAGACTTATCTTTCTTACCAGATTTGAAGTCCTTTCCCTCAGATTTCTTGAAATTCTTCTTGTCAGACTTTGAGTAGTCCTTGGAGAATCTCTTTCCCTTATTGAAGTTCTTGAATCCCATCTTCTTGAAGGTCTTTACCATCAATGCAGCCATTTGCATCATCTCTTCATCATCTTCAGAATCAAATGTTTCATCTGTATTTGAGTCATCATCAGTGTTTGATGACTCACTTTCTGAGTGTATGACTAAGGCTTTTCCTTTTGCCTTTTTCCTTGATGCTTCCTTCTTTGATGGTTTCTCCTCAACCTTAAGTGCAACAGACTTTGACTTTCTACTTGATCTTTTGTTTCTCTGCTCCAATTCCAATTCATGGGTTTTGAGCAGTCCATAAATTTCATCAATCTCTGTTTCACCAAGTTCATAATTATCTCTTATAGTGGTTGTTTTCACATCCCACTTTTCAGGTAGAGAAAGAAGAAACTTGAGATTTGAGTCTTCTAAATCATACTCTTTATTAACCAATGACAAATCATTGAGCAATTTACAGAATCTGTCAAATGTTTCTGTCATGGTTTCTTCAGACTTTGCCTCAAAATGCTCATACTCCTGAGTGAGTATGTTTCTTCTGTTTTTCTTGATTGCAGGAGTTCCTTGACACCTAACCTCAAGTGCATCCCATATTTCCTTTGCAGTTGTGCAATTAATCACTTTATTAGACATAACATTGTCTAATGCACTGTGAAGTAAGTGTCTTACTTTTGCATCCTTTGCAATAGATGAAAGATCCTCAGCAGTTAGATCTTTCTTTTCTTTTGGAATGACCTTTGATTCCTCACCAGCAGCAGCAGCAGATAACTTTGTAGGTTTGTGAGGACCTTCATAAATTCTATCAAGGTATTCTGGATCTGTAGCCTCCAGAAACATGGTCATCTTCACCTTCCAAATTGCATACTCTGATGGCCTAAGTATAGGAACCCTAATTGTTTCATACCTACTAACAGTAGTAGGGGCTTTCTCAGATGGTGGAGGTATCTTTGCCATTGATTACTATTGTGTTTTTGGATCTTTAACTGTAATAAAGTAACAGATTTGCTCTGATACCACTTGTTAGGTCGAATTCACAATAGTTAATCAAATACTGTATGAGTAACTTAACAAGAACACACTGTTTAATACTCAAAAACTGTTTGGAATTAACAATTCCTCTCTCAATGATATAAAATATCACAGAGAGCTGCTTAGGTTACAATCAATGAATTTTTCAATGTTCGATTACCCTTCTAGGGTTAACCTAACTGTATTTATAGAACATACAGCTTCGTACAATCAGTAACTGATTCTCCTATAATCAAGCTATACAATTGATATCAATCACGATTGCTCCAGTCTTCCAAGTCAACTCAATCTCTTTGACAGCTTTCCAATCTTCAAAGATATTGCTTCCATATTTATCTTGAATCAATCTTCAAACACTGTTGACTCTTCAGACAATACCGCTACAGAGTTTAACAACCTCTGTTGCGCTTCCAGTCAGTGTTTAACTAAACTCTGACTGCTTCCAGCTAAACTCTGTTTTGTCACTATAGCTTCCAAACACTGTTCTCATCAATCATTTCTAACAGTTTATATTATTGTTTTATTTAGCTCTCGAAGGAAAAAAAAAAAGTGAAAAAAAGGAAAAGAAAAAGAAAAAAAAAAGAAAAAAAAAGAAAAAAATATATTATGAGAGCATGTTTGTGTTTGTTGTGATCCTACTTTAGTCGACTAGTCGAGTGTTCTTAGTAAAATTTATGTGGGGGGAACATAGTGTTGTGTATGATTTATTATGGTGCTTACTAGCTTTTGACACTTCACCTGTTTTGGCTTATTTGACATACCTTGTCCCTAGCCCCGTTACAACCCGAATGAAGACCTTTTGATTATTGTCATTGATGTATGTTGTGTTAAGAGTTAGATTGATACCAAATGTCAAGCGTGTTTATGATTTTGTTGGAATTGAGTGATACACTTACCCTTGTTCTTGAGTGAATATTCTTTTGTGAGTGGATTGTGAGTGTTTGTTTGTTTTTGCATATGAGATCCCGAGTTTTGACTCAAAGATGTACTCTTGTAGGCTTAGCATGTTTACTAACTTATTCTTACACTTGACATGGACTTGTGAGAACTTATGCATGTTCATTGAGTAGACTATGTGAATACTTACACTTTCGACACCAAGACATTGCGTGATTACTTTGATTCTTAAGTTGATATGGCATGAGAGGATGTGAAGGTATGGTAGGATATTAGTACTAGATTATTTGCATTTTCATAGTAGTTGCATCCATGCATTGCATTTTATTAGGTTAAATGGATTTTGTGGGTACATTCGCTATAGGCCCTCACGAGACCTTACTTGTCCACTAGGGCTGCCTAGGGGTTTAAAGGACTTGTTGCATATGTCAAATGCAACCGTGATCACCTACGGAAGTGGTACTAGTTAGTTAGTTAGTTGTAATTGTTTATGCTTGAGGACAAGCATCGGTTTAAGTTTGGGGGTGTGATAAGTGGAGTTTATATCCACTTGGAGCGTTCCATATCGGCTTAAATTGATTGTTTTGGACTCAAGTTTGTGGTGGTTTTGATGTGTTTTGTTTAGTTGTGCAGATTTACGAGAATGTTGATTAAGGTTGATGCTTCTATCATTTTTGGAGAATAAATTGATTAAAATTTGGATTTCTGAGACGGTTGCGCAGTCTACACTGTTTTGGACATATCTGGTAGGGGTGAGCAAAATAAAACCGAAAAACCGAAACCGAGCCGAAAAACCGAAAAACCGTACCGAAAAAAACCGTAACCGACTAAAACCGAAAAAAACCGTAACCGAACCGAACCGACGGAACGGTTTGGTAACGGTTACGGTTTTATCCCAATAACCAAACCGAAAAACCGAACCGAAAATATACTATTTTAATAATTTTAAATTTTATATTATATACTTATATAAAAAATAAGATTTTATAGTCAGACTTATACAATTTATATAAATAAAAATATATATTATACATTTATCTAAACTAGACTTTATTATGTTGTTGCCCCTGATCATATGCAGAGGCAATATGTTTGTGTTTGTGTCTTGGATGCAGAGGTACCAGGGCTGCCATTGATTCGGAATTTGCTGCAACTGAAAGAGAAAAAACCCAACAAGACTTTTACTAAGTGGGCTGTCACTTATGGTCCTATTTACTCGATTAAAACCGGCTCCAGCATGATATTAAGTATTTAAAATAAAAAACCGAAAAAAACCGAAACCGACAAACGGTTAACCGAACCGAAAAAAACCGTTCCGAATGGTTCGGTTACGGTTAATAGATAAAAACCGAACCGAACCGACATGTACAATTCGGTAACGGTTTTCGATAAAAACCGAGCCGAACCGACCCATGCACACCCCTAATATCTGGAGTTCTAGAAGTCCGTTTTCAGCGATCTTACTGCCCACGCGAAGCTTGGGAGATTTTCTATAATATGGGACAGGTGTTGCACGAGCAGGTTGCGCATGGTGGGCGCAGGTTGCGCGAAGAACAGACTGATGGGCGCAGGTTGCAGGCGCGCGGTGCTGAAAAATTACAGTTTTTACTATTTTGGCCATATCTTGAGTTCTACAACTCTGTTTGAGGCCCATAAGCAGTCCACGTGAAGCTAACGAGATTCTCTATCATTCTAAAGTGGTCCAGAGGTCCAATTACGATTGGAACATTCCAGAATATCTGAAGAAAAGTTAGCCACGAATTTTCCTTAAAAACAGAATCAGTTTAGGAAACGTATTTTGCAGAAATTCTATTATAATTCTGTTTTGGTATTTTCTTGCTGGGCAAGACTTCAAGAGGCTATATAAACATATCTTGGGACACATCATTAGGAGGATGTAATATTAGATCAGATAATATAGTTTAGAGTAAATTAGTATTATTAGTTGGAGATGTAGAGAAACACCATGTCTCTTCTTTTGGGTGACAACATTGAAGTTTGAAGGTTTTGTTCTCTTAATCTTTTCTTTGTTCTTATTAGTTTAATTATGTTTTCTTGTTTTACTAGTTGTTTTACTTGTTTAATTATTAGCGAGTAGTTATTTCTAGGGCTTAAAGGGAAGCCATGTTTGCACTAATATTGGCATGATTTTCATAGTGATTTGATTGGTTATGGTTAATTCTGATTGATATGTTTTAATCATTAATTTGTGTAATTGGCCAATATCATGGATTAATTATATGCAAATAGGAGTATGGATCGAGAGATTTACTTACTAGAGGCATACATATGATTAGCAGAATTGAATTTGAGTGCGGAAGCATCATTGGATTTCTGAGAGCGTTAATTCTTGGAAGAGATTAACTTGACTCTAATTACCTGATTGATTGAATTACTAAAAGTGGTTAATTGTGTTGAATGTTTCGAGAGTGTTAATGCTTGAAAGAGATTAACATACTCTAGTTATAGGATCACATTGATTGCTTTAGCTTAAGAGCCAATTGTGTAAGCATGGTGGACCTGATTGCCCTAGGTTTTAAATAATTTGTTTATCATCTGTTTAATTAGTGTTAATTTAGTTTAATTAGTTAATTAATAATTTCACGTATTCGTTTGACCCTTGAAACAATTAGCGATAACTGAAAAGGAATTAGTAGAACCTGTCTCCTTGTGGATTCGACCCGCTTGCCATTTGTACTAGCAATAGACACCGTGCGCTTGCGGTTAGGTATAATTTGACACATCACCATTTCCTTCAGCAACTTCTTCAAGAGGGGCAATATTGGCACCCGGAAGCCGCACTTGTAGGCTGCTTCGGAGATGCCCGTACAAACTCCTCCACATGTTTCAGGGACAAGAGGGTTGTCATAAATTCGTTCTTTCTTCCCAGGAGCATACACGAACCAGTGCTGCTTGTAGATGTTGTACGTGTCGCCGGAGATTCGCCGCGGGATATTTGGTGATGTCGCTGAAAGGGAAAGGGGCCGAAGGACCCGCACCTTCAATTGACCGATCCATGTCCCTGCATTCGGAAATGAAGCGACATTAGCCTTGTACTCGGAAAGATTAAAGAGGAAGGAACAGAAAAAGAAAAGGTCGAGTATAGCGGGCCAGGATCGGTCGGGGACGTCCTATGGACTAGGGCGAAGTGATGAAAAGTGACTTAAAAGCTACAAGTCGGGGATTGGGATAGTCCGAAGAGTGTTCATAAGACTTGAAGATCCCGAAGGACGTTCTTGCCCAGAAAACTCCCAAATAGTCCCAAAATCCCAGGAAAAATCATGAAAAGGTAATAATCCTAAATTTAACATTCAAGCACGTCCAAGCAACAACCCCCACAGGCCTATACTCTACCCAGAAACTGAATATCATCCAAAACACGTCCTACTCATATACATACAGTTAAGCAAACTTGCATGCAAACTTACGAAATGTAGAATCGTAACAAACAGAGATGTGAGCAATCACATTATGCACATACGTACAACAAAAAAGAAAGAAGTGGAACTTACTGATTTGCCAATGGGTGATAAGATCAAGTTCCTGGGGATAGATCCCTTGAAGGTGAACTTCCACTGGAATTGAAGAACTCGGAATTCCCAGAGACGAGACGACGTTTCCAATCATTGCTACTCGCAGAATGTTCTTGTGGAAAAGGTTTTTGCTCTGAGAATGTGATGGTATTGTAAATGTAAAAAATGACAATGAAAGGGTTTTGTGGGTTTAAGTACAGAGACGCGACGTTTGGACAATGGTCTTTTCAAATTCAACGGCTGCGATTAAGGCGTGGATCTCGAGGATAGACAGTTGTCATCCATAAAGTGACACATCTTCCCAAAAAGCGTCTCGTCATTGTACATCGCCATCCTTATCCGAAGATGACGTCCGAAGAGAGAACTCCGAATATGGGCCTAGGCTTTGACCTCCATCCTGAGGATAACTCCGAACGAAGCCCAGGGACATATTGGAGGCCCATCTCCTTAATGGGCCGGACCGAAGGCCCAATCCTTATGAACGAAACCCATTAGTATTCGGTCCATCTGTCTACAATGGTCATATGGTTATGGACTCCCCAGAACATGGGACACGTCGTCCCATGTCACCCACTCTTCGGGTAACCGCCGGAACAAGAAGAATACGGTTGATTCATGTTTGATTATTCATTCATACACAATTTACACACAACACAAACACTCTACGTTCATCTTACTCTGAAAAAGGACCAGTTAACTTATTCTCACACCGGAGGTGAATCGGGGGGCACCACCCTCGCATTCTTCTTCATTGCAGGTTCGATCGAAGGACTGACCCGATAGAAAATGGTTCCAACACCCTTACTTAAGGGTACATGTTATTTTTAATTAATTAACCTTAATTAATTTTCAATAACTAATCAATTTCTTTTTTCACGTAGAATACATTATCTTTTATATTTTATCTAACTAAATTTTTTCCATTCATAAATTTTTTTTTAGGTAAAACATGTTACCTTTTTTATTTTTCAATAACTAATAATTTTCCTTCTTCATGTATAATACATTATCTTGTATATTTGATCTAACTAAAAATTTTCCTTTTCTAGAAACACAATAAGCAATTGTATTTAATAAAATAAAATATTACAAGTATAATTATAATTACTAATAATTAACCATTGTCTTTTTCAGCCATAATACGTTGCATTTTCTATTTTATTTTTTCGCAATAAAACGGGTAGTTTTATTTAAATAAAATAAAATAATGATAGTATAATAACTAATAACTAACCGATTACGTTTTTTAGCAATTACATCAAATATAAAATTTAACTACATCCACTACTTTGTTCCACTATATTCATTCTATACATCATATATTGATTGGTCTCAGAACTTTACCCATTTTTCTTACTTTTCTCCATTAATTTATACTTTTTCTTAAATTTTGTACTCAACCTAAATGTAAATAAATTGGTGGGATGGGGAGTATATGTTAGACTTCACGACATAGCTCATTTGACTTTGCAATATGATGACACGACATAGTAATACTTGACTTCACGACATAACTTTTTGGACTTCTCAACATAACTTTTTGGACTTCTCGACATAGATATTCTAACTTCTCAAGATATGAATTAGAATATTTTTTTCTCAATACTACAACTCTATTATTTTTAAGCTTTCTACTTCAACCTGATGTATGATTAAATTGATCTTGATAACAAACATGATATTAGCAATAAATTGAAGAAATGTAGAGTCTTTTGCTATGAAAATGAGAGCTCAGTCTTTTCCAGATCTGGTTTGGAATACAATAATTGCTCTAATCAATAAGATAGAGTCTGAGGCTATAAATTGACTTAGCTAGCTGACAAAGATAGTCCAACGTTACTTTATTTTAGTGACCCACAACCAAAACAAACTAGTAGTAAATAGATATTTGAAAATACTACTGTATTTCCTTAATACTCCCCCTCAAGCTGCAGGAGAGTTACTAGACGATGCTGTCAGCTTGTGCAGATGAGAATTGTGTAGATTGATTGAAAGCTGTTTGGTGAATATGTTAGCAACTTGGTCTTTGGATGAAACATGAGCAGTGGTGATGTTTCCAGCTTTGATTTGATCCGTACATAATGGCAATCCAATTCTACATATTTAGTACAATCCTGCAACACCGAATTCGCAGCAATAGCCAAAGCAGAGAATTGTAGGTGATAGTTTGTTGATGCCAAGATCCTTAAGCAACGCAGTTAGCCATGTAACTTCGTAAGTAGAAAGTAAATAGATATTTAAAAATACTAATGTATTTCCTTAATAGATCTTATACCAAGCCTTATTCCGCGGCTTATTTACAATTAAGAATTACATAGTTTGACTATTTAAAACCAAGTACAATTCAAATTAATGAATCATGTAAGTAATGCATAGCATTATATTACTATAAGCTTGTTATAAGATGTTTTAGATATGCCTTTATGCTTAACAATCTCCCCCAATTATGAACAATAAGCTTATCTACAACTTTAACAGAAATTAAAAAAAATTGCACATACTATAGAAATGAACTTGTCAGTCACATCATATGAACAAGTTAAAAGTACAAGTTTGAGTGGAGAAAAATATTACATAAATTTCAATGTGGAGGAGATGCATAGGCTTTCTAAGTAGCAGTTGCAATAATGCTTTCACAGTTTTGCTTAACACTTAAATCTTCAATTAAAGGGGATCAATCCAATTTTTCTACGACGATCTTCAAAATTGTTTATTCAAGAATCTAAATGTATAAATGTAACTGAGGCCATTAAAGAATCTATCTAGGATAGCACGACTCATGGTTGGGTGGTATTGTTAGTGGACTTTATGTCCACTAAATACGTCCCATTTCGGCCTAAATTGACTGCTTGTACCCAAGTGTTAAGTGTCTTTTGATGTGTTTTCATCTAATTTGTGTAGGTTGTATGGTTGATAGCATCTTGGAGTTCAATTGAATAAATGGTGGTGTATATTTGTTGTTTGAAGACGACAAGGTGTTGAAGGAACTTAGAGCAAGAAAGAATAGCTAAGCAGAAGATGTTGTGAGCATCATTCCAGGGCCATGGAGGCGCCCTAGCGCGCAAGGAGGCGCTCTAGCGCGCACGAAGCAGCACTAAAGCACCATTCCAGGCAAGAGAGAGCGCAGGAGCGCAACATAGGGGCGCAGGGGCGCAAGTCTAGGGCTCCAACGCGCATACAAGCGCACCAGCACGCGAGGGGAGTGGTTTTCCAGGAGGTGCAAGGCGCAGCAGCGCTAGGCAAGGCGCAGCAGCGCTAGGCAAGGCGCAGCAGCGCTAGGCAAGGCGCAGCAGCGCTAGGCAAGGCGCAATAGCGCTAGGCAAGGCGCAGCAGCGCTCGTGCGCGTCAGAATATTTTCAGCATTGTTCCAGAAATTGTTTCGGTCATAACTTGAGTTCTAGACATCGGAATTGGGCGATTAAAAAGCCCACGCGAAGAGGAGAGAAAGCTCTACAATTCTAGATAGGGAGTTGGAGGTGCTCTTGCACGTTTTCAGGCGCTCTAGCGCTTGTTGGGGCGTTGTTGCCCGTGTGGTGCCTACCTGTGGGACGTTTTCTACCGGGTCAAAACTTGTTGGGCCTATTTATTTTTGGGCAGCTATATATATGTTGAAAACCCTAAAAACACATCTATCGAGCTAGTAGCAGTCTCTAGTTTATTTTTTCTCAACATTGTAGCCAAGAACAATTTCAAGATACATCTCCAAGCTAGTGACAAGCAAGGAGTAATCTTTGGAACTTTTGTATTCTTCTACTTTGGGGAGTTATTTCTAAACCTTATTTTCTCTCTTCTTTTAATTATTTGTTTTTTTAGAATTATGTTATCAATTGAACCCATGATGGCGATTAGGTCGAATATGGGCTAATTCGTTATCATGGGGTTTTAATGGATTTTTCTATGGATTCTAGTAATTAAGTGTTCTTATGCCTTGGTGTGTGATGGATTGAATTGATTGCCTAGTATGATTATGCTTATTCGTTATGGGTGAGTCGCGAACATCTGTAATTGTTAGTTTAATCCTAGTGAATGCGAAAGTGGATCTAGGGTTTAGAACAATTCATGCTAGCATAGGTTTTTGCATGTGAAGAACATGTATTAATTTGTGGTGTAATTCTAACCGTCTTGCACTGACTATGTGGTTTTATGGATGCTTGATTTTAAACCGATGTGTGTTCAATTGCTATAGGCATATAGGAACTACACATATTTGGTGACTACTTGACTTCTATCAATTGTGGATGATCAGTAGGATGGTATATGCACAACGAAAGTTGGTGTGTATCAGTTTAGTGCATCTAATCAGTAATCAACTCTGTCACATGCTAGGCTAAAGGGCATAAGATTCTAGATGAAGTGGTTAATGAAATTGAAATCCCATGTTTGCTTCTTATAAATTAATCCTTAAGTTATTTTCTCGTAATTGGCTTAGTTGGTAATTAGTCATTAGTTAATTAAAACCAAAATTGTGATTGTCTTAGCAGTGAGTGTAAATCATAAGCTGGTGCATAAGTGAACATAACGAACAATTTGAGTCTCTGTGGGAACGAATCCTATTTACCCTATATTACTTGTTGACCACGTTCTCTTGCGTGAATAAGTGCGAACAAGTTTTTGGCGCCGCTGCCGGGGACTCGGTTCATTGTTTGTTTAGTTTATGATCTTGTCATCAATTTGGATTAAATTCACTGACTCAGACGTTTTTCTCACTCATTTACTTTTGGGTTTCTCAGGTACTATCTTGAGCGTGCATGCTTACTCGATCTCAAGCTCGTAAAGAAAATCTGGAAGAAGAGAAGCACGAAGAGGAATTAGTGGAAGAAAGTGAAGAAGAGTTGGTAGTTACCGGAGAAATGGCAGCTAACAAGGCGCTGAACGAATACTCTCAGCCCAAGATTGATGATATTCAGTCGAGTATTGTGCGGCCGGCTATTGCTACAAATAATTTTGAGATCAAGCCGGGCACGATCCAAATGGTCCAGAACTCAGTCCAGTTTGGGGGTTCACCTGTTGAGGATCCCAACATGCATATCAGGGATTTCATTGAGATTTGTGACACCTTCAAAACCAACGGAGTTTCTGAGGACGCTGTCAAGCTAAGGTTGTTTCCATTCTCTTTGAGAGACAAAGCAAAAAGCTGGTTGCATTCACTTCCAGCAGGTTCCATCAATACATGGGAAGATCTGGCACAAAAATTCTTGACTAAATTTTTTCCTATGGCAAAGACGGCTGCCATGAGGAATGCTCTTACACAATTTAGTCAGCATTCTGGTGAATCACTGTGTGAAGCTTGGGAAAGGTACAAGGAAATGCTTCGGAAATGTCCTCATCATGGGATGCCCAATTGGATGGTCATCAATAGTTTTTACAATGGGTTAAGTCATTCTCGAGCAATGCTCGATGCAGCATCTGGAGGAGCTCTGTGGGCCAAAAGCTATGTAGAGGCCTATGACTTGATTGAAATGATGGCTGCAAACGAGTATCAGAATCCGACACAGCGTATTCCACAAGGTAAGGTTGCAGGTGTACTTGAAATGGATGCCACAACAGCTATAGCAGCTCAGCTACAGGCTCTAACCATGAAAGTGGACTCATTGGCTAAGGTGGGGGTTCATCAAGTCGCCATGGTTTGTGAATTGTGTGCGGGGGCTCATGACACTAATCAATGTGCAATTTCTAGTGAGTCGGCACATTTTGTCAGCAATTATCAGAGGCCTTCACATCCTGTTCCTAATACATATCATCCCAATAATAGGAATCATCCTAACTTCAGTTGGAGCAACAATCAGAATGCTATGCAACAACCATCTCAGGGTCAGCAGTATAGTGCAAGGCAGTTCAACAATTCGGGTTATCAACAACCCTATGCCCAAAGGCCACCATACAATCCACCGGGATTTCATCAACAACAATCAGGAAGTCATGTGCAATCGAATGAAAAGTCAGAAATGGAAGAATTGCGAATGATGTACAAGAGTCAAGCAGCATCTCTGAAAACTCTTGAAAACCAAATTGGTCAACTGGCCAATGCTCTTTTGAACAGACCTCAAGGGCAATTACCTAGTGACACGGAAGCAAATCCGGGTAAAAAGGAGGTCAAGGAACAGATTCATGCTGTCACGTTACGTTCTGGAAAGGTTACAGACGATCTGGGAGTAAAAAAGCAGCTTAACGAAGAACGTGAAAATGCGGTGAATAGTGATTTGGGCGCGGACGCGCCTGAGGGGTCTGTCCGGTCTTCAAATTCTGCTCTTCCGGTCATTCAGAAGGCATCAGGTGAGGAAGAAAAGGAGAAGTCAGATGGGAAATCAGGTTCAGAAATTACGGAAGCTAGCAAAGAAGTTTATCCGCCTCCGTCATTCCCTAAAAGGCTTCAGAAACAGAAGTTTGATAAGCAATTTGCAAAGTTCTTGGAAGTGTTCAAAAAGTTGCACATAAATCTACCATTTGCTGATGCCTTGGAACAAATGCCAAGTTATGCCAAGTTCATGAAGGGCATACTTTCGAGGAAATTGAAACTCGAGGATTTAGAGACCGTCGGTTTGACGGAAGAGTGTAGTGCTATCTTGCAACAAAAGTTGCCACCTAAGCTGAAGGATCCGGGGAGTTTCACCATACCTTGCACTATTGGCAAACAACTTTTCAGCAAGTGCTTATGTGATTTGGGAGCTAGCATTAATCTGATGCCGATGTCTGTTTTTAAGCAACTTGGGTTACCTGATCCGAAACCTGTTAATATGACCTTGCAGTTGGCAGATAGGTCGATCACATATCCTAGGGGTATAGTGGAGGATGTATTGGTGAAGGTGGATAAGCTGATTTTTCCGGTTGATTTTGTTATACTGGACTTTGAGGAGGATAAGAGGATTCCTATCATCTTGGGAAGGCCATTTCTAGCTACGGGCCGAACTCTGATCGATGTGCAAAAAGGAGAGCTTACCATGAGAGTGCATGATCAGAAAGTCACTTTCAATGTGTTCAAGGCGACAAAATATCCGTCAGATTCAGAGGAGTGTTTCAAAGTGGACGTTGTTGATAAGAATGTGAAGAAGGAGATTGAGCAGCTAAAAAAATCAGATCCAGTGGAAAAAGCTTTCAAGTGGGATTTCAGGCATTGAGAACGAAGGAAGAAAGGGGCTATTTCAGTTGTTGGATGCAACTCCATGGGAAAGAAGAGTTGACATTCTACATAAGTCTCGTGGGCTAGCTGATTCTAATAATTTTCAGGTGCTTCGTAAGTTGTCAAGTGAGGAAGTTTTTGCACTCGGGCTCAAGCCATTACCACCCGAGGAGGGTGACCCTGCTGATGATTGAGGTATCCATGTGCATTTTCTTTGTTTCTTGCCTTCAATGGGGACATTGAAGAATTTAAGTTTGGGGGTGGGAAATGAAGATTGTGATTAGTAGTTAGATGCATATAGGACATGTAGTGTAGTATTATCATGCATATTGTTTAAATTGTTCATCATGTATCATGCATATTGTTATATGTGAGTCATGTAGTGGCATTCTAGAGTGCATAACATAATTCATGCATTCATGCATTTTCCATGATCCCTTTGAACGAACTAATTCTGACTGGTAGGTAGGTGTCTGATTGAGTGCACTAATGATGAGTAGAGGGTTGCTTTATAGTTCTTATGAAACTGATTTGCTTGTTCAGAAACAAAATTTTTACACAATCACAGTCTCATTGAGTGCTTTTGAATTGAATCCGGCCATGTCTGTTTGATTGCTAGAATTTAACACCTAGTTTAAACCTAGAATGTTTGATAGATTCTTGAAAGCGAAGGAGCACTTAAGTATAAGTTTGGGGGAAACAAAGAAATTCATGCTAATTGTGAATAGTTGTTAATAATGGCTAGGCGTCAAATGGCTAGTAGCCGGCTCATATTTATATGAGTAGTCTAGGGTTGGAAATGAGAAAGGCTCATTCCAGATTGCATATAAAAAAAAGAAAAAGAAAAAAGAAAGAATAAGAGAAAAAAAAAAAGAGTCATGTAAATAAGTTAAATGCAAAGTTAAACAGGGTGAGCTCTTTAATACTCGAGCAATTAAGTACGAGGGGACTTTGTGCCTAGTGACCTAAGGCTTTTATAGTCTGGGATCTACTGACCTAACGCTCGTTACATGGGTATTATTGTATAAGCCTTTAGGGGTCTCATCCATTGCACGGTTAAATAAGCATGTATTGTATATATATTGTTATGTGTCATATGTGTTAGTAATTAAGCATGATTTCTTGTCAACCCAAGTGGACTATGGCGGTGTATCTTGAGGGATCTTGTGTCTATCATTCATTCTGTTTTTAAACTTGGTGGTTGTTTGGTTAAGGATAGGTATGGTCTTGGTTTGGTTTGGGGTATCTCTAATGAGCACAGCACGCATGCACGTTTCTGTCCATGTACTGTTAGTATACGAGGATTTAGGCGAGCTCTACTTGGATTTAGTTGCATTTCTTTGAGTATTTGCTTGCTTTGTTGGTTTTGGTTGGTTTGAAGGGGATCACTTGCATTTTCATTTTAGTTGCATTCATGCATTGTATCGGATTTTGTGGGTACATTCACTATAGGCCCTCACGAGACCTTACTCGTCCACTAGGGCTGCCTAGGGGTTTAAAGGGCTTGTTGCATATGCTAAATGCAACCGTGATCACCTACGGAAGTGGTACTAGTTAGTTGTAAATATATGTGTTAGTATGTTTATGTTTGGGGACAAGCATCGGTTTAAGTTTGGGGGTGTGTTAGTGGACTTTATGTCCACTAAATACGTCCCATTTCGGCCTAAATTGACTGCTTGTACCCAAGTGTTAAGTGTCTTTTGATGTGTTTTCATCTAATTTGTGTAGGTTGTATGGTTGATAGCATCTTGGAGTTCAATTGAATAAATGGTGGTGTATATTTGTTGTTTGAAGACGACAAGGTGTTGAAGGAACTTAGAGCAAGAAAGAACAGCTAAGCAGAAGATGTTGTAAGCATCATTCCAGGGCCATGGAGGCGCCCTAGCGCGCAAGGAGGCGCTCTAGCGCGCACGAAGCAGCACTAAAGCACCATTCCAGGCAAGAGAGAGCGCAGGAGCGCAACATAGGGGCGCAGGGGCGCAAGTCTAGGGCTCCAGCGCGCATACAAGCGCACCAGCGCGCGAGGGGAGTGGTTTTCCAGGAGGTGCAAGGCGCAGCAGCGCTAGGCAAGGCGCAGCAGCGCTAGGCAAGGCGCAGCAGCGCTCGTGCGCGTCAGAATATTTTCAGCATTGTTCCAGAAATTGTTTCGGTCATAACTTGAGTTCTAGACATCGGAATTGGGCGATTCAAAAGCCCACGCGAAGAGGAGAGAAAGCTCTACAATTCTAGATAGGGAGTTGGAGGTGCTCTTGCACGTTTTCAGGCGCTCTAGCGCTTGTTGGGGCGTTGTTGCCCGTGTGGTGCCTGCCTGTGGGACGTTTTCTACCGGGTCAAAACTTGTTGGGCCTATTTATTTTTGGGCAGCTATACATATGTTGAAAACCCTAAAAACACATCTACCGAGCTAGTAGCAGTCTCTAGTTTATTTTTTCTCAACATTGTAGCCAAGAACAATTTCAAGATACATCTCCAAGCTAGTGACAAGCAAGGAGTAATCTTTGGAACTTTTGTATTCTTCTACTTTGGGGAGTTATTTCTAAACCTTATTTTCTCTCTTCTTTTAATTATTTGTTTTTTTAGAATTATGTTATCAATTGAACCCATGATGGCGATTAGGTCGAATATGGGCTAATTCGTTATCATGGGGTTTTAATGGATTTTTCTATGGATTCTAATAATTAAGTGTTCTTATGCCTTGGTGTGTGATGGATTGAATTGATTGCCTAGTATGATTATGCTTATTCGTTATGGGTGAGTCGCGAACATCTGTAATTGTTAGTTTAATCCTAGTGAATGCGAAAGTGGATCTAGGGTTTAGAACAATTCATGCTAGCATAGGTTTTTGCATGTGAAGAACATGTATTAATTTGTGGTGTAATTCTAACCGCCTTGCACTGACTATGTGGTTTTATGGATGCTTGATTTTAAACCGATGTATGTTCAATTGCTATAGGCATATAGGAACTACACATATTTGGTGACTACTTGACTTCTATCAATTGTGGATGATCAGTAGGATGGTATATGCACAACGAAAGTTGGTGTGTATCAGTTTAGTGCATCTAATCAGTAATCAACTCTGTCACATGCTAGGCTAAAGGGCATAAGATTCTAGATGAAGTGGTTAATGAAATTGAAATCCCATGTTTGTTTCTTATAAATTAATCCTTAAGTTATTTTCTCGTAATTGGCTTAGTTGGTAATTAGTCATTAGTTAATTAAAACCAAAATTGTGATTGTCTTAGCAGTGAGTGTAAATCATAAGCTGGTGCATAAGTGAACATAACGAACAATTTGAGTCTCTGTGGGAACGAATCCTATTTACCCTATATTACTTGTTGACCACGTTCTCTTGCGTGAATAAGTGCGAACAGGTATCTCCATATACTGGATTTTGTGGGGGGCTGGTAACTACTTAGGACGCTGATAATTTGTCTATTGTAAATAGAAAAATCAGTCCGAATTGGATCTGGGTGAGAGGTTTCATAATTGGCTCTCCGGGTTCTAAGATAAACCTCATCGATTTTTATACTCCTCAAAACCGTAAGGACAAAGAAGTTTTTTGGAAAAGATTTGCAGTTGTTTTTTAATGATCATAAGGATGAACCTTTTTGTTTCGTGGGAGACTTCAGTAATATCAAAGATAAGACTGAATGTCTCAGTTGCGTGTTAGTCACAGAGGCATGCCTGTTTACATCTAATAACAAGCCTAATTGTTTGTAATGCTTTGCATTACTTACATGACCTCTTAACTGAGGGAACCTCTAGTTGTAGAGTCTCTACTTGTTTTGTACTTGTAATAGGCATCAAATCCTAGTTGTGTAACTGTACTTATATAGTCAAGAATAATGCTTGAAAGAAGTTCCAAGGTTCATGCCTCAAGCAAGAAGATAAAGACTGTCAAATAATCACAGTTGGGATTTGAAGAAATGAAGAATTTGCCTAAGTACCAATTCGAGAAGTATCTTTGTCTATTCGAGAAGTCTAGCGTTCGAGAAGTCATAGATTCGATATCTAAGAAGACACTGTTCGGTATCTCTGAATGAATTGTTCAATATCTCTGAATGAACTGTTCGATATCTCATTCGATATCTCAGAGATTCGACATGTCTAAATACTCTATTCGAGAACTCAAGAAGTCAACAAGTCAAAGTGGTATTCGAGTTCTCAAAGAGTCAACAAGTCAAAGTTCCATTCGATATCTCAAGGACTCAGAAAGCTATTCGGTATCTCAAGGATTCGACAAGTCAAGTGTTCTATTCGATAACTCAAGGAATCCTGGAGAAAAGAATTATTCGAGAAGTGATTCGATATGTCTATCAGACAGTATTTGAGAACTCAGAGTTATCTAATCCTAGTTCTCGAATCAGCCACTTAGCCACTTCTCGAATACATTCTTGGAGACAAAATACTGAAAAAATTGTACAAGTCTGAAACCTACAACAAGCCAATACACTTTATGGACCACAATCTGTAACGTGCTCTGGAAAGCCTACAAGGAAGCTTGGAGAGATATAGAAGAGACAAAGAGCTAAAGAAGTGGATCTGAACAGAACTTTGCAAAGTCAAATCTGTAGCCATTTGGATGCTTACTCAAAAAGGATAGACATACAAGAAAGTAATTTATCCTGTAACCTTATTTGTAGTAACCGAGTTGTATTCATGTTCTATAAGAATACAATCTCACTTTTTTTAGCAGAAGAGAAGTTTTTCATACACTGTAAGATATATCTCTCTAAGAAAAACGAAGCTGAGAATACTACCATTTGTATTCACAGATTGTAGCAACCTTTATCTAATAATATATTAGATTAAAGTGATATTGTGTCTTGTGTCATTCTTTATCCGCACCTACATATTTGCACACACAGACACTTATCTGCTACACAGATTCAAGAACGAAGAAAAGTTCAAGAATCCATTCACCCCCCCTCTATATTCTTTTACTGTATTCACTACTCAACAAGTGGTATCAGAGCGGGCTGTTTATTCAAAAATAGGAAAACGATCATGAGTTCGAATACACCAAAGACCACAGGAACGGTGAAAGTCCCTAAGTTTGACAAAGAAAATTACAACCTCTGGAAGATAAAGATGATGTTGTTCATCAAAGCCTCTCATCCTTTGTATCCCGACATTCTCAAGAATGGTCCCTTTGTTCCACAACAGAAGATACCTGAAAAGACTGTTGGAACCACAACTATTCCAAGATCTTATGTGGCCAAGGAACCATCCAAATGGATAAAATCAGAAAAGGAGATGGTTGCTCTTGACAGTCATCTCATGTTGCTAATTATTGATTCCATGGATATGTCAATGTTTGCAAACATTGCATCATGTACATCTGCTAAAGAGATGTGGGATCATATTGAGGTTCTATGTGAAGGAACTGATGAGGTCAAGGAAAACAAGAAACAGATACTGGTCACACAGTATGAAGCTTTCATGGCACAGTCCAAGGAAAGCATCACTGAGATGTTTGAGAGATTTCACAAGCTAGTTACTGAGTTGCAGATGAATGACAAGGTATACAGCACCAAGGAGTTGAACATGAAGTTTCTGCTATCTTCACCAAATCATCTAGAGCAAAGGGTCATTTCTCTAAGGGAAAGAGATTTGAATAAAATCACATATGATGTGCTCTATGGGGTTTTAAAAACTCATGAGCTTGAGTTGCTTCAGAAAAGGGCTATCCAAGCCAACCAAGGCAGAATGATAAACACATCATGTGCCTTGATTGTCAACAAATCTATCCAAGACCTAGAAGCATCTACAAGCCAGCTAAGGATAGAGGAGGTAGTAGATGATGAAGAAACTGAAGCTGAGGTAAGTGAACCTGCTGAGGAGAAGGAGGAAGAAGAGTTCTATACTCTTGAAGAACTAGATGCAATGGAAAACACTTCATATGCTTTCATGGCTAGAAAATTTCCGAACAACAGATTCAAGAGGAACCAACCCTTCAAACCTAAAACCCAAAATCATTCATTCAACAAAAGCAAGGCACCTGTGAAACCAAACAAGAATAAATTTAAAACCAGCCATGTGGATAGGTCATCTGTAAGGTGTTATAGATGCAATGACCTAGGGCATTTTTCCAGTGAATGCACGAAGCCTAAAAAGAAGGATAAAGAGTTTCTAGAGCTTGAAGCTAAGTATGAGGCCCTTCTGAGAAAGCAGACACAAGGTAAGGCCTACATAGCTGAAGGGAAGTGTTGGGATGATTCTGATAGTGATGGAGAAGAGCAAGAATTTTGCAACTATGCCTTGATGGCCAATTCCAAGGATGACACATCTTCATCAGACTCTCAGGTACCATCTCTCACTACCATAGGCATGTCTTTTTCTGAGTACAAATGTTTGATTGAACAACTATCTGTTGAAATGTTTAATATTCATACTAGTATGACTGCTGCTAATGAGGAGATTGCAAAACTGTCTACCAGAAATGAAATGTTAATAAAAAAGAATGAGGAACTTGAGCTAACTGCTATGCAAGTAGAAAACCTTAAGAAAGAAGTTGAATATCTGCAGAATAAGGTTCTATGTGCTAATCAAGTGGAAAAGGCTCTTAGGGATGAACTAGCTGAAAATGAATTCAAACTGAAAGCTTTGAAGAAATCATCTGGTCTAGTGCAATCCTACTGTGAGAAAATTCAAGCTAAACCCAAGGCTGCCATTGGACTTGACTATGACACTCTTAAACAGAGGAAAGGCTATGCTGTCATTGAAGATGACATAGTTGTTCAGGTGGAAGTGCTTCACATTTTTAAAAAGGCTGAGACTCCAATTTTTAAAGAATCGACTTTGAAATTGATGAGGATGCCTTACTCATCAAGCAAATGTTGAATGATGAGGATGAGGCACAATCCAGTGAACAACAAGCATCCTCTAAGAGTGAGAGTGTCAAGTCAAAAGCCAATGAGCCAGTAGGTGATAGGTCAAGACCTAAGAAGTTTGTTAAGTTTGTTTCAGCTGGGAAGAATGAATCTGAGAAGAAAGTGACTAAGAAGAAACAGAACAGAAATGGCAAGTTAGGGATTAACAAAGATAACAACTATGCTTATATGCCTAATGCCCCTAGAAAGACTTGTCAGAATTGTTTCAGTACCAATCATTTAACTCATGCATGTAAGAAACCTGTTGGCATTGTGCCCAAACCTTTCTATGATTGTTCTGTGCCTCTAAGACATAGAGATGCTCCATTTTGTGACAAATTTGACTGTATGCCATGCAATGTGAATGTTATGACTAGTTGTTTCAATTTGAGAAGGCAATTCATTGATGGTTGTATCAGGCACAATTCTCACACACACTACACAAGGCCAAAGTCTTCAAGTCCTCCTAAAGCTAGGAAGGTACCTCTGTCACCTAAGTCTGAAACCTCAGGTTCTAAGACTTCTAACAGTGACAAGAAGACTAACACCAAGAAAAAGTTGATAAGAATGTTGTTTATGATAAAACTATTTCTAAGTCACATGGACCCAAACTTGTTTGGGTACCAAAGGAGAAGTAATACCTTTGTGTTTGCAGGGCAAAGAAAGTGAAAAGAAGGTAATGTGGATTTTGGACAGTGGATGCTCAAATCATATGACTGGTGATATGGCCCTGCTATCACAGTATGAGGAGAAGGCTGACCCAATGGTTGCTTTTGGAGATGTTAGCTTGGGTAACACATTGGAATATGGCAAGTTGAAAGTTGGTAATGTCATCATTGAAGATGTAGCACTAGTCAAGGGAGTCAAGCATAATCTGCTAAGTGTTGGTCAGTTTACTGATAGAGGATTTAAAGTGGATTTTGACAAAAATGAATGTTTGATCACCCACAAGAAGATTGGTGATTTTGCTCTATCTGGAGTAAGGAAAGGAAGCCTGTTTGTAGCCAATATGGACTCTGCAAACAAGGACAAAATTTGTTGCTTTTACTCAAAAGCATCAAATGAAGATTGTTGGTTGTGGCAAAAGAAATTATCACACCTGAACTTCAAAGCCATTAATTCTCTAGTCAAAAGAGAGTTAGTGAGAGGCATGCCCACACTTGAATTCTGTCAAGAAGGAGTGTGTGAGGCTTGTCAAAGAGGAAAAATGAAAAGATCAAGCCACAAGTCAAAGACAGTGACATCAATAACCAAGCCCCTACACCTCATTCATATGGACTTTGTAACACCCCCAGATCCAGGGTCAGGGATCTGGTCGTTACGGTCTCAATATCCAACCACAAAACCAACATAATTTAAATTACAACCTTGTGACCCAAAACAACAACATAAAACACACCCGTTATAGTCCCAGAGATGAAATCAGAGTAACCAACAATATTATTAATCACAAGTTTGAGTTCTTACAACCCAAAGAATTACAATTGTACAATTACATGCTCTTTGCCATCCATTAATAGATACCATAATATAAATACATTTGAGGCTCAATTGCTAACAACTAGCCTACCAGTAGTTGCATCCTCAACAAAGGTAGCCAAGACCTTAGCGGTAAACCTCTGACGGTTGACACCTGCTTACGCTGTGTGCGTCTTACGCGGCCATCTGATCTAGCTGTTGTTGTGATATAAATAAATAAAGCAAGGGTGAGCAATAGCCCACCAGAAATATAATTGAACAGTGATAATATATAACAGTCCAAAATATCTTTGAAACCATATGCCATGCATTAACGATGTAGTACCAATATAAGGTATGAGATGAAGTTACAAGGTAACTCAAAAATATATTTGTTTTGAATAAATATCTGCTATGCAAAAGATAAGCAAGATATTCTCAATTATCATAAAAGAGGAACTTGCAGGAAAAATATTGCAATTCCGGTTTCAACACTTTTTCACCTTGCCAACACCAACAGTGTTGCAGAAATTTCTCACTTTTAGAAGATGAACTAATACGGGAGCATTGCCGCGCCAGATGCCCTGACGTTTACGATGATCAGTCGTATGTCATGCATCTCATCAGTCGTTCTCTACATGTAGAAGGTAGCTCCGACGGAATTACTTATCTACCGCCCTCTGGAACTCCTCAGCCAACGGTTGGGCTATTGGTGGACCGGCGCCACTCGGCCACTTACGCGTCTCCTAGTTCGAATATCATCCATGACTCTGAAACGTAAAGTTCTTTCCCCTTTTCCCCAAGTGTAACACTTGTTGATAGGACTCCACAAAGTAGTCGTATCTAATTGGAAAGGAAAATTCACCAATATTTCCCAAGCTGATGCTTGTTAATGGATATAAACTTGTTACATCAATCATACCCCTCGAGCGTTGAGGAGGTAACCAAAAGACTCATATCGATGCTTGAAAGAATCAAGATGTGAGTGACAAGATAGTTTTAGCAAGTATAGGACCGGGCAGTCCAATAAATAACATCGCTCAAGTGAGGTCCCCTTATATACGTTTGGAAGTTGAGCGAGTATTTAAATCTTCTTTAAGATAGATTTAAATGAAATTAAAGTTTAGGAACCTCCCCTTGATATAAATAGTCATAAGATATTCCGAAATATTTTACACCATATCTGAAGGTGAAAGATAATCTTTGAGTAATATGAATTATTATAGAAAGAACTTAAAAGAATTTAAATAAATATTCCAAGAATATTTATTTTATCAATAATAAATAAGGGATATGATTAAATCATAATATTTCTCGTAAGTAATCCTCAAATAAATATATAGAATCGTTTACTAAATAATTCTCTTCTTTAAATGAATATTCAATATAATATTCATTAATTAAATAAAACTCAAGTAAATATTTAAAATAATATTCACTAAATAAATCAAACCTTAAATGAATATTTGAAAATAATATTCATTTAATAAATAATATTCTAAATGAATACCCAAATAATATTCTTAGTAATCAAAACTTTAAAGGAATATTCGAAGCAATATTCCTTAAGTAAATAGAACTTCAAATGAATATTTTAACATAATATTCATCAAGTACATAATATCTTAGATGAATATTCAAAATAATATTCATCAAATACATAATATCTTAAATGAATATTCAAAATAATATTCATTTAATAAATAAATTCCAAACGAATATTCAATTGATATTCATTAAACAAATAATATTCTAGAAAAAATATCCAAATGATATTCATTTAGTAATCGAAACCTTAATATTCGAAATAATATTCCTTGAGTAATTAGAACTTCCAAAGAATACTTTTGAAATAATATTTATCAATTACATAAAACTTAAATGAATATCCGAAAGTGATATTCATTTAATGAATAAAATTCCAATGAATATCAAAGTAATTATTCATTAATAATCAAATCTAATGAATATTCAAAAATAATATTCATTTAATATTTCTCGACTGAGATAATACTCAACTAACATTTCTCGAAAGATTTCCAAGTATTTGATACTTTTATGGAAATATAAATAATGTTTAATAATAACATTCCTCAAAAGGAATACTAATCTGTCGCTGGAATCCCTCCGGGTTTCCACGACTACATCTATATCTCAAAATACCGACTCCCGGTCTATATTTAAAGAATACATATCATATGCCCTTCACTAAGGGTCCTACCAAAACAATCATGCTTATATCTGATAATCCATATCTAGTCTATAAGCGAATATTAATTCAGGGAACAAGTATTCCAATATACTTGAAAGTAGACATGCATGCTATGGCATATGTATACAACAATCATCATATATATATATTATCACAACAACAGTTCCAAGGTATTGGAAACTTGCCTGAGAATCGAGTGCGGGTAGGGGTAATGTGTCCCGGGTCAGCTCGACAATCTATAAACAATCAGAATATTTAAGATTAACCACTTAACGCTTATTAAAAGGCTAAGTATAAACTCCACTTAAATCGAACATGTTTTCGAGTTATCTCGCTACGTCTCTTTTAGTGTAACTCTTTTTATCACCGATACGATCCGACATTCGTTCATTATCAAGACATGTCATCATGCTTATACTTGGTATATACTTAAGTCGTACAAGTTCTAAGGTCGGTCGTTTACGAATCAAGATTATACCTCGAGTTCTATCGCCCGTTTTCTAAGTTATAACCAAAGTCATACTTTTAAGGGGTTCGTTCGCGTTTAATCTCGATTCGAACATTTTTATAAAATCGAAAAACGATCTTTTTAATACGAGGTATTTTCTCACACTATCCTTATGATCTCTAATTTTTAATTATCAAGATTCGCCACTGATTTCGTGGTAACAAAGGGATCCAATTTCAGTTACGAACTTTCGTTTACGGTTTCGAACCACTTTTACGAATTTAATCATAACTCCTAAACCGTAAATTGAAATGCTTCGATTCTTTCGCCAAAGTGATCTATGTTCAAAAATCTAGCAGTAGGGTTCATTATCTTGCCAAGAACAGAGAGTTATGGCTACTGTCCAGTTCGGGTTCTTAGTGTTAATGAAAATCGGGCATTATGACGGCTATAAATCGAACGTTCTACTAATCGTAACTCTAAAACCAAGCCACACCGGGCATCCATACAACTTATTCACATGATTTCTCATCCCAAAATGTCCAAGAACATCTTACTTAACCATCATAATCATTGAATCTCTTAATCAACAAAACTAACTACATAATCATGCTTTAATCATCACCATAATCATACTAATTCAAAACTATCAAGAACATCATTAAAACTCAAAGTCAAACTAGGGGTTCATGAGGAATATACCTTCCTTGGAGTTGGTTTAAGCCTTAATAAACCTTGCATAACTCTTGTATACCCTTAACCAAGCTTAGATCATCCAAACAAATAAAGAAAATCAAAGTTAGTTCTTGAGATCACTATTCACCCTAGACTTTGATGATTTATTTGAAAATGGAAAACATGGAGATTGAAGCTAAGATTTCTAGGAGATCAGTTTTATGAAATATAGGACTCACCATAAAAATTTGGAGATCAAATGATGGTTGGAAGTTGGATTTTGGATCTTGAATTAATGGAAAAACCGAATGGTGCTCCTTGGGAGAGTTTTGTGTTCTTTGCTTGGTTTCTTTTGATTTCTTTGATTTAATCTCATCCACTTACAACATAATATCTTGTATAAAACTACTTTATTAAAGTAGTGAGGTGTTGGATGAGGAAATGGCAAGACATGTGTTGAAAATGTGGTGGTTTAGAGCTTAACTAGGTAGTTGCTTGCTAAGTACTTAGTTGCATTCTCTAAGATGCTAGTTCCTTGATTCTAGTTTGGTTACTAGATATTTCCTAGTAGCTTGCACAAGACTCTTGCTCCCTCTGCTTGTTTCTTTGTCCGTTTATTGCTTAATTCGTTGATCGTTCGAGGGAATAACTCATTCGTTTCTAGTTAGGGTTTTACCGAAAACCTTCTTAATAATTCTAATACTATTCTTCATCTTTCTTAATACTTCTCGAATTTAAATTCCTTAATTCCCTTTTATAAATCCTTAAGTCTTGCAGTGTCTAGGGAAATCTCGGAGAAAATAAAAGTGCTCTTTTTCTGAATCCGACAGCTTTTACATACACTTATTTTCCTCCTGGATCACTAATACGAACTCAGAAATCCGTTCCGAATACCGGGTATAACATTATTATAATAATATTCCAAATTCCACCAAAATCACTATTCATCACTTATTTTTATTTAATTCCTATAATTAGGAAAATGAACCTGGTTCACCCTCGAGTGTTCCTTAACCTTTTTACGGAACCGCTGGGCTTATAATAGATATTGATTTGGATGACATGAGGGTATCTATTTCTCTCTAGGGAATCTTATCTTAACTTTCTAGGAGATAGATTATTCTAATCTAAGTTATCACCCAATAGCATCCTTCAGGCCATATAACCTTGGAATATATATCCTTTCATTATTCATTTTTTTTTAGCCAGTATTACATTGTAGTTGTAACCACTGTTCACTCTTACATCAATATATAATAAAAGTTTTAATTCTACCCAAAAATCTGGGTTCTTACAGTCTCCCCTCCATAAAAGGATTCCGTCCCGGAATCAGGTAGAAGACAATTGGGTACTTGTTGGTTATTTCGCTTTCCAATTCTCTGGTCGATTCTTACACATTCCAATCTTTCTAAAGCACATCATACTGGTGTTACAACACACCCTTTATCCGTTCTACCAATTCTTTGATACTTTCGCATGACACGTTATCCGGTATACGCTCTTGTCCGGTCTTATACTATTAACCTTATTGGTACCTGCAGTGACTTCGGTATCACTATCGCGCTACGAATTCGGAGATAACCTTACTCGTAATTATGCAATTACTGATCGCTTTAATCTTCGCAATCTCGCTCAATATATAGAATTAGAAGAATTTATTGAGAGATCACTATGATCAATGAACATTTGTTATATTACATAGCTAGTACAGAAGGGGGCCAGCCTTTAGTACTTGACAAGCAATTAAACAATTAATGGCATTCCACTTAGACTCCTATCACACAGACAGAGAGTCACGTAGTATTACCTCCCCTCCTTAAAGGGTTGTTCTTCTCAATTTAGAAGAAGATAAATAAGGGAGAAGAAATGAACGAATTTCAAAGAATCATATATGAAAGTTTTCATGATTGTCAAAATATCATACTTAGAATTTACCTCTAAACTATAGAAGTTTATTAGAGAAGAGAAATAATCATATTCGTATCAAATTCCACTTTTTCGTAATCTCACATATCACATATCCCTGCTATTCTGTCCATCATTCTATGGACCTATACTCTTGCTTGATATTAGCACCACTTACTTTTGGAAAATCCTTCAACCTCTCAGGTTAAAATCTTGGATTTCTCGCTTGACATTATTATTACTGGCATTTCACGCCACGAAACTGGATCTCTCATATTCATAATACTAACACTATCAGGTTGTCATTCCGAGTGCTCGTTAGGAAGACCCATTCATCAATCCATTCATAACATTCCTTGCTTCACATTCCATAATTATTTCCTAATCTTTTCTTTATCAAGCACATCCTTCGTATTACCTAATTCTTATTTACTTCTATTATTTAACCCCACCGTCATCTCAGGGTTGAGACACTCATCACTTTTACTTAATACGTGTTTCACGTTTGGGGTCAAATTTTCCTCTGTTCAACCATCAAATTTTCACTTTCTCATTTCATGAGTCTCTTTATTACTCAATCAATCTATTTCCTATTTCCTTGAATTTTCCAAACTTAAAAGGAGTCAATTTGTATGTCATTCATGCTCCTAATTCCAACTTTCCGTTTTGGCCAATACCCTTACCTTGCCAATTCCATACTCTTCTCGCTTCATTACTGGAGCTTCTCATGAGTCTGCCTATCTGACTCTCTTATTAATTCCCAATTCTATTTCCATCTCTATCAGTCTCTTGTCTTTATTTCTACTATAATCATTTTATGAACCATCATAACCTAATTCTTCATTTCAAATATCCCGTCGTTCCAGAAATTACACCATCCGAAATAAACCTGGATGATTTCTCTAACTTAGATTCAATTCGACATTTCCACAGTCGTTACCACCTAATTTCTCAGAAGGATCACCATCGCTTATCGTTTACGCAGTGCTTTAATAACTAAGCATCATAATTATCAATTCAAGATCCTCTAGGAAAACAAAATAATCACTATTTCCTATCCATAAGGAACGCTTCCTGAACTTGACGTAGATATTACATGAAGCAGATAAAATTGTAGGAAAGCTTCCAGCATCGCAGCTGGAACAGGCTGGTGAGATTATTAATCATATATCTCCGGTAGAAGACTAAAAGCTTATCGGTTTGCTTAATCGCTTGCCAACCTCATAATTCTCTATCTTGTTTGCACAGAAATACACCAACATAAACTTGCTTGTCATTTATCATCGTGCCATTTGGCTTATCAGTATTTGTACCCTCTCTATTTCTGGTCATTTACTACCAATTCATTGTTACTTAACCTCCCCTCTCTCTTTCCAAAGAAAAGACGAGTCTCTTGGGGAATTTGGTCTGGTCTGTCGTAGAGCCTCCTAATGTCGATGATGTGCTACTGGCAACATCAGGAATCGAATCTTTACTTAAACTATTCCTATAGTTGATCCTGACACAATCATTAGACGGGATGTAACTTCCTCTACCACATTATGACCATCGAGGTCCTTACATTATCATTCTATTTCTTTGGTATGAGCATTTATACTTACTCCCCTATACTTAAAGTGTCGGCCACCTCGTTGGCCTTATTGTTACTATGTCATACATTCCTTACCAAACTTCCCTTTCTCTTTCCTTATACGGTTTCTTAGGTCATCCTCATCATTCCTCCTGTATCTTCCGGGTACAGGGTATATCAAACATCATCAATCAATTCTATAACAATTCTGTCTATATACTTTTTTGAGACTCCTTTCCACAATTCCTTATAGGTTATTGACACCTTGGTCTATTCATTTATATCATCTGATTTCACAGTGTCTTTATTAGGGATGATGTTATCCTTTGTGCATCCCCCAGGGTTCGTCTTAATATATGGACATTCTATCCTCAATTCTATCTTCAAGGAATACTTATCTCCTGTAATTGGAAATCCAATCATATATCCTTAATAAAGGTCACTTTTCAATCATTCTCATCTTAATCATCTATAGGTAGCTTAATGTTAACCTTTCTTTCAAACGAATGTCGGTCTACATGACCTTCCAAAAGACAACATATGTCTATCTGCTCTTTCATACAGAACTTGGTAATGGTAGCAAGGATGTTCTGGAAGATATTGGTCGTGTTCAATGTGAATCTCTTAGTGCCTAATGCTCTTTTTGAGGACACTAAGCTTCATATAACATTTACGCATTCTACTACACTGACTTTGGCAATCTTCGTAACTTTTCAGTGGTCGCTACCCTCAATCCTAATACGTCCATGGTATATATAAAATCCATCATTCTGTATCTCAATTCAATTTATATCAAAAGTCCTCGCGGTTGGCACTTGATTAGAAGCACCCCGCTTTGTCCTTACATTGCTGGTTCAGTCACTTGATAATCCTTAGTGACTTGGTCCCATCTGGCCATGCTAAAATATGTGAGTTTAGGGGTTGGCTACTAGCATTACTTTTCTAGCGATTGCCGGCATAGTGCCTTCTTCTTTGATACATTTTTATCTTTCCAAAACTTTATTCCATATAAGTCTCAATCGACTTCTCGGTGCCACGCCCGGTCACCCTTTTCTTTACTTTTATCCTTTCAACTATTCTTATTAATTCCACGCGCCACAAAAGCTTAACACTTCTGGCATAACAACATTTTCATTTAAGTCAATCCCAGAATTTCTCAGTCCGGCTTGTTTCTTAATTACATTTCCCTTTTTCCGTCTAATCTCAACTTCATCAGTTTATCTTTAGAATCATTCGTAATAATCGGGATCTATCTACCAACCCGTATAGCGGCTACCTTACCCAATCCGTAGGGTTCACTCCAGTTTCCACTCTCTTCAATGACGTCTTTTGATAATCAGAAAGACAAGGTTTTCCAAAATTCGTTGAATTCCTTTCCAGAATTTGGGAAAATTTCAGTTAATCTATTCACCCACTAGTAACATGCCACATCTTCCCGATACATATTCGTCCTATTAGTCGATACTACCAAATACCAGTCTTCTTAACAACTAGTCTCAGAAGGAACACTACCGTCGGGGTTAGTCGTTCCTCAACATTGGCACTACCAAGGCCATCCGAATCCGATGAACTGCGCTGTCTAAATGTATTCGAAATTACGCTGTCGTGCTGCATAAGCGCAGACCTATACCTGTATGAGTTGCATCATAATATCTCCCAAAGTTTCCTTCTTCCATTAGGCAATGCCAACCCTGGTCATTACCAACTTTACCTTTAGCTCCAGGAAGATCTTCTCACGTTTATCTTGTCCATTCAAACTTTTATTCTTATAATAAGTCGGGTTACGGGACTACACTTTCTGTAAAGTCCTGAGCAAATCTTTGGTAATACCTTGTGAATTTTATGAAATTTCTCACCTTTGCCAGTGTGGTTGGCCAATCTTTATTTGAAACTGTCTTTAACTTGGTAGGGCCGACCAACACTACTCTTATTGATCATGTGTCCTATTGCTGGACTTCATTTTGCCAAAACTCTTATTTCGAGAACATGTCCTACACCTGTTCTATCAGGTTGCACCTAGAAGCATTCTCAATTACATCTCGACCACTGCTCGCCTTGCCTAATCCATTTATGATTCAGTGTCAGAATAAACTTAAGGTAACTACCATAATCCATTCAAGGAAAATAAAGAATTTAATATTCTTCTGAATCACATGCAACTAATGTTTCTGGTTCATCATTTCACTGAATTGAACTGAACTTATACTTGGTTTCTTGACGATAGCCTCATTACTAGTTTATCATAGACTCACTGGTCTTTTAGTCTTGTAGGTTCTGAGATCATTGTCTTGCTTACTATTTCCTTATATACTTTATTCAATCATGCCATCACCTTTCAATGTCTTTATTTTCTAAGTTGATCCATTCATAAAATGGACATCTCACTGGATAAACCACCTCATCAATCTCAATTGACTTTATAAATTATAACCTAGGAAATCTGCCTTCTCACGGCGAATTATCATTAATAAGATTCACACTAATCCTTTTATCTGAAGATATGGCACTTGCCACCTATGTCTTAACTGTTCCTAGGGACTCTGCTCCCCGTCCTATATCAATGTCTTTGATAATCATGCATCATTCTAATTCCTTTCTCATTAATCTGAAAGTCTCCAAGGATTCTTATCTATCCTTACATAAGATCTCAAGTAATTCCTCAAATCCATCTTACCTGCTGGTACTTCATCTAGCAGTCCCGCTATGAATCCAATACGCATCTTTAATTCTCTTAATACTATCTCAGCTCTTTATGCTCACTTTTCTGAGCACTATACCTTAACTCTTACAGTCTCTCTGGCTGTAGCCCTCATTCCTTAAGTGTAAACTCCTTATACTTATCAATATTCTCCTCCTCTGCTGGAACCTCTTCCGGGTCCTCAGTAGGGTACTCTATCGAATCCACCATCCGATCAAAACAAGCATCATTGAGTTACTTCTCGTAATCCCCAAGGTCTATCGCCTTACTAGTCGATACAAGAACGAGCTAAGTCACTATCATGATACTTAATAGTTCCCATAAGGGTTTTATACATCAGTACTACATTAAGTAGTCCGACTATGAACTTGGCAAGAGTTCTTATTATCTTAATGAATTTATTGTTTTAACGTCGCATCATCTCTGGGATATATAACGCTCTCTCTGATACCATTTCTGTAACACCCCCAGATCCAGGGTCAGGGATCTGGTCGTTACGGTCTCAATATCCAACCACAAAACCAACATAATTTAAATTACAACCTTGTGACCCAAAACAACAACATAAAACACACCCGTTATAGTCCCAGAGATGAAATCAGAGTAACCAACAATATTATTAATCACAAGTTTGAGTTCTTACAACCCAAAGAATTACAATTGTACAATTACATGCTCTTTGCCATCCATTAATAGATACCATAATATAAATACATTTGAGGCTCAATTGCTAACAACTAGCCTACCAGTAGTTGCATCCTCAACAAAGGTAGCCAAGACCTTAGCGGTAAACCTCTGACGGTTGACACCTGCTTACGCTGTGTGCGTCTTGCGCGGCCATCTGATCTAGCTGTTGTTGTGATATAAATAAATAAAGCAAGGGTGAGCAATAGCCCACCAGAAATATAATTGAACAGTGATAATATATAACAGTCCAAAATATCTTTGAAACCATATGCCATGCATTAACGATGTAGTACCAATATAAGGTATGAGATGAAGTTACAAGGTAACTCAAAAATATATTTGTTTTGAATAAATATCTGCTATGCAAAAGATAAGCAAGATATTCTCAATTATCATAAAAGAGGAACTTGCAGGAAAAATATTGCAATTCCGGTTTCAACACTTTTCACCTTGCCAACACCAACAGTGTTGCAGAAATTTCTCACTTTTAGAAGATGAACTAATACGGGAGCATTGCCGCGCCAGATGCCCTGACGTTTACGATGATCAGTCGTATGTCATGCATCTCATCAGTCGTTCTCTACATGTAGAAGGTAGCTCCGATGGAATTACTTATCTACCGCCCTCTGGAACTCCTCAGCCAACGGTTGGGCTATTGCTGGACCGGCGCCACTCGGCCACTTACGCGTCTCCTAGTTCGAATATCATCCATGACTCTGAAACGTAAAGTTCTTTCCCCTTTTCCCCAAGTGTAACACTTGTTGATAGGACTCCACAAAGTAGTCGTATCTAATTGGAAAGGAAAATTCACCAATATTTCCCAAGCTGATGCTTGTTAATGGATATAAACTTGTTACATCAATCATACCCCTCGAGCGTTGAGGAGGTAACCAAAAGACTCATATCGATGCTTGAAAGAATCAAGATGTGAGTGACAAGATAGTTTTAGCAAGTATAGGACCGGGCAGTCCAATAAATAACATCGCTCAAGTGAGGTCCCCTTATATACGTTTGGAAGTTGAGCGAGTATTTAAATCTTCTTTAAGATAGATTTAAATGAAATTAAAGTTTAGGAACCTCCCCTTGATATAAATAGTCATAAGATATTCCGAAATATTTTACACCATATCTGAAGGTGAAAGATAATCTTTGAGTAATATGAATTATTATAGAAAGAACTTAAAAGAATTTAAATAAATATTCCAAGAATATTTATTTTATCAATAATAAATAAGGGATATGATTAAATCATAATATTTCTCGTAAGTAATCCTCAAATAAATATATAGAATCGTTTACTAAATAATTCTCTTCTTTAAATGAATATTCAATATAATATTCATTAATTAAATAAAACTCAAGTAAATATTTAAAATAATATTCACTAAATAAATCAAACCTTAAATGAATATTTGAAAATAATATTCATTTAATAAATAATATTCTAAATGAATACCCAAATAATATTCTTAGTAATCAAAACTTTAAAGGAATATTCGAAGCAATATTCCTTAAGTAAATAGAACTTCAAATGAATATTTTAACATAATATTCATCAAGTACATAATATCTTAGATGAATATTCAAAATAATATTCATCAAATACATAATATCTTAAATGAATATTCAAAATAATATTCATTTAATAAATAAATTCCAAACGAATATTCAATTGATATTCATTAAACAAATAATATTCTAGAAAAAATATCCAAATGATATTCATTTAGTAATCGAAACCTTAATATTCGAAATAATATTCCTTGAGTAATTAGAACTTCCAAAGAATACTTTTGAAATAATATTTATCAATTACATAAAACTTAAATGAATATCCGAAAGTGATATTCATTTAATGAATAAAATTCCAATGAATATCAAAGTAATTATTCATTAATAATCAAATCTAATGAATATTCAAAAATAATATTCATTTAATATTTCTCGACTGAGATAATACTCAACTAACATTTCTCGAAAGATTTCCAAGTATTTGATACTTTTATGGAAATATAAATAATGTTTAATAATAACATTCCTCAAAAGGAATACTAATCTGTCGCTGGAATCCCTCCGGGTTTCCACGACTACATCTATATCTCAAAATACCGACTCCCGGTCTATATTTAAAGAATACATATCATATGCCCTTCACTAAGGGTCCTACCAAAACAATCATGCTTATATCTGATAATCCATATCTAGTCTATAAGCGAATATTAATTCAGGGAACAAGTATTCCAATATACTTGAAAGTAGACATGCATGCTATGGCATATGTATACAACAATCATCATATATATATTATCACAACAACAGTTCCAAGGTATTGGAAACTTGCCTGAGAATCGAGTGCGGGTAGGGGTAATGTGTCCCGGGTCAGCTCGACAATCTATAAACAATCAGAATATTTAAGATTAACCACTTAACGCTTATTAAAAGGCTAAGTATAAACTCCACTTAAATCGAACATGTTTTCGAGTTATCTCGCTACGTCTCTTTTAGTGTAACTCTTTTTATCACCGATACGATCCGACATTCGTTCATTATCAAGACATGTCATCATGCTTATACTTGGTATATACTTAAGTCGTACAAGTTCTAAGGTCGGTCGTTTACGAATCAAGATTATACCTCGAGTTCTATCGCCCGTTTTCTAAGTTATAACCAAAGTCATACTTTTAAGGGGTTCGTTCGCGTTTAATCTCGATTCGAACATTTTTATAAAATCGAAAAACGATCTTTTTAATACGAGGTATTTTCTCACACTATCCTTATGATCTCTAATTTTTAATTATCAAGATTCGCCACTGATTTCGTGGTAACAAAGGGATCCAATTTCAGTTACGAACTTTCGTTTACGGTTTCGAACCACTTTTACGAATTTAATCATAACTCCTAAACCGTAAATTGAAATGCTTCGATTCTTTCGCCAAAGTGATCTATGTTCAAAAATCTAGCAGTAGGGTTCATTATCTTGCCAAGAACAGAGAGTTATGGCTACTGTCCAGTTCGGGTTCTTAGTGTTAATGAAAATCGGGCATTATGACGGCTATAAATCGAACGTTCTACTAATCGTAACTCTAAAACCAAGCCACACCGGGCATCCATACAACTTATTCACATGATTTCTCATCCCAAAATGTCCAAGAACATCTTACTTAACCATCATAATCATTGAATCTCTTAATCAACAAAACTAACTACATAATCATGCTTTAATCATCACCATAATCATACTAATTCAAAACTATCAAGAACATCATTAAAACTCAAAGTCAAACTAGGGGTTCATGAGGAATATACCTTCCTTGGAGTTGGTTTAAGCCTTAATAAACCTTGCATAACTCTTGTATACCCTTAACCAAGCTTAGATCATCCAAACAAATAAAGAAAATCAAAGTTAGTTCTTGAGATCACTATTCACCCTAGACTTTGATGATTTATTTGAAAATGGAAAACATGGAGATTGAAGCTAAGATTTCTAGGAGATCAGTTTTATGAAATATAGGACTCACCATAAAAATTTGGAGATCAAATGATGGTTGGAAGTTGGATTTTGGATCTTGAATTAATGGAAAAACCGAATGGTGCTCCTTGGGAGAGTTTTGTGTTCTTTGCTTGGTTTCTTTTGATTTCTTTGATTTAATCTCATCCACTTACAACATAATATCTTGTATAAAACTACTTTATTAAAGTAGTGAGGTGTTGGATGAGGAAATGGCAAGACATGTGTTGAAAATGTGGTGGTTTAGAGCTTAACTAGGTAGTTGCTTGCTAAGTACTTAGTTGCATTCTCTAAGATGCTAGTTCCTTGATTCTAGTTTGGTTACTAGATATTTCCTAGTAGCTTGCACAAGACTCTTGCTCCCTCTGCTTGTTTCTTTGTCCGTTTATTGCTTAATTCGTTGATCGTTCGAGGGAATAACTCATTCGTTTCTAGTTAGGGTTTTACCGAAAACCTTCTTAATAATTCTAATACTATTCTTCATCTTTCTTAATACTTCTCGAATTTAAATTCCTTAATTCCCTTTTATAAATCCTTAAGTCTTGCAGTGTCTAGGGAAATCTCGGAGAAAATAAAAGTGCTCTTTTTCTGAATCCGACAGCTTTTACATACACTTATTTTCCTCCTGGATCACTAATACGAACTCAGAAATCCGTTCCGAATACCGGGTATAACATTATTATAATAATATTCCAAATTCCACCAAAATCACTATTCATCACTTATTTTTATTTAATTCCTATAATTAGGAAAATGAACCTGGTTCACCCTCGAGTGTTCCTTAACCTTTTTACGGAACCGCTGGGCTTATAATAGATATTGATTTGGATGACATGAGGGTATCTATTTCTCTCTAGGGAATCTTATCTTAACTTTCTAGGAGATAGATTATTCTAATCTAAGTTATCACCCAATAGCATCCTTCAGGCCATATAACCTTGGAATATATATCCTTTCATTATTCATTTTTTTTAGCCAGTATTACATTGTAGTTGTAACCACTGTTCACTCTTACATCAATATATAATAAAAGTTTTAATTCTACCCAAAAATCTGGGTTCTTACAAACTTGTTTGGGCCTGTCAATATTATGTCACTAGGAAGAAAGAAGTATGCCTTGGTGATGGTTGATGACTTTACAAGGTATACATGGGTGGAATTTCTGGCATCAAAAGATGAGGCTCCACAAGTAATCATTGAGCACATAAAGACAGTTGACAAGGAAGCAAAGGCCAACAATGCAAGTGTGATTGCATTGAGAAGTGATAATGGAACAGAGTTCAGAAATACCATACTTGAAGCATTCTGCAAAGAGAATGGAATTTCTCAGTAATTCTCAGCTCCAAGTACTCCACAACAAAATGGAGTTGTTGAGAGAAAGAATAGAACTCTAATTCAGGCTGCTAGAACAATGTTACTTGATGCAAAGATGCCAACATGTTTTTGGGCTGAGGCTGTGAGCATTGCATGCTATATCCAGAACAGAACCCTCATCAACAAAAACACTAGAAAGACACCTTACAATTTGATGACTGGAAAGAAGCCTACTCTAAAGTATGTTCATACTTTTGGAGGCAAATGCTTTGTATTGAAGGATAATTCAGAATATGTTGGAAAATTTGATGCAAAGGCATTTGAAGGAATTTTTCTTGGCTACTCTATGGAAAGAATTGCATACAAAGTTTATGTCATCAGTCCAAAGAAAATTATGGAAAGCACAGATGTGACATTTGATGACAGCAAACTACCTGGATTAGAAGAAGCCAATGATGAAGATAAAGATCCATTAAAGTTTGATAATCTAGATGATTCTGATGAAGAGATTGAAACTGGAGTTGAAACTCAAGTTCAACAAACTCAAGTGAATGATGATACAAGAGAAGAATTTGTGCCAATCAATAGTGGAGAAACAAGCATCCAAGACACACCTGTGATTAGTGGCAACATCACAGGGGGAGAAAATGAGAATGATCATGACTTGGATGATGAGGCAACATCAAGAATGAGAAATCAGACTGAGCATTCAAGGAAATGGGATAGATCACACACTGCAGAGCAAATTATTGGAGATCCTAATGCAGGAGTAAGGACTAGGAGAGCAACTCAGAATGAGTGCCTCTATGGCTGTTTTCTATCTCAGGTTGAGCCTAAGAAACTTGATGATGCACTGTTGGATCCAGATTGGATTATTGCCATGCAGGAGGAGCTGAATCAATTTGAAAGAAACAAAGTATGGGAACTTGTGCATGCACCAAAGAATAGAACCATTGTTGGAACAAAATGGGTTCTAAAGAATAAGATGGATGAAGATGGTGTAATAGTAAGAAACAAAGCAAGGTTGGTTGCAAAAGGATACTCTCAACAGGAAGGCATTGATTATGATGAGACATTTGCCCATGTTGCTAGATTGGAAGCCATCAGAATATTCTTGGCGTTTGCTGCTCATTCAAACTTTAAAGTTTATCAAATGGATGTCAAGAGTGCATTTCTGAATGGAGAGTTGGAAGAAGAAGTTTATGTGCAACAACCACCTGGCTTTGAGGATCCACATTTCCCAGAATTTGTCTACAGATTGCTTAAGGCATTGTATGGACTTAAGCAGGCTCCAAGGGCATGGTATGATACTCTATCATAATTTATCCTTGAAAATCAATTCACTAGAGGCACATTGGACAAAACACTGTTTTACAAGAAGCATGGTGATGATATTATCCTAGTTCAGATTTATGTGGATGATATCATATTTGGCTCTACCAATGAGAAGCTGTGTGAGAAATTCTCTAAACTCATGCAGAGCAGATATGAGATGAGTATGATGGGAGAGTTGACATTCTTTCTTGGGTTGCAAGTCAGTCAAAGGAAGGATGGTATCTTTATCAGTCAAACCAAGTACATCAAGGATTTATTGAAGAAGTTTGACTTAGAAGACTGCTCACCTGCAAAGACACCCATGGCCACTACCACTAAATTGGATGAAGATGCTAAAGGCAAGAAAGTAGATATCTCAGTCTACAGAGGCATGGTTGGCTCTCTACTCTACCTCACTTCAAGTAGGCCAGACATCATGTTTGCTACATGCTTGTGTGCAAGGTTTCAATCAAATCCAAAAGAATCACATTTGATTGCTATAAAAAAGATCTTTAGATATCTGAAGGGCACTCCAAACTTGGGTTTATGGTATCCTAAGGACACAGGGTTCAATCTGGTTGGTTATTCTGATGCTGATTATGCTGGATGCAGAGTGGATAGGAAAAGCACCTCAAGTAGCTGCCAGTTTCTTGGACAAAGGTTAGTCTCGGTATAGTAAGAAACAACAATCTGTGTCAACTTCTACAGCTGAGGCTGAATACATAGCTGCTGGAAGTTGCTGTGCTCAAGTGCTTTGGATTAGAAATCAACTTAGAGATTATGGACTTGTGTTGGAAAGAATTCCAATCATGTGTGACAACACAAGTGCAATCTCTATAGTTGCCAATCCTGTCAATCATTCTAGAACAAAGCACATTGACATCAGATATCATTTCATTAGAGAACATGCAACTAATGGAACCATTGAGTTGCATTATATCTCTACAGATAAACAACTAGCTAACATATTCACTAAGCCATTAGCTAACATATTTTATCTAAATGATCAATATTTTTGAAGTAAGTGTTGGTTGAAATATGATTTATAAATATTTCAAATCTGTTGCATATGTTGGAAAATCATATTTTGTCAACTTGAAATTTCGATGAAATTTTGAGAAAATCACTGTGTAATTTGCTAGAATATTCTTCATTGAATATGACTGGTAAATTTAAAAGATATTGAAAATTGATTTTTGTGAGTGATGAGTATATTTCAATAAGTCAGACTTCTCGAATGATTCACTGTTCGACATCTCTAACAAGTCTCATTAGAGCACTCTCGAGTTCTCGAATAGAGTCTTTTAGAGATATCGAATAGAGCCATTCTTGACTTCTCGAATATGATAATTGAGTTCTCTAATGACTGAGTTCTCGAATACTGTGTTTGAGTTCTCGAATCATTTGAAAAGGCTGAATTCTCGCTGAATCTCAACTGATTTTGGATTTTTGTCTGAAATTTTAATTCACTCATAAAAACACATTTTATTTAATTTAGAATTATTTCTAAGTTAGATAACTGCCAGCTGCGAGTTACCATCTGCTTGAGTTATCGAATAAGCCTTTCCTGACTTATCGAATAGTTGTTTTCTACTTCTCGAATGCCTGACTTGTCGATACAAAACATATATCTAATCGACAATTCAAGTACTTCATACTTATACAATTCTACATCTATTCGATTCATTTCATTCGATTACTCAAGCATCTAAACGCCCAAAACCTCTGAAAACCCTAACTGCCAAAAGCTAAATTTCTTCTTCAACCCTTACTTTTCTCTCTTTTCTCTCTATATCAATGGCAACCATGAAATTTAACACTAACTTTATCGCCCTAACTAGTGATGTTGAGGCACCCAACGCGAACTTCAAATGCTTTGTAAAGTGGATGTCTGAGTCATACATCAAGGATGCACTCTCTGCCAACCCAACTCTGTATCTAGACATCCTGGAACAGTTTTGAGGAACTGCTATTGTGGAAGTTGTAGCCCTAGAAAGCGCAATAACGTCATATATAATCTACTGCAGGATTCAGGACAAGGAAATCACTATCACTACTGAAGACATGAATCAAGCACTGGGTCTACAACAAGAGGCATATGACATACTAGCCACAAATGCAGAATTAGAAGAATTCTTTGAAATTATCAACTACTCAGATGTGATTAATCTTGGAAAGCTGAACAGGAAGAATCTGAGAAAGGAGTGGAGCTATGTGTTTGCAACTCTCCTTCAAGTCTTCACTGCCAGGAAGTCGAGTTTTGACCAAATCAGTGCACCTGCGCAGCAAATTGTCTATGCCTTGGCCTATGGGAGAAAGATTGATGTTGGACAGATCATTCTACAGGAGTTGTATGGGAGACTTAGTAAGAACACAACCAAGAGAGGTACTGACATTTTCTTCCCTCGCTTTATTCAATTTGTACTTAATTTTAAAAATGCTAAATTGATTGAATTACCTGGGATAGATAGAAATCGAATAGGTTATCCTAAATCCATGACCAAACTCATTTTTGGTAATTTGGAGACTAGGAATGATGTGGATGTAAGACTTAACATAACTCCCCATATGGAGGGTTTGTTTAGGACTTACCCCCACAACATGCCAACATTTGACTCAAAGTCACAGTTAGCACAACCCAAGCAAGTAGAACACAATGCTAACCCAGGGCCTGCTAACCAACCCTCTCAACCAAACACTGAGCCAACTGCATCATCCTCTCAAAAGGGTGATGTTTGTAAAAAGGAGAAGAAGAGAAAACAGGTTGCTTCTGCACCTTTGACCATATTATTAAAAGCAGCACTGGCTGTTGAATTAGGTTTAGAAAGTGAGGAACCCGAGTCACCCTTAATCAGACCAAAGAAGAAGAAATCTAAAACCACCTCTTCAGTCACACAAATGGCTGAAATTGTAAAATCAGGGGCAAACAGTTCACTAGGTGATAAGGCTCACCAATAGGGCTGTAAACGAACCGAGCTCTTAACTAACAAGCTCGAGCTCGGCTCGTTAAAAGCTCGTTCGGCTCGATTCGTTTACTAAACTAGCTCGAGCTCGAACACAATTTTCTGCTCGTTAAGCAAACTAGCTCGAGCCGAGCTTTTGCCTTGTGCGACTCGAGCTCGGCTCGAGATCGTTCGGCTCGAGCTCGGCTCGTTAAGCTCGAAAATTTTTCAAATTTTACAATATTTTCTATAATATAAATTATATAATATACTAGGAACATTTTTAATTTAAAAGTTACAATAAGTCAATAACCATAATTCAAGGTACTGGACTACTGGGCAGTGGGAACTGGGCACATAATATCATAATCTTAAATAATAAATCTATTACAAATTCTTTCAAAGATTACATCTTAAAACTTTAAAAGGTTCAAACTTTAAAGGTTCTACTTTCTAGAGTTCCCAACTTCCCATCCTGCCATCCATATCCGATAGGACCGACATGTTAAATAAAATGCAAAATGCAAAACGTTGATCCACCATTCCACCTGTTCAATAAAATGCAAAATGTTCAGTTCTGAAATCAAATGCCAAGTAGACAGTTAGAACAATCAACTGATTTTAAAATCAAATGCCAACAAGAAAGGCCACTACAGAGTACATGAATGACTGATTATTGGACAACAGGACAAGTATGTATGTAAATTCATATAATTTTTCAATCAACAACAAATAGAACACAATTTGGTTGCTCGAAAACAGATACAATTACCCTTTTATATTACAGAATGTTGAATTTTTCTAGTCAACAACAAATCAGCAGTTCTATCACCTGTTTGAAAGAGATTTCTGATGAACTCTTTCACCTAACCTCTATAATTAATATGCTTAGCTTAATTATTCAAATTTCACAATCACTTCTCTATCATCAGTCTGACTAAATAAAACTACTAGTAAATAGTCTCTTACTCTTTGTGATATTAATAACACTTTTTTCGCATCCTACTTGTTCTTGTGAGAAAAAGTCGTACCGGGAGCACAACACTCCTGCATGGTTTCATAAACATTTAACAGATTCCAGAGAGATTCATCACGTAACCAAAAACAAATATCTCAGATTCTCAGGTACCTAAGTATGTTCTGTAAAGTTTTTTTTAGTTGCATTTCTGTTAATGATTTGTATGGGTTATGCAAACTTTAAAGGTCTAGGAAAAAGGAACCGAGAGGTCAATAAGCAAGTCATACCAAGAATTGCTACCAGGACTGTGGTCAAGAAATTAGCCAACATCAGTAGCATATCTATAAGAACATATAAAAAACTACACATCTAAAATTGCAATACCAAAGTCGACTACATATCAGAACTTGATAATCAGAAAACAACTCTTCTTTTTTGCATAATGCATACATTCAGAAATGAAAAGAAACACTATGCAAATTGGGAAAAAATGATCAATGATACAAAACCAAGGAATCACAGTGGGGTCTCGTATGAATGCATTTTGAGATATGTATGTAAATTCATATAAATTTTCAATCAGCAACAAATAGAACACAATTTGTTTGCTCCAAACTTGCTCATGAACTCAAAACAAGAAAATAAAAAACTACACGAAATTAAAATTACTTACAGAGAAATATCAGATCTGTTCTTCAATCTAAATGTATCACAATGTCTTTGTCGTCCTTCTTCTACATTTAAAAGATTATTAAACAGGCCAGCTTAGTTTATAAGTAAATCAGTGACAAATCGACATAGAAACATTATTTTTTATATACTTATAGTAATAGTACCTGCTTAGATTTTTTCAGGCCATACAGTTCACGCACCCAATCTGCTCCACATAGCAACATTTCAACAGTTTCAAGCTTTAAATAAGAGCGATGCGGTTCAATCACTCTACTCCCAGCGCTGAAAGTTGACTCAGAAGCCACAGTGCTAATGGGAATACTCAACACATCAGCTGCCATCTTAGACAAAATGGAAAATTTTGAAGCGTTTCCTTTCCACCATGTTAGAGCGTCAAATTTTGAACACGGAGGAACAATTTTCTCACTCAAGTACTCTTCCAATTCTGATTTTGTGGTCTCCATAATACCACCACTCTCCCTTATAAAACTCTCATATTCATTAAAGCCTTGTGGTGTCTCAGTTTGTTCAATAATGAAGTTAGCATCGGAAGACAATACCTGACTTGATTCATTCCGATCAGCATTAGTTTCCTTTTCTGACCTACAATATTCTTGATAAAGTTCATCCAATGAATTTGCTAGATAGGTCATATTTTTTTTTTATTCACCTGGCAGCGGATAAAGTGTAGGAAAACAAAAGGCAGGAAGCTTCATTTTGAACCGTGGATCCATGACAGCACCGATCGCTATTATCAGATTGGTTTCCCCCCAATATTTATCGAATTTTAATATCATAGCTCGCGCCATCCCTCGAATATGCAGATTTGGGTGAATCATATTTTTGTCAATTACTTGCTTAACTAACCTAATTTCTGATAGAAACAAGTTCGAAGTGGAATACTCGGTCCCGGATACAACTTTCGTGGCATCACAAAAGACCTCAAGGAAAGAACACACTCCTTCAACTCTTTCCCAATCCTCTTCATCCGGCACATAAACTTTAAACGCATCTTCAGATCTGGCAAACACTAAAAACGCATCTTTAAACTCGATAGCGCATGACAGCATGTTAAAGGTTGAATTCCAACGTGTCGGAACATCAAGAATCAGTTTTTTAGATTTCAAACCTAAAGACATAGCAACTTCAGCAAACTTAATTCTTCGACCTTCTGAGCCTGCCACATATTTAACCCCATCCCGAATTTTTTCGACAATTTCTTTAATTGGGTCTAACCCATCTTGCACACATAAATTCAGAATATGTGCACAACATCTTGCATGGAAAAGTTTCCCATCAATTGATAATTTCTTTCTAACACTAAAGGTTTGTTTTAGGTTTCGCAAAGCAACATCGTTTGCCTTTGCATTATCCACAGTCAATGTCCCGATTTTATCAACAATACCCCACTCATTCAGACTCTTGAACAAAGCTTCTGAGATAACATATCCACTATGTGGGGGTGGGACATTACAAAATTTAAAACTCTCATGTTCAGCTTCCAATCAAGATCGATCCAATGTCCAGTGACAACCATATATCCAATTTTTTGATGTGAGGAAGTCCACATATCTGTTGTAATATTTATCTTCCTAACAGATTTAAAAATTTCCTTCAATTTCTTTTTTTCAATTTCATAAGTGGACATGCAATCTTGTTTAAGAGTTTGCCTACTTATTTTTTGCCAGAAGGGGGTAGCTTTTGTCATGATCATATTAAACATAAAGCTTTCAACATGCACAAAGGGTAACTCATTTACTAAAATATAATGAGAAATGACTTTTCTCATCTCATTATGATCATATTGGAAGTTTGCAACTGTTACCTCGGACGATTTGTCACCACTCGGTTGAAACTGAAGTTGCATTTGATGTGAGCGTCCATGTGTAACCAAACATTTATCCACGTGCCGATTGAATGTTGTCGTGCACCCCGTGTTGCCATACTTCATTTTTTCTTTGCATAGTTTACAAACCGCAAACTTCTGATTGTTCTCCACCATGGTGTCTAAATATGGCCATCAACGCGATTTTTTCTGTCTTTCCTTCTTTTGGTAAGGTTTTGGCTGATTGGATTCTTGAGTTTCAACGGTGCTGGTGGTGCTTTTCTTTTTCTTTTTTCCGGAATTCTCCTCTTGCTCAGGGCCAGGCTGTGTTTTATCATTAGCTTCACCAGTGTCTTCAGATTGTGTATCATCGCCAAGACTTCTTAATGGTTCTTGTTCAAATTCTGCATTTTTTGGAATAATTTCGATGTGCTGCCTTTTTTTGGATGCCATCACAAATTCACAATTCTCAATTCTGTTCAATCTGGAAGCTTTTCCTAGTATTGAACCTAAACAGAAGCTTTTCCTGCATTAAGGAAAATGGATATGTTAGCAAATGGATCTGTTAAACAATTAGCAAATTAGCAAATGGATCTGTTAAACAATTAGCAAATTAGCAAATGGATCTGTTAAACAAAATACGTATCAGCAAGAATAGGAAGAACAAGTTCCATCTATCAACCAACATCTAAAAACTTTTGAACAGCAAAATTAATTTCTACGTTGCATAAGGTATTTAATTTTAAGCACTGCTCCCTTGTATGTTGATTTGTTGTACGTATCAGCAAGAATAGGAATAAGATGAAACATGTAGAAGTCACAAAAAATAGCTAAAACATGCATCTTGCAAAAAGCTAGTAAGCACGGAAGTTGGAAGAATATGGTTTCTAGCAAAGTTACAAATTGACAAACTGCAAAGATCTACTATTGACAAGGATGACATTTAAGAGAATTGAAAGAGTTATTAAAAAATGAAGTGAAATAATATTAAAAAAAGGGTCTTTTATACACAGGAAGAAACCACATTATAAAAGCCAAAACATAAAACAAAGCTTCCACAAACACATAGGACATAAAGGGCTTAATCTGTGCCCTGTTTGCAGTCGAAAACCTTAAACACAAAAGCATCAAGTTAACAGTAAGCTAGTCAAGGGCAACACTACCCCTATTCCATAGCAAAAAACAGGGTCTAAAAGCTGATGCTATTCAGGGTTCAATTTCAAATTAGTTCAATTTTGATTGCATCAAGTTAACAGTAAGCTAGTCAAGGGCAACTGCTCAGGGTCTTTATTTATCACTAAACTTTCTTATTAACTGTTTTCCCAGCAAAGGATAATTCAAGTAGCCTTTTGCCTTCATGGTAAAAATGATACATAGATTAGAGACATTTAACTTGCAAGTTTGAGTAATTACAAAGAACAAACCAATTCTTAGAGTAAACATTTTAGCAGTGTAAATAAACTAAGATCCTTAAGGACATTTAATTTGTTGTGTACAAAAAAAGAAAAACCCAGACTAGAGACTACACATCTATGATCTATTGATAAGATCATAAAACCAAACTACAAAGGCTATGATGCAATTAACAAATTTAGCAAACTAAATACATGGTTCATACAGGATGCAATTAAGTAATTATTAATTAACAAATCAACAACTTGTAAAGAAGACATGCCATCAAAACACAAATATATGCACACAAGTACAAGCACAAGAACACAACTATCAACTATGTAACACTTAATTAGAAGTCAAAGCGAATATCAAAATGAAACAAGAATGATATTTCATATTTATAATCAAAACAGAGATTGAGACTTACAATATTAAGAAAATGATTGAGACTCGGGAGTGGATTGAGAGTAATATTTGTGTGAGAGAATGGACTGACTGATTGAGAATCGATGTCGATAGAGTTAGCCGGTTAGGAATTAGGGATTTAGAATTTTAGAGAGAGGTAGAGTCGCAGAGAGCTAATTTTTGAATTAGGGATTGATTGACTGAGTAATAGTGTGTATTGCGGCTAGTTAGTGATTTAGAGTTTAGACATTTAGTATTAGGTTTTAGTGTTTTATTGTTTTAGATATTTGATTTGGAATTTTGGACCGGGCTATTTTTACTTGGGCCTAGAAAAACAGTTTGTTTGATATGGGCTTCTTTCGTTTGGGCTAGTTAAAAGCTCGAAAAAAATTAAAATATTTATCTGCAATCAAATTAATTTTTATTTTTTTAAAATTTGGGAATATCACTAAATTAGATCTATCTTGACATCCGTACGGTTGGATCGTCAAGAAATATTTTTTAAAAATAGAAATAACAATTCGTGACAAAGCACTAGTTACTAGTACTAGTTAGAATAATAGTGATCTATTAAGATCTCGAACCAAATTAATTTTTCATTTTTTGAAAATTTAGGAATATCACTAAATTAGATATATCTTGACATCTGTACCGTTGGATCATCGAGAAATATTTTTTAAAAAATAGAAACAACAATTCGTGACAAAGCACTAGTTACTAGTACTAGTTAGAATAGTAGTGATCTACTAAGATCTCCAACCAAATTAATTTTTTATTTTTTGAAAATTTGGTAATATCACTAAATTGGATGTATCTTAACATCCGTACAGTTGGATCGTCGAGAAATATTTTTTAAAAAATAGAAACAACAATTCGTGACAAAGCATTAATTACTAGTACTAGTTAGAATAGTAGTGATCTACTAAGATCTCCAACCAAATTAATTTTTTTTTTTTGAAAATTTGGGAATATCATTAAATTGGATGTATCTTGACATTCGTACGGTTAGATCGTCGAGAAATAATTTTTAAAAAATAGAAACGACAATTCGTGACAACGCACTAGTTACTAGTACTAGTTAGAATAGTAGTGATTTACGAAGATCTCCAACCAAATTAATTTTTTATTTTTTGAAAATTTAGGAATATCACTAAATTAGATATATCTTGACATCCGTACGGTTAGATCGTCGAGAAATAATTTTTAAAAAATAGAAACAACAATTCGTGACAACGCACTAGTTACTAGTACTAGTTAGAATAGTAGTGATTTACTAAGATCTCAAACAAAATTAATTGTTCACGAACAGCGCGCTCGAGCTCGGATCGAGCTCGACTCGGCTCGAGGCTGTTCGTGAACAACTCGAGTTCGGCTCGGTTCGGTCAAAGCTCGGCTCGGTTCGTTAAGAAATCAGCTCGGTTCGTTAAGATCAAAGCTCGGTTCGGTTCGTTAAGGTCAAAGCTCAGCTCGTTTCAGTCAAATCTCGGCTCGGCTCGGTTCGTTTACAGCCCTACTCACCAATGCACCTATCTGTAAAGAGTCAGCACCTGGGAGTGATAAGGCTGGCACAACACTGAGTGGAGAGCACATCACATTTGAAACTCCCTCTATTTCTCAGGGGGAGTTGCCAAAATCCATTCTACAAGACACTTCTCTTCCAGAATCTACATCTCAAATTTCTTTAGAGCCTATACTTCAAGAAATTGAAGAACAAGGCATTGATCACCAGGAATTCTTTCCTCTTGGTGAGCCAATGGACTCAAGTGACTTAGTGCATGACACTTTGCTCACCACCCAGAAACCACATTCAGATGGTGAGGGAATGCTAGCTGGGGCATATCCTGATGACACCATCACAAACACAGAGGATTCACTAGTTTTTACTAGAGACTCTGTGCCTGTGTCAACTACTATTGTAACTCATCCCACTTCTGTGGAGACAACAGTAGTAGAGTCATTCCATCCGGTTACAGAAGTTGCATCTGTAATTGAGGAGTCTAGCTTGCCTAGCTCTAGCTCTAACTTCATGTCTCAATGGCTGAAGCCTGTGCAACATGATAGTGCTTCAGGATCAGGGTCTGTTCCACCTCAATTGACGGTTGAAGCACTTCAAAGCTTAATTGTGGAATATCCCTGAGTTCACAAAGATTGCTCAGAACCTTCTCACTGCAAACATGCCAAATTCAGACTATGAAGCTATTCTCTTATGCCACAGAGATGATATGGAGATGCAAAAGGCAAAGATAATAGATGATACTGAGAGAGATGGAAATGTAGATGCCTGTCTACAAGGAAAATTTGATATTTCTCTCTCAGAAGGTCTCCAGTACATCAAAGAAGAGTACATCTCTTCACTAGGGTCCAATGCCAAATCTCTCACCCCCAGTGATGTTTATGAAGCAGTAAATGACAACTACAAGGGCATTCTCAAGGCTGCACACTACCTTGGCAAGGGTCTAAAAACAGAAGTTCATGAAGTGTGTTCAGCCACAACCAAAGAGGTGCATGAGATAAAGAGGACTTTTGATGCCAAATTCCCTCAATTGGAGATTGTAATCAAGGACATTCTAGCATGCAAGTCTGCCTGTACCAAGGTGGATAATGGCTTAGCTCTACTCAAGGATACTGTCACAGGTCTGGGGAATAAATTTCAAGCTCTATCTGATCAGACCACATATGCCAATGCCATGCCGAGGACTATGTTCAAAAATCAATATGGAGATAAGCTAGTGATTGAGGTCCCTGTGCATGAGATGACCAAATTTGAAGTGGAAAGACTGAAAGATCAATCTCTATCTGGTTTTAAAGCCACTAAGTTGGTCACAAAGGTGGAATCTCTTGAACGGGAAGTGGCCTCTCTCACAAAGTCCAATGCTCAGCTAACAGACAAAGTTGCAACTCTAACTGCACAGTTGGACACTCAAGCCACCACCACAGCTGATGTTCTTCTGCATCAACAGTTAATGTTGTCTGCCATGATGAAGCACATGGGCCTCCCTCTACCTGAAGAATCTTCAACCCCAAAGGTCACTCCTACAACCTCTGTGCCTGACAACAAGCCTAAGGGGGAGAAGAGGACATCAAGGAACTCAAATCCAAAGGGGGAGAAACCTCAAGCTAAAGGCATCAAGTTAAATGAGGGTGGTCATCAAAGAATTGCAAAATCTATACCTCATGTCTCAGGCAAAGGCAAATCCAAGGTTGATGAACCTCCATCCCCTCTGCCAGTGGTCACTCTACCACCTGTGCACATCACTACACTAAGTGGCCAAAAGCAAAATGTCACTACTACAGTGGTGGCAGGTTCCATGCCAAGTGATCTAGTCCAAGCCTCTAGACATGAAGATGACCCAGTGGAAGCTAGTGTGATTACAGAGGCCAAGCTGATAGAAGTAGCAAATTCAGAGATTTATCATGATGCTGCATTCTTGAAGTTTCTACAAGTCTCAAAGGCAAAGGTTGGAGGAGATACTTTGCTATACATAAGAAGCCTCAAAGACCAAATTAAATATCTAACAGTTATTCCAAGAAAGCTAAATCAAATATTTCTCAAGAAAATCATGATGGTGACCAATGGCAAGATATGGCACCTATCTATTGACACCTTGAAAGCCCTAAAATTCACTGAGATTGATGATATTTTGGAACTAATTGAACAGAAAGGGGAGAACAACAAGAGTCTGTACACTGAACTGAGAGATGGTCAACAAGCTAGGCTTCCTGAAGTATGCATCAAACCAAGAACCATCTTCTATCAGTCTGGTACTAAAATTCAAGATGTTGATCAGTTGGTTATCCCTAGTGATCTCACCCCTCGAAACCACAGACTCATCATTGCTGTTACTGATCAGCTACAAAAGAAGGGTGGAGTCAGAACTGCTGAAGAGTTGGAAGCACTACACATCCTAAGAACATTCATTGCTACTAGTATAATTCCAGAAATGGCTCAGCCTAGGAGGAATAAGGATGATAAAGATGATGACAAGAGTGATGGGAGGAGAAGTCATCACAGGAGTGATAAGGGTAATAGAGATGAGAAGAAGAAAGATAACAAGGACAAGAAAGATGATGATGACCAAGGCAAAGTCTATGAGAGGAAGATTGGAAAACAACAAGCCTTAGGCATTGCTAGCAGTAACCTCACCACAACACAAGACTCTAAGTCTAGGGTGAATATTGTTAGTAGTGACCTAGCAAAATCTACATCTATGGCTTCTGCAACTGTTTTGCCACCTCAAGAAGAGAAGAAGATTCAAGTCAAGAAACCATCTGTGTGTTTCAAAAAGCAAACTGCTAATGGAATACTACAATGGTCTACAAGCAAAGGTCACATGCTACTGCCAGGCAACCATGCAAAAAGGATTAAATTCAAGCATGTTGCAAGAAGGGTGAAGTTATCCAAGTCAAAGGCACTGACAATAATTCCAGGATTAAACCTACCACCTCTGGATGAAAATTATGATGAAGACCAACTGCAGTTCTTATGGGCTTATTTACATTTAAGAATTACATAGTTTGACTATTTAAAACCCAAGTACAATTCAAATTAATGAATCATGTAAGTAATTCATAGCATTATATTACTATAAGCTTGTTATAAGATGTTTTAGATATGCCTTTATGCTTAACAATCTCCCCCAATTATGAACAATAAGCTTATCTACAACTTTAACAGAAAATAAAAAAAACTGCACATACTATAGAAATGAACTTGTCAGTCACATCATATGAACAAGTTAAAAGTACAAGTTTGAGTGGAGAAAAATATTACATAAATTTCAATGTGGAGGAGATGCATAGGCTTTCTAAGTAGCAGTTGCAATAATGCTTTCACAGTTTTGCTTAACACTTAAATCTTCAATTAAAGGGGATCCATCCAATTTTTCTACGATCTTCAAAATTGTTTATTCAAGAATCTAAATGTATAAATGTAACTGAGGCCATTAAAGAATCCATCTAGGATAGCACGACTCATGGTTGGGTGGTATCTCCATATACGGGATTTTGTGGGGGGGCTGGTAACTACTTAGGACGCTGATAATTTGTCTATTATAAATAGAAAAATCAGTTCGAATTGGATCTGGGTGAGAGGTTTCATAATTGGCTCTCCGGGTTCTAAGACAAACCTCATCGATTTTTATACTCCTCAAAACCGTAAGGACAAAGAAGTTTTTTGGAAAAGATTTGCAGTTGTTTTTTAATGATCATAAGGATGAACCTTTTTGTTTCGTGGGAGACTTCAATAATATCAAAGATAAGACTGAATGTCTCAGTTGCGTGTTAGTCACAGAGGCATGCCTGTTTACATCTAATAACAAGCCTAATTGTTTGTAATGCTTTGCATTACTTACATGACCTCTTAACTGAGGGAACCTCTAGTTGTAGAGTCTCTACTTGTTTTGTACTTGTAATAGGCATCAAATCCTAGTTGTGTAACTGTACTTATATAGTCAAGAATAATGCTCGAAAGAAGTTCCAAGGTTCATGCCTTAAGCAAGAAGATAAAGACTGTCAAATAATCATAGTTGGGATTTGAAGAAATGAAGAATTTGCCTAAGTACCAATTCGAGAAGTATCTTTGTCTATTTGAGAAGTCTAGCGTTCGAGAAGTCAGAGATTCGATATCTAAGAAGACACTGTTCGATATCTCTGAATGAATTGTTCGATATCTCTGAATGAACTGTTCGATATCTCAGAGATTCGACATGTCTAAATACTCTATTCGAGAACTCAAGAAGTCAACAAGTCAAAGTGGTATTCGAGTTCTCAAAGAGTCAATAAGTCAAAGTTCCATTCGATATCTCAAGGACTGAGAAAGCTATTCGATATCTCAAGGATTCGACAAGTCAATTGTTCTATTCGATAACTCAAGGAATCCTGGAGAAAAGCATTATTCGAGAAGTGATTCGATATGTCTATCAGACAGTATTCGAGAACTCAGAGTTATCTAATCCTAGTTCTCGAATCAATCACTTAGCCACTTCTCGAATACATTCTTGGAGACAAAATACTGAAAAAATTGTACAAGTCTGAAACCTGCAACAAGCCAATGCACTTTATGGACCACAATCTGTAACGTGCTCTGGAAAGCCTACAAGGAATCTTTGAGAGATATAGAAGAGACAAAGAGCTAAAGAAGTGGATCTGAACAGAACTTTGCAAAGTCAAATGTGTAGCCGTTTGGATGCTTACTCAAAAAGGATAGACATACAAGAAAGTAATTTATCCTGTAACCTTATTTGTAGTAACCGAGTTGTATTCATGTTCTATAACTCACTTTTTTTAGCAGAAGAGAAGTTTTTCATACACTGTAAGATATATCTCTATGAGAAAAACGAAGCTGAGAATACTACCATTTGTATTCACAGATTGTAGCAACCTTTATCTAATAATATATTAGATTAAAGTGATATTGTGTCTTGTGTCATTCTTTATCCGCACCTACATATTTGCACACACAGACACTTATCTGCTACACAGATTCAAGAACGAAGAAAAGTTCAAGAATCCATTCACCCCCTCTGTATTCTTTTACTGTATTCACTACTCAACATTGCGTGTACAGATCAAGAGAATCAGAATGGTTGAAGATGTTCATCTCCGACAAAAATCAATTAGAATGGTAATCAATTAATTATTAGTAATTATAATTTTATTAGTTTATTTCATTAAATAATATGGCCCGTTATATGTGAAAATGAGAGGTTCTAGTCCGAATAGTTAGAAAAGATAATGTGTTTTAGCTGAAAAAGGTAATTGACTAGTTATTAAGAACTATAATATCTTTATTTTATTTTATAAAATAGAATTACATGTTTTTACCAATAATAATTGTTTAAGTAAGGACAAGTAAGTAAATAAACCGAGTTTGAAAATGAGAAATTTTATTTTGGAAGAGCTACGTGTAATATTTTGAAAAAAAATTGTCCTTTATTTTTTTGTAATTAAGTAAAATAGTTAAATAAAATAAGTACCGTATTCATATAAAAAATAGGTGTCAAAAGATTTAATATTTCATCTTTTATAATAAAATATAAATATGGATTTCATGCTACTTTTGTTGTTCGTACAAAATTTGAATTTGATATGCTATGTTGTAAATGTAATGTTGATATGACCGTCAGCAAACGTTAATAAGTTTTGGGATGATCAATTTACTACTCCCACCATTTCATAAAAACTGACGCTTTGCAAAATTTTAAAGTCAAAATATCTTAACTTTGATTGATAATTAAAAAATATTAACAAACATAAAAATTATGAAAAAAATATCATTAGAAAATATATTTGATTTACCATCCAATTTAATTTTTAAATTTATAAAATTATAAATTAGTAATGTATAATTTATGATCAAAGTTGAATAGATTTGACTTTCAAAATTGCTATACCATCACTTTTTAAGAAACGGAGGGAATATATAAATATCAATGTTTTTTTATGATTTTAAGAAAGCTTAGTAAAATTTTGAAATTCTTGCATGCATTTGAATGAATGCATAACCTTAATTTTTAAGGTATGATTTTGAGATTTTTTTTTTTGTCAAGGTATGATTTTGAGATTGAATCCATACTCTCCGAAAATGATCATTAATTTAATTGATCGTCGAAGTTCAAATTAGTTTTATATTTAATGTTTGAGAATTTAACTTTCATTTTAAATTTTAAATTCAATCAAATAATATATTTTGAAAACCAAAATAATTTGGACGTGTATTTCATTTAATATCTATCACATTGAAATATTTATTGGAAATGATAACTTCATTTATTTCATTTGAACTAAATAACATATTTCAAGACGTAATATTAAATGGAAAATGTTAACCATAGCCCGAAGGGTCATGGTTAAGCATTAAATATTCTCATATTTTTAACATTGACTTTAGTCATTTAATTATTTTTTGGTTTTTCAATGCTCTTTTACAACATCAATTTAATTTCCCAAGTAATAATAGTGGACCCCTTGCATTCACATTAATTTCCACTAATAAAAACATCCCAAATTGGTAAATAATTATTTTGAAATTCGTGCAAACTTGATATATTAAGTACAAAATTGACATTTTAAGTGCTTTTATCCACTTACATTAATTCTTAATCATAGATTCATAGCCCTAATTTAGCATTACCCATATTAAATTAGTTTATTAATTTGTTTTTTTCCTAAAACTTGACCAAAACGGCTAAACATGTGGATGCATATAACATCATATAAATTTCCATATATAAAAGGATGTCAATTTTACCTCAACTTTATAATAGTAAAATTATATGATTTTGATGTACTAACTATTTTGATTTACAAAAACATTACTATTCCATATTAGGAACTAAATCAAAATATTAAATATTTTTTTGGAAAAATACATCATACAAAATAATTTCAATTTTCAAATGTCCTAATTTTTAATTCACAAACATGCGTTTACATCATTTTTATACTTGTAATCTTGTATGTATAAGTATATGTATCTTGGTCCAGGTTATATTTCCGAGGAAAAAAAGTACAAGAGTTATCCCTCTCTCTCTCTCTCTCTCTCTCTCTCTCTCTCACGTATTCCTACATTCACCCAATTCACTAGTGAAGTAATTCAGTTCCTGCCCAGCTGACCCCCAAGAATATAATAAAAGATCAATCCACTGGATTCATCATCCCCCCATTATTATTTATATCTGGTTCCTACTCTCTCTCTCTTTCATTTCTTGATTTATGATTAGATTTTTCATTTTTATTGTATTTGATCAATTGCCCATTTGACTGATTCTTGCATTGATTCGATTTTAACCTTTAATTTGAGATTACGGGGTTTCAAGATTCTTGATTATTTTTGGTCAACGATTTGGGGTTTGGGTAATTTTGATTTTTCATGGCTTTGTGATGTTTATTGCTTTGTTTGTCTTTTTATAACTGTGTCCATTAATTTAGTCTTATTTTAAAATATAGAAAATGTTAAAGGTGTAATTTCCTGTAATGGTATTGAGTGACTGAGTTTTGTGCAATGTTATGGTAGTGATTGTGTACTAAATTTCTTCTATTAGTGGGAGTTTTAGTTTCTTAGGGCTAATGCTTTTTCGGGTTATGGTTGTATTTGGACTGGCAACTTGTAAGTGTTAGAATTTGATTATCTTAAGGTAGAAGCTATTGAATATCAATACTGTACTATTTTTGCATATACTTTGCTTTGTTGCCTCTTTTAGACATTTCTTATGTGGGATGATGTTTAGGCTATTACCCAATTTGTAATATTTGGTTCTGAAACAGTAAAAGCTCTTACATACTTCATTCTATCATTTTGTCGCTTTTGGGAAGATTCTGATATAGTATATTTTGTTCACAGGGTTTGAGGGGGAGCATTCAACGTATTGTAATTCAAACGTGTGACTGGGTGAATGGTGATTACGTTAGATGACAGTTATATGCTGCTTTAGATTTTTCTGTCCCATGTTTTCTTTTCTTCCTGTTTATTGGCGAACATAGATTTTGTTCTCTTTCTGGGATTGCATAGTACAAACAATATAGCAAGTTCCGTGGCCATGGAGCGGACAGAAAACCAAAATGAACGTGAACACGTTATTGACATAACAAGTACCAGAGGACCATCCTCTTCTAGCTCCACCCAAGATAGACTACAAAATGGCTCAGATACACGGCGGACTGAAGAACAACCTTCTACTAGTGTCAGGCCGTCCGGGTTTCAACCTGCATTTACTATAGCAAATGGATCAATATCAAGGAATTCTTCATCAGTTAGGAGAGGGAATGGGAATGGAAATGGGCATGGCCGCCGTAGGAGTCCACTTAATTCTGGTTTATGGATATCTGTTGAGTTAGTTATAACAGTGAGCCAAATTATTGCATCCTCTGTTGTTTTGTCTTTGTTCAGGGACGAAAAACCACATGCTCCATTGCGTGAATGGATTTTGGGTTATGCATCTGGTTGTGTTGCCACCCTCCCTCTTCTTTACTGGCGTTATCATCATCGTAACCAAACATCAGAGCAAGATCCATCCCAGCCTCGTCAGAGTTCTCCTGAGAGTAACGTAACTGCAAGAACAAACTCTTACAGTTTATCTTCTGGTACTAGGACCATGGAAGATGAAGATCACCATACTACTACTGCCTCTGGAAGTGTTCAAGGTGGTACGATTCTGAACGCAAGGTAGGACATTACATTCTGCTCTTTTACATTTGTAATTATAATACCTTGATCCGTTATACTTTGTGGATATGTGTTTGGCTGGCAATGTCTAATTGTAATGCTAACTGCTCGGCTGCTCCCACTGTCTACCATGTTATCAGATTTCTTAACTTTGCTCCCTTCTTTTTGGTATTATTGACAAGTTATATGTTAATTTAGACTAAATGCAAAATGAATATCCCCAAATGGGAATTAACGAATATATATCCGACACTTGCGTAGTTTTCCTTTTCAACATATGGTAATCTATTTTTGAATGGTCTATGAGGTGTAACATTCCCTGCAACCGTACACGTGCTGGTCAGTAGTCCTAGCATCAGTTAGTTACTGTGTATGGACGGAATTTTTCTCTCCCAGAACTTCTGCTTAACCACATCGAAAATTGCCACCTGATCGAGTCTATGATAACTGAAGCATTACAGTGTGTAATCACTATGACTTTTTTAGTCTTTAAGCAACATTTATGTGAAGTTAGCAAGACCGAATGACCGATCAAGTGCCTGAGCATTGCGTATGTGTTTATAAACGGTGCCTGTGTACGGTACACAACAATGCCTTCTTGTATAGATTATGCTTCAAATTAATCGGACACTTTTCATATTGGGTTTGGAGGGGAAAAGGGGAAAAAGAATACTTAAAATGTACATTCTTCATTTATATAAAGAGGGGAGGGTTGGAAGGTGGGAGGATTTATTTACTTTATGTTTTCCAAATTAAAGCTATATAAAAGAAATACCTAACTGGTATTAGAAACCTGACTCAGTTGTTTCATTCCTTGTAGAGTCAAGGTACTCATGGAGTACTTAAAGATGGCTTTGGATTGCTTCTTTGCAGTATGGTTTGTAGTTGGAAATGTTTGGATCTTTGGGGGTCATTCATCATCTACTGAAGCTCCCAACCTGTACAGGTTAACATCAAGTGGAAAACAGTTATGGTTAATATGGTTTTAGTTTCTGCAGATATAATCAATTTGTGTTTTATAATTTGCAGATTGTGTATAGTTTTTCTCGCGTTTAGCTGTATTGGCTATGCAATGCCATTTATACTGTGTGCTACTATCTGCTGCTGCCTACCTTGCATTATTTCTGTGCTGGGCTTCAGAGAGGAGCTAAATCAAAATAGAGGAGCCACTCCGGAATCAATAAATTCTCTTCCAACCTACAAGTTCAAGATAAAAAAGAACAGAGTTGGGAGTGATAGAGAAACCAATTCTGGTAGTAATGAAGGAATTGTGGCTGCAGGTACAGAGAAGGAGCGTGTCATATCAGGAGAAGATGCGGTAAGGCATCTTCTTTTTTTGTAAGGTTCCTATGGTTGATTGTTTCAGTTAATGTTTGGGCATTAATCTATTCTCTGTAGTGTAATTACGTGTACTCACCAGTCACCACACAAGATCTGTGTAGTTTTTTCTGCCATTGTCTCTCCTGATGAAAATTTTAGTTGTGCTTTTTAGAAGGGGAGAGCATGGTTCGGTTCGGCTTGGTTTTTGGATAAAACCGAAACCATATATCTTTGGTTTTTTTTTTTTTTTGAAATCATATATCTTTGGTTTTAAAAATCGAAAACCGCAAGCGCAACTGAACCTGCGGTTTTGGTTTCGGTTTCAAAAACCTCGGTTCGTTTGCTATCGGTTTAGTTTCAAAAAGTTTTTAGTGTCATGAAGCAAATCATAGTTTTAATTGTAAACATTTGAAATTTCATGCTGGAACAACCAAATTTTGTCATTGAAGATTTGCCAACAGTTGATTTTAGTTATCTTTTGATGCGAGCAATCAAGACAAGTGACTAGAAAAATCAAATACTATTCACCTTTTCAGTGTTAAATGATTGCTTTTGAGCAAGAGATTGCAGTTCTCATTGTTTTTTGAGCTTGAGTACTGGTCAAAGCTCTAGCGTGCATTTGACTACATCTGTATTGGTTTTTTCTCAAATTTATCAAACAAAAACTGGTGCAAGTTGTTGCAATGCATCTCATGTTTGAAACTGCAGAAGCAATTGTGGTCTTGATGTATTTCTTTCCTGATGTTCATTCTGCTCCAGGTTTGCTGTATATGCCTGTCAAAGTATGCAAACAATGATGAGCTCAGGGAGTTGCCATGTGCTCACTTTTTTCACAAAGAATGCGTAGACAAGTGGCTGAAGATCAATGCTTTGTGTCCCTTGTGTAAGGGCGAGGTTGGTGATAAAATTTTAAGCACAATATCTGGAGAAAATAACAACTCACAAATGAACACAGTGCTATAAACTGGTTGTTATTTAAAGATCGTGATTGGCATGTCTATGCAAAACTTCTTGTTTTAGCTTTCATGTCAGGGCTGTTGAAAGGTACCCAGAACGTAATGTTTACAACACCATGGGGTATTCAAGTTTCATATTTTTAATTCCATTTGGGCTCGGAATTTGGCAGCTTGTAGAGCTGTAATGTTAAATATATCTTAGAAGTTTGTTTTGTGGCCAAAGATTGTATATGGGAGCTGCTTTGTATGCGAATGGTAAACTCTGGACGACTAGAAAATATATAAAGCAGAGATTTTATACTGACAATATTATTATGTACGAAGAAATAGTTTTGTTCTTCCTGATTTTCTCTTGTGCATCTGGTTAAGGAAAATATTTTAAGCTAAAAAGCTGAGGGTAGTTAACTTTTGGTTTATGTTGTTTTGTCCATCATTAATGGTTTTAGTAATTGTCAAGTCTACCTAGTGAACAGAATTTCTGGCCAAATGAAGGGCAAATGCCCACACAAATTTGGCTACTTCAATTTCATTACAATTAGAACCGTGAAGCATGTGAATATCATATCCTGAGTGTGACAACCCGGGTCAAATCCCTAGCCTTTTTCGAGAATCGGGTCGAGTCCCGACTCTGAATCCGAAATAAGCCAAAGCAAACTGGCCCAAATGCAGCCAACTTGGGTAGTCCACAAGCCCACCACAGGCCCCCAAAAGATCATGATTTGTTGGTGCAACTAGTAGTAGTACTTTGCCTTATAAACTGAACAGAAGTCCCAAATTTTCTCGATGTGGGACTGGGGTGTTACAAACTCCCCCACTTAAACTCCTGACGTCCTCGTCAGGCCTGAACGGATATCTCATAGGTCCAAGATCGTTCCTCTCTAGCCATTGTGGGATAATACCGGCTGGTTTCGTGTCCCTACCTCCGGCAACTTGACGAATCAAGATTTCGAGAGTCGTCTCTGATACCATATGTGACAACCCGGGTCAAATCCCTAGCCTTTTTCGAGAATCGGGTCGAGTCCCGACTCTGAATCCGAAATAAGCCAAAGCAAACTGTCCCAAATGCAGCCAACTTGGGTAGTCCACAAGCCCACCACAGGCCCCCAAAAGATCATGATTTGTTGGTGCAACTAGTAGTATTACTTTTGCTTATATACTGAACAGAAGTCCCAAATCTCCTCGATGTGGGACTGGGGTGTTACACTGAGGTTGGCTAAATGCTTGTAAGTTGTAAATCGATTATCATTGACCTAAATTTCCAATTTGATGATGAGAATACTTGCTCCTTGTCCAATAGCTCCCATTGGTCATCAATTGCTAATCCGGATACTAGGTCTTCAGTTGCTAATCTGGTTACTAGGCAGGACTTGCGGACGAGTCCAGGAAGAATGTGGTCATTCTACAAGCTAGTTTTTGGACTCATAATTTTCAGAGGAATGTCCTAATTTTACGAGCTGGTTTTTGCAGAAGAAAAAAACAGTGTGACACCTAGGGCTGATTATTCGGTTATAATCGAAACGAATTACCGAATAACCGAAATACCGAATAAGGCCAAATATTATAAGGAACCGAAAAAATGACAATTCTACCACAAAATTTTAACTTTTTTACCAAAATAACGATTTTAGGGAAGGGTGGCCAAAACTACCACTGCATTATGCATTTATCGAATGCGTAATACAAAAAAACAAAATATGTTGCCTACTACGCATGTAGCATATGCGTAATACAAAAAAAAAAAAAAAACCATGTTACGCATGTATGAAATGCGTAATATAAACAAAAAAACTATCTAATACCTGTTTGACAAATGCGTAATAATTTTCACCCATTCCGTACATGCGTAATAAAATGGTATTACCCTCCTTCCAAATGCGTAATAAAATATTATTTATAAAAAAAAATATTGATGTTACGCATTTTGAAAATGCACAACAGGTGTTACGCATCCTCAAAATGCGTAACAGGTCGGTACTTTTGGCCATATGTCAGCGCGCTTGGCATTCTTGTCGGTGGAATAAAAAAAAAGGTATTGTTGGCCTTTACCCGAAAGAATGACAATAATACCACAATTTTAAACAATTTGTATCAAAATAACGTTTTTCGGAACTGGTGGCCAAAAGTACCCACCAGTTACGTATTTGTGAAATGCATAATAATAAAAAAGTTGTTACGCATTTGGTAGAAGCTTAACAAAAAAAAAAACTCAACTTATCACGCATTTGATAAGTGGGTAACTAGCATAAAATTTTCTCTCTATTACGCATTTGGAAAATGCGTAATAGCATTACCCATTCTCCAAATGCATAATAAGCGCCGCCAGAAGAGCCTATTACCCTTTTTTCAAATGCGTAATTAGTATAAAACCTATTACCTCTATCTCAAATCCGTAATAGAAGGGTATTTTGGTCACTTTTCTGAAAAATGGTATTCCAGTCACACAATATTAGTATTTGTGGTAGTATTGGCCATAACCGAACCGAAATATTTATTTTGGTTATTTCGGTTATTTTACCGAAATAACCGAATTATATATATTTATATATTTTATTTAACAAATTAAATATAAAAATATAAAAAATTATTATTTTACATATAAAATATAAATATTATTATTTTACATATAAAAATTATTAATTTACATATAAAAAGTTATTATTTTACATATAAAATATTGATAAAGGAATTAAGAAATAAGAAGTGATAATATTAATATAAATATTTTATTATATATTTCGGTTAATTCGGTAATTTCGGTTATTTCGGTTAAAAAACCGAAATAACCGAATAACCGAATAACTGAAAATACCATAACCGAATTAAAACTGAAATATGGTTAACCGAACCGAATTATTTCGGTTATTTCGGTTAACCAAACCGAATGCTCAGCCCTAGTGACACAAAACATTAACACTAGACCTGATAATTCGGATCGGTTTTGGATCGGATCAATTTCGGATCGGATCAACTTTCGATTATGATGTATATGAATAGAGTTCATATCGGTTCGAATTTAAATCGATTCAGATCTAATTCAGATGAAATTTGGATTAAGATCGGATGAAATTCGGTTCGGATCAGAATTAGTTTGGATTCTATCGAATCATTACTCATTAGTCATTTTAATTTATGAGATTTTTAAAAAATATCTTATAATTGAATATAATATTTATAGTATAAAATTATGTATTTCTTCAAAAAAGATGATTAAATATTGATGATATATTTGACATAAAATTATTTTAAATATGCATTTGGCTTATGAATGGATAAATATTGAGTGTAATGAGAGTTAATGTATATAAGCTATTCGTTATAACAGTTACTTAATTAATCATTTTTCTAATTTAGATCTAAATCAGATCCAATATTTTAAATCATATACGGTTCAGATAATTTATTTTTCGATTTACATCGATTTCAGATCATAATTGAGTCTAGCATTTCAAATTATTTTTGGTTAATTTTTTAGTTCAGATATTGTTTGGATCAAATCAAAATAGTTTTCGAATAAATATCAAATTTTTCAATTCGCATATAAAATTAAATTCAGTTCTATAAATTTTGATTCAATTTTTCGAATACAAACCCATGTCTAATTAACAGAGTTGGGCTTCTGTTATTACTAGGTAATCGTGTATTGCAATTGCAAGAGTATTGTGGGTATCTATGTGTCCTGACATTTTTGGATCTTCTTTCTGTTAGAGCAAAAACAATTTAATGTTAAAATTAGTTTCATTTTTATAATTTGGCTTTAAAAATAAAAATATTAATTCCAAAATAATTACTCCCTCTGTCCCATCCATTTCTTTACATAAAAAAGTACGTGTTTGACACTCATTTTAAGATGCATTTTAAGGATAGTTCTATAACTTATTTTTGATATTTTCTTTTTTTTGTATAAAAATATCAAAAAAAAATACACCTTAAAATAAAAAAGTATCAAAAATAAGTTATAGAACTATCCTTAAAAGGCACCTTAAAATTCGTGCTGGAAACTGGTCCGCAAACGTAAAGAATTCAAATGGACGGAGGGAGTACATATTTAAATACAAATACAGTAAATTAGTAAAACCTCGTTAAATTAATACTCGATAAATTAACAATATCTCTAAATTAATACTCGATATTTAATACTATATTATAATAGTAATGAACTTGCGAAATTTGGAGCAGCCAAAATATAATAGAACCATTGGGAACTTGAGCTTTATGTATAAAATCAGAAAAAGAATAAAAGTTATGCGAATGACTAATAGCACTATGTTTTCTGGTTGGGGTAAATTAAATTAGCAAGGAAATGGAATTAAATTTGTTAATAACAAATCATGGGGCAAGTGTTGTAGTTTTCATTTCTTTTTCCATTTAATACGAGCAAAAGTAATCAAAACTAAATCTCGAAAACCAATAATCCAGTCTAATTTCCTACTCCCCGCTCATTTTCCTAGCAATCTCTCATTTTTCCTAACAAATCTCTATCTTACAAATTTTGCAATCTCTCATTTCTCTTCCCTCTTCCATCCCTTCTGCAGGGAAAAATTCGTTCACAATTTTTCTTTTCTTTTCATTTCATTTCTTTCCAACCAAACACAACATTAGTTCATTTTATATCTTCCCACAAATATATTAGTTTATCGAGCACTTGCAAGTAGAGATGTACTATTGTCAAATGAAGTAAAAGGCTTGAACTCAGTAGAGGGTTGTGTCCCTGAGTATTTATTTCGATTATTGACCATTACCAGAAGAAGGGAGTAAAGTGAACTTAGGCTGAAACCGAACATTAGAAAGTATAAGTCTTACCAGCAATGAGCTTTTGATCTTTCTCAAACAGATTTCTTTACTTCGTAAAACAAAAACATTGTTATGAAGTCATCATCTCACTATTGTTATTTTTACAATTCTCTATAAAAAAAATCCAAATTAGACTCTATATTATATCTAGTGTAGCTAGATAACAGAATCATTAGCAAGACTGACATTTTGAAAAGAAAGAAGGCAACTTTCTATATGCTTGATAACAAAAGCTGCACAGAAAAAATATATCTTGTAGGCAAAAAACCCAACTCATCATCTCTGAAATTCGGTGAAAGAGCAAATTATGAAAGATATACTCAGCCTGTGACACTTCACTTCCCGAGTAATCTTACACCGATAATCTTAATCCGAGGATCATGGATCTTTTGGCTGAAATGGACCATGTTGGTACATGAGCTAATATTTAATGGGCCCGTCCAGGTTTCCAGAGGCAAACTGAAATAAGGATAGAAAAAAACAGCCAAGAATTATGACATGAAAGCAAAAAATTACAGTTAAACTGAACTAAATATAATCAGACACAATTCATTTTCTACATGCACAATATACTAAATGGTGACATGTATTGGGAAAACTACAGCACTAAAGAGGCCAAGAGGGTGATACTACTCTATGTGACATCCAGCTTTTCTTAAATCATAAAAAGAAAATTATTTACATGAATTGCATGATAGTTAATTTTGGCATTTTAGATGTTTTTTTTCATGCAAACATATATATTAAAATGTATATGTATTCTTGCACTTGATAAAATCTAGTTTACTTACCTTGCACATATGTTATAATATTATTTGACATAACAATTGGTTCCAAATTTATTATACTGTAAAAAAGTATAGTTAATAAAATATAATATAAATAACATATATATATATATAACAAGATAGCAATAAAGATTTTAATTTAATAATGAATGCGGAATGCCACGTGAAGTGTGGCATTTTACCTTCAGTTTTGATGAAGGTGCCAGAGATACATATGGCAGGGGTAGGAGAAACAGCACTGGCCAAACAAAAGTAGAAAAAAGAATAAAAGTAGTTGCAATAGCAATGAATATAGTAACTATATAATAATAGTGAACAAAAGATAAAAAATTTACACAAACTTCGAAGTGGATTTGTTGTGCGAATGACCTGTGGCCGCCTGCCTGGTGGGGGCTTGGTAAGTAAATAGGACTTCAACGTGGCAAATTAATAATGTGGATGCGTGGATATGTACGTGTCGTGTGTGTGTGTGTCTGTGTGCATCTTTTGGGTAAATATATAAATTATTTCCCCAATTTTATATCTCCCATGACTTCATTCTTTCCCCTCCAGCTTCTACATACGGTTCTGCCATTCCCCTTCTTTCTGTCTCGGTAATCTTTTTTCTTCCCTCTAATTAGATACAAAGTTCACATACGTTAATGAATGATATTCATAATTCAAATTTCATTTTCATTACGTAATTTGCATTTGGAGTCAAGTTTTTAGCAACATAAATGGTGCCAGATTAGTACTATTTTCACGTGTTTATTATTTAAGATTTTTAAATCAACATCAAATATATTTTTTTAAAAAATATTATAATTTAAATTTGGGTTCACAAACCAGGACATGTTTTGTCTTCGACAAATTAGCATTCGTTGTTAATTGTTATAGATACATTGGAATTTTGAACTTCTTTCTTTGTAATGTATATAGTTGTAGTCAAACATATATTCATTTCTTGATCAATTAATTATCTCAATTTATAAAGTACAATATGCATCTCTCCTAAGTATATACTACATTTAAGGTTGTGTTAACTTGGATGATATGAAATTGGGAGAAAATGGAAAAAGATTTGTACACTTCCACGGGGCACGTTTATAATTTTCATCAGTTCTTCCATTCCTTACCTAACAGTCTAGAGTTTGGAAAGAAATGCTCCATTTACTTTCTTGTTCATTTTCCCTACAAACTTCATCAGAAAATATTTCTAATTCCTCGTATTTGTTCACTGTTCATTACTACATGCTTTCTTTATCCTCAGATTTTGTTCATGTTTTTTCATTCCATTTCTCCACGCGAACACAAAGTAAGAGTATTGTATATGTTGCTCCATAAGTTTTAATATTGTATTTTCATGTGATTATTTAGGTTACTAGTCTAGTTTAATTTTTATTTTTGGCCGTACTGATATGATGCCTTTTTATTTGCGAATTTTATATTAAATAAGATTTTCTGTGATTTCCATCACCCCTGCTCATTCATTTTGATATGTATATACTTCTTTTAAGAGATTTCTTTATATAAACTAATATTTAATTTTCTTGCAAACATTACTTAACTGCAAGTTGTCTAAAATTTGTATTATTTTAGTAATAATTTATTTGTACAGTTATATTTTGCATGTCTTATATATATACACACACGGGAATCACACCATAAATATATTACTTAATTCAATTATCACACAAAAATATCAGATTACATAAAAGGTGATCATAAGCAGGAATTATATCTTTGAAAGAATTTAGAAAGCTTGCTGACAAGGTATGTGAACTACTCAACTGTAACACAAGACTCGTCTAAGACTTATGTGGTATGTGAATGGTGATCATAAGCAGGAATTATCTCATTGAAAGAATTTAGAAAGCTTGCTGACAAGGTATGTGAACTACTCCACTGTAACACAAGACTCGTCTAAGACTTATGTGGTAAGTGAATGTTTATTATGGTGCTTATCCGTGTGAAGTAGTATTGAAAAGCATGATAAGACATTCTTTATTAGTTCATCATATGTACGGATTTTGTGTATGCATGACAGTTATATATGCATGCATGATATCATGAGAATTTTATCCTGATACATTTTGTACCAACATGAGATAAGAAAAGTTGTACCAACATGAGACAAGAAAAGAAGAACATGATAAATGAGCCGCTGTATTGAGAAGGCGAGTTATATGAAAGCCTTAGATAGGCTGAGATTGGTAGTCCATGAGTAAAGGTCCGCGGCAGGCCGTACTCAGATGAATCATTATGATTTATGATATTGGTAGCCTATGAGTATAGGGTCCGGGGAGGTTAGAATGAACCTGATATTATTGTGTTGTTCTATTACTCTTATAAGATATTATGTTTCATTACAGCGCAGAGTGAGGCCACCTTAAATCTTGAGCCCAACGGGGCAACGATAGAATAAGGTTACCAACAAGCGGCTCTGAGAGTGAAGGCTAGGCGTAGAAGGTCCCATGAGAGTTGTAATAATAAGAAAGTCTTGCAGTTAATGCCGATCAAACATTGTGCACAAATAGGGGCCCAAAGATAATAACAAACACAAGAGAAGAAAAGTGTGGTTGAGATACAAGTACAAAAGTATATTAGCACGGACATTGTTGAGCATGACACGCATCACTTTACTTCAAGCTTTTAACTCATAGTTCTTTAAGAAAAAGAGCTTTAAAGGTAGAAATTTACGTAAATAGAAGTATGACCGAGTTGGATCCCTGATGATGTGCATATGGATACTTAAAGGGTGGGATGGTTCCATTTCTGACTTTTGGTACATACTGTTTAGTAGGGCATGTGTTAGTTTCAGTTTTCTGTCACAAATGCCAAAAAGTGGAGATGACTAAATATGTGTGGACCAATATGACTAACAAGAGAACCTTAGATGAAACTATGTTTAGTTGACTGGAAGTATGGAAGTTACATATATCTAACGTTTAGAGTAATGGTTTAAATAGGTAACTCCTCTATCTAGTACTAGTGTAAAGATGTGTCATCACAACTTATGGCAATAATGGTATCTTAACCATTTTATTAAAGAATCAGTACCAAGTACAAATATTAAAGACTAAATATACAGAAATAATATAATTATATAAGAGCAGCCACACGCCTAAGTTTTAGGAATTTGTCTCATACATGTTAGTTTGAAGAAACTTTGCTGGATGATAATCCCAAACCAAATTTCCAAAAAATAAATTTTTTACTCATGAAAGTTCAGTGGCTAACCTGACGAACTATCGGATTTGTTGATGTGGAGAATTCGTGAGTCATTCCTTGCCACACAACTTTACCCTCGTAGAGAAATAACAACCTACAAATTTAATTACTCATTAAACATATAGTGAAAATTATATCTTACTTATACCAGCTGTTAATACACGCCTGCAGTCAGTAAGGATTACGGCATTACCTGTCAACTGCCCTTTTGATGGTACTATGTTGGTGTGTGACAATAACATACGATGCAATCTTCCCAGGCTCCCCAAATGTATCTTCAACTTTGGAGTGAACAGAGCGGATGAGATCTTCAACCACGGTAGATGCAATTGGATCAAGACCAGCTGTAGGTTCGTCATATAACAAGACCTTTTTACATAATTGCAAAGAACATGCATCAGAGAAACGAAATGGTGTGTAAAAAAGTTTTCAATTTATGAAAGAAACCAAGACAAGAAGTCTAGTAAGGACAATATCATAATATCAATATTCATACTTCTGGTTCGATAGTATCCTTTGTGGTGTCAAAAATAATAGACCGTGCCAATGCAACTCTTTTCTTCATCCCTCCAGACAACTCCGAAGGTAATCGATCCTCAACTCCCTGTAGAAGAAAAATATATAAGAAAATGGCAAGACATGGCAGCTGCTGCTGGTGAGTGGTCGGTCTATGTTGGCAAGAAAAAGTTCTCCAACTGAACTAAGATGTCCACCCCAAGTGCCGGGTTCAACTCAAACCATCAACTGATCCACTATAATATTCTCAAAATCAGGGGAAATCATTTTTTGAATCCCTCGACCATTGGAATGGTTTGTCTCAGGTCCCTAAACTATATTAATCATTTTCCCCTTTAAACTAATCTATCTGCAAACATTTTCTGTTGAAGATATGCTGGCATCTCTTAATTCAAAAAAACCTGAATGACATGAAAATACCCATTTGAATCCTACTACGAAAACAAAATTTCCTTCCACAAAGAAATGAAGCATTAGCAAACATTCCCAGTATTCTTGTTGTATATGGAAAGCTAACATACTCAACTGCGTATGTCACTTTCATTTATAGTATTAAAATAGAAAAGGACCTGCAAATGTGGAATTGTGGAATCATCGAGTAAAAAAATTACCCCTCTCCTCTTTCGTTCAAGTCTCTCTCCTCTTTCGTTCAAGTCTCACAAGAGACATTTAGGTGAGTGTGAGTTAATATACCAATAAAAAACGAAATCGAAATTTAGTAAAATCCTTTTAAGCATACCAAATATTTTACAGTTATACTACATTTGTCTTACAAATTTCTTTTAGGAGATCTCTAGTATGTCTATCACAATCCCTGACATTCTGTCAACGCGCATGCCTACCCCCTCTTCATGATGCCAAACCAATAGTACATCTTACTATCACAGACAGCTCATGCCCAAGGTCAAGCTAATATCATGATAATATACCAAGCTTGTCACAACCCATGTCACCAGACTTTACAAAAATAACATAAAACTAAAAACTTTCAGAACATCACATACCATATCTTTACAATGGTTCCAGGTTTTTCTTACTTACATTATCATAGATATAACATGTTTCAATCATGAAATGCTCTGTTATATTACCGTTTAGTGAATTTTAGTTTTTATAAAATTATCTACTACAAGTATGTGGCAAATATCATCGAGACCTAATAGTTGTTATCAAAGCATACCTTCAACCCAACAGCAGCAAGAGTTTCTGTAACAAGCTTTGCGATTTCGTCTTCAGGCATGCTTGAATTCTCATACCTGCCCAAATAATAGGTAAGATGAATAGTTTCCAAAACCTAATTCTTCAAATAAATAAATAAATAAGAATCTTGAGAGTGTCTTACAGAAGGAAACCAACATTTTCACGAACGGTTAGAGAATCAAAAAGTGCTGCACTTTGGAAGACCTGTTATTTTGAGAGGGAAAGAGTTGGGAAGGGAGATGACTAGTTTGATTAGATCATAAACATACAATATAGCCAACGCCACCTAAACATGAAGCAAATGAACTCAACTTACCAAGCCAATTCGCAGGCCAGATATCTCCTCATCACTAATTAAACCATGCCGTCTTCGTCCCCTAACGAACACTTCCCCCTGCACACCAAACAAAAATTTCAGTAAAGGATACCCAGATACTGCAAAGAGGTTACTAAGATTCAACAGGCCGAGCCTACAACAAAACTCAAATAATCTAATTACATGAGACACTCTAAAATAGATAAACATACAAAGTCACAAACCTTATCTGGGGCAAGAAGTCCGGCAATAATCTTTAAGATTGTAGATTTTCCAGTTCCAGAAGGTCCAATTATTCCAACTGCTTCCCCATGCCTAATCTATAGAGGTATTTAATGTTAGAAGACAAAAAGCCAATAAAAACAACTTCGCACATTAAAACTTAAGGAAAACTTAAAACAGAAATGATTCTTTTACCAAAGAGCTTTTACTCTAGTGGTATCACCCCCACTCCTTTTAACGGAGGTCGAGGGCAAAATGAGTGTGTGAGGGTCTTTAATTAGCACAAAGTAAAATAATCACAACACATTCTATTTGATAATTAAAAAACTACCTATTGACATGTCTATGGGAATGCAGCGTACCACTGAAAATAGAATTTACCATTAACATAGTGCCAATATATATGCACATATCTCTAACAATATGACGGTTAACCATATCCAACTCAATTTCAATTGATCAATTGTCTTATTGATGGAAATTCACTAAACTTACTGTAAAAGTAATACTAGCACAACATACAAACCACTAAAAGTGATTCCATCAAATACAAGAAGAAGAAGAAGATGTAAAAAAGTAATACTAGCACAACATACAAACCACTAAAAGTGAGACCGCTCCTCGTGGAGTAGATCCCACATCCAACCAAGTCAAGAAGAAGAAGAAGAAGAAGAAGAAGCAACCTAACATGGCATGTTATTAATATGTCTAGCTTGGGTTCAGTAAAGTTGTTTCCACTTCCACCTAGAAAGATTCAAGTGGTGGAGAGAATAAAGCAAGAAATGCAGGAGTCCTGAAGACATTGCTACATGCTTCTACAGACCAGTGGGGATAGGGGATTAGGACACTGCTGACTTCGCTGAAAGGTTCTTATCTTGAGCCTTGAGGTATTTCGACTAGAGAAGAAATTGTACTCCTGTCCTGTATTTTTTTTATTCGCTCTATTCTGTCCATTTTGCTATGTCTTAGTTTTCCAAGATTTCTTTATTTAGTCTCTATACATCATTATGTATGGTATACCATGGAAGGATATTTAAAGGTTGCTTTACCAAATGAGGTTCGTCCCATTACACAGGTACCAGTTTGGTCCAATATTGAAATAAACCTCAGACTGTTTGCTAGAAAGATTTACTGACAGGTGATTATAACAGTCCTAGTAAAGTTACAATGTATGTGCTGCTCCTAAGATCAAAATGACACCAACACAGTTGTCTGTTTAATATATAATATATAATCAAGAAAACAATGATAAAAGTTATAGCTAATTGACTATCTGTCTACAATACCAGTTTACTGATTGTCAGTGCACCTCAATCTTGACATGTACAAGGGAACATAAACTTCCAAGTAAACCTTGTAAAACAGAACAAATTGAGTACAACAGAATTATATTGTGACTTAATTCAGCAGGCTTTTGCACCATATAGGATGTTTTTTAACAAGACATACCTTAAAGTTAACACCTTTTAGGATGTGCTTGTCCCCAAAAGACTTGTATACATCTCTACACTCAATAAGAACATCAGATTCATCCTCGTGTTCATGCACTATGCTCAATTTATCTTGATGAGGTAAGTTCTGTGAACATCATATACAGAAAAACAATAAGGGCTAATGGGCTATCTGCATCTTCTCTTCTTTTGTACTTGACATAAGTTTTGACTAATCAGAAATCAAAGCCTAAAACAGGAGTAAAACGAATGAATGAATAAGTGATTGGATAGAAATATTGCAGAGGAGTTCTTACATTTATACCTACTATGGATCATATAACTATTCTTATTTAACAAAACCATTCATTAAATTGCAGTGTTTCAAAAAGTATTGTATAGAGCAAGCTGCGGCCTAAATCAAATTGTAACATGTATCAAACAGCTGAAAAATCGAGTCAACCGACTACAACTATAAGCAAACTGCAACTATTATTTGTGTGTAAATGATTGTAGGAGTAGCAAGAACAAGAACGAAAACTATAAGTATGTGGTAATATCCCTACTGCAAACAAGAAGTTCAATTAGCAATGCAAATCCCCTCGACACAATTCAAGAAGCCTGATGAATAAAATCACCACCAAATCCAAGAAAAATAATAACATGCACATAATCACATAAACTAATAATTCTACTAGAAATGCACAAACTTTAAAATCCTTACATTACTATTAGAGGCAGAGAATTCATCAGCTGGTTTTTGATTGGTAGGCGAAGCAACGCAAGAACAAGCAATGCTCCTTCCAGAATTAACCAAACCAAATGATTTTCTTGGCCCAGTAGAAGCATTTAACTCATTAGCCCTAAAAGTTACATTGCTCAATTTTATAGGATAAAACAATTGATTCACCAAACAAGTCATGTTCTTTTTGCAAAATTGGACTAATGGGCAATCAAAAGTTTGGATTTTGAGGGTGACCCAGATCGATTTGAGGCTCCAAAATCATTAATTTAATCAAATCAAAGGTTTTTAAGTAAAAAAAAGGTGGGTTTGTTTTAAAATGATAGTATAATGGTTGCTTCAGGTTTGTTAGTGGTGAGTTAAGGACTGTTTGGAAAAGTGGAACATTTCTTTATAAGAAACTTAATTATTTTTAAAATTACCAAACAGATCCTTAATATTGACTCCACCGGCCACCACCGCATGACCACAATATCTATAAGTACGACCGCTAAATTCAACACGTTTTATTTATTTAATTTTAATTTCTAGTTTCAGTTTCGATCTACTTTCCAAGTTATGAGTTAACACCACCTTCGTATACTGCTATTTGCAAATTTAAGTGATTTTATTTATTATAATTTAACAAAAAATTATGAAAAATAAAAAGGTGACTGGGCGCACACACATTCGCGAAAAAACGAAAAAATAACTACTTTTTTAGTACAAATAATTTAAAACTAAATATTCTGAACATTATGATTAATTTTATATGAGATATTTAGCTTATAAATGCATATTTGCAAGAAAATGGAAACTTCATGAAATATTTCATTGTCAAATCAAATTTCATATAAAATAAGTGGGAAATTTTGAATATCAAATGTGTAGGGTAAACCAAACCAAACCAAACATACCAAGTATATCCCGCTCATAGCAGGGTCTGGGGAGGGTTAGATGTACGCAGACCATGCCCCCGCTTTTTAAGGCAGGAAGGCTGTTTCCGTGAAGACCCTCGGCTATGTGCACGACCAAAGCGGAGTGTGAAAAATACACAGAACACCAATTGATAATGAGACAGATCAAAATAATACCTGAGCCCATGGCATTCTCCACATGGGACCTACCCTCCTGCTTGCCATTGAATTACTCCTAACCTGAAACCCTGCCAGCCTGAGAGGATAGCTCCTGACAAAACCCCTGCAAAATAAACCACAAGCAAACAACAACAGACCAAGACAACCGAGACACACATACCCAGTCTACCCCTCAAAGGGATAAGACCGGTAAACAGAAGACAATAAAAACAAGAAAAGAGAACGAAAAATCCTAAATCCTAAGATAAAGCTAACCTAGACAACCCCGCTCTGAGGCTCTCTACAATAGAGCCGCTCCCTAGAAGTGAATCCACCACTCTGATATGACGCCTCCAAGAGCACCTGTCAGCTATCATGGTCTCATTCAAGTTTAAGGCCTTGAGATCCACCCTAAGTTGCTCATCCCACGACCTCCTCGGTCTTCCTCTCCTCCTCACCCCAACCACCGAAAGACTCTCAACCCTCCTCACTGGGGCTTCTGCCGACCTCCTATGGACATGGCTGAACCACCTCAACCTCCCTTCCCTGACTTTCGCAGAAAGAGGCGCCACTTCAAGCTCGCTTCTAAACACTCCATTCGGGATTCTGTCTAACATCGTGCGGCCACACGACCACCGAAGCATCCTCATTTCGGCCGCTTCCAACTTGCCTTCGAGGGCCTTCTTCACCGCCCAACACTCAGAACCGTAAAGCAGCGCGGGCCGGATTGCCGCTCTATAGAATTTTCCTTTCAACTTTAAAGGAACCTTCTTGTCGCACATCACCCCTGACGCTGCCCTCCACCTTAGCCACCCAACCTTAATACGATGTTTGACATCGTCATCAACCTCACCTTCCTTCTGGATGATCGAACCTAGATACTTGAACTTATCCGTACTAGGAACGATCTGATCTTGAATCTTAACCTCCACTCCTTCCTCGATGGCCTCACCACTGAAGTTACACCATAGATACTCGGTTTTAGATCGGCTCATACGTAAGCCTTGGGACTCCAAAGTAGATCTCCATAGCTCCAGCTTCTCGTTCACCTCCCCCCTCGACTCCGCCACTAACACGATATCATCAGCGAAGAGCATGCACCACGGGACGGCATCCTGAATCCCTCGTGACATGACATCAAGGATAAGGGCAAACAGAAGAGGACTAAGGGCCGACCCTTGATGAAGCCCTACCTCAACAGGGAAAAAATAGGAGTCACCCACTGGGGTCCGGACGCAAGAACTAGCTTGGGAGTACATGTCTTGAATCGCCCTTACGTACGATGGCGCCACTCTCCTCTCTTCAAGGCTCTTCCAAATAGCTTCACGGGGGATGCTATCATAAGCCTTCTCCAGATCAATAAACACCATATGAAGGTCTTTGCGCCGCTCCCTGAACTTCTCCATAAGGCGTCTGACGAGATGGATGGCCTCGATCGTCGATCTCCCAAGCATAAAACCAAATTAATTCTCTGAGATTTCAGCTTCTCTTCTAATCCGACATTCAACCACTCTCTCCCAAAGTTTCATAGTATGACTGAGTAATTTAATACCCCGGTAGTTACCACAACTCTGAGCATCGCCTTTGTTCTTGAAAAAAGGGACCACGATACTACGTCTCCAATCCGCTGGCATCTTAGCACCTAGGAGGATATCATTGAACAGATCTGCTAGCCATTGGACGCCAACCTCACCTAGGCAAAGCCACACCTCGATTGGGATCTGATCCGGGCCAACCGCCTTCCCTCTAGCCATCTTACGAAGGGCACCCTTGATTTCCTCCTTGCTGACTCGCTCACAGGAACCGGTAGGAAGCACCGACGAGTGCCCAAAATACCCACTTTTTTAGTACTCACTTACCAAAATACCCAAAATTCGTGCTGCGCGCCCAAAATGCCCATAGGATACGCCCATGACAGAGGAGTATCCCCGGATACGTCCATGGGGTGGGAGTATTTCATTATTCACGCCTAAAGGAACGGAGCATTGAGTGGATACGCCACCTGTAAAGGCGCATGTCAGCTCAGATACGCCTCTTTCAGAGGCGCAGGTCAGTGAGATACGCCATCCCCAAAGGCGCATCTAGGGATACGCATGTTCAACATGTGCATCCGCCGCATCCTCGTCTCCAGAGCTCTGGCGATTGAGTTCTCACCGGCGACTTCTCTTTCACTATTCGTTCACCCCTCTCCCGTCAACTTCTAGTCACAAACTATATACCAATCGAACCGGCTTCGTCTCCTCTACAAACCTATACAAGTTTCATACCATTTCATTTGTCGGATTTGGAGATCTCGCGACCTACATTCAAAATTGCGATTCTGGCGATTCAATTTTCTCTCCCTCCGTTCATCCCCCTCCCGTGTTTTTCCAGTCATGTTATACACACCATTGGAATCGTCTCTTCATCCTCTACACATCCATACTAGTTTTATAACGTTTGATTCGCGAGATTGGAAACCCCCAAATTGAGATTTGTCGCCGGCGGGATTGGTTCTGACTGCTACAGTGTTCGTCGGTTACGCCTTACCCATGGGCGTGACCCGTGGGTATTTTGGACAGTGTTTTGAGAAACGGGTATTTTAGATAGTGGGGGGCAAAAAAGTGGGTATTTTGGGCATTCATTCAATGTGTATTCCATCAATTATTATTGATCATTTTTCTTAAGAAAAAAGCTAATTATGTTTTAATATGTTTTAAACACCTTCAATGAATTATTTTACCAACTATTATTGATCATTTTTTATTAAAAAAAAATATTTCTATTATTAATATCTTCAGAATTAGTCATTGGGTAGGATTTCTAAATGGGTTAATTGGCTATTTCATAACTGAACTCGTGCCCAACTTGCAGTTGGATAATCGAACTCAAAAAGCTTGCAGTCAACTCATCAAAGTAATTAAAACTTGCATTTGGGTAATTGCCGTTAACTCCACCTAACGTCCCAGACGGAAATATGACGTGGTGTGGTGATGTGTTAAAAATTATACACATGTGTGCTGAGTTGGTAAAAATTAGGAACCAAAAATGTTTTGGGGATTTTTAGTACAATCTTTTTCTTTTTTATGTTCTTTTCCACAATTCTAACAGTCACGCTACCACTGCTCTTCCACAATTCTCACACCACCCATCCCACCTCCCTTCCACCGCTTCCACCGCCGTCAACCCATCTCCACCATTCAACCGCACTTCTCATCCTACCCTCATCTCTTCCTCTTCTCAAACCCACCAATTCCCTTCTCCTCTCCGTTTTCACCATTATTCACCACCAACGCCGCCTCTTTCCCCCCTTTCCCCCGTCGTTCTCCGACCAACGGCCCAACAATGCATCTTCACCAACATCTCGACACTCCTCCACACCACCGTTCAACCTCCATCCACCATTTCTTCCACCTGCCTCCTCCACCAATCTCCCAATCACAACACAACACAGCCGCACCTCCGTTTCCCCCTTTTACAAACCATTGTCGTCATCCCCTTTTACAACTCTTCTCCATTCACCACCCATTTAACAATTCGAATAACAATCGAAACAACTAGTCAAATGCCAAAATCTGACACCAATAATCAGAATCCGACGAGCTAGAAAATCAATCCAAAAATTCTAATAAAAACATATCTGCCTATACATACACAGATTTATATATACATACAAAACCTTGAACCAATTACATACAAAACATCTCCGATCAAACTCAAAAATCTGACGAACAAAAAAGATGCTCAAAACTCGTATATTTTTACACCAACAAAGTTTATATACATGAATCTACAACTACACATGACCAAAAACATCAACCAATTAATCGAAATTAAATTTTGAATTTTTCCGAAATTAAAAATTTACCAAACCCACGATTTGTTGATATGGTGAGGTAGAGGATGGAGAGAGATGAATTTTGATTACTCGAACTCGTGATTTAGATGCCAATAGCACTGTTAAATTTGAGTTTGAGTGTGAAGAACCCTAGAAAGATATAGAGAGTGTGGAGAAAGACGTAACAGATGAGGGAGGAGGGGGTGGTCCCAGTAGGATGAAAGAAAAATAGTAAGAAAAGAAGAAAAATAAGTAAAGTTAATTGTGATTTTTGGGTTTAAAGTTTTAGATTAATTTTAAATAAAAATAATGACATGTCATTATACGTGGCAACAATTAACGGAGCACCGTTAAAAGTCAACGAGAGTTAACGACGTTGCAAGTTATTTTATGTTTAATGATTGAATCGCAATAAAATATTAGTATACTTATCCAATTGCAAGTTTTTTGAGTTCGATTACCCAACTGCAAGTTGAGCACGAGTTCAGTTATGAAATAGCCAATTAACCCATTTCTAAATATGTCACTGAATAATTATCGAAATCTTGAATTTTGTTGATATCCTAAATATAATTTTCTTAAACTTATTGTTTTGAGTAAACTGTTGAGAAATTATCATAAACTAGTTTCAATACCCGTGCAAGGCACAGGATTGTTCTAGTTTACGGTTAGTTATAATCGTTTTTTCTTTGTTATTTTATGGTTAATTTTGACTAATCTCGTTGTGACGATAAACATTATTCAATTTATTATTTTCTTTCTTTCTTAAGTAATGTTTGGTATGTTCCTTTGTCGAGATCTCTTATTTTTATAATAGTTTTCAGATGATTTTTCAAATGTTCTAATTTACAGTGTTATAGTTATTTTTGTTGCTGGATTTTATGTTTACTGATAGTTGATCCCGTTGTGACGGTGAACAATCTTCAATTCATCTCATTTTTTCTTTCTTAAATATTAATTAACTTTTGGTATGCTCGCTTCTCGAGATCTCGTATTTTTATAATAGTTTTCAGATGATTCCTCTATTGTTCTAGTTTACGGTTTTTAAAATTGTTTTTGTTGTTAGATTTTATGATTAATGTTACTTGATTCCGTTTTGACAATGATCATTCTTTGATTCGTCACATTCTTGTAATGTTTGATTTGCTACTTTTTCGAGATCTCGTATTTTTGTAATAGTTTTCAGATGATCCCTCTAGTTTTCTTCATTTTCAAATTTTATTGTATTTATAGTCATTACATGAAATAACGCAAAAAAGATAAGAAAATATGAAAAGGAGAAAGATATCATTTATAACATTATAATATAAATGGAAAATCATGAATTGAGGGTATAAAGTTCCGATCAAATATAAATAAATGTCACTTAAAAAAAAATATAAAGAAATGTGGGAGGGATAAACCCTTATTCATACTTTCACTTTTCTTACTATATTTCCAAGTTCTGATCAAATACAAATAAATAGGGAAGGAGGGTTTAAAATTAATTCAAAGTGAGATTATAAAAGTATGATTCGACAAAAAAGATCAATATGGGGAATGAGGCATGTGTTAGGATATTACGTTCTACCTAAAGTGGGTAATTCAAAAATGTATGAGTTAAAATTCTCTACTGATAAGAGGGACACTACTTTGATTTTCAGAAGAAATAATAGATATTTCATTGCTGCTGAAAACGATGATGGACATGTTTTTGTTTTTAAAGAAGAAAAAAATATTTTAAAGAAGTACTGGATATTTTAAAAATATTTTTGTTGTTCGATTCTGAAAAAACTCGATTCAGGTTCGGTTTGATTCACAAACGAGTCGATCTTGAACATAATTTTAACGTGCTCGTGAACATTGTTCGTGAACATAGCTCATGAACATGTTCGTGAATAAGTTCGATAATTAAGCGGTATACGAGTTCATTATCGGTGCATAAACAAATTTGATAAATAATCTCGTATATATAATACATGTTTGATTATTAGAATATACTCTCGAAACTCTTATGAATTGTACACCATTATTAGAATATCTTATACAGATATTATAATTCTTTATTTTATAATTTTGATTAATTTTAATAATAATAATAATAATAATAACAACAACAACAACGAAGTCTTGCAATTAGTATAACTAGTTTTTTTAATCTAAAATTTCTTAAACATATAAATTTATTCAGCAACGAATAATATTTATTTATTCATTCTGAACTCCAAGTAATCCCTATCATTAAGAACACCCTGCATGTGATGAGGTGTATCATGTGCATGCTACACAGTGTTCCTAAAAAACGGAAGAAAATCTCACATCATTGGCTTTATATGGTATAGTCACTTTCTCTGGTTTGAACTTCAGCTGAGGGTCTTTTATCCATCTGCATCCAATAACAACCCGATAGCTCTAAAAGGGAGTATAGTGCATTCTGTACGTACCAAGAAATAGTTGAATTCACCCCACGGGACAAAATATACACTTTATTGAATAACTCTAGCTTCTTCTCGATATCCCAAAGACGGGAGTGAGAAGCAATCAAAGGCAGATTCAATGATGGTTCTGAGAATAGACCATAAAACTCTTCCCACTCTTTGGGAAGAGACTTTTCATCACAAACTTCAAGAATCTCAGTGAAAATTAAATGTTTCAACCCCTCCATGTCCTCCATGTTTTCTACATCTGTTTTTGTATTAACAATGCTAACTCGGATAGTTGGTGTCTTGTTCAGGTTCGCCTTGCTTATTTCTTCCAACTCATTTTCAAAATATGTTATCAAATTAAATATTACATTATTTTAAGTGCTAAATTTTAAAATTAAATATTAGTGATGTATAAATTATTTGTATTACTTAAATATATAAAAAGATATTATAATATCTTAATGATTGTGTAGAATTTATAACTAAAATAACTTGCTATACCAACAAATATGTAATTCAAAGACCAAAATGAGTTATTTTAACACAACAATTACATTAATAATTGTTTTTTCTAATAAATTTATACTTCGGATTTATAGAATATCATGAGATAATCTATACTATTATATAAATTCCGGAACATTAAAAGTTTTGGTACCAGTTTTTTGGTACTTCGTGAATTTACTTATTTACCCTTTATTAAAAAGAAAAATAAATATATGGTATTTATACTTTTAAAACACCTATAATAAATTATAACATAATATAATTAATGGTAAGTAGTCGCTTGCCTTTTTCACAATTACTTTTAATTGAAGATATTACCTTTTTATAAACACCTAAAAACATCAATGTATCTTCCAATCATTAATATTTCCTTTCGAATTAAAACACGTTACCTTTTTAATTTAAAACTGATCTTCGTTAATATTTTACTATTATATAAATTCCGGAACATTAAAAGTTTTGGTACCTGTTTTTTGGTACCAGTTTTTTGGTACTTCGTGAATTTATTTATTTACCATTTATTAAAAAGAAAAATAAATATATGATATTTATACTTTTAAAACACCTATAATAAATAATAACATAATATAATTAATGGTAAGTAGTCACTTGCCTTTTTTCACATTTACTTTTAATTGAAGATATTACCTTTTTATAAACACCTAAAAACATCAATGTATCTTCCAATCATTAATATTTCCTTTCGAATTAAAAACACGTTACCTTTTTAATTTAAAACTAATCTTCATTAATATTTTCTTTCGAATTAAAACACGTTACATTTTTAATTTGAAACTAATTTTACAATCATTAATATATATCCGAAAATATCACACCATATTTTTCAATTGTTAATAAAATATATTAAAAATCTACATGTGTTGTTTATAATAAAGAAACATTAGTATAATCCGTAAATATGAGTATATTAAAATTATATTAAATTAAAATTAATTAATAATTATATAATACCCGAAATATTAAAAATTTTGGTACCTATTTTTTGGTATATGTTTTTTGGTATTTCGTGAATTTACTTATTTACCCTTCATTATAAAGAAAAATACATATGATATCTATACTATTAAAACACCCAAAATAAATAATAACATAATACAATTAAAGGTAATTAGTTGATTGTCTTTTTCACATTTAATTTTAGTTGAAGATATTACATTTTATAAACACCTAAAAACCTCAATCATATCATATTTTCCAATCAATTCATATCTAGCAATAATTAATATATACCCAGAAATATCACACCATATCATATACTCCCTATGTCCCGTCCATTTGTTATCATTTCAAAATGCGGTGTCGACACGCATTTTAAGGTAGATTTTAAGGATAGTTCCATAACTTATTTTTAAAAGTTTCTTTTTTGTATGAAAATAGAACAATCCTATTTTTATACAAAAAAATAAAATTTTAAAAATAAGTTATGAAACTATCCTTAAAATCCACCTTAAAATGCTTTCCAGAAAGTGACAAAAATGTGTAAACAAATGGATGGGACAGAAGGAGTAATCAGTAACAAAATATAATAGAAATTCGTATTACGAATAGTGACCATTAAATTTTTAGAAAAATCAGAATCATTAGATCTAATTATTGAATATATTATATGATTAAATTAATTTACTAAAATTTCAAGTTTCAAATTTTATCATCGACATATTTATTTTAAATTTTATAATATAAGTTTTAAACCATGCATATCATTAATTAAATTTATATTAAATTATTAATATTAATATTAAAATAAAATATTTTAAATAATGATTATATAAAAATATAATTGTAACATAAAATAAAATTTATTACATATCAACAAAAATCCGTGCATCGCACGGGTTATAAGCTAGTATAGTAAATATGTAATCAATGTCAAAATTTACATATAAGATTGTAGTTTCTATGTAAGAAACTTAGTATTTTTGTATGATTATGATGACAATAACGATCAGTAAAATTTTAAGTTTACAATATTTAAATTTAACTTAATTTATATTATTTTGTAATAAAATCGATATTTTTTTACGATTTACAAAAAAAATGAGTTAACTTTTAAGTAGATTACAAGTTTCTCGTGAAATAGTAACAAGAATATGTTTATCAAATATTTAAGATTTATTCGTTCGTACAATTTCGTGAACGAGCTCATGAACAAGGTTAATGAGTTGTTCGAAGTAAAAGTTCGTAAGCAAGCTCATGAGACATGTTCATGAGTTGTTCGTGAACCGTTCGCGAACAACAATCTTAATGAACCGAGCTCTAACACATTTTTTGGCTTGATTCAAGTTCGAGCTCGAGTTCAAATTCAATAATTTCTTAACAAACGATACATGAACATTCTAAAGTTCGGCTCAGCTCGGCTCATTTACACCCCTAGTTACGGCTCTGAAGAGGTTCGATAAATATAGCCAATGTGAGGAGTTTGGTTATATTTTTACCTAAGGGTTTTGCATGGTAATTAGAGCTACACAATTTATACAAATTATGAATAATACTTGTCACTAAGAATTTTTTACTAAGGGTTCTTACATTGGACATGCTCTAAATATTATTTGAGCAATGCTAGTGTTAGAATATAATATAAGATCCATATAAGGCCTCCCTCTAACACCTTAAGGTTTTAGATGAGTTGGTTACTTAACATGGGTGATGCCTTTATATAGGCTTTGTACAGACAAGAAAATATTTGGTAATAATTGCCAAATATTCAGTAATAACTACCTACGATTCTGTACAACTAAGTCAGCCTATAATTTATCTAACTATATCAATTATACAGCTTGATTCCCCATTTATAGATAATATCTCCAACAGCTAGGGATCCCGAAATAATTTCCGAATTTGTTCTCAAATGCTAAGTATCTTATTTTAAATTGTGGAACATATATAAGTACATGGAGGGTCTCTTTGCTAAGGGCTTCTTACATTGAAGATGTTCTAAATATTATTTGAGCAATGCTAGGGATCCCGAAAATGAGTGGGGAATGGTCAGGGAATTCGGATTACACAGGACCCATGGTTGTTAGTGGTGGATTAACCCATTCCAAAACCTGTGGCTCCGGGATTGGAAAATTTTACGGTTAATAATCTGTTTGAGACTCAGAGGAAAGAGTGGGATTATGATATAGTAACTGATTTATTCTCTTCGAGGGATGCGAATATTATTTTGGGAATTCCTCTATCATCTGCAACTGTGGAAGACTCGTGGTACTGGGTCCATGAGAAGAGTGGCATCTGTTCGGTGCGGAGTGCTTACAAACGATTACAAATCCTGAAAAGTGCGTATCCAACTGATGCAAACTTTGGCTTTTAGAAGCGTTTATGGCAGCTTAAAGTGCCCCTGCAGCAAAAGACTTGGTGTGGAGAGCGATATCAAAATGTTTGATGTCTCGTATGAGTTTGAGCGGCAAAAATGTTGAGATCGAAGTAGCTTGCCCGGTCTGTGGTTTTTTTGTGGAGTCGGATTTTCATTACTTAGTGTCATGCCAATTCGCATGGGAATGTTGGGAAATGGCTGGGCTTACTCTAGGTGGAAGAGAGGTCGGTTCTATGAGGGAATGGGTGGAGGAGGTGATAAAGGGGGTGGACTCAACTGGTTTAAATCAAATGTGTATGTTGTTAGAGCATCTCCAACCATATAGACCCCTTAGCTAAAAGTGTGTTAAACATGCCTTAAATAAAAATTATAGATATTGTGTAAAAAAAAATCATCTCCAACGGGACATTACTGTTATCTAAAATTTTAGATAATCCTCTAAAATTCTATCATATTGGCTATATTTGTCGAACCTCTAGAGACCTGTAGTAAAACTCCACATCATCAATATTACCATATTAAAATAATACATTCTATTTTTAACAATTTGAAATAATAATAACTTGTTATTTTTAAAATATGACTAATCATTATAGCCAACTCCATTGGAGTACAACACCTTACAGATTCAATAAATTTTACATAATCACTATTTTATATCATTTTAGCCACCCATTTTACCCAATACCATTGGAGATGCTCTTATGGGCTATCTGGAGAGCTTGAAATGAGCTTGTTTAGAAGTAGCGCAAGAGGAAGGTAGAGGAGGTGGTTGCATTTGCTACGACAACACTTAATCATTGGACGAAGGCTCTGGGACGAGGAAACATTCCTTTGTTGCGCCCTTTCAGTGAAGGGGATGGTAAGGAGCTCTGGACTAAACCTATTGAAGGCATTAAGGTTAACGTAGATGGAGCACTGTTTGAGGAAGATGGTTTCTTTGGTTATGGGATGTGGTGCGAGATGGGTCTGGACTGCTGGTGGAAGCGGCTTCAAGGAGCAAAGACGGGAGTTTAAAACCTGAGGTTACAGACCCTGGGTGGTGGTGGAAGCCATTCAGAGTTCTGTGGAGATGTGCTTAGAGTTTGGAACTATCATAGCCGATTGCAAACAGTTATTCAGTTCTTTACATAATGTTTATTATGTTTTATTAAGCGTTCTGCGAATCGAGCTGCGCATTACAGAGCCAGAAATTCTCGATTGTTAGCTGATCATGTAATTATGGAGGCTACGGCTCCATCTGAACTATTGTCTATTTTGATGAGCGATTGCTCCACCTAATGAAATATTTTAGTTTCAAAAAAAAAAAGTGGCATGTTGTGCTATTATATATATATATATATATATAGGCTAACGTTCAAATAGAAACCAACCTTAGAATAGAAACTAGAAACCTACACTAAATAAATTATATTTCATTTATTTTAATGGCCCCGCTAGGGGCACCTTCACAAAAAACTTATAAAATTCTTGGCTCTAATCAACAAAAATATATATAAAAAAAATAATAATAAAAAAAGTTACTGTTCACGTGCCACGTCATCACGTGAACAGTAACTTTTTTTCTTTTTTTTTTTTTAATATTTTTGTTGAATAGAGCCTATAATTTTAAACGTTTTTTGTATTGGGGTACCCCTAATTTGGTCATTAGATTAGCTTCAAATATTTAATTTAGGTTTAGTTTCTAGTTTCTATTCTAAGTTAGTTTCTATTAGGATAAGACCCTATATATATATATAGGGTCTTGTTCTAATAGAAACTAACTTAGAATAGAAACTAGAAACTAAACCTAAATTAAATATTTGAAGCTAATCTAATGACCAAATTAGGGGTACCCCAATACAAAAAACGTTTAAAATTATTGGCTCTATTCAACAAAAAAATAAAAAAAAATTAAATTTTTTTTTAAAAAAAGTTATTGTTCACGTGATGACGTGGCACGTGAACAGTAACTTTTTTTTTTATTTTTTTATATTTTTGTTGAATAGAGCCAAGAATTTTATAAGTTTTTTGTGAAGATGCCCCTAGCGAGGCCATTAAAATAAATGAAATATAATTTATTTAGTGTAGGTTTCTAGTTTCTATTCTAAGGTTGGTTTCTATTTGAACGCTAGCCTATATATATATATATATATATATATATATATATATATATAGGGTTAAGTTCTATGGAGACCAACATTTTTAGTGGAGAACGGAGACCAATATCAATCAAAACATTGCAAAAACTTATTTATTGAAAATCATGTTCTATGAAAATCACTATACCATGTATTTCATTGAAAATCTTGAAGACCATATATGTTTTACATGCAAATTTGATTAAAAATCTTGAAAATCATGTATGTTCCGCAAACAAAATATTGCAGAACGTATTATTCTCCAAAACATGTTCTGTTTGCAAATCATATTTGATTTTTAATGTTGAATGAAATAATAATGTTAATTGAACATTCTTTGCAAATATATATGTTTTGCAATGTTTTGAGTGCATAATGTATACGGTCTCCACTCAAATGGTGGTCTCCATAGAACTTAACTCTATATATATATATATATATATATATATATAGTAAATACTAATTTTTCTATTTTTTTTTGTAGATTTTACCTTATTTTAAAAATATTTTTAAAAATACGTTCTGCAACCAAAACAACCAAATGCTACCTGTTTTTACGTTTATCTTGAAAAATATTTAAGTTGCTTTTGCTTGCATTTGAGGTTGATTTAATCGGTACAATGTGTTAAGTAACCTATTATGTAAACAAGAATGATTTCAATTACTAAATTTTTAAAGTTGTATTTAGGTTGATGTTGATTGAAAATATGGTTGTAAAAGTTGCAGACCGTATATTTGTAAATAATTTCTAAAAATCTGTATTCTAGCCTCCATTAAAGAGTTTTTAGGGGGCTTCCATCGTTCCATCAGTTTTCATCGGTGGAAAGCCCAAATTCATTTTCGTTTTTCCTGCTTTCATATCTTGTTTACTTCAATAAACCTCCAAATTTACTTGGATTTCAATAACACTACACCATATATTGCATATTGCAACGACAGAAAAATGTTGCCTTAAGCCCTATATTCGTTGCAGTAGAGTCTATGGCAACAAATTTGCAAAATTTGAGCGTTGCATCCGGTTGCCTTGCAATAGGTCGATTTCGCAACGATTTTGATACCATACAGCAACATAATTAAATCATTGCAATAACTTTCAGTAGCAACATTTTAGACTCTATAGCAACATTTAAAAACTATTGTAGTAGCATAAGAAGGTAGTTTATTGACACTTAAAGGCAACATTTTTCAGACCAATTGCAATGATTTTTTATAGATTATTGCAACATATTTTGACCCTATTGTAACATTTTTTCAAAAAAAAAAATAGTAGGGTAATGCTGAAAATACACTATATACCAGGCCATTTATAGCCACAATCCAAAGCATCATCAATTTTCATAAACCATGGCAACTTAATGCCAAATATCCAAGTACATATGTTTTGTTCAAAGTTAAATAAAGTTACAATTCTTTTACATCAATTTTTTTCAACAATTATTACATCATAAAACCAAAACAAAGTTAAAAACTACATATGCCGATTGCTTTTTCCATATATTTGTGCTTTGCTTTTGTAAATCAACAACGTGATATCCGTGATGAGCCTAGAAAAGTATTGCATCTTGTGTCCGACAATGCATACGCCTGCATGTACAAAAGTTACTAATTATTAAAGACCAAAGAGTACAAAAGAGTACATAGTGCAAAAATAAAGAAATGCTTATTGTATATGGGCATGTCAAGAAATTTTGACATTGCTCAAAAGAAATTTTTACAAGCTGTGCCTAGGCAAAATGAACAGATTACCAGCCTTGACAGTTGTTTCCAGAACGTGTTTCCCATCAACACTAACAACCTGAGCCCGGCCACTGCCCCGAACAATGTAAGTTAAGAATCTAGCATCCTGGAAAGATTATGTCTATCATCCATCAAGTAATATCAACCTTCACAAGAAACATGGACTAACGTTTTAAAAGATTATGGTTGTCCTTGTCAAAACCTATACAGAGTATCTGATGAACAAGGATATAAAATTATAAAAAGAACAGATACAGTGAGTATCATATGCCACTGACCTACTGTAAAGTACTAATTAGAACATATGTTTATCAAGTCCTCTGGTGGTTGCTAAAAACTAAAACATTTATAGCTGAAAATATACATTGATTGTATATATAATAAAAGATTTTAAGTGCAGCTTTACTAGCTAGTAACACTACAAGTATCATATCGCGATTATGGCTGTTGAACAAGCTCTACTTTTGATAATAAACGAGCTCGGAGTTCACACAAAATTACCTAAAAAAACGCTGCCAGAAAAAACGCTGCCAGTATGTGTGTTTAACAAAGGAACCGTTAAAAATTAGGAGAACAAAATTACCCTTGACAAGTACGCAGGGTCACATGACATATCTCTTCTTCGTCACTTATATGGATTCCTATAATAAAGATGGTATAAACATTAATGTATGTGTTCAAACATATAATAAAGATAACAAATTAAAAAAATTAATTTCATGCCAGAAGTGGTACTTAAATAACATTGACCGATAACCAGGGAAACAAATGCAAACAGGTTCAACCAAAAACAAATTTGCTGCATGCAATACTACAACAGTCACCACTAATCTCTTCATAACATTTTATAATACAATATCAATTATTTTCATGGAGGGCAACAGAAGATTTAATGTTTGCAGCTATTACTTGAAGCCAAATAACTAGTGAACTTATACCAGTATTCTAGTCAAGTCTTCATTTTCATGACCATAGATAGCACATATATCTAACAACTTCGGCAAATCAAGCAACCTCTTTTCCTGCAGAAGGACTACATAAGAAATCAGTAAACAAAAGCCACTTAATACTAAGCTGTTATAAATCATGATAAATAACGAGTTGAGACATAGTACGAACAGTTGATAATTAATCTAGGCTAACTAATTAGGAAACGAGGCATGGGTCTTTCACAATGTACAGTATGCACTAAATTTATTTTTCTTAATTTTAAAAAGAGTCCTAGAATATTATTCTTCCTCTGAAGGTTCATGTTCTAGAATAAAACATGTTTACTTCCTTTTTGAAGTGCTGTTCCATTGTAGAGGATGCAAAGTCTATCTACGTTCTCTTTCATTAATTTATAACTACAAAAAAGTAAGACTGGAAATACAATATCTAGTAGCAGCGGACGACATATGCATAAACTAAAATTAGTTGCCAAACAACAAGAAAGCTTGCCACTACGCCATTAATCATTATATAACAATGGTGTTCAATTTCTTTACTTCTAGCAACGTGATATTTATATCAATAAAGGTAGCTTAATTTTTCATGAGTATTATATACATACACAGGACCGAGGCCCGTCAAAGACCAAGTGAGGCTCATGCCATCAGGTCAAACATCCTTTATGCATGCAAATTATGTACTTATGTCCTGTGCATCGCCTACTAATTGCTAAAAACAGGTAGAATTTTCTACAGGGAAGAGGTACTTAGTTATTTGTATAATACAAAGATCAGTTAATCACTGATACACATGACATATTACCTGTATCTGTACACTTAGAATTTGTATAAGGTCGCCTCCATGCAATTTATCATCAACATTTCCAAAGATTTCCTGAAACACAGAGTCCATGGAACAAGTAAAACAAGTTGCAAAAATCAAATGCAATCATAGTTTCTAAGTCATACCACATCAAGAGCCATTCGCAATCGCCTCTTCTCATCAAGTTGGATGTTTGGACGATGCAGTAGCTTAAACAAACTCCCCCTGCACACATAGCTCTCTGTACTCAGGATCATGGTTAAGAACAGAGGTGATAGAGCAAGTTTATCGACCAAGGTAGATAGTGAAAAAACATCAATTGTCCAGTATCGATCAAGGTAAGAATCAGCAAAAAAGGCACCAAGTAGTGGTGTGATAGAACATGTACCGGACAAGTTGGTGACAGTATTAACTGCAGCAACATTACTTTGATTTAATTGGAACTTAAGATAATTAACTAAATTTATGTTGATCCTATAGTATGCCAATCTTTCACAGCATTCGGTCCCTGTTTAAAAATTAAATTGTCAGATACTTGCTACACATGTCTAATAATTGCTCGACAAAACTATACTATAACCTAACGCCTTAGAAGATACTAATAACGACATAGATGTGATGTACATATAAAGTTTTACTAACACCTTAAGGTAGAAGAGCTGGTACAGTGCTCTTTTTTCAAGTTGTCTCGAATTTAACGAGTACGCAAAGCTGTATATTAACTAACTCACTAACTTCAGTTAAGTGATCCTTGATCAGATATAATTTGGCTAGCTGAGAGAGACTTGACTTGCTATCTGTATAATACTTACATCCAGAGTATTCCAGACAGTAGCTTAATCATGATATCTGATATGCCAAATACAGTAAGAAAAGTGATAAAAAAAGAATGGAAGATTATTAACCTAGGATGTAAGGGCATGCTTTCCAGGTTCCAGTTTTGTTTCCGATAGCAGGGTTGTTACGATAATCGGTTGTTCCATCTTTAGTATATACATCTTCTACTTCTGCTAAAGCCACATAAGCAGCCATTGCTTGTATTAGAATATTTTTACTTCAAAGAGAGATGCTCATTGATCAATATCAGATTATGCTTGGTAATATCCTTATTGGAATTATTCCTTCAATAAATAGACCACTCTTGTGCTTGTAGTGTAATAAGATGACCAATGTGTACGAAGTTTATCATCCTATGTATTTATAAAAATACACTTGTAAGCAGTGTTCATCAATCAAATCGCGAGATGAATATAACTTACCTCTCATTTGAATTGATCAAGTGCATCCCCTGAGATATCCTGGTTCATAAATCTCTTCACAGCAACTTCCTGTCAGGCCACACTACAGATAATGAGATACAGTGTCTTACCAGAAATACTCTCAAAGATAAGTCCCAATTCCAAATTTCTTTACAAAAACAAAAATCAATATAAACCCCAACACTTTAAGAAAATTCACAAGATGAACCCTATAAACAAAGAAAAACCCCCAATTACATAATTCGAAATAACATAAGAAACATAAAAACCCTAATTAAGAACACAAAAAAGAGCAATTAAAGAACAACAAAGAATATATGAGCATGTAACAAACTCAATTCAAAACCACAAAGAACAAAGAGGAACATTCGATCTTTAATCTTCTACTCTAAAGAACATGAATGCTCGATTTATAATCAATTTGAGGGAAGAGGATTTGGGATCGATGATTTACCTTTATCGAGCCTTAATATTCTTCGAGCTTGAGTTCCTCTCTTCGAGCTTTTGAGTATTCGAGCTTGAAGATTTGGGATCGATGTTTGCTGGAAGAGGATTTTTTCTTAATGTGTCTGCGTTATGTTGTCTGTGTTAGTGTTGTGTTTCTTTTCTCATTTTTTATTTTTGCTAAGCCGGGCAAAAATAATGTAAAAATCCCGCTCAACACATTTCACAAGGCCGCCAATTTTTTGGGCCCAAAATTCAAATTTACTGCAACAATTTAAGAAAACTGTTGCAATAGACAAAATGTTTTGAACTCTTTTGAATTTTTTCAATGCTATTGCAACATTTTTCAGTGCCGTTGCAATTTGTGTTATTTGGTTTCTCAATAGCAACGTTTTTTGACAAACCTAAGAAACTATCGTTGCAATAGTCATTATATGGTGTAGTGTAAGTTCCCAATTTATTTGGGTTATGTTAGTCTCTCCTTGTGAGAGTTGGGTTTTTATTTTGATTGACTTTTGGTGTTTTCCATGGTCGAGGTTATAGATTTGCAAAATTTTCATGATTATGATTCAGAGATGAAGGTTCTTATGGGATCGCATTTGTGATCGATAGCTCAAACATAAATAGATCCAGATGAAGGTCACAACAAAGCGAGTACATATAAATCTCCAGATGGATGTGGTGAAGAGGGTACTTATATATATATTATCTTCAATAAATCGCGTGATTACATCTCGAATAATGGATTAATCAGCTATTGTTTCTCTTTACGTTTGATTCGACTCACCTATGTTTGTAGAGGTCGTATGACTTTTCATTAATGAATTAAATTTTACTAAAAAAAATCTATATTTTCGTAAAATATTTTTTTTGAAACCTGGTAAAATATTTTTTTAAAAAATAGTAATTTTACAAAAAAAATTATGCTTTAGATATTTTTAAAAAAACCCCTAAAATGTTTCTAAAGTTAAGTTTAAAAAATGTTCCTAAAATCACTCTTTTAAAGTTACATTATTTTTTCTGAATCTTAATTAAAATAGTATTTTATTATATACGATTTAATATCATTACCTTACCATTAGTAAAATTACGTAGATTGAATTTATTTGGGTCCGGATCCTCTGTCCCCTTCCTCCGTGTCTCCTCCGTGTCCCCTTGCTTTTTTAATACAAAATGAGTGCCCCTGTGGGGCCCATTTTAAATAAAAATATTTTTTATTTAAAATGGGCCCCGCATGAACACTCATTTTGTATTAAAAAAACAAGGGGACACGGAGGAGACACGGAATAAGGGGACAGAGGATCCCAGCTCAATTTAAAATTAGAGAAAGAGTTTAACATTAATTTTATATATTTTCATTAACGTATTATCTCAACACCATGAAACATGCGTATTCTCACTGACATTGTTTATTGAAATTTTTTTTTTGCAGTTTTCCAGAGAACAGTGATACAGCAACACTTTGATCAATAAGCAAGCTGCCAAGCAGTTCAGTCCGCATTAACAGGTTCATCACAGTCAAGAGTTTCGTTGATTAGCTTTTGCAACAAGAAGAAAGATCAGGAAGCCAATACAACTGTTACGTAAATCAAATTTCAAAGCTCAAACAAAGTTAAAGGCAAGTTTTAAAAAGTTTGCCAAGTTGGAGCACAGTTCTCCAGAAAGCAGTAGTACAACACTTGATAAATAAGTAGGCAGTGCAGTCCGCATAAACAGGTTCATCACAGTCAAGAGTGTCCATTGAAGAGCTTTCGCTGAAGAAAGTTCAGGAAGCCAAAACAACTGTTACGTTAATCAAATTTCAATGCTCAAGAAAAGTTGGCGCTTAACCGGCGCTTAACCAACCAAAATAGGATCATTAACTTGGTGTGTGTATTTCTACATGATTCATATCAATCAACTGTCAGTTTTGATATCTGCGCAGAGTTGGCATACTTCATGCCAGACAAAGAGACAATGTAGTAGTAATGCAATGTGAGGAATGGAATACAAATTTTCCACTGAAGCACAACCACCTACATCATTTTAACCACCTACATCATTTTAGCTTAGACTTTTTAGAGCTCTTTAGAGGTTGTGCAATGGGTCTAGCCACGGCACTTTTTGCAATCTTATTCGCACCATACTTTACAGATGAGAATGCACAAACAATGGCAATCAACATAGTTGGGTAGACAAAGACAGCTTTAGTAGGATCTGTGTTAGATGGTTTCCCGAGTATCCCTTCTTTGACAAGACCCCAAATAATTAAAAGAGTCCCAAACATGCTCATTCTCCCGGGTTTCAATATACCGATTAGAGCTCCTGCCACTGAGAAGTAGCTTCCCGCAAGGACCTGAATGCGGATAATACTTATGAGAAACATAGTTAATAAGACGTGGGAACAGATAACAGGCTAATTAAAATATATAACATTCTCCTATAGCCTAACCCTGAGAAGTGGAAATGGACACCATCTCTACGATTCTTTACCAATTTGAAATTGAATATATTTAAAAGATTAAAAAAACAGAAAAACAAAATAACAGCACTTGAAGCACCCAGACTACAGGTCTATCAAGTTAAACACATGAAATTCTTTCTTTTCCTGGATGGAAAGTGATAAGAGGGTAAAAGATATGAATACGAAAGTCGTGTACTAGATTGAAAGAGATAACACTATTTACTCCACAAATATAGTAAAATACAGCTTTGGTGCCCGACCTTCTGGACCCCTTCTAATTTAGTGTATTAATGTATTTACAGAGTAAAGCTTTTGGTTGTTTCTATATGAGTGAAATTGGGGGCTTGTCACATCAGAAATCACTGACCGTGGTAGAAAGTACCATTGGGCCTTTTGCTAGGAAGCACAGATACGAATACGGCGACACAGGATACGGGTATGGGGACACGGGGAGTTGGCAACTACAAAGAGTCCTGGATACGGGACACGGTAACAAAAAATAGAAATAAAAAAATATAGGATTTTCTATGTGTCAAACATTGAACAACTTCATTTATAGTGGATTAGTAGTAATAAAAGTTTCTTTCACACTAAGTAATGAACTAAAATAAGATTTATTCTACATTTTCATTAATAGAAGAATGTCCATCTCGTGTAGAAAGAATAGCTTCCATTTCTAATTCATCAAGAAAGAGATTTGCAATCTCTAGAACACCTTCCACTTGTGATGAAAACAGAGATGGGCATATAAAATATGAGAATGTCGCACAATTAGGGTAAAATCAGATAGTATTGGGCTTTTTTTAGGTAGGCCGTGTCGGCCGTGTGTCTGCCCCATGTCGGAGCCGTGCCCCCTGCCATTTTGTGTCGAAACGCCATGTGGCATGTCGGACACATACTCTGCCCTGTCCGGCCGACACGCGTACAACATCCTTTTTGCCGAGTCTGCTTCCTAGGCCTTTTTGTTTGCTCCGGTCTCTTAAAAACTCACCTTCGTATCTTAGAATTAAATCATTCCTCCATTCTTCATATTTATAATTAAGAATACCGACAATCAAGGCCGTTTTGCCCTTAAGTCGAGTCCAATTGACGTGTCAACAGGCGACCAAAACACAAGTAAACCATTAATCTTAAATTATAGAACGTAAATTCAACTACACAAGTAATTACTGTAACAATATATCTGAATACAGTAAATATTAATTAGTAGAGGTGTATACATATGATACTTTATACCTAAAATTAGGTATATGGCTTTAAACATATAACACACAAAAATTATTTAAATGTGCAAACTACAAAGTAACTGCACTCTGAAACCAATTCTAAGGCATCAATCCTATGATACAGCAACCCCCAATTAGACATAAATCTCAAAAGGATTAAAAAACAAAAAAAAAATCCTTTACAACTACATGGTCTGTGAAGTGAAAAGACCTGAAAATTGGGCACATGTGTATTACCCTCAAAAATACTAGCAGAAAGTAATTTATAGGTACCACCACATAATAGCAATGACTACGGACACTTTTGATAATTTTTTAAAGAATTTATTAATTTAATTAGGTTCGACAAACTAAATGAGCAAGAGAGTAGTAACAATAAGGTTTTCAGGTAGATATCCTTATAAAAAAGCTGAGAAAACCGGTTAATAAATTATAGTAATCTAATCACTTTGAAATTCTATATGAGATGATAAAACAAATTTATAGAAAGGTTACTATACATCTATAATTGGAAGAGAGTAGAGAATGATTGAGGTTGATAAAGAAGAGTGGTCATGTTAGCAATTTAATAGCTTTTATATTTACCTACAATCCTTGAGTCAGGACTGGGGTAGGAACCAAAAACGGGTCTTATTTGCTAAGGTTGTGCTATAACTTTCATGGAATTATATAAAGGACTACAAGATTAAGTGGTACCGGTCAAGTTTTAGGGTTAACTACTTCTATGTAATGCATGAAGATCAACATACATTAATTGACTAGACAAACCTCCAAACGCTGAAGATCAGCCACTGGAGAAGCCTCCTTTGCATGAGTCAAGTTGTAAATGTTCAACACATCACCCCAGCTTGGAAGTGTCATGTTACTGACAAGTCCATTTACAACAGCCCCAGGATAGAGAAGGGCCTTCACTACAGGAACAGGAAATATCTCACTTGCAATCAACTGAGAAGACGTGACTTGCATAGGTGTGCTACACATTCCAGATCTACACGGTATCCTGATAAATTAACCACAAAAGGGCAAATATTTTTTATCAGAAAATCATATGATAGCAAATTTTTTTATTTCAAATAAACAATATGTAACTAATGCCAGAGATTATGACATAATAACAGGACTGGATTAAATAAGAATGATGAAATCTGAAGAGGATGTATAAAACAAATGTCAACACAAGAATTCAATGGTCAACAATATACAACAATTTAGCAGATGCGGTCTATAGTCGAATCAATTCATAATCACCTCTATCAAATGTGTAACGTGTATATAATTTGGAACCAGATTTCTTTCGGGTATGGTCGATTACAAAAAATTAAATATTCACGCACACATTTGTCTCCGCTAAGACTCAAAGCCTCGACTTCTTGCTAGGGATATCAGGCTACAATGCTAGGGATGGAAACAGATGTTTACCAGACTAAAAAAAGGTAAATTTGATCGGGGATAAATATAAAAATACACAAGCTTATAATTATATAAACCTAAAACTTTCCTTGTGATGAAGAGCACGTACTTAAAAGGTAAATATCCCAGACCTGTAACGTAAATTCAAAAGGGACAAAAGCATCTATGCAACATCAAAAAACATCCAGTCAAATTGAATGACCAAATTTAATTGCTTAGTTTGTTTTGTTGCTATAGTAGATTGATAATTTGTTCAGTAAATTATTTGGATCACTTAGTTATGTCGACTTCTTACAAGGGCTGTTCCCTACGTGGTACACATGCCAAGTAAACCCAAGCTCTTGGAATAGGCATTAACTGTACCAGTAAACCTGAATTTGTTTGGTTAAAAACAAGCAAAACCAATGCTTTTAAGAGGAGTAAACATGCCAAGTAAACCCGAGTAAACATGCCAAGTAAACCCAAGCCCTTAAAAAATGGCAATGGCTTTATTTTATAAAAAAATATGCGCCGCTGCCGGGGATCGAACCCGGGTCACCCGCGTGACAGGCGGGAATACTTACCACTATACTACAACGACTTGATGATGAATTCTTAAAAGCATAGAATTAGTCATATTTCCTACCTAATAAAACATGTCGCACGAAACTAGACATACTACATACAGTAAAAGCTAACCAATCAGAGTACACAATTATAACTAAAGAAGGTCCATAATCTATGTGCTCTTTCAGTACATATATAATTTTAAAATTTTCAGCCTGCCACCGAAAGGAGATTACTTTAGCTAACAAATGAAGATGCATGTTTGAAAATCCAGTACCATCTGTCTATAAATACTAAATAATAGTATCAGGAGATTCATGACAGTCACACCTGAACATTTACTCTAAAAGGATCATGACACCTATATCTTGTAGAAGTACACTGTACACTAGCTTTACTAACGGTGAGTGGATTCCAGAATAAGCCAATCCCAAACGTGGATATCACTTTTTTACAATGAAGATGTTACAGATATAAATAGTTTTTCCAAGTTCCAACCTTGTAATACACGAGGAAACACTAGTTAGTGAATAATTTAATCCTTTCTTACATTATTGCTAAAAAGATAGTAAATGAACCAGCTTCCTGAATCCTGATCACTGCATGATCGTTTACATCAAAAGAGAAATTGACAAAAATATTGACACCAATTTGAATAATAGATGGATCTGTGATCTAAAAGACCATATAACTGCTACTTCAATTTATTTGTGAGTTATTCCCAATTACTGTTCATGTAAGTTATCGTCTTTTAACACTGTGCATGTATATTTTTTTTATTAAAAAAAAAGTTAATTGCCCCCTCTGGAGCAACACCCCGGTTACATCCATAATTGTTTAAATGAATTGATGGTAATGAATGGTTGTAACAAGTAGCTTTTATCAGAAAAAAGGTTTTGCATTTGAACACGAACCACTTTATGTATATATACTTATCTGATTCAACATATTCTAATAACAAACAATTAATTAGTTTACTGAAATAGTATACTATTTCAAAAACAGATTAATAACAATCAGATAATAATAAATTTGCAAACTATTCAGAATTCAATGTTTAAACATAGGTTAAGGTTATAAAGGCAAGAACTCAAAATAAGAGCAAGTAATCAAAGAAATTACAAATACTCAGATGATCAAATATGATAATTAACAAGTTGAGAAAAACCCCAGATGAAGAAAAATAATCAAGATTAAAATTTTGAGAGGGAGAGATTAATATAAAAACCTGAAAAGAGGAATCTGAAGAAAGATAAGGAAAAATAAAAGCGGAAAGCGTAACAGGTACTTTATTTAACCATCTTTTCCTCCAGTTGGATGATGATGGAGGAGTCGCCATTACAGATTGGACCGTTTTACACTCAAAACGAAAATACTGCTTCTTAGTTCTAACTTATATGGACTGGCCTTGTTGTTTAAGGGGATTCTCTTTATAACTATGGTCCCAACGCACATTATATTTTTAAACATAGTTATAGTCCCACCACATAGCACGCAGTTATTTCAAAAATTAACATTTGAAAGAATTACACTGTTTCTTTAACACCACAATGGTCATGGATCAGATTTGGTACCTTTTTTGTAGCATCCAACCTTTGAATGCATTTAAAAAAAATATTATTTATCTTGTATTTATTATACTAATGAGTACCGGGACTAATATATCCATACATAAAAGTTCTTATTATAAAATAGTTTATATTTTATTTTGTACTGTAATTAAATTAATAAGCATCTCTGCAACATCAGCAAACATCCAGTCAAATTGAATGACCGAATACAATTGCATAGTTTGTCTTGTTGCTATGGTAGATTGATTATTTGTTCAGTAAATTATTTGGAGCACTTGGTGACTTTGAAATGTTTCAAGGGCTGTTCCCTATATTGGCAAGGTACTCATCAACACAGATTATGCTTTGATATTGAGAGTGTTACAACTAAAACCAAAAAGTTATCTAGTGCAGTGAATAAGCAATGTGTAATGAATCTCTTGCACTTCAACCTCTCTAATTAGTTTTACTTGTTTCTACAGTAAATTTGCTTTACAATTTCTGTGCTCCATCAGCTATTCAAACTTCATCTTTGGGTCTCACTAAATGACAACAATGTAACCAACTTCTATATTCCGTTATTTCATCCTATCAGGTCCTTCAAGGCCAAGGATTCAGGACCTAGACAGGGTACTTAGTGTGTGAATTTGTTTTGCTACGTTTAGATGGTTACAAATAAAAAATCAGCTCAATATTCTTTTATATATAGTAGTATAGAGTGGAGAAGGCATGTAGAAGCAGAATAAAATATAGTACGAAATATTAGCTCAGTCAATTTCTATCCCAGTTCTTAATTTTCTGATCAGTGTGCAAAATATAGTTTTGAGACGATCTTTTAACTTTGCTTTATCTGTTATGTGAGAGTTGCTATTGTAATATGAATCAATTGAGGGCGGATTGCCATAATTTTATGTAGCAAAATTTTATAATACTACACAAGTCCAAGATAGCTATCTACGAGTCATCGTGGCTGTACGAGTGTACCTTATGACCAAAATTCTAAGTTTCTTGTATATAATTATTGCTGAAGTTTACCTCTCATTATGATTCTATAAAATTGTACATGAGTTGAGAGTGGAGAAGTAATAGCGTTCAACTGGATGACATGGAGTAACATCAAATGGTAAAGAAAGACAGCTAAATAATTATCCTATCCATTTGTTCCTCTTAACCAAACCATCTATTTCTAAAGTATAGCAAACTAAACTATCTAAACACTCTCATCTTTTTAGGACTCAAACCACTCTCCTCAGGCAATTACAAAATATAATATACTACAAAGTTAAAAGTATACAAAAGGATAATGGGAAAAATAAGAAATCAATACTCTTTAACATAACACATGCCAATTAAACCAAAACGCTTTATTCTTTAAAAAAACTAGCGCCGCTGCCGGGGATCGAACCCGGGTCACCCGCGTGACAGGCGGGAATACTTACCACTATACTACAACAACTTGATGATGAATTCTTAGAAGCATAGAATTAGTCATCTTTACTACCTAATAAAACCTGAAATTGTAAATAAAGGTTCAGGATCTTTGTGCTCTTTATGTACATACATAATATTAAAATTTTCAACGTGCTACTGAAACAACATTTTCACAGGGCCCGAAAGATTAAGTTAATGAAATCCAAGTGAAACTGACTTAACACTCCATTTAATGCAATCATAAAGAATATCAAGTGCCGAATGGAGAAGAATGAGATCAGTTTTGGCTATCAAATGAAGATGCATGTTTGATAATCTAGTACCATGTTTATAAATACTATATAATAGTATCAGGATATTCATACAATCACACCTAAACATTTACTGTGAAAGGATCATGAGACACCTATTTTTTGGTAGAAATACACTAATTTTACATTGTAAATCCATCCACATACGTTCAAAAATAATGGGGAGTGGTGTGATAACCCGGGTCAAATCCCGAGCCTTTTTCGAAAATCGGGTCAAATCCCGATTCTGAATCCGAAATAAGCCAAAGCAAACTGTCCCAAATGCAACCAACTTGGGTAATCCACAAGCCCACCACAGGCCCCCAAAAGATCATGATTTGTTGGTGCACTTAGTAGTAGTACTTTACCTTATAAACTGAACAGAAGTCCCAAATCTCTTCGATGTGGGACTGGGGTGTTACAAACTCCCCCACTTAAACTCCTGACGTCCTCGTCAGGCCTGAACGGATATCCCATAGGTCCAAGATCGTTCCTCCCTAGCCATTGTGGGATAATACCGGCTGGCTTCGTGTCCCCACCTCCGGACCTCTGTCCATTGTGGGATAATACCACCAGCCTTCGTGTCCCCACCTCCGGCAACTTGACGAATCAAGCTTTCGAGAATCGGCTCTGATACCATCTCTGTAACACCCCCTTCCCTAAATAGAAAGGAATATTACTTATAATCCATAAACCTATCAAAAGAATTATGTGGATTAATTTAACCTTGATGGATTTGAACCCGATGAATTTTGATTCTTAAAAATGTCATTTATTTTTAGGGTGTGATACTTTTGGTGTAGAAAGGACAACTTGGTCTTTTGATAGTATAGAGAAAGTGGGAGAAGTGTCTTATAGAGTTGTGTTGCCGCCACAGTTATCGCATGTGCATAATGTGATTCATGTGTCGATTTTGGGAGGCTATAAGTATCATCCGGTTTGCATAGTTCAGTATCCATTGCATAAGATTAGAGAGGATCTTTCTTGTGAGGAGGAAGCAGAAGCTATCCTAACTCGAGAGGAGCGAGTTTTGAGAAAGAATACCATTCCATTTGTCAAAGCTTTGTGGAAAAAAACATTCGGAGAGAGAGGCTACTTCGGAACTAGAAGAATCTATTCGTGAGGGATAGCCGAATTTATTCGAATTAGGTACGAGTTTTAGTTTCGTTTGATTCCGGGGACGGAATCCTTTTTAAGGGGGTATATATGTAATATATAGGAATTTTAAATAATTTAAATAATAATTATGGTAATAATAGTAATAATAATTTGGAATTTTAGATATTTAATAATAATAATAATAATAATAATTCATTAAGAAGAGAATTGGTTACTTAATGAAATTACTAATTAGATAAGGAGTCGGTGTCTTGTGCCTATATATTATTGATAAGTATACGTCTGTTGATCTGTTCCATATTAGATTAACCCTAACCCTTTTGCGAGCCGCCGAGAGGAGAGGGAAGACAGTAGAGGGAGATTGTGCACTGTGTGTCGTGCAATTTGTATAAAGGCAGTGAGGTACTATTATTTTGTTTCTACTTTCTACAACACCATGACATGATCTAGCTTTATAGAATTGTACTTTTATTAATATATATAATGGATACGTAAGTGTGATGCCCTATGTTCCTCCTGTAGTCTAAATCAAGTTTTGTACCATAATTGTAATATTCAATTTTCATATACACGATTATGATTTGAAAATTAATTTATATATATATATATCACTTCATGAAACTGATTTTATGGTTCGGTTAATTTACAGTGATGATATTTCATGGTAACATATTTTGTTTTATATATTAATTTATTAATTATCTGCGTACTTGATTATTAGTATAATATGGTTATGTATGTTATGATTTTGCAATCATGAATTTATGTAATAATTTAATGGTTTAATGACCTCATTTTCTTTTACACGGCTTACCAGAGTGTAACCTTGTTTTATACTTTAATGTGGTTGTAATATGCATGCACAGGAGGACGCATGAATTTATTATTATATACTTATGGTTTGTGAACTCGTACAGTCAGTAGGCAAACTACCTTGTTCTGGTCTGGTTTTGGTAGTCAGAATGTTTGAACATGTATTAATATTAGTACGGTCTTTAGTCCCGAAAGTGTTTTAGTTAAAATATTATTTAATTGATAACTTATGTCTTGTTAGTTGTATTTTATAATTAAACTGGCGAGTCACATAATCTTGTATATGTTATCTTCTGTATTGTGAAAGAAATATTTTATAGTAATAAATTACATTTTGTAATTAGATCGGGAGCGGGGAAATTAGCGGATTTTTGTGGATTTCGTGAGTGTTTGAGATCGTTATTTTCGAGGTACGGATTCTCTCTCCTTTTTATTCAGCGCTATTCCTCTTAGGATTAGTAATATTAAATTTGTTTTGCCCTCTAATATATTCACTTGGTTTTGACTGTTCTGATTTTGAAAAATATTTTGACTCGTTGATTTTGGAAAGTGATTTTTATATTCGTTTTGAAAATATTTAAATATCTGTTTCTGCGACTTTCTGAAATTTTGCAAATTATATATTTATTGGAAATGTTCAAATATTCGTTTATTGTGATTTTGCGAAGTATTTTATTTGAACCCTTAGCGATATAGGGTATACCGAGTTAACCAGCTGTAGGGGTACTACAGCCATGTCATTGCGGCACCAGTGACATGACACTTCCGTGGCAGTGTGATTGGTCACGGCGTATCCTTCTGATAGCTCAGGTGGCGAGCTTTTGCGCATTTTGATATTTGTTTCAGGATACGTGGGTGCACCCAGATTTGATTTGATTTGTGATTTGATTTGGCGGTGACGTTGTATATGCCGTACACGTTATCCGGTTTGTTGCATACATTACGGTACCCTATGATGTGTGTATTTGTATCTGTTCTGTTCTGATCTCGGTATGAAATATCTTAACCCCTCGTTGCTTCAGCCATGCTTATTTTAAAATAAATGTTTTATTATAACTGTCAAATATACTTATCTGTTTTTCTGTTTTATAAATTATATTCCAAATCCGTACTGGGCGGTTGGCTCATGCCATATTCTTTTTCTGGCAGGTACTTAGGGGGATCTGGGATTGTGTGATGGAGAGCTACCCTTTATTCCGTTGCTTAGGACTTATGGAATTCTAGCATTATTTAGACTTGACTATTTATTTAGAGATTATTAGACTGTTTAATCATTTATTTAGAGAATATTTTAGTGCTCTGTTTGCAGGTTTATGGATTATAAGTAATATTCCTTTCTATTTAGGGAAGGGGTGTTACAAGTGGATTCCAGAGTAAGTTGATCCCGTACGTGGGTATCACTTTGGAGTTTGGACAATGAAGATATTATAAAAAAATAAAAAGTAGTTCCAAGTTCCAACCTAGTATAACACGAGGAAACTTGTTTGTAAATAATTCAGTCCTTTCTAGATTATTGCGAAAAATTAGTAAATGAACTGGCTTCCTGACCACTGCATGATCATTTACATCCAAAGAGAAATTGCAAAAAAATATAACACCAATCATAATTCAGAGTAAATATAAACAAATTACAAACAATCAGATAAGACTTCAAATTTGCAAACTACTCATAATTCAGAGTTTGGAAGAGCATAGTAAGAACAAGTAATCAGAGAAATAAAAGTACCCAAATGATCAAATATGATAATAAACAAGTTTAGAAAAACCCCAGATAAAGAATTGATGATTTCAATTTTGAGAGAGAGAGAGAGAGAGAGAGAGAGGGAGGGAGAGAACCTGAAAAGAGGAATCTGAAGAAAGATGAGAAAGAAATAAAAGCGAGAAGCGTAAGCAGGTACTTTGTTTAACCATCTTCTTCTTGTTGAGTTGGATGATGATGAAGAAGGAGTTGCCATTGCAGATTTGATTGTTGAGTTCTTATTTAGTTATTTCTAACTACATGGGCTGACTTAATGTTATTCTAGCCCAAACAGGTCGTCGGAACTCAAAATTATATACTCCGTATTTTTGATTTTAAAACTTGAAAGTTTAATACTCCCTCTGTCCCATCCATTTCTTTACACTTTCCTTTTTGGGTCGTCCCATCCATTTCTTTACATTTCAAAACTTTCCCAAAATAGTAAAGTTTTATAATATAAAAATCAACTACATCCATAAATTTCCTCCACTAACTCATTTTATACATTATATAGTGATGGGTCACACCACTTCACTCATTTTTCCTCCTTCTCTCCTCTTTCTTTACATTTTTCCTTGGTCTCCGTGCCCAAACCAAATGTAAACATTTGGTTGGGACGGAGGGAGTAACAAATTGAATTGATGGCTGGATTTCGATTTGAAATTTTCGGTTTCAATTTTATCCATCCGATTTTGATTATTATAAAATAAAAATTAATTTAAAAACAAAGAAACTATGTTTAATTAAAAAAACTTGGAACTCACATTGGATTGACAAGCGTTGATTGTCCTTTTCTTTTTCTTTTGAAAAAAATGTTAAAAATACCCATTTTTGAGTTAAGAATGACAAAAATAACAATTTCTAAAATGTATGGTTATTTTTACCGGATGGGATACCCAACTCGTAATTGGGTATCACATTTTGTATAAGATACCCAATTCAAAAATGGGTATCCCTATAAGATACCCAACCCGTAAATGGGTATCCCAAAAAATTAAAAATATAAAAAATTTGTGATACCCAATAGTTGGGTATCCTATATAAAATGAGATACCCAACTTACAAATGAATATCCCAACTATTATAAATAACCATCAACTTTTAAAATAAGTATTTTCATAATGAATATTTAAAAAATAATTATTTTTAATGATCACACCTTTTCTTTTTCCCTCCTCTTTACATCGCATTCCCTCCCATTTTAACCCACTTTCTTTCTCTCCAATTCTAATCTCCAGTCGCCTCTTTCTCTTTAAACCAATTATTAGTTGATTTTTCTCCACTCACAAAATCTCTTCCGCTCCTTCTTCCTTCCTCTTTACTTGTTTCCTTTAATTTATCTAGAATTTCGTATATTGTTCTTTTTGTTTGTCCATTTAATTGAACTCGATTTAAAAAACAGGTACCAAAATTTTTAATATTTCAATTTTTATATAATAATATAGATTTTTGTCAAAAACAAAAGCATGTGCGAAAAACAAAGAATCTTCACCTTCTTGGAAATGCATCTTTCTGTATGAAAAGAGAAGGATCTTTACCTTCTTATAAATTGATCTTTTTCTACATCTGTAATTGGTTCTAAATCTTTTCGAAATTAAAAGAAATTTTAATCTTTACAGAAATCTATTAAAGGTTTCAAGCTCAACGATGATTTGGGCAAGTCTACGTCGGATGTACTAGGAAAGAGAGCTCTCAGAAAAAAAAATTAAACAAATTTTATTTATCACTTTACTCTTTACTTTAATTCTAATGACTTCAGCAATTGTTGAGTCTAATAGTCTTATAAAGTTTTTATAACATCCCCATATTTTTTACTAAAAGGAAACTGTTACGCCAGATTTTTGGCATGTCTAATAATCTCCCAAATTTCCAAATACGAATCTAGTAATAATTAACTTAACCCCCAAGTTAATTATTTCCTCTCTCTGAAACGAGGAAAGAATCAATCCCAATCAATTTATGATAGAAAATATCTCTAAACGATATCCTTCAAATCAGGAAGGTATCCCAACACGAATATAATTTAAAGAGATAAAATCTACTAATTCCCAAAATACATCCCTTAACAATCATAGGGATTAAAAACCAATCCTTTTTTAATAGAACTGCGTTGGCTTGATCCTTATAAATATAAGGTACGCAGGCATCTTGAAAGGGGATCCGACACATCTAACAAGTCGAGACACCTCTCAAGTCCAGCCCCAAACATCCAAAAACCTAAATCCCCCTATTTTCATAGTTTCGTTATTCCAGCAACCTCCGAAATCTGTTATCACCAAATTCCTCCGTTAACAATTAGCGCTAGAAGGAGGGCATATTTTTGATTGTGGAGGACAATCAATTCATACGAAGGGGGTTAATATTGGATCTACGCGGCGTTAATGGAGGAGCACGAGGGTGGAGGCGGGGACTTTGTTTTCAATTTATAATTCGAACATGGCGAAATAGAGACAGCAGACGAAGCGCAGCAGCAACAATCAATTCTTGTACATAAATCTTTGTTAAACCAAAAATCATATGCTTGTGGGTCCTGCGTGAAGATAAAGTAAAAAAAAAATAACCAATTGAAGAAAATACTAGACAGACAACGGATTACAGAATGAAGAGATGGAACACTTGGGTCCCGCTGATGTAATTATTAAAAAAAGAAAAAAAAATCATCAATTCATGGTTAGATCATCGAAGGTTTATTTTCTGGCCGGAGTATGTAACCGGAAGTTCGAAATCGACTCATCAAAAAGATAAGTTTTTCTTATTTTAATTTTTAATCTACATATTTATTATGCATATATTGGATTAAATATTTTATGCATATTTAAAATAAATTTATCGCATGTATGATGTCATTAGTATTTATATATATATATTCTTGATGATACATATATGTTGTAAAAATTAATATTATGATAGAGTTAATTAGGAACATTTTATTTTTATTATTTTTAATGTATAATTAACTTGACATGGCAAGATATTATGATTGAAAAAAAAAAAAGGAAAGATCGGAGGTTAGGCGCGTGTATCAGGAAAGTAAAGAAAACTGGTCCGTAGTTTTCTTTTGTGGGCCAGCATGAAGTCAAGTTTGTGTGAAAAATTGTGTGACAATCGAGAAAAGAAGAGTGGAAGGCGACAATAAAAAAAAAAAAGATGGCTGGCAAGTCAGATAACAAATGAAGACAATAAGCTGTGCAGTGACCATAAGCGATAGAAGAACAGAGAAAACAAAATTGATTTGCGGATTGGATTTGTCAAAAAAGAAGACTCTCTATTATATTATTTTTGAAGATCCTATTTTGTGGGTATAATATTTTTTCAAGACCTTATTTTGTGGGTATAATATTTTTGAAGACCCCATTTTGACGGAGTTATTATTTTGGAAGGCCCTCCTTTGTAGGGATAATATTTTGGAAGAATCTTAATTAAAGAGTTTATTATTTTGGAAGGTCGGGTTAATATTTTGGAAGGTCCTCCTTTGTGGGGTTAATATATTGGAAGGTCCTCATTTGTGGGGGTAATATTTTGGAAGACTTTTAATTGAAGATTTTATTATTTTAGAAGGCCCTCTTGTGTGGGTAATATTTTGGAAGGTCCTCCTTTGTAGGGGTAATATTTTGGAAGACTCTTATTCGAAGAGTTTATAATTTTGGAAGGCTCTTATTCGAAGAGTTTATATTTTGGAAGGCTCTTATTCGAAGAGTTGATTATTTTTGAAGACCCTTTGTGATGAGGATATTTTTTATAAAAGACCTTTTGTGTGTTGCTGATATTTTTTAGAAGACACTTTGTGTGTTGCTGATATTTTTTAGAAGACCCTTCAAGTGTTGCTGATATTTTTTGGAATAATCTTGGGATATTGATATTGCTTTGAGAAGATAACCTCCTCTAAGAAGGGTCTCCCTTATTTTTTGTGTTAGACGACCTCCTCTAAGGAGGGTCTTCGTAATTTATATAAAAAAAAATGGTCTCTTTTGAGGAGAGTTAATGGAATGAACTTCGGGAAGTCCACCTCCTGTGAGGAGGGATATTTCTGGAATGGGGAACGACCTCCTTTGAGGAGGGTATCCCAAATTACCAAAGTCCTTGCAAAAACCGTACTTCCGGGGGGGATGTCCGTACTTCCGGCGCCTCATCAAGGCACGAACTTCGGGAAGTCCACCTCCTGTGAGGAGGGATATTTCTGGAATGGGGAACGACCTCCTTTGAGGAGGGTATCCCAAATTACCAAATCCTTGCAAAAACCGTACTTCCGGGGGGGATGTCCGTACTTCCGGCGCCTCATCAGGGTTCGAGCTTCGGAAAATCCACCTCCTGTGAGGAGGGTATTTCTGGACAAAAATGGTCTCCTTTGAGGAGAGTACTAATGATCTCCTTTGAGGAGAGTATTATAAAATTCTGAGGAAAATGACCCCCTTTGAGGGGGATACCCTCTAGAAGACATGGTAGATATGACCTTTTTCGACTGTATGTTGCTCAAAATGCTTTGCACGACTCTGCGAATAATGCTTTGATGGCTCTCCAAAATGCATTTTCTTACACATACAAAACTTATTTTTTACATATTGCATATTGTCTTGTTTACATCTACATGTATATTACGGGCACCTTGGTGCTCCATATTATTTATTAATCTTCCTCTCCTAGCTGTTTCAGTGACTCAAGAAATTTGGAAGATCGAAGTATGCTTAGTTCTCCAATGCAGCAAGCTACACTGAAGAACTGGGGGGTAGTTGTTACGCCAGATTTTTGGCATGTCTAATAATCTCCCAAATTTCCAAATACGAATCTAGTAATAATTAACTTAACCCCCAAGTTAATTATTTCCTCTCTCTGAAACGAGGAAAGAATCAATCCCAATCAATTTATGATAGAAAATATCTCTAAACGATATCCTTCAAATCAGGAAGGTATCCCAACACGAATATAATTTAAAGAGATAAAATCTACTAATTCCCAAAATACATCCCTTAACAATCATAGGGATTAAAAACCAATCCTTTTTTAATAGAACTGCGTTGGCTTGATCCTTATAAATATAAGGTACGCAGGCATCTTGAAAGGGGATCCGACACATCTAACAAGTCGAGACACCTCTCAAGTCCAGCCCCAAACATCCAAAAACCTAAATCCCCCTATTTTCATAGTTTCGTTATTCCAGCAACCTCCGAAATCTGTTATCACCAAATTCCTCCGTTAACAGAAACTATAATAAAAGGGAATACTCGTTTATTAATGCCAAAAGTCAATACCAAGTTACAACCAAAAGTCATACATATATTTAAATACAAAATTCTGAAGCGCATCTCAAACAATTATTGAACTAGAAACTTTAAAATCACATTTAAATATCCAAAGCATGCTCGATGCGTCCTTATTCAATCCTGAAACATTTAAACGGAGTAAGCTAAAAAGCCCAGCAAGTAACTATCATCACTATGCAAATATTTCAAAATTTAAAGTCACTTTTTTTAAAAACAAAATTCTATCAATACGATAACAATATATTATACGAAATTCAAAATGATTTTTAACCCCAAAGTTTAATGCTAAGGTCACATACTCGGTGACACGGTCCTTATACACAAAATTGCTAATACTGCGTCCCTTACTAAGGTATCGATAAAAATGCACATCCCCGAAGGGCCCAAATGTGGTGCTCCCTAGTAAGGTGTCGAAGGCTAATTCCGGAATTATAACGCAAGTACTAACGGGTCCAATACATAGACTAAACTGGGGTTCGAAAACTTTTATGTAAACGATAACATATGTGACGACACGGTCCAAATCCCGAGTCTTTTTCGAAATCGGGTCGAGTCCCGATCACGAATCCGAAATAAGCCAAAGCATACTGGCCCAAATGCAGCCAACTTGGGTAATCCACAAGCCCACCACAGGCCCCCAAAAGATCATGATTGATTGGTGCATTTAGTAGTAGTACGTTGCCTTATAAATTGAACAGAAGCCCCAAATCTCCTCAATGTGGGACTGGGGTGTTACAAACTCCCCCACTTAAACTCTGGTCTGAACGGATATCCCATATAGCCATTGTAGGAACGGATATCCCATAGGTCCAAGATCGTTCCTCCATAGCCATTGTAGGATAATACCAGCTGGCTTCGTGACCCCACCTCCCCTAGCCATTGTAGGATAATACCGGCTGGCTTCGTGTCCCCACTCCGGACCTCTATCCATTATGGGATAATACTACCAGCCTTCATGTCCCCACCTCCGGCAACTTGACGAATCAAGCTTTCGAGAGTCGGCTCTGATACCATATGTGATAACCTGGGTCAAATCCCGAACCTTTTTTCGAAAATCGGGTCGAGTCCCGATTCTGAAATAAGCCAAAGCATATTGGCCCAAATGCAGCCAACTTAGGTAATCCACAAGCCCACCACAGGCTCCCAAAATATCATGATTTTGTTGGTGCACATAGTAGTAGTACTTTGCCTTATAAACTAAACAGAAATCCCAAATTTTCTCGATGTGGGATTGGGGTGTTACAGTTTTTGTGAAGTTGTTTGGTAAAAATCACCAAATTTTGTAAAAAATTAACAATATGACGTCAGAATTTTTTCCCAATTTTTTTTTCCAAATTTCCTTTTTTTGGAATTTTTTTTTCCAAAGTTTTTTTAAAAAATAATTTATATTTATGACATGACGTGAATTCTCATAGTTTGAGGGTTCTTAATGGACAAAGACTCTAATTAAACCCGTGAACAACATTGTTTTTGAAAATGTTAATTATAATGAACACGCACTGCATTTCCTTATGAATCATGTCAGGTTGTTAAGAACTTTTTTTTTTATTGCTTCAAAAAAAAAAGAGAACTTTTTATGAAACCCTTAGCATTATTTTTGCCAATTTCAATTATGGTGAAATCTATTTTTCTAATTAGATTGAATTAAGTTATTAAGACGGTGTGTCAAATGGTTTTATGGTAAATGTGTTATGTGTTTGATGTGTAGTTGAAGAAGTTGGGTTACGATTGGAACAAAATATGTCTAGCAATATTTTACTAATTTGGTTATTTCATTTATTATTGTTTTAGTCTGTGTACTCATTTTATCAGCGGGAATAAAGGCCCCCAATATCATAATTTGAAAGCAAATTGCCCCAAATATCACAACTCAAAAACTTGGCCCCAAATATCACTCTAAAACACAATACTAAGTAGCGTTTCAATTTTTTTAAACCCCTAATGCGTTCCTCGTTACCAAAATGGAAGTGAACGCCAGATTAGTTGGCGTTTAGGGGGCAGCCACTTCGGGGTGTTTTTCAATTTTGTTTTTTTTTGTCTTGTTTTCTCCTAAATATATATTTGTAAACAATATTAAAAAACTTTTAATCAAATGTTCAATTAAAATTGTATTTTTAAAATTAAAAAAGTACAATTTAATTAAATTTAGGGGTTCACCAATTAACTTTTGGGGTTCAATGTTTCCATTTTGGGTTTTAGAAATATTCGGAATGACGAATAAACCGTATACGAACTTAGGGTTTAGGGTTGTTTACAACCCTAAACCGTAGACCCTAAACCCTAACTTATCCTGATTTTTAAACGCGTTAGCGTTTAAAAATCAGGCCGCCGGATTCAATTTTTTAATTAAAATTTTAATATAAAAAAAATACAATTTTAATTAAATTTAGGGGTTCAACAATTAACTTTTGGGGTTCAACATTTCCATTTTGGGTTTTAGAAATATTCAGAACGATGAATAAACCGTATACGAATTTAGGGTTTAGGGTTGTTTACAACCCTAAACTAAACAACCCTAAACCCTAACGTATCCTAATTTTTAAACGCGTTAGCGTTTAAAAATTAGGCCGCCAGATTTAGTTTTTTGATTAAAATTTTTAAATTTTATCATTATTCCCTTGGGATTTAAACAATTAACCTTTACGGTTCAACAATTTCATTTTGGGTTTAGAAATATTCAAAACGGTCGTATATATTTAGATAAAAAAGCAAAAAAGAAAAAAAGAACTAGAAACGCCACATGAAGTGGCGTTACCACCACAACACCATTTGATGCTGCGTTTTCAAGTTCAAAACCTAACCTTAACTAGCATTCTGGTAGTTGGTTGTTTTAAAAAGAAAAACAAAAAATAGTTAACGCTATATTAAGTAGCGTTTTTCTCTCCTTTTAGTCCCAAAACGCTACACGCATTAGCGTTTTTTTAAAAAAAAGGAAAAAAAAAATCAAAACGTTACACGCAACTGTTTATGCAGTGATATTTGGGGCCAAGTTTTTGAACTGTGATATTTGGGGCCATTTACTTTCAAATCTATTATATATCTAATACACCAACAAGGGGTTTCCCTGAGCAAATTAATTCATAGGCTCGGTCCCTCCGAACCTCACTCCAAACCTAACTCTAAATATTTGTAAAAATAATGCTATTCAAATGGTTTGAACCCATGACCTTGCATAACTAAATGCAAAACCATAACCAGTTGAGCTGTGTGAGCATTTGAGTTAATATTAAAAATCATTAGCAACATACATAAATATTTATATAATGTATAATCCCAATAATTATACATACACATATACATACATACATAAACATATACATACATACATTCACACATACATACATACATACATACATACATACATAAATAATTATACATACTTACGCACATACACACATACATACATACTTACATACATACATACATACATACATCCATACATACTTACATAATTATTAATTATACATGCTAACATGCATACGTACATACATACATTTATGTTATAAAATCTATTAATATTTCATTATTTGTAATCTATTAATTGTTGTATAATATATTAATATGCATATTTATATATACATACACATGTACAAACATAAATACATACATATATAAATTTATATGGATATATAATAATATACTATAATATTATATACATACATACATACATACATACATACAAACATACATACATACATACATAGATACATACATACATACATACATACATACATACATATATTTATGTTATATAATCTATTAATATTTCATTATTTGTAATATATTAATTGTTGTATAATTAATATGCATATTTATACATACATACACATGTACAAACATAAATACATACATGTCTAAATTTCTGTGGATATATATAATAATATACTATAATATTATATACATACATACATACATACATACATACATACATACATACATACTATATATTTTTGTTTATATATATTAATTTGTAGATAAATCTCAGTTGGCTTAACTCAGATAATGTATAATTATTAATTATAATGTATATTTGTAGATAATTATATATTAATGTATAATTATTAATTATACGTGCATACGTACATACATACATACATACATACATACATACATACATTTATGTTGTATAATCTATTAATATTTCATTATTTGTAATCTATTAATTATTGTATAATTAATATGTATATTTGTACATACATACACATGTACAAACATAAATACGTACATATATAATTTTTTGTGGATATGTAATAATGTACTATAATATTCACTAACATATACCATATCTTATTAATCATTTTAGATTTACTGTAATTATTTACGAATTAACTATTATAAAAAAATCACAATACAAAAAAGAACCTTCATGCGTATATATAATACAAACTTGTATTAACATTAACCATCATAAAACTCATCAATCACATCTTTAATACACACACACACACATACACACACACATATATATAATAGAGCAAATGGGGGGGGTTTCCATGAGCAAATTTATTCATATAAAAAGTTATATTTACCCCTACTAATTATATCTATGTTATATTTCCGGGGCTATTTGGGTATTGGAACACTAACATATTTATAACATAATAATAACTGATATGAACTTATATGCATTTATTATTATGTAATTAATACTTGTATGTATCTCTGTATCTATCCATGTTAACTCTATATATTTATATTTCGAAGTACGACTTTGATCTTAACATTGACCAATTTATTACATATCGTTCAAGTTTGCTTTAACAAAACAAAACATAGCGTAAAATATAAACAGATTTAATTTAACTAGAATTATCATTTACATGTCACGATCGGGTATTGCATAAATTCTATTTACTCACAACAATTGCTGCGAAGATATGAACAATCGAAGATATCAACAATCCAATACTGTGTGATCATGAATAATTCATAAATATTTGTAATTTAGAGCATGCCCGTGCCTTGCACGGGCTACAAAGCTAGTTGTGATATAGAGGGCCAACACCCAATTATAGGTTAGTATATATTTAATTCAAAACATTAAAATAAAAAGGAAGCGATTATTGAATGATGAGTTATCATGGAATTCTTGTACATCTCTTCTCTTCTCTTCTCTTTCTATATATAATAGAGTAACAAGGGGATAATTGTGAGCCAATAAACCCCCTGTGAAATTACAGTTATGCCCTTACAATTTATAAAATTACATGAAATGCCACTCTTTTATTTAAATGGGAAAAAATGAGTTTTTGTGGTGAATCGAACCTAGAACCTCCTCTACACAAGTTATCCTACCAACCACTGTGCTACATGAACTTTTTTGTTTTGAGTTAAAAAATCTTTTACATAAACCCGACCTCTCCATTATCTTATTTTTTACTATTATTTTAAAAATATTATATTTTAGCTTTCACAATATAGTACACATCCATCCCTTCTTTCTACATATAATAAGAGAATAAGGGGATTTTTAGGGGGTTTTTAAGCCAATAAATCCTCTATGAAATTACAGTTATATTGTTAGGTCGAATACACAAAAAGCAATCAAATACTGTATGAGTAACTTAACAAGAACACACTGTTTAACAATTTAAAACTGTTTGGAATTAACAATTCCTCTCTCAGTGATGTAAATATCACAGAGAGCTGCTTAGGTTACAATCAATGAATTTCTCAATGTTCGATTACCCTTCTAGGGTTAACCTAACTGTATTTATAGAACATACAGCTTCGTACAATCAGTAACTGATTCTCCTATAATCAAGCTATACAATTGATATCAATCACGATTGCTCCAGTCTTCCAAGTCAACTCAATCTCTTTGACAGCTTTCCAATCTTCAAAGATATTGCTTCCATACTTATCTTGCATCAACCTTTAAACACTGTTGACTCTTCAGACAATATCGCTACAGAGTTTACCAACCTCTGTTGCGCTTCCAGTCAGTGTTTAACTAAACTCTGACTGCTTCCAGCTAAACTCTGTTTTGTCACTATAGCTTCCAAACACTGTTCTCATCAATCATTTCTAACAATCTCCCCCAACTTGTCCATTAGCAAAAATGTACAAGTTTACAGTAAATGATGATGTCAAAACAAATACAAAGTTTTACAGTGTTTAATATACAAACAGAGTTTAAGCTATTACTTAACAAACTTACAACTTTTTTCTACCTAACTTCCTCAAGATCTGGAGCTGTTCTGAGATAATCAATCAACAACCTTCTCTCAGCATGTTCAAGTTCAATCTCCATTGCTTCCTTGATTTCTTTCAAATCTGGATCATTCTCATCAGTTTGAAAAATAGCAGCTCTGAGATCATAGATCTTGTTTCTTCTCATCTCATTTCCCAACCTGATGTACTTCACTTCTTCAGACTTTACATTGAAATCCAGAACTGTAATTCCAAGATCTGTTTTCAGCTTTGTAGTTCCCTTCTCCATTTCAATCAGATTGCCATTCCAATCTCTGTATTTAGGAACATACTTTTCAGCAGACTTTGTTCCTGTAACCACTTTAGCTTTCTTCATATATTCCCTTATAGAATTAGCAATAAGCTGTGTTCTACGATTTCTAACTCTGAAGATATGCAGGACATACTGAAGTTCCTCAAATAATTTTAGCTTGATTGCTTCTTCATTCACTCTATACACTGACCCATCTGCCATAAAGTATAACAGAAAGTGAATGTCTAAGCTTATTTGACGAACTACCTGAACTGACTCCAGCTTGTCTAGATTTTCTTGAGTAATACCAGAACCAAGAGATACAAGTGCAGAGGGATCTCTTGGACTGTTACTAAATCTCAAATCTCTTGTTGAACCTAATCCAGAAGTATTTCTCCCTGGTGGCTTTCCTGAACATGCAACATTATGTTGATAATCACCAGTCACTCCTGCTTCTTCTTGCACTGGAATCTTTGGCCTTGAAAAACCAGGTAAGGGTTTACTTTGTGGTTGTACAACTTGTGTGGCAACAGAGGTTGTAACAATCATTTTACCTTTGTTCTCCTCATTTATTACCCCTTTTAACTTCAATTTAGCCTCAAGAGAAGACTTTCTGATCAACTTTTCTTTATCTTCTTCTTCTTTTTCTTCTCCTTCAATGCCAGTTAATTTCTCTTTGATTTCAATGCCTTTAAGAACAGGCTTTGCAGTTTTAGCAACTTTCACATTCTTCTTTGCTTTTTCAGACTTTAGAACTTTCAAATGCTTTTCTTGTAAACTCTTCTCTTCAGCTTTAGCATCTTCTAAAGTAACTCCCTCTGCATTCTCTTCCATGAAAAGCTTAACAGCTAACTCCTCATCAGTCTTTGGATTTGATATTAATTCCAAACTCTTGGTCTTTGAAGTACCTTGAGTTTCAGTGTTTATTCCAACAGACTGTGATTTAAAAGATTTGCCAGATCTCAGAGTTTGCTTTTCAGAGTTTAACACCTTACTCTTATCACTTGCCCCTCCATCTCCAGCATCATCCTTTTGAGTCAGAGTTTGAGAAACTTTGCATTTAGACTTAGCAACTCTCTCCCCCTTTTTGACATCATCAGGAATGAGTATGGATGTAATGAGCTCTAAAGAGTTAGCAATGGAATCCACCTTAGAAAACAAAGCAATTTGATTTTCTTCAACTTTTCCTAGCCTGGCAAAGAGAGTGTCTTGAACTTTGGATAGCTGTGCAGCTTTTATTTTGGACTCTCTTTCCATCTTCATTTCTCTTGACTGAATCTCAGTCTTCAAGGAAGCAATTTCTTGTTTTGTATCAGAAAAATTTCCCTCCAGAGTTTTAACTTGTACCACTGTTGCTTTTAAGCATGATAAAATCTCTGGATTTGAAATTTTACTAGCAGTCTGCTTAACAAAATCAGCTGCTCTCACTTTTGGAAAAATACAGTCTTGTTTATACCAATTGGCAGCAAATTTAGCAAGATACTCTTCTTCAATTGCATGAGATGGACAAGGCTGATCAAAAGATTTATGCTTATTATCAGTCTGTGCAGGTGCACTCACAAATGAATCAGAGTTTGCACTGCTGTCAAATTCATCTTCAGCACTTGCATCTTTAGCTTGAGCATCTTTTAAAGAACCACTGTGCTGAGCTGTGTCAGCCACAGTTTCTGTAACAACTTCTGCAACCTTTTCAATAGTCTCTTCATGTTGCACAGGCTCTGCAACAGAGTTTCCTTTGTAGCTTCAACAGGCATAGATTCAGAATTCTCCTTAGTTGCCTGATCAACTTCATCACCTTTGTCTTGAATTGGAGAAGATACCAGCTCTGTGTGTGATGCTTCAGCTTCAGGAACTTTTACTGCAAGCTCATCAACTACACCAGGAGCTTCAGTATGAACAATAGGTGAGATAGGATCAGAGAATGGTTCAAATGTGTCAAAAATATTATCCATTGGTGAAAAACCATCTCTGTTATCCTCTTCTACAGGCATTTTATCCTCTGTAGGTATTTCATCATTAACAATATCCTCTGCAGGCATTTCAACCTCTGCAGGTATAGAAACATTTTCTTCATCCTCAACAGTAGGTGTTTCATGGGAAACCACCTCTGGAGCTTCAACAGTTTGCTCATCATCAGACTCTGAAAGAACTAATCTCCTTCTCTTGACTTGATGCACTACAGTCTCCTCTTCATCTTCACTAGAGCTCTCTTTAGGTGGTGAAAATGAAGGTCTGTTTGCCTTTTGTTTCATTCTTCTTGTATAAACAGCTCCAGGTTGTGTCTGTTTAGCCTTTGAGTGTTTAGTGTTTTGGGCAGTATGTTTCTTTCTTTTTGGCTTGGTTTTGGCTGTTTCAGTAGGTGCTGGCTCAGAGTTTAAAGTTTCAGTGTCTAATGGTTCAGTGTTTAATGTTTCAGTGTTTAATGGTGGAGAGTTTATTGTTGGAGAGTTTATTGGTGAAGAGTTTAAGGTTTCTGGTTGTGGTTTACTCGACAACAGTTGCGCGCTTTTACTAAATAAACGATTGAGTTTTAATTTTACTCTAATCGTCTTTAGTCTCTCACTCCATATCGATTCACATTCACCCACTCACAGTTACTTGCATACTCATTCACTTTCAAACTTCTCATATACTCTCATTCACCTTTTGATAAACACTTACAGTGCATACACATCTTTTCTCTAAATCTCTTCGTATCATATCTTACTAATGGCAACTAAAGCGTTTGATGCAGCAGGGTTAGTTTTTCTTCCTAGCAACTATGCAGCACCACTGGAGAATGCAAATGCTCCAGAGGCGTTTCATTTGTTCCAAAACTTCTTGAAAGATTCTGAAATAGGGAAGGCTTTAACTGCACCACCAACACTATCTGCTTCACAAATTGCCGCCTTCTGGACAAACTCTGTATATGATGATGGAGAAGAGTCTGGCACTCCCACAATCACTTTCACTCATGATGAATCAGAGTATATTATTACTCCAACTACTGTTAGGGATGCTCTAGATTTTGAGACACACACTTCTTACAGTGTTGTTGGTCATGATCGCTTGAGGACAATGTTGGAGCAAATTGGATGTGCAGGAAACTTGAATAAGATAGGGTCTTTGAGACGGCCAAGTTTGAGAAAGGAATGGAGTTTCTTTTTCGATTGTATAACAAGGGCTTTTGGAAAGAAGACAACAAACTGGGATGCACTTCCTCTGGATACTCTCCAAATTGGTCATGCTCTACTATATGGAGGTAACTTCGATTTTGGTAGACTAGTACTAATGAACTTGGGAGAGCGTTTGTCTGAGACTACTACTGTCTATTTTGCTCGTTTTTGTCAATTGCTATTTACTGCCTGTGTGCCTAACATTCCAATTGATGAAGCTGATGTTATTCAGCCTTTTCAAGTTGCTAAGAGAATGTTTTCTGATTTGACAAACAAAGATGTCACTAAACAGCAAATACCTGAGATGTTTATGCCTTTAGCCTTACAGAACTATGTAAACCAACCACAAGATCCTCAATCACCACAACAAATGCCTGAACCAATAGACACCATAAACTCTGAACCAACACCCACAACACCCACAACCACTGTACCTACTACATCTCATCAACCACAACCAGAAACCTTAAACTCTTCACCAATAAACTCTCCAACAATAAACTCTCCACCATTAAACACTGAAACATTAAACACTGAACCATTAGACACTGAAACTTTAAACTCTGAGCCAGCACCTACTGAAACAGCCAAAACCAAGCCAAAAAGAAAGAAACATACTGCCCAAAACACTAAACACTCAAAGGCTAAACAGACACAACCTGGAGCTGTTTATACAAGAAGAATGAAACAAAAGGCAAACAGACCTTCATTTTCACCACCTAAAGAGAGCTCTAGTGAAGATGAAGAGGAGACTGTAGTGCATCAAGTCAAGAGAAGGAGATTAGTTCTTTCAGAGTCTGATGATGAGCAAACTGTTGAAGCTCCAGAGGTGGTTTCCCATGAAACACCTACTGTTGAGGATGAAGAAAATGTTTCTATACCTGCAGAGGTTGAAATGCGTGCAGAGGATATTGTTAATGATGAAATACCTACAGAGGATAAAATGCCTGTAGAAGAGGATAACAGAGATGGTTTTTCACCAATGGATAATATTTTTGACACATTTGAACCATTCTCTGATCCTATCTCACCTATTGTTCATACTGAAGCTCCTGGTGTAGTTGATGAGCTTGCAGTAAAAGTTCCTGAAGCTGAAGCATCACACACAGAGCTGGTATCTTCTCCAATTCAAGACAAAGGTGATGAAGTTGATCAGGCAACTAAGGAGAATTCTGAATCTATGCCTGTTGAAGCTACAAAGGCAAACTCTGTTGCAGAGCCTGTGCAACATGAAGAGACTATTGAAAAGGTTGCAGAAGTTGTTACAGAAACTGTGGCTGACACAGCTCAGCACAGTGGTTCTTTAAAAGATGCTCAAGCTAAAGATGCAAGTGCTGAAGATAAATTTGACAGTAGTGCAAACTCTGATTCATTTGTGAGTGCACCTGCACAGACTGATAATAAGCATAAATCTTTTGATCAGCCTTGTCCATCTCATGCAATTGAAGAAGAGTATCTTGCTAAATCTGATGCCAATTGGTATAAACAAGACTGTATTTTTCCAAAAGGGAGAGCAGCTGATTTTGTTAAGCAGACTGCTAGTCAAATTTCAAATCCAGAGATTTTATCATGCTTAAAAGCAACAGTGGTACAAGTTAAAACTCTGGAGGGAAATTTTTCTGATACAAAACAAGAAATTGCTTCCTTGAAGACTGAGATTCAGTCAAGAGAAATGAAGATGGAAAGAGAGTCCAAAATAAAAGCTGCACAGCTATCCAAAGTTCAAGACACTCTCTTTGCCAGGCTAGGAAAAGTTGAAGAAAATCAAATTGCTTTGTTTTCTAAGGTGGATTCCATTGCTAACTCTTTAGAGCTCATTACATCCATACTCATTCCTGATGATGTCAAAAAGGGGGAGAGAGTTGCTAAGTCTAAATACAAAGTTTCTCAAACTCTGACTCAAAAGGATGATGCTGGAGATGGAGGGGCAAGTGATAAGAGTAAGGTGTTAAACTCTGAAAAGCAAACTCTGAGATCTGGCAAATCTTTTAAATCACAGTCTGTTGGAATAAACACTGAAACTCAAGGTACTTCAAAGACCAAGAGTTTGGAATTAATATCAAATCCAAAGACTGATGAGGAGTTAGCTGTTAAGCTTTTCATGGAAGAGAATGCAGAGGGAGTTACTTTAGAAGATGCTAAAGCTGAAGAGAAGAGTTTACAAGAAAAGCATTTGAAAGTTCTAAAGTCTGAAAAAGCAAAGAAGAATGTGAAAGTTGCTAAAACTGCAAAGCCTGTTCTTAAAGGCATTGAAATCAAAGAGAAATTAACTGGCATTGAAGGAGAAGAAAAAGAAGAAGAAGATAAAGAAAAGTTGATCAGAAAGTCTTCTCTTGAGGCTAAATTGAAGTTAAAAGGGGTAATAAATGAGGAGAACAAAGGTAAAATGATTGTTACAACCTCTGTTGCCACACAAGTTGTACAACCACAAAGTAAACCCTTACCTGGTTTTTCAAGGCCAAAGATTCCAGTGCAAGAAGAAGCAGGAGTGACTGGTGATTATCAACATAATGTTGCATGTTCAGGAAAGCCACCAGGGAGAAATACTTCTGGATTAGGTTCAACAAGAGATTTGAGATTTAGTAACAGTCCAAGAGATCCCTCTGCACTTGTATCTCTTGGTTCTGGTATTACTCAAGAAAATCTAGACAAGCTGGAGTCAGTTCAGGTAGTTCGTCAAAGAAGCTTAGACATTCACTTTCTGTTATACTTTATGGCAGATGGGTCAGTGTATAGAGTGAATGAAGAAGCAATCAAGCTAAAATTATTTGAGGAACTTCAGTATGTCCTGCATATCTTCAGAGTTAGAAATCGTAGAACACAGCTTATTGCTAATTCTATAAGGGAATATATGAAGAAAGCTAAAGTGGTTACAGGAACAAAGTATGCTGAAAAGTATGTTCCTAAATACAGAGATTGGAATGGCAATCTGATTGAAATGGAGAAGGGAACTACAAAGCTGAAAACAGATCTTGGAATTACAGTTCTGGATTTCAATGTAAAGTCTGAAGAAGTGAAGTACATCAGGTTGGGAAATGAGATGAGAAGAAACAAGATCTATGATCTCAGAGCTGCTATTTTTCAAACTGATGAGAATGATCCAGATTTGAAAGAAATCAAGGAAGCAATGGAGATTGAACTTGAACATGCTGAGAGAAGGTTGTTGATTGATTATCTCAGAACAGCTCCAGATCTTGAGGAAGTTAGGTAGACAAAAGTTGTAAGTTTGTTAAGTAATAGCTTAAACTCTGTTTGTATATTAAACACTGTAAAACTTTGTATTTGTTTTGACATCATCATTTACTGTAAACTTGTACATTTTTGCTAATGGACAAGTTGGGGGAGATTGTTAGAAATGATTGATGAGAACAGTGTTTGGAAGCTATAGTGACAAAACAGAGTTTAGCTGGAAGCAGTCAGAGTTTAGTTAAACACTGACTGGAAGCGCAACAGAGGTTGGTAAACTCTGTAGCGATATTGTCTGAAGAGTCAACAGTGTTTAAAGGTTGATGCAAGATAAGTATGGAAGCAATATCTTTGAAGATTGGAAAGCTGTCAAAGAGATTGAGTTGACTTGGAAGACTGGAGCAATCGTGATTGATATCAATTGTATAGCTTGATTATAGGAGAATCAGTTACTGATTGTACGAAGCTGTATGTTCTATAAATACAGTTAGGTTAACCCTAGAAGGGTAATCGAACATTGAGAAATTCAATGATTGTAACCTAAGCAGCTCTCTGTGATATTTACATCACTGAGAGAGGAATTGTTAATTCCAAACAGTTTTAAATTGTTAAACAGTGTGTTCTTGTTAAGTTACTTATACAGTATTTGATTGCTTTTTGTGTATTCGACCTAACAAGTGGTATCAGAGCGTATTGCTTTTTGTTTGCTTATGTTCTGCAGTAAGAATAAGAACATTAATTCTTTACCCTCTAAAACTGCAGTAAAGAGTGATTATGTGAGAACTAGACCACAGACTTTATGCAAACACTGTGGAAGTACTTGGCATTCTATTTACACTTGCAGAGATTATCATGCTATTTACTATAATTACTATGAACCCAAGCCAAATTTGAAATGGGTTAAAGTAATCTCTGCAAATGTAAACTCTGAAAAAGTTAGCTTAAACTCTGTTAATGTAAATTCCGCTGCAAAAGCTAACAGAATTAAGAAAGCCAAAGGATCCAAGCAAGTCTGGATCCTTAAAACTAATAATCAGTGATTGTTTGTGATTGCAGGGCAACAGGGTTAGTACCCTAGTCGTGGACAGTGGATGTTCAGGACACATGACAGGAAATAAAGCCCTGCTATCAGAGTTTGAGGAGAAGGCTGGCCCAGAAGTTTCCTATGGAGATGGCAACATAGGACATACACTGGGATATGGCAATATTAATCTTGGAAATGTCATCATCACAAATGTAGCTCTGGTTCCAGGACTCAAGCATGATCTGCTATCTGTGAGTCAAATCTGTGACAGAGGATATCATGTAGATTTTCAGCCTGAATATTGTCAAGTGATCAGCAAATCTACAGGGAAAGTTGCTCTAGTTGGAAACAGACACAATAACATATATGAAATTAAATTGTCAACAAACACTGATGGCAAAGCAGTGTGTCTGTCAACAAGAATGTCCAGTGAAGAGAGTTGGAAGTGGCACAAGAAACTCTCTCATTTGAATCTGAACAATATCAATGAGCTAATAAAGAATGATCTTGTGAGAGGTTTACCAAAGTCCTTGTTGAATGTAGAAGGCCTGTGTGATTCTTGTCAAAAGGCCAAACAGAGAAAAGCCACCTTCAAAAGCAAATCTGAGTCTTCAATTGTTGATCCTTATCATCTACTACATGTTGATCTTTTTGGTCCAGTGAATGTGATGTCTCTTGGAAAGAAGAAATATGCTCTAGTCATTGTTGATGAATATACCAGGTACACATGGGTATATTTTCTTGCAAAGAAGAATGAAACTGCATTAACACTGACAGAACATATATTACAACTGGAAAAAGGGTCAGAGAATCAAGTGAAGATAATCAGAAGTGACAATGGAACTGAGTTCAGGAATTCATCAATGGAAGAATTTTGCAAGAGTAAAGGGATAAAACAAGAGTTTTCTGCACCTGGCACTCCACAACAAAATGGTGTAGTGGAGAGGAAAAACAGAACCTTGATACAAGCTGCCAGAACCATGCTAGATGAAGCAAAGTTGCCAACATATTTCTGGGCAGAAGCAGTTCAAACTGCTTGTTTTACTCAAAATGCAACACTGATCAACAAGCATGGTAAAACACCATATGAAATGGTGAAGAAGAAAAAGCCAAATCTAAAATACTTTCATATTTTTGGATGCAAGTGCTTTGTGTTGAAGACTCATCCTGAACAGTTGACCAAATTTGACCTAAAGGCAGATGAAGGAATTTTTGTTGGCTATCCACAGTCAACAAAGGCATTCAGAGTTTATAATCTGAGAACTAGAGTGATCATGGAATCAATTCATGTGTCATTTGATGACAAGAAAATAACTGGACTTGAAGATGTAAATGAACATGATCAACTGCACTTTGAAAATGAAGATTTATTCTCTGAAAAAGTAAACTCTGATCAGACTGATTTGACAAACTCTGTTCATTTAAACTCTGAACCTCTACTGGTAAATACTGAAGAAACTCTTCAATCAGAAACAAGGGAAGAACCAGTTGAGGGGGAGCATGAAGAATCACATCAAAGTGATGATTCAAACACTGATAGTGACTCAGTTGATAATTCTGAATCAAACTCTGTTGATTCAAACTCTGTTGATAATACTGAGAAGTCACATTCAGGGGGAGCATCTGAAAATGAAGAAAGACACCAAGAAAATCAGGAGAGCATGGATCAAGGGGGAGGATCACATGATGACAGAAGCAATCTGCCTTCTGCAAGAAAATGGACTAAATCACACACACCTGATTTGATTATTGGTGATCCAGATGCAAAAGTAAGGACAAGAAGTGCAACAACAAATGAATGTCTGTTTCATGCATTCTTGTCACAAACTGAGCCAAAGAAAGTGGAAGAAACTCTTAAAGATGCTGACTGGATAACAGCAATGCAAGAAGAGCTAAATGAATTTGAAAGAAATGAAGTGTGGACACTTGTACCAAGGCCCAAGAACAGATCCATTGTTGGTACTAAATGGGTTTTCAGAAATAAAACTGACAGTGAGGGTGTTATCACAAGGAACAAGGCAAGACTGGTTGCAAAAGGCTATTCACAACAGGAAGGAATAGACTATGATGAAACATTTGCTCCAGTGGCTAGATTGGAGGCAATTAGAATTTTTCTAGCATATGCCTCTCACATGAAATTCAAAGTGTTTCAGATGGATGTAAAAAGTGCATTTTTGAATGGAAAACTTGAAGAAGAAGTGTTTGTGGAACAACCACCAGGGTTTGTAGATCCAAAATATCCAGACTATGTCTACAGGTTAGACAAGGCACTCTATGGACTTAAGCAGGCACCAAGGGCATGGTATGAAACCCTTGCCAAATTTCTACTAGAAAGTGGATTTCACAGAGGTACTATTGACAAAACTCTGTTTTACTTCCAAACTGGTAGTGACTTGCTTTTAGTACAGATATATGTAGATGACATCATTTTTGGATCTACTAATGATAAACTCTGTAAGAAGTTTGCCAAACTCATGCAGTCAAGATATCAAATGAGTATGATGGGAGAGCTTAGTTATTTTCTAGGCTTACAGGTAAAGCAAACAGATGATGGAATTTTTATAAATCAAGCAAAATATACCAGAAACCTTCTCAAGAAATTTGGTATGCTTGATTGTTCATCTGCAACAACTCCCATGGCAACTGCAACAAAATTGGACAAAGATGCAGGGTCATCAGTAGATATGACAAGTTACAGAGGAATGATTGGTTCTTTACTCTATTTGACAGCTAGCAGACCTGATATTATGTATGCAACTTGTTTGTGTGCAAGGTTCCAGGCAGATCCAAGAGAACCACATTTAACAGCAGTAAAGAGGATATTTAAGTACCTCAAGGGCACTATGACTTTGGGGCTGTGGTATCCAAGAGAATCAGAGTTTAAACTACTTGGTTATTCAGATGCAGACTTTGCAGGATGTAAGATAGACAGAAAAAGCACCAGTGGAAGTTGTCAATTTCTGGGTGACAGACTTGTTTCCTGGTACAGCAAGAAACAGAAGTCAATATCTACATCTACAGCTGAAGCAGAGTATATTGCTGCTGGTAGCTGCTGTGCACAGATTTTATGGATGAAGAATCAACTGCTGGATTATGGATTAAGGTATACCAAGATACCTATTTACTGTGATAATCAAAGTGCTATTGCAATGACAGGTAATCCAGTACAACATTCAATGACAAAGCACATCAGCATAAGGTATCATTTCATCAGAGAGCATGTAGAGGAAGGCAACATTGAGCTTCACTTTGTGTCTACAGAACAACAACTTGCAGATATCTTCACCAAGCCATTGAGTGAAGCTACATTTACAAGACTGGTCAATGAACTAGGGATGGTATCTAGTTTTGACTAGAAATGTTGGTTAGACTCAAGAACTTATTTCTAAAATATGTTGCTCATGTTTCTGCAAATTATTAAGTGCTATGTGAATCTTAGTATTAAACTCTGTTCTGCATGCTTATGTTTAAAACTTGTTAAACTCTGTACGCATGTCTGTCTGTTAAACACTGTTAACATGTTAGATACACTCAGTGAATTCAGAATTGATTATTGTCTGAATGAAAACACCAATGAAGAAAAATGTATGAAGCATGATTCTCAGTAAATAAATCATGATTCTTTCTGAGTCACTGTAATCTAATCAGACTTTGTGCAGTAAATCAACACAGCATGATACTGTTTCATATTTATAGCATCTCTTAGTTTATTCAGTCCTAAACTCTCAGTCTATGAATATTGTGTGCATTGCCTCTCATAAATAATTTTGGTTATTGATGAACTCTAAACTCTGATTAGTGACATTCTGTTTCCAAAGGTATGGTTCATGATGATTCCTTGTTTGTACGTGTGAAAACCATAAAACTTGAGATGTGTCATTGATTAGTTTGGTGAGTTCAGATTCATGTATACACCCTGTGAGAGGTTGAGCCAAATCAGTGATTGATACATTTTCTATCAATCAGTATTTATTGTTGTGTGATATTCATTAGGTAGTATGTTTCTCTAGAACTTGTATTAAACCATTTTGAGACTACATGATATGTGTGTGCATGAAAATGATAAAGGCAATAGGATTTACCATTTTTCTTTAAACACTGATCAAAATTCTTTTGAACTCTCTTCAAACACTGTATAAACACTGTTCATAAATTCCTTCCTTAGTAAACCCCTTTGAGCCTAATTAACTGCTCATTTTTCTTATACTCTGAAGTATTAAGAGCAGTTATATTTTTTTTCTTCTCAAGCAGATGAGTATTTTTCAAGAAAAGAAAAGTCTACTCAGTATATATGCTAAATAAAAAAATAAAAAAAATAAAAAAAAATAAAAAAAAATAAAAAAAAAAAGAGAGAAAAAGGCATATATACTGATCTTGTACAAATATGTACTAACAGTGTGACTGAACACTTTGGTCTATTGAAATGTTTAGCTTGATATTCACTTATGAATAAAACATCTTTTTCATCTGTTTGATCTTATCTCATTCCAACCCTGAATAAAGTCCTTTTGATTTGTGCATACATGTATACAAAGTAGTGTAGAATTGGTGGACATTCAAGCATATGGTAGATTCTGCTATTTCTGATTGAATGTGAGTGTAAACACTTCACCTAAACACTTGTGTGCTTTGAGAGTTTGTGAGGTTATCAAATTCATGACTGTTTTCACTGAATGATGCTCTGATTTCTATCTCTTGATATTTTTGTCTTTCAAGACTGTGTGCTTACTTGGATAATCATGGACATCAAAGGGAATAGAAGTTTTCAGATTTCTGTATTACAGTAACTACAGAGTTTAGCATTCATCAAACAATCAGTGTTTACTATGAGAGTTTGTGCATTCAGTGTTTATTTATTTTTGTTATGGATGTTATGAAATACTAGATGCTCTAAAAATTGATTTCAGTAAACTCTGCTTCACACACACTGATATTCACAACTGTGCAATTTTTGAAAGGGTTGTTAGTGATAAAATTGGAAAAGTGATAAACACTGTTGAGTTGTGTTAAGTACTCTAAGGTACAGTTTCATTTAGATGATTTGATTATTTTGAAGTAATTGAGGTAGTTGACAACTGTTAATTAGTGTAAGTGTCGTGATTATAGGAATGACAGCGGTAATTATTAAGTGCTCCATTGGTTGTTTGACACGTGTCCCATGATAGTGTCCCACTCACACATTACTCTACAACAGTTGCGCGCTTTTACTAAATAAACGATTGAGTTTTAATTTTACTCTAATCGTCTTTAGTCTCTCACTCCATATCGATTCACATTCACCCACTCACAGTTACTTGCATACTCATTCACTTTCAAACTTCTCATATACTCTCATTCACCTTTTGATAAACACTTACAGTGCATACACATCTTTTCTCTAAATCTCTTCGTATCATATCTTACTAATGGCAACTAAAGCGTTTGATGCAGCAGGGTTAGTTTTTCTTCCTAGCAACTATGCAGCACCACTGGAGAATGCAAATGCTCCAGAGGCGTTTCATTTGTTCCAAAACTTCTTGAAAGATTCTGAAATAGGGAAGGCTTTAACTGCACCACCAACACTATCTGCTTCACAAATTGCCGCCTTCTGGACAAACTCTGTATATGATGATGGAGAAGAGTCTGGCACTCCCACAATCACTTTCACTCATGATGAATCAGAGTATATTATTACTCCAACTACTGTTAGGGATGATCTAGATTTTGAGACACACACTTCTTACAGTGTTGTTGGTCATGATCGCTTGAGGACAATGTTGGAGCAAATTGGATGTGCAGGAAACTTGAATAAGATAGGGTCTTTGAGACGGCCAAGTTTGAGAAAGGAATGGAGTTTCTTTTTCGATTGTATAACAAGGGCTTTTGGAAAGAAGACAACAAACTGGGATGCACTTCCTCTGGATACTCTCCAAATTGGTCATGCTCTACTATATGGAGGTAACTTCGATTTTGGTAGACTAGTACTAATGAACTTGGGAGAGCGTTTGTCTGAGACTACTACTGTCTATTTTGCTCGTTTTTGTCAATTGCTATTTACTGCCTGTGTGCCTAACATTCCAATTGATGAAGCTGATGTTATTCAGCCTTTTCAAGTTGCTAAGAGAATGTTTTCTGATTTGACAAACAAAGATGTCACTAAACAGCAAATACCTGAGATGTTTATGCCTTTAGCCTTACAGAACTATGTAAACCAACCACAAGATCCTCAATCACCACAACAAATGCCTGAACCAATAGACACCATAAACTCTGAACCAACACCCACAACACCCACAACCACTGTACCTACTACATCTCATCAACCACAACCAGAAACCTTAAACTCTTCACCAATAAACTCTCCAACAATAAACTCTCCACCATTAAACACTGAAACATTAAACACTGAACCATTAGACACTGAAACTTTAAACTCTGAGCCAGCACCTACTGAAACAGCCAAAACCAAGCCAAAAAGAAAGAAACATACTGCCCAAAACACTAAACACTCAAAGGCTAAACAGACACAACCTGGAGCTGTTTATACAAGAAGAATGAAACAAAAGGCAAACAGACCTTCATTTTCACCACCTAAAGAGAGCTCCAGTGAAGATGAAGAGGAGACTGTAGTGCATCAAGTCAAGAGAAGGAGATTAGTTCTTTCAGAGTCTGATGATGAGCAAACTGTTGAAGCTCCAGAGGTGGTTTCCCATGAAACACCTACTGTTGAGGATGAAGAAAATGTTTCTATACCTGCAGAGGATATTGTTAATGATGAAATACCTACAGAGGATAAAATGCCTGTAGAAGAGGATAACAGAGATGGTTTTTCACCAATGGATAATATTTTTGACACATTTGAACCATTCTCTGATCCTATCTCACCTATTGTTCATACTGAAGCTCCTGGTGTAGTTGATGAGCTTGCAGTAAAAGTTCCTGAAGCTGAAGCATCACACACAGAGCTGGTATCTTCTCCAATTCAAGACAAAGGTGATGAAGTTGATCAGGCAACTAAGGAGAATTCTGAATCTATGCCTGTTGAAGCTACAAAGGCAAACTCTGTTGCAGAGCCTGTGCAACATGAAGAGACTATTGAAAAGGTTGCAGAAGTTGTTACAGAAACTGTGGCTGACACAGCTCAGCACAGTGGTTCTTTAAAAGATGCTCAAGCTAAAGATGCAAGTGCTGAAGATAAATTTGACAGCAGTGCAAACTCTGATTCATTTGTGAGTGCACCTGCACAGACTGATAATAAGCATAAATCTTTTGATCAGCCTTGTCCATCTCATGCAATTGAAGAAGAGTATCTTGCTAAATTTGCTGCCAATTGATATAAACAAGACTGTATTTTTCCAAAAGGGAGAGCAGCTGATTTTGTTAAGCAGACTGCTAGTCAAATTTCAAATCCAGAGATTTTATCATGCTTAAAAGCAACAGTGGTACAAGTTAAAACTCTGGAGGGAAATTTTTCTGATACAAAACAAGAAATTGCTTCCTTGAAGACTGAGATTCAGTCAAGAGAAATGAAGATGGAAAGAGAGTCCAAAATAAAAGCTGCACAGCTATCCAAAGTTCAAGACACTCTCTTTGCCAGGCTAGGAAAAGTTGAAGAAAATCAAATTGCTTTGTTTTCTAAGGTGGATTCCATTGCTAACTCTTTAGAGCTCATTACATCCATACTCATTCCTGATGATGTCAAAAAGGGGGAGAGAGTTGCTAAGTCTAAATGCAAAGTTTCTCAAACTCTGACTCAAAAGGATGATGCTGGAGATGGAGGGGCAAGTGATAAGAGTAAGGTGTTAAACTCTGAAAAGCAAACTCTGAGATCTGGCAAATCTTTTAAATCACAGTCTGTTGGAGTAAACACTGAAACTCAAGGTACTTCAAAGACCAAGAGTTTGGAATTAATATCAAATCCAAAGACTGATGAGGAGTTAGCTGTTAAGCTTTTCATGGAAGAGAATGCAGAGGGAGTTACTTTAGAAGATGCTAAAGCTGAAGAGAAGAGTTTACAAGAAAAGCATTTGAAAGTTCTAAAGTCTGAAAAAGCAAAGAAGAATGTGAAAGTTGCTAAAACTGCAAAGCCTGTTCTTAAAGGCATTGAAATCAAAGAGAAATTAACTGGCATTGAAGGAGAAGAAAAAGAAGAAGAAGATAAAGAAAAGTTGATCAGAAAGTCTTCTCTTGAGGCTAAATTGAAGTTAAAAGGGGTAATAAATGAGGAGAACAAAGGTAAAATGATTGTTACAACCTCTGTTGCCACACAAGTTGTACAACCACAAAGTAAACCCTTACCTGGTTTTTCAAGGCCAAAGATTCCAGTGCAAGAAGAAGCAGGAGTGACTGGTGATTATCAACATAATGTTGCATGTTCAGGAAAGCCACCAGGGAGAAATACTTCTGGATTAGGTTCAACAAGAGATTTGAGATTTAGTAACAGTCCAAGAGATCCCTCTGCACTTGTATCTCTTGGTTCTGGTATTACTCAAGAAAATCTAGACAAGCTGGAGTCAGTTCAGGTAGTTCGTCAAAGAAGCTTAGACATTCACTTTCTGTTATACTTTATGGCAGATGGGTCAGTGTATAGAGTGAATGAAGAAGCAATCAAGCTAAAATTATTTGAGGAACTTCAGTATGTCCTGCATATCTTCAGAGTTAGAAATCGTAGAACACAGCTTATTGCTAATTCTATAAGGGAATATATGAAGAAAGCTAAAGTGGTTACAGGAACAAAGTATGCTGAAAAGTATGTTCCTAAATACAGAGATTGGAATGGCAATCTGATTGAAATGGAGAAGGGAACTACAAAGCTGAAAACAGATCTTGGAATTACAGTTCTGGATTTCAATGTAAAGTCTGAAGAAGTGAAGTACATCAGGTTGGGAAATGAGATGAGAAGAAACAAGATCTATGATCTCAGAGCTGCTATTTTTCAAACTGATGAGAATGATCCAGATTTGAAAGAAATCAAGGAAGCAATGGAGATTGAACTTGAACATGCTGAGATAAGGTTGTTGATTGATTATCTCAGAACAGCTCCAGATCTTGAGGAAGTTAGGTAGACAAAAGTTGTAAGTTTGTTAAGTAATAGCTTAAACTCTGTTTGTATATTAAACACTGTAAAACTTTGTATTTGTTTTGACATCATCATTTACTGTAAACTTGTAAGACTGGAGCAATCGTGATTGATATCAATTGTATAGCTTGATTATAGGAGAATCAGTTACTGATTGTACGAAGCTGTATGTTCTATAAATACAGTTAGGTTAACCCTAGAAGGGTAATCGAACATTGAGAAATTCATTGATTGTAACCTAAGCAGCTCTCTGTGATATTTACATCACTGAGAGAGGAATTGTTAATTCCAAACAGTTTTAAATTGTTAAACAGTGTGTTCTTGTTAAGTTACTCATACAGTATTTGATTGCTTTTTGTATTCGACCTAACAAGTGGTATCAGAGCCTAATCTGTTACTTTATTACAGTTAAAGATCCAAACACAATAGTAATCAATGGCAGAGATACCTCCACCATCTGAGAAAGCCCCTACTACTGTTAGTAGGTATGAGACAATAAGGGTTCCTATACTTAGGCCATCAGAGTATGCAATTTGGAAGGTGAAAATGACCATGTTTCTGGAGGCTACAGATCCAGAATACCTTGATAGAATATATGAAGGTCCTCACAAACCAACAAAATTATCTGCTGCTGCTGCTGGTGAGGAATCAAAGGTCATTCCAAAGGAAAAGAAAGATCTAACTGCTGAGGATCTTTCATCTATTGCAAAGGATGCAAAAGTGAGACATTTACTTCACAGTGCATTAGACAATGTTATGTCTAATAAAGTGATTAACTGCACAACAGCAAAGGAAATATGGGATGCACTTGAGGTTAGGTGTCAAGGAACTCCTGCAATCAAGAAAAACAGAAGAAACATACTCACTCAGGAGTATGAGCACTTTGAGGCAAAGTCTGATGAAACCATGACAGAAACATTTGACAGATTCTGTAAACTGCTCAATGATTTGTCATTGGTTAACAAAGAGTATGATTTAGAAGACTCAAATCTCAAGTTTCTTCTTTCTCTACCTGAAAAGTGGGATGTGAAAACAACCACTATAAGAGATAATTATGAACTTGGTGAAACAGAAATTGATGAAATTTATGGGCTGCTCAAAACTCATGAATTGGAATTGGAGCAGAGAAACAAAAGATCTAGTAGAAAGTCAAAGTCTGTTGCTCTTAAGGTTGAGGAGAAACCATCAAAGAAGGAGGCATCAAGGAGAAAGGCAAAAGGGAAAGCCTTAGTCATACATTCAGAGAATGAGTCATCAAACACTGATGTTGACTCAAACACAGATGAATCATCTGATTCTGAAGATGATGAGGAGATGATGCAAATGGCTGCATTGATGGTAAAGACCTTCAAGAAGATGGGATACAAGAACTTCAAGAAGGGAAAGAGATTCTCCAGGGACTACTCAAAGTCTGACAAGAAGAATTTCAAGAAATCTGAGGGAAAGGACTTAAAATCTGGTAAGAAAGATAAGTCTGAAATTCAATGCTACAAGTGTAAGGAGATGGGTCACTATGCTCCTGAGTGCAAGAAGGGTAAAACTGAAAAGGCACTCTACACCAAAGGCAGAGATTGGGCAGATACTTCAGATTCAGATGAGGAAGTCAACTATGCTCTCATGGCTACTACTCAGACTGAAAATGATGATCTCAAGGTACCCCCAACTACCTATGCTTATAACACTGATAATATAACTGAACTGAGAATTTATCTTAAAGCATTGCATATCAGTTATAGGGATCAGACTTTAGAAAATGAGAGGATAAAGTCTGAGTGTTCTCAACTTAAAGAGAGAAATAAACTTGTTGAGGAACAGCTAGAGAACATGAATAAAATTCAGAAAGAGAGAGATGATGCAGTGTTTATTGAACAGGAGTTGCTAGGAAAGTATAAGCAACTAGAATCAGAATTGGAGGATACTAAACACATCATTAAAACTTGGACACACTCTGGTAAAGACACTCAAGAAGTGTTTCAGTCAGACACAGTAGGTCTAGGTTACTCTGAGGGAGATGAACTTAGATTTGAAAATCAGGTAAAAGTTAGACCACATCGTTCATCTGAAGGTAATGTCATGGGAACAGGTGGACTTAAGACTGAAGCACAGAAAAAGGCTGTTAAAGAGTCATATGCTAAAACTTTTGTTAAAGAGGCTAACATTGGTTTAATGACAGATAAACAACTCAAGCATAAGCTTAAGGAAATAAAGTCTGTCAACAAACAGAGAATGCCTAAGAAAAACAGAAATGGAAAGGTAGGCATAACCTCAGGAATTAAGCCAATGCTTGCTTCATTAGCTCCTAGAAAAACATGCTTTAATTGTGGTAGCACTAATCATCTTGCTAGTTTCTGCAGTAAGAATAAGAACATTAATTCTTTACCCTCTAAAACTGCAGTAAAGAGTGATTATGTGAGAACTAGACCACAGACTTTATGCAAACACTGTGGAAGTACTTGGCATTCTATTTACACTTGCAGAGATTATCATGCTATTTACTATAATTACTATGAACCCAAGCCAAATTTGAAATGGGTTAAAGTAATCTCTGCAAATGTAAACTCTGAAAAAGTTAGCTTAAACTCTGTTAATGTAAATTCCGCTGCAAAAGCTAACAGAATTAAGAAAGCCAAAGGATCCAAGCAAGTCTGGATCCTTAAAACTAATAATTAGTGATTGTTTGTGATTGCAGGGCAACAGGGTTAGTACCCTAGTCGTGGACAGTGGATGTTCAGGACACATGACAGGAAATAAAGCCCTGCTATCAGAGTTTGAGGAGAAGGCTGGCCCAGAAGTTTCGTATGGAGATGGCAACATAGGACATACACTGGGATATGGCAATATTAATCTTGGAAATGTCATCATCACAAATGTAGCTCTGGTTCCAGGACTCAAGCATGATCTGCTATCTGTGAGTCAAATCTGTGACAGAGGATATCATGTAGATTTTCAGCCTGAATATTGTCAAGTGATCAGCAAATCTACAGGGAAAGTTGCTCTAGTTGGAAACAGACACAATAACATATATGAAATTAAATTGTCAACAAACACTGATGGCAAAGCAGTGTGTCTGTCAACAAGAATGTCCAGTGAAGAGAGTTGGAAGTGGCACAAGAAACTCTCTCATTTGAATCTGAACAATATCAATGAGCTAATAAAGAATGATCTTGTGAGAGGTTTACCAAAGTCCTTGTTGAATGTAGAAGGCCTGTGTGATTCTTGTCAAAAGGCCAAACAGAGAAAAGCCACCTTCAAAAGCAAATCTGAGTCTTCAATTGTTGATCCTTATCATCTACTACATGTTGATCTTTTTGGTCCAGTGAATGTGATGTCTCTTGGAAAGAAGAAATATGCTCTAGTCATTGTTGATGAATATACCAGGTACACATGGGTATATTTTCTTGCAAAGAAGGATGAAACTGCATTAACACTGACAGAACATATATTACAACTGGAAAAAGGGTCAGAGAATCAAGTGAAGATAATCAGAAGTGACAATGGAACTGAGTTCAGGAATTCATCAATGGAAGAATTTTGCAAGAGTAAAGGGATAAAACAAGAGTTTTCTGCACCTGGCACTCCACAACAAAATGGTGTAGTGGAGAGGAAAAACAGAACCTTGATAGAAGCTGCCAGAACCATGCTAGATGAAGCAAAGTTGCCAACATATTTCTGGGCAGAAGCAGTTCAAACTGCTTGTTTTACTCAAAATGCAACACTGATCAACAAGCATGGTAAAACACCATATGAAATGGTGAAGAAGAAAAAGCCAAATCTAAAATACTTTCATATTTTTGGATGCAAGTGCTTTGTGTTGAAGACTCATCCTGAACAGTTGACCAAATTTGACCTAAAGGCAGATGAAGGAATTTTTGTTGGCTATCCACTGTCAACAAAGGCATTCAGAGTTTATAATCTGAGAACTAGAGTGATCATGGAATCAATTCATGTGTCATTTGATGACAAGAAAATAACTGGACTTGAAGATGTAAATGAACATGATCAACTGCACTTTGAAAATGAAGATTTATTCTCTGAAAAAGTAAACTCTGATCAGACTGATTTGACAAACTCTGTTCATCTAAACTCTGAACCTCTACTGGTAAATACTGAAGAAACTCTTCAATCAGAAACAATGGAAGAACCAGTTGAGGGGGAGCATGAAGAATCACATCAAAGTGATGATTCAAACACTGATAGTGACTCAGTTGATAATTCTGAATCAAACTCTGTTGATTCAAACTCTGTTGATAATACTGAGAAGTCACATTCAGGGGGAGCATCTGAAAATGAAGAAAGACACCAAGAAAATCAGGAGAGCATGGATCAAGGGGGAGGATCACATGATGACAGAAGCAATCTGCCTTCTGCAAGAAAATGGACTAAATCACACACACCTGATTTGATTATTGGTGATCCAGATGCAAAAGTAAGGACAAGAAGTGCAACAACAAATGAATGTCTGTTTCATGCATTCTTGTCACAAACTGAGCCAAAGAAAGTGGAAGAAGCTCTTAAAGATGCTGACTGGATAACATCAATGCAAGAAGAGCTAAATGAATTTGAAAGAAATGAAGTGTGGACACTTGTACCAAGGCCCAAGAACAGATCCATTGTTGGTACTAAATGGGTTTTCAGAAATAAAACTGACAGTGAGGGTGTTATCACAAGGAACAAGGCAAGACTGGTTGCAAAAGGCTATTCACAACAGGAAGGAATAGACTATGATGAAACATTTGCTCCAGTGGCTAGATTGGAGGCAATTAGAATTTTTCTAGCATATGCCTCTCACATGAAATTCAAAGTGTTTCAGATGGATGTAAAAAGTGCATTTTTGAATGGAAAACTTGAAGAAGAAGTGTTTGTGGAACAACCACCAGGGTTTGTAGATCCAAAATATCCAGACTATGTCTACAGGTTAGACAAGGCACTCTATGGACTTAAGCAGGCACCAAGGGCATGGTATGAAACCCTTGCCAAATTTCTACTAGAAAGTGGATTTCACAGAGGTACTATTGACAAAACTCTATTTTACTTCCAAACTGGTAGTGACTTACTTTTAGTACAGATATATGTAGATGACATCATTTTTGGATCTACTAATGATAAACTCTGTAAGAAGTTTGCCAAACTCATGCAGTCAAGATATCAAATGAGTATGATGGGAGAGCTTAGTTATTTTCTAGGCTTACAGGTAAAGCAAACAGATGATGAAATTTTTATAAATCAAGCAAAATATACCAGAAACCTTCTCAAGAAATTTGGTATGCTTGATTGTTCATCTGCAACAACTCCCATGGCAACTGCAACAAAATTGGACAAAGATGCAGGGTCATCAGTAGATATGACAAGTTACAGAGGAATGATTGGTTCTTTACTCTATTTGACAGCTAGCAGACCTGATATTATGTATGCAACTTGTTTGTGTGCAAGGTTCCAGGCAGATCCAAGAGAACCACATTTAACAGCAGTAAAGAGGATATTTAAGTACCTCAAGGGCACTATGACTTTGGGGCTATGGTATCCAAGAGAATCAGAGTTTAAACTACTTGGTTATTCAGATGCAGACTTTGCAGGATGTAAGATAGACAGAAAAAGCACCAGTGGAAGTTGTCAATTTCTGGGTGACAGACTTGTTTCCTGGTACAACAAGAAACAGAAGTCAATATCTACATCTACAGCTGAAGCAGAGTATATTGCTGCTGGTAGCTGCTGTGCACAGATTTTATGGATGAAGAATCAACTGCTGGATTATGGATTAAGGTATACCAAGATACCTATTTACTGTGATAATCAAAGTGCTATTGCAATGACAGGTAATCCAGTACAACATTCAATGACAAAGCACATCAGCATAAGGTATCATTTCATCAGAGAGCATGTAGAGGAAGGCAACATTGAGCTTCACTTTGTGTCTACAGAACAACAACTTGCAGATATCTTCACCAAGCCATTGAGTGAAGCTACATTTACAAGACTGGTCAATGAACTAGGGATGGTATCTAGTTTTGACTAGAAATGTTGGTTAGACTCAAGAACTTATTTCTAAAATATGTTGCTCATGTTTCTGCAAATTATTAAGTGCTATGTGAATCTTAGTATTAAACTCTGTTCTGCATGCTTATGTTTAAAACTTGTTAAACTCTGTACCAGTGTTCTAAAACAAGGCCGCCTAGCCGCTTAAGCGGTCCGCTTAAGCGTCCAAGGTCCCCCAACCATTCCGATTTTATGTTAACCGCTTATTCCCCGATTTATATAATTATTAAATATATATATATGCATATGTATATAAAAAATTAAATATATATTATATAATCCGCTTAATTGGTCCGCATTGAAATCCGTTTAAGCCCCCGCCTAGCCGCTTAAGCGCTCGAAGGTCGTCTCGCCGCCTAGAAACGCTTAGCGCTTTTTAGAACACTGCTCTGTACGCATGTCTGTCTGTTAAACACTGTTAACATGTTAGATACACTCAGTGAATTCAGAATTGATTATTGTCTGAATGAAAACACCAATGAAGAAAAATGTATGAAGCATGATTCTCAGTAAATAAATCATGATTCTTTCTGAGTCACTGTAATCTAATCAGACTTTGTGCAGTAAATCAACACAGCATGATACTGTTTCATATTTATAGCATCTCTTAGTTTATTCAGTCCTAAACTCTCAGTCTATGAATATTGTGTGCATTGCCTCTCATAAATAATTTTGGTTATTGATGAACTCTAAACTCTGATTAGTGACATTCTGTTTCCAAAGGTATGGTTCATGATGATTCCTTGTTTGTACTTGTGAAAACCATAAAACTTGAGATGTGTCATTGATTAGTTTGGTGAGTTCAGATTCATGTATACACCCTGTGAGAGGTTGAGCCAAATCAGTGATTGATACATTTTCTATCAATCAGTATTTATTGTTGTGTGATATTCATTAGGTAGTATGTTTCTCTAGAACTTGTATTAAACCATTTTGAGACTACATGATATGTGTGTGCATGAAAATGATAAAGGCAATAGGATTTACCATTTTTCTTTAAACACTGATCAAAATTCTTTTGAACTCTCTTCAAACACTGTATAAACACTGTTCATAAATTCCTTCCTTAGTAAACCCCTTTGAGCCTAATTAACTGCTCATTTTTCTTATACTCTGAAGTATTAAGAGCAGTTATATTTTTTTTCTTCTCAAGCAGATGAGTATTTTTCAAGAAAAGAAAAGTCTACTCAGTATATATGCTAAATAAAAAAATAAAAAAATAAAAAAAATAAAAATAAAAATAAAAATAAAAAAAAAGAGAGAAAAAGGCATATATACTGATCTTGTACAAATATGTACTAACAGTGTGACTGAACACTTTGGTCTATTGAAATGTTCAGCTTGATATTCACTTATGAATAAAACATCTTTTTCATCTGTTTGATCTTATCTCATTCCAACCCTGAATAAAGTCCTTTTGATTTGTGCATACATGTATACAAAGTAGTGTAGAATTGGTGGACATTCAAGCATATGGTAGATTCTGCTATTTCTGATTGAATGTGAGTGTAAACACTTCACCTAAACACTTGTGTGCTTTGAGAGTTTGTGAGGTTATCAAATTCATGACTGTTATTCACTGAATGATGCTCTGATTTCTATCTCTTGATATTTTTGTCTTTCAAGACTGTGTGCTTACTTGGATAATCATGGACATCAAAGGGAATAGAAGTTTTCAGATTTCTGTATTACAGTAACTACAGAGTTTAGCATTCATCAAACAATCAGTGTTTACTATGAGAGTTTGTGCATTCAGTGTTTATTGATTTTTGTTATGGATGTTATGAAATACTAGATGCTCTAAAAATTGATTTCAGTAAACTCTGCTTCACACACACTGATATTCACAACTGTGCAATTTTTGAAAGGGTTGTTAGTGATAAAATTGGAAAAGTGATAAACACTGTTGAGTTGTGTTAAGTACTCTAAGGTACAGTTTCATTTATATGATTTGATTATTTTGAAGTAATTGAGGTAGTTGACAACTGTTAATTAGTGTAAGTGTCGTGATTATAGGAATGACAGCGGTAATTATTAAGTGCTCCATTGGTTGTTTGACACGTGTCCCATGATAGTGTTCCACTCACACATTACTCTACAACAGTTGCGCGCTTTTACTAAATAAACGATTGAGTTTTAATTTTACTCTAATCGTCTTTAGTCTCTCACTCCATATCGATTCACATTCACCCACTCACAGTTACTTGCATACTCATTCACTTTCAAACTTCTCATATACTCTCATTCACCTTTTGATAAACACTTACAGTGCATACACATCTTTTCTCTAAATCTCTTCGTATCATATCTTACTAATGGCAACTAAAGCGTTTGATGCAGCAGGGTTAGTTTTTCTTCCTAGCAACTATGCAGCACCACTGGAGAATGCAAATGCTCCAGAGGCGTTTCATTTGTTCCAAAACTTCTTGAAAGATTCTGAAATAGGGAAGGCTTTAACTGCACCACCAACACTATCTGCTTCACAAATTGCCGCCTTCTGGACAAACTCTGTATATGATGATGGAGAAGAGTCTGGCACTCCCACAATCACTTTCACTCATGATGAATCAGAGTATATTATTACTCCAACTACTGTTAGGGATGCTCTAGATTTTGAGACACACACTTCTTACAGTGTTGTTGGTCATGATCGCTTGAGGACAATGTTGGAGCAAATTGGATGTGCAGGAAACTTGAATAAGATAGGGTCTTTGAGACGGCCAAGTTTGAGAAAGGAATGGAGTTTCTTTTTCGATTGTATAACAAGGGCTTTTGGAAAGAAGACAACAAACTGGGATGCACTTCCTCTGGATACTCTCCAAATTGGTCATGCTCTACTATATGGAGGTAACTTCGATTTTGGTAGACTAGTACTAATGAACTTGGGAGAGCGTTTGTCTGAGACTACTACTGTCTATTTTGCTCGTTTTTGTCAATTGCTATTTACTGCCTGTGTGCCTAACATTCCAATTGATGAAGCTGATGTTATTCAGCCTTTTCAAGTTGCTAAGAGAATGTTTTCTGATTTGACAAACAAAGATGTCACTAAACAGCAAATACCTGAGATGTTTATGCCTTTAGCCTTACAGAACTATGTAAACCAACCACAAGATCCTCAATCACCACAACAAATGCCTGAACCAATAGACACCATAAACTTTGAACCAACACCCACAACACCCACAACCACTGTACCTACTACATCTCATCAACCACAACCAGAAACCTTAAACTCTTCACCAATAAACTCTCCAACAATAAACTCTCCACCATTAAACACTGAAACATTAAACACTGAACCATTAGACACTGAAACTTTAAACTCTGAGCCAGCACCTACTGAAACAGCCAAAACCAAGCCAAAAAGAAAGAAACATACTGCCCAAAACACTAAACACTCAAAGGCTAAACAGACACAACCTGGAGCTGTTTATACAAGAAGAATGAAACAAAAGGCAAACAGACCTTCATTTTCACCACCTAAAGAGAGCTCCAGTGAAGATGAAGAGGAGACTGTAGTGCATCAAGTCAAGAGAAGGAGATTAGTTCTTTCAGAGTCTGATGATGAGCAAACTGTTGAAGCTCCAGAGGTGGTTTCCCATGAAACACCTACTGTTGAGGATGAAGAAAATGTTTCTATACCTGCAGAGGTTGAAATGCCTGCAGAGGATATTGTTAATGATGAAATACCTACAGAGGATAAAATGCCTGTAGAAGAGGATAACAGAGATGGTTTTTCACCAATGGATAATATTTTTGACACATTTGAACCATTCTCTGATCCTATCTCACCTATTGTTCATACTGAAGCTCCTGGTGTAGCTGATGAGCTTGCAGTAAAAGTTCCTGAAGCTGAAGCATCACACACAGAGCTGGTATCTTCTCCAATTCAAGACAAAGGTGATGAAGTTGATCAGGCAACTAAGGAGAATTCTGAATCTATGCCTGTTGAAGCTACAAATGCAAACTCTGTTGCAGAGCCTGTGCAACATGAAGAGACTATTGAAAAGGTTGCAGAAGTTGTTACAGAAACTGTGGCTGACACAGCTCAGCACAGTGGTTCTTTAAAAGATGCTCAAGCTAAAGATGCAAGTGCTGAAGATAAATTTGATAGCAGTGCAAACTCTGATTCATTTGTGAGTGCACCTGCACAGACTGATAATAAGCATAAATCTTTTGATCAGCCTTGTCCATCTCATGCAATTGAAGAAGAGTATCTTGCTAAATCTGCTGCCAATTGGTATAAACAAGACTGTATTTTTCCAAAAGGGAGAGCAGCTGATTTTGTTAAGCAGACTGCTAGTCAAATTTCAAATCCAGAGATTTTATCATGCTTAAAAGCAACAGTGGTACAAGTTAAAACTCTGGAGGGAAATTTTTCTGATACAAAACAAGAAATTGCTTCCTTGAAGACTGAGATTCAGTCAAGAGAAATGAAGATGGAAAGAGAGTCCAAAATAAAAGCTGCACAGCTATCCAAAGTTCAAGACACTCTCTTTGCCAGGCTAGGAAAAGTTGAAGAAAATCAAATTGCTTTGTTTTCTAAGGTGGATTCCATTGCTAACTCTTTAGAGCTCATTACATCCATACTCATTCCTGATGATGTCAAAAAGGGGGAGAGAGTTGCTAAGTCTAAATGCAAAGTTTCTCAAACTCTGACTCAAAAGGATGATGCTGGAGATGGAGGGGCAAGTGATAAGAGTAAGGTGTTAAACTCTGAAAAGTAAACTCTGAGATCTGGCAAATCTTTTAAATCACAGTCTGTTGGAATAAACACTGAAACTCAAGGTACTTCAAAGACCAAGAGTTTGGAATTAATATCAAATCCAAAGACTGATGAGGAGTTAGCTGTTAAGCTTTTCATGGAAGAGAATGCAGAGGGAGTTACTTTAGAAGATGCTAAAGCTGAAGAGAAGAGTTTACAAGAAAAGCATTTGAAAGTTCTAAAGTCTGAAAAAGCAAAGAAGAATGTGAAAGTTGCTAAAACTGCAAAGCCTGTTCTTAAAGGCATTGAAATCAAAGAGAAATTAACTGGCATTGAAGGAGAAGAAAAAGAAGAAGAAGATAAAGAAAAGTTGATCAGAAAGTCTTCTCTTGAGGCTAAATTGAAGTTAAAAGGGGTAATAAATGAGGAGAACAAAGGTAAAATGATTGTTACAACCTCTGTTGCCACACAAGTTGTACAACCACAAAGTAAACCCTTACCTGGTTTTTCAAGGCCAAAGATTCCAGTGCAAGAAGAAGCAGGAGTGACTGGTGATTATCAACATAATGTTGCATGTTCAGGAAAGCCACCAGGGAGAAATACTTCTGGATTAGGTTCAACAAGAGATTTGAGATTTAGTAACAGTCCAAGAGATCCCTCTGCACTTGTATCTCTTGGTTCTGGTATTACTCAAGAAAATCTAGACAAGCTGGAGTCAGTTCAGGTAGTTCGTCAAATAAGCTTAGACATTCACTTTCTGTTATACTTTATGGCAGATGGGTCAGTGTATAGAGTGAATGAAGAAGCAATCAAGCTAAAATTATTTGAGGAACTTCAGTATGTCCTGCATATCTTCAGAGTTAGAAATCGTAGAACACAGCTTATTGCTAATTCTATAAGGGAATATATGAAGAAAGCTAAAGTGGTTACAGGAACAAAGTCTGCTGAAAAGTATGTTCCTAAATACAGAGATTGGAATGGCAATCTGATTGAAATGGAGAAGGGAACTACAAAGCTGAAAACAGATCTTGGAATTACAGTTCTGGATTTCAATGTAAAGTCTGAAAAAGTGAAGTACATCAGGTTGGGAAATGAGATGAGAAGAAACAAGATCTATGATCTCAGAGCTGCTATTTTTCAAACTGATGAGAATGATCCAGATTTGAAAGAAATCAAGGAAGCAATGGAGATTGAACTTGAACATGCTGAGAGAAGGTTGTTGATTGATTATCTCAGAACAGCTCCAGATCTTGAGGAAGTTAGGTAGACAAAAGTTGTAAGTTTGTTAAGTAATAGCTTAAACTCTGTTTGTATATTAAACACTGTAAAACTTTGTATTTGTTTTGACATCATCATTTACTGTAAACTTGTACATTTTTGCTAATGGACAAGTTGGGGGAGATTGTTAGAAATGATTGATGAGAACAGTGTTTGGAAGCTATAGTGACAAAACAGAGTTTAGCTGGAAGCAGTCAGAGTTTAGTTAAACACTGACTGGAAGCGCAACAGAGGTTGGTAAACTCTGTAGCGATATTGTCTGAAGAGTCAACAGTGTTTAAAGGTTGATGCAAGATAAGTATGGAAGCAATATCTTTGAAGATTGGAAAGCTGTCAAAGAGATTGAGTTGACTTGGAAGACTGGAGCAATCGTGATTGATATCAATTGTATAGCTTGGTTATAGGAGAATCAGTTACTGATTGTACGAAGCTGTATGTTCTATAAATACAGTTAGGTTAACCCTAGAAGGGTAATCGAACATTGAGAAATTCATTGATTGTAACCTAAGCAGCTCTCTGTGATATTTACATCACTGAGAGAGGAATTGTTAATTCCAAACAGTTTTTAATTGTTAAACAGTGTGTTCTTGTTAAGTTACTCATACAGTATTTGATTGCTTATTGTGTATTCAACCTAAAGTTTTTGTGTATTTGATTGCTTATTGTGTTCTTATTGTCTGTTGACTCTTCAGACAATATCGCTACAGAGTTTACCAACCTCTGTTGCGCTTCCAGTCAGTGTTTAACTAAACTCTGACTGCTTCCAGCTAAACTCTGTTTTGTCACTATAGCTTCCAAACACTGTTCTCATCAATCATTTCTAACAATCTCCCCCAACTTGTCCATTAGCAAAAATGTACAAGTTTACAGTAAATGATGATGTCAAAACAAATACAAAGTTTTACAGTGTTTAATATACAAACAGAGTTTAAGCTATTACTTAACAAACTTACAACTTTTGTCTACCTAACTTCCTCAAGATCTGGAGCTGTTCTGAGATAATCAATCAACAACCTTCTCTCAGCATGTTCAAGTTCAATCTCCATTGCTTCCTTGATTTCTTTCAAATCTGGATCATTCTCATCAGTTTGAAAAATAGCAGCTCTGAGATCATAGATCTTGTTTCTTCTCATCTCATTTCCCAACCTGATGTACTTCACTTCTTCAGACTTTACATTGAAATCCAGAACTGTAATTCCAAGATCTGTTTTCAGCTTTGTAGTTCCCTTCTCCATTTCAATCAGATTGTCATTCCAATCTCTGTATTTAGGAACATACTTTTCAGCAGACTTTGTTCCTGTAACCACTTTAGCTTTCTTCATATATTCCCTTATAGAATTAGCAATAAGCTGTGTTCTACGATTTCTAACTCTGAAGATATGCAGGACATACTGAAGTTCCTCAAATAATTTTAGCTTGATTGCTTCTTCATTCACTCTATACACTGACCCATCTGCCATAAAGTATAACAGAAAGTGAATGTCTAAGCTTCTTTGACGAACTACCTGAACTGACTCCAGCTTGTCTAGATTTTCTTGAGTAATACCAGAACCAAGAGATACAAGTGCAGAGGGATCTCTTGGACTGTTACTAAATCTCAAATCTCTTGTTGAACCTAATCCAGAAGTATTTCTCCCTGGTGGCTTTCCTGAACATGCAACATTATGTTGATAATCACCAGTCACTCCTGCTTCTTCTTGCACTGGAATCTTTGGCCTTGAAAAACCAGGTAAGGGTTTACTTTGTGGTTGTACAACTTGTGTGGCAACAGAGGTTGTAACAATCATTTTACCTTTGTTCTCCTCATTTATTACCCCTTTTAACTTCAATTTAGCCTCAAGAGAAGACTTTCTGATCAACTTTTCTTTATCTTCTTCTTCTTTTTCTTCTCCTTCAATGCCAGTTAATTTCTCTTTGATTTCAATGCCTTTAAGAACAGGCTTTGCAGTTTTAGCAACTTTCACATTCTTCTTTGCTTTTTCAGACTTTAGAACTTTCAAATGCTTTTCTTGTAAACTCTTCTCTTCAGCTTTAGCATCTTCTAAAGTAACTCCCTCTGCATTCTCTTCCATGAAAAGCTTAACAGCTAACTCCTCATCAGTCTTTGGATTTGATATTAATTCCAAACTCTTGGTCTTTGAAGTACCTTGAGTTTCAGTGTTTATTCCAACAGACTGTGATTTAAAAGATTTGCCAGATCTCAGAGTTTGCTTTTCAGAGTTTAACACCTTACTCTTATCACTTGCCCCTCCATCTCCAGCATCATCCTTTTGAGTCAGAGTTTGAGAAACTTTGTATTTAGACTTAGCAACTCTCTCCCCCTTTTTGACATCATCAGGAATGAGTATGGATGTAATGAGCTCTAAAGAGTTAGCAATGGAATCCACCTTAGAAAACAAAGCAATTTGATTTTCTTCAACTTTTCCTAGCCTGGCAAAGAGAGTGTCTTGAACTTTGGATAGCTGTGCAGCTTTTATTTTGGACTCTCTTTCCATCTTCATTTCTCTTGACTGAATCTCAGTCTTCAAGGAAGCAATTTCTTGTTTTGTATCAGAAAAATTTCCCTCCAGAGTTTTAACTTGTACCACTGTTGCTTTTAAGCATGATAAAATCTCTGGATTTGAAATTTGACTAGCAGTCTGCTTAACAAAATCAGCTGCTCTCCCTTTTGGAAAAATACAGTCTTGTTTATACCAATTGGCAGCAGATTTAGCAAGATACTCTTCTTCAATTGCATGAGATGGACAAGGCTGATCAAAAGATTTATGCTTATTATCAGTCTGTGCAGGTGCACTCACAAATGAATCAGAGTTTGCACTGCTGTCAAATTTATCTTCAGCACTTGCATCTTTAGCTTGAGCATCTTTTAAAGAACCACTGTGCTGAGCTGTGTCAGCCACAGTTTCTGTAACAACTTCTGCAACCTTTTCAATAGTCTCTTCATGTTGCACAGGCTCTGCAACAGAGTTTGCCTTTGTAGCTTCAACAGGCATAGATTCAGAATTCTCCTTAGTTGCCTGATCAACTTCATCACCTTTGTCTTGAATTGGAGAAGATACCAGCTCTGTGTGTGATGCTTCAGCTTCAGGAACTTTTACTGCAAGCTCATCAACTACACCAGGAGCTTCAGTATGAACAATAGGTGAGATAGGATCAGAGAATGGTTCAAATGTGTCAAAAATATTATCCATTGGTGAAAAACCATCTCTGTTATCCTCTTCTACAGGCATTTTATCCTCTGTAGGTATTTCATCATTAACAATATCCTCTGCAGGCATTTCAACCTCTGCAGGTATAGAAACATTTTCTTCATCCTCAACAGTAGGTGTTTCATGGGAAACCACCTCTGGAGCTTCAACAGTTTGCTCATCATCAGACTCTGAAAGAACTAATCTCCTTCTCTTGACTTGATGCACTACAGTCTCCTCTTCATCTTCACTGGAGCTCTCTTTAGGTGGTGAAAATGAAGGTCTGTTTGCCTTTTGTTTCATTCTTCTTGTATAAACAGCTCCAGGTTGTGTCTGTTTAGCCTTTGAGTGTTTAGTGTTTTGGGCAGTATGTTTCTTTCTTTTTGGCTTGGTTTTGGCTGTTTCAGTAGGTGCTGGCTCAGAGTTTAAAGTTTCAGTGTCTAATGGTTCAGTGTTTAATGTTTCAGTGTTTAATGGTGGAGAGTTTATTGTTGGAGAGTTTATTGGTGAAGAGTTTAAGGTTTCTGGTTGTGGTTGATGAGATGTAGTAGGTACAGTGGTTGTGGGTGTTGTGGGTGTTGGTTCAGAGTTTATGGTGTCTATTGGTTCAGGCATTTGTTGTGGTGATTGAGGATCTTGTGGTTGATTTACATAGTTCTGTAAGGCTAAAGGCATAAACATCTCAGGTATTTGCTGTTTAGTGACATCTTTGTTTGTCAAATCAGAAAACATTCTCTTAGCAACTTGAAAAGGCTGAATAACATCAGCTTCATCAATTGGAATGTTAGGCACACAGGCAGTAAATAGCAATTGACAAAAACGAGCAAAATAGACAGTAGTAGTATCAGACAAACGCTCTCCCAAGTTCATTAGTACTAGTCTACCAAAATCGAAGTTACCTCCATATAGTAGAGCATGACCAATTTGGAGAGTATCCAGAGGAAGTGCATCCCAGTTTGTTGTCTTCTTTCCAAAAGACCTTGTTATACAATCGAAAAAGAAACTCCATTCCTTTCTCAAACTTGGCCGTCTCAAAGACCCTATCTTATTCAAGTTTCCTGCACATCCAATTTGCTCCAACATTGTCCTCAAGCGATCATGACCAACAACACTGTAAGAAGTGTGTGTCTCAAAATCTAGAGCATCCCTAACAGTAGTTGGAGTAATAATATACTCTGATTCATCATGAGTGAAAGTGATTGTGGGAGTGCCAGACTCTTCTCCATCATCATATACAGAGTTTGTCCAGAAGGCGGCAATTTGTGAAGCAGATAGTGTTGGTGGTGCAGTTAAAGCCTTCCCTATTTCAGAATCTTTCAAGAAGTTTTGGAACAAATGAAACGCCTCTGGAGCATTTGCATTCTCCAGTGGTGCTGCATAGTTGCTAGGAAGAAAAACTAACCCTGCTGCATCAAACGCTTTAGTTGCCATTAGTAAGATATGATACGAAGAGATTTAGAGAAAAGATGTGTATGCACTGTAAGTGTTTATCAAAAGGTGAATGAGAGTATATGAGAAGTTTGAAAGTGAATGAGTATGCAAGTAACTGTGAGTGGGTGAATGTGAATCGATATGGAGTGAGAGACTAAAGACGATTAGAGTAAAATTAAAACTCAATCGTTTATTTAGTAAAAGCGCGCAACTGTTGTAGAGTAATGTGTGAGTGGGACACTATCATGGGACACGTGTCAAACAACCAATGGAGCACTTAATAATTACCGCTGTCATTCCTATAATCACGACACTTACACTAATTAACAGTTGTCAACTACCTCAATTACTTCAAAATAATCAAATCATCTAAATGAAACTGTACCTTAGAGTACTTAACACAACTCAACAGTGTTTATCACTTTTCCAATTTTATCACTAACAACCCTTTCAAAAATTGCACAGTTGTGAATATCAGTGTGTGTGAAGCAGAGTTTACTGAAATCAATTTTTAGAGCATCTAGTATTTCATAACATCCATAACAAAAATCAATAAACACTGAATGCACAAACTCTCATAGTAAACACTGATTGTTTGATGAATGCTAAACTCTGTAGTTACTGTAATACAGAAATCTAAAAACTTCTATTCCCTTTGATGTCCATGATTATCCAAGTAAGCACACAGTCTTGAAAGACAAAAATATCAAGAGATAGAAATCAGAGCATCATTCAGTGAATAACAGTCATGAATTTGATAACCTCACAAACTCTCAAAGCACACAAGTGTTTAGGTGAAGTGTTTACACTCACATTCAATCAGAAATAGCAGAATCTACCATATGCTTGAATGTCCACCAATTCTACACTACTTTGTATACATGTATGCACAAATCAAAAGGACTTTATTCAGGGTTGGAATGAGATAAGATCAAACAGATGAAAAAGATGTTTTATTCATAAGTGAATATCAAGCTGAACATTTCAATAGACCAAAGTGTTCAGTCACACTGTTAGTACATATTTGTACAAGATCAGTATATATGCCTTTTTCTCTCTTTTTTTTATTTTTATTTTTTTTTATTTTTTTTTATTTTTTTTATTTTTTTTATTTTTTTATTTAGCATATATACTGAGTAGACTTTTCTTTTCTTGAAAAATACTCATCTGCTTGAGAAGAAAAAAAATATAACTGCTCTTAATACTTCAGAGTATAAGAAAAATGAGCAGTTAATTAGGCTCAAAGGGGTTTACTAAGGAAGGAATTTATGAACAGTGTTTATACAGTGTTTGAAGAGAGTTCAAAAGAATTTTTATCAGTGTTTAAAGAAAAATGGTAATCCTATTGCCTTTATCATTTTCATGCACACACATATCATGTAGTCTCAAAATGGTTTAATACAAGTTCTAGAGAAACATACTACCTAATGAATATCACACAACAATAAATACTGATTGATAGAAAATGTATCAATCACTGATTTGGCTCAACCTCTCACAGGGTGTATACATGAATCTGAACTCACCAAACTAATCAATGACACATCTCAAGTTTTATGGTTTTCACAAGTACAAACAAGGAATCATCATGAACCATACCTTTGGAAACAGAATGTCACTAATCAGAGTTTAGAGTTCATCAATAACCAAAATTATTTATGAGAGGCAATGCACACAATATTCATAGACTGAGAGTTTAGGACTGAATAAACTAAGAGATGCTATAAATATGAAACAGTATCATGCTGTATTGATTTACTGCACAAAGTCTGATTAGATTACAGTGACTCAGAAAGAATCATGATTTATTTACTGAGAATCATGCTTCATACATTTTTCTTCATTGGTGTTTTCATTTAGACAATAATCAATTCTGAATTCACTGAGTGTATCTAACATGTTAACAGTGTTTAACAGACAGACATGCTTACAGAGTTTAACAAGTTTTAAACATAAGCATGCAGAACAGAGTTTAATACTAAGATTCACATAGCACTTAATAATTTGCAGAAACATGAGCAACATATTTTAGAAATAAGTTCTTGAGTCTAACCAACATTTCTAGTCAAAACTAGATACCATCCCTAGTTCATTGACCAGTCTTGTAAATGTAGCTTCACTCAATGGCTTGGTGAAGATATCTGCAAGTTGTTGTTCTGTAGACACAAAGTGAAGCTCAATGTTGCCTTCCTCTACATGCTCTCTGATGAAATGATACCTTATGCTGATGTGCTTTGTCATTGAATGTTGTACTGGATTACCTGTCATTGCAATAGCACTTTGATTATCTCAGTAAATAGGTATCTTGGTATACCTTAATCCATAATCCAGCAGTTGATTCTTCATCCATAAAATCTGTGCACAGCAGCTACCAGCAGCAATATACTCTGCTTCAGCTGTAGATGTAGATATTGACTTCTGTTTCTTGCTGTACCAGGAAACAAGTCTGTCACCCAGAAATTGACAACTTCCACTGGTGCTTTTTCTGTCTATCTTACATCCTGCAAAGTCTGCATCTGAATAACCAAGTAGTTTAAACTCTGATTCTCTTGGATACCACAGCCCCAAAGTCATAGTGCCCTTGAGGTACTTAAATATCCTCTTTACTGCTGTTAAATGTGGTTCTCTTGGATCTGCCTGGAACCTTGCACACAAACAAGTTGCATACATAATATTAGGTCTGCTAGCTGTCAAATAGAGTAAAGAACCAATCATTCCTCTGTAACTTGTCATATCTACTGATGACCCTGCATCTTTGTCCAATTTTGTTGCAGTTGCCATGGGAGTTGTTGCAGATGAACAATCAAGCATACCAAATTTCTTGAGAAGGTTTCTGGTATATTTTGCTTGATTTATAAAAATTCCATCATCTGTTTGCTTTACCTGTAAGCCTAGAAAATAACTAAGCTCTCCCATCATACTCATTTGATATCTTGACTGCATGAGTTTGGCAAACTTCTTACAGAGTTTATCATTAGTAGATCCAAAAATGATGTCATCTACATATATCTGTACTAAAAGCAAGTCACTACCAGTTTGGAAGTAAAACAGAGTTTTGTCAATAGTACCTCTGTGAAATCCACTTTCTAGTAGAAATTTGGCAAGGGTTTCATACCATGCCCTTGGTGCCTGCTTAAGTCCATAGAGTGCCTTGTCTAACCTGTAGACATAGTCTGGATATTTTGGATCTACAAACCCTGGTGGTTGTTCCACAAACACTTCTTCTTCAAGTTTTCCATTCAAAAATGCACTTTTTACATCCATCTGAAACACTTTGAATTTCATGTGAGAGGCATATGCTAGAAAAATTCTAATTGCCTCCAATCTAGCCACTGGAGCAAATGTTTCATCATAGTCTATTCCTTCCTGTTGTGAATAGCCTTTTGCAACCAGTCTTGCCTTGTTCCTTGTGATAACACCCTCACTGTCAGTTTTATTTCTGAAAACCCATTTAGTACCAACAATGGATCTGTTCTTGGGCCTTGGTACAAGTGTCCACACTTCATTTCTTTCAAATTCATTTAGCTCTTCTTGCATTGCTGTTATCCAGTCAGCATCTTTAAGAGCTTCTTCCACTTTCTTTGGCTCAGTTTGTGACAAGAATGCATGAAACAGACATTCATTTGTTGTTGCACTTCTTGTCCTTACTTTTGCATCTGGATCACCAATAATCAAATCAGGTGTGTGTGATTTAGTCCATTTTCTTGTAGAAGGCAGATTGCTTCTGTCATCATGTGATCCTCCCCCTTGATCCATGCTCTCCTGATTTTCTTGGTGTCTTTCTTCATTTTCAGATGCTCCCCCTGAATGTGACTTCTCAGTATTATCAACAGAGTTTGAATCAACAGAGTTTGATTCAGAATTATCAACTGAGTCACTATCAGTGTTTGAACCATCACTTTGATGTGATTCTTCATGCTCCCCCTCAACTGGTTCTTCCCTTGTTTCTGATTAAAGAGTTTCTTCAGTATTTACCAGTAGAGGTTCAGAGTTTAGATGAACAGAGTTTGTCAAATCAGTCTGATCAGAGTTTACTTTTTCAGAGAATAAATCTTCATTTTCAAAGTGCAGTTGATCATGTTCATTTACATCTTCAAGTCCAGTTATTTTCTTGTCATCAAATGACACATGAATTGATTCCATGATCACTCTAGTTCTCAGATTATAAACTCTGAATGCCTTTGTTGACAGTGGATAGCAAACAAAAATTCCTTCATCTGCCTTTAGGTCAAATTTGGTCAACTATTCAGGATGAGTCTTCAACACAAAGCACTTGCATCCAAAAATATGAAAGTATTTTAGATTTGGCTTTTTCTTCTTCACCATTTCATATGGTGTTTTACCATGCTTGTTGATCAGTGTTGCATTTTGAGTAAAATAAGCAGTTTGAACTGCTTCGGCCCAGAAATATGTTGGCAACTTTGCTTCATCTAGCATGGTTCTGGCAGCTTGTATCAAGGTTCTGTTTTTCCTCTCCACTACACCATTTTGTTGTGGAGTGCCAGGTGCAGAAAACTCTTGTTTTATCCCTTTACTCTTGCAAAATTCTTCCATTGATGAATTCCTGAACTCAGTTCCATTGTCACTTCTGATTATCTTCACTTGATTCTCTGACCCTTTTTCCAGTTGTAATATATGTCCTGTCAGTGTTAATGCAGTTTCATCCTTCTTTGCAAGAAAATATACCCATGTGTACCTGGTATATTCATCAACAATGACTAGAGCATATTTCTTCTTTCCAAGAGACATCACATTCACTGGACCAAAAAGATCAACATGTAGTAGATGATAAGGATCAACAATTGAAGACTCAGATTTGCTTTTGAAGGTGGCTTTTCTCTGTTTGGCCTTTTGACAAGAATCACACAGGCCTTCTACATTCAACAAGGACTTTGGTAAACCTCTCACAAGATCATTCTTTATTAGCTCATTGATATTGTTCAGATTCAAATGAGAGAGTTTCTTGTGCCACTTCCAACTCTCTTCACTGGACATTCTTGTTGACAGACACACTGCTTTGCCATCAGTGTTTGTTGACAATTTAATTTCATATATGTTATTGTGTCTGTTTCCAACTAGAGCAACTTTCCCTGTAGATTTTCTGATCACTTGACAATATTCAGGCTGAAAATCTACATGATATCCTCTGTCACAGATTTGACTCACAGATAGCAGATCATGCTTGAGTCCTGGAACCAGAGCTACATTTGTGATGATGACATTTCCAAGATTAATATTGCCATATCCCAGTGTATGTCCTATGTTGCCATCTCCATAGGAAACTTCTGGGCCAGCCTTCTCCTCAAACTCTGATAGCAGGGCTTTATTTCCTGTCATGTGTCCTGAACATCCACCGTCCACGACTAGGGTACTAACCCTGTTGCCCTGCAATCACAAACAATCACTGATTATTAGTTTTAAGGATCCAGACTTGCTTGGATCCTTTGGCTTTCTTAATTCTGTTAGCTTTTGCAGCGGAATTTACATTAACAGAGTTTAAGCTAACTTTTTCAGAGTTTACATTTGCAGAGATTACTTTAACCCATTTCAAATTTGGCTTGGGTTCATAGTAATTATAGTAAATAGCATGATAATCTCTGCAAGTGTAAATAGAATGCCAAGTACTTCCACAGTGTTTGCATAAAGTCTGTGGTCTAGTTCTCACATAATCACTCTTTACTGCAGTTTTAGAGGGTAAAGAATTAATGTTCTTATTCTTACTGCAGAAACTAGCAAGATGATTAGTGCTACCACAATTAAAGCATGTTTTTCTAGGAGCTAATGAAGCAAGCATTGGCTTAATTCCTGAGGTTATGCCTACCTTTCCATTTCTGTTTTTCTTAGGCATTCTCTGTTTGTTGACAGACTTTATTTCCTTAAGCTTATGCTTGAGTTGTTTATCTGTCATTAAACCAATGTTAGCCTCTTTAACAAAAGTTTTAGCATATGACTCTTTAACAACCTTTTTCTGTGCTTCAGTCTTAAGTCCACCTGTTCCCATGACATTACCTTCAGATGAACGATGTGGTCTAACTTTTACCTGATTTTCAAATCTAAGTTCATCTCCCTCAGAGTAACCTAGACCTACTGTGTCTGACTGAAACACTTCTTGAGTGTCTTTACCAGAGTGTGTCCAAGTTTTAATGATGTGTTTAGTATCCTCCAATTCTGATTCTAGTTGCTTATACTTTCCTAGCAACTCCTGTTCAATAAACACTGCATCATCTCTCTCTTTCTGAATTTTATTCATGTTCTCTAGCTGTTCCTCAACAAGTTTATTTCTCTCTTTAAGTTGAGAACACTCAGACTTTATCCTCTCATTTTCTAAAGTCTGATCCCTATAACTGATATGCAATGCTTTAAGATAAATTCTCAGTTCAGTTATATTATCAGTGTTATAAGCATAGGTAGTTGGGGGTACCTTGAGATCATCATTTTCAGTCTGAGTAGTAGCCATGAGAGCATAGTTGACTTCCTCATCTGAATCTGAAGTATCTGCCCAATCTCTGCCTTTGGTGTAGAGTGCCTTTTCAGTTTTACCCTTCTTGCACTCAGGAGCATAGTGACCCATCTCCTTACACTTGTAGCATTGAATTTCAGACTTATCTTTCTTACCAGATTTTAAGTCCTTTCCCTCAGATTTCTTGAAATTCTTCTTGTCAGACTTTGAGTAGTCCCTGGAGAATCTCTTTCCCTTCTTGAAGTTCTTGTATCCCATCTTCTTGAAGGTCTTTACCATCAATGCAGCCATTTGCATCATCTCCTCATCATCTTCAGAATCAGATGATTCATCTGTGTTTGAGTCAACATCAGTGTTTGATGACTCATTCTCTGAATGTATGACTAAGGCTTTCCCTTTTGCCTTTCTCCTTGATGCCTCCTTCTTTGATGGTTTCTCCTCAACCTTAAGAGCAACAGACTTTGACTTTCTACTAGATCTTTTGTTTCTCTGCTCCAATTCCAATTCATGAGTTTTGAGCAGCCCATAAATTTCATCAATTTCTGTTTCACCAAGTTCATAATTATCTCTTATAGCGGTTGTTTTCACATCCCACTTTTCAGGTAGAGAAAGAAGAAACTTGAGATTTGAGTCTTCTAAATCATACTCTTTGTTAACCAATGACAAATCATTGAGCAGTTTACAGAATCTGTCAAATGTTTCTGTCATGGTTTCATCAGACTTTGCCTCAAAGTGCTCATACTCCTGAGTGAGTATGTTTCTTCTGTTTTTCTTGATTGCAGGAGTTCCTTGACACCTAACCTCAAGTGCATCCCATATTTCCTTTGCTGTTGTGCAGTTAATCACTTTATTAGACATAACATTGTCTAATGCACTGTGAAGTAAATGTCTCACTTTTGCATCCTTTGCAATAGATGAAAGATCCTCAGCAGTTAGATCTTTCTTTTCCTTTGGAATGACCTTTGATTCCTCACCAGCAGCAGCAGCAGATAATTTTGTTGGTTTGTGAGGACCTTCATATATTCTATCAAGGTATTCTGGATCTGTAGCCTCCAGAAACATGGTCATTTTCACCTTCCAAATTGCATACTCTGATGGCCTAAGTATAGGAACCCTTATTGTCTCATACCTACTAACAGTAGTAGGGGCTTTCTCAGATGGTGGAGGTATCTCTGCCATTGATTACTATTGTGTTTGGATCTTTAACTGTAATAAAGTAACAGATTAGGCTCTGATACCACTTGTTAGGTCGAATACACAAAAAGCAATCAAATACTGTATGAGTAACTTAACAAGAACACACTGTTTAACAATTTAAAACTGTTTGGAATTAACAATTCCTCTCTCAGTGATGTAAATATCACAGAGAGCTGCTTAGGTTACAATCAATGAATTTCTCAATGTTCGATTACCCTTCTAGGGTTAACCTAACTGTATTTATAGAACATACAGCTTCGTACAATCAGTAACTGATTCTCCTATAATCAAGCTATACAATTGATATCAATCACGATTGCTCCAGTCTTCCAAGTCAACTCAATCTCTTTGACAGCTTTCCAATCTTCAAAGATATTGCTTCCATACTTATCTTGCATCAACCTTTAAACACTGTTGACTCTTCAGACAATATCGCTACAGAGTTTACCAACCTCTGTTGCGCTTCCAGTCAGTGTTTAACTAAACTCTGACTGCTTCCAGCTAAACTCTGTTTTGTCACTATAGCTTCCAAACACTGTTCTCATCAATCATTTCTAACATATATCCTTACAAGTTATAAAATTACATGAAATTTCACTCTCTTATTTAAATGGAAAAAATGAGTAAATTTTATTTTTATGGTGAATCGTACCTAGAATCTCCTCTACACAATTTATCCTACTAACCTTTGTGCTGCATGGACTTTATTATTTTCAGTTAATAAACCTTTTACACAAACCCGACCTCTTCATTATCTTATTTTTACTATTATTTTAATTTTTAGTAAAAATAATGGTGACTCATATTATTTTAAAAATATTATATTTTAGGTTTCACAATATGGTACACAATCTATCTATTACTATAAATTAACCACAACACAAGTGCAAAAAGTGTCATTTTAATGGTTGTGAACTTACGATAATATTTCTATATGTTTAAAAATTACAAAAGCACCATCCCTTTAATATTTATGCAAACAATATATGAAATATGTTGGTGTTGGGAATCAGCCCTCTCGTATCTGGAAAATATTGTATGATGAGTATTATTCACATCGATAATATGTCTTTTTATCATTGTTTAAAAGAAATTGTGTTATAACCTATACAATATATTTATATGCTATAAAACATCCTTTTTTATGCTCATATGATCTATACATAAATAAAATAATACATAAATTAAAATACTGATATTATAATATGTATGAATATAAAAGGTGCAATTATATTCAAAAATATCCTTAAATTGTAAAATTATATAGAATTTATAGCAATTGCTAGAGGATGACACGTGCCTCGCACGGGTTATTATGCTAGTTAATATGAATTTCATAAATAAAATAATATCATATGTCGAAAATATTTTAGGAATTTTTGTAGAATACGTACCATTACTCAAATAAAAAAGAGAATAAATTATTGAAAAAATGACATAAATATCCCATTTTTTAATAAAATTGACGAAAATAACACAAATCACGGATGGTGGCCATAAATACCCCTCTATTACGCATTTGAGAGAGGGGTAGTAGATTTTATACATATTACGCATTTGGAAGAGGGGTAATAGAGCTGTCAGGAAAGCCTATTACGCATTTGAAAAATGGGTAATCCCTATTACCCATTCTCCAAATGCGTAATGGAAGAAAAATCTATACTAGTTACCCCAATATCAAATACGTAACCCTATTACTCTCATATGAAATGCATAATAGACGGGTATTTATGGCCATCATCAGTATTTTGAGATATTCTTGTTATGTGATATAGGTTTTTGGGGTATTCTTGGCCAAACCCCTAAATTATTTAATATCATGTGTCCGGAACATCTTTGGAATTTTTTTAGAAATACATACAATCAATAAAAAGAGAAAATGACCAAAATACACCACTTTTGGAGTCCAACTGCCCAAAATACCCGTAGGTGCGAGCATCCGCCCTTTTTACCCACGGAATACGCATGTTTAGTTGGCGCATCCTATGTTACGCATTCTGGAAATGCGCATCTGGGGTAACGCATCTCCCAGATGCGCCGCATCTCCCAGATGCGCAATGACGTCAGCTGACGTCATTTTTTACGTTTCTTCTCAGGCGTCTCAGGCGAACCAAAATCACCACTGCAATCGCCTCTCTCCGTTCTCCCATCTGCAGCAAACTCCAGTCCTTTTGAGGACATCAAAATAATGTTCACACCTTTATCACCATTTTCCCCCGTTCGTTTGGTGTTGTTTGGCCCCGCAGGGGCGTGTCCAAGTAGATCGGGAAATCAAATAGAAAAAAAGCTTCGATTTGGGGTTTTTTAATCCGGCAAAACAACTTGAAAACGAGTGACATAGGATTGTAGAGGGTGAAAAGACGAACATGTTGGTGTATAGTATGCTAGTGAACAAAGCCTAGAAAGAGTGGACGGGTCTGACGAAGTTTTGGTCAAAAAAGTGCTCCGACGATGACAACGAAGAAGATGAACAGTGGCAGGCATATGCATGTTGGACATGCGTATTCGTAGACACGCATGTTCAACATGCGCAACCAGGGAACTGTTCACCATATTTGAAAGCTGAAATTACAAGCTCCACGCATTGTAAATATGCGTGGTCGAGGTCCACGCATTTTTGAAATGCGTATACCCTATACGCATGTTCAAAATGCATGGCTCGTGGGTAAAAAGGGCGGACATTCCCGCTCGTGGGTATTTTGGATAGTTGAAATTAAAATGTAGGTATTTTGGTTTTTCGCCCCAATAAAAAATAGGGTAGGTTGTTTACGACCAAAAAGTTAGGCCTAAAGAAAAGACAAAGCTTATGGCAGCATGGTTAGCCACGTCACTCATTCCTTTCCCTGCTGCTGCATCTGCATGTATCACAGTTTGGCGCTACACACACAACACAACTAACTCCACATACAATTTAAAAGCCTCCTCGTCGTTTTTGATCAAAAAAAAATTCCCAAAAAAATGGCAAGGCTTTCTCATTTTGTGTCTCTAGGGTTTCGAAATTACTCACATCAATCTCGCTCTTCTGCATTTCGATTTTATTGCAATAATCCCAACGCTCTCCCCAAACGCCCAGGTATCTTACATACATTCTTACTTTTATGTTGAATTATGTTTGATTTGGTCCGATCGCACTGAATTTCAATGAAATGCTCGATTTATTAATTGATATGTACTTTGAATTGCTTGTTTTCTGTTGTGTCTTCTACTTTGATGTCCATGAATTCTTAATTTGTAATTCAGTTTCCTTTTCTTCAACAATTGTAAGTACGATACTCGAAACCAAGCCCGTGTTTGTTTTACGGGATTCTAATTCCGGGATTAATATCCATACATTATAATCTCTCGATTTTAATCCCTTTAGATTATCCAATGGAATAAGTTCAGGATTGGATTATAATCCTTTAATTTTTATGTTATGTTTGCTTTGAGGGATAATGTTCTTATCCTATGTTTGTTTACATGGGATTCTAATTCTTTAAGAAATGACTTGTTTTGGGGGGATTAAATTATACCTCATTCAATCAAGTATTAGAGTGGATTATTATACTATTCCTTAATCCAACAAAACAGACACGGGGTTAATATTTTAAAGGACTATAATCCTCGCACTAATCCTGAATAAGTTCTTACAAAACAAACATGGGAATAAAAAATTTAAAGGATATTATCTTTTCCTATCCTTAATCCCAGAAACAAACATGGGCTGAATGTTTTAGGTTCTATTGATAGGAAACTAATTTTGTAGGAGAAGGGAATATTGTGATCACGATTATTGTTAATTGTTTTGTGTGAGAAATTATGAGTTTGAAGATATTAGTTGTTGTTTGAAGTTGTGATTTACTGATGTGTCACCTATGCAACCTCGTTTCGGCTTTTAGTGATATGGTTGTTGGTATGTTATTGTAATTTACTCATTTATAAGATTTAAATCTAGCAATTAGTGAACTAGAGTCCTGATAAAAGATCAAGTGTAAACTGAAGCAAATTTTTACTATCATATTCTTTCCTTCTAGTTTTGTTCTGGAGCTGTTTTTTAACTCTTTGGTGTTGTGCAGGACCTCTTACACAATATAAGGCTCTTGTTGATCAAGGAAAGCTGCAACATGATCCTTACCAGGAAACTATTGCTTCCGAGCTTGAAAATTTGGTAAAAAACCTGGAGCAATATGATAAGGAGATGGAGGAGTACCATGTGGGTTTCAACTCCAAGAACTGTTCTTTATGAAGCCAGTATTATTTTTCTTATATTCTGCATCTTCCCTAGGTAAGTTTGAGCAAATGGGAAGAGACCAGGGAGAATGAACGGCGTAGAATTTTAGTTGAGGAAGCTGAGGTCAAGCAAGAAGGAGGTGCAATGGCATCAGTTAAGAAGAGCCGGAGTAGAATTTTTGAAAATTTGATGTCCTGGTTAGTTCTATAAATTACTTATTATAGACTAAGTTGGAATTCATTATTATTTAATTACCGCTTCTTGTAGATAAGTAGTTGTTGGAAAGACCAGAAATAATGATTTAGTAACATCTTTTAGATTTTTTTTAGACACTTAGGAAATATTTATTCTTTCACAAAATGTCTTTTTACGACTTATAAGATAATCAAATAATATTTGGCTTCAGAAAATCTAAGTACATGACAGTGTCAGTGGAGTTTAGGTGTTGCTTAATATGTAAACTAACACTCATGTGACTGTTTGATAATGTAAGGGAATAACAAAAATCAGGTACTACATTATCTGTATTCTGCCAGTTTATTAAGTAAAACTCGTAAGTGGATAACTATTACATTTTTCCCATTCCCTGAGTTTTTAACTCTTGAAACTCAAGTTGAAGAAACGGTAGAAATAGTTGCAATAAATCCTCTAAAGTGAAGAAGTACTAGGTGATGACAACACGAACCTATACTTGGAATATACAAATTGGAACAGTTTTTAAGTATTGAAGTGAACTCAATTGATGAGTTTTTTGAATATACAATAGCTTGAATTTTTATTAAGTCCTTTTGAAATTAATTTTAGCATTCAATGAATTATCTTGAAATTAATTTCTAGATAATTGAGATTATCTAGAAATAGGCTCAGTACAGTTTGCAAATGTTCCATAATGATTCAATCCATATATCAGGATACAATAATTAAGTTTTTTTTTTTTTTTTTTGAGATTTTCTTTTGTTACAATTCAGTGTAAGAAGGGTATATTGAAGATCTTGTTTCGTAAGATTAAGTAACATTAATTTATCGTGAATGCAATCGAACTGAAATCTATTTTGATTGGAATTATCCTCTTCTCTCCTATATGCTCGCTTGTATTAACGTGAAGCATTGTGTAGTTTGTATTATAAATATATAGCCATTAACTTGCATTAGAAAATTTTATAAGAAGGATTCTTGGTACATATTTTATTATTATACTAGTGGAATTTCCTTTGACTCAGGGGAAAAGCTCAAAAAATGGAACCTGGAGTGGGTAAATGGGTTTCATACCTTAACAGAGAGAGGAAGTTGGATTCACTGAGCGGTCGTCGTCCCAATCTTCCTGCAGCTCCTAAAGGACTATATATTTATGGGGATGTTGGAAGTGGTTTGTTTCTCTTCCATCCCTTTCATGATAGGCTACACCTTAATCTACAGAACAAGTTGCACCCTGAAGTTCACATTTTATGGAGATTTATGCTCCCCTAAATCTAAAATGCATACTCAGCAGTCACCAGAATGTACCTTTATATAGTGGGTTGCAATGCCCCAAGTCGTATAAGGTTTAAGGCATAATTACAATTTTAAAATATAGGAATGCATGGTATGCAATGTTTTACAAACTTATTTTGGGGTGCAATACCACATGTTTCAAACTTTGGGCTATAAAGCTCCAATTCCATATTTAGTCCAGGGAGCATTGTGTCATTTAGTCACAGACATGTTCTTGTAGTCACCCTAGATTGAATTTGGAAACTTCTATGTTGCTTTCCCCCTCAATTTTGTTTTGTTTTTTGATTTCTTTTAGAATTTAGCATGAACACTTTCGAAAACTCCATATTCTTTATTCAGGTGTTTCTACATTTATCGAACAAATTAAACATTCAAATGTATAAGTAGATCTGAAGATACTTTGTGCATCTTGCAGGAAAGACAATGCTAATGGATATGTTTTATAGCGCCACTGAAGGAATTGTCAAACATCGCAGGAGGTTTCACTTTCATGAGGTGAGTATTTTCGGGTCTTCCTGTCAGGTATTGTCTTTAATATGTACTCCGCCCAAGTTTTTGTCCTCTCTTTTACGGTTGGCTGAGATGATTTGTGGTTTCAAGATGGACATGGGTATATTATTTTCCATTTCTGCCCATGTTTTATTAAAATCCCAAAAACAACTCTCTCTTTCTCTCTCTCTCTCTCTCTCTCTCTCTCTCTCTCTCTCTCTCTGTACATATATACCTATAACAATAATATCATAATTGGACTGTGTTCGTACAGAAGAGTTTGAGCTTAAAAAACTTTACAAAAATTATGTAAGATGTCTCAGTGGGAAGAAATAATGAAAGAAAAATTTGTTGTTCCTTTATCTTTCTCAAAACTAACTAATACATCTCAATTAATGAATCTTCAACGATGTAATGTTGTGCACTAACTGAGGATCAACATGCAATGACTCTTTGGAAATTGCACTAATTGAGCTAAGGAAAATTATTGCTGTCTAATTTTCCGCATTATGAAGTATATTGGCAGCACCCATATGTTTTTTGTTTATGATTGATATGCTATAAAGCAGCAGAAATTCTGAAAGTGGAGTGAGAAATGGGCTGTTTTCAAAATACGAACAGCAAACTTATTTTCCGGAAAAGATGATTATGTTAGTAGATCTTATAGAGTTTAATGCTCACTCCCTGAGGTTAGGTTGCATTCAGATCTTGCAGATGCCTAGAATTTTTCCAAAAACCTCGAAGGTACTTATTAATTAAGATGTAAAAACTCTAAACTTACTAAATCTTTGTGCCCTTATAAATAAAGGGGCTGTTGTGCCTGCGCACATCTTCATTTCAAGTAAAAGTGTTGACATTTGAGCTTTAGGCAAACTAACTAAAGACTTCATCTATGAATTGATTCTGCTGTCCCCTTGGACCATGCAACTACTTATGTCCTGAATTATATTGGTCTAGCAACCTTAAAAGGGCTTGACCAGCTTCTATTTTGCAATTAATAGGAGTTGTATGAGTTCAGTTATATGTGCTGATTAATATTTAAGTTATAGAGCGTGTGTACGGTATAAAATTCCTCAGTTGTCTCTTTTCACTATCTACATGGTAGAGGATTATCTCGAGTCATACCATTCTAACATTAGTCATCCTGACACTTCGGAGTCTCAGACTCCTAGAACGTTACTTATATATTTTAATCTTGTTATTTCTGCGAAGCTGATTGTTTAATGATTTCAATTTGCAGGCCATGCTTGAAATTAATGAACATATGCATAAAATATGGAAGAAGCAAGTGGAAGAAAAGTCTCTACAGTCGAGCATTGCTAGTTGGATTCGGAATCTTCCTGTTGACTCAAGTGTCAAAGAATGGGTAGCTGAGGAAGAAAGGTATAAGCAAGAGGTACAGATCAAAAACATTCTTCCGGCTGTCGCAGATAAGTTTCTTGTTAACTGCCAGGGAGATCAAAGGGGAGCTAGCATTCTGTGTTTTGATGAAATACAGGTAACACCCATATTGTTGTCTGAAGGTTTATCTTTACTGATTGTTTTTGCTTAATGTTTTCTCTTTTTTATTACAGACTGTTGATGTGTTTGCTATTGTGGCCTTATCTGGAATTCTAAGCAGATTGCTAAGCACCGGAACTGTTCTTGTTGCCACCAGTAACCGAGCACCTCAGGAGTTGAATCAGGTGCACACTTAACTTATCTGCAAAGCTTGACTACTCTGTTTTTATCGAGTTATTGAACTCCTTTAGTGAGCTTGAATTGCTATTCTATCTTATACAAATTTAGCAATTTTCTTTTCTGTCAATCTTAGAGAGTGTCTTTAGTCTTCTGTATACGTCTCCCGACTCTCCCCCTAATTGCAAAATCTTTTGGTGGTCCCTTGAATTTATTGCTGATATTCTGCAATTTGTATTTGTGCAATCAGGATGGAATGCAGCGCGGGATCTTTCTAAAATTGCTGGCGAAGTTGGAGGAACATTGTAAAAATGTCCTCATAGGAAGTGAAATCGATTATCGCCGTCTCATAGCACAAAGATCCATTGACCAGGTTATATTTAGACAAATACAGTTCCAATCTCCCTGTTACATACTCATGCATGGATTAACCGCTCTCTATCTCGGATTAACCTCTCTCGTTTGTCTATTTTGTTTTTCTTAGATTAGTAAATTGATTTTCAGAAACATAGAAGAGTCACAACCTTAAAAGTGTTCAGGCAGTATCAGTCATATTCGTGATATATGTAGTCAAGGAGCATGAATTCAAGTACTACAAAATTACATATGTAGAGTTATGGGGTAAATGTGAATATGTAATTAGAATGTTCAGACAGATTAATGTATTGTTGGGAAGCCACGTATCTTGCTCTTTCGAATCAGTGTTGGATATTTAGGTCTTTCCGGTGGTGTAGATAGAGTAGATTTATAATCATTAGATGGAATGCAGGAATAAATTGATATCTTTGTAGTGTCGTATAACAACTGTTACTGTTCAGTATGAACTCATTTTTCTCCTCTTAGACAGCGGTTTCTTGGTTCTGTAAAGATAAAGGAAGGAAACAAATGCTCATGTGCATCTTTTAACTTCAAACTGATACTATGATTATGCCATCGAAGATATCTACATACTTTTGTACTGGTAGCAACCTAGTCTCTAGATTGGTTGCACTAATCCCATGCATTTATAATATAATCTGTAGATCTTTGGATCTTCTACACCTAAAAGGAGAAGATTTCTTGATTTGGTGCACAGCCAATTGTCTGAAACTGAAAGTCATTTTGAAATATATTATCTGCATTTTTAATCAGATCAATAGAATAAAATGACAAGTTTCTTAATTATCAACATTAGCTTTGTGAAAGAATACCCGATAGACTTGCATAGATGAATACTAATACTTTCTGTACTCCCAGTGTCACAAATATTAACGGTCTCCGGTTGTTACGGTTGTAAGTAATTCTTGGCAGTCCCAAGTACTTGAAGACATCAGCAAGATTTTCTCATATCCTCACATGATATTGAAAATAAGTCATCCTTGTATTTTCTCTTAAGCAAAATGACTATAGGCTTATATACATTTGGATAAAGTTTTCTCAAGAAATACAGGGTTAGAAACAATGTGAAGTGCTGCTTGTTATCATACCATAGTTGCTTTTGAAATAACTCTAGAACTCCAAGCATTATTAATAATTGCTTCGCCCAATAGTCTCACATGAAAACATGAGTCATTGCCCTATTTCTAGAAATATACCAATCTGGACACAGACATTACTTACTTTTTATATACGATCGAGTCAATTGGTATTTGGATACAACCAAGTAACATTTGAAGACAGAATCGGGATGCAACGAGATAATTGGTGTTTGGATACGACCAAGTAATATATAAAGACAGAATCGGGATGCAGCGAGTTTTATTTTTGTATAGATTCTTGAGAATCTAACCTCTTTAACTCCCTCTAATCACTGCTTTTTCAATCACATGTTGTCCAACACAATGAACATACACTGCTGTATTTGATCCTGCTTAAAAGATTACATTTCTAGTAGGGAAGAATTCGAATATTTTACCTTTTAAATATCATACACCCTATTTCGTTCATCTTTTAAGCAGACACTCATAATTCACTCCTTTCAAAGGATTTTTTATGTCTGAAGACTAAACGTATCTCAAGTTTTTTGCCTCCCCTTTTAATATGTTTAATTTTCTGCATAATGCACCATGTGAGTCCGTGCTGTTTTATAGTTTAAGATTCATAAATTACTTGTAAGTTTTAAGCAGAGATATTGTCGTGATTTATAATAATCTTGTTAATTTAATCAAATATCTGCAGGTCCACTACTTCTGGCCTCTCGACGACAGTGCTGTCAAGAATTTCGAGAGCATGTGGAGCAAAACCACATCACAATACGGAGGAAAGATCACATCCAGTACAATCCATGTGATGTTTGGAAGGTACCTTTTGATCACAATACTTGTGCTGCAAATGCACTATACATTTTGATGGTGTGTGTTCTGAGTTTGTAGAACCTTGGAAGTTCCTGAATGCTGTAATGGAGTTGCACGCTTCAGCTTCGAATATCTATGTGGGCGCCCGGTATGATGCTTGTTTTTTCATTTCAATATTGCATGTCTGCAGTAATTACCTCTTAGTCCATGTATCCTGAAGAAAAAATTACTAATTTTGATCTATGACAAAACGAGAGATCCATTTTTAAGTTATGGCAATAGTCTGAACTGGAACAATCGGACTGACATGTCCCCCACTTTTGGGAACCAATACTGAAAAAAGTATGAAAAAATAATAAGCCAAATGCTAAACCAAGTTTTATATATAGCTACTGTCTTGACGTTCTAATATCACAAATATAACAAGATGTACCTTGTTGTCATAAAATTACCCAGTGAAAGCTTTTCAACGTAATACCTTGTATCCTAGTTTTATAGCACCGAGGGCAAATAAAATTATATGGTATTGACATGACATACTTTCGATGAAAAATATAATTATTTTTGCTTCAGTTTTTTTCTCAGCCACCTAACATCTTAGCAACTTCTCACTTTTCTGTGCATAAATTTTGTATTTGTTTAGTTTCATATTGTACCATGGTTTCTTCTTTTTATTAATTACTTGAATTATCAGGTTGGGGCTGCAGATTATATCGCAATAGCTAGAAACTACCACACAATCTTTATTTCAGGTGTTCCTGTGATGAGCATGCGAATTCGTGACAAGGTACTAATGTACTATCTCAATGCTTTTTTTCATTACCTTGAAACTATTGCAATATATTCAACAATCTCCTTATAATAAGCATACTTTATGACTTGGTAATCACTTCGACTACGCTTTTTGTTTTTCAGTTATGAGTAATTTACATGCTATTAATTTTGATATTTTTCTTCTTTTTCATACAAAAGTAAAGAACCAAGTGAAGTAAATAAATAAAGAGATTCAATGTCAACTAGAATCCACATTTACGAGTAGAATTAGAAAAGAAATCAGTAATTGTTCGGCATCAGTATGTAAATTGAAGTATAATTATCAGTGTCTGTTCATGAGGTCTATCCAAATTTTCAGTAATTTACTATTTTACTATTTGTAAAACTAAGTGAGCTTTGAATGAAATTTTAGTGAGTAATTTTTAGTTAGATACTATTGTTTTCTAAGTGAATTTGGAATGGAATTTCATGCAGTAGTTATCTTCTAAATTTCAACACCAAATTGGACGAAGAAGTCAGGACAGTAGCAAACATAATTTATGTGTTAAGTGTTCTATAATGTTTACTGTACTTGTCAACGAGCCTTCCTCTGAAGAAGAGAATCTATCGTGCCTATTCTTCGTAGAAGATTGCATGTGTTACCCTCTAGTCAATAATCACTCCTCAAAAAGACATTGAAAAGAAAAGCTTCTGTCAGTTGTTTGTGCCTTCTTCCTTTATGCCCTTCACAATTTTAGACAAAAAAAAACATTCTAATTTGTGCGTGTTACTTTAGAATTTGTATCAGTAGTACTTACAATAACCAGCTAACCAAATATCTCATTTTATACAAGGCCTTTCTTTAGGATGATGCCAACTAGAAACTCATATGGTAATATCTGCTTTTTTCTTACAAGGAAAAAGACTAACGGATTATGAAATCACATGAGTAAACTTTTCTTAATGTCTTATTACCATGGTATCAAACTTCATCTTGTATGAATTTCCACATACACCTTGCTTGCTTTCGTTTATTCTTTTAGAGTCTTAAATTTCTGATGTTAATATATGTAAGTATGTATGATGCATTCCTTATAATTACTATAAAATAAATTAATAATGCTAAGTTAAAAATTTGCATGAACAAATTATTTTAAGCACCTTTCAAAACCTTCTCATATATACTTGTAGTAAATTAGTCTTTGGCTTGTAGAGTTGTCGGTCCATTTCAAGTGAGAGGTTGGATGTTCGAGTCTTAGTGGAAGCATTGTGTGCGTGAGTAAATAAATTTTTGTAGTTAACCGTTGTCAAAAAAATAAATATTTTTTTTAACTGCCAAACAATGAACTCTTGCATCCATGGTACTAATATTTGGAAAACAAATGCTTAAACTTGTAAACTGCAAATGGGACCTCTGAGTTCGTCCTACCACAAATCAACCTTTTAAGAAAGGCTTGTGTCTCTGTTTAAAGCCTCAATTATAATAGCAGAAAGAAGCTTGTACAAAGTTCCTTGCCTATGTTAGTACAAGCTTTAAATTAAATGATAAGCACACCTATTCCATGTGAAAGCTAGGAGCTAATACATCCGTAATAGCCTACATGATGTGTATTTTTTTGTGTTAAGTATGATGTGTCTTTCTTACAATTTATTCATATCTTGGCTTTTCAATTAAGTCTTGTAGGAAATCAATAATTTAAATATTCAGTAAACCAAATATTTAATCTTGCACTTCCAACCCATAAGCACCAAAATTCTAGATGTTTTCTTAAATGTTTTCCAATCGTATAAGAACCCATTATCATAAATAAAAACATTATTACCAGCTTAATTAATTTAAATTTAATAAATCTAAAATCTTGTTGGTTACAAAAAAGATGATTTCTACATTGTTCGAGGAGATATCAACCCTAATAATTGTACTTCAATGCTTACAAGGGTATTACACTAAACATCATAGTATCTTTCTAGTTAAATTGCTGTTATAACTTAAAGACACGAGTTTAAGTTGGGATTTATTTTGTTTTACTTATACTTGTCACTATCTTTACATGGTTGTTTACTCTGCATGTGATTGAGCATTTGCTTCAGGAAGGATTCCTGATCCAGTTTATGAAAGTTCTGAACTGCACTTGGTTTTTCTGTAATGTACTCTATATTTCTCAACATGTTCACCAAGATGATAAAAGGCTATGGGGAGAGAGAAAACTCTAATAAAGATTGTTAGATTTAGTGATGTAGAAGAGCCAGAAGACAGAGTCTAATGTAAGCGACTTTAGAAGCAATTAAGCCAAATCCCAGAGGAAGTCCAAACTAGCAAAGGAATTATATTATTTTATATGGTTTTAATATGAAGTTATAATTATACTGATATTAAGAGCCCTGTTTTCCAAAAAATTCAGTTATGTTATATTAAATTCCAATTTAAGATAGGAAAATTGTTTGAAGGTAATATGAATAGGTACGTGACCTTTAGATTCAAGCATTGGTAGAGATAATTCATTCTTGTCATAAAATCTGATGTCTACCTAAGTGGCGTCTTATCCTCGCTTTATACTTGGCTACATTTCTAGACATATCTCTGGAGTATTTATAATCAGGATGAATTAAGTCCTAAGTTTACAAGTGCATTTTAATTTTTATAAAAGAAAATAGAAATCTTTTGCTTGTTAGACTTCTTTTTGCGAATGTCAACTGCTTAAGTTTGTATATGATTTTCAATTAAATATACCAAAGTAATAAAAAAAAATACTTGTTTGACTTTCTTATATCAGATTTTTAAGTGTTAACCTCCACCTTTTAGATTCATCCCAATCAGTCCTCTGCTGGAATTATTTTCAGCAATTTTCCCAGAATTATAGTCTACTTATTTATAATTTTTACTTAGCAAATTTTCAGCATCATCTTTAGATGTTTTTTCTTTCCAATTTACAGGCACGTAGATTTATCACCCTCATCGATGAACTGTACAATCATCATTGCTGCCTATTTTGTACTGCAGCTTCTTCTATTGATGATCTATTTCAGGGTACAGAAGAGGGGACTCTTTTTGATCTGGAAAGGTTAGTGTTGCAAAGTGATTTTGCATTCATCTATTGGAGTAGTTGATGCTTGGACATTTTTATGAAGCCAGTCCCTTTCTTAGTTTCTCTATCACTATAGTATCTTGACCAGTAACAGTTAAATTATTTTCAGTCTATAGCACATCCCTTGATTTTTATTTATTTATTTATTTCTTTCCTTTTTTATTTTCATTTCCAGTAAAGATATGTAAGTTCACAATTCAACTCTAAGGACGAAAAAACATCAAAAAACTTGTGAAAGTTTAATTTTAATGAATTTGCAATAGCTAAAAGTAATCATCGTTTGCATAAAACTAGAAATCTGTTATCCCCTACATCCTCAAAAGGGTGCTTTCAACACCGAATATGCTCTCAGAAGTATTGATGCGGAACAAGGAATTAAAACATAAATTTGTTTTTATTTTATGTTATTAATAAAGAATAGATTTGATTGTAATTTATTAGGTATTAGTTATATTAGATAAATAGAATTTGATTGTAAAAAGGATTTGTTTCTTTATTAGAAGATTTTCACTTGGTGGCTAAGTTTAGGGATTTAGTTTTATATAACATGTAATCTTTTTTTTTTTTTATTATGGGGACTTGATTGATTATTGATTTGAGATTGTTCTCTCTATTATTATGGGTTGCGATCTTAACAAACTTCTCTTCTGCGGTTGAGATAACCTTGGGGTATCATTAATCAACAATTCTATCTTTTTATTTTGTTTTTATTGTTGTCCTGCATCAACAGTGGTATTAGAGCTTAGGTTTCAACCTCCAGGGTTTTGCAAAAAAAAAAAATTGTTCATCTCATCACTATTCACAGTCACTGTTCATCCTGAAATTCAGTCACTGTTCATCCTGAAATTCAGTCACTATTCATCTACACAAAAAAAAGAACCTGACTTATAAAGCTTCTTGATGACTTGACGGTAACCGCCACTAGCATTAACGAGGATTTTAAGAGTATACTTGGAATGGTTGAGGATTTAGTGGTAATATGGGGTGGTGAAAAAGTGCCAATAGAACCTTTTAGACACCACGAGGATATTAAGTCACATAGTAAACATGTGATTGTCAAAGAATATCAGATTGTTCAACCTCCTACAATTCAGTGTTTTACATTGAAAAACAAGAGGCAGAAGCGTCTATTCAATGTTTCAACATTGAAAAAGAAGAGGTAGATGAGGTCTTTAAAAGTGAAGAAGTTGTAAACCGCGAGAACATCATCAAGGTGGAATATGTTGATTTTTTAGGCATTGACAACATATTGGGAGCGGCTACCACATAAAAAATCTTATTGTGCGAGTGTTGTTTCCGAAGATCTTGCTTATTGGGTTGGAGTTTGATGTCTTCATGTACTACGACAAGCTATCACATGTCAATAATAATTGTATATAATAAGTACTACGATTTAACTAGAAGACATCAAATTCCAACTCCATAAGCAAGATCTTCGATAGTAATAATAAATACAAGATATAGATTACTTTTGTTGTTTGTTTATGGCCTAAGTGGAACTTCGTCTCAAGTGGCATAACTGTATATAAGCTGAAAAAAAAGGATATTGTGACATTTTCATAAATAAGGTTCATTAATTAGACACCCCAAGGTTCAACGCCTATAACTACGGTTATTTGATACATGTGTCGGATCGCAACTCTATATTTGACTATGTGAGTAGAGTTCCTTGGAGTACACAAAACTTCCGGAGAACATGAGTATTGTATGTAGCGATATAAACAGTTTAAACACTTCTTTAAAATAGGATAGTTGACAAAATTGTTTATACAATCTGGACCACTGATAAAAATGATCCAACGGTCCACAATCTATACTCCGTTTTGATGAAAAATGATCTAACAATCCACAATCTGTACTGCGTTCTATATTCTAAAAGTTTACTCATTTGAACTTTTGGCTATACATATGGGTGTCTGTGTGTTGAATGTTAGGTGAACGCTTAAAGGTAATTATAACCTACAAGGCAATAACTAATCAACTTTGATATTTTGATACCTAATGTTATGATTAAATAAAACCTATTAACTTGTAGACTTGAAATTTCTGTACTTAAAGTTAAATAGTGAACCTCACCCCAGATGGGCCGTTACCATTAAATAGAACTTGTCAAGCTAAAAATAAATTAAAAATAAGTCCCAATACATGTATGTTGAACGTCTATTATATTTGTGTTTGTATTTCCAACTTATTTATGAATGTCGCCACAGATTTAACCTTTTTCACAAAAATGTCAAACTTATGTTTTTTCCACTTGTTGAAAAGAAATTCACCCTACTCAAAGTTTTTATAGCTTCTATGTGATCCATCTTGTCTCTATGTATGTATATATGCTGAACCTAAAGAGTGAAAATAATAGCTAAACCTAAGGAATAAAAATAAGAGAATGGAGGGAAAGAATTGCATGTTTATTGTTAGTGGTCTTACATTCAGTGATTAGCTCCTATGAGCTTTGTCTCAATTGTATGATGCATTTTTATCTTCTTTCTGTATATTCATACTTTTCACCAATTATTTTCGTGTGTGTGTACTATTTACTTTTACAAACTTTCTCATTGATATGAGATTTTTTACTATGGTTTTAATATGTCATTTTTGGATAACTTTTGATCTTCTTGGCGACTTCAACCCTAACATTCTCAATAAAACAACTTTATATTGATCAACTTTCTGTTTCAACAACAATCAAATTCCATGCGGATTCAGAGTTTTGGTCATTTATACCATTCATCGAATTTTTTGGTCTTTTCTAGTCTTCTTTCCTAAACTATATCTTTGCAATCTGTCTTCACCAGTATATTATTTGTGCAGATGCCTAATAGCTTCTTGATGTCGTTGGCCCGTCACCATGTTCTTATATGTGGAAGTCATCTTTGTGTTTGTCAACACCTCTCTAGCTAGTAGCTAGTTAGCTACTGTCCAGATATACCAACTAGACATCTTATTTGACATCAATTGATCGGATACCCAAAACCTAGTCATATATTCTGACTTGTTGTCTCTGTTCTAATAATAACTGATACTAAATTTATTGTTAGCAATGGAATTTTTTTATATTTGTGGCTATGCATGTGATCTTATTCACAATCTCAGATTGTCAAACTGCTCCATATATAGGGTGCTTGGAGTGTCATAAATATCGTTTTGCACAATCCTTTTCAACTTGATACCAATATTACTGAAAGCATATAAGCTTGGAGTTGTTATAAGCTTGGAGTTGTTATAAACTTATAATTCTCTTATATTACTTGATATGCTATGTTTACTGGTAAAGCAGGAAGCCTTGCTTTAGTTTCTAAACTTTCTAGCATAGTTATTTATGGAAAATCATATTAATTTCAGATTTTTGCTCTATTTTTCCTATTTCCAGTTTTTGCTTCAATTTCTGTGTGCGGTTTAATCTCTGTTTTTGGTTTAGCAAGTGTAAATCATGCATGTTTATACAGATAAAGAACCATTGCATATTTAATTATAGTCTTTTAAAGTTTCTGATTTTTTTAAAAATATTGTTATACATGTTTGTTGAGAATACTGTATACAGAAACACTCTTGAATTGGTCATAGCTTTTCTATTTCATCTATTTATGTATTGCATCCATCACTTATAGAACTTCCATAAGCATCCTGACTAAGTTATCTCCTCTGCTAAAATTTACCAATTATGTAATACTTTGTGATTTCCTTTACAGTTTTCAGTTTGAAACAGAAACTGAAGGCACAAAACTCCGACGAGATGTTTTGGCAGAGGGCAATGTTAGTGCAGGAGGTCACCCAACTGGAATTGTTTCAATGCTATCAGGTCAAGAGGAGATGTTTGCCTTCCGAAGAGCTGTAAGTATATGACTATTGGAATAGGTATATACTAAATAGCAACAGAATAATTACTATAAGAAATCGATGAAAAGCAATGAGGAGGCGTCACTGGTATAAATAGTCTATAAGCAAATCAGGCCCATCCTGTCCCACTCGGAAGTAAAGCCTAGAGAGGTTGTAATGTACCAGACTTGATCGCGATGACTATATTTAAAGAGTAAAAAGGCTCTCCCATGGAGACCCCCCGACTTCTGAATTTGTTCAAAAGTTTGGGAAGATGGTGAAATTTTTTATTATTTTTTTGAGAAGCTGCAAAAAGGCATAATAACAAAATAAGTAGTAGGACAATAATATCTGTTCAGGCAATATAGTCGAGGAGTAAACTAGTGTAAAACAAGCCAACAACATGTTGGTGCAGTGGGTTGAACTCTTGTCTCCTTTGTAGGAGGTCAAGGGTTCGATCCCTGGGTGTGCGTGAGTTTAGTTTGTATTAGTTTCCTTTCTTTGTATTTGTATTTGTATTTGTATTTGGCCGGGGGTCCTTCGGAAACAGCCTCCCTATTGTATAGGGGCATGGTCTGCGTACAGCTACCCTCCTCAGACACCACTTTGAGTGGTATTATAACTGAGTAAGCTAAGTTTTAGTAAACTAGTGTAAAACAACATTAGAAAAGGTATAAATAATCGTAGGCATGCAAAGTACTAGCTATTCCACATAACGCACTAGCTATGGCCATGCAACCCACTCCTTTATGGGTCCGGATCCTCTGTCCCCTTCCTCCGTGTCCCCTGCTCTTTTTAGTACAAAAAGAGTGCCCCTGCGGGGCCCATTTTAATAAATAATAAAAATGGGCTCCACAATAGCATTTTTTTTTTTTATTAAAAACAACAGGGGACACAAAGGAGACATGGAGGAAGGGGACAGAGGATCCCGGCTCCTCCTTTATACCAATTATATTTTGTTAAAGATGTAGTCTAAGGATAATTAAATTAATTTATAGTTATTGCATAATAATATTTTTGAGAAGTATATTTTAATTAAATATATTGGTATAGAATTAGGATATACATCATATTTGGTTATTTGGGTTCTAAATTACCCTTTTATAACTTGCAATTTCCACAATCACGTGTGCCTGTTTGTTGGTGTAGCACATGGATATATATTCCCTTGGCATGGGGCTAACGACCGTGGTTTTGAACAATAAGCTCATGTTTTCTGGTTCCAGTCCCTTGATTGGGGCCAAGATTACATTTAAATTAATATATTGTGTGTGAACATATTTTTTGACAGTGTAGACTCTAACCAATAAAGATAAATTACAACATGATAAAAATACAACAAAAACACATCAGAAATTGAAGTTTGTTCATCCGTATTACAGATGATGCATCTTATAATCTTGCTAAAACAATGTTTAATCTCTTTTCAAGAAAATTAATTATCAGTATCATTATTATTTTTACGCATTTCATGGTCGTTGAACTAATGCCTGATAAACAGCTGATGCATTAGCTTCCTCTAACATGGGTTTAGATGGTTAATATTATTTTTAAATTGCATCTTAGTTATGGCCCTTGTTGGAGAACATCAACCTTATGACTAACTAACATACATCTCATCATGTAGGTTTCCAGATTAATAGAGATGCAAACACCTTTTTACCTCGATGGAGTCCATTATATTCATCCCTATTTCCAAGGGCAACAAAATTCATTTGAGAACAGCAGTGAAACTATCTTACACACTCCACAATTATCCTGAGGAGCTCTTTTTTTTTTTTTTTTTTTTCTGTATAGCAGTCATTAAATGCTTCTGACGACCAGTTATCATATCTTTGGTTTGTTTCTATATTTTTTTCGTTAGTTGCAAGTTTATGCATCATCGATTACGAGTTCGCCTGGACACAACAACTTGTTTTATGTATGATTTGTATTGTTCAAATAGAAATCAAAGCGATAGAGACAGCAGGAGTTTGTCTTATTGTAACCCTTTAGCATGTTATGCAGTATCATAGAACGAAACAATGACAATAATACCCCATTTTTAAAGAATCTGAACGAAAATAACACTTATGGAAAAAGTGGCCAAAACTACCCCATTGTTACGCATTTGGCAAGAGCATAATAAAAAAAAAAGTTGGTGTTACGCATTCCATGTGGACTTAACAAAAAAAAAAAAAGAAACCCCCCTATTACGCATTTGATAAGTGGGTAATTAATACAAAATTTTTTCCTATTACCCCTTTGGAGAATGCGTAATAGCTATTACCCATTCTCCAAATGCGTAATAGGAAAGTACTGTTTCACTTATTACTCCTTTTTTAAATGCGTAACTAGTATAAAACCTATTACCCCTTTTTCAAATGCGTAATAGCGGGGTATTTATGGCCCCCATCAGAATTTTGGGATATTCCAGTTACATGGTACAACATTTTGGGGTATTGTTGGCCAAAACCCTCACAGAACTGTAGGCATCTATACTATTCTATTATAAGCGAAATAGGTATATTTGGTTGTCGGTTTGGTACTCTGTTTTTTTTTGTCACTCTTTTTGGCACTCAATAACAACAGTTAGATTTTAAGATAAATAAATGAGAACCGTCAGACCTAATGCTAAAAGAATATTCTTTTTTAATATTTAAAATACTATTATAAGTTCTAAGTTTGAATCCCACCAACAACGTATCTCTATTAAACATATATATTATTTTATAAACTACTCTCACGAATTTATGACCCGTCAACAACATATCTATACTATACTATTATATAAAAGCCGAAACATTAAAAGTTTGATTCGTCGGTACCTGTTGATTTAACTTAGTTACCCTTAACTAATAAAACATGTTATTTTACTTAATTATCCTTACTTAATTATTATTTATAATAATATAATAAATAGTTATTAGCCGATTGCCTTTTTAATATTTACTTTTAAAAGAAATTACTTTTTATAAACACCTAAAATTGTATCATATCTTACAAACGTTAATATTTGTTGAAAAATGCTAGAGGTATCAAATTGGGTACCAAAAATTGTTACCAAATGACATGACATTGTTTTAATTGGTTATAATTGTAATGGGCCCGCCAGGGCCATCCAATAAAAATATCCCAAAATGCCAAGTAATTAGTGTCATGTCATTTGGTACCCAATTTGGTATGTTACCTTTAAATTTAAAACTAATCTTGCAATCACTAATATAAACCCAAAAATATCACACCGCATCTTACAATCATTAATAAAATATAATAAAAATCTATATACATCTATACTAATCTATACTATTATATAAAAGCCGAAACATTAAAAGTTTTGGTCCCTGTTTTTTGGTACCTATTTTTTGGTATTTCATGAATTTACTTATTTACCCTTCATTATAAATAAAAATAAATACACCTAAAATAAGTAATAACATAATATAATTAACGGTAATTAGTCTATTGCCTTTTTCACATTTACTTTTAGTTTAAGATATTACCTTTTATAAACACTTAAAAATATATACCTGAAAATAGCACACCATAATTTTCAAGAAAAATATAACTCCTAAAATAAATAATAACATAAATTAATGGTAATTAGTTGATTAACATAATAAAATAAGTCGATTGACTTTTTTCACATTAACATAATAAAATTAATGATAATTAGTCGATTGCCTTTTTCACATTTACTTTTAGTTGAAGATATTACCTTTTATAAATACCTAAAAACATCAATCAATCACTAATATTTCCTTTCGAATTAAAACACGTTACCATTTTAATTTAAAACAAATCATACAATCATTAATATATACCCAAAAATATCACACTATAATTTTCAAGAAAAATATAGCTCGAAAATATCACACCATAATTTTCAAGAAAAATATAGCTCGAAAATATCGCACCATAATTTTCAATTATTAATAAAATATATTAAAAATCATATATGTTGAAAAAATTACCTTTTATAAACAACTAAAATCTATACTATCTATACTATTATATAAAAACCGAAACATTAAAAATTTGGTTGGTCGATGCCTGTTGATTTTACTTATTTACCCTTAACTAATAAAACATGTTATTTTACTTAATTATTATTTATAATAATATAATAAATAGTTATTAGTCGATTGTCTTTTTAACATTTACTTTTAAAAGAAATTACCTTTTTATAAACACCTAAAATTGTACCATATCGTTAATATTTGTTTGAAAAATGGGCATCTAGTCCAAACCTTCTTTCCAACTAATGGATCAGAGTTTCCTACCTCAGCAGTTTGAATAGGGTAGCTCCAAAGGCAGAACCTTGACCAGAAACATGAACAGGCCCCCTGCCATTGAAACTTGTAGTACGACAGGAATTCAAAAGGAATAAGTTGAAAACTTGATAATGGAAAGACAATGAAAGTGCAGGGGATAGCACTAAATTTTCCTACAAAAATTTTGCGAGTGGAAAATGATATCTTACTGATTTGGGTTTCTTTCCCCTCACTCCTGGGACAGGGCCGCGTCGATGAAGATGGTTGCATTGAAGGATGGAGTGGTGGAGATAGTGCTCCCATTGATACGGGGAGTGAGATGCTTTCTGTTTCTTACGTGATGCTGAAACAGTGGCAAAGGGTCACGAGCAGAACCACATGCTAGTTTGGAGCCCACTGGCCCTCCACTCTCTGTTGACAAAGTTATTGTAACACACAACCCAACCGATAAGGGGAAAAAAGTCCGAGGGAAAAAAGTAAATGATCTGACCAGATTATGTCATCAGCTAGCATTGACCCTCGATAAAAGTTGTCGTCTGATACTCTCAGCTCTTTTCTGAGTTGAGTTATTAAACTTTCCTTCTCCTACAGCATCCCACGAAACACTTAAATTAGTAAAACATCACGCAACAGGCATAAAAACGTTACAAAATCATTTTTCTAAGAAGAGTAACATGATTTGAAATTGGCATAGTGAAAAGGACCAAATATACATACCCACGTAATGGCATCTGACTGAGCTTTAAATGCACCAAGAACTGAACTATAGGCTTCCTGCTCAATCTGGTGGATTTGTGCCTCCATATCACTATGAATAGGAGGGAATGGAGCATACCCTGCCTACTTTCAGTTTGCAATCTACTCTCACATGGTAAAGTAACCTGAAGAATCACAAGACATGATAAATACAGGTACTATACATTCATATCCAAATACCCATCCATAAGAGATAACTAATGAAATTTCATATTTTATAAGAGTAACAAATGCGACCAATTTTTAACAGCTGACTACCTCAATTTAAAAAATTGAGTGTCACCTTTCAGAATCACATAAAGTTTTTTGGTCTGAAAAAACATAAAAAAAAAAAAAAGTAAATAAATCTACCAAAGGGAGTAATCAAAGATATTCATATGAATGGCTAGGTGTCAGGAATTATTGAATTCCAGACTAGTTTTGTATGTATTTTTGGTGTTTTCTGTGTTAATAAGCAAAGTAACAACTAGATAGAGGTGAGAAACAGAGAAATAGAGCACAAGAGAGGTACATTCAGAGACCTATAAATATTCAACTTAATATTTGTAATCACCTATAAATAGAGAAAAATATCAAAGTCCTCATTTGCTAGTTTAAAATGTATCAATATCATCAAGAAAAAAAATTTTGACTCACTTAAGTCACTAAATAATTAAAAACATACACGCCGTTAAAGTCGATACTACATTTAACAGTCAAAATCGTGATGTGGACAGTAACAACTATTTTGCACACCTGGACTGTGACCTGGCTATTTCCTTTTTACATCACCTGGATTGTCTTTTTTTTAAAAAAATAAAATTAAATTTATTGAAACATATAATATGAACAAACTGTCTCTATACATATAATATGTTATTTCTTGTGTTATTTCTTTTTACTGTCTATATATTTCTCATGTTTATAAACAAATGTAAATTCGTACATTCAATTGAATAACCCTTTCTTATGAAGATAATGGGCGGAGGCGAGAGGAGAAAGGGTTGAACGGCAATTGAGTGATGTTGGTGAAGTTCGAAGTGAAGGAGTTGACTGTTGGCGGCGTTGTGGGGGGAATAAAAGGGGAGAAGCGGATGGGGTGAAGGTGGAAAGAGGCGGCCGATGAGGTCAAGTTGTGGGGATGAGTTGAACGGCGGAGAGTTTGGAGGCTGTGGTGAAGGAGAAGGCGATGTGAGGAGCGGTGGAAGGAACGGTGGTGTTGTGGTGGTGAAGAGGCTGTTGCGGGAGGTGGGAAGGTGAGGCTGCTGTAATTGGCGCGGGTGGATGATTTGGTGATGTGAGCAGGTGTGGAGGGTGAACGATGGCTGGGTTGAATGAATTGAGGTGGGGCAGTGGTGGAGTTGTTGCCGCGGCGGTGAAATGAATTGGGTTGGTGGGTGAAAGGAGAGAGAGGGGAAAGGCTGTTAGTTTGATAAATTATGGATATGGAGGTGACGGCTTGCGGTTGGTGAAAGTGGTGGTAACGGAGGTGCGGTGTTGAAAGGGGTGAGAGGCGGAAAGAGAATTGGTGGGTTTGTGCTGTGCTGGAGCAACCAACGTGGATCAATGTGTGGATTCTAGTCAGCAACATAAGCAATTAACGGACTTGTTGAAAGAAAACGTTTAGTTTGACTACAGATGGCTTTGACTTTGACGGCGTGTACGTTTTTAATTAGTTAGTGATTTAAGTGAGTCAAAATTTTCTTTCATGATGATATTGATACATTTTAAACTAGAAAATGAGGACTTTGATATTTTCCTCCCTATAAATATTTGTAATCAGATTTGTAATCAGATTTGTTGAGGCAGAGTGAACTGGATCAGGTTATATTACTTTCTTGGGTGTGAGACTTAGCTTATACTCCCTTTATTTCATATTTCAGTTTATCTTCTCTCGGTTCTTCTACTTATTCAGTTTATGAGCTGTTCCGCATTAGTCTAAATAGGCCTGTCAATGGATCAAGAATCCGATTCGATCCGATCCGATCCGATCCAATCCGAAATTAGCGGGTATGGATCCTTTAATAAAATATCCGATCCGATATGGATCCGATCCGATAAGGATCCGATCCGATAAGGAGCGGGTATGGATTTAGCATGATCCGATCCGTTAACGATCCGATCCGAATATATTTATATATTAAACATTTTTTATATATTTTATATATTATATATAATATATTTATAATATATAATATATAATATAAAAAATATATCTACATATCTATAGTATATTATATATATATAATATATGTTATATTTATTATTTATATGTATTATATAATATATAATATACTATATTTATTATTTAGTATATGTTATATATATTTTATTTATCATATATAATATAAAATTTATTAAAAAATATATTGATTTTTCGAATACAAGTTAAAATACTAATCAAAATACTAGTTGACCATTAAATTACCAAATCAAATGAATTTATGGAATTTTAAATCTGGATATGTCAATTTTATAATTTTACATTTTTTTTAATTAAACGGGTCGGACCTCCAATCCGAAAATCCGAAACCCGAACGGATCGGGTATGGATCGGACTAAAAAATATCCGCCCCTGATCCGATCCGATCCGAATCCGAAAAATCTTAATGGATTCGGATATGGATTTAGGATAATCCGATCCGAATCCGACCCGTTGACAGACCTAAGTTTAAAGCCCTTAGATATAAAGATCCTGCACCATAATATTTTTAACTAGTTTCGGTTGAAATAAGTAATTAAACATAAATTTTAAATTTTCATTTAAAATATATACTGTATGTAGGTACCCTTTTAAAAACCTTAAAGTGTGTTAAGAAAGTCATACGGCCAAGTAAACACTAAGAGGTAGCATCTATGCATATATGAAAAAAGGCACCCGGTTACTGGCAAACATTTGCCAGTGACCTGTTACACAATATATGGTTTGAAGACCGTTGGATCGTTGATTCAACGGTCCTGATTTAAAAAAAAAATTACACCGTACCGCAGAAACTTTCCGCGGTACGGAGAAATTACATAAATACCCCACTGTTCACGTACAGCAGAAACTTTCCGCGGTACGGTGAACAGTAGATTTTTTATGTGAAAACAGGGGGCATTTTTATAATTACTCCGTACCGCGGAAAGTTTCTGCGGTACGGTGTAATTTTTTTTTTAAAATCAGGACCGTTGGATCAACGATCCAACGATCCTGGAACCATATATTATGAAACAGTTCTATGACAAATGTTTGCCATGGACCCCATGAAAAAATATCATTACCCAACGGAGAAGAGTCGAAAACAGAGGAGAGAAAAATTATAAAAATACTGAAGACTTGTTTTTGAAAAGATGAAAAAACTGAACTCGTGTGCACCAGACAAAGGAGTGTATTTTGGTTATTGCCTAAATAAAATATCATAAACCTGGCAATAGCAGAGACAGAATCTAACAAGTCTAGAAAACATAAAAAAGGTTAAAACTAATTCTATGTGACTCGGCAGCTATCTTCTTAACAACAGAACACACACAAAGAATTACAAATCTCCCATGTGTGAGAGACTGAGAGTCTTGGTCTGCTATTTGTGACACACTTGACACATAGAACAGCTTAAATGTACCTATATTCTCTGTATGTTTCATGTAATGGGGAATGCAATATGAAAGGGTATATTTATGTATAATTTTTAAATATCTAATCATATTTGGTGTAGACTTTAAAGTAATCAATGAAGTCATTTTCTTAATTTATGTATGCTGTCTAGCTATGTAGATATTCGCTATATTGTTCACTACAATAATTTTTATTAAGCTGAAATGTTTATTTGGATTTTTGACAGGTCATCCGCCCAAGTCTTAAGTGTTTTTAGCTTATCCATATTTATTCCTATTTGTTTCTTATCCTACATCATGCTCTATAGAAAGCATAATATTGCATTCTGATATATAAACCCAAAGAAACTCAACAAATGAGCACAAAACATATAACCCTAAGACCAAGTCACCAAGGTTCCAACATACCTTCATAAACCCTCAAAATGTCACTTTATTATATTTAACATCCAAGAAAAGGGCTAAAACACCATGCCGCAATACCAATCTATAAGTGAAATTTACATAAACACACACACATACATGAAACCCCTAAGCTCAAGATTTCAATAGAAACCTGCAAAACCTCAACATATTTAACAACATCCAGAGATATTGGGTAGCAACCTAATGCCACAGAAACTATCCATAACTAAAATTAATTTACGTAAACAATCACAGACACATAAAACCGGTAAGCTCAAGATTTCAATAGGAACCCGCAAAACCTCAAAATTTCAATGCCTCACAAAAAAACAAACACGAGGTCCTATAGTTATAAAATTAATTATAAATTATTTTTTCTTTTTAATAGTACAAGATTTTTGGTCGGGTGGACAAATCGCACTTGTGTCAATCATAAGTAATGATCTAGGGAGGGGAAAAAAATCCGATCCGACGGATACCCGATTCGAAATCCGATTTTTTATCCGATCCGAACCCGATATTTTGGATTTGGATATGGATATGGATTTAAATTTTAAACCCGAAAGATTTTGGATATGGATATGGATTTCATGAAACCCGATCCGAAACCCGATCCGAAACCCGAAACCCGATCAAAACCCGAGCCGAACCCGAAACCCGAAAAATACCCGACTTTTATTTATTATATTTTATATTTTATATATTATATTTTATATATAAATGTATATTATAAATACATATTATACATACACTATTATATATATATATATATTGTATATAAATGTATATTATAAATACATATTATATATAAACATATCTTTGAGACATAAGATATGGAAAGATCGAGAAAATAAATTGTCATGGATGTAGCGGTATATTTTAACTTACTTACACATTTTTTTTATTTTTTTGTTAATAAACTTATTTACACTATTTTTAATTTTGAATATCCGAAAAAAACCCGATCCGATCCGAAACCCGACGGATTTGGATTTGGATATTGAGTTTTGGATCCGAAACCCGATACGATTCGAAACCCGAAACCCGAAAATATTTGGATTTGGATTTTGCAAAACCCGAGCCGAACCCGACCGGTTCCCAAATGATCATTGCAAGGTGCTATCCTATAGTTAAATGGCTTAATGGCCTTTTAGCCCTCAAAGTTTCCACCAATATACCCATCAGTCCTCAATATTTAAAAACCTTCCTTTTAACGCTCGAAGTATCCGTAAATGTCCAATTAGCCCTTAAATCGGTATACGAAAAAAAAATTAAAACGATATAAATCGAATGGGCTTTTCAGACATTTCACTTTCTATTTCCCTCCAAAACAGAGGGATATCTCCCGCCGCTCCTTCTAACCCTTGTAGTTCTATATGTATATATATGTGTGTACAGACCAAAAACTAAACAAAAACAAACTACTCAAAAATGGAACCTACTTGTGACACCCCTAGATCCGGGGTCAAAGATCCAGGTCATCACGGTCCAATTTCCATTTATCAGCAATATCTCTTTGATCTTTTATCTTTTCTTTTTTTATTAATATTATTAATACCATTTAATACTCACATAAATGATCCCACACTAATATCATCACACACCAGTCATATGCTCAGGGAACCACATCCACAATATTAAAAGTTTAGAGTTAAAGGAGTTATTACAAACCAGGATCATACTTAAATACATTGTTGAATAATACTTCGACATGAAGCATTTCAACAATCAAAAGTTTATTACACCAGCTTACACACTTAATGTACATAATCTACCAGTACCCAACCGTCCGATAGCTACCTCGGGAATCGTTGCCAACACTCTCTCAAAAGTTCGTCTTTCCCGTACCCTCTTGCGGGGTGTAGTGCGGAGTATCGGCATACCTAGCTGTTGTATACATAAATAGCAAGAATGAGCTAAAATAGCTCAGCAAGATAAATTCTATCAACTAGCATCAAAAGGAAATTAACCAATATATATATATATATATATATATATATATATATATATATATATATATATATATATATATAATAGACAAAAACAAATTTCAGTTATTATGGAAAGAATTTTATTTTCATTCAATATATATATATACTTTCCAATTATCTTTGTACGAAAAGAAATATATAGTATTATAATATCAGTTTCTCTTCTAATATCATATAATATCAGTTTCTCTTCTTAAATAATATAACAATCAATATACCATTTCAGTGTAATCTTTCAAGATAATATGAAAAATTGAACAAATCTCTCGCTATCATCTTCTCATTTCCTTCTTATGCAACAATTATATAAATTAATATAAAAAATCAGTTTCTCTTCATCTATAACAATAATTCCATCATTTCAAATCATTTTTCTGTTTTCAGTATAGAAATCTGAAAACCATTTTCAATTCTTTCTTTCAAGTTTTGGGGATATCTGCTAGCGCCAGATACGTTAGGACGATGATCAGTCGCCTAATTGTATCCGCTCTCTGTTTACTACCGGTAGAAGGAATGATAATCATCCATGGAGGAAGGCTCTTCAGCTACATCCCCCTGGAGGAATGCTCTTCTGCTACATCCCCCTTCGGCAACTCTTTGGCCGTAATAAATATTGAGTGCTGGACTGTGCCGCACACAGCCTCTTACGCTTTATGTTGCAATCCCCCTTTTTGACAAAACATTATTCCATATATATGTAACACCATTTCGCATTCACCTTTCCATTCACAATTCTTTTCACATTTTCACTTTCGTTCACATATACCGTCACTTTTAAACATATGTCATAATACCTTGATTATGACTCAGACATCTCCTTCGTATTCAAGAAAATCAAATACGCTCTTATATTCATAAAATATTTCGTCTATTTCGAGAGTAGTAAATAATAATCAAATAATATTTATTAAACCACTAATTCTCAAAATATTTTTAGTATAACGTTATAACCCATATAACCCTAGATAACAACTGATACCATTCTCTCTCATATCCCTTTTCCATAATGCATATTCGCTCCATTCATAACCATATCCACATTCATATTTAATAATCCATATCTATCTCTTTTTAATTCCCAAAATCAAGGAAATAAATTCTTAGCAATATAGCAACCATACAATAACCTATATATATTCCATGAAATCATTTTACTTTGAAGATAAATAGTTTTCCAAAGTAAGGATAGAAGAAATCTTGCCTCTTCCAAAGTAAGGATAGAAGAAATCTTGCCTCGATCTCTAAGTTCCAAGAGGAATGATCCAGTGTTCGTCTCGAGTATCTATAGAAACGAAAATGATCACCATCAGCATACATTCCACTTAACCACCTAACCCTTATATAGTAATATCCTTGACACATAATATATGTTTAACATAGCCTTAATGTACCAAAGGTTCCAAGAACTTAATCATTTTTAGTCTCGATCAAAGTTTTAGCGATTTACACCATTTCCTTTGGGATTCCTTATTGACCACACTCGACTGTAAAATTTCTCATACATTGTAATTTTCGAATTTTGACACAAGGTCAATGGGGTTTGACTCTCTATTCACCCTACTATATTGTCCCAAAATTTCATAACTTTTCAAGATGTTTAAGTATGGTAATTATAGCCTCAAAGTTGACACAATTACGTTTTCTCGGTTTTCAGTGGTTTTCACTTACGCGACCTCGGCTTAAACTTTTCTATAAAATAAACCGTTTACTCTTTCGAGGTGATTCCTTCGCACACATAGACCTTATGATATCTAGTATTTAATAAACTTGATTTTCGATCAAAATCATACCATTAAGGGGTCCAATTGAAGTCATGAACTTAGCACTTACGCGATCGAACCACTTTTACGAATTTGGTCATTTCTCCTAAACCGTAAATCAAAATGCTACAAGGCTTTCGCCAAATGATCTATGAAACAAGATCTACAAGTTCTAGGCAGTGGTTCAACATCTACATAGGGTATGTGTCTCGGGTGCCTACTGTTTTATGCATCAACAACAATTCGTCATTACGACGACTATAAATCGAATAATCCAAAAATCCAAATACTCCAAATATCATACCATCCACTCCAAACAACTCATACCTCAAATTTAACATTCAACAAAGGCTATCCACTGCATATGCTACTAGGATACCATTTGTGACAATCAATCAAGCCCAATCATAAATCTAAGGTCCTAAACATGCATCAAAGCTTTATAACTCACTAAACCACTAAAACTCAAAGTAAAAGCTAGGGTTTCAAAGGATGGTTACCTTCCTTGATGTGTGTAATAGCTTTCTAAACCTTGTATAGTCCTTGTATAGCCTTGGGTAAGCTTGGATGATCAAAAGAAATGAAGAAAACCAAGTTAGTAATTCGGAGTTATTAGAACCCGACTGAAAGATCATGAAAACGAGGCCCTTACCTAGGTTTTCTGGACGAGGCTTCTAAAGGAAAGTTGTAGAGCATCGTTACAGCTTTCTAACCATATAAAGAACACGAAATTTCATTGCGTAATGAAGGCTCTAGGCCCATTTTACTGAGAGGATGTTCTGCTGGGCAGAATGGAGAGCTTGATGTTTTCTTTGTTTTCTCTCTTGGATAATGACTTGTGTGACTTGTTTCTATCCATTTAACTTCAGAACTTATCTCTTAATTAAGTGGGTTTGAAGTCCACCAATGAAAACAAGACATGTGGGTGTGTTTGAATGAGTTATCCACTTGCTTTGGTAAGTTACATGCATACCCTTGCCTTTAATCTCTTATTTCCCTTATAGCCTTGCCCCTTTGTTCTTAATCCTCTTATACCCTTGTCCCTTCACAATTTCCATGAGCCACTTCAATTATTTACATATAATTGCAGCTCCATGAAGTGATTGGGCCATGCTTGGGCTTTGTGCAATGTTCTCTCATCGATTGATTCATCAAAAGTTTTCTGTGATTGTCTCAGTGGGTTCTCCTCGGTAAACCTCTTGGATACAGATTATCCTCTCCCACATCATATATTATTGTTTTAGGGTGGCTCTAATCCTCAAGTAGATATTAAATCCAATATCCTTTGTATATTCTCTTTATCTCAGAAATTGCTCTCCCGGTTTCTTAAGCGTTCTCTAACTCGTTTGCACTCTCTCAACTCTTGGGTTTCTATTCTCAATCATACATCACTCGCATAATATATTTCCCCCTTGGACTTCTAATATTCCATATCCTCAATTAATAATCCAATTATTATATTCCTGACTCCTCTGTCAAAGTTGGAATAAAATTTGGATTCACTGAATTCTGTCCTCGTTTCCATACACTTATTTTGTCCACTGATCATCAATACGAACTCAGAAATCTCTTTTGAATACTTCTATATATTGTCATCTAATAATATTTCAAAGTCCACCAAAAACACTATTCATTTTCTTATTCTCTCTTTATCCCCTTGGTTTAACCTAATTTCATATAATTTCTCAATATAAATAATCCTTGTTAAATCTCCATACTCTTTAATATCCAATACAATAGTGCTCAATTGAAATCAAACATCTCAAAAATCCATACTCAGGAATTTCTGAAATCCGCCGTCATTTTGAGTCACTTATTTTCATAGTATATCACTAATATGGTTTCTGGTCATTCATTTTCTGTTTCAATTATAGGGTACCTACATACCATTTCCCTAAATCCTCAAATTTTACTATTCATTTAATCACTGTAGCATTTCTAAAGTTAGGGTTATTACTGATAGAGTATATTTTTATATATATTTTAGATGATTTTATTCTCATATTTATTGTGTTTTGCATTGATTTGGATTTTTATTTAATATATTTGATTTTTTTATTGTAGGAAATAAAGAATTCATAACTTGGAAGGATTTGGAGCAAAAAGAGCTATTTTGGAGATAAAATAGGAGAAAATTCGTAATATTGGGCTACACGGGCTGCATGCACTGTTTGGGCCATATCTTGAGTTCCAGAAGTCAGAATTTGACGATCTTACTGTCCACGCGAAGCTTGTGGAATTATCTTTAATTTAGAGGTGGTCCAGTAAGCAAAATCCAACTGGAAGAGCCCAGAAACAGAGGAGAAAAAGAAGTGACGAATTTTACAAGAAAATCCTATTCAATTATGGATATCTTTTTGTAAATTGATTAGGATATTAAAAATACTTTTATTAGGAGATAGATATCAGATTTTATTAAGGGGTTTTATTATAAAAGGAAGAGAAAACGTGAGATAGAGGGATATAGACTTATACAGACGTTTTTACATAAATTAGGGTTTTGGTTTTTCTCTCTTCATCTCTTCCTTTGTAAGCACTTGGTTTAATTTGGATCTTTATTGTTCTTCGTTTATACAAAGTTTAAGGTACTCTTTATCTCATCTTGTTTATTAGTACATGTTTATTATGGTTTTCTTGATTATTATTATTATTAGTTTTTATTCTACCATGAGTGAGTAGTTTAATTCTAGGGTATTAAGGGGAGCCATGTTTGCACCATGATTTGGGCTTAATTTGATTAGTAGATTGATGGGTAAAGAGTAATTCTGATTGATATGTTATAATTCTTAATTTGTGTAATTGCGCAATATCATGGATTAATTGATTGCAATAGGAGTAATAGATCGAGAGATTTTACTACTAGAGGCTTACATACAATTAGCAGAATTGAAGGTGAGTGTGAGAACATCATTAGATATTCTGAGAGCGTTAATGCTTGAGAAAGATTAACCATTGCTTTAATTACTTAATCCCATTGAAAAGCTATACTTTTGTGATTTGTTTGGTGTAAACATGGTGAACCTGAATTGCCCTAGATCCTTTAATTAATTGATTTAAAACTTTGTTAAATTTGCTTTAGTAGTTAATAAAATTCCAAAACAATCGTTGTGACTAGAAACAATTGATAGCAATTGAATTGAAACTGAAACTGTCTCCTTGAGGATTCGACCCGTATTTGCTAGTATCTACTACAATTGATACCGTGCGCTTGCGGTTAGGTATAATTTGACACATCAAGTTTTTGGCGCCGCTGCCGGGGAGACGCCTAGTTTCCATAATTTTAGTTTGATTGTTTTAGATTGTTTCTCTTGTCTCTTTGGAACACTTGTTCCAATTGAGACCGATTTTACTGCTTTTCCTTGTTTAGTTGTTGATGCCCAAGACCAGGTCCCAAACGAAAGTAGATCAAACGAAAGAGGATATAACTCCTCTAAGTCCAGATTCTGGAATTACTTGTCAACAATACATAGATCTACAAAGGAAAGAGAAGCAGCAAAGGATATCTGAACCAAAGATTGAGATGGCGGACCTTCCTCCCAAATCTTTGAAGAATTACTCACAGCCCTCTCCGAGTGGGGTACCTACTGGCCTTGCTATGCCAGCGATTCAAGCAGCAAATTTCGAGATCAAGCCTGCTTTGCTCACTATGATCCAACAGAATCAATTTGCTGGGCTTGCTTCTGAAGACCCTACACTTCATCTGCAACGGTTTCAACAGCTCTGTTCTACAATTAAACATCAGGGAGTCACTCCAGACCAGTTGAAAGTCATGTTGTTCGGTTTCTCTCTTCGTGATAAAGCTCAAAAGTGGTTGAATGATATTGAATTGACCAAGTGGGATGAGATTGCTCAAGCCTTCTTAACTGAGTTCTTCCCTCCTAACAGAACCGACGATTTGATCGACAAGATGATGGGTTTTAAGCAAGATTATGGTGAATCTCTTCGGGATGCTTGGGATAGATTCAAGGATTATCAACGTGCATGCCCTCACCATGGTCTTGAGAAGTGGTTTCTGCTTAAACGCTTCTACAATGGTCTTGATCCTGAGACAAAAGGTATGGTTGATAACGCTGCAGGTGGTGTATTTCTGGATAAGGGAGTTGATGATGCACATGCTTTTCTTTCAAATTTGGCTGCCAATCACTTCAGTAATCCGAGAGCAACCAAGAAAGGGGGTAAACTTGAAGTGGATGCTTATTCTTTATTATCATCTCAACTCGCTGCATTAACTCAGGAGATCCACTCTTTGAAGACATCTCAGCCCTCTACTCAACCTATGAGTATCAATGCATTGTCATCCATGGCTCCTATGAATAATCCTGTTTGTGAAGTCTGTGGCATCCAAGGCCACTATGGTAATGATTGCCAATACAATGCTCAAAATTCACAACATTTTCAGATGGAGCAAGCAAATGTTTTCCAACAGAGGCAGCAGTACAATCCATACTCCAACACTTACAATCCTGGTTGGAAAGATCATCCGAACTTCTCATATAGGAACAATAATACTCAGAATTCAAATGTTCCTAATCAGCAGCAATATCAGCAGTCGTACCAGCCTCCTCCACAGCAGCAGTATAGGCCTACTCAAGGACCTATGAATCCCCCTGGATTCCAAAGGCCTCCTCAGAATTATGCTCCTCAAGCCAATCAAGCTGCACAGGCTGATAATCAAGGTGATATGATGAAGATATTGTTACAAATGCAAACAAAGATGAACCAGATGGAGATACATAACAAGATGTTGGAAACTCAGATTGCTCAAATGGCTAGTTCTTCATCTACAAGGCAACAAGGCTCTCTACCAGCACAATCAACTCAGCCAAAGGAAAATGTGAATGCCATTGCTCTTAGGAGTGGTCGTACATATGATGCTCCTCCAATGCCTACTGACGATGTTCCTACTGAGCAAGAAAAAGAGGATTCTAAGAAAGACATGGTAGAGAAAGTTGTGGAAGATACAAACGAAGATGGAACTGAGGAAAGCAAGAAAAATGACAAAGAGAAGACTGCAGTTACTCCTCCACCATTTGTGCCAAAGCTCCCATTCCCTAGCAGGATGAACAGAACTAAGGTGGACCAGCAGTTTGGTAAGTTCATGACACTTGTCAAGAATCTTGAGGTAACAGTTCCTTTCACTGATTTAATTTCTCAAATTCCATCATATGCAAAGTTTCTTAAGGATATTCTCACTAAGAAAAGGTCTTTTGGTGAGGTAGAGACAGTAGCTTTTACTGAAGAGTGTAGTGCTGTTTTACAGAATAAGTCTCCACCTAAGCTTAAAGATCCTGGTAGTTTTTCGATCCCATGTCATTTAGGTGCATTGTTCATTGATAAAGCTTTATGTGATTTAGGCGCTAGTGTCTCAGTCATGCCTCTCTCGGTTTTTCAAAAACTAAATATGAGAGAATTAAAATGTACACAGATGACTTTGCAAATGGCAGACCGTTCGATAAAATATCCCCTTGGAATTTTAGAGGATGTGCCTGTTAGGGTTGGAAAATTCTATATTCCTGTAGACTTTGTAGTTCTAGATATGGAAGAGGATAGTCAGATACCTATTATTTTAGGTAGACCATTTCTTTGTACTGCAGGTGCTATTATTGATGTTAAAAGTGGGACTCTCACATTGAGTGTTGGTGATGATAAAATTGCTTTTACTCTTACCTCTGCTCTTAAATCCCCTTTGCTTGAGAATACTTGTTGCAGTATTGATGTTGTAGATGAAATTGTCCAAGATTATACTTCTCAGATTCTATTGAATGATACATTGGAAGCAGTGCTCATGCTTGAAGCTTCAGAAGGAGAAGGACATGCTGAAGTCGATTCATTGATTCTTGAGTTGAATGATCACAACATTGATTCCATTGACAGTTCTTCAGTTCGAGATCTCTCGAGTATTAAGCTTGGGAAACTTCCACCACATTTGAGGTATGTCCTTTTCAATAATGAGCTAGTGATTTTTGAAGAGGGGCATGATAACGTGTTGCGAAGGTGGAAAACCAATGATAAGGAAGAAGAAAGTTTTGTTCAGCCGGTTGAGTCGAAGAAGCACTCTAGGGGTGTGAAGAAGAAAAAGAAGAAGATTTGGCCGTTGGGTAATAAAATCAAGTTGAAGTCTGATGGAAGAGCTTTGTGGAAAGCAAACAATCAAGATGTCAACGTTTGTAGGAATGGTCTTTCTGTTGAGGATGGTTCAGTAATTCTTTTGAAACCGCCTTGAGTTGAGGAAGTAACGTCAAGCTATTGACGTTAAAGAAGCGCTTCGTGGGAGGCAACCCATGTATTAGTATAGGAAAAAAAAAAAAAAATTTCAAAAAAAAAAAAAAAAAAAAACGAGTACAGCAGAAGCATCCAGCGCATCAGGCGCCAGAACAGCGCATCAAGCGCCATATCACGCAGAAAGAGCCTGCGTATCAGGCGCCAAGGCCGCGCAGGAAGCCCCAGTCACGCAGGTTCAACCTGCGTGTTACCCTTGTGTACCGCGTCGGAAGCCTGTAACGCAGCTACGGGCTGCGTTATACCCCTGTTCTGCCCAGAATTTTTTCCGAAAATCAGTGTTTTTACCTCTAAAATTCCCCCAAATTCAATCCTAACTCAAATTTCTTCAATCCCTAATTCCTATATCTATCCTACATCAAATCCTAACCTCTCCAAATCTCTCCTACATAATTACAATTTTTATTCAACCTATCCATCATCTTATATATATACACACCTATCCATACAAATCCAATTCCTCTTCTATTTTATTTAAATCTCCAAAAATTCAATTCTAAAGAGGAATTAATTGCAAGTTCACCTCTTCAATTCGTAGTGGGTTTATTTCTTCTCTCAAATTTTATTTTGATTACGAATTTGTATTCTTGTACATTGGGATTTATATTATTCTTGATATATTGGGGTATTTTTGGTGTGATATTGCTTGGTAATTTTTGGTGGAGCTTCTTGTGAGTTGGGTATTGATTCTTTTGGCTCGTAAGCATGGGAGAGATGGTGCTAATGTTGGGAAATTTTCGTTTTCGACGGTGGAGGTTAAATTTAATCGGTTGATGTGAGGCTAATTGCTAAGGAAAGGGGATTTTTGCGAGAAAAAAAAATTGATGGGTTGGTTCATATTAGAGCTGTTAACGAAACTAGCTGTTCGTGAGCAAGCTCGAGCTCGGCTCGTTAAGGGCTCGATTCGGCTCGGTTCGTTAAGAACTCGAGCTCGAGCTCGAACACAAAAAAAAGCTCGTTAAGCTAACGAGCTCGAGCCGAGCTTTTAACATGTGCGGCTCGAGCTCGGCTCGAGCTCGGCTCGATTTTGTTCGGCTCGGTTCGGCTCGTTAAAAGCTCGAAAAAAATCAAAATTTTTACTTTTTATTTTTTTATCTCCAACCAAATTAATTTTTTATTTTTTGAAAATTTGGGAATATCACTAAATTAGATATATCTTGACATCCGTACGGTTGGATCGTCGAAAAATATTTTTTAAAAAATAGAAACAACAATTCGTGACAAAGCACTAGTTACTAGTACTAGTTAAATTAGTAGTGATCTACTAAGATCTCCAACCAAATTAATTTATTATTTTTTGAAAATTTGTGAATATCACTAAATTAGATATATCTTGACATCCGTACGGTTGGATCGTCGAAAAATATTTTTTAAAAAATAGAAACAACAATTCGTGACAAAGCACTAGTTACTAGTACTAGTTAAATTAGTAGTGATCTAATAAGATCTCCAACCAAATTAATTTATTATTTTTTGAAAATTTGGGAATATCACTAAATTAGATATATCTTGACATCCGTACGGTTGGATTGTCGAAAAATATATTTTAAAAAATAGAAACAACAATTCGTGACAAAGCACTAGTTACTAGTACTAGTTAAATTAGTAGTGATCTACTAAGATCTCCAACCAAATTAATTTTTTATTTTTTGAAAATTTGGGAATATCACTAAATTAGATATATCTTGACATCCGTACGGTTGGATCGTCGAAAAATATTTTTTTTAAAAATAGAAACAACAATTCGTGACAAAGCACTAGTTACTAGTACTAGTTAAATTAGTAGTGATCTACTAAGATCTCCAACCAAATTAATTTTTTATTTTTTGAAAATTTGGGAATATCACTAAATTAGATATATCTTGACATCCGTACGGTTGGATCGTCGAAAAATATTTTTTAAAAAATAGAAACAACAATTCGTGACAAAGCACTAGTTACTAGTACTAGTTAAATTAGTAGTGATCTACTAAGATCTCCAACCAAATTAATTTTTTATTTTTTGAAAATTTGGGAATATCACTAAATTAGATATATCTTGATATCCGTACGGTTGGATCGTCGAAAAATATTTTTTAAAAAATAGAAACAACAATTCGTGACAAAGCACTAGTTACTAGTACTAGTTAAATTAGTAGTGATCTACTAAGATCTCCAACCAAATTAATTTTTTATTTTTTGAAAATTTGGGAATATCACTAAATTAGATATATCTTGACATCCGTACGGTTGGATCGTCGAAAAATATTTTTTAAAAAATAGAAACAACAATTCGTGACAAAGCACTAGTTACTAGTACTAGTTAAATTAGTAGTGATCTACTAAGATCTCCAACCAAATTAATTTTTTATTTTTTGAAAATTTGGGAATATCACTAAATTAGATATATCTTGACATCCGTACGGTTGGATCGTCGAAAAATATTTTTTAAAAAATATTTTTTGAAAATTTGGGAATATCGCTAACTTTGTTATCGAGCTGCTCGATAACGGCTCGTGTGCGGCTCGATTTCTTAACGAACGCTAGCTTTTACAAATATTTTGTGCGATAATAAAGCTCGGCTCGGCTCGGTTCGTTAAGAAAAAAAGTAAAGCTCGGCTCGTTTAGCTCAAAGCTCGGCTCGGCTCGGTTCGTTAACAGCTCTAGTTCATATGATTGGTGAGTGGTTTGGAAGTGGTGAGTGGATGGCTCCTAAGCAAATGAGGGATGGTTTTCACACCTGACATCTTGATTCCAGGGGAGTTTTCTTTCTTTTCTTTTTAGTGTAGTTTTATTTTGTTTTTAGTTGTAGTTTTGTATCTTGTTTATTAGTTCATTGGGGACAATGAACCGCTTAAGTGTGGGGAGGTGTTCTCAACGTAGTGTATTACTTGTTTAATTAAAAAAATATATTAAAAATTAAAAATACCAAAAATAATTCTAGCCATGCAATTTGATTAGTTGTTGTATTTTGCTTGATACACCCATGCATGCGTAGAATTCTTGTGTTTATGGACGCTTTTGTATGAGAAGTGACGTGCTTTGTTCTTGTGCACACACTTACACTAGCAAGTTGAAGCTGGTAGACTTAATTGGATGTTGTAAGTGATTAGAATGACATGAATATGTGCAAGATGACTTGGTTTACATGCTTTGAGTACAAGTAGGTGCGTTAGAGAGTCTTGTTACTTGGGATTGATTATGTTTTGTCACACCAAGTGAGTTTTGAGCCTATACGCATATCTTTTGCATGATTTTTCGTTTGCTTGAGTGTCCACATGTTGTTTACATTGCTAGCACTTACTTGAGATCTTTCTTGAAATGCATGACATTACTTGATGATGAGATGATAAAGGCACTTAGGTTTAACCTCGTATTTCCCATATTTCCAAACCATTTATACATGATCAATTAGTTAACCCTTTGAGCCTAATCCTATTCTTTCGGTGACACACTACATTACTTGCCATTATTTTTTTTTATTCTATTGGCCTTACATTAAATTTGAACCTAAATTGTCAAAGGCTAGTATCGTGCTTAAGGGAGTAATAAGGTGTTCATAAAAGGGGGGGGGTTATTGATGATCATACCATTGGTGAATATTGATTTTGGGTTGATGCTGACTAGTCGAAATTCATAAAAATATCTATGGATCATTGTGCTTATTCCTTAGCTCTCGAAGAAAAAAAAGGAAAAAAAAAAGAAAAAAAATGAATAAATTTGAGAGCATTCTTATGTTTGTATGATCCTTCTTCATTCGACTAGTCAAGTTATTATGTAAGGGTTATTGAAAATCTTAAGTGTGGGGAAGTATTTGTTTTAATAGAAAGGGAATTGAATAATGATTATTGTTGGGTACTAGCTTTTGACATTAACCTGTTTTAGCTTTACTTGACATACCTTGTCCCTAGCCCACGCTACAACCCGAATAAAGACCTTTTGATTGTCATCAGTGATGTATGTTGTGTTGAGAGTGAGATTGATTGCGAGTGTCAAGTTGTGTTTATGATTTTGTTGGAATTGAGTGATACACTTAACCTTGTTCTTGAGTGAATATTCGTTTTTGAGTGAAAAGGTGAGTTATTACTTGTTTTGGCATAGGAGATCCCGGGTTTAGACTTAAAAATGTATTTCTTGTGGGCTTAGCATGATTACCAACGATTTTTACACTTGACATGAATTTTTATGACCTTCTGCATGTTGATTGAGTAGACTACGTGAATACTTGCACTTTCGACACCAAGACATTGTATGTTTACTTTGATTCTTAAGTTGATGTGGCATGAGAGGACTTGTGTGTGTGGTGTTGTGTTAGCATTGATCTTTTGCATGGTTGGATGAATTTTGTGGGTACATTCACTATAAACCCTCACGAGACAACACTCGTCCTACTAGGGCTGCCTAGGGGTTTAACGGCTTGTTGCATACGCTCAATGCAATCGTGTCATCTACGAAAGTGATGTTTGTTAGGACTTAGTTTTTATTTCACTTATTTGCCCGAGGACGTGCAAATGCTAAGTGTGGGGATGTTTGATAGAGTATATTTTTATATATATTTTAGATGATTTTATTCTCATATTTATTGTGTTTTGCATTGATTTGGATTTTTATTTAATATATTTGATTGTTTTATTGTAGGAAATAAAGAATTCATAACTTGGAAGGATTTGGAGCAAAAAGAGCTATTTTGGAGATAAAATAGGAGAAAATTCGTAATATTGGGCTACACGGGCTGCCTGCACTGTTTGGGCCATATCTTGAGTTCCAGAAGTCAGAATTTGACGATCTTACTGTCCACGCGAAGCTTGTGGAATTATCTTTAATTTAGAGGTGGTCCAGTAAGCAAAATCCAACTGGAAGAGCCCAGAAACAGAGGAGAAAAAGAAGTGACGAATTTTACAAGAAAATCCTATTCAATTATGGATATCTTTTTGTAAATTGATTAGGATATTAAAAATACTTTTATTAGGAGATAGATATCAGATTTTATTAAGGGGTTTTATTATAAAAGGAAGAGAAAACGTGAGATAGAGGGATATAGACTTATACAGACGTTTTTACATAAATTAGGGTTTTGGTTTTTCTCTCTTCATCTCTTCCTTTGTAAGCACTTGGTTTAATTTGGATCTTTATTGTTCTTCGTTTATACAAAGTTTAAGGTACTCTTTATCTCATCTTGTTTATTAGTACATGTTTATTATGGTTTTCTTGATTATTATTATTATTAGTTTTTATTCTACCATGAGTGAGTAGTTTAATTCTAGGGTATTAAGGGGAGCCATGTTTGCACCATGATTTGGGCTTAATTTGATTAGTAGATTGATGGGTAAAGAGTAATTCTGATTGATATGTTATAATTCTTAATTTGTGTAATTGCGCAATATCATGGATTAATTGATTGCAATAGGAGTAATAGATCGAGAGATTTTACTACTAGAGGCTTACATACAATTAGCAGAATTGAAGGTGAGTGTGAGAACATCATTAGATATTCTGAGAGCGTTAATGCTTGAGAAAGATTAACCATTGCTTTAATTACTTAATCCCATTGAAAAGCTATACTTTTGTGATTTGTTTGGTGTAAACATGGTGAACCTGAATTGCCCTAGATCCTTTAATTAATTGATTTAAAACTTTGTTAAATTTGCTTTAGTAGTTAATAAAATTCCAAAACAATCGTTGTGACTAGAAACAATTGATAGCAATTGAATTGAAACTGAAACTGTCTCCTTGAGGATTCGACCCGTATTTGCTAGTATCTACTACAATTGATACCGTGCGCTTGCGGTTAGGTATAATTTGACACATCAATTACACTACTTGTTGGTGTGGAAGATCAGCTGTGTTAAGAACCTCGTGGACCGATGCAAATCCGGGAAGAAGGTTTTGGGGATGCCTGCGTTTTATGGTAAATTCATGTTAAATCAAGTATTATTGTCTAGTTGTTCTTGCTGCATATGAAACTTGTTTGTTTTGCAGGAAGACAGAGCCCATGCTTGTAACTTTCATTTATGGTTCGACCCCCCTATGTGCCCAAGGGCAAGAGTTATCATCCCAGGGCTGTTGAGAAGCTAGAAGACGGTTTGAAGAAGTTTGAGGCTGCTGATGAAATCAAAGGGAAGAAGAAAAGGCCTATTTTGTTGTTTGTGATTGTCTTATTCATCGTGTGGAGCTTTGTACTGATGAACAAAGAGGTGGAGACAATGAGCAAGGGACAATATCAACTACCCTAATTATAGCTTTGTAGTCGATCTTTCAATTATGATGTATGAAAATGTAATGCAGTTTGGTATTTATAATGAAATGAAATGGTTTTTCAATCCAATATTATGAATTGAACACAATGAAACAAACAACCTGTTTATGAGATATTAGGGATGTAAATAGCAAAACAAAATCAAAAGCAAAAATACTACATGTCAAAAGAAAAAGCATCCATAACTTAGAAAATGGTTCACATACATAATTTAGCAAATGGTTCACATCCATAACTTAGTAAATAGCCAACATTACAAACACAAAACCAAATGGTTCAGGGGTTGTCAAAAGCACATAGGTTGACAGTCAAAATGAAATTAACTAAAATCCAACTCTTCAAGCCTGTTTCTCTTTGCGCTTCGACTTGGTCTTCCCCTTTCCTGCAATCTTCAAGTTTGTTTCTGACTCATGTATTGCTTTTTCCAGTGCACTCCTTGTGATGACATTTTTCCCATGAGATAAGAAAGGTGCAAATTTTACCTCTGTTTTCCCAACTATAGTCTTGTATTGTTTCACTGGTGGTGGCATCTGTTTGCCCAACTTCATGGGGCCTGTGTATGAGTTGAGTTGAGTTTTCTACTCAGTTGATTTCCCCTCCCTTGCTGCTATCATGGTGTCATCTTCAACATCAATGCAAACAGGAGTATCTTTTGTGTTCTTGAACTTATCTAGCTTGCAAAGACGAGAAAGCCTCCAACTCCTTCTCACTGGCTGAACATCACCACTTGGGGTCCCCTTTCTTTTGTTGTTTTTCTCAATTCTTTCCTTCATTTCTTGTTTAATTGCTTTCATTCTCTCATCCTCTACTTGGTTGTCTTTCTCTGGCTCCTCAATGATTGTCTTCCCTTTCTCCTGCTGCTTTGACTCCTTAAGTTTTTTAATTTTTTCAGATGCAACCATGATAGGTGAGTCATGGGTAGTTGTCAAGCCCAGTTTTGCATACCTCAGTTGCCTTATCTTTCTTGCTGTAACTTCAAGAGGAGTTTCCTCCTCACCCTCTCCCATTATTTCCTCTTCTTGCACAATTGGAATATCAGTCTCTGGCATTTGTTCAACAGCCTCTACTTGGCTTGGTTGAGTAATGGGTGGTCCTTCTTCAGGAAATTCCAAAAGCATTTCATTGTAATCTGCTTGCATTTCTTCCTCATTATCTGCAGGTAGAGCATCTGGTGGAGGTGATCCATGATCACTTATATCCTCATTACCATCTTCTGCACGTAGAACTCCATTACAGGTCCTTTTGTTATGGCCTACCTGCTTGCATCTACCACACCTAGTACATGCCATTGGAAACATTAGCTATAAAATTCTAACATGAGTACAAGTAATGCATTTAGGAAGTACAAGTATAAAATTTACCTCACAGTTAACTGTGTCTTCTTGGTCAAGGACTTCAGTCCATTCCCTTCTTTTTCAACAACATTTAGGATCTCATATCTTTTCTTTTTTGGCCTACCAAGTTGCTTTTTAATGGTTGGTGGTTTCAAACTCAACCCACTCCTATCCCAAGCATTATGTCCATTCATTGGAAAGATTATCCCAGAGAAGGCCTTCTTGTAATTTGCTACACTATACACTGAATCCACATAATCTTCAACATTGTATCCCATTCTATTCAAACAGCTGACAGCATGGTGACAGGGGATGCCACTTAACTCTCATCTGTTACATCCACATGTTCTATTACCTATATGAACAGCATACTTGGTTCCATTCATTGTGGTTACCTCAAACTCATCATAGCCTGCATAAGTGGAGTAACATCCTCCACTCCACCTTTTGTATTTGTCAAGCAGTTTGTACACCTTTGGAGTCAATTTTTGTCCTCCCAAGCAAACATATCATCTCTCTTACTCTGCAATCTCCTCATTAGGTACTCCCTAATCATTTCTAACATGATTAGTATACCTTGTTCCCTAGTCCATAAAATGCACCTATTGAAGCTCTCACACCAGTTATTCAGTAACATGTCACATTTGGAGTCAGTTCTGAAATGTGCCCTGCTCCAATACTGAAATGGCACTTCAGTCAGCCATTTCCAAGAACCCTCATTCTCCTCTCTAAGTCTATTCATTGCAGTTTCAAATGCCTCTTTGTTTGCTGCCCTAGCACAGCTCCAAAGTTTTTCTTTTAGAGATCTTCCACCATATCTCTGCTTAAAATTGTTATGCATATGCCTAACACAGTACCTATGCTCAACCATGGGGAACATCTCTTCAACTACATTCAATAACCCCTTCTGTCTATCACTAATGAAACTCTACCCATCCCCAACACCCATATCCAGATCTTGTCCTACTAAAGCTAGAAACCACCTCCAAGTATCTAATCTTTATGCTTCAACTAATGCATAAGCTATTGGAAACATACAATTATTACCATCTACTCCTATAGCACATAACAACTGACCTTTGAAAGAATTTTTTAGATGGCAGCCACCAAAGCCAACCATCTTCCTGCAACCAAGCTTAAATCCATGCTTCAAACCCCCTAAGCATATATACATCCTTCTGAACACACCTACATCACCTGCACAATTAGATCTGGAGTCAAAAGTTTGTATTCACAAAGTTTGTATTGAATCTACTGTAAAAAGCACATATGTTATACCTGGTTCTATGTCAATCTCAACTGTGGAGTTGGGGGATTTCACCTCAATAACTCTGTTTTATAGTCCCATAGTTTCTCATACTGCTCTTCAAGAGTTCCATTAATGATCTTCATGCACTTTCTTCTAGTTTTTCTGAGTATGTGATGGTCAAAATCAATTTGCAAGTCCTTCAAGACAGTTTTGTGAAAAGCAGAGATTGGCCAAGATGGGTTAATTCTAAATTCTGGAAGATATTTTTTAGCTAGGAATCTAGAATTTATAAGGGGTAACCCCTTTTGCTCTCTAACACAGCTGTGGTATGCAAATCAATAAAGTGAAGGAATTAAATATACTAGCCAACCACACACACAATTGGTAATAAAAAGACCAAAAAGTCCAAGGAATGTACCTGGTCCCACTATCTTTATCTGCATGGTTTTGTTAAAATTTAATGAAGCAAACACATGCCATTGGCATGGGGGTCTACACTTTGCCTTCACCCTGGTTCTGTCACTTTTAGTGAACTTCACCATTCTTCCTTCCAGATAAGAATGCTTCATTACAGCCTCTCTGAATTGATGATGGTCTGTATAAATCATCCCCTCAAAAAACTTTGGATAATCTATGTCTTTGTACACTGGAAAAACTTTCTTTTTCTTTTTAGCTTGGACATGATCTTCATCTTCTTCTTCTGCCAAACTGTCTAGATCATCACTATCATACTCACTATCACTTTCTTTGTCCATAATTTTTTCTGTACCAAGTCCAAGTTCCTCTCTTAACCTACCCACCCAGTCAACTCCCTCAACATCAACATACCTAGAAAAAAGCATGTCATCATCCTCATCTGAGTAGTCTGAATCAACAAAGTCATAATCATCTAGTTCATCACTCCAGTCCCCTACATCATTGCTAGCATTTCCCTCATTACATTCTGCATTAATTTTCTAAACACATTTACATCTTCGAATGATACCAACTCATCCTCATTGGAATGTGACACCTAAACATCAATTGTATTTGAATTTTGCAGTGCACACCTTTTCATTTCCTCTACATCAATCTCAGTCAACAATAGCGTCAGACCTTCATCTAGTCCTACATTAGGCTTCCTATAATAAAGACAAGTCAGTCCCCCATAACCCAAGGCTTTAGTCCATTATCTTAGAATGTCCATGTGTATTTCATCAAGGTCTCCATAGGAATACAAACTCACTTTACCCCCAATGTATTCAGCTCTTGGAACCAAAACTAACTTCCCACCGTGAAACAAATTAATACTGATAACATCTTCACCTTCAAGAAATAAAACATATTTATGGTTTATATGTAAGCATTTAAAAGCACAAACAGTCATTAGGGTTCATCACACCCACACAAAAGTTCAATAAAACATGAATTAACAAACATATAAGTACAGAACATTGAACAATACATACACTTTCAGTAATAGATGCATAAACAGAGCATACCCACTTTAAACCCATTCAAAACGAATTCATAATAAAAAATATGTAAACTAAGGCTTACTAAACATACCATCAGAGTTGCCACTGCTATCCCCCATACTTTGATCGCCAATCGAACCTCTGAGATGCTTGAATCGTCTTCTGATCACCTCTCGCCTCTTCAATCGACTCTAGCCTGCTCTGTTTAGTTTGGGCATACTTTAGGGCTCAAAGCGTATGTAAACGTTTTGGGGGAAAGTGAAATGTCTAAAAATCCCAGCCGATTTATACCGTTTTAATTTATTTTTTTCGTATACCGGTTTAAGGGCTAATTGGACCTTTACGGATACTTCGAGGGTTGAAGGAACGTTTTTAAATATTGAGGGTTGACGGGTATATTGGTGGAAACTTTGAGGGCTAAAAGGCCATTAAGCCATTTTTCTTTTCAAAACCCAGTTTCACCTCTCTCTTTTTCCTCTTTCCCTCTCTCGCTCGTTTCTTTTCAATTCGTTACAAGCGTCAACCCCCTTCCCTTTTCTTTTCGTTTTAATATCTCTATTATTTAATCCATTTTGTCACTGCTTTGCTTGTTTAATTGAGTTCACAACAGCGTTCTTTGTTTTGTCGTAGTTCTGAGTTCGAGTTCTTGTTAGAGTGTGGAGTAATTACCGAGTCCTTTTTTGTGATAATTTTGTTGATTTTCTATTTTTAGTGCCGAGTTCGAATTTCTTTGCTGAGTAGTTTACTGAGTTGCTGTTTTGTGTGAGTTTGTGGCGATTCGATGGGCGAGTTCTGTCAAGTTCTAGTTACTAAGTTGTTGCTGGATTGTTTTCTTGTGTTGAGTTCTTTAAATTGTTGTTTTCCCGAGTTCTTGTGGTTTTGTGTTCTGAGTCGTTAGTATTTTGTCCAAGTTGTGCATTTTTTTGTTTCTTGTTTGCAATCCCTGGTCTTGTTTCGTTGAGTCGAGTCTTCGCTGAGTTGAATTCGTATGGCTACTTCGTTTTTGTTTTGAGTCATGGGTCGTGGTTCATTGTCGAAGTCGTAGCTGAGTCTGGTTTTCTTTTCTTTGCTAAGTTTTGTTTGTTTGTTTTTGTTTTGGTTTTTGGTCTTTGTCTAAATGTTTGGTCGTATTGAGTTTGTGCTGCTGTTCTTTAGATTCGCTGGATTTGTTTGGTGAATTTTGCTTAATTAGTTTTTGTGTTAGTTAATCTTGGATAGTTAAATTTACACACTTTACATGTCGAATTTTTCTTAAGAATCTTCTGTAAAAAAATTTGTTTGAATTCTAAATCGTAATCCTAAATTAGTTTTTTTTCTTTAATTAGTTTAAAATAGATTTCTTTTTAATAATTAAATAGTATAAAATCAAAATTTTCAAAACCCAATTTTGTTCTAATCCGATTAAATTAATTATTAAGGATCGCGAAATAATAAGTCTCTGTGGATCGATATCTCAAGTATTAAAACGATAAAATTGTGCACTTAGAATTTAAATCTTTATTTTTAGCACATCAATATCCATCCAAATTGACCCAACACAACCTTTTAATATATCAAGTTGGTTAAAAATTTAGTTTTCATAGGTTGGATTAAAATTTTCCAAACTGATTAAAAATGGGTTGAGTTGAAATTTTTCTCTAATCTGGCCAACTCGACCTGTGTACACCCCTAGGACCAATAAACGGATAAACACGGGCTAAAGTGATTAGAATATATTCCCTCTGTCCTATCCATTTCTATACGTCTTTTTTAGAGTGTCTGATACGCATTTTAAGGTGCATAACTAGTATAGTTCCATAACTTATTTTTAAAATTTTCTTTTTTTGTATAAAAATAGGATTGTTTTATTTTTATACAAGAAAAGAAAATTGTATAAAAATGAAGTTCTCTCCCATTTTCTCTACTTCATAAGTTTCTATTATATTATATTATTATATAATACGTTATCAGCACGATTGCGAGAAGATAAAAATAATATGGAAAGTACAAGAAGACTTGAAGCTATCTTAGCAGAAGGTACGCATAATCTTATTTATTAGCATTGATCTATAATATGCAGACTATGAATAACACAGGAGATTGAATTCAATCTACCATACTTTTATAACTTGATTTTGCTCCCTCATATATTTATTAATTTAGAGTTCCGAGATTAAGTTTTACGTTTTCAATCAAAGGTTCTGTATCTGTAGTTATTCAAGTCTTTTTACTAGCATGATGTGGTGTGCTCGAGTTTTGCTGGCATAATATAAAAGCTGCATATGGTCTATAATATTTATATTATTAAGTTAAATAAAAGATGTATGTGAGAGATGAGTCAATTGTTTTCTGTGATACATAAGACCTCTGAAATCTAAACCACCTATTTACTAAGTTAATTGTGTTCCTTATTTCGAGCTGCATATATACTTTAAATGCTTATTTGTGCTAAAATTAGACTTGTAGCTATTATTTAGACTTTACTGAGTGTTTAGAGATTTGATATGCTGGTTTTGGAGGTTTTGTATTATTTAGGAGATTTATCAGACCTGTTCATTTTATTATCGGAGTCTTAGTGCTCTGTTTTTTTTTACGGTGTGGGTTAGTGCTTGAAAATATTTATTTGAGATGAATTAATATATTTTCTATTTTAGTTCTTAAAATGTCAAATCTTACAAAGCTTGAATTCAACGCACTTGATGTCACCGGAAAGAATTATTTGACATGGATTCTTGATGATGAAATCCATCTTAGTGCTATGGGTCTTGGTGACACCATAAAAGAAGGAAATAAAGCTTCCGAACAAGATAAAGCAAAGGCTATGATATTCCTCCGCCATCACCTTGATGAAGGGTTGAAAACTGAATATTTAACTATTAAAGATCCATCAACTCTTTGGAAGGATCTCAAGGAAAGATATGACCATCAAAAAACGGTGATACTCCCAAAAGCTCGCTATGATTGGCTACACTTGCGATTGCAAGATTATAAAAGTGTGAGCGAGTATAACTCTGCCATGTTTAAAATTACATCTCAATTGAAATTATGTGGCTAGAATATCACCGACAAAGATATGTTGGAAAAAACATATTCCACTTTCCATGCCAATAATATGCTCTTGCAACAACAATATCGTGAACGTGGATTCACAAAATATTCTGAGCAGATTTCTGTTTTGCTTCTTGCTGAACAAAACAATGAACTTTTGCTGAAAAATCATCAAGCACGTCCAACTGGCTCAACACCATTCCCTGAAGTGAATGCGGTGACTAACAATGAATATGGAGATAATAAGCCATTTGGACGTGGGCGTGGTCGTGGATATGGACGTGGTCGTGGACGTGCCCGTGGTCGTAGTTTTTGGCATGGTCGAGGCCGTAATCAACAAAATCCCTCCAACTTTAAAAGGAAGCCCCACCACAAGAAATGGACAAAAAATGAGGAGAACCCTGAGGGAAGTACGATGGTTAAAAGGGGTGAGAGTACCTGTAGTCGTTGTGGAATGAAAGGTCATTGGAAAAGTACATATCGTACCTCCAAGCACTTTGTTGACCTTTATCAAGCCTCTTTAAAAAATGTTGAAACTAATTTCACTGAACAAAATGATCCTTTGGGAATTGCTCATCTTGAAGCACACCTTGGTGGTGGTGCAGATCCAGTTGATCCTTCGGGCCTCACTCATATGGAAGTTGGTGATTTCTTTGAAGATGGGCATGAAGAGATGGTCAAATCTGGTGGTGGCAATAATTAGGCCATATATTAAAACTTTGCTTTTGTTTATTTCATATTTCTGTTCGAACTCTATAATGATTAATGACTTTGCTCTATGCATTCTATATAATTATCTTTTAGCATGAATAAGTTGTTTTGGATATTATTCTAATCTTTATTCATATATTTGTTTTGTGAAGAACTATGGCTAGTAATATCTCATTATGTGCTATGAAAGATGAAGAATCGTTTTGTTTGGCGGATAGTGCAACAACACATAAAATTTTGAGAAAGAAAGAATATTTTTCGCATCTCATATTAGCCAAAGCTAATGTAAATACAATATCGGGTGCATCAGATATTATTGAAGGCTCCGGAAGAGCAAGCATTGTGTTACCTAATGGTACACAACTATTTATTGAAAATGCCATGTTCTCTACCCGATCAAAAAGAAATCTTTTGAGTTTCAAAGATATACGCCACAATGGCTATCATATTGAAACAACAAATGAAAATGACGATGAATATTTATGTATCACGTCTATAGTCTCTGGGAGGAAGCAAATAATAGAAAAACTCCCATCATATAAATATGGATTATATTATACATTTATTAATCCAGTAGAGACACACATGATAATGAGTCAAAAATTAGCAAACCCGGAAAATTTTCTTATGTGGCATGATCGCTTAGGTCATCCGGGTTCAACAATGATGCGAAGAATTATTGAAAATTCAAATGGACATCCTCTAAAGAATAAGATTGTTCCATTGTCCAAAGATTTTTCTTGTGTTGCTTGCTTTCAAAGAAAACTAATAACAAAGCCATCGCATGTGAAAGTTGCGATTGAGTGTCCATCATTTTTGGAGCGAATCCAAGGAGATATATGTGGACCTATTACACCATCAAGTGGACCATTCCAGTACTTTATGGTACTTATAGATGCATCAACACGTTGGTCGCATGTTAATTTATTGTCCACTCGTAATGTTGCATTCGCAAGACTCCTTGCCCAAATAATTCGATTAAGGACACAATTCCCAGATCATGCAATTAAGAAAATTAGATTGGATAATGTAGGAGAATTTACTTCTCAGTCTTTCAATGATTATTGCATGTCAATTGGGATTGATGTGGAACATCCGATTCCGCACACGCATACCCAAAATGGTTTAGCAGAATCTTTTATTAAGAGGCTACAATTGATTGCTAGACCCTTGCTTATGAAAACAAACTTACCAAATACCGCTTGGGGACATGCAATATTACATGCTGCATCACTTGTCCGTTTAAGACCGACTGCTTATCATAATTAATATTCCCCAATGCAGCTTGTAAATGGTAAAGAACCAAATATCTCTCATTTAAGAGTTTTTGGGTGTGCAGTTTATGTTCCGATATCTCTTCCCCAACGAACAAAAATGGGACCCCAAAGAAGATTAGGGGTATACGTTGGGTTTGACTCTCCCTCAATTATAAAATATTTGGAGCCCATGACTGGTGATTTATTTAAGGCAAGATATGCCGACTGTCAGTTTGTTGAGACAGTTTTTCCTGCATTAGGGGGAGATAAGACAAAATTTGAAAAAGAAAGACAAGAAATTTTGTGGAATGTAGCATCTCTCTCTCACTATGATCCTCGCACAAATATGTGTGAACTTGAAGTTCAAAAGATTATCCACCTACAAGAGGTTGCAAATAAATTACCTGATTCATTTACCGATGTCAAGACAGTAACGAAGTCACATATACCGGCTGTCAATGTCCCTTGTAGAATAAAACTTCCTGATGAAGAAAATAAAGTCTTGCTAGCAAATGAGTCTAAAGCACGCCAGAAGCGTGGTAGACCTATTGGATCCAAAAATAAAAATCCGAGAAAATCAAGGAAACTTGATATACAAGCTGGTACATCAAATGACATCAGTCCAAATGAAATAGAATTGATCACTGAAGAGACGTCTTCAAAGGATGATCAAACACCTGAAATTGAGGACAATGAAGAGATCTCGATAAATTATATCATTTCAGGGAAAAGGTGGAATAGAAAAGAAATTGTCATGGATGAAATATTTGCATATGCAGCTGCACTTGACATTTCTGAAGAAATTGAGGATCATGAACCTAGATCGATCTATGAATGTAAAAGAAGAAATGATTGGCCAAAATGGAAAGAAGCAATTGAGGCAGAATTGAAATCACTTGAAAAACGTCAAGTTTTTGGACCTATTGTCCAAACACGTGCAGGTGTGAAACCCGTTGGATATAGATGGGTATTTGTGCGCAAAAGAAATGAGAAAAATGAAGTTGTGAGATATAAGGCACGCCTTGTTGCACAAGGCTTCTCACAAAGACCGGGAATTGATTATGAAGAGACTTATTCCCCGGTAATGGATGCAACAACATTCAGATTTCCTCTAAGTTTATCAATTCTAGAAGGGCTCCAAATGAATTTAATGGATGTTGTGACTGCCTACTTGTATGGGTCACTAGATAATGACATTTACATGAAAATCCCTGATGGATTAAAAATGCCCGAAGCATATAGTTCAAGACCCCAAGAGATTTATTCAATTAAATTACGAAGATCATTGTACGGGCTGAAACAATCAGGTCGAATGTGGTATAATCGCCTTAGCGAGTACCTTTTGAAAAATGGATATGTTAATAATGTAATTTGTCCATGTGTTTTTATTAAAAGGACAAAAATGGGGTTTACTATAATTGCGGTTTATGTTGATGATCTAAACATCATTGGGACCCCAGATGAGCTTAATGAAACAATTGAATATTTGAAAAGAGAATTTGAAATGAAAGACTTGGGCAAAACAAAACTATGCCTTGGTTTTCAAGTTGAACATCTATCCAAAGGAATTTTTGTCCACCAGTCATAATATATTGAAAAGATCCTTAAGAGATTTATTATGGATAAAGCATATCCCGTGAGTACACCTATGGTTGTTCGCTCACTTGAAAAGAAAAAGGATCCATTCCGCCCAAGAGAAGAGGGAGAAGAACTTCTTGGTCCTGAAGTACCAAATCTTAGTGCCATTGGTGCACTAATGTACCTTGCCAATTGTACACGTCCTGATATTGCTTTTCCTGTTAATTTATTGGCAAGACATAGTTCTGCTCCAACTCGAAGACATTGGACTGGTGTGAAAATTTTTTTTAGATATCTTCGAGGTACAATGGATATGGGTTTGTTTTATTCTAAAGACTCAAAAGTAGAATTAGTTGGTTATGCAGATGCAGGTTATCGATCTGATCCCCATAAAGGTAGATCACAAACAGGTTATGTATTCACATATGGTGATACCGCAATATCTTGGCGGTCTACAAAGCAAACTCTTGCAGCAACTTCTTCGAATCATGCTGAATTATTGGCATTACATGAAGCTAGTCGAGAATGCGTGTGGCTAAGGTCTTTGGTCCATCATATTCGAGAATCATGTGGTCTTTTAATCAATAAAGGAAGTCCTACTGTTCTATTCGAAGATAATGAAGCATGTATCACTCAGACTCGAGAAGGTTACATTAAAGGTGATAGGACGAAGCACATTGATCCAAAGTTTTTTTTTACTCATGAGCTTCAGCAAAGAAGAGAAATCGATGTCTGTCAGATTCGCTCGTGTGAAAATCCAGCAGATTTGTTTACAAAATCACTTCCTACATCATCTTTCGAGAAATTGAGACACAAGATTGGAATGCGTAAACTTCGAGATATATGATGATACTCATAGTCATATTTAAATGAGGGGGAGACATGTATTATTAGTGCAACACATGTACTCTTTTTCCTTCACTAGGGTTTTTCCCACAGGGTTTTTCATAGTAAGGTTTTAACGAGGCATGGTGTTCGTACAAGTCATCCAGGGGGAGTGTTATGTAATTAGTGGATGACTCTTAGATTATCTTAGCTTTTGAGTTCTCCTTTATTAATGAGAGACTCTTGACCCTCTATTTCTCTTGTAACCTAAATCTCAAGTGCTATATAAAGGCACTTGTACTTGTTGCTATGTGATATGTGAAATACAATGAAGTTCTCTCCCATTTTCTCTACTTCATAAGTTTCTATTATATTATATTATTATATAATATAAAAATAATAGATGCATACTAATACGTTGAAAACATACACGTCAACTAAATTACATTTATATACTATCTAAATTTATATACTATCTAAATTGTATACTAGTTTCTTTTAAAGATAATTAATAAATGAATATTTTTTTTAAAAAAAATTATAAATCCGTGCATGCACGCACGCACGCAAGAGTGGGCAAAAAAGACTAGTATTAAGAATTGGAAAATGCTAATGTCTACAAATGAACGGTGTTAGGTTTCCCAAAAAATTTCCCAATTTTTTACAAAATGATGTATCATGATATGTGGCCAAATTTCATTGTGTACGCATATATATGAATACACGCAGGGTCTCATCTTATTATTAGAAAAATTATCTTTACATTGATTACACATCAGTACTTGGTAACAATTTTGAAAAAAATTATTGGTGACCATAGCATTTTCCGTCCCGAAATTCTTTTTCAGATTTATTCTCAAATGTCACATATCATTATTGATACTAATTCAATTAATTATGATGGGCCCTTTGCATTCACATAAATTTCATCAATAAAAATCTTTTAAAATGGTACATGAGCCATATTTGAGAACGTTTTCGTTATAGGTAAAGAATTTGACCATGACATCAAACTTCCTTTGTTTACATGACCAACTGTTTACTTGTGTCCGATAATGTATCTAGAAGGTACAAAATTATTTTTGATAAATTCTACGCTATCCGTCCCAATTTATTTGTCTTGTTTTACTTTTTGAGATCAAATTGACCCAACTTTGATCATAAATTAAAAATGATTCTTTCATTATTTTCAAAAACTAAAAAATACATATTAGAATAAATTACATATATTTTCTAGAGAAAATGTTCATATAGTTAACTCTAGGTAAATTACCTAAAGTTATCAACATTTTGAGTAAAAAATGCGGATGATATTTTTATAATAATGAAATTCACCCAGATCATTAAACCCTATTTTCTAATAATATAATTTTTATAATTATTTTTTATTATGTATTATATGAAAATTCCAATCAAAGTTTGGTCAATTTCACCAAAAAAAAAACAAACAAGACGGATAATTTGGGATAGAGAGAATATTAAATAACAATTAATGTCATGACAAGGGAGTCATAACTGATCTCTCAATTTTTAAACTTTAAAAAAAACTTACCCTTACAATGTCCAAAGCCATTAATGTATACCAAACATTGGTTCCACTAACCAATCACATAACTAGTACTGTAAATGTTTTAAGTGTATTACTTTTACATAAAGATCCTTGTTACGGCCTAACTGACAAACTTATTTTGGAACATCTACTTGCATCAAATCTTCTGCAATATTGGCTGTGCCACAGCTAGCATTTCCCAACTTCCCATTATGTTCTGGGACCTCTTCCAAAGTACACGTTAAAATAAATCCCATGCTGCCATCAAATCTTTCAACACGAAGTTTCTTCGAGTTCGGCACCCCATCAATATCATCAACGGCTAATTGAAATGTTTCCCCTTGCACACGCATGTTATAGATAAATTTGTTGAATGCAGAATCTAGAATTAACTTGTCATTGTAAGAGATATTCACCGCTCTTATTTTAAAAAATACAGTTAAACAAGCGGAAACCATTTTTGACTCATCATTGAATACTTTGAAAATTTTCCACAAGGCCTTGCCACAGCTTTCTCTCAAGAAACTGTCCAAAAAACAATATGTCAATCTTCATATAAACATTGAGAAAAAGATGTAATGATCTCATGGTTAGCACTATACATACTTGATCTGAATGCCGCCAGCATTATACATGGCATTCAAGATTGCATAAGCTGCCTCCTTTCTTACCTCAGGCATCCAATATCTTTCAACAACATTGACAAGTGATTCAATACACTCACAACGGATCACATCCTATTGAAAGGGTTGGACAGTTGCAACCAAATACAAAAAAACATTACACATTAAGGCATAACGGCATAAACATATGTTGCACATACAAACCACTATCGAAGAAGGTATATAAAAAGTTAACTTCCATGCATATATATAGCTTCTAACTTCATTAGGTACGTACAAAGTTTAAAACTCACCTCTATATAGCTTTCTTTCCTAGCAGTTATATTTGAAAGTATCCAGCAAGCATCCATCAAAAAATAAAAGTAATCTTCCCGTAGAATTTGCTCAAGGCTATACAGAACATCCTTTTTTAAAATCAACTGGAAAAGTAAAAAGTTGGATTGAATAAATCACTGAACATTCAACAGAATAACATGTACTTTGAACATATGAACATGATGTGAAATGAACAAAATGCTATAGAGGCCTTTTAGCAAAAGACTATCCTATTTTAAATGATAAGGACCGACTACGTAGGGCCAGTTTGGGATATCTTAAAATAAGTTAGTTAACACTTAAATGTAATAAGGAACTTATATGAAATAAGTAATTATAACTTATAAGTTATATTTTCGTATAACTTATAAGTAGTCTCCAAAGGATAAGGACTGACTCAGGAACTGTACAGGTAAAGTCCCATTTTTAATGGAACTCCGGACAATAAATGTCATCACTCCTCACATTACCATACCTCAATATAATCATCACTAGACCATCTCACAATACTTCCCAATGCTATAATCCCACCATTGATAAGTTGACGGCGAGAAGAACTGAAACACAAGTAAACATAGTAAATCTAAAACCAAAAACTGCAGCCAAGAAAAAAACTTTGTAAATCCACTTACTCAATTAGCACAACAAGACGATCAATAAGTTGTTCAAAGTTCTCGCGTTCAACTACTACCACCGCTTTTTTTCTATCACAAAGATATGAAAGTCCTGAGCATGCATGTAGCACAACCTCCTCAATATCAAATTCCTCACTTTCATAATTAATAAGCCTTAAAAGAGCAGAAACAGCCGAGTTTAACTGCAAATGTTTCGAAAGTAATTAATACCTTTTTTTTTTCAAAAAAAGATTGTTTTAAGAATGACTTTATAGAATCATTAGTTATAAGGAACAGAAAATAACCTTATCATGAGGGAGATGTGGATGTACTTGGCAAATAGCTGCCAAAGTCAGACTACCAATATGAAACGATTCGTGGCTGGAAGGACCATCAGTGAAGAAGGAAATTAAAGGCATAAAAGCTTCTTCAATTATATTTTTAATTTCAGGATGATCAGGAATTCCTAAAGCTATAGTGCGCAACAACCAGAAAGCCTATATATGTAAAAAAGAAGTAAATATAAATAAAATATGCAAACAAAAATTTTAAGTGAAAAAATCGGAAATGAGAGTACTATTTGATTTGGTAGTCTACCTCCTTCTGCAATTCAGGATCTTTAGAGGATACAAGGTTCACGACAATTGAAGGGGTGATGTATTTTTTAACCACTTCCCTGTTGGGTGAATAAGCAACAACAGGTTTGATGATGGTAGCAGCATGTAACTGTGAGAAAAAGTGTAAATGTATGCAGATATTTGAAATGAAAAGAAATGAATTAAAATAACATTTAGATTTTGAAATGTGTCTATAACGAACCTGGAGGTTTGGATTTTGTTCATGAGCAAGAAAGTCAACAAGGAGCCTAATAAAATCCTCTTCAAGTAACTCTCCAAGCCTGGGATCTTTCCCGGATAAAATACAATCAAACATTATCAAGTGACTAACCAATAATAGAAAAGCAAAAAGGTCCACATTCTTTTTTACCTTCATTTAAGATTTTGCCCAACTCTTTGGCAGACTTATTAGCCTCCTCCAAATCACCTTGGCAGAAAGCAATCTTGATTTCATGAGCTAGCTTATCAATAAATTCTTTCTGCAAAAGATAAAAATGTATATTCAATTGCAAATATAAACCCTTAAGAGACATAAAACAGAACCTATAGAATTGAGTCAATTTATTTACATTATAAAATACAAGGTAGCAAATTGGAATACAATAACACAAAGTAGTACAGGGGGTGGAGTTCCCACGATTTTAGATCATCTCCGCGATTAATAGATAATTACTATGTGATTGTGATTAATTTAGAGAAAAAAGGAATTTTTCTATATATAAAATTTTTCACATACCCCAGAGTCCCATAGTGCTGACAATTTGAAACCCTAAATGGTAACATATAACACTCAATTGCAAATACAAACCTCCAAAGAACCCAATAGAATTTGTAATGATAAAACCCTAGGTAGCAAATTGGAATTATAAAGGCAAAAGAAATATATAACACAAAGTAGTACGGGGGACAGACCTCCAAATAAACGGTGAAGGCGAGAAGTTGAGCGATCTCTGGTGGGTCGAAATCAAATTCTTCATAAAGTGCCATCTTCACACCAGTATCGTTGGGGCGTTCTCTTATAAATGGATACTTTCTTTTAATATCAACACTCGATTCTTCGCCATAATTTTCATTAATAAGAGTCGTCGATTCTTCTGGGCGATTTCTCTTTTGTCCCCAATCTTTCTTTCTTCTTTGCATCTCTTCTCAATCTCACTAAAAGACGATAAATAAAAGAGTCGGTATATGTACGTCTACTGCTCGGCTCTATCAAGTCCTTCACAAGAAAAGAAGACAACTTTTAAACACAAGGGTCCGGCCTTAAAATTAACAAAATATGAACATTACTACTGAGAAAAGAGTATCCTTCAACATAAAAAATTAAAAATGAAAGAGCACATAGAAATGTAATAACTCGGAAACTCAATTGAAAAAAAAAAAAAAAAAAAGCATTACAGAACACATAAATAGATAAACAGAACATGTCATATATGAATCCGTGTGCTTAAATTACAAACCAGGGATTAAAAGCATAAAGTAATACTGAGAGTAATAGAGATAGAGCCAACATAAATTGAGAGAGTAAAAACCTAAAATTGAATACCGATAAAACAATACAGCAGGATTAGAACAAATGGAGTTATACACGAGTACGAGCATGACAAAGAGAAGAATTAATGGTATTGAGATAGGATAACAACCAGGGATTGACGACTCGAACTGGCCATAACATACGAAGCTCGGGTAGAACAACAAAACCACAATTGACCCGCTTTTTACAACACGGCCCGTAACTTACAAATGCTTTTTTATTTGTTTGTTTTATAGCATATTCATTAGGGGTGGTGTACACGGGGTCGACCAAACCGATCCAAATTGGTCATATTTTCAACCGATCCAAACCGAATAATTTCAACTCGGAACAAGGTTGAATCAAAAAATATTAAACCCGGTGTTAATGGGTTGGGTATGAGTTTGGACTTTTTTAACCCAACCCAACACAACCCATTTAATATTTTTACAGCCCACTAGTCCTCTAGTCCAGGTCCATCCCACTAACATGTTTATTCATTCTATCAGACTATCAGCCCATATATTTTAGGTTTAGGTTATACATCTCAAGTCTAACTACTCACAAACATATCCACTTGAAGACGCCGTTCTTTTCTCTTCACACTTACACTGTGTTCCACAACTCTGAAAGAAAAGAAAGGAAAAGAATGTTATAGAATATGAGAGGAAGGAGAAGAAATGGATTTACACAATTTTCTCTCTAGCGTTCCAGAATTTCACTGGAAAGAAAAGAAAATGTGATTGTAATATTTCTTTCTTTTGTTCCTGACAGTAGAGAAAAGAAAAGAAAATTTGGTAATTTACAATCTTATCCCTCTTTCAAAAATAAACTAATAATTAATTGCAAGTAATTTTTAAACATTAGTATTTTTTTCTGACAGATTCAAGACGAATCAATTGCTGCAAAACAAATGGAGCAACTGCTTGAACTTGATGTTGCAAAGATAAAGTATGTCCATTAGTCAACTCAGTCAATCTTTGATGCAAAAACACCTTAATCTCAAATACGTCAGACATAAAAACCAACCATAAATTCTAGTAATCTTTATTAGAACTACAAATCATTCTGTTCATCCTCACAAAAGAAACAAAAGCAAAGCTTAGCAAAAATAATCAAGGAGTACGAAAAAGTAAGATAAATAAGTCTGAAGTAAACAACCAATGACCACTTGAAGTTCATATTCAAACTGAGGTGAATAAATTGAATGCAAAATTAAGAAATAAGACATTCCACGAGCTTAAGAAGAAGCATCATGTCCAATCAACTCATCTAGTATAGCCTTTCGCATTCGAGTTGGACAACCAAAGAGTACTTGTGCGCTGTCCTGATTTTTGATCAAGAAAAGATATGCTTTGGAAATTATCTTTGGGTCTAAATTCATAAGCTCTAATTCATTATAAATCTCCTCTCCACTATACACCCGTTGACGAGATCGCTCCATTATGGTGTTGCAATCTTTGAGTATTGCATTACCTTCTTTGATAGCCTCTCCAACAACTTCAAGTGAGGCCATAATTTTGTTCGTCATTTCCTCTTCCTCTTCGCGTTTTCTTTTCTTATTGTTTGATGAACTTGAGTTCGTATGCAGCTCTTCCGAAGCTGGCATGGAAGACACAAACATGTCATCATCAATAATTAAACTTTCCAGAGTCACTTTGTTAGTAGACAATAATCGATCAACTTCCTCGAGTGTTTCTGGTTGCTCAAAAGTTGCTTTCGACAATTGCTTGTTCTTTTCTTTTGCAGTTCCAGCAGCAGCCCCAGTTGCTCTATCTTTAGAAAATAATTCTGACAGCTCATTGTAGTTATGTATCTTCTTTGTTTTCCACTTTATAGCATCAGGCTTTGCCTAATTTGTGGAACAAGAAAAAAAACTTATTACCACAGCCTTACAACTGGTAAATATAATACATTTATGTACCACTGCTGCTAGAAATATTTTAATCCTACCAGACAATTTAACAAATCACCAATTCAAAAGAACTAGAAATTAACCTTGTAGACTGTAGTTAATGACATACTAATAAAAACATTTTTGTTAGGAGATGTTACAACTTAGCTCTCACACAATCTCCAACTAGGCACACAAGTGGCAGTGGCAATCCAGGAGGTGGTCGTGGGTGTAATTGATCAGCTGAAGGAAGCTCCAAATCTGGTATAGATAAGTCCATCAGGTAGTGACAATAATTTCTTCTAACTTTGATTTTTCCTTAAAAGTTTTTCACCCTACACCTCTGCTAGGTCATGTCGAGAAAACACCACTGTCGGCATTTTTTTTGTGTCTGAACACTAATAATTCACACAGAAAAGCACAAGGTTGCTTCACCTTTCCTTTTACTTCCCATAATTCTAACCTTGAATTCTTGTAAGGATTGTACTAAATTTTTGGAATCAAAAGATGAAGCTGCTCAGGAAATCATTGATCACATAAGGGTACTTGATAGGATCCCTGGAGCAAAAGTTCAATTTCTAAGAAGTGATAATGGAACTGAGTTCAGAAATGCTATACTGGGAAACTTCTACAAAGATCAAGGGATTGTTCAACAATTCTCTGCTGCAAGGACTCCACAGCAAAATGTAGTTGTGGAAAGGAAGAACAGGACACTCATTGAAGCTGCTAGGACTATGTTGAGCAATGCTAAATTACCAACATATTTCTGGGCAGAAGCCATCAACACTGCTTGTTACACATAGAATAGAACACTAATCAACAAGGCTCATGGTAATACTCCTTACTATCTTTTGACAGGAAAGAAACCAACTGTCAAGTACTTTCATGTTTTTGGAAGCAAGTGCTTCTTGATGAAAGACAACCATGAAAGAAAAGGCAAGTTTGATACTAAAGCATATGAAGGCATTTTCATGGGATATGGGATAGAAAGGACTACCTACAGAGTCTATATCATGGAGCACAAAACAATTGAAGAAAGTGTGAATGTCACATTCGATGAAACCAAGTTTCCAGGGTTACATGAGGATGGTCAAATGCAACCTTTCAGATTTGAGAATCAAGGATACTTGGAAATAGAAGAATTTGTTGATGAAGAACCCAGTCTCACTCAATCAATGGGATATGAATCTGTCAATGCTCATAATCCAAGTCAAACTTCAGCCCAATCACAGACAATTTCAGGCATCAATCAACAAGACTGTGAAACTGGAGAAATTGAGTTAAATGAGCAAAATAATGAAAATGATGGAGAATCAAATCCTCATACTGATGAAGGTCAATCAAACCAGGCAAGAAGCTTGCCTCAATCAACCAAGTGGAACAGAGATCATACCAGTAATCTAATTATTGGAGATCCCACTACTGGTGTAAAGACAATGAGGAATATCTCTGCTGACAGCATGTTTTCATGTTTCTTATCTCAAATGGAACCTAAAATAGTTGAAGAAGCATTGTTGGATTCTGATTGGGTGATGGCCATGCAAGAAGAGCTCAATCAGTTTGAAAGAAACAATGTTTGGAAGCTGGTTCCAAGGCCAAAAGGAAAATCAGTCATTGAGACAAAATGGGTCTTCAGAAACAAGATAGATGAAAGTGGAAATGTGACAAGGAATAAAGCAAGGCTAGTGGCCAAAGGTTACTGTCAACAAGAAGGGATAGATTATGATGAAACATTTGCACCTGTTGCCAGACTTGAAGCCATAAGAATTTTCTTAGCTTTTGCTGCACACTGCAAATTCAAGGTATTTCAAATGGATGTCAAAAGTGCCTTTTTAAATGGAGAATTGGAAGAAGAAGTGTATGTTGAACAGCCTCCTGGTTTTGAGAATGACAAACTGCATAACTTTGTCTACAAGCTGTTCAAGGCTCTATATGGTTTAAAGCAAGCACCAAGAGCCTGCTATGACACACTCTCCACTTTTCTCTTGGAAAATCAATTTGTAAGGGGTATGGTGGATACAACTTTATTCTACAAATATCATGGCAAAGACATCATTCTTGTACAGATATATGTTGATGACATAATTTTTTGTTCAACAAATAAAAAATTATGTGAAAAATTCTCATCTCTAATGAGAAACAAGTATGAAATGAGCATGATGGGAGAATTGGCATTCTTTCTTGGTCTCCAAATCAATCAGAAGAAGGATGGAATCTTTATCTATCAAACTAAGTATGTCAAAGAACTTCTCAAGAAGTTTAACTTAGAAGATTCATCACCTGCCAAGACACCTATCTCAACAGCCACCAAATTAGAGTTAGATCCCAAAGGCAAGAAAGTGGATTCTAGTACATACAAAGGCATGGTTGGATCACTGCTTTACTTAATAGCTAGCAGACCAGACATAATGTTTGCTACATGTCTTTGTGCAAGGTTTCAGGCTGAGATCCAAAAGAATCACACTTAGTTGCAATTAAAAGAATTTTTAGGTATCTCAAAGGCACCCCAAATCTAGGCCTTTGGTATCCTAAGGAAACTGGATTTGATCTAATTGGATACTCTGATTCAGACTATGCTGGCTGCAAAATTGACAGAAAAAGTACTACAGGAAGCTGTCAATTTCTTGGGGGGAGATTGGTGTCATGGTTCAGTAAAAAGCAACACTCAGTTTCTACATCAACTGCAGAAGCTTAATATATTGCAGCTGGAAGTTGCTGTGCACAAATACTTTGGATGAAGAATCAGTTAATGGATTATGGACTAGAGCTGTCAAACATTCCTATCTATTGTGACAACACTAGTGCCATAGCCATATCAGACAATCCAGTTCAACACTCCAGAACAAAGCACATTGATATAAGGCATCATTTTATCATGGAGCATGTTGAAAAGAGAGATGTAAAACTGGTTTATGTTCCAACAGACAAGCAACTTGTAGACATATTCACCAAGCCACTGGATGAAGCAACATTTACCAGATTGGTGAGTGAATTAGGAATGCTAAATCAGGTATGAATGACTGACTTATCATTTCTCAAATAAAGCTCGTGACAGAAACTTTCAAAGTTACTGTCATGAGAAGTTACTGTCCTATAAGCTACTTGTTTAGACATCATGTTTGCTATGACTATGCTAAAATAATTCTACATGTCTGTCTTTATGTGGTAATAAGTAATCAAGTGACTTTAACTTAAATTGTGTGTGTGCCCATTTACCAAGAAAGCACTCAAATTAATTAATTTGCTGATTGGTAATAATTGGTAGTAATTTCTCTTAAGCAATGAAAATTTGATTTAAAATTGTTTTTGATTGCTTAAACGGTGACAACATGTTTTTGCGCCTAGGTTACTGTCAAGAAAACCTGATGTCACCCACTTAAATTATTGACAGAAATGTTATAAGCGCACAGGTTTCTGTCAATAAAAGTTGCTGTCATGAGAAATTGATGTCAACAATAGCGGAGAGAAGAAATGTTGAACGCGCACAGGTTACTGTCAATGAAAGTTGCTGTCACAAGAAGTTGCTGTCAAAGATAATGGAGATATATATATACAATAATATATATATAATTTTCATCCACTAATCCACGATCTAATATCAACTGCCATGTGATATAGCGATTGGGTTAATGGGTAAAATCATTACTACACGTTCAATTAAGACAAGTAAACACGATTCATCTTATAAACTGAATCTACCGTTTAATCTACTGTCACTTTCATCTGCAAAACCTTTAAACTTTCTACATCCAAAAACCACATTTTTCTCTCTCAATTTTCAGAACATTCATCAATGGCACCCAAACAAACTCTTGCCCAAACTAACTTTGCCGGTATCCTTTCTCCAGGTGATGCCGGTGAAAACCTCAAAGGACTTATTTCATTCGTAAATAAATCCTACTTAGGTCATGCCATTACTTTAAACCCTAAGCTTGACCTTGACAGAATTGAGAAATTCTGGAGAACTACCAGTATTCAAGGAACTGAAGGAAATGAAGCAATTAACTTTAAGATAAATGATGGTAATCATTCTCTTTCAGTAAATGGAATTAACAAAGCCTTGGGTATAGTTTTGAATCAAGGAGAAAGCTTTCAAGAACTGGCAAATGATGACACCCTGAAGAGGTTCTTTCTAAAGATTGGGTATTCTGGTCCCAAACTTGAAGAAACCACTGACAAATGGTATCCAACGGGAGAAATGGACAGAAAATATCTCAGAAATGAGTGGAGCATGATTTTTGACATCATGGTGAAGGTGTTTTCTACCAAAACTACTGGCTGGAATGGAATACCTTCCTACATCAAGAAGCTTACTCACTCATTAGTCCATGGATACAAGGTGGACGTTGGAAAGCTAGTCATGGCTCAATTGAAAAGCGCCAGAGGCAAGAAGGTATATATGTACCCTCGTTTTCTAACAATGTGTATTAATGATATTTATGGAATTGTTGCAGATGCACCTCATTCTGAGGAGTGTCCTGTTTTAAAGAAAAACACACACACAACTCTCAACACACAAAATCTAAATGCACATATTCCATTATGTCTCACACAACACATGGTTGATCAAGTGCCCAATCTTGATTTTCCATTACCTATAGGGTATACTGTTTTTAGAATTGAGAATGAAGCTGAATTATACCCAAATTCAGTTAACCCACATTCTACACCATACACTCCACCTAGGGACTCTAGACTGCCCAAAGTTCTTAAAATAGCTAAACAGGAATCCAAGAAAAGATCCCTAGAAAGTGTAGCTAGTGAAACTGTTGTGAGTAAAGAGGGAGTCACTGCACCTAGTGTAGCAAATAAGGATGATAATGTAATGGAACCCACAGTAGCCCCTTCTGAGCCTAAGAAGAAGAGAGCTAGAAGGGCTAAGGCTACTATCAGCCACCCTACAGTCTCCCAAAAGACTGTAGAGGATGATAGGGAAATAAACACATCTCTAGGTGCCCCTTCTCAACAAGAGGCATCTATTGAAATTGGCATGTCTCCCAAGGCATCCTGTGAAGAGTCTGCACAACCTCAAGAATTCACTCTTGAGGAGCCTATACTTGAAGAAATACACAGAGAAATAGGGCACAATGAGGACTTTATCCCTACTTTTGATGTTCCACAATTTTCCTCTATGGAACAGCCAAATAATCAATCTAAAATTCATACTTCTGTCTTCATTCCCACATCTGTTGTTTCTTCTAAACAACCTAGAGAGGGGGACAGTACCAACCCCTCAGGTTTTGATCATCCATCACAAACCATGGATGAACCCCCATCTAGTGGTCCACAAGAACCCATTTCTCAAAGTGAAATGGATACCACTCCATCAAACACTGGACTAGATCAAGGTGGATCTTTGTCAGATATTGAAACAACCACCATCTTGATTGAATCCTTTAAAGCATCTTACCCTAGGGAAGTTGTTGTCACAGCCAAAGATGCTGTCAATGACAAACCAGAAGGTGCTGTCAAACAATCAAGTGACAGTAACATTCTGGCAAAGGATATTGTCAAGGGTCTTCTAAGAGTTGCTGTCAACACACCTTCTCACAGTAACTTATTGGACAAAGATGCTGTCAAAACTGCTCAATTCCAGGAAGGATTAATCGAAGAAATCTCTGATGATGACATGCCACTCTCTAAGACCTTTAAGGTAAAATCTAAATCATCTTTCTATTCATTGCATGCTAGTGCTGCTCATACTCATGCATCTAGGATGAGTGAGGGAGAGCAAAAGAAAAGAGAGATAAAAGAAAAGAGAGGTGAGTCTAAAAATGAGAGGTTGCCAAATGAGCTGGCAAAAGGTGAGGGACTTGAGCATGTCCAGAGTGAACATGAGGGAGCCACTTATCAAAAGGCATTAGGCCTTGAGGGACTTACTGTGAGAGATGATGAGATCATCTATAAAAACAAAGAGAGTGTGAGAACCTCAACAGCCTTCTTGCCCCAGACTTATCCCTTACCTCCAAAGAGGCTTAGGTCTGGTGGTCCTTCTACAACTACCAATGACAGGCTCCTAGCTATTGAGAACAGGTGTGCTACAATGGAAAGCCAGCTAAACACCCTGTCATCTACTGTGAGGACTGGTTTTGCTGAAATTCAAGCAACTCTGTTGTCTCTTTCTTCTCTCATCAATGCTGTCAACTTAACTAAGGGGGAGAAAGTGATAGATCAGAAAGTAGCTGAGCAACCACAAGGTGAAGCTGAGAGACAGGGGGGGCAAAGGAGTCAGGGGGAGGAAAGAGAAACTGCAATAGCCTCTGGAACTGGTGAACTGTTTGAAACTGAAGTAGATGGGGAGACAATGATAGTATCTGAGGAAGTATTGGAACAGATACAAAGAAATCAAGCATCTTCCATCAAAAGCAGTGAACCAGTTCCTGAAAAGAAAGAATCCACATTGGAGAGGCTTTGGAGAGAAAAGGAGGAGTCTAACAGGATGGGCAAAGGCAAGGACAAGTTGCATGAATATGTGAATCCTTCTGAGTTTGTCACTTGGACTGATGGAAGCACATACTCTCTAGAAGAAGCTGAATCTATGATGATAAGTCATATGGAGAGCACCCCGAATAATAAAGATGAGGAATTCAACACTCTGGTGAATGAAGCAATCACAGAATCTGGAGGAAAACCTGCTAAATTGGCAGAAGTTTTGAAAGAAAAGATTATCAACCTATCTGTGAAAATTAGCTCAGAGAAGAGGTGGGCAGTTGAAGTGTTCCTGAAGAGTGGACATTCAATATTCATAACAATGTAACTGCTAGAAACCTTCTCTGCTAGAGTACAATACATCCGTGGGATACTTGTCAAGAAAAAGTCTACCATCTTCAATGAAAGTCTCTATCTGCAACTGAGTAAAATGGTGAACAGCAAACTTCCAGAAATCTGTCTCCAGCCATATGGTGTAAGCTTTAAACAGATAACAGCCAAAGGAACTAAAGGACTTGGGTTCTTAACTCTTGAAGGCAAAACATCTCTACAAAGCAAAGTCATCATGGAAGTACTAAAGTTGTTGCTGAAAGCACCCATCACCAAGGAAAGGGTTCAAGCAGTTAAAGCTATCCACAAGCTAATGGCAAAGAGAGATGAGGAATATAGTGCAAAAATTATGAAGCTCATTACCAAAGCAAATGAAAGCAGAAATGCCAAAGGTGGAAGCTGCTCCTTTGATGACACCTTGGATAAAGATGGTGATGACAATGAAGGTGGAGGTGAGGCTGTAGGAGCTAAAGAGACAGAAAAGGGAAACTCTTCAAAAGAGCAATCCCAAGCCAAAGAAGCCGAGCCAAAGAGTACTTCAGAAACTCCTGGAACAAGCAAGAAAGATGAAGAAAAGGAGGAAGAGGAGGAGATACTTGAAGCATTAGAGGCTGACCAAGCAGAAATGGAAATTGACAGTATCTATTCTGAAAAAGATACTATCAACAAAGATGCTGTCAAGAATGTTGAAGATGCTGTCATGAAAAATACTGTCATGAAACAAAGAGGACACTATCAGAAGCCCTATCAAAGATGCTTTCAATGATCCTACTATCAAAATATCCAAGACAGTGAGAATCAAAAGAAAGGCAAACAGAAAGATAAAGGGAAAGGCTATCTACAAAGGAAAAGGAAAAGCTACAGGGTTAGGACTTAAGAAACCCATCATGAGAAAAAAAATGAATAGCTTTGAAAAGTTGCAGGAGAATGCCAGAAATACAATCACATCTGTGTCTGTAGACTTAGATGATTCAAAGGAAAATGCACCAGGATATGTTCTGTGGGAGAACAAGGAAATAGCGATTATGGTAGAACCTGACTTCACACAGATAACAAAATCAAGGGTGTTTTCCAGCAACCTCAGTTATGTCTGGCAAACTGTAAGAAGAAGAATTGATTATTTCAATTTGGAATGATGGTTGAACTCTTGCAAACCTATGATAATGTTCCAAAGAAGGTCATGGACCATGTCCTTAAATACTATGAAGCCAGACATGCTGAATTTATTGAGAAGTTTGGTGATTGGAAACTACACAATGATGAAGATGTCTATCAAGCTCTAGGTCTGGAATATGAAGAAGACAATCCAATCCCGGATATCAATGGAAAGAAATGGAGAAACCTTACACAAAGCCAGAAATGGATAGATATGAGGCAAAGCAGAAATTCAAAGAAGAATTAGCCTCAAAGCACAAATCTCGTCAACAGATAGAAGATGAGATTGAAGCTCAAATGAAGGAAAGCTGCTGTAAACTCAACAAGCTCAACAACGAAGAATCCAACTATCAGCTATGTGTACTAGACAATCCTTTGAGAATCAAGTACGGCAAAGAAGAAATTTATGCAGACAGCTTTTCTAAATTGAGAACCAGTGTGCTGAAAGATTTGTACTGGCAAGTGGTAGGATCATAAAACAAGCTCGAAGAGCTGTGTTCTTAGGAGCTAGACATAATTTTTGATCAAAGGAAAGGAGAAGATCCTAGCTTGGACAAACTAAGAAGGGAAACCTTAAATCAACTTCCTGGCAAAAGATTCAAGATGGAGGGAGATGTGCTGAAATTCAGATCAACTGTCAAGCAAAATGTCTATTGGATGGAACTTAAAGATGTATTAAACACTTCTTCCTCAATGATCAAAAAATACATCTTAGAGAACGAAGATGATGCAGAGTCCCCTGAAGAAAAGGAGCTAATTGAAAAACTCAGAAAGGCTTTGCAAGAAAAAGAGAGAAAATGAGCTAGATGAAATTTCAAATCTAGTTAAGTAAACATTTTCTATCTACTCAGTCTAGAGGAGTACTTGATTTTTAATTATGAACTTTTATGATCATTGTATTGAAAATAATCTGGATTAATCACATTTTTCAGAAATGAAGGGTTTATTTATTCTGATCTATGTTAGTTAAGTTGTCAGCATGATATAGTTGTAAATTTGTCCTTATTGTCCATAAAAACAAATTGGGGGAGATTGTTGGGATTTATGGGTGATAGAACAGACAACTTAACTAGTTTTATTGGTATACTTAGTTTTACTAAGTAGAACATACTGTCATAGCCAGAAGTGTATTCTTGTAATTAAATAAATACTGTCATGTAATAATTGTAATTCTTGGAAGAAGTTCGATTATGTTCAAGCCTCAAGAAATACATAAGTTCGACAACAGGAATAAAAGTTACTGTCAAGCATTGACAATAAGGTTACAAGGAAACAACATGTTGCCTAGGTCGACATCAAGGTTCATTGAGTCGACAGCAAGTTTTAACTTGACAGCAACATTGGCGGAGATTCTGATGACAGCAACTTTGATATATAGTTTGCGACAGCAAGTTTGGAATTCTTGACAGCAACCTCTGTGGGGAATTCATGCTGTCAACCAAAGCACAATCCTTTGACAACAAACTTTGAAGCAAACATACTGTCATATAGAATCAACTTGATTTAGGAATTTTCTAAGTCAATTTAAGCGACAGAGTGCATGTTCAAAAGAAACAGGCGTGCTGCAATGTTCAAACTTTACAGCAAGCTTGGAAAGTTTATAACAGAAGCTCGAGAGATCACATGGAGCAACCTGTAAAGTCTAGAGCAGATAAAATTGAATACTGCTAGATCTGGGTGGCTCAAATGTGAAAAGTATCTAAAAGTTACTTTGTGATGATCACATGGGAATAAATCATGTAATGAGCTGCATAAGGAATATAACAGCAACTCAACAACCCTTGTTGATAGTGATAGTACAGTCGACTATCACACTATAAATAGAACACTCTATTACACAATAGAATGTATCTCTACCACTGTAATCTCTAGAGAAACCGAAGCTTGAGAATTCTTTTGTTGTCAAGGTTGTAGCAAAACTTTGCAAAATAAATAAAACATTTATTTTGTGAAACATCTTGTTAGATATTACTTGTGATTGCATTTCTTCTACTAGTAAATTACAAACTCTATTTAAGTTGTTGAAATAGTTTTTGAAATTTATTAGTACTGCATTCAACCCCCCTTCTGCAATACTTTTCGGGACCAACAATATGTAATAGTTGATGTGAAGAATTGAGATGTGGTATTATTTTGAAGAGTTTGCCACAAGTTAATATTTAAGTATTAAATGGCCATCCGTGTTAATTGTTTTTGTGAAGTTTATTTGACCTAGTTGGTTATACTAAAGCTATTTTGTGAAAATGAATGTATATGTTTATATATGTTATATAAGTAAGCGATATAGGACGCGTATGGGTAGAATAAAGCAAAGTAATAAGATTTTGCTTATTTGGATACTAAAATAGTATTTAACCTTGAAAAGGTTCGAATAGGATACTTGGCCAAGGTCAGAGCGCGGGTAATCTGAAAGATGAACAGAAGGACGAGTATCAAAGCCGAGGGGGTGAATGGATATGGAAATTGATGAGTTACGAAGAAGGAAAGGGAAGTAGGGCTAAATAAAAGGCTAGTAACTAAAGGTTGTCATAAGCTGAGTTGAGGATCGAGGTGAAAGTCAGGAACTCCGTAAATCGAGGCAAGTGTTGTTACTCCTCACTTATTGTTTAAGTGATGACATTCCATTCCTGTTAGTATATAATGATACGGTCAAATTATATTTAGAACATGATGTACTTCTTCAAGTAGCAGGCAAATGTATATTTTCTCCACCCATGGTTCAAATTTAAATTCTCAAATTAATGATTTTACAAAGGACCTTTTCTTCAAAAATACTTTAATTATGGTATGATATTGGATTCTTCAGTGGAAGACCACTTCTTTTATTTTCTTCAAAAATATTTAAAGAATATTCCAAATAAAGAAAAAAATTCCAAGATTTTAAACCTTATGAAAGTCTGTTGGGGTAATTCTTGATTTATAACATATTTTCACCAATGGACCCCCTTTTTTGAAATGTTTTCTTCAAAACTGATCTGAGATTTATTATTTTCAAATTGTTTTACAAATAGTCGCTTAAACTGCCTTGCTTGTTTATGTTGATTCAAACCTTACCATGTGTTGTAAAATTTGAGTAAATGTGAAGTGCTTGATTATGTCCCTGCTCTAACTTAGAATTTCCAACTGTTGATAATCTTATTTATATCTTTTGTTGTTGCCAAGTCGATTTTCCCTTTAATCCAGTTAATGATGTTATGTTTCCAATTATTCATATCTATCTTGTCAATATTTATTCAAAATATTGTTCTTTATATTCTCCACCCCATTTATTATCGAACTTGTCGATATCAGTTGAGAATCTTGGCTGTTCATTTATCCCCTGTGTTGTATCGAACTTGTCGATAGTAGACGAGGATGTCGTTTCCTATTAACTCCCAATCTTGAAGTGTTATTCTGGACGTGAGTTTTTGGATATCAAGGGTTGTCGATTGTCCCGACACCTATTGTGGTTGATATAGAATTGGAAATGTTTTTTTTTTAAAAAAAATGGCCTTTGGGCGTAAAACCCTTCGGGGTGGGACCTTATTATGGTCGGAAGTTAAGGCCAATGTGTACCATGGATCCAATTAAGGACATTGCTGTGTGCGTTTGTCCAGGGTTAGTGCGTGACTGATCAGCAGCCTAACCTTGATGTTTTTTTTTGAAATAAATAAAAGTTCCAATTCTAATCTATACTCAGCGATTGAGATGTTTAGTTCTGGACTCCTTGGAAGTCTGTTTTAATAATATTTTGGTATCGAAACTCTTATCAGTCCTAGTTTCTGATGCACCTCATTAATGGTGAATGGTTGGCCTTCGTGGCAATCTAAAAGTTGATATAATTGATTCCTTCATAGAATGAAATGAAATCCTTTTGTTTATCAGATTTGTCATCATTATTAAAATTGTTATCACTATTGCACTTGCTGAGCATTGTTGGCTCACTCTTGCTTGTTTGTTTTCTTCAGTTAATAGAGAGGATTAGTGGACCTAGTAATGGTTAGTGGTGTTGTTTTCCAGCAGCGAGAGGAGACGATCGGGTTACGTAATCTCATCGGATAGTGATTGGGAATTGGTCAAGGTTGGACATTTAGATAGACAGAAATCTCATTTAGTTATAAAAATTTTATAACGTTTATATTCTGAGAATGGATGTAAATTTATAATTCGATAGTTTGTTTCGTACCATAACCTATATGTGATCTTGGTTAAGGGGTTTTTTTATTATTATTCATTGTTTATATTTCAGTTTGGATAATGTTATTAGTGAATCGTGGCCCCAAATTTGTACCCCGGATTTTGGGATGCTACAAGTTGGTATCAGAGCTACATGTTATGGTCACTGAAACAGATTAGGAGGGTTAGACGTACGTGTATAAGATAGACGTCGGATAGAACGATTCAGGATAAGGATCGCGAAAGGATAGTTCGGTAATAGTTGCGATGTTGAACGGTCCTTCGGAATATCGTACGAGTAGAAGTTCGAATTGTTGCAGGATATTGCTAAAAGCGAGGCAGCGAACCGGAAGCCGCATAAACCAAGCAGGCAGCTAGAGCTACCAATCTAGAGGACGTTATCTTGAGATTTTCGCGTGTATTTTAGAACCTTTCTACGCTATTAGATACGATGTGATCGTTGCAGAGAAAATACGAGAAGGATAAGAATGCGAAGTGAGAAGCGATTATTAGCAAGAATTGGAAGTTAAGCGTAGCTGTGCACCCTTAATCGTTGATACCGTTCAATTTATTTTCTAGAGAAATTTCATATTCTTTCTTTGAATCGTCGTAAATTAATTCCCGGTTGGTATTGTTGTTGAGGCATTTGTTGCGCAGTGACGGTCCAAAATCGAGAATGAATTGAGATCTTCTTATTTATTCAACTCATTATTATCGGGCCGGCTTTGGCAGCTAAGTATATTAGTGCTTAGTCGACAAGAGTGAGTTTATGGATAATTATGAATTTCTTGAATGTTTGCTTGATCAATTATTGATGCATCTATTGGAAAGTCTTCTATTTATCAATTGATAATGAGCTTTATATGTCAGATTTATTCGAATTCAAACCCATTTCTTTTGGAAATATCTATATTTTCCAGAGAATGCTTGATTCAATTTTTACATGAAGATTTTTGAAACTCTTGAATCACTTCCATTTTTCCTGAATGCTTGATTTCCTCTACTCCAGCTGAGATGATCAACCTATGCAGATATGGATTCAGGGATATTTTATCTTTGTGATAGAAGTCCAGTGGGACGCCACTGATTGTGTTTGTCATGAAGGTACTAAAGACTGGCCATCTTTATGTGTTGTGGTGGTTGACTAAGTGACAAATGCAACCTGAAAATAGTTCAAAGATTATATTGATTTCTCGATTGAACTTCTTTATAAAAGTTTTATCAAATAAACTCAGTGTATATTCATACTTGATGCTATTCATTTTATTGACTTTCTTCGTCAAAGATCCGATGTTTCCAAAAATTCTTAATGATGAAGAAACGCGAAGATGGGCGTGACGACGTCTTAAATGATAGAACTATAACTGCATGGACGAAGAATTGGTTATGCAAGTTAAGAATTTGGTGATTAAGACAAATATGTTATGTCAAATTGGAATAAGTACTGGTTCGAGGAATCATGAACAAGAATTGAGGCTAATGAGAGCTGAATCAAGGAGAAAGAATAGTAAATGAGAGCCCATGATTGTAAATGTTGTTAAAGGGCAAAAAGAGAATGGAAATGGAGATGTTGGATATAAGATGTACAATGCTGAAGTAAGATTATTTGTAAACATCTTTTGTATGGCAGAGGTAGTAAGCAGAATGTCATAAAATTTTGAATGTGTTGAATCCGTCGTTAGATATTAGATTTTAGAATCAAGAAGGATGACTTATATAAAGCAGAGCGAAGTAGAATGAAAAGGTTTGTAAGAGTCAATAAGAAGAACCAAGACTGAATGAGGGGTAAGACGATTATGTGGAGTAAATAACTTATGCAAGCCAGTGTAGAGAGTCATGATTATCAAGGATGGTGGAAGGTTGACCAAGATGGAATAAAATGTCAATAAAGAGGAAGACAGAGAAACCAGAAAACTTCCAAAAGTGATTAAATAGAAGACATATAAAATTTAGTTAAGAAAAGAATGGGGAATCCTCAAGATGTGGAGTTAGAAGAGAAATGGCACTGTAGTTGCCTATAGAAATAAAATTAGTAGAAATTAACGAGATTCCATGATCAGAAAATAAGATTTCAGGAGTAGAATCCCTAGAGATTTTATTAAGATAAATGTGGAAGTTGTGGCTGTAACCAGAAAGGCAGTGTGGTGACAAGTAGCAGGGTCAGAAGTTAAAGCTATGTGTTATGAGCTTGAAAGGATGGGAATTTTTGCCAAAAATAGTATCATATCAATGTTAGTGGAAGTGTGAGGAGAGTAATACGACTGCTGTTATGATTATCAAGAATCTAGAAATTCAAAATGGTTATGAAGAAGGTTAACAAGAATGATAAGTGGATTTTATATCCACTTGGAGCATTCTAAATCGGCTTAAATTGATTGTCTTGGACTCAAGTTTCTTATAGTTTTGATGTGTTTTGCTTAGTTGTGCATATTTACGAGAATGTTGATTAAGGTTGATGCTTCTATCGTTTTTGGAGATTTAATTGATTAAAATTCGGATTTTCCGGGAAGGCTGCGCAACTTACACTGTTTTGGCCATATCTGGAGTTCTATAAGTCCGTTTTTAGCGATCTTACTGCCCACGCGAAGCTTGGGAGATTTTATACAACATGGGATAGGTCTTGCACGAGCAAGCTGCGCGTGGTGGGGGCAGGAAGCACGACAAACAGAATGTTGGGAGCAGGGAAATTACTATTTTGCCCTTTTCAAGTTCTAATTGTATTTTGGGCAGTTTTTAGCACCTTAATTAAATTCTAATTGTAATAGAAGATAAATTCTTGTTGGTCAAGAAATCTAGAGCCTATAAAAACACATCTAAGCATTGTAATTTGTATCATCGCTTTATTATTGTAACCTAGCTTAGATCTGCAAGGGAGAAAAGGAGAGAAGGATTCAACGCTCGTGACAAGCAACGGATCTAGATCTACTTCATCCTTTGTGTTATTCTGGATTATAGATTTGTTTTCTCAACTCTTTATTTTTATAATATTATTACTTCTTTCATATCTTGTTTAATATCATGTTTTCATCAGATCCCATGACGATGAACGGTTCAATTATGAGCTAATCGTTGTCATGGGATTCTAACGGATTTATTTATGGAACTTAGTATCTTGATGCTTTAAAGATCTGTGTGTGGTGTATATCTGATATCCTCGTATGGTTAATCTTAATGCTTTTAGATGCGTACCTAACATCTAAATTGAATCGTTAATCTCTTGTGAAGTGAAAGTGGATCTTGAGATTTAGAACTTGTCATGCTAGCATAGGTTCATAATTGTTTATCAATATGATTTGTGGTGTGAGATGAAAATACTTATACTGCCCTGTGTGATCTTAATGGATAACTTGTTCTTCAACCGTTATGTTTTCAAATTCTATAGACATATAGGGTCTAAGCATAATTGGTGTCTATTCATCTTCTATCTCTTTTGTGGATGTATGTTTAGTTTGGTATGCGTATGCTGACAGGTAGCGTATACTTGTTTCGTGTTATCTGATCAGATATCAAAACCATTGCACATAGTGATTAAAGGCGTCAGATCTAAGGGAAGTATTTAATGAAGTTAGGATCCCATATTTTTATTCACATAAGTAATTCGATTTCTATTCTTATTAGTTAATTTAATTCTTAGTTTTATAATTTGCATCTTAGTTTAATTTAGTTAATCAACCCCAATTTGTTAATTGTCTTAGCAGTGAATTAAAACCATACATTGTTGCATAGGTACTAAATTGAAGTAAAAACCTGATCTCTGTGGGAACGAACTTAACTTATATCTATATTACTTGTAACCACGTGCGCTTGCGTGATTTTGTGTTAACAAAGAAGTGGATGGTGATGACTATAAAAAGGAGTTAAATATAACTTAGGATTGGATTATTTTCCATCAACAAAATACTAGCAAATTGTGAGAACGAGTAAATGAGACCTTGATTTTCAAGAAGGATAAAAGCGGTGTCTTGAGGCCGAAAGCAGATGTAGAAATCTTAATAATCAGACAGATCAAGAAAATGCTATATCGAAGGTGTAAAGTTGTTTTGCCCAGGAAAGAGATATCAAAGAGATAACAGTTATATCGGAGCATATCCCAATGAATAAGATTTCAAACAGCATTCAGATGAAGAATTTAATATGATCGTAGATCACATATCAAGATGATCGAAGACTCATGAAGTGTATTCAAATCAAACGAGAGCGGTTTTAAGAGTTTCCAAGAAAAGAAAGAAAATTTGGCACAAGGATCTTAATGTGAAGTTCGAAAGTAAGGATTTAGTGGTTAATGTGAGTAGTGTTAAAGATTGAAGATGTAGTGTGAAAAGTTAAATTCTGAAACTCGTCAAGTAGTCAAAGCTGTGATTCGAAAGTTGATTTCAGAAGGTGTGGAATAGTGTGCTGCGAATAAGATATATATATATATATATATATATATATATATATATATATGATTTAAGGAAAATGGTCATCAGTTCAGAATGGTTGCATGGTAAAACAATGAGATGAAGAATGGATAGAAGTTTTTCGATCATTCCCTTCTCGAGTAACATTGCACGCGAAAGAGGAGTAAAAATGATTAAAGAATTCTTGATATTCTTTTTCCCAAAGTTTTATCTGAGTAAGGCTTCGTTCTAGGATATGTAAATAAGCGGTGAAGTGTTTTAAGTTCAATATGCATGTTGATAAAAGCGGGAGCTTGTTGGGTATTGTTGGAGTAAGAATTGTTTCCTGGTTAGTATCAAGTGAAGTCTTGACCTTAGGAGAATTAACATTACAGATTGGTTGACTCAATTTTTGTTCTTGTATTGGGTGAAGTCACAATCAAGGTGACGAATATTAGCTATCAAAAGTTATAATAATCGAGGCTATGTTTCAAAAGATTTAACAAACGCGACCATCTTATAAGAATGAGAATTGAATTATCAGTTGAGATATGTTGGACGTGTATCCAAAGACGTGTGTGTTGATTGTAGTAACTGATTGCAAGGATGCGACCGAGAATGGACGGTATGATGATAAGTTTCCAGATTAGGTACTCGGTAGAATAGTGGGACTAAAGTCAGATAGAAATTTCTTAATTATCCTCTACTCGATCGACATAGTCCGTGAAAATGGAGTAGAAACGATTGAAGAATTTCTTGAGATTTCTTTTTGAAGTTCTATCTGAAATTATATGATTATGAGTAAGAGCTGGAGAATGGTGCCAAGTGTAGATTGTTGTGAATCAAGGCAAATTGCCCGATTGTATTATTGTGAAGAATTGGCGTGGTGATGTAAGTTCTAACGTGGGGTATAGTTCATTATACGAAAGTTCATGTTGATTTCAAAAATAAGATATTCGTTCACGTGTGATAAGCGTCTAGAGTTAAAAAGGACTCGGAAACCAAAGCTTAAGGTTATTTCGGATAAATTGAACGCTCAAGAAACGAGCTTATAAATTTATGAGATGGTATGATGGAATCCTAGAGGTTGAAAGATACAACCTAGGAAGTGGAAGCAAAATATTTGAGAGGTATTGTGATTTGGGTCCTTAGGATGGATTCTGAGGACAGAATCCTATTAAGGGGGAAAGATGTAACGACTTAGAAAATTTTGAATTTAAAATTATTTATTTAATATAAATTGTTAATTATATTATGTGATTATTGTTGGAAGGTGTAATATATGTGAAGTTGTGTTTATGTATTTATGTGATGAGTTGTGTAAGCCGTGTTATTTTAAGGATGTAAATATATTTAAATCATGTATTTGTTTTATCCTCTATCAATTTTATAAAATTATCAGAGGGATTAAAAATCATGAAATCTCTTGTAATATTATCTTTATATATTTATTAAGTTTTTAAAATTGTTGGGTGGATTAATTTGGATGCTTGAGTATTTCAAAATGATTTTAAGAGTTTTAATTGTATTTAAAGGATCAAAATTTGTAAAATTCATATTTAACTCATACTTGTCCGGAAAATATTTTAAAAATATGTGTGTGCTCGTAATTTTATATTCTTTATTTTTAAAATGAAAAGTTTAATTTTCCGAATATTTTATTTAATTATGACTTATAGAAGTCGTTTTATTAGTGTGTAGTTGGGCCGAAATGATTGTAATGGTAATAAAGAGTATTGGGCTAGGCCTAATAAGAGAACCCAGTGGTTAGAAGATTCGTGAAAATGGGGGAAAGAAATAGAAGCAGAAGAGAGAAAAGGGGAAGAAGAAGAAGAGAGATTGGGGATTAAGAGAATTGGGGGTTGAGGGATTGAAATCAATTTGTGTGTATATATATATGTGTGTGTGTTTATGTATATACGTGTGTGTATGTGTGCGGGGGTGGGGGAAGAGGAAGACACGACGGTGGCAAGGGAAGGGACAACCACACCGCACGGCCGCGATGGTGGTGGCAGGAGTCGCGAAACCGCGGGGGAGGCAGTGGCGTGCGCACAACAGTGAAGGGAGGGAGAATAAGAGGAGAGATCAGTTGGAGAGAGAGAGAGAGAGAGAGAGAGAGAGTGTGTGTGTGTGTGTGTGTGAGATGAGAGAGTGAGGCGGAGCGCGGTGGTGGTGCGTGGTGGTTCACCGGAAAACAATTCGGATGGTAATACATACATATATATGTATATGTATATTTTATCAATTTATTTTTAAATTATTTAATTGTTGTTTTAATTTAGAAGTTGTAAATTATGAGAAATACTATAAGTTTATTATTGTTAATTAATTGTGAGTTTAATGTGTTAATTGTCGTAGCTAGATCAATGTGGTAAATTATGAATATTACCCGAATTTCCATGTTTAATTCGGAGGGTATAGTAATTTATAATTATTGAGGACTAAGTACGAGTCCAATTATATGTTCGAGTTAGTAATTGTTAATTGTTTATTGTTAATTGCTAATTGTTAATTATAATTGTCGGGCTTGTGGTCGTTAGTGGTTAATTATTAATTATCGTAAAATATGGGGAGTTTATGTGGCTTTACTTATTGTAGTTGATTTCGATAATGTTTATGTGCTATGTGCTGTAAGTGGAGTCCTAGTATTTGTGAGACGTCATAATTGTAAACTACTTGGTATTGGTTTGTAAGTGGTTAAATGATTGTTAGTTATTGACTATTATACGTCGTATAATGTTGAAGTTTATGACTTGCTAGTTGTTATTGCCAAATATAATATGTTAAGAGTTTATTTGAGATTGCTGGTTGTAAATGGTTTGTGGAATAATTGTAGTGGTCGAGTCATATTATTCGTTGAATACTATACTTGTTAGATATTTGAGTCTAAGAAATGATCATAGTACAAGATGGTGATTTTATTATGTTTCTAAAAAGGGTGATAGTTAGTCTTAATTAACAAGTGGTAAGCTTAAAGGCATATGTGGTCATTGTTATTATTAAGGATAGTAGAGTCCGGGGTTGTAGTCCAAGTGTTATAAATGGTTAAGTGTAATTAGTTAATAAAGGAAGTGTTAAGTGAAATCTTATTAATTGTTAGGTATATTTAATTGTTTCTGATTTCGGTGGAGTTCATAATTAGCAAATTATTGACATGCTTGTGGACTTTTAGTTGGACTTTGAAAGTGGATAAATGTTATTTATCAAAGATTAATTGTTAGATCCATTTTATTATGTGTTTACTGCATGTCGAGGCATAATTTCTTTATGTGCTATGTGCCGCATGTCAGGGCGGGTAAATTTTCTTATGTGTTGTTGCTGCAAGTTGAGGCAGCTTTATATTTTGTAAAAACAGGTTTGAATTGTTTTTGATTGATATTGTGGGGCTGTACCCATAGTCCGATAAACGAATACTTCATGCCGAAATTTTCTAAAATTCCCCTGCAAATTTATTTAAAAATCTATTTAATTTATTTAATTTTGATGATTTGAAAGTATGTTATAATTTCTTAGAAGTCTAGGTAAATATGTAATAGTTGATGTAAAGAATTGAGATGTGGTATTACTTTGAAGAGTTTGCCACTAGTTAATATTTAAGTATTAAATGGCCATCCGTGTTAACTGTTTATGTGAAGTTTATTTGACCTAGTTGGTTATACTAAAGCTATTTTGTGAAAATGAATGTATATGTTTATATATGTTATATAAGTAAGCGATATAGGACGCGTATGGGTAGAATAAAGCAAAGTAATAAGATTTTGCTTATTTGGATACTAAAATAGTATTTAACTTTGAAAAGGTTCGAATAGGAAACCTGGCCAAGGTCAGAGCACGGGTAATCTGAAAGATGAACAGAAGGACGAGTATCAAAGCCGAGAGGGTGAATGGATGTGGAAATTGATGAGTTACGAAGAAGGAAAGGGAAGTAGGGCTAAATAAAAGGCTAGCAACTAAAGGTTGTCATAAGCTGAGTTGAGGATCGAGGTGAAAGTCAGGAACTCCGTAAATCGAGGCAAGTGTTGTTACTCCTCACTTATTGTTCAAGTGATGACATTCTATTCCTGTTAGTATATAATGATCCGGTCAAATTATATTTAGAACATGATGCACTTCTTCAAGTAGCATGCAAATGTCTGTTTTCTCCACCCATGGTTCAAATATAAATTCTCAAATTAATGATTTTACAAAGGACCTTTTCTTCAAAAATACTTTAATTATGGTATGATATTGGATTACTCAGTGGAAGACCACTTCTTTTATTTTCTTCAAAAATATTTAAAGAATATTCCAAATAAAGAAAAAAATTCCAAGATTTTAAACCTTATGAAAGTCTGCTGGGGTAATTCCTGATTTATAACATATTTTCACCAATGGACCCCCTTTTTGGAAATGTTTTCTTCAAAACTGATCTGAGATTTATTATTTTGAAATTGTTTTACAAATAATCGCTTAAACTGCCTTGCTCGTTTATGTTGATTCAAACCTTACCATGTGTTGTAAAATTTGAGTAAATGCGTAGTGCTTGATTATGTCCCTGTTCTAACTTAGAATTCCCAACTGTTGATAATCTTGTCGCAATTTATATCTTTTGTTGTTGCCAAGTCGATTTTCCCTTTAATCCAGTTAATGATGTTATGTTTCCAATTATTCATATCTATCTTGTCAATATTTATTCAAAATATTGTTCTTTATATTCTCCACCCCATTTATTATCGAACTTGTCGATATCAGTTGAGAATCTTGGCTGTTCGTTTATCCCCTGTGTTGCATCGAACTTGTCGATACTAGACGAGGATGTCGTTTCTTATTAACTCCTAATCTTGAATTGTTATTCTGGACATGAGTTTCCGGATATCAAGGGTTGTCGATTGTCCCGACACCTATTGTGGTTGATATAGAATTGGAAATGTTTTTTTTTTAAAAAAAGTGGCCCTTGGGGCGTAAAACCCTTCGGGGTGGGACCTTATTATGGTCAAAAGTTAAGGCCAATGTGTGCCATGGATCCAATTAAGGACATTGCTGTGTGCGTTTGTCCGGGGTTAGTGCGTGACTGATCAGCAGCCTAACCTTGATGTTTTTTTTAAAATAAATAAAAGTTCCAATTCTAATCTATACTCGGCGATTGAGATGTTTAGTTCTGGACTCCTTGGAAGTCTGTTTTAATAATATTTTGGTATCGAAACTCTTATCAGTCCTAGTTTCTGATGCACCTCATTAATGGTGAATGGTTGGCCTTCGTGGCAATCTAAAAGTTGATATAACTGATTCCTTCATATAATGAAATGAAATCCTTTTGTTTATCAGATTTGTCGTCATTATTAAAATTGTTATCACTATTGCACTTGCTGAGCATTGTTGGCTCACTCTTGCTTGTTTGTTTTCTTCAGTTAATAGAGAGGATTAGTGGACATAGTAATGGTCAGTGGTGTTGTTTTCCAGCAGCGAGAGGAGACGATCGGGTTACGTAATCTCATCGGATAGTGATTGGGAATTGGTCAAGGTTGGACATTTAGATAGACATAAATCTCATTTAGTTATAAAAATTGTATAACAATTTTATTCTGAGAATGGATGTAAATTTATAATTCGATAGTTTGTTTCATACCATAACCTTTATGTGATCTTGGTTAAGGGGTTTTTATTATTATTCATTGTTTATATTTCAGTTTGGATAATGTTATTAGTGAATCGTGGCCCCAAATTTGTACCCCGGATTTTGGGATGCTACATCATCTTTTGTGTTATTGTTATTATTATTCATCTTTATTAAATTAAAGACACAAATATCTGATTATTGTTATCTGGTGATGTGTTGGTTGCTTGGTTTAGATATACTCTGTTGATTATTGTTATCTGTTACTCTTGGTTTATTCTTTGTGATTGTTTCCTTGTATTTGTGGTTCTTGATGTGTAATGGATACTTTGTAATTGTTATATAGGACTGAAATTGATGCGATTGCAACTGAAATTGAAGATATGACATACAATCATTCAAATCCCACGCCAAACACTACCCCTAATACCATCCCGAACACTGCTGCAAATCCCACCCGAAACACTACCCCTAATACCACCCCAAACACTACTCCTATTGAGCTTAGATCACCTAAAAAAGAAGGTGATGATAAACTATTAAGAAATAAGAAGAAACCCACAAGGAAATCAGACATTTGGGATCACTTTACTAAAGTAAAAGGTGGATATCCAGATAATCCTCGAAGCAACTGTAATTACTGCGGTGCTGATTATGCTTGTCACAGCACTAGAGTCGGTACCAGCAGCATGTGGGGTCACTTTAAAAAGTGCAAGAAGAAAGTGGATAAGAAGCAAAAGGTACTTAGTTTCAAAAAGGAATCTGGTGGAGGTTCAAATCTGTTTGTTGTTACATTTAACAAGGTGAGATGTAGAACTGCGTTGGCTAAATTTTTAGTGAAGGATGAGCAAGCATTTAAAGTTGTGGAGGGCGATGGGTTTAAGGAGCTTATACAAGAATTACAACCGAAGTTTGTTGTTCCAAGTAGAGTAACAATTGCTCGAGATATGTATCACTTGTTTTGTAATGAGATGGTAAAATTGAAGACTGAGCTAACTACCACCCACCAAAGAGTGTGTTTAACAACGGATTGTTGGACTAGTAGGACCCAAATGTCATTTATGGTTCTTACAGCTCATTACATCAATGCAGATTGGAAATTGTAGAAAAAAATCATAAACTTTTGTCTAGTTTCGAATCACAAAGATGATACCATTGGTAAGACGATAGAAACTTGTTTGCTTACTCCCTCGGTCCTGTTGATTTGTTTACCTTTCAGAATGATGTTTTTGGCACGCATTTTAAGGCACATTTTAAAGTAGTTCCATAACTTATTTCTAAAATTTTCTTTTTATATAAAAATATAATGTATATACTTTTAAACAAAAAAATAAAATTTTAAAATAAATTATGGAACTATCCTTAAAATACACCTTAAAATGCGTGCCAGAAAGTGTAAAAAGAAAGGTAAAGAATTGGTTGGGACGAAGGGAGTAGCTTATAGCCCGTGCAAAGCACGAGTTACTTTTAAATACTTTTAAAATTATATGATTAAGCAAAATAGAGTATAATAATTTAGTATGGATATAATTTAATTTTATAATATTAATTAATAAAATTATTAGTAATAATAATAGTTATTTAATAAATGATATGTATTGATTAGAACTAATAGTAATATAAAATCTTAATGTAAATTCGTTGTTGACGGGATTCGAACGTGGGTATTTAGATGAGGGATTTAAATAATATTTTAAAATCTGTACCACCGATAGAATTGGACTTAATGGTGTAAAATGAGTCTTCACGCTCCAACTTAAATAGGGTCTCCACTCAAGTTTACTCTATTCTTCTCCCTCCGTCCCATTTTACATGCCCCTTTTGTAAAAAAATACACATATTAAGGTAAAGGTTAGTTGAATAAAAATTTCCAAGTAATACCCTTATTTTTTTTTTGAAATAAACGTATTTGCATTAAATCAAATCATACAAGATTACATCCGATAAGAAGTTAGGAACATCCTCCTACTCCTGTAAGTCTGACACATAACGAGACACTCTTGCTAACAAGTGAGCGACTGCATTCGCAGACCTATGCACAAACCGCACTATCACATCTACAAAGTGATTAAACAACTCCACACAATTACTAACAATAGAATGAAAATATGACCGCTCTGATCCGCCAATAACTTATAATCCGTCTCAAACACGCAACGTGTAAATCCATATCGTTTCGTCCATGAAAGCACCTCCTTGAGACTCAGAGCTTCAGCCTCCCTAGGTGACCACGACCCTAGTTCCTGCTTGCATATCGCCCTCACCAACCTCCCATTATCATCCCGAATTATTCCCCCAATCCCAAAGTTTCCAGTATCACCAAAAATAGCTGCATCAACATATACTTTCACCCAGTCTCGCTGCGGAACCTGCCATCTCTTCGTACTTGAATTCACTGCTGGTGTAGGCCTGGTACGCTCCAACTGATATGTCTTCCAATCCGTTAGTAAGTTCATTGCAGCACTCGTTATACCAAAAACAGAAACCTCAATTCTACTCCACACCCATTTGTTGCGTCGATTCCAAATACTCCAACAAAAGAGTGCTAGTAATGCACATTGCTCAGTCGTTCCACCACTAAACAACCTTTTAAATTGATTAAATATCGTCTCTCCTTGTGTTGTTTGTACCCAGTTTTCCATGCCCGCTGCAGCCCAAACATTCCATGCAAAAATACATTCAAAAAGGACATGTTTAGCATCTTCATTCTCCACTTGACACCAAGTACACTTACTATCAATATTTACTCGCTTCTCGATCACTGCAATAGTAGTTGGTAAGCACAATCTACACGTCTTCCACAAGAAAAAATGCACCTTCCCTGGTAACTCTAAGTTCCAGATTTTTCTCCAAAAAATTGAATCAGGTGTAGGACATTCTCCAACCAATAGTCTATAACAACTTTTAGCAGTGAATTCCCCTTTGTCATCGAAACACCACATCCATGTATCACTTCTCTCTCTCGAACACATAGGGATATTTTTTATCAACTTAATATCCCTAGCATTAAACAAATCATTTACCACACACCTTTATATTTTCTAATTCTGGGGGTATAATTGTTGTAACGTACCCATTCTCAGCACATGGTAACCAAGGTATTTTCCACACAAATGTATCCCCCCCGGTGCCAATATTCCTTCGACGTCCTTGTTTTACCACCTTCTGGGATGCAATAATATTTAACTTGGATTCTCCCCTAATTTCGCACCCAAGAAATCAGAATTTGGGAAATATCGAGCGTTCATAAAGCTTCTAACCAGTGGGTTTGAATCATTTAAAAATCTTCAGACTTGCTTCGCAAACATTGCGATATTAAATTTCTATAAATTTTTGAACACAGACCTCCCGCTTCTTTGACATCACAATTTCCATCCCAAGTCATCCATCAAATGCCTTTATTTTCATTTCCACTACCCCACCAGAAGCCATTCAATTGGCGTTGAATTGTATTGCACACCTCGCTTGGGATGAGCATTAAGTTCATCCAGAAATTTGGAATCGACTATGTTGCAGTTTTCAATAGAGTACATTTACCAGCCTTTGAAAGTGTTTGATTCTGCCATCCTTGCAATTTCTGACGAACTCTATCAGATAAGAAATTAAACACCTCATTTTTCCTTCTTCCTATTGCCATTGGAATTCCTAAATATTTCCCTGGTACTGTACTTTCCTGAACTTCTAGAACCCCACAGATTAACTCTCGATTTTCAGCAGATGTGTTTGAACTAAAAGTAATTGTGGACTTATTGAAGTTCACGGCTTGCCCGGACAACTCTTCATAGCGCTTTATAATTCTCTTCATCACTCTCGCTTCTGATTCAACTGCTTTGAAGAAAAAATAGCAGTCATCGACAAATAATAAGTGCGATATAGACGGTGCCAACCTAGCAATACTACACCCATGAAGCAACCCCACATCTTCATGTCGCTTAATGATTGAGCTAAGACCCTCAGCACAAAGAATATACAAGGCGTGCTACAGTGCATTAGTAGTCACAAAATTAATACTCTCACTCGTATTAGTAATACAAAACAATTACTCTCTCCTTCTTTTGATTTTTCAAAATTAAATTTATCAAATTTTCACTAATTATTATAAATTGGTACTCCCTCCGACCCATAATACATGTCCCTTTTGATTACATTGAAAAATGAGAATGGAGTTAATTTAAAAAGTCAAATTTCAGATACAATAAATGTAGGGATAGCTTTGTAAAATTACCCTTAAATTTGCATTGAAAGCAGAAAAGGGACATGTAATTTTAGACAAATTTGTTTTTCAAAAGGGACATGTATTTTGGGTCGGAGGGAGTACCAATTTATAATAATTAGTGAAAATTTGATCAATTTAATTTTGAAAAATCAAAAGAATTAGAGAGTAATTGTTTTGTGTTACTAATACGAGTGAGAGTATTAATTTTGTGACTACTAATGCTACTGTGGCACACCTTGATCAACATACTCAGTACAAGTCTTATATTCGGCATGCTTTGGTGTCTCAAATCAACGTTCAACTAGCTCATTGTGTATGGACCTAATGCTTAGCTGTCAGTGTGGAGTTGTAATAGTTAGTAACAAACTCTATTCTATAAGATACTATATAAGCCTCTGACTATAATATTTTCATTTCCAAGTTGCTTAATACAAAAGTTTGTTATTCAACATTTCTATACTTACAACAATTCTTACAAAACATTTACAATTCTAAGATGGTATCAGAGCTCTCATGACTGAATCATCTTCTTTTGAGCATCGTTAACGTCATTTAGCCGGACGTTGCTTCCTCACTTCATGGCGGTTTCAAGAGAATAACCGAACCATCCTCAACAGAAAGACCATTCATACGAACGTTGACATCTTGGTTGCTTGCTTTCCACAAATCTCTTCCGTCAGACTCAACTTGATTTTACTACCCAACGGCCTAATCTTCTTCTTTTTCTTCTTCACACCTCTATGGTGTTTATCCCTCTCAGTTGACTGAACCACACACTCTTTTACCACATCATCAACTATCCACCTTCTGAACACATTATCATGCCCTTCTTTAAAAATCACTAACTCATCATTCACAAGGACATACTTCAAATGGGATGGAAGTTTTCCGAGCTTGACATTCGAGAGATCTCGAATTGAAAAACTGTCAATGGAATCACTAATGTGATGCTTTAGCATATGCGTGTCTGACTTGTCGTTCAACAACTGATCAAACTTCTTTCTCTGACCTGTATCAACCATTTCCATACTGAAACACTCGTCATCCTCCATCAGAAATTTCATGGCCTTGAACACATTAAAAGTGACATTCTGATCTTTCACCCTCATTGTAAGCTCTCCTTTTTGCACATCGATCAAAGTACGGCCCGTAGATAGAAAAGGCCTTCCCAAGTGTAGGAATTTACGGACGAGCGGAAGCGCGGTATAACAATTATTCCGTAAAAACCATGTATCGCACATATAGAAAATCATATAAATGAAATATCGGAGGAATCGTAACCATACCTTGAAAATCGAAGCTTTATAAAACTCGGTTGCTAGCAGTTGCTTCTCAGAGTGTGAAGCACTCTACCGGTATCCACCAAGAATAATCTTCGATGAAGCTTTTATAAAACAAACTTTTATAAAAAATGGTGCCTTGATCTTTTTGAGAGAGAGAGGGAGAGAGATGAAGATGGAGGCTACTAGGGTTTTCACAAAACCACAATTGCATACTAAACACCTCTCATCTCTTTCTATTTATAGGGCACATGTAGGTTTTTATATAATTAATATATCATATATATTATTATATAAATCCCACACTTTATCTTATAAAATGTTTAAATAATAATTAAAACTATTTTAATCATTATCAAAAACAACTTGCTCTCTCAAAATACCTTCATCAATAAATTAATCTTTTTATGGTGTGACCCTGTAGGTTCAATATTAAGCCGGTAGTAGAAATAAATAATAATAAACTTTTTATTTATTATTTATATGAATTCTAAAATTCATTAAATATAATTAACTGATTAATTATATTTATTCTACATCGTGAGTGATGCTTCTCAACATATCGCGACTATCCGGATAATATGAATTCACTGCTTAGAATACCAAGAACCTGTCAGTGCTAGTTACCGTACAATCAATTCCTTCTATCCTGCAATATCCCGATTAAATACAAGGCATGGAACTCGTGTCAAGCCTATCAAATTTAATCATATGATTCTTATTCATAATGCAAAGTTCATATTAATGCAAATTAGAAACTCCTTTCTAATTTCATACACTCTGGCCAGAGATTCCGGAACTAGCATCATAAGAATAGCATAGGATATTCTCTTCCTTTACTGGAAAGGGTAGATCCTTTATTGACCGTTAACTATCTCCATACACAAATCCCTATGCCCAGAATAGACCTAATGGGTGTCCTTGAGACTAAGGACTAAACCAAAGCATAGTTCATTATATACAAGATTACTCTAACGATCTCAAGTCTAAGGACACTTGTACAACTATCACTCAGTGAACAACTATCGACACGTGAGTAAACTCCATTAGTTGTTCAACTTATCGAGTCATTCAGTGAACTTATTCCCTAATAAACACCTACATACTAGCTATAGTGTCACCACACAAATGCCTATGAGAACAGACATCCTCCTGAAAGGAGCAAGCATAGTATGTACCAATCTTTGCGGATTCACTAACTTCCGATTAGTCGGGAACTGTTTAAGTTTAGAGTTATCATCTTCTAGATCTCACTATTACAATCTCATTATAATTCTAGAAGCTTTACTCTAAACTATGGAACATCTTATTTAAGACACTTTAAATAGATAAAGCCCGTAATAAAAACAAATAAGTCTTTCATTAATATTAATGAAATCAAATAAGAGTACAAGAAAGTTCTTCCTAAATCATCATACATGATTGGATTTTAGGACAAACTCTTTCAATCTCCCACTTGTACTAAAGCCAATCAATCTGGTATCTAATACCCATTCACTCATTGTGACGATCGAAGTGAATCTGAGATAGCGGCTTGGTGCATGGGTCTACTATGTTGTTATGTGTGTCAACTTTCTCAATGTTGACATCTCTACTTTCAATGATCTCCCTAATCAAAAGAAAGCGCCACAAAACAGTTTTGTAGCGTCACTTACATCTATAAACTCTGCTTCCGCTATTGAGTTAGCCATTGTAGGCTGTTTGGAACTCTTCCAACTAAACGCTCCACCCTTCAGAGTAAACATGTACCCTAACATGGATTTGCTATCATCACTTTCTGATTCAAAACTAGAGTAGGTATAACCCTTCTATTTTTCAACTCAGATCCACCAAAAACAAGAAAAATATCCTTAGTCCTTCGCAAGTACTTAAGGATGTTCTTCACTGTTTTCCAGTGGTCTTCACTGGATCGGACTGATATCTGCTCGTCACACTAATTGAACAAGCAACATCAGGCCTAGTACATAACATCGCGTACATGATAGATCCTATTGCTGAAGCATAAGGAATCTTACTCATACGCTCTCTTTCCTCAAGTGTCTCAGGAGACATTTTCTCGGAAAGGGATACTCCATGGCTCATCGGTATGAGACCTCTCTTGGAGTTTTCCATGCTAAACCATTTAAGCACTTTCTCGATGTATGTACCCTGGGTAAGACCTATCATTCTTCTAGATCTATCTCTATAGATCTTCATCCCGAGAATGTAGGATGCTTCTCCCAAGTCCTTCATAGTGAATTCTTTGATAGCCATACTTTGACTAATTGCAGCATCGGTATGTCATTTCCTATAAGAAGTATGTCATCCACATACAACACAAGAAATGTTACCGCGCTCCCACTAACCTTCTTGTAGACACATGGTTCATCTATGTTTTTGATAAAATCAAACTCTTTGATTATCTCATCAAAATGGATTTTCCATCTACGAGAATCTTGCTTCAATCCATATATGGATCGCAAGCAAAATCCGAATTGATTTGAGTAGGGCTACAAGCAAAAAGTTTCATCAAAGTCAATCCCTTGCCTTTGTCTGAATTCTTTTGCCATGAGCCTGGCCTTATAGGTCTCCACCTGGCCATCTACTTCAATCTTTCTCTTGTATACTCTTTAGCACCTAATAAGTCTAACGTCCTCAGGTGCTTCAACCAAGGTCCATACTTGGTTGGCATACATAGAATCCATTTCGGATTTCATGGCACTCTGCCATTTCTCAGAGTCAACACTATGTCACATAAGGTTGTTTAGTTTGAACAGGAGTTTCCTCTTGAACCGTAGTATTTTGTGTTCCATGAACTTCTTTAAGTTCAATCTTGCTCCCACTGTTCCCTTCAAGGATAAACTATTTTTCTAAGAAGGTAGCATGTCTGGAGACAAACACCCTATGATCGGTGTAAAAGTGATACCCTAAAATCTCTTTAGGATATCCCACAAACCTACATTTTACGGATCGAGATTCCAGCTTATCAGGGTCAACTTTCTTGACATAAGCTAGACATCCCCAAATCTTAACATGCTTAAGAATCGGTTTCCTTTCTTTCCATATCTCATATGGAGTTTGAGGAACATATTTGGAAAGCACTTTATTCAGTAAATATGCTGAGGTTTCCAATGCATAACCCCGAAGTGATACTGGAAGATCTGCATAGATTATAGTGGACCGAACCATGTCTAACAAAGTTCGATTTCTCCTTTTATTAGTATGTTCAATTTGTAATAAATTATGCTCTATGTCACATACATACAGACCATTATTTAAAATACCACTACCATAAAGAACATTATCTCTAAGAATTAAACATTTATTATTCTGAATAACAAACAAAAATCCATCCAAGTCTGACATGGGAATAGAAATAATATTCCTCACAATCGAGGGAACAAAATAACAATTTATTCAAAACAATAGTCTTGCCCGTAGGCATATGTAAATCAAATGATCCTACAGCTATAGCAGCAACTCTTGCTCCATTTCTCATCCGTAGAATCACATCCTCTTCTTCAAGAGTCCTACTTCTCCTTAGTCCCTGCAACGAATTGCAAATGTGAGAACCACAGGCGGTATCTAATACCCAAGTAGAAATTTGATTTAATGACATATTCAATTCAATCATGAACATACATGAACCAGAAGCGGCAGTCTCACTACCCTTCTTCTTATTCAACTCTGCAAGGTAAACCTTGCAGTTCCTCTTCCAGTGCCCCACCTTTTTACAGTGGAAGCAAACAGCTTTGCTCTTGAGGTCTTCAGCTTTTGGTGGAACTGGCTGTTTCTCACCTACTTTCTTCTTCTTGGGAGGGTTCTTCTTCCTTTTCTTAGGATTGGAACCTTCAACAATTAGAAGAACAGAACTCTTCTTAGAGGGAAAGTTCGATTCTACAGTCTTCAGCATGTTGTGGAGTTCAGCCAGGCTGACGTCCAACTTATTCATGTGAAAGTTCACCACAAACTGCGAAAATGAATCCGGGAGCGATTGCAAGACTAAGTCTTGGCTTAGCTCCCCATTCATGACAAAACCAAGTTGTCCAAGACGTTCAATCAAATTGATCATCTTAAGTACATGGTCATTCACAGATGATCCCTCTGGCATCCTACAGCGGAATAGCTCCTTCGATATCTCATATCGAGCTGTCCTTCCTGCCACATCATACAACTCTTGTAGATGCGTTAGGATAGTGTGAGCATCCATAAGCTCATGTTGCTTCTGTAGCTCAACGTTCATGGAAGCTAGCATGATACATTGAGCAACATTAGCATCATCTATCCACTTACGATACACTTCATGTTCATCATCATGTGCATCGTCAGCAGGTTCAGCGGGCTTAGGTGAGTCAAGCACATATTCCAGCTTCTCAACCCTGAGAACAATTCTCAAGTTTCGAAGCCAGTCAGCAAAATTCGGACCAGTCAATTTGTGAGCATCTAGTATGCTCCGGAGTGATAGTGCAGAAGACATAATGTATATAGTAAATCTGTAAATGATAAACACATAACAACACTTAGCAAATATTCAATTTCATTTCAAAACACTATATGAATCGGGTCTTTATTCATAAGTGGCTCCCACTAGTTTATCTAATTTATACAACCCCCTAAGTGAATAAATAAGCATTCAAAATGCTAGTGGGAATAGGGATCCTACATTCCATCACACAACCCCGGCTGTGGCACGAAACGTCATGTGATGTTCAATAGGCAGACAACTCTTGTCAATTACATCTCATGTTATTCCCTAATAAAACTTTAGCCTCTTGAATAATTGAGTCACGGCTGTGGCACAACAAACTCAATATTCTAAGTCAAGTCTAACCCAACATTCCGTACAATTGAATCAGTCTCCAACAGCCCACGGCTGTAGCACGTAACGACCATTAGATTCTAATTCATTGTACACATCTCTATGTAATAGACAAGTATTTCTAATTTCGAAATCAAAGCCCTCGACTGTAGCACGAAACGAAAATGATTTAAAAATGAGAACTACTTTCTACCATGTTGGAAGGCTATGACCGACACAAGCCCGTTGTGTCATTGGCCAATTACTACTTGATATTATTAAGAGGGATTTTATTATAAGGTTTATAATTATATATATTTATAGACAAAAATTTCAACTAAATTTTTCTATAAAGTATCATAATTACTAACCAATTAATTAATAATTAAAACTATTTTAATCATTTAAATTATTTCTAAACCTTTTAGAAAATAATTTTTCTGTTATTAACTAATAATTAAAACTCTTTTAATCATTAATTCCATTTCTAAACTTTTTAGAAAATTAATCTCTCCCTTAATATAATTTCATAAATTAAATAAATAATTAATAATATTAAGATCACATCTTAATTATTTTATAATAAATTAAATCTCATTTAATCAATTAATAAAATTGCTAACTAATTATTATTTCATAAATAAATAATTATCAGCCATTATTAATTAACTAATATTATTTAACAATCATAATCATATTATAAAGAGATTCTTTTCTTCAATTAAATATTTCAAATCAATAATCGATAATAAGATGATTCCCAGATCGGGGGGAGCATTGTCAAGAGGCGTCACTTAATACCCCTTTCTTATAGATCGAAATCTGTTTTTGACAGAATCATCCTTTCTCTCAATATTAAAAATTCATATTTAATTATGTGTTTCACAAACACAAGAATCTCATGATTGTATTCATAATATAAATATTAAGGCAAGAAACGATTCCTATTTCTAGATTTTCTAGGGCACACCTTATTTGATTTAAGTTCACCTAGATCTATCATCGTATGGTAAACTTAGGCATATATCTCATATATAAACATAAATAAATAAGTAAGCATGCAAGCAATATCATGTCACACATTGATATAATGATGTATGGATTTATTATAGCATTTAAAAGCAATTTAAAACAATTAAAACATGCTTTAAAATACTTCCGGGAATATAAATATTTCAAAAATATTATATAAAAAATATTTACCACTCCATTAGATCCGTCTCAGAAAAATGAATCCAACGATATATTGCACGCCCAAAACGGAGTTATGAAACTCCCAGAAAATCAAATTTAATGTGGATAGAAGGGATGTAACGCATTACAAGAATGCGTTACTACAATTAAATGCTCTTTAATTGTGTAACGCATGACGCTCATGCGCTACAGACCCTGTCACGCATTCCCCGAATGCACGACACCCTGTTCCCCGCGACTGTGCGCCACGCGCGCGATAACAGCAGCAATTTTTTTTTATTGTCAGTCGACCGTTGTCACTTGTCACTCCTAGTTGCTTTTGTAACTGTTGTCTCTATTAATAAAATTAACTACTAACTTAACTACTGTAATAACTTTTACTATTATCTTTATAATTTTAATATTAATAAATTAATTAACAATTAATTAATAAATTAATAAAAAATCATAAGGACATGATTTCTGAAAATCATCAGCAGCAGAAATATCAAATCAGTAGGGGTTCCTTGTGCAAAATTTTAATTTGATAATATTCACATGCATGATTATTTTATGAAGTTTAATCAAAACAATTTTAAAAAAATTCATAACAAATAATCTACACATCACAAAATTATGAAAAAATATCTAGATGATCCATAACACTTATAGAACCCAGATCAATGCTCAAAACTTCATGCAAATATTATTTTGAATTAATTCATAATTAAATCAAAATAAACTTGCAAAAATCATAATAAATCCAGACATGCATAAAAAAATCTGAAATTTTTTATATGAATCTCTATATGCAGAACCTAGCTCTGATACCATTGTAGGAATTTACGGACGAGCGGAAGCGCGGTATAACAATTATTCCGTAAAAACCATGTATTGTACATATAGAAAATCATATAAATGAAATATCGGAGGAATCGTAACCATACCTTGAAAATCGAAGCTTTATAAAACTCGGTTGCTAGCAGTTGCTTCTCAGAGTGTGAAGCACTCTACCGGTATCCACCAAGAATAATCTTCGATGAAGCTTTTATAAAACAAACTTTTATAAAAAATGGTGCCTTGACCTTTTTGAGAGAGAGAGGGAGAGAGATGAAGATGGAGGCTACTAGGGTTTTCACAAAACCACAATTGCATACTAAACACCTCTCATCTCTTTCTATTTATAGGGCACATGTAGGTTTTTAGGTAATTAATATATCATATATATTATTATATAAATCCCACACTTTATCTTATAAAATGTTTAAATAATAATTAAAACTATTTTAATCATTATCAAAAACAACTTGCTCTCTCAAAATACCTTCATCAATAAATTAATCTTTTTATGGTGTGACCCTGTAGGTTCAATATTAAGCCGGTAGTAGAAATAAATAATAATAAACTTTTTATTTATTATTTATATGAATTCTAAAATTCATTAAATATAATTAAATGATTAATTATATTTATTCTACATCGTGAGTGATGCTTCTCAACATATCGCGACTATCCGGATAACATGAATTCACTGCTTAGAATACCAAGAACCTGTCAGTGCTAGTTACCGTACAATCAATTCCTTCTATCCTGCAATATCCCGATTAAATACAAGGCGTGGAACTCGTGTCAAGCCTATCAAATTTAATCATATGATTCTTATTCATAATGCAAAGTTCATATTAATGCAAATTAGAAACTCCTTTCTAATTTCATACACTCTGGCCAGAGATTCCGGAACTAGCATCATAAGAATATCATATGATATTCTCTTCTTTTACTAGAAGGGGTAGATCCTTTATTGACCATTAACTATCTCCATACACAAATCCCTATGCCCAGAATAGACCTAATGGGTGTCCTTGAGACTAAGGACTAAACCATAGCATAGTTCATTATATACAAGATTACTCTAACGATCTCAAGTCTAAGGACACTTGTACAACTATCACTCAGTGAACAACTATCGACACGTGAGTAAACTCCATTAGTTGTTCAACTTATCGAGTCATGTTCAGTGAACTTATTCCCTAATAAGCACCTACATACTAGCTATAGTGTCACCACACAAATGCCTATGAGAACAGACATCCTCCTGAAAGGAGCAAGCATAGTATGTACCAATCTTTGCGGATTCACTAACTTTCGATTATTTATCCTATGATCGGGAACTGTTTAAGTTTAGAGTTATCATCTTCTAGATCTCACTATTACAATCTCATTATAATTCTAGAAGCTTTACTCTAAACTATGGAACATCTTATTTAAGACACTTTAAATAGATAAAGCCCGTAATAAAAACAAATAAGTCTTTCATTAATATTAATGAAATCAAATAAGAGTACAAGAAAGTTCTTCCTAAATCATCATACATGATTGGATTTTAGGACAAACTCTTTCACCAAGATTATGGGAATCTTCTTGTCTTCTTCGAAATCTAGAATCACAAAATCGGCAGGAAATATGAGCTTATCAACCTTCACCAAGACATCCTCTACTATACCCCTCGGATAAGTGATCGACCTTTCAGCCAACTGCAAAGAGATGTTGGTTGGCTTTGGCTCCGGCAAACCAAGTTGCTTGAAAACAGACAAGGGCATGAGATTAATTCTAGCTCCCAAATCACATAAGCATTTGTCAAAAGACAAATTTCCAATGGTGCATGGAATTGTAAAGCTTCCTGGATCCTTAAGTTTAGGAGGCAATTTCTGTTGCAACACCGCACTGCACTCCTCTTTCAATGCCATTGTTTCAAATTCTTCCAACCTTCTCTTCCGTGACAAAATATCTTTCATGAACTTTGCATATCTCGGCATCTGCTCCAATGTTTCTACAAAAGGAATGTTAATGGACAGTTTCTTGAAGACATCCATAAACTTCAGAAACTATTTTTCTTGATCTTGTTCTGCAAGCGTTGAGGATATGGAGGAGGAGGATAGATTTGGTTCACCCACTTCTGCTTTGGAGAAGAGTTTTCAGCAGACTTTTTCTTTTGCAACCTTTTTGGAGTAGATGTTTCAGCAAAAGTTTTACCTTTTTTCGCTTCGTCATCCAACTGATAAGTTGTTGATTCAGAATTTTCCTTTTCTTTATCTACAGAAGCCTCCACCTGCTATTTCTTGATTCTTCTTCTTCCTCGGCTGCTGATTTTTGATCCCTCGTGACTTTTCCAGATCTCAAAGTAACTGCATTGACCTGCTCATGGACTTCCCTCTTGCCTGGATTAGCCTCCGTATCACTCGGAAGAGTTCTTTGAGGCCTATATAGCAAAGTACTTGCAAGCTGTCCCATCTAGTTCTCCAAGGTCTTGAGAGAAACTGCCAGGCTTTTAACCATCATCCTTAATTCATCCAATTCTGATTTTTCATTAGAAGATTGCCCTGCATTAGCCTGAGGTAGTTGCTGAAAACCTGGAGGTTGTAATGGTTGTCTTGGAGCATACTGTTGTTGATAGCCCAGATTGTTTGTGACAGCCCCAAATCCGGGGTCATGAATCTGGGCCATCACGAACCAACTTCCATTCAAAATCAATATCTCTTGGGTTTTTTTTTTATAATTAATACTTATGCAATTGACCCCACAGTAATACACACACACACCAGTCATATGCTCAAAGAACAACATTCACCATAGTAAAAGTTTAGAGTTAGAAAGTTATTACAAACCCAGAATCATACTTAAGTACATTGTTGAGTGATGCTTCTACAAGAAGCATTTCAACAACCAAATTTATTACAACCTTGCACACTTACACACTTAATGTACATAAGACCACTAAACCCCTTGCGCTGGTCGTCTACCTCAGGGATTGATGCTAACGAGCTCTCAGAAGGTCGCCTTTCCCTTACCCTCTTGCGGGGCGTTCTGCGTAGTATTGGCATACCTAGCTGTATATAGATAAGTAGCAAGAGTGAGCTATAATAGCTCAGCAAGATAATATTGTAACTAGAATTTAAAATGTAACCAAGTATACATGTATATACATATGTAAGTAGTAACCAAATTATAAACTTTAAGGGAGAATAAAACTCTTATTTAATAATACATCATCCACTTAATATTATAAGAAAGAAATCTAGGATAATACAGTATCAGTTTCTCTTCTTAATAATATACAATCAATATGACCTTTTCATGTAATATTCCAAGGTAACATGAATACTTGAATAAATCTCTCACTAGCACCTTATCATTTCCTTCTTATGCAACAATTTATAAATTAATATAAAATCAGTTTCTCTTCATCTATAACAATAATTCTATCTTTAATATCATTTTCTCTTTTCAGTATACCAATCTGACTTTATCATTGACTCTTTATTCAAACATTTGGGGGTTTTCACTGTTGCCGAATACGTGAGGCACGATGATCAGTCGCCCTCCGTATCCGTCCCTTTTTACTACCGGTAGAAGGAGGAAGGTCCACCACTACATCCCCCTGGAGGAAGGTCCACCACTACATCCTCCTTCGGCAACTCTTGGGCCGAATTAAAATATTGATTGCTGGACTGTGCAGCACACAGCCTCTTATGCTTTTTATTGTTATCCCCCTTTGTCCAATCATTATTCTATTTACTAAATGTCATTCCACATTTCCATTTTCCCACTTTCATTTCCACATATCATTCACTCATCTCATTTCCATTCTCGCACATTATTTCTATAAAATATATACATAACATAATACTTTGATTATGATTCAGACATCTCTTTTATATTTAAGAATTCAAATATGCTTTTATATCATATTCCGTCTACTTAAAGGGTAGTAATTAATAATCAAATAATATTTGTAATACTACTAACACTAAAAGGAATATCTTTAATATAGTATTATAAACCATATAACCCTGGATAACAACTGATACCATTCTTTCCATATCTCTTTAGTTTCCCAAAATCAAGGAAATATATTCTTGGCAACATAACAACAATAACATCATATATATATTCCATAATGTCATTTTTATTCCAAGGATAAATAATCTTCAAAGTAGGGATAGAAAAATCTTGCCTCGGTTTCTGTATCCTGACAGTATGGCTGGTTCCTCCTCCGGAATTTCTATAAACACAAAAGGACCATCATTAGAATACCACATCTCTTACTCACTACCCTCTCGTATAACAAAACCCTTTACACTTCAACATATGTTTAACGTATTATTATTATCCCAAAGGCTCAAGAACTTAACCATTTATAAACTAAATCGAAGTTTCAGGGTTTTCACCATTTCCCCTAACGACCACACTTAACTGTAAAAATCCCCATGAATTATAGATTTCGACTTTTACTACAAGGTCAACTGGTAATGTCTCTTTGACTACCCTACCATATTATCCCAAAGTTTCATAATTTTTAAAAATGTCTAAGTAGGTTGATCATAGCCTCAAAGTTGATACAATTACGGTTTCTCGGTTTTTCGAACACCTTTCACTAAAACTGACTTTTCTCCTAAACCGTTCATCAGATTTTAACGCACCTTATATCAAAACGATCTATGAACTAAGCTCTATCATTTTATGGTCAATTGGTAACCTAGGCAGTGAGGTACCGTATGAATACAGGGGTCACAAAACAGGGCAGTTTTCGTTCTAACGAAAATCGGACATTATAACTGCTGTAATTTCATACTTTCCAAAATCAAACTCCTCCAAAACCAATCATCAAACACAATAATCATCACCTACACCATGTGGTCTTCATTACCAGCCATGGTTACACTCCCAAACTCCTTCCAAAAATCAACTCAAACCACTTACAAACACTTATAACATCATAATCTTAATCTTTACACCATTTAATCACTAAACCAACAATATTCATCATAATATAAAAAGGGGCAAGAGTGTTTATACCTTCTTGAAGCTTTAAAGATCCTTAATAAACCTTGGTATATCCTTAAACAACCTTATCTTAGCTTGAATCAACTAAAAGATCCATAAAAAACCAAGTTAGTTCTAAGATTCTACTATTCACTACTATTCATCAAGTAACTTGAATGATTTTATTACCTATGAAGATGATGATGGATGGCTATGAAACTTTGTGCTAGTCGTGATCTATCCTCCAAGATGCTCCATGATTTTTCTCTTGATTTATGATGAACTTTTGCTAGGGTTTTGATTTTCTTTTTTTTCTCTTTTTTCTTAGAAATGGCCGAATGGTTTAGTAAGAAGGGGAGAGAGTTTTTGTGTTTCTTTCTTTGATCTTATCTCTTAATTACTCACTAATCTAGCTTGCATTGGAAGCTTGGTAGATATTTGTGATTAAAACCATGTGAAAATACTAATTTGCCCTTAAACTAGTTAGTGGAAAATGATGTCATTTTGGCGATCTCATAATTCTCCTTTTTTCTTGATTTTTCTAAGTATTATGCTACTAATTCTTATGATGATAATGTGGTATGTATCCTTGTTATGTTATTAATCTTGGTTGCTTAATCTCCATACTCGTCTAATTGTGGTTCGTTTCGAGTGTACCTCATTATCTCAGTGGTTTTGAAACCATTTACGAATCCAATTTCCCTTGGCATTCTCTTAACTTAATAATCCTTTGGTTTAACCTAAATTCACTAATCCCTCAATATATAATTCTTATAATGTTTCCATGCTCCTTAATGTCCAATAGAAGCTTATTCGAAATCAAAATCCTCAAAATCCATGTTTCAGGAATTTCTGAAATCTAACGTCATTTCGAGTCACTTATTTCCATTGTACAACACTAATATGGTTTCTGTTTATTCATTTTCCATTTCCAGTATAGGGTACCTACACACCATTTTCCTAAATCCCTCGAGATTTACTATTCATGTGACCACTGTAGCATTACTGAAGTTAGGGTTATTACATTGTTGCTCCAGCTGAAATTTGGATGATTTCTGTTGCTCGGATGATAAGTATTCGGGGTTGGCTGTTGCTGATTCTGAAAGTTTCTCACAAACTGCACTGATTCCGTAGAGATGGCATATTGATTCGTCTCATGTGCGCCTGCACAGAGCTCACAAACACTAGCTACCTGTCGAATCTCATAATTTTCCAAAGAATTTATTTTCCTATTCATTGCCACTAACTGAGATGCTAGAGCTGTGACTGCATTAACATCAAGAAGTCCTGCCACCTTATGCTGTGGCATTCTCTGAGTTGAATTCTGATATTCATTTGCTACCATTATCTTGATAAGTTCATAAGCTTCCTCGTGGCTTTTTGCCCATAAAGCTCCACCTGATGCTGCATCTAGCAAAGGTCTAGATTGTGCTCCCAGCCCATTGTAGAAACCATTGATTATCATCCAGTCAGGCATCCCATGATGAGGACACTTTCTAAGCATTTCCTTGTAACGTACCCAAGCTTCACACAAAGATTCTTCAGACTACTGCTGAAACTGAGTTAGTTGTTCCTTAATGTGCAGTTTTTGCCATAGGGAAGAATTTAGTAAGAAACTTCTGAGCAAGATCCTCCCAAGTAGTAGTGGAACCGGCTGGTAGAGAGTGTAACCAACCCTTAGCTTTATCCCTAAGAGAGAATGGAAAAAGTCTCAATTTGATAGCATCATCTGACACACCATTGAACTTGAAGGTGTCACAAATCTCGATAAAATCCCTGATGTGCATATTAGGATCCTCCGTAGAAGCACTCCCAAACTGAACTGAATTTTGCACCATCTGAATCGTGTTAGGCTTAATTTCAAAGTTATTAGCTGTAATAGCTGGCCTGATAATGCTAGATTGAATGTCATTGATCTTTGGCTGAGAATAGTCCTTTAAAACCCTAGTTACTTCCGCTGCTCGATCACCCATCTCTACTACTGTTTCAAGTTCCTCTTCGGTTTTATCTACTGCAAGATCGTCTTCCACCAGTTTTTCCTTACGAGCCTCCAAACGTGTTCGCATACACATTCGAGTACCTGAAAACACCACGAAACAAACAAACTAAGTAAGAAATCCGAGTCAGTGAACGCTAACGACCATTGATGACAAGCACATAAACTAAAAATAAAACACCGATGATCCCCGGCAGCGGCGCCAAAAACTTGTTAACACAAAATCACGCAAGCGTACGTGGTCATAATTAATATATGAATAAGTCAAGTTCGTTCCCACAGAGATCTGGGTAAGTTTCAATTCAATTCATGTACCTATGCAACAATGTATGGTTTTTATTCACTGCTAAGACAATTAACAAGATTGAGTTTTAATTAACTAAAATTAACTAAGAAGCAATTTAACAAAACTAAGAATTACTTTACTAAATTAAGTTACTTATGAGAATAAAAACATGGGATCCTAACTTCATTAACTACTTCGCTTAGAGTTGATGCCTTTAATCAATGCATGTGATGGTTTTGATATCTGATCAAACAACACGAAACAAGTATAAGCTACCTCTCGGTATACTGACACCAAACTACGCATACATCCACAAAAGAGATAGAAGATGGGTAGACACCAATTATGTTTAGACCCTATATCTCTATAAGATTTGAAAACATAACGGTTTAAGCACAAGTTATCCATAATGATCATATAGGGCAGCATAAATATCCTTAATTACGCTACAAATCATGATGTCAAACATACATCAACTTATCCTATGCTAGCATGGCAAGTTCTAAATCTCAAGATCCACTTTCGCTTCACAAGAGATGAACAAGGCAACTTAGATGTTAGCTACGCATCCAAGAAGAATAAGCACAACCATACAAGGATATCAAGAATTCATCACACACAAATCTTTAAAGCAAACAAACTACTAAACTACTTAGATAAATCCGTTAGAATCCCATGACAACGATTAATTCATAATCGAATCGCTCGTCATTATGGGATCTGATGAAACCATGATAAAAACAAAGGTTTAATAATAATGTATCCTAATAGAAGAAAACAAAAGATGAAGTAGATCTAGATCTCCGTTGCTTGTCACGAGCTTTGGTGAATCCTTCTCCAACTTGTCTCCCTTGCTTCTCTGATGTGTTGTGGTATTTTGTTTTATGTCCCCCAAGATGTGTATTTATAGCCCCCAAGTTGCCTCTCCATCAAGCAATTACCGTATTACAGTTGGAATAGAAGATTTGCAATTTTAGTCTTTGAATGAGATAAGAATTGCAAGTTTCATGCCCAAGACTGATTCTGGAATGTTCTTAGCCACCCAAGTGATTGTCATAGCAAATCGGATTAGAAAACAAAGCAATTTCCCATTTTAAGTCGAATTCTCTCAGTTTCTGGCTGTTCCAAGCGCGCCCGCGCTTCAATTTAGTTCATTTCAAGCGCGTCCGCGCTCCTTCAAATTCTGACCATTCTTCCAACTCCAAGAGAATTCTCCAAGCTTCGCTTGGACTGCTTACGGGCCTCAAACGGACTTGTAGAACTCCAGATATGGCAAAAACAGTGGAGACTGCGCAACCTACCCGGAAATCCGAATTTTCCATAATTTGCTCATTTCTCCTCCGTTTCCTCTTCCGATTCTTCTGCCACTTCCCGTTCTTCAATTCTTCAGCGTTATGATCTTCATGGTAGCCTAGGGAAAGTCTTCTACCTTCATTCCAAATCTCAAATTCAATTCCATCATTGACGAGAACTTCAACCCTAATCGATATTTCACGAACCTGCACAACTCAACAAAAACACATCAAACTACAACAAACTTGAGTCCAAGACGATCAATTTAAGCCGAATTGAAGCAATTCAAGTGGATATAAAATCCACTTATCACACACCTTGGGAATGGCTGGTTGCCAAACGATACCACGGAGGCATGGAAGCTAGCTATAAGGAGATAAAGGCTCGGAGAGGCCACGTGCCATCCAAATAAGGCCCTTATTTCGATCAGAATCATGATCTAAGGGTCAGCATTCCTGATCGAAAATCCTGACCTAAGGGTCAGGATTCCTGATCGAAAATCCTTTCGACCAAGAAGCCGGGAAGGCCCTTATTTCGATCAAAATCCGGATCTAAGGGTCAACATTCCTCATCAAAAATCCTGATCTAAGGGTCAGCATCCCTAATCGAAAATCCTGACCTAAGGATCTGGATTCTTGATCGAAAATCCTTTCGACCAAGAAGCTGGGAAGGCCCTTATTTCGATCAGAATCCTGATCTAAGGGTCAGCATTCCTGATCGAAAATCCTGACCTAAGAGTCAGCATCCCTAATCGAAAATCCTGACCTAAGGGTCAGGCTTCTTGATCGAAAATCCTTTCGACCAAGAAGCTGAGAAGGCCTTTATTTCGATCAGAATCCTGATATAAGGGTCAGCATTCCTGATCGAAAATCCTGACCTAAAGGTCAGGATTCCTGATCGAAAATCCTTTCGACCAAGAAGCCGGGAAGGCCCTTATTTCGATTAGAATCCGGATCTAAGGGTCAGCATTCCTGATCGAAAATCCTGATCTAAGGGTCAGCATCCCTAATCGAAAATCCTGACCTATGGGTCAGGATTCTTGATCGAAAATCCTTTCGACCAAGAAGTTGGGAAGGCCCTTATTTCGATCAGAATCCTGATATAAGGGTCAGCATTCCTGATCGAAAATCCTGACCTAATGGTCAGCATTCCTGATCGAAAATCCTTTTGACCAAGAAGCTATGAAGGCCCTTATTTCGATCAGAATCCTGATCTAAGGGTCAACATTCCTGATCGAAAATCCTGACCTAAGGGTCAATATTCCTTATCGAAAATCCTGATCTAAAATACCATAAATCCTGGTACAAAAAAGGGTATATAATGAAAATTTATATGTGCCTAGAGTCATGAATGACCTCAATTCAGGACGAATTTCATTGATTTGGGAGCCAATGAGGTCAAAAATACGATCTTAAAATACGAAAATATTAGGGTTGAGGACCCCTCTAAAATTACAAGTATATTATTATTCATATTAATATACAAAAATTATTATTATTATTATTGTTAAACATAATAATAAAATCTGGATCGGACTTTATTCGAATGATATTTTATCCGAGTGGGACGCCTCCGATTTGGGGATCGAAATTATCCTAGATTCGGACAAAAGAAATATTATTATTGAATAATAATATTCAAAAAAAAAGAAAAAAAATTGGTTCGATCACGATCCTGCTCGAATCGAGCAGGATTTCTGCTTGACAAAGTCTTCGACCAGCAGACAATTTGATCCTTAATTCAACCAGGCCTGGTCGCGTCGACCAGGCTTGGTTGCGTCGACCAGGCCACGTCGCGTCGACTTGGTTCATATTCTTTTGGCAAAATTGCAGTTTATTACCCCAGGTTCTGCTGAATCTATGAAAAGGCCATTGTAGTTTATAAAATTACAAACAGGCCCCTGAACTTTATAAGTTGACAAAAAAAATTATTAAATTATTAGGAATAATTAAGGAAAATACCAGTGGTACATAAAAATTCCAAAATTATTAGGAATAATTAAGGAAAATACCTGTGGGTATATAAAAATTCCTAAATTATTAGGAATAATTAAGGAAAATACCTGTTAGTACATTAAAATTCATAAATTATTAGGAATAATTAAGAAAAATACCCGTAGGTACATAAAAATTCCTAAATTATTAGGAATAATTAAGGAAAATACATGTTGGTACATTAAAATTTCTAAATTATTTGGAATAATTAAGGAAAATACCTGTTGGTACATTAAAATTCTTAAATTATTAGGAATAAATACGGAAAATACCTGTGGGTACATAAAAATTCCTAAATTATTAGGAATAATTAAGCAAAATACATGTGGGTACATAAAAATTCTTAAATTATTAGGAATAATTAAGGAAAATACCTGTTGGTACATTAAAATTCCTAAATTATTAGGAATAATCAATATCAATATATTCCTAATGTCTTCTAGTATTGCATTTTGAAAATTACTGCTTTTATCCTTCATTTTTTTAATCTTCTTTATTTCTTTGATGCCATTTTTTTGTCATTACACAGGAAAATTACTACTTTTATCCTTTATTTTTTTAATCTTCTTTATTTCTTTGATGTACCTTTTTGTCATTACACAGCATTTGGAGCGACCCAATTTAGATTGGATCGACCCAAATCCAAATCTATACTATTTTTTTATCATTACACAACATTTGGATCGATCCAATTGGATTGACCCAAATCTAAACCTCTACCATTATCCTTTATTTTTTATTAATAATATAATTAATGATAATTAGCTGATTGCCTTAACCATCTCTTTTTTATAGATTCTGCGGACTGATGCCTTCTGCTTCATCTGGAAGAAAAGAATCATAGATATGTCGGTCATTAGAAGGAAGAACCGCCATAAAAAGATTCCTCGTGTATCATCTGTAGCAAAACTATGAACGGGAGCTAGCAATCCGGACCGTATTGAATAGGTTCCTGAGACACAGCATGGAAGAGTCACAATATTAAGAAACGAGGTCCAAGAATGAAGAAGGGGTAGAACTACTGAATGAATACGAGCTGTGGCTAATACCCGAGGCATAAAAGAAGCATTTTCTACGGGGTCCCGAAACCACCAGCCACCCCGACCTAATTCATGATGAGCCCACCAACTTCCTGGCAAAATGCCTACGGTTAAAAACCACCGACATGTCAAGATCCAAATTCGAATTGGTTCCTGGTCTCTTTTTCTAATTATACTACGGGCGATTCTATTTAATAAAAATAAAATAATAATAATATAGTACTAATAATTAACTGATTACCTTTTCAACTAAAACGTATCATCTTTTATATTTTTTCTAATTAAATTCCCTTTTTTCTAGAAATTTCAGGTGCAACATTAATTTCTCAATTTCTAAAAACTATGAGCAATTTTATTTAGTAAAATAAAATAATTAAATTATAATTACTATAAACTAATCAATTACCTTTTTCACATAAATTATGTCATCTTTTTAATTTTCTCAAAATTTTGAATTAATAATTCCAATGATTAAAAAAATCTCAATTGCATTTTAAAACTTTACTAATAGAGGAAACTAAATATATATTTTCATTATTTTTTACCTATAAAATATTTACTAATGAAGTAAAGTTAATATCTAAATTGCATTTTACATTTTTACTAATCGAGGAAACTAAATATACAATTTCAATATCCTTACCTTTAAAATTGCATTTTAAAACATTGAAAGTTTGGTCGGTCGGTTGGTTGGTCGGTCGGTCGGTACCTATTATTTTTACTTAATTACCCTTACTTAATTATAAATAAAATTTCTCCTAATAACTAATCAATTTTTACTTAATTATAAATAAACAATTTCCCAATACCTAATCAATTTTCTCTTTCAAGTAAAACATATTAAAATAATCAATTTTCTTTAAAAAAAACGCTACCTTTTCTATTTCTTTTAGCTAAAATCTATATTTTTCCAATTATATGACGCCGTTCGGTTGGTCGGTCGATCGGTGCCTATTGTTTTTACTTAATTACCCTTACTTAATTATAAATAAAATTTCTCCTAACTAATCAATTTCTGTTTTCAAGTAAAACATATTAAAATAATCAATTTCTCTAAATTGCATTTTAAATTTTTACTAATCGAGAAAACTAAATATACAACTCAATTGCATTTTAAATTTTACTAATAATGGAAATTAAATATCACTAACAAAATATAATAAAAATTCGTATACAACGAATTATATCCGTTAGATTTTTAGTTAAAAATTAGAGCTATTATATACTTATATAAAGGAGAAATGAGGGGATCTAAACCTCTACTATTATCCTTCATTTTTTATTAATAATATAATTAATGATAATTAGCCGATTGTCTTTTTCAATTAAAAGATGTTTACTTACCTTTTATAAATACCTAAAATATCATATCTTCCAATCAATAATTTTTTTTTCTAATCATCATTTGGAGCGACCCAATTGGATCAACCCAAATCTAAACCTCTACTATTATCCTTCAATTTTTTATTAATAATATAATTAATGATAATTAGCTGATTGCCTTTTTCAATTAAAAGATGTTTACTTATAATTGAAGATATTACCTTTTATAAATACCTAAAATATCATATTTTCCCATCAATAATTTTTTTCTCCCTAATTAAAATACGTTGACTTTTAATTTAAAACATAATATTGCAATAATTAATACATACCCAAAAATATGACATCATATCTTCTAACCACTAACAAAATTTAATAAAAATTCTTATACAACGAATAATATCCGTTAGATTTTTAGTTAAAAATTAGAACTGTTAGATCTAATGATTAAATATATTACATGATTAAATTTATTTACTAATTGCATACCCAAAAATATGACATCATATCGTCTAACCACTAACAAAATATAATAAAAATTCGTATACAACGAATAATATCCGTTAGATTTTTAGTTAAAATTAGAACTGTTAGATCTAATGATTAAATATGTTACATGATTAAATTTATTTACTAAAATTTCAAGGTTCGAATTCCGTCAACGATACTATTATCCTTCATTTTCTTAATCTTATTTATTTCTTTGATGCCCCTTTTTACCATTACACATCATTTGGAGCGACCCAATTTAGATTGGATCGACACAAATCTAAACATATACTATTTTTTGTCATTACACAACATTTTGAGTAACCCAATTGGATCGACTCAAATCTAAACTTCTACTATTGTCCTTCATTTTTTTTTATCTTTCTTTATTTCTTTGATTCTCCTTTCTGTTATTACTCAAATCTATCTCTGTCTTTTTTCAACTTCAAGTCCAAGCCGCCTAAATCTTCACACTGCTGGATTTTGACGCATGTTTGCACTTTTCAGATTTGAAAGCTGGGTTTTTCACCAAATTAACATCTCAACCCCCTGAAGTAGGGTTAAGATATGTGTACTAGACCTCCGTATGGGTCATATATGTTTGGTTCCGGTTTTTAGTTTGGCCATAAGAGTTAAGTTTTTATTGATTTCACAGTATTAAAAATTAGACATGATAATATTTGTTTGGTTTGGAATTTAAGAATTAAAGTTTTAATGAATTACCCGATGTTACAATAATATACAGGACACCAGAAAGGTACCTTTAAAATATTTGCTTGGCCTTTCAATTTTCAATTTTACATGTAATAGTAACAAAGGTAGTTGGAAAGATTACCAGTTAATAACATTGACACAGTACAGACCATGTTATTTGTAAATAATCTTGGGACTCAATTTGATACTTATAGACATTATTTTGTTTTCAAGCAAGTTTATGTTCTTTATGGATTTGTTCAACTAAAGGTTCAAGGGGGTAGACATGCTACGTACCAGAAGGTCTTATGGAATAGCATACTTTTTATCGGATGTCTCTGAAGGGACTATGAAATAGCATACTTAGAAGCTCAGACCCACGTCACAAGCCTCACCCTCTGGGTCAGGAAACATTGCTCCTATTTATGCTATAAATATCTTCTTTACTCACGTTCAATTTCACTTCATATATGATCTCATATTTAGCACTTTCACTTGAGCTCCATATTAAAATATAAAATCACTAACTTTTCCCTTTTTCAGTTTAGTTGGCTTTTTGAGAGAGAATATGTAGTTAAAAATGTGATTGTTATAATTTGTTGTAATCATACATTATTTGAAGATAAAAGTGAATAATTGAGCTTCTTGCGGAGACTTGTGTTTTTGGGAAACAGTATTATCCTTCATTTTTTAATCTTCTTTATTTCTTTAATGCCTCTTTTTGTCATTACACAGCATTTGGAGCGACCCAATTTAGATTGGAATAAAAAATTCTATTATGATATTGTACTTATTTTCAGTAATGTTGTAGTACTACGATTGCACCTCCAGCCTTTCTCTTCTCCTCCAGCTACATAATTTTAAATATTGAAAACAAAATACAATACAAGAAGAAGTTTGCATTTATAAATATAGATTACAAGCAGAGAGAGATGTTTAGTTACAGATAGACTACATAGCAACTGTTAGTGTATACTGAAAATATTTATTTTAAGTTTATACATTTATTTATGGCCCAGTTTTATTGAGAATCATTTAAATGTTTACATGCTGTCTAATATTATATATTGTGGACAATCTAGTATCAAATGGGATACAGAATATTAGATTGTTAAATACGGTTTATATAATATAATAAGGTTCACAGCACAGGTGGTGTTGGACAATCCACTGGTATGGCTGTAGTATTATTTAGATTAGTTTATATTGACTAATAAATAATACTAGTATACTTGTGTATATTGAACAGGATCAAATTTAGAATTGTTCCCTTATACTGATTAAGAAGGAGAACTAAGATTCTATGTTATTATTAATGCTTAGGTTCTTAATCCGGATATAGTAATTGACACGTGTATATTATTTACATACTTTGATTTATATATGAAATAATTCTTTTGAATTATATATTTATATTTTTGGTGATGGAATTATATACATGGTGAATATTATTTATAGAAGGAATCCATGTCCTGATAATATTCGGGTTAATGATGTCCCCTTGAAAGCTCAAAAAGATTTAATTATGTGAAACCCTGCAGGTGGAATTTATTCCGGCATAATTAAATAAAGGTTGAGTGGATAATCAAGGATAAAAGATATTAATTAAATAAATTATCAGTAATTTATTTAATTAATGGGCATGCGCTATTTAAACATGGGGAATTTAATAAGCAAATGATATTGGAACCCAATTAAATAATTAAGTTGCGGTATTAGGAAATGTAGTTCAAATATTAATTCTTTAGTGGATTGAATTAATATTTAATTACATTGGGCTAGGCCCAAGATGTAATTAGAAGGCCCAACCTAATTATCCATGATCCCTATTGTAGCCCTATATATATATTCTTATTCTCTTCTTGCTAGAGTTGGTTAAGAAAAATATTGTAGCCACCCAGGAGCAAGAAGAGAGGTTAACTTGAGAAGACGAAGGCCACACTTCGCTCAAGGGAATTTGGGAATACAATAGAAGAGCGTGGAATCAACCGTTGACAAGGTGATTTTCTTTTCGTACTCGTTAATTGATTGTATCAAAAATCGCAGGGCCACGATCTGATTGTCCTAACAATTGGCATCAAGAGCTAGGTTCTATGGTTCTGCGATTTTTGATACGATGTCCATGTCGTAATTATATATGCATGTATATAGTGGTAGGCTTGTATATTTTGTTTTGCAGGTTGTTATCCACTATTATGGCCATGTATATTTAATTATGTGTTTGGATCCCACATGGTTTAATCGTGGTTATTTTGTTTGGTTTCCACGTGGTTTATCGTGGTTGTAAACACGAGGGTTGATCGTGTTAGAATAGATTTTACAAAATTAGTTTTGTATTAGATCTATTTTTTATGTAATTGTTTGTTGGATTTTGTATAAATCCGGGTATTTTGTAACAATTACGTGCGATTAGAAATCAAAATCGGGGAAAAGATTTGTCCGCTGCGTAGCTGCTGGGGTTGTATTATGACTACGGCGGTAGAGCTGATCAACAGAAAAAAAAAGGTGATTAAGTGCGTGGACCACACGCATGGTAGGGGCATGATTGCGTACATCCTACCCCCCTCAGACCCTGCTTACTATTGTTTTAATTATTAAATCTGCTATTTATTTATTTTTAATTATTGCTTTAATTAATTATTATGTGTGTTGTTAATTATGTGTGTAATTTTTAATTGCATGTTTCACATAATTAGGACGACTGGACATGGATACTTTATTTATTGCTTTAATTAAATGTTTTATGTTGTTAAATTATGTGTGTATTTGGAATGCATGTTAGACATAATTTTAACGACATAGGCCCTATTTAATTTTTTAAAATTCCTCAAATTTTTAATAAAAATTCTAAGTGGGTGAGGGAATTAATTAGGAATTAAATCCCACGGTCTCCATTATTTTGTATGTAATATAACCTTTAAATAATGTAGATGGTATATATGATCACCTATCGTGGCGTACTATTTACGGTATTATTAAAAGGTTATGGAAATTACTAGAACAAAATTCTTAAATTAAATTACGAATATTGAAAGGTATACATGCCACCCAACGTGGCGTACCAAGTTTCATAGAATTCGATTAATTAGAAGGGTACCGATTATTGAATATAGATTTTCAATATTGAGAGAAAGGATGATTCTGTCTAGAAAGGGGTCTTAAGTGACGCCTCTTGACAATGCTCCCCCCCGATCTGGAAATTATCCTATTATCGATTATTGATTTGAAATATTTAATGGTGGCACCCAGTCTGAATGTTATTAATTTAAGATTTGATAATGGTATACACTTAGCTATGAAAAATAATATATAGTCCACCCTAACGTGGCGTATTATTTAGTAATAGGACCGAAGTAATATTTAAACGAATTTAAGTGGTATATAAGTCATCCATCGTGACATACCAGATACTTATGGTGTTTAAATATTAGTGCATTAATTTTAATTAATTGTTAGAGGAAACCAATAGGTTTTAAGATTTTTGCAACTCTCTGATTATGTGTTACATGTATGATTCTCAGGATTAGATCATTATGGGCTTTAATCCACTATTCACCATACTTAAGGATAACAAACTTACGGGACCAAACTATATTGAATGGAAATGTAATTTGGACATAGTGTTGACTGCCGAGGAGTACAAATTTTGCACTTATGAACCCAAGCCAGATCAGCCTGCTGAAGATGCTCCTTAAAGTGAGAAGAAGTATTATAAGCGGTGGGTTAAGGCTGATGAGATGTCGCGATGTTACATTCTGGCAACAATGTCGGGTGTTTTGCATCATCAGCATCAAGCTATGCCCACAGCTTTAGATATGCTCTTTAATCTCAAGGAACTTTTTGGGGAACAGAATAGGGCTACTAGGCAAGTAGCAATGAAGGCTAATTTAATTAACACTCAGATGGCTGAAGGAGCACCTGTAAGGGATCATGTTCTCAGGATGATGTCTCATCTGAATGAGATGGAGATCCTTGGTGCTGATGTTGATGGGGAAACCCAGATTGATATCATCCTTATGAGTCTGCCCAAAAGTTTTGAGCAGTTCCGCTTGAATTACACCATGAATAAAAGGGTGTATAGTCTCACAGAACTTTTGACAGAACTTCAGGCAGCTGAAGGATTCTTTAAGCAGAATGTTCAAGTGAATGTGGCTGAGAAAGCTTCTTCCTCTAAACCGAAAGGTAAGAAGAAGAAAAAGGTTCAGACACAGAAAGCTGGAAAGGTTGCTAATGCATTGGGAGTTCAAGGTGGTGTGAAAAATCCTAAGGGCAAGTGCTTCAGGTGCAAGCAGTCAGGTCACTGGAAATAGGATTGTCCTCTTCCTAAGAAGACAAACAATACCGGTATGTCTCTTTCACTAGTTACAGAAACATATATAGCGGCTATATCTACGAGCACTTGGTGTGTAGATACAGGAGCCACTGACCATGTTTGTAACTCTATGCAGGGGTTCCAGCAAACCAGAATGCTTAGAGATGGCGAGATATATGTGTTCATGGGAGATGCTACGAAAGTAGCAGTAGTTGCAGTTGGAATAATTACTTTGTCTTTTGGTGATGATAGGATTTTGGTTTTGAACAATTGTCTTTATGTACCTTCGTTTAGAAGGAATTTGATTTCAGTTTCTAAACTTGCCATTGATGGTTATAATGTTTGTTTGGATCGTAATGTTTCTATTATGACGAATAAACGAGTTATATGTTCTTGTACATTGCAAGACAATTTATATATTATTAATCCTATCCAACCAATGCTGCAACAAAAGGAATCTAATAATATTCTTCCTAGCTCAAACAAAAGAAAGAAACCTTCTGAATTGAACCAAACATATCTTTGGCACTTAAGATTAGGTCATATTAACTTGAGGAGGATTCAAAGACTGGTAGTAGATGGGCCATTAGGCTTGTTGGCAGTGGAGCCATTTCCAGTTTGTGAATCTTGCTTGGAAGGTAAGATGACTAATAGGCCTTTTAAAGCAAAGGGGAATAGAGCCAAAGAAGTATTAGAATTGGTTCATACTGATTTATGTGGTCCTATGAGTATCCAAGCAAGAGGAGGTTATGAGTATTTTGTCACTTTCATTGACGATTATGCTAGATATGGGTACATTTATTTGTTGCGCCGCAAGTCTGAGTGCTTTGAAAAATTCAAAGAGTACAAAGCAAGTGCGGAGAAACGACATCTTGGAAAATGTATCAAGTCACTACGATCAGATCGTGGTGGCGAATACTTGCTTGGAGAATTTAGGGAATATTTATCAAAAAATGGGATTACATCCCAGTTATCTGCACCTGGCACACCTCAGCAGAATGGTGTAGCAGAGAGAAGGAATCGGACTCTTTTAGAGAGTGCTAGATCGATGATGAGTTATTCAGATTTACCCAAGTCATTCTGGGGATATGCTATAGAAACAGCGGCTTACCTTCTGAACTTGGTACCTTCTAAGTCGGTTCCCAAGACTCCAATAGAATTTTGGACTGGTAGCAAACCAAGTCTAAGACATATTCGGATTTGGGGTTGTCCAGCACATGTGCTGAACAAGAACGCGACCAAGCTCGAATCTCGTACAGAAGTAAGGTTGTTTGTAGGCTATCCCATGGGAACAAAAGGTTATTCATTTTATAGTCCTAGGGATCGAGATATCATTGTTAGCACCAATGCTAGATTCTTAGAGGAAGACTATATAATGAACCACAAACCCATGAGTAGTGTTGTTTTAGAGGAATTAGTGGGAGGGACAGATAATCCCCAAGTGCCAATAGTATAAGTAGAACAACCACAAGAAAATGCACAACTTGACATTAGTACCGCACAAGTGCCTCGTAGTGGGAGGGTTGTTCGATAACCTGAAAGATTCATGTTTTTGGGAGAGTCTTCGGACTTGGTCTCTGGTGAACATGATGAGAATCCGAGGGCATACGAAGAGGCAATTCTAGATAAAGATGCAAAGCTTTGGCAAAAGGCAATGGAATCTGAGATGGAATCTATGTATTCCAATCAAGTTTGGGAGCTCGTGGAACCACCCAAAGGTATAAAACCCATTGGAAGTATGTGGATCTACAAGAAGAAAAGAGGATCTGACAAAAACGTGAAAGCCTGGAAAGCACGACTTGTTGCGAAAGGGTATACTCAGAAAGAAGGGATCGACTATGAGGAAACCTTTTCGCCGGTTGTTATGCTTAAGTCGATCCGGATTCTTTTATCTATAGCAGCTCATCTCGATTACGAGATTTGGCAAATGGATGTCAAGACAGCTTTCCTTAATGGAAGTCTTGAGGAAACCATCTATATGCAACAACCAAAAGGATTCATTAAAGAAGGCCAAGAGCATATGGTTTGTAAGCTTAAGAGGTCTATTTATGGACTTAAACAAGCTTCTAGGGACTGGAATATTCGTTTTGATCAGGCAATCCAGTCATATGGATTTGATCAAAGTCCAAGCGAGTCATGCGTGTATAAGAGAAGTGAGGGTAATGTAGTGGTTTTTCTAGTACTATATGTAGATGACATTGTACTCATTGGAAACAATGTTAAGATGCCGTCATCAGTAAATGCATGGTTGTTCAAACAATTTGAAATGAAGGACTTAGGTGAAGCGGCATACATCCTTGGGATCAAAGTATTAAGGGATCGCAAGAAAAGGATGTTGGCTTTATCTCAAGAGCCCTACATTGATGAAGTATTAGCTCGTTTTGAACTTCTGACAGAACTTCAGGCAGCTGAAGGACTCTTTAAGCAGAATGTTCAAGTGAATGTGGCTGAGAAAGCTTCTTCCTCTAAACCGAAAGGTAAGAAGAAGAAAAAGGTTCAGACACAGAAAGCTGGAAAGGTTGCTAATGCATTGGGAGTTCAAGGTGGTATGAAAAAGCCTAAGGGCAAGTGCTTCAGGTGCAAGCAGTTAGGTCACGGGAAACAGGATTGTCCTCTTCCTAAGAAGACAAACAATACCGGTATGTCTCTTTCTCTAGTTACAGAAACATATATAGCGGTTATATCTACAAGCACTTGGTATGTAGATACAAGAGCTACTGACCATGTTTGTAACTCTATGCAGGAGTTCCAGCAAACCAGAATGCTTAGAGATGGCGAGATATATGTGTTCATGGGAGATGCTACGAAAGTAGCAGTAGTTGCAGTTGGAATAATTACTTTGTCTTTTGGTGATGATAGGATTTTGGTTTTGAACAATTGTCTTTATGTACCTTCGTTTAGAAGGAATTTGATTTCAGTTTCTAAACTTGCCATTGATGGTTATAATGTTTGTTTGGATCGTAATGTTTCTATTATGATGAATAAACGAGTTATATGTTCTGGTACATTGCAAGACAATTTATATATTATTAATCCTATCCAACCAATGCTGCAACAAAAGGAATCTAATAATATTCTTTCTAGCTCAAACAAAAGAAAGAAACCTTCTGAATTGAACCAAACATATCTTTGGCACTTAAGATTAGGTCATATTAACTTGAAAAGGATTCAAAGACTGGTAGTAGATGGGCCATTAGGCTTGTTGGCAGCGGAGCCATTTCTAGTTTGTGAATCTTGCTTGGAAGGTAAGATGACTAATAGGCCTTTTAAAGCAAAGGGGAATAGAGCCAAATAAGTATTAGAACTAGTTCATACTGATTTATGTGGTCCTATGAGTATCCAAGCAAGAGGAGGTTATGAGTATTTTGTCACTTTCATTGACGATTATTCTAGATATGGGTACATTTATTTGTTGCGCCGCAAGTCTGAGTGCTTTGAAAAATTCAAAGAGTATAAAGCAAGTGTGGAGAAACGACATCTTGGAAAATGTATCAAGTCACTACGATCAGATCGTGGTGGCGAATACTTGCTTGGAGAATTTAGGGAATATTTATCAGAAAATGGGATTACATCCCAGTTATCTGCACCTGGCACACCTCAGCAGAATGGTGTAGCAGAGAGAAGGAATCGGACTCTTTTAGAGAGTGCTAGATCGATGATGAGTTATTCAGATTTACCCAAGTCGTTCTGGGGATATGCTATAGAAACAGCGGCTTACCTTCTGAACTTGGTACCTTCTAAGTCGGTTCCCAAGACTCCAATAGAATTTTGGACTGGTAGCAAACCAAGTCTAAGACATATTCGGATTTGGGGTTGTCCAGCACATGTGCTGAACAAGAACGCGACCAAGCTAGAATCTCGTACAGAAGTAAGGTTGTTTGTAGGCTATCCCATGGGAACAAAAGGTTATTCATTTTATAGTCCTAGGGATCGAGATATCATTGTTAGCACCAATGCTAGATTCTTAGAGGAAGACTATATAATGAACCACAAACCCATGAGTAGTGTTGTTTTAGAGGAATTAGTGGGAGGGATAGATAATCCCCAAGTGCCAATAGTACAAGTAGAACAACCACCAGAAAATGCACAACTTGACACTAGTACCGCACAAGTGCCTCGTCGTAGTGGGAGGGTTGTTCGACAACCTGAAATATTCATGTTTTTGGGAGAGTCTTCGGACTTGGTCTCTGGTGAACATGATGAGAATCCCAGGACATACGAAGAGGCAATTCTAGATAAAGATGCAAATCTTTGGCAAAAGGCAATGGAATTTGAGATGGAATCTATGTATTCTAATCAAGTTTGGGAGCTCGTGGAACCACCCAAAGGTATAAAACCCATTCGAAGTATGTGGATCTACAAGAAGAAAAGAGGATCTGACAAAAAGGTGAAAGCCTGGAAAGCACGACTTGTTGCGAAAGGGTATACTCAGAAAGAAGGGATCGATTATGAGGAAACCTTTTCACCAGTTGTTATGCTTAAGTCGATCCGGATTCTTTTATCTATAGCAGCTCATCTCGATTACGAGATTTGGCAAATGGATGTCAAGACAGCTTTCCTTAATGGAAGTCTTGAGGAAACCATCTATATGCAACAACCAAAAGGATTCATTAAAGAAGGCCAAGAGCATATGGTTTGTAAGCTTAAGAGGTCTATTTATGGACTTAAACAAGCTTCTAGGGACTGGAATATTCATTTTGATCAGGCAGTCCAGTCATATGGATTTGATCAAAGTCCAAGCGAGTCATGCGTGTATAAGAGAAGTGAGGGTAATGTAGTGGTTTTTCTAGTACTATATGTAGATGGCATTTTACTCATTGGAAATAATGTTAAGATGTTGTCATCAGTAAAGGCATGGTTGTTCAAACAATTTGAAATGAAGGACTTAGGTGAAGCGGCATACATCCTTGGGATCAAAGTATTAAGGGATCGCAAGAAAAGGATGTTGGCTTTATCTCAAGAGCCCTACATTGATGAAGTATTAGCTCGTTTTAACATGCAGAACTCTAAGAAAGGTTTTCTACCTTTTAAACACGGAGTTGCTCTATCCAAGGAGCAGTGTCCTTCGACACCTAAGGATATAGAGAGCATGAAAGCAGTTCCTTATGCCTCGGCATGTGGAAGCTTAATGTATGCTATGTTATGTACGAGGCCCGACATCTGCTTTGCTGTAGGCATGGTTAGTAGATATCAGTCAAACCCAGGTCAGGAACATTGGAGTGCAGTAAAAACTATACTCAAGTACCTGCGAAGGACTAAGGAGTATATGTTAATTTACAAGGCCTCAGATCTATTTCCTTTGGGATATAATGATTCAGATTTCCAATCAGATAGAGATAAGAGGAAATCAACCTCGGGATATGTTTTTACTTTGGGAGGTGGAGCCGTTATATGGAGAAGTGTAAAGCAGAAATGCATTGCAGACTCTACCATGGAAGCCGAGTACGTGGCGGCCTCTGAGGCTGCAAAGGAGGAAGTATGGTTCAGGAACTTCCTTTTGGACTTAGATGTGGTACCTAATTTGCCTAGGAGTCTGATAGTGTATTGTGACAACACTGGTGCTGTTGCAAATTCGAAGGAACCGCGAGACCACAAAGCAACTAAACATATTGAACATAAGTATCATCTCATACGAGGAATCGTAAAGCGAGGAGACATAGTTGTGGCTCACATATCATCAGAAGACAACCGGGCAGATCCTTTCACAAAGAGCTTGCAAACCAAGGTTTTTGACAGGCATGTGGAAGCGATAGGAGTCAGATGGATGGACACATAGTTTTTTGTTTAATAATGGATTAAATAAACACTGATATACTCATAGAATATTTTGAGTATAAGTGGGAGATTGTTAGTGTATACTGAAAATATTTATTTTAAGTTTATATATTTATTTCTGGCCTAGTTTTATTGAGAATCATTTAAATGTTTACATGTTGTCTAATATTATATATCGTGGACAATCTAGTATCAAATGGGATACAGAATATTAGATTGTTAAATACGGTTTATATAATATAATAAGGTTCACAGCACAGGTGGTGTTGGACAATCCACTGGTATGGCTGTAGTATTATTTAGATTAGTTTATATTGACTAATAAATAATACTAGTATACTTTGTGTATATTGAACAGGATCAAATTTAGAATTGTTCCCTTATACTGATTAAGAAGGAGAACTAAGATTCTATGTTATTATTAATGCTTAGGTTCTTAATCCGGATATAGTAATTGACACGTGTTTATTATTTACATACTTTGATTTATATATGAAATAATTCTTTTGAATTATATCATTATATTTTGGGTGATGGAATTATATACATGGTGAATATTATTTATAGAAGGAATCCATGTCCTGATAATATTCGGGTTAATGATGTCCCCTTGAAAGCTCAAAAAGATTTAATTATGTGAAACCCTGCAGGTGGAATTTATTCCGGCATAATTAAATAAAGGTTGAGTGGATAATCAAGGATAAAAGATATTAATTAAATAAATTATCAGTAATTTATTTAATTAATGGGCATGCGCTATTTTAAACATGGGGAATTTAATAAGCAATTAATATTGGAACCCAATTAAATAATTAAGTTGCGGTATTAGGAAAGGTAGTTCAAATATTAATTCTTTAGTAGATTGAATTAATATTAAATTACATTGGGCTAGGCCCAAGATGTAATTAGAAGGCCCAACCTAATTATCCATGATCCCTATTGTAGCCCTATATATATATTCTTATTCTCTTCTAGCTAGGGTTGGTTAGGAAAAATATTGTAGCCACCCAGGAGCAAGAAGAGAGGTTAACTTGAGAAGACGGAGGCCACACTTCGCTCAAGTAAATTTGGGAATACAATAGAAGAACATGGAATTAACCGTTGACAAGGTGATTTTCTTTTCGTACTCGTTAATTGATTGTATCAAAAATCGCAGGGCCACGATCTGATTGTCCTAACAGCAACAACATAAGTGATAAAAAAAAGATGTTAGTTACAGATAGTCTACATAACAGCAACATAAGTGATAAAAAGAAAGATGGTCCACATGATGATCAAGTTAATGAAGTATTGAAGTAATTAACAAGTCTGAACCACATAAGCAACTTCCATTTTATAGGTATTGTTTATCATAACGTGGGTAATGGGTTTATGTATTCCCATTAATTTTATTTTTGGTCACCCCTCTAAGTTGATCACAAAAAAATTAACAACCCATCAAAATAAGTAGTTTAAAAAAATATTCAAATTCAAATTATTATATTCGTTTCAATAAGAACATACTTTTAAAATAATAAAGTCAATAAAATAAAAATTCAACAATTTCATAAAGCGAGAGTCATGGTGAAAGACCTTAATTTGAACATAAAATATAAATCAACTAGAATATTTATCTGATATTTTGGCTTGCTTATTTAATTGTATAATTTACTTATTTTTAATAAAAGAATCTATATTAATAATATATATACACTGTATTTTCATACATGAATTTACTAACACAGTTTAATGGTCACGCTCTGGTGAGAATGAGAACAGTGAGAACACACATATTCACTACATTTCAAGCTATTTTAAAGGACCCCGCTAGGGGCATCTTCACAAAACAAGTCTTATAATTCTATCATCTATCCATTTATAAAAAAAATTAACAAAAAAAAAAATTAAAATGAGAATAGTGAGAACACACATATTCGCTACATTTCAAGCTATTTTAAAGGGTCCCGCTAGGGGCATCTTCACACAAAAGTCTTATAATTCTACCCTCTATCCATTCATAAAAAAAATTAACAAAAAAAATTAAAAATCGCTTGAAATGTGGTCTCATTGTTCTCCAACATTTACCTATTATATTAACTATGAGGTCTCATAGTTAATATAACATGTTCTTGATATTATATGAGGTTTAATGTTTTGGAGCCATTTAATGTTTTGGAGCCATTAGGGGTGAACGGATTATCATTTCCGCATTTGAATAATGAAGACAATTGATTATTGTTTTCAATTAGAGAACAATATTTGTAAACATATTTATTACTTTTATTCCAGATTTTGATGGATTAAATAAATTTTCAACATTGTTAAAACAGAATTGTATGCTACTTTTTTATATAAATTTTAGCATATCACTATTTTATTAAATACTTATATAATTGTATATAATATCTTTCTAAGAATTGATTATTTATATAATTGCATACAATATCTTTTTAAGAAATCAATCAAATTTGTTAAATTTTTGGTATTGTCACTTTAAATTAAATAATATGTTTTAAGAAATCAATCAAATTTGTTAAATTTTTTGTATTATTATTTTAAATTAAATAAGATGCCGTGTACGAAGTACGGGCAAAATGCTAGTTAAGGAAAATACCTGTGAGTACGCAAAAATTCCTCATATATTAGGAAAAGTAGAGAAAATTACGAGGAAAATTATAAAAATATTTTCTTGACAAATTGAGAAATAATTTATGCTAATAATGCATAAAAGCTCTATGAAAGTGCCGAAATTGCTAAAAGCAAGAAATAATTAAAGCTTCGAATAAGGCGAATCGTCATAAATGTGTAGGTCACTCTACACTTTTCAATCAAGACGATACTCGTGACACACTAGTGTATTGAATCCTTGGTAAGGGAACGAAAATAAACCCCGAGTCTCGAAAAAGGTAAATTAAAACTAGATTGGGCTAAAAATTAGCCCTAAAGACAGATTTAATGTTGCATTAATTAGACCCAGATTGGTCCAAATACGAAGCTCATTTATTAGGCGCAAAACCCTAATTAAATATTAATTTCGTAATTAATATTAGGGGTGATAAAACAGCTCAGCAATAAGAGCCAAATAAAGATATAACTCCTGCCTGACTTAGCCTCCAAGGCACCTAATTCAACTTATAAACTGACTCCTACAAGGAATATTTAAATGCTCAAGATACAAATAATGAATCTACTTATTTATATCACTAAAATATATTAAAAAATTATTTTACTACATCTTGGCAAGTAGTATTCTCATTTAAGATGCTATATCAGAGAAAAACATCACAATGTCAGGCCGACAATATTAGCATATAAGAATTACACTTGTGATAAAATATGTTAAAACTCTATTAAATTTGAACACATATTCTACTTAAAATATGTTAAATGATTTTTTTATTTATTAGTATTTAAAACTCTAAAATTCTATAAAAATTAGAAAAATAGATGGAAGCGATCTTAGAGGCACCACCTAAGGGGTGATTGCCCTTTCTACCCACTTTTTAATCTTCCCTAACCAAAATACCCACCGCGCTGAAGCACCGCCTAAAATACCCACAATATACGCCATTGGCATGGGCGTATGTGGTGATACACTATTGCTACAGGCGTGTCTTGAAGACACTCAGCAGACATCGGCGTCTCATTTGGCAAATACGCTGAACTCATAGATGTATCCCAGCTCACGCTGTTACCATGGGCGCATCTTAGCTCTGGTACGCATTACACAACGGCGTATCCCGTGTCACGCATTTGTGACATGCTTGATGACGTCATCTGACGTCATCGTCACTGTTGAGTCATACATGTTTCAAGATGATGATAACAAATACCACAAGGTAGAAAATGAATCAAGGAACCGAAGCTGATAATCCAATCAGGAAGCCAGCTGTATTGCAGATAAACAAAGGCTACATCTTGTAAAATTAAACACTGCAAACACTTAGGATTTAATCTATGTAACAAGCCACAACATGCTACAATCAGATATCCGTAACCAAAAGAGGGGTTTGCCATAACCATGCAAGTATATTCGAGAAGTCAAGAAAAGATGTGTTCGAGAAGTCATTCGAGAACTCTACCAAAAAGGGTTTATTCGAGAAGTCCCAGTTCGAGAAGTCAGAGTGTTATATTCGAGAAGTTCTAGTTCGAGAAGTTCATACTGTTCTATTCGAGAAGTCTGCAACAACTTTAATCGAGAAGTCTATTCAAGGAACTATTCAAGAAGTCATTCGAGAACTCTAAGGAACTATTCGAGAAGTCATCATTCGAGAACTCAAGATACATCTGTACGAGAACTCAACCCTGTGTTAATAAAACAGAGTTCTCTAAAGGAAACATATCGAATGAAGATCAAACCCAGAATTACTTTGCAACCCATGACTTATAGAAAAGATGAGTTCGAGAAGTCATTCGAGAACTCTACCAAAAAGGGTTTATTCGAGAAGTCCCAGTTCGAGAAGTCAGAGTGTTATATTCGAGAAGTTCTAGTTCGAGAAGTTCAGACTGTTCTATTTGAGAAGTCTGCAACAACTCTAATCGAGAAGTCTATTCAAGGAACTATTTGAGAAGTCATTCGAGAACTCTAAGGAACTATTCGAGAAGTCATCATTCGAGAACTCAAGATACATCTGTTTGAGAACTCAACCTTGTGTTAATAAAACAGAGTTCTCTAAAGGAAACATATCGAATGAAGATCAAACCCAGAATTACTTTGCAACCCGTGACTTATAGAAAAGATGAGTTCGAGAAGTCATTCGAGAACTCTACCAAAAAGGGTTTATTCGAGAAGTCCCAGTTCGAGAAGTCAGAGTGTTATATTCGAGAAGTTCTAGTTCGAGAAGTTTAGACTGTTCTATTCGAGAAGTCTGCAACAACTCTAATCGAGAAGTCTATTCAAGGAACTATTCGAGAAGTCTTCGAGAACTCTAAGGAACTATTAGAGAAGTCATCATTCGAGAACTCAAGATACATCTGTTCGAGAACTCAACCTTGTGTTAATAAAACAAAGTTCTCTAAAGGAAACATATCGAATGAAGATCAAACCCAGAATTACTTTGCAACCCGTGACTTATAGACAACGGCCAATTACACAGAGGATGCTACGAGTAGGGAGTCAAATTGTAAATATTCGAAGGCTCAAACTCTTCCAAGTGAAAGGTGAAATCAGTCATTGTTTATTCCACTTCAAGGGCAACAATAAGAGTGAAATCAACCTCCAACATGATTACACATCTACTGAAAGACTCAAAGGATATTTCGACAAATGCATAAAGATTACCTGTTTTGGCTGGGAAGTTCTAGCACAGCTCAATAAGCAGAAAGGCTCACTGACTCTTAAAAAGAATTAACCCTTTTGATAAAGCTACTTTCAAAGACAAAGATCCAAAAGCAAAAAGATCTTGTGTAGAAAGCATCACGTGGGCTTGGAAGCTAAGTCACCTCAAGAACTTAGTCACTTTTGAAGAAAGAAACATACACTGTCTCAAAGCTTATTGGGATTGTCCAAATCAAGAAGAGAAGACCTTCAAGATAATTCCAGAAATGGAAATCACTTTGAGTATGTGTTTGTGACAAGTTATATCAAAAATATATCATTACATTTTATGTAACTTACTTGACTTCATATAGTCTTAATAAGCTATATGAGCAGCAGAGTTTTAGTAGAGAAGAAAACACTGATCACAATGCTGATAGCTTTAGGTTTTCTTGTAAACACTAAAACTTTGTAACCGCATCTGTGTATTATTACGCAGAGAATTATCTTCAAATACAACCATCAGGTGGATCAAGCTGATAAGCCAACCCACCTGAGATTTTTTATATCATGTGTTGTATATGTTTTAGATATTCTATTTATCTTGTTTTGTTTACGTTCTTATAACAATCTATCAAGACCTCATCAATTCGAAAGAATTTAGTTGATATTGTATTCAACCCCCCCCTCTACAATCTCGTGGTGTACAACTGGGACATATCAATTGGTATCAGAGCGAGCTTCTAACATACAAGAAGTTTAAAGATCACCACCATGGGATTCAAGGATGCAGGAGCAAAAATACCAATCCTCGACAAAGATAATTACTTTCACTGGAAAGTAAAGATGTACCTACATCTCTTATCCATCGATGAAGGCTATGTAAACTGCATATAAAGAGGTCCTCATATCCCTATGAAGGCCAACAATGCAGTTGGAGAAGCAGCTGGATCTGGACCTGTTGGAAGGCCTATTCCCAAACTGCCAGCAGAATTCACAGATGGAGACAAAGAAGAAGTCGAGAAGGATAAAAAGGCCATGAATATATTGTTCAATGGCATTGATCAGGACATGTTCGATAGTGTAATCAACTGCACCATTGCCAAGAAAGTCTGGGACACTGTTCGGACACTCTGTGAAGGAACTGAGCAAGTTAGAGAGACTAAGAAACAACTTCTCATACAACAGTATGAACATTTTCACTGTAATACAGGTGAAAGCTTAACTGATATATTTAGCAGGTTTCAAAAACTGTTAAATGGGTTAAAGTTGTATGGAAGAATTTATGAAACCAAAGACTCCAACCTAAAATTTCTAAGGTCTTTACCTAAAGAATGGAAGCCAGTGACAGTCTCATTGAGAAATTCTCAAGACTACAAAGACTATACACTTGAGAGACTGTATGGAATTCTAAAGACCTATGAGCTCGAGCTTTAACAAGATGAAGAAGTTGAGAAGAGCCAGAAGAAAGGTGGAAATGTAGCTTTGGTGGCCAATATTCCAGCCTATCAAGATGGAGAGAAGATGAAGGATGTTGAAACCGCACCAAGTCAGAGAACTTGTGAAGGTGGAGCTGGAACTAGCAAAGGCAAAAGCAAGATGATTGAAGAACTTGATGCGTTGAGTGAGGATGAATCTAAAGATCTAAATGAATACATGGCATTTCTATCAAAAAGGTTTTCAAAGCTAAGATTCAAGAAGAATCCAGCAGGAGCCGGGCAATTCAAGAAAAGCTATAAACCAAACAAGGGTATGGTTAAGAGGTAAAAGATCAGGTGCTATATCTGTGGAATTGCTGGCCACTTTGCCAATGAATGCAGAAAATCCAAAGCTGAGAATGAAAAGAAACAGTCTGGAACTGATGACTACAAGAAGAAATACTTTGATCTTCTCAAGCAAAAGGAAAGAGCATTTGTGTCTAAAGATGATGATTGGGCAGCTGGAGGAAACTCAGATACAGAAGAAGAGTTTGTCAATCTTGCACTCATGGCAAAAGAGAATGATGAAGAGGCTAGTTCAGCAAGCAACCTGGTTTACTCTACGAACCTAACTAGCTTTCTAAAGATGAATGTGATGATGTTGTCAATGAAATGTCAAATGAACTGTATAACATGCATGTCACATTGAAATCACTTAACAAAGAAAATACCAAGATTAAGGATCTGAATGCTAAGTTAGGTGACAGGAATACACTGTTAGAAACTCAGTTAATTGACTTTGAGACAATGAGAAGAGACTACTAGGATGCAAAAGATAAATTGGTTGAGGCCTAGATAGAGAAGATTGTTTAAAGGAACAATTGAAAAATGAACAAGATTTAATTGCTAAGTGGGGTGGATCAAAGGTTAAAACTAAAGAAATTTGTAAAATTCAAGGAATTAGATTCTTCCACAAATTAGTAGAAGCAAAGTTAGATGTTGATAGAGAGAGTGCATCAGACAGTGACTTTTTGGATGATGATTGTCCAAAGGAGTTGAAACCTGTCAGTAATGCAACCCTGATTAAATTGCATAAGAAATATGGACCTGTCAGCAAAAACTTTATGTTAGGAGAGTGTAGCAAAACCAAGTCAGTTGAACAAAGCAACATAGGCAACTTATCTACTAAGAAATTAAAAGACAAGTTTGAGAAGACTGAATCTAAGACTAAGGTGAGTAAGAAGAACAGAAATGTCAAGGTAGGAATTAACAAACACAGTAACTACACACCTGATAAATATGCTCCTCGAAAGGAATGTGCATACTGTGGAAGTGTAAATCATCTATCTGCCAACTGTAAATCTGTTAAGAAAACTTCTGTGCCTAGTATGCCTATGTTTGTGCCTGTGCCTACCATGAATATTATGCCTAACATGTTTGCTCAACCTGCTCATGCATCTAGTCACTATGATAACATGCCATTCATGTATAATCCATACTACAATGCTTATAAAATGCCTCAGTCGTCATGGATGATGAATAACATGTTTGCACAAAATATGCCAAATTGTACAACTAGCTTGAATGAATACGAGTATGTGAACCAACCTATCTTTCAGAGTACTACACCTAGAGTAAAGATTGATTTAACTCAATCAGAACCCTTAGGTGGTAAAGGCTTGAAAAATAGAAGAAAGGCTAACAAGGCAGGACCCAAGGAAACTTGGGTACCAAAATCAACTTGATTTGATTTTGATGTGTGCAGGGAGACAAACAGAATCTTTGGTACCTGGATAGTGGTTATTCTAGGCATATGACTGGAGATTCTACCCTGCTCACTAAGTTTGAGGAGAGAGCTGGCCCTAGCATTACCTTTGGAGACAACAGCAAAGGATATACTAGAGGATATGGCTTGATTTCACAAGGAAATGTTGTCATTGAAGAAGTAGCATTGGTTGATGGACTTAAGCATAACTTGCTAAGTATCAGTCAATTGTGTGATAAAAATCAAAATGTGTGGTTCACATCTGAAGCTTGTGTCATCTTCAATAAGAATGACAACAAGATAGTGATGACAGGAAACTGAAAATGAAATGCATACATTGCTGACTTCAACTCAACGAGTACCAACTCTGGTACATGCCTCTTCAGCAAGGCAAGCATGGATGAAGGATGGCTTTGGCACAAACGACTGTCACACTTGAACTTTAAAGCCATGAATGAATTGGTCAAGAAGGATTTGGTCAGAGGTATTCCAAAACTGGAGTTCTCCAAAGATGGACTTTGTGATGCTTGCCAGAAAGGAAAACAAAGAAAGACCTCTTTCAAATCCAAGTCAATGTCCTCAATTGATCAACCCTTGCAGCTTCTGCACATGGATCTATTTGGACCAGTCAATGTATTGTCGATAAGCAACAACAGATACTGTCTTGTAATTGTTGATGATTTCTCCAAGTTCACTTGGACCTTCTTTCTTCGTTCAAAAGATGAAACAAGCGAGATCATTATCAAACATATCAAGACAATCAACAACAATCCACACTTCAAAGTGAGAAGGATTAGAAGCGACAATGGAACTGAGTTCAAGAATTCTGTGCTAAGAAAGTTCTATGAAGAAGAATGAATCACTAAAGAATTCTCTGCACCAAGAACACCTCAACAAAATGGTGTGGTGGAGAGAAAGAACAGAACTCTCATTGAAGCAACAAGGACTATGCTTGAAGAATCAAAACTGCCAACATATTTCTGGGCTGAAGCTGTTAATACTACATGCTATACTCAGAACATTTCTTTGATCAATCAAGCAAAAGGCATGACACCTTACCAACTATTCAAAGGCAAGAAGCCAACAATTAATTTTCTGCATGTATTTGGATGCAAATGCATCGTATTGAAGAATTATGGCGAGAGCCTTGGAAAATTTGATTCAAAGGTAGATGAAGCTATATTTGTTGGATACTCTGCTGGAAAATCTTACAGAATCTACAACCTAAGACTCAACATTGTTATGGAATCCATACATGTTGTCTTCGACGACAAGAAAATATCTGGTCTTGTATATGAAGGTTTTCATGAGTCTTTCTCATTTGAAAATAAGACAAGTGGTGGAGTAAGTAAAGATGATGATGAAGAGAGGATAACGATTGGTGTAAACAATAGACATGTACCATCAAATGAAGTGCAGAATGGACCATCTGTAGAAGTGCAACTCACACCATCTGATGAGAATCATGTTGAAGCATCAGTTGAAAATCAAAGGGAAATATCTGTTGACAACTTTGTTAGAACTCCTCTCAACTCGAGGATCACCCACTCAGGGGGAGTTTCTCACAATCAACACTAAACAATGAATCAAAATGATCAACATCAAGAAAACGAAGCAACTTCATCGAGATTAAACTTACCACCTCAAAGAAAATGGACTAAGGATCACCCTTTTGAGCTGATAATTGGTGACTCCAATACAAAAGTTCAAACTAGGAGAGCAACACGAGAAGAATGCTTGTATAGCAGCTTTCTTTCTAAAGAAGAACCAAGGAAGGTAGAAGACGCTCTTCTAGACCTAGACTGGGTTTTAGCAATGCAAGAGGAGCTAAACCGGTTTGAAAGAAACAAAGTTTGGACACTTGTACCCAAGCCTAAAGGCAAGTCAATGATCGACACAAAATGGGTATTCAAGAACAAGATGGACGAAAATGGCATAGTCACAAGGAACAAGGCTAGACTAGTTGCCAAAAGCTACTGTCAAGAAGAATGAATTGACTTTAAGGAAACCTTTGCACTAGTAGCAAGGTTAGAAGCAATCAGAATCTTCCTAGCCTATGCAACCCATGCCAATTTCAAAGTCTATCAAATGGATGTCAAGAGTACGTTTCTAAACGGGATTCTGGAAGAGGAGGTGTATGTTAGTCAACCTCCTGGCTTTGAAGATCCAAACTTCCCAGAATATATTTACTACTTGCTCAAAGCACTCTATGGCCTGAAGCAAGCACCTAGAGCCTGGTATGACACTCTTTCACAGTTCCTCATTGAGAATCACTTCACCAGAGGTACTGTAGATAAAACTCTCTTTTATAGATCTATCAATGGCTCTATGATACTTGTCCAAATTTATGTAGATGACATAATATTTGGGTCTACTGATGAGAAACTTTGCAAAAGGTTTGCCAAAGTTATGCAAAGTAAATATGAAATGAGTATGATGGGTGAATTAACTTATTTTCTTGGTTTACAAGTTAAACAAGTAAATGAGGGAATTTTTATAAGTCAAACAAAATACGTTTTTGATCTACTAAAAAGGTTTGACTTAGCAGACTGCTCTTCTGCAAAAACACCCATGGCCACTGCCACCAAGCTTGAATTGAATACTAAGGAAAAGAAGGTGGACATTTCAAGCTATAGAGGCATGGTTGGATCTCTTTTGTATTTAACTGCTAGTAGACCTGATATTATGTTTGTTACATGTTTATGTGCTAGATTCCAAGCTGATCCTAGGGAATCTCATTTAGTAGCTATTAAAAGGATTTTCAGGTATTTCAAGGGGACACCAAACCTTGGCATTTGGTACCCTAGGGATTCTGGTTTTAATCTAATAGGCTATTCAGATGCAGACTATGTAGGTTGTAAGATGGACAGGAAGAGTACCACAGGCACCTGTCAATTTCTAGGAAATAAGCTGGTCTCTTGGTTCAGTAAGAAGTAGAATTCAGTTTGAACTTCAACAGCTGAAGTTGAGTATATTGCTGCAGGAAGCTGTTGTGCACAGATTTTATAGATGAGAAATCAACTGCTTGACTATGGAGTTAAGATTGAGAAAATTCCAATTTTCTGTGACAACATAAGTGCAATTGCAATTTCTGAGAATCCAGTGCAACACTCAAGAACCAAGCACATAGACATCAAATACCATTTCATCAGAGAGCATGTGATGGAAGGTACTGTGGAACTTCATTTTGTTCCAAGTGAGAAACAATTAGCAGATATATTTACTAAAGCTCTGGATGAAGCAACCTTCTCAAGGTTGGTAAGTGAGCTCGGTATGTTGAACTTCTCATAATCTTAAAATATCTGTTCAATTTGTTGTAGCTAATGAATTTTATTCTCTGGATCTTATTTTATTTTATTTTTTTATTTGCTTATTTGCTTGATTATTCTGGAGTTATCGAACATTTAATTAACAAGATATATCGAATGGATATGTGCACCAGTTTGAGTTGTCGAATGGATATTATGCTTGAGATATCGATCAACTAATTCTCTAAGATATCGAACTAGTGTAACTAGAGATATCGACTAGTGAAATGTTGAGAGATATCGAATCAGTAAATGTTCAGACAAATCGAATGGTCATTGTTTTAGATGTCGAACTAATTAATTAATTGTTGATATTATCTTGCACTATCTTTCGTCCAGAATAATTGAATCTTTTGTGTGCTCTGTACTCTAGAAATATTTGTCTTGGTTTGATTAGACTTAAGCCATCAGATATAAATGATTTTGGAACGTATCACACGCATAATATTTTACTCTTTCTAAATGATCTGTCAGGATGAGTATAGGTTACAGTGTATCTCTTTTGCATGCGTAAGTGTGCATTAAAGGTGAGTGGCTCTTGGTTATCTTTGCATTCGGTTTTCTCCTAGTTTTTTAAGACGTGTCTTTAGGACTTCTGGGCTTATAAATAGGGAGGGGCAAAGATCATTTAGACATACTCTTAACAAAAACAAAACCTTTTCTCTCCTTCTTCAAACCCTCTCATCAAAGATGACCAAGAGCATTCTCAAAGTTTCGGTAGAGGAGTTCGAGGCCATGCCCTTCTACAAGAAGGTGATGGCCCTTCAGGAGAAAATTGACGAGCTCCTCACTGCGGAAGAGAGGAACCTTGCTGCCATGCGAGTGGCACTAGAGGTTCTCCGCGCGCGTAACCGGGACGACGCTGTTGAGGACCCAGAAGACCCAGCCAAGGCTGCTTAGTTGGTTTAGGTGGGGGGGTCTAGGTTTAAGTTTTTGTTTTGTTTGTTTCAATGGTCTTTTTGACCATTTTTGTAAGTTTTTTTTTATGAAATGAAGTTTGTTCTTATATATATCTTGTTGATGCTTGTTATAGTCTAGATCTACTTGCATGTTCCTTTGGTTCGACTTGTTAGATTCACTTTGCTTGACTTGAACACATCTCTGAACACTTAGATAAGACTAAAATGAACAGTGCATGAATCACCTAAGTTGTCTTCATAACCTAATTTGTGCGAATTATTGTCTTAAGTCAACTTATGCATTTATCTGATTTGTTAGTGATTTGGCACACATTTCATTTTGTTATCGATAATCTAATCAGCCTGTTTTGATTTCTGAATCAGACTGACTAGATTTGATAACTTAGATATTATTCATGTTGTTTAAATTCTAATTTCACATTATCATCTAACCTTACAAGTGAGCCTTAAAAGGTACACAGTTGCATAGTTTTGTGTCTAAACGGGTCATAGGTTGAGTTGTATTATTCAAACATTTGTATTGTTCAAATTGTATCAATTTGTTGCTGTACAAGGTTGGCTTAAAGTTTAGGATGGGTCGAACTAGACTATAGAAGAATACTTGGGAAGTATTGCGTGTAAGAGGATGATTGGCTTAGCAGTGCCAATCACAACACGATTTTGGAGTATCTTTTATGGTTTGAAGTTGGCTTGGGAGAATGAAGAAAAGAATTTGCTTTAAGCTAAGGTTTGTTTCTTTTAATTAGAAAGAGATCTCAAGGAGCTTCAAGATAAGCAAATATAAACATGTTGCATGCAGTTTATTTGCTATATAAACTAATAGACATAATACAAACAGTTAGTATATAAGGTTGAATTCAATTTACCGTGTTAAATGGAGACTGATTATAAAGACACAATAGATTGCATTCAATTTTATGTGCATCTAATTTGTTATATATAAGTGGACTTTAACATCACCAGTTGATTCAAAATTTTTAGTACGTATAATCCTATTAGCATTAATTTATAATATGCATACTAAATACACATAAGATTGAATTCAACCTACTGTGTTTTCTGTGTCTTTATAATCAATCTCTACTTACATGGTAGATTGAATTCGATTTACCTATGACTCAAACTGACAACGAAGGGTAATTATGAGGAAGTGATGTGCTCTACACAGCAAACTTGGTGATTGCATCACCCAGGTTCAATAATTCTTTCATATGCCATGTGTAAACACACTCAAAATTAGAACTTAATTAGAAAAGAACTGATCTGTACTCTGTTGTAAAACAGGACTCACTAGTTAATCCAAAACACATGAATAAGTATTTTTGCTGATCAAACTCATACTTCGAATTGACTAACAATGGTACTAGGTTTAAGTTCCATATTCTTGCAGATGATTAAATGAATATCCATGACTGTTTCTGCAAACCTTTTCCTAAGTACAGCTACAAGCAATGTCAATTTGATCAATCAAGTCCAGTAGTGCTCTACAACCTTTAAGAGACTAAACCTTCATGTGGAGAAGGCTCTTACAGCAGTTCACTCAGCTCAGGTATTGAGTTTCCTTTTCATCAACATCTTCTTTCCTTAATCTTTGCCTAAATTTGCTGAACTGAGAATTGCTAGAATGTCCCCCAGATTCTCTACCCACTCAGTAGGGCTGTCAAAAAAATTCGGAAAATCCGATATTCGTCCGAAATATCTGTATTCGTATCCGGAAAAAAACGGATATTATCCGTATCCGAGTTAAATCGGATATTATCCGTATCCGGATCCGAAGCTTTCAATATCCGACGGATATTATCCGTATTCGTATCCGAAAATATCCGTATCCGAAATTAATTAATTAATTAAATAATTAATTAATTAATTATTATTCATAATATATTTTATATTTTATGTATGTACTTATGTAAATTGGCAAGCTACGTGTTTCATTCAGCAAGCTATGTGTTTCACTTATAAAACCGGAAAATAAACATTCAGCAAGTTATGTGTTTTGTCACGGATTATTGTTTCTATTTTTTAAAAAATATTTTTGAACGATCCAACCGTACGGATGTCAATATATATCTAATATAATGATATTCCCAAAGTTTCAGAAAATAAAAAATTAATTTGATCGGAAATCTTAGTAGATCACTACTATTTTCAATATGACTCGTAACTAGTGTTTTGTCACGGATTATTGTTTCTATTTTTAAAAAATATTTTTGAACGATCCAACCGTACGGATGTCAATATATATCTAATATAATGATATTCCCAAAGTTTAAGAAAATAAAAAAATAATTTGATTGGAGATCTTAGTAAATCACTACTATTTTCAATATGACTCGTAACTAGTGCTTTGTTACGGATTATTGTTTCTATTTTTTTAAAAATATTTTTGAATGATCCAACCGTACGGATGTCAATATATATCTAATATAATGATATTCCCAAAGTTTCAGAAAATAAAAAATTAATTTTATCGGAGATCTTAGTAGATCACTACTATTTTCAATATGACTCGTAACTAGTGCTTTGTCACGGATTATTGTTTCTATTTTTTAAAAAATATTTTTGAACGATCCAACCGTACGGATGTCAATATATATCTAATATAATGATATTCCCAAAGTTTCAGAAAATAAAAAATTAATTTGATTGGAGATCTTAGTAGATCACTACTATTTTCAATATGACTCGTAACTAGTGCTTTGTCACGGATTATTGTTTCTATTTTTAAAAAAATATTTTTGAACGATCCAACCGTACGGATGTCAATATATATCTAATATAATGATATTACCAAAGTTTCAGAAAATAAAAAATTAATTTGATTGGAGATCTTAGTAGATCACTACTATTTTCAATATGACTCGTACCTAGTGCTTTGTCACGGATTATTGTTTCTATTTTTTAAAAAATATTTTTGAATGATCCAACCGTACGGATGTCAATATATATCTAATATAATGATATTCCCAAAGTTTCAGAAAATAAAAAATTAATTTGATTGGAGATCTTAGTAGATCACTACTATTTTCAATATGACTCGTAACTAGTGCTTTGTCACGGATTATTGTTTCTATTTTTAAAAAAATATTTTTGAACGATCCAACCATACGGATGTCAATATATATCTAAGTAACGAGTCGAACGCATATATATTATATATTCTTAAAAAAATATTTTTCATATAAATTTAAGTATTTTTCTGATTATTTTGGTCAAAATCAACCCAGTCAAACAAGTCCAATCCAGCTCTAATTTAGTTGGCCCAGCCCAATATCAATACCCAGTCCATATAATTATAAAACCCTAAAATCCCAACCATTGATCTATAAGATAGATAAATCCTGGCCCTCTATTTTAGAAAATATATGTACACAATTATATGTGCTTTCAGTACTGTGTACGCAGCCTCTTTCCAAACCTAAAATCTCTCTCAACTCTCTCTCGCCGCTTCTCTTGATTCTTGATCAAAAACCCTAATTCCATGAATCTCCTTGGCGAATACACACTAAATTCAGTCTATGTATCTATTAATCGACTAAATTGATACTATTTTAAGCTGTGATTGGTTAAATCAACAGAATTCGAAGTTAGTTATCATCGTTTTTCATCATAAAACGATTGATACAACTCGAAATTCGACAGAAATATATATATATATACACTCACACACTATGTTAATTACATTTGCTTGTAAAACCCTAACACTAACGGTTGATTTTGAGTATTTTCTTGCAGGATTAATGGAGTCAAACAAATTGTCTTCTCTATTAAGGCACTCGACGGCTGATGGACTAGTGGAAAAGCCTAAAACACGTAACTCATCTTGAACATCATCTTGGTGCTTATACTGGTAACCCATATAATGTTTTTTACCATTTCTTCTTAAATTTTCTTGCTCTGATTCTGTATGTATTTTCGATCCTGTATTGTTATCTAGTTTGTTTAGTCCTTGTAGTTTACTTGTATAAATCTGTAGTGGATGATCATAGTTTGTGCAATTAAATTCTTGATTTGTGGTCTTTGTAGGTCTTAGAGTTGTGTTGACTTGATTTTACAAATTGCAGTAGTAGTTTTTCGGGTTTCGTAGATGATTGTTTTTATGTTTTGTATCTTATACCTGACTTAATTGGATCCTCTTGCTATCGGAGATTCTGAAGATGTCATGATTTAATTTTTGTCTTGATTTTGGTTTTTTGTTTTAGAAAATATGATATCAGTAGTAGCATGTGCTGAAAGAGCAACTAGTGATTCACTGATTGGTCCAGACTGGGCTATAAATATGGAGCTATGCGATCTTATCAACTCAAATCCAGGGTATGCCACAATTTATTATTGATGATAGGTGAGACTGTTTGTCTTTGTTATAATGCGTTCTGTTGCAATTTGGGAAATTGTTGATTATTAGAATGATTAATGATATGTCTTTGAGGTGCTAACTTGTTTTACTAATAGAATATGTAATGCTAATGCTTTGTATATGTAGGTGCAGACAGACACAAGCAGGCATAGTCTTATGTGTATGGAAGTCTAGAAGTAGCCAGGTTACTTCTTAGAAATTTGTTGCCAAGTAGTAGAACCTACATGTACCTAGTATATTTATTCATCTTTGTATGTAGCAAAGTGGTAAACCCGTCCTGACACCCAAATACCCAGTGGGAAATTTTATGCTCCTGATATATTTATTTGTGCTGATTTGTTTATTCAGTCTTTAGATTATCCTATCATTAGATTAATGATCAGACTCGAGAAGTAATAAATATTAATTCATTTTCACAGAGGACATCGATAGGACACATATGCTTACGCTGTATCTTAATGTTAATCAACTTTATAAGCTCTCTGTGCAATGCAAAGTATATCAGTGGTGATCTACCTTTTATTTTTACAATTAAATTTATTAACTGACTATTTCTGTTTTTTTTGCAGGGAATATCATATGTTCAGAATGATTTTGCAGCTCTCTTTTTTTGCTGGTGCAGAGGACCAGAGGTAAAGATTTTGAAGTTCAAGCTGTTCCTACTCAAGGCCTCAAGCTGACAAGCTGTACCAGTTCAGGCACCTGCAGAAAAAGAAAAGGAAGAGTAGATAAATTATAAATTAGGTTTTTTGTAATTGATGAATTGCATCAATTATTTGTTGTTTTTTGTAATTGATTTTGGCTCTTTGTTTGATTTTGAATCTCTGTTTGATTTTGACTATTATGAATTTATCACTTTAATTTGTTTTTTTCATGCTAATTTGCAAATTTCATAAAATTTTATCAATTTTTGGGAAATGAATTCGGATCCGGATATTATTCGTATCCGGATAATATCCGACGGATTCGGATACGGATTTTTTTTCCCGGATATTTTCGGATTCGGATACGGATTCGGATACGGTTTCGAATTCCCGGATTCGGATTCGGATATAGCTGTATCCGGATCCGTATTATCCGTTTGACAGCCCTACCACTCAGCACACCATACATTCACATTTCCATCCTTAAACCCCCTCTATAGTTTCTCAACAAACTGTAGTTGATAATACTAGTAAATCTTACCTTGAGGGGAGTGAACAGGAGGACAGTGAGGGTGAGGGAAGTGGTGAACATCAAGAAGCCACAAGGACAAGGAAGGTAAGGGTGTGTAAAACCAGCCTAACCATCCTATGTCTTCCCAAAAAGGCATAGTGATTAAAAAGGACATCCACATTTCTAGTTCTAGTCTCTCAATAGGCTTTAACTATTGAATCAAGTTCCCATCCAGGAACACAATCAGTAAGGGTAAGGGACACAGTTGTGCAACCTATATCACTTGTCAACTAGCCATGAGTTAATACAAGTTGCATTGAGGGGAGCACACACATGTTACTCTTAACTATTTCTCAAATTCAGGTTGATGGATCTTCTGTAAATGTGAAGATTCAGCCCCACTCATGGATACCTAATTTGTGACAATCAACCACTTCATTAACAACTCCAAACAATCTTGATTCTTCATTTCATTTCTTGAAGAAGCCAACACTCAATCTTTAGATCACTGAGCTTACTCTACACATAGTATTACTGCTCTTCTATCACTAATATTAACATCCATTTCTCTTCGATCTTTATGATTTTCCTTTAGGATTGAGGGAAGGGAGTGAAAAATAGGAGAGGCCTAATTGTTTCAGGACAAAAGGTGAGGTGTGATTAAAAGTGGTCTCCTATTTCTTCCAGGAGAGCAAAAGGAGAGATTGAGTACCGCTTTAGAAAGGGAAGGTGAGTTGTGATAAATGAGCCAGAATGAGATCCTGATGAAAAAACAGAGAGATTACAGAGAGAAATATTTTTTTTTTGCAATTTCTAGGTTCTCATCCCTCTGCTTTCTAATTCTACTACTCTGATCCTGCTGATAAGAAAAAAAGGGGGAGAAGTTACTAGAGGAAAAGTGACTTCGACCAAGGGGGAGAAGGGTCAGTATTACCTTCAGACCAATCAGCATATGGAGAAACAGAACAACCTCTCAGGATAAATGCTATACTTAGGGGGAGCAGGGAGCAGTTCTAAGCACTCAAGGAAAGTGAGTAATACAATTCGAAAAATGTGTCAAAGAAGCTTGATCAATAATTTCTGCTCTGCTGAAAGTCAAATCTAAAGAGTGGTTTTTGTTATCATCACTCTCAGGATTTATGTTCTTTCCTCAAGACATAAATAGGGGGAGATTGTTAAGTCATACATATTCCAAGATGATGATAACAAATACCACAAGGCATAAAATGAATCAAGGAACCGAAGCTGATAATCCAATCAGGAAGCCAGCTGTATTGCAAATAAACAAAGGCTACATCTTCTGAATGAAACACTGCAACCAGTTAGGATTTAATCTATCTAACAAGCCACAACATGCTACAATCAGGTATCCATAATCAAAAGAGGGGTTTGCCATAACCACGCAAGTATATTCGAGAAGTCAAGAAAAGGTTTATTCGAGAAGTCCCAGTTCGAGAAGTCAGAGTGTTATATTCGAGAAGTTCTAGTTCGAGAAGTTCAGACTGTTCTATTCAAGAAGTCTGCAACAACTCTAATCGAGAAGTCTATTCAAGGAACTATTCGAGAAGTCATTCGAGAACTCTGAGGAACTATTCGAGAAGTCATCATTCGAGAACTCAAGATACATCTATTCGAGAACTCAACCCTGTGTTATTAAAACAGAGTTCTCTAAAGGAAACATATCGAATGAAGATCAAACCCAGAATTACTTTGCAACCCGTGACATATAGACAGCGGCCAATTACACAGAGGATGCTACGAGTAGGGAGTCAAACTGTAAATATTCGAAGGCTCAAACTCTTCCAAGTGAAAGGTGAAATTAGTCATTGTATATTCGACTTCAAGGGCAACAATAAGAGTGAAATCAACCTCCAACATGATTACACATCTACTAAAAGACTCAAAGGATATTTCGACAAATGCATAAAGATCAGCCGTTTTGTCTGGGAAGTTCTACCATGGCTCAATAAGCAGAAAGGCTTATTGACTCTCAAAAAGAATTAACCCTTTTGATAAAGCTACTTTCAGAGACAAAGATCCAAAAGCAAAAAGATCTTGTGCAGAAAGCATCACGTGGGCTTGGAAGCTAAGTCACCTCAAGAACTTAGTCACTTTTGAAGAAAGAAACATACACTGTCTCAAAGCCTACTGAGATTGTCCAAATCAAGAAGAGAAGACCTTCAAGATAATTCCAGAAATGGAAATCACTTTGAGTATATGTGTGTGACAAGTTATATAAAAAATGTATCATTACATTTTATATAACTTACTTGTCTTCATATAGTCTTAATAAGCTGTATGAGCAGCAGAGTTTTAGTAGAGAAGAAAACACTGATCATAAGGCTGATAGCTTTATGTTTTCTTGTAAACACCAAAACTTTGTAACCACAGCTGTGTATTATTACGCAGAGAATTATCTTCAAATACAACCATCAAGTGGATCAAGCTGATAAGCCAACCCACCTGAGATTTTTTATATCGTGTGTTGTATATGTTTTAGATATTCTATTTATCTTGTTTTGTTTACGTTCTTATAACAATCTATCAAGACCTCATTAATTCGAAAGAATTTAGTTGAGATTGTATTCAACCCCTCCTTCTACAATCTCGTGGTGTACAACTGGGACATATCAGTCACTTTTGTTGAGCTCTGACGCTAACAATGGCGATTTGGTGATTTTCGTCGGAAATATTTAAAACCACCGTCCATACAATCCAGAAATCTTCCCAGAACGTGTGATATACCATTCGAATCGTCATTCGACGATCTACACGTCCATCTAAGTTTCGTCCCATTTGTGTCACCAGATTATATACTCCGAAATCGAACCCAACCATCTCCATCGATTTTCAGATGAGTCCATTAAAGCCCCTGCGGGGCCATATTCCCCAAAATCAATTGGGCAAATTGAAGACAAAGCTGTGCTATTCGTTTTGTTCTGCTCAGAAGGGACGAAGGTGGCCGGATGGGGACGAGTGGTGGAGAGAGACGGAGAGAGATGACCGGGAGAGAGAGAGACAACCGGGGAGAAGGTGAACAGTAGAAGGGGGTTGCGCCGTTCTAAATGAGGGTGAATGGATTCTTGAACTTTCCTTTGTTCTTGAATCTTAGTAGCAAGACAAGTGTTTGTGTGTGCAAGAATATGGATGGAAACAACACAAGACACAATATCACTTTAATCTAATATTGTATTAGATAAAGGTTGCTACAATCTGTGAATACAAATGATAGTATTCTCAGCTTCTGTTTTCTTAGAGAGATACTGCTATGAATATCAAGAACTTTTTCACTCTCAAAGATATATCTAAAAAGATGTGAGGCTGTATCCTTATAGAACATGGATACAACCTACTCACTACAAATAAGGTAGCTGAACAAATAACTTTCTAGTCTGTCTACCCTATTCGAGTAAGTGTCTAAACGGTTACATATTTGACTTTGCAAAGCCTGTTTAGATCCACTTCTTTAGCTCTTTGTCTCTTCCATATCGAATCCCTGAGATATCGAATGAGATATCGAACAGTGTATTAAGAGATATCGAATAGTGTCTTGAGATGTCGAATCCCTGACTTCTCGAATGCTGGACTTCTCGAATAGACAAAACTACTTCTCGAATTGGTACTTAGGCAAATTCTTCATTTCTTCAAATCCCAACTGTGATTATTTGACAGTCTTTATCACTTTGCTTGAGGCATGAACCTTGGAACTTCTTTCAAGCATTATTCTTGACTTTCTAAGTACAGTTACACAACTAGGATTTGATGCCTATTACAAGTATAAAACAAATAGAAACTCTTCAACTAGAGGTTCCCTCAGTTAAAAGGTCATGTAAGTAATGCAAAGCATTACAAACAATTAGGCTTGTTATTAGAGTTAAACAGGCATGTCTCTGTGACTAACAATCTCCCCCAAATTGTGAGTAAGACCCTTAGTCACAATTTCATGTCTGATAACAAGCCTAACATACATAAAGATAAAACTTTTAAAAGTACAGGTATGTAGATTGAGAACATGGATTGAATTACAAGTTGAGTATTCTTACAATATGATGAAACACTAGCCATTCTCATTTGATTTCATCTCCATTGCTTTGGCTTGTAGATCATCATATACTTTCTGTCTTCTTTCCTGCTCCCTCCTTGAATTCTCATCCATAGCTCTTATGATCTCTACCATAGCATCCAATTCTTCAATCAGAATAGAGTTTTTGAAATCTTCAAGTACTGGCTTCAGTATGTTGGCAGGATAGTGATTGAGTAGGTTCATTCTGATATTGACATTATCTCCATTTCTCCTCCTATACTTCACCACATAGGGGTCAAACTGAACTCTACACAAACCCTTTGCCCTTAGCTTTTCTGCTTCAATCTCCAGTCTATCAATTTCTTTCTCTCTTTCTAACCATTTCTCAAGGCACCCTTTCCTTATTGCTTCAGCATGATTTCTTTTCATTCTCACAAAGTCAATCAACTCCAGCCTCCATACTTTCTCGACCTTGTCTTCAGAATCCAACAGTGCAATAATTCTTTCTATCTCATATAACTTGCCCCAATTTTGACAACCCCTTGTTTGAACTTTTTCTGTCGCCCATCAGTATACTTGATCTCAAGGAGGTCATTCACAATTGCAGCAGAGTAGATTCTTTGAGCTCTCAGAAATAGCAGTTGGTCTTCATCAAAATCTTCATCTAGTGGTTGGAGTTTGTTAACTCGAATAACTTGTAGAAGGGGGGGTTGAATACAAGTTATATAATCGTGTCTGATTTTTGCTTGATTATAAGAACAAGAATAAACGAATGAATCAAACTCTTGTTTGTATTAATAAGATCAAATACAAACTCTACCAAAGGTGTACAATACCTTTAGCAGCTGCTGACAATACAAATATCTCTCTGTTTGTTTCGTACTCTCGAATACAAACCTTATACAGAGCTACGCACATTCACTAGTTCGACTCACGCCTCACACGCTCTTTACAATGATATTGAGAGAGTATTTATAATGCTACCTATCAACTAATAACAGAAAGATATAATCTATACATGACAATGTTCTGCCTTCTAGTCGATAGTTTCCTTCAATAGAAAACTCTTTCCTTCATAATATCTTCTTGCTTGTTCTTCAAACAACGATCCTATTTTATAGCACTTGCCAGTTTCTGTAGCATCCATAATGACATCATCAATAACACGACTGATATCAGGATCTGTACACTGCATCAGTATCTGATCACCCATCAGTATTGGACCATCATCAGGATTTGCTCTCTGTTCCTGACATGTAGTCTCCGATACACTGTTCATTCCTGACTAAACTATACAGATAACTGTCTTACACATAAAACCTAAATACAGTGCTAAATCCTTTATAAGATCAGGATTACAAGAAGTATAATGTGTAAATTCTATTCTTAACATCACAACTTATGAATTATTCCTAACAATCTCCCCCTATTTATGCTTTACAAACTGAAGCATAAATCTAAGTTGTGGATGTCAAAACATATAACAATACAACCAGAATAGAATTTATGAATGTAGAATTATGAAGTTAAGTACCTCCTTCTCAGATGTAGACATTTATCCAGTACTTAGAAGAAAGAATTTTAACTATTAATGCTGCTCTTCCTTACCACTTCCTAGCTAAGATTCACCACTGTCACTCCTGGTTCTTCTTTTTACTACCATTTGTCTGATCTTTATCTCCCCCAGCTTTATCTTTATCTCCTTCAGTCTGGTAGTGTTGTTGTTGTCTTTGAATTGTCTTTATCTCCCCCTTTTTGACATCAGCAACATTAATTCCAAGAGATTCAGAAACAGAACAAATGAGATTCATAAGAACTGCTTGATTTTCCATAATTGTGACTTGGTTATCTTCAAGTGATTGAAGTCTTGTTTGAATAGCAATTTGAGAATTCTGAATATCTTTCAAAACATCAGAATGAACTTCAATATTGGAAGTGCTTCTAGTATCTTCAGTATCAGAATCAGAAAGAACTTTATCTTCAAGTCTTGTAGAAGAAGTTGCTTGAGTTGTATGATATTCAAGTAATAAAACCTGATTAGAAGTATCAACGTCTTCATCTTTCTGTTCTGGAACTGAAACATGATCATCATCTCCTTCACCAGTATTCTGTGTACTAACATCTTCAAATCCTGACTCCTCCTTAGAGTGATCAGAGACTGTTGATGTCTCAATTCTAGCTGATATTGGAAGTACATACAAAGGAACACTAGGATCATTAGGATCTTCATCTGGTACATATGTATCAAGAGATTGCTTTATCCTGGCACCTCTCCTGTTAATGATTTCTGCAAGCCTCTCCTTTTGCTTCTGAGCTTTAACTTCTGGCTTTGCATTGTGATGTGCTAGGTCATTCTTCTGATACATTTTGATGAATGAATAAGTACCAGCATCCATACCCAAATTTTCAGACCAAGATTCAGGAAAAACCTGATCCCAGAAATCAAATGATGGTTTCCTAATTTTCTCTCCCTCACTATGGAGTTGATCATCCATACTCTCATTCTCACTTTGACTTACTAAAGTCAACACTCTTTCTACCTCACCTTTTGCCTGGTCAGGAGCCAGCCGCTCAAATTGTGGATCAATATCCATCTTTTCAAGTGTATCACTCAAATTTGGATAAGTGCTCTCATGACCTACAGAAAAATAGAGTTTAGAAGGAGTTTTTATACCTGAACTCACATGGAGAGAGGGTTCCTCATATGGCATGTGGCTTGAGGTTTTCTCCAAGGAGTGAGCTGCTATAGTCTCTGAACCCATACAATCATCTTCTTTCCTTTCAGAAACTACAGGCTCCAGTATACCACTTTCAGGTTCTTTACTAGACTCTGATGTCTTCAGTAATACTTCATTAGACATCATAGTTAGTACATCACCGTCTTTAAGTGTTGTTTGCTGAGACACACCCTCAAGGTGGATAGACTCTGACTGAACAAAATTTGTTTGATCTTCAGAAAAATCAACCAAAGTCATTCCTCCCATATCATAGGGTATCTCACTTGCATTCTCAGTCATCACAGAAGACCTTTCAACATCAGCTATCACAGCTCCTGAGTCATCCTTCCTCTGACTAGATGGTTCTTGTGTTGCAGTGACCGTGATCTGATCTTTCCTACTACTCACCACTGGTGCAATAGTATCTTCTGTTGACTGCTTCCCTCTATCTACTTCCTCCAGTTGTTCACCTTGAGCTGAAGCATCTTCAATAATTACATCCTTGTCAAATAAATATGCATGAAGTGATTGAAGTGCAACATGCTTCGAGAGTCCAAATTTCTTGACTAATTGTCTTCTGACAGATACATAGAAATACATCTTCATTAAGTCAAGTCTTTGATGTAGAAGTCCATATTCATCTGGAAATAAAAGTTTTGGTACTCTTTCAATCAGAAAGTCTAGAACAGGCCTTGACAACTTCACTTTGAGAGAAATTAGTCCCATAGCCAGTCTGTATGATAATGTAGTTTCCCATGAAGAATCAATATCCAGATCTCTCTTGTCAAATACTGACATAGACGTAGCTTGATTTGTAGAAACCTGCATGATATTAGTTGGACTAGACTCTGTGTGTGTAGGTGACAATTGAATCTTTCTCCTTGTTCTCCTGATATAGTGAGCAAAAGATTTATCCTGAGAAGACTCAAGAGGTGTAGACACAGAAGTGATCTTGGGATGAGATCTTTGTTCAATAGACACAGTCTTTTGAGAGACAGTATCCAGTAACTGTTTTCCCTTTTTAAGAACTACAGCCTTTTGAGAGACTGCAGCCTGGCTGTGACTAGGTTTTTCATCTCTTTGTACTAACACAGAAAGTTGAATTGCAGCCTTCAATTCTGCTCTCTCTGCAAGAGTTAAATCATCATCATCTTCACTAGAATTACTACTACTACTTGACACAACAAATCTTCTCTTCCTTACAACTGATGTCTTTTGAGAAACACCAGAGTTTGGTTTCTTTGAAACAATAGGCTGTGGATCAAAATTTGGTTCTTGAATTGTTTCAGAGACTATGATGTTTTCGGCTACTTGGGTAGACACAGGTGGGTTCTCCTCCAATTGAGATTCCTGAGCCATTTCACCACAAAAGAAAGAAGAATTGTAGAGAGTAGGAAGATGAGTTTTAAGAATTACCTGAAAATGATGTGGATAATGAATTGCAGGTATTTCATCTAGATTCTTTTCATTGTCTTTCTTTGTAATATCAGAGAAAATTCTCTTTTGCTGTTCATAAGAAGAAACACAATGTTCTCTACCAACTCTAGCTTCAAGATCAGGAATGAAATGGTTAATAAACAATTGCATAAATCTATGATAATAAACCATTTTCCTGTTTTGATCTCTTAACCCAAGTTTAATACTCATCTGACTTAAGATAATATGACCAATGTTAATTATTCTGTCATAAAGCAAACTATAAGCAATATGAGATGTAACAGAAGTAATTTGTTGAAAAGAACTACATTTGCCAGTAAAACATTTAGCAATTTGATCAAAGTAAAAAGACCATTCCTTTCTTAGAAAAGACCTATTCAACTGGCTCATGTTATCTAGAGGTCCACTATAACCTAATTCAGACAACATAGTTCTTATATTATCATCAGATGGTACATTCTCATAACTATCAATAACAGGTAAGCAAAGTACTGAACTAACAACAGATTCAGTAATGTCAAATGAATCTTGTCCTAAATGTAGAACAATCTTACCTGATTGACTCTGAGTAGAATCAATTACCTCAGCATTCTCCCAAGCTTGTGAAACAGCTACTTGATTAATCTGTGGAGATGCTGTCAATGCATAACTTAATGGTCCATACGCCAGAAAGTCCATGATTGGATGAAAATCAGATGACACTCCTTCCTTGTTGGTGATAGCTGCAACATGATTGTTTGTCATAAAATCAAAGTCACCAAACTTGAAGGCTACTGATTTAGGTAATCTTCTCTGAGCTGCCATTCTTGATCTGAAAAGAAACTTGAAAAATTTTGAAATGGATTAGTGATTTTGAAAACTCAAGAGTGATTTTTGCTTTAGAGAATGTAAGATTAGAGAAAGCAATTACACGATTAGAGTTTCAAAACAAATATATTTCACAAATCTTTCAGACCACTATCCCACGTTGACACGTAGATTGACAGGTGTCAGTCCCTGAAAAAATGCGGTTACCCACGATTTTTTGGAAAATAAAATCCAAAATTGATTTTCATGAAATAAATCAGGGTATAAATAAGTAATACTGATCAGCTTCCTTTTCCTGATGACCTCTCATCAAAATAATCACAAAATGCAATTTGATTTAAAAATATAATTTTCAAATCCTGATGATCACTCATGAAATCCTGATCAATATCATCAGAGACTTAATATGGAGTTTTCCACGTGGCATCTTTCTTTTATCTGAAAAAGAAAATAAACAATTAATCTGAACAGAAAATCAATTGGTTAGATATTTTCAATATTTCTTGAAACAAGAAATACAGTCTCATGCAATAATTAGCATTTGACTTCATTAACACTTCCAAGTGACTGCTCAGCTTCTCACGTCTTCCTTTAAAAGAACCAAACGCCTTGTGCCATTCTCCATAACCTTTCAATTTCTTTTCTTCTCAACAATGCTTCTCAAACCAAAAATCCCTTCAAACCCATTTTTCAGATTTTTCTTGGTCGATGAACATCCTGTTCTTGATCATCTCTTTGAACAAACGACTCTTCTCATCAAACTAATCATGAATGGATTGGTTTTCGATAATATCCAGAGGTTTCTCCTAGAACATCCATCTGTTGGATACAATCTTCCCCTAACCTCCTCAAAACTTGAGGATGAAGAATTTGGCCGAGAGTCTGAGGTTGATCTTGATGGAGATGCTATTCATTTAAGTTAGCTGCTCTCATTCAAGTCGCCCAGACAAGGAATCCAAGAGCAAACGAGGCTTTCATCCCCTGATGGATTTCTTGAGATGCTCCTTGTCCTGTTTCTCAGAGTTCATATCAATAGACAAGTATAGAATAGAAATTTAGACAAAAAGATGTTGTATTTCATTTTCATGTAATGATTTTTATTAATGAAAATACAATTTCTTGTTATCTGCTTGTCTTTTGATTTCTGAATGATGTATAAATTATCAGTATGCAAATATCAAAACTTGCTAGCATAGACTTAACACATCACAGAATCAGATTACTACACAAAGTAAACGTCAGGATCTGAAACAATTTTCATAATCCTGATACTGACACAATACTGATGACGTCAGTATCCTGATAACAAATCTAATCCTGATGATTATTAACAAGTCTATCATACTGAAATTTATCAAGGCAATGTGTTATAGCTAAAGCATTTAACAATCAAATATAGATCCTGATAGGAATATCAAGTCTATAAGCTAAGAACAACATACCTTGCTACTTTTGCAGATGTTAAAGATCTAAAAATTTAACATTCCTAACTCACTTACTAGTCTACTGAATGTAGTCTCATCAAGTGGTTTAGTTAGAATATCTGCAAGCTGTTTGTCAGTAGGAACAAAATGAAGTTCCACAGTACCATTCTCAATATGTTCTCTAATAAAATGATACCTGACATCAATGTGCTTAGTCCTTGAATGTTGAACTGGATTTTCTGCAATTTTAATAGCACTAGTATTATCACAAAACATAGGAATATTACTAAGTGTCATTCCATAATCCAGCAACTGATTTCTTATCCAAAGGAGCTGTGCACAACAACTGCCTGCTGCTATGTACTCAGCTTCTGCAGTTGAGGTTGAAACAGATTATTGCTTCTTGCTTGCCCAAGAAATCAATCTATTTCCCAAAAATTGACATGTACCTGTAGTGCTTTTCCTGTCTATCTTACACCCTGCATAATCAGAGTCTGAATAGCCAATTAGAAAGAAATCAGATTCTCTAGGATACCACAAACCAAGATTTGGAGTTCCTTTGAGATATCTAAAGATTCTCTTCATAGCAATTAAATGAGATTCCTTAGGATTACTTTGGAATCTAGCACATAAACAGGTAGAAAACATTATATCTGGCCTACTTGCAGTTAGATATAACAATGAGCCTATCATGCCTCTATAACTAGTATTATCCACACTCTTCCCCTTAGGATCAGAGTCTAGTTTAGTGGCTGTTGCCATGGGTGTTTTTGCAACTGCACAGTCTTGAAAGTCAAACCTTCTTAAAAGATCTTTGATATACTTTGACTGATTAATGAAAATACCAGTCTCAGTCTGTTTGACCTGCAAGCCTAAGAAATAATTTAGTTCACCCATCATGCTCATCTGATACTTAAACTGCATAAGCTTGCTAAACTTAGCACACAACTTTTCATTAGTAGAACCAAAAATAATATCATCAACATAAACTTGAACTAAAAGCAATTCACCTTTTATCTTTCTAAAGAATAGAGTTTTGTCAATTGTACCTCTTGTGAAGCCATTTTCAAGAAGAAATTTAGACAAAGTCTCATACCATGCTCTTGGTGCCTGCTTTAGTCCATAGAGTGCCTTGTCAAGTTTGTAGACATGATTTGGAAACTTTGGATCAACAAATCCAGGTGGCTGTTCTACATACACTTCTTCATCAAGTTTGCCATTTAAAAAGGCACTCTTTACATCCATCTGGTATACCTTGAATTTTGAATGAGCTGCAAATGCAAGAAACATTCTGATTGCTTCCAATCTTGCTACAGGTGCAAAGGTCTCATCATAATCAATGCCTTCTTCCTGAGAATAACCTTTGGCCACCAGTCTTGCTTTGTTTCTTACAATCATACCAGATTCATCTAGCTTGTTTCTGAAAACCCATCTTGCACCAACAATAGATCTATCTTTAGGTCTTGGTACCAGTTTCCAAACTTTGTTTCTCTCAAACTCATTTAACTCCTCCTGCATTGCAATTACCCAATCAGGATCCTGTAAGGCTTCTTCAACCTTCTTAGGTTCATTCTTTGAGAGAAAGCAACTATACAAGCATTCATTTTGAATTGATCTTCTAGTTCGAACACCACTATTTGGATCACCAATTATCAAATCTTCAGTATGATCCTTTGTCCATTTTCTAACAGGTGGTAAATCAACTCTGCTAGTCTCTCCCCCTAAGTTAGTGGTATCTCTTGTAGAAGAATTCTCTCTACCTTCAAAAACTCTCCTTTGATCAATAGAATCAGTAGATTCCATATTGCTGCTAGTTATTGATCTTTCCTCAGTAGACTCTGAAAGGTCAGTTCCTGATGGAGTAGACTCTGAAACATCAATTCCTGATGGAATAGATTCTGAAAGACTAGTCTGCTCCTGATGATCACTGTGTTCTTTCTGATTTATTTGCTCCCCCTCAACAGTAGCATTCCTTTGAGAAGCAATAGAAATTTCTTCTGGAGAACCTTCATCATCACTTGAGAGTATCTCAGAATTCTTCAGATTTTCAAATTCCAATTTGTCATGGCTTTCATCAGTTTGCAAAATTCCAAATTTCTTATCATCAAATGCAACATGAATTGATTCCATAACAATGTGAGTTCTGAGATTATAAACTTTGAAGGCCTTAGATGCTGAATATCCTAGAAAAATTGCTTCATCCGATTTGGCTTCAAATTTTCCAAGTTGTTCTGGATGAACTTTTAGGACATAGCATTTGCATCCAAAGATGTGAAAATATTTCACACTTGGTTTCTTTCCTTTGATCATCTCATAGGGAGTTTTTCCATGACTATTTACCAAGGTACAGTTCTGAGTGAAACATGCAGTGTTAATAGCTTCTGCCCAAAAGTAGGTTGGAAGTTTTGCATCTGCAAGCATGGTTCTTGCTGCCTCTATGAGAGTCCTGTTCTTTCTTTCCACTACACCATTTTGTTGAGGTGTACCAGGTGCAGAAAACTGTTGAGTGATTCCATTGTCTGCACAAAACCCCTCCATTGTAGAATTCTTGAATTCTGTACCATTGTCACTCCTAAGTACTTTGACTTTGTACTCAGAGTTATTATGAATATTCTTGATGAGTTCAATGATTTGCTGAGGAGCTTCATCCTTCTTGTGTAGAAAGAACACCCATGTGAACCTTGTGAAATCATCCACCATAACTAGAGCATATCTTTTCTTGCTGATAGACATAATGTTTACTGGACCAAACAGATCAAGATGTAGCATGTGAAATGGTTCAGTAATTGAATTTTCAGTCTTGCTCTTGAAAGTGGTTCTTCTTTGCTTTCCAAACTGACATGCATCACAAAGTCCATCTTGCACAAAATTCGCCTGAGGTAGGCCTCTCACCAAATTGTGTTTAACAAGTTGATTAAGCTTCTTGAAATTAAGATGTGAGAGCTTCTTGTGCCAATTCCAGCTTTCATCATTTGTTGCTTTGCTGTAGAGACATCTAACAATTCCTTTAGATGTATCACTTAAGCTCGCTTCATATATGTTACCATGCCTTTGACCAGTTAGAACAATGTCTCCATTCTGCATATTCAAGACTTTGCATCCTTCTCTGTCAAAGATTGATTTGTAACCTTTATCACCCAGTTGACTTATACTTAAAAGAGTATGTTTCAAGCCTTCAACCAGTGCTACATTTTCTATGATGACATTCCCCAAAATAATTGAGCCATATCCCAGAGTTTCTCCTTTGTTGCCATCTCCAAAAGATATTACTGGGCCAGCTTTCCTCTCAAACTTTGTAAGCAGGGACTTCTTTCCAGTCATATGTCCAGAGCATCCACTGTCCAAGATAATTGAATGCTTCTTTCCTATGCCCTGCAAACAAAAAGTAACTAGTTAGAATTTTTTAGGACCCAACTTTGATTGGATCCTTTCTTACTAGATTTAGAGACAACAGACTTTGAAGATTTTGCATTTATTTTACCTGTTGCAGAGTCAACTTTAGACTCTGATCTCACAAGCTGTTTGTGACTAGGAGTTTCAGATTTCAAAGAATAATAGTCATAATACAGTTCATGATATTCTCTACACATGTAAATGGAATGAAGTAAACTACCACAATGATAACAAGCTTTTTGTGGTTGGTATTGAATTTTCTGAGTCTTGGGGAATCTGGACTCAGTTTTCCAAGAAGGTTTTTGATTGCAGTCTAGGGCCAAATGATTATGATTTCCACACTTATAGCATTTTTTCCTAGGTGCATCAGGTACATTCTTGTAATTATTCTCTTTGTTAATACCTTCTTTTCCATTCCTATTTCTCTTGATCTTGCTAGACTCTGAAAGACCATCTAATCTCTGTTTCAACTGAGACTTAGACAGAAACCCTATGTTTACATTCTTAGGTTTCTCTAACACTTTCTCACCTGAATAACTATTGTTAATTCTCTTGTGTACAACAGGGGTACCTTTTGAATCAACAAATTTAACATGATTAGGTTCAGAAACAATTTTCTTACCTTCAGATTTAGATGTGTTAGCTTCTACCTTACTATCATCATTGACAATAGCTACTTTTTCTTCTTGTCTAGCCTTATCAAAACCTAAACCATTAACCTTACCACGAATTCCACTCTCAAAGATTTCTATTGTCTTCTTACTGGAATTGTTAATGGTCTTAATCACATCTCTTTCTTCTTCTAGTTCTTTTCTGACATAGTCATAAGCCTCAAGAATTACACTATAATCATGCTTAGCTTTATCAGAACTCAACTTGTATTCTTCCATTTGAATTAATTCAGATTCAAGAAAATTATTTCTATCAACTAATTTATTATTCTTAACCTTAAGTTCATCTCTTTCACAAGTAAGAATTCTAAAATTAGTCATAAGATTCTTAAACTCAGCATGGATAGATCTAATTTCATCAGAATTTAAGCTATCAAATGAATCAAGAGAGTGAAGTGATACCTTAACAGAAGATGGAGAAGTTTTCTTTGGAGATCCAGGTTTGTCTGAACTATTGGCCATCATTGCAATGTTTTCATAATCCAATTCATCTTCAGAGTCACTGGAATCAGCCCAATCCTTCTGTGTGACCATAAGTGCATTACCCTTTCCTGAATTCCTAGGCTTCTTACACTCACTAGCAAAGTGTCCAAGCTCGCTGCAGTTAAAGCACTTGATCTTGGCCTTATCAAGCTTGACAATTGTACTTTTGCTCTTGTCACTCTTCTTCTCATCCTTCTTTTGAAAAGGTCCTTTGCTAAATCTTCTTCTGTTGAATCTTCCTTTCTTGAAAGCTTTAGCAAACATAGCAAAGAGTTCTTGCATCTCAGATTCAGAATCATTGTTGTCAGAGTCCATATCAGTAGTCTCTGACTCAGAACTTTCTTTGCTTTTCTTCTTCCTTGAATTCTTTACAGCAATCTCTTCATGCTGTTCTTCAGGAAGCTTCTTTACTTCAGATTGAGCAGTAAGTGCAATAGTCTTCATCTTTCCTTCACTCCTGCTCTTCTTCTGCTGCTTGTCAAGTTCATAAGCTCTTAATTTTCCATATACTGCCTCTAATGAAATCTCATCCAGATCATTAGCTTCCTCAATCGCAGATATCTTCTCATTGTAGAAATCAGGCAAAGCTTTCATGAACTTTGTATTCATATCCTCCAAGTCATAATATTTACCATGCATGGCCATCTCATTGATGAGTTTTGTAAACCTATCAAAGGTATCAGTAAGTGACTCACCAGACTTGGATTCAAAGTACTCATACTGTTGTATAAGTAATGTCCTCATATTCTTCCTGACAGGCTTAGTTCCTTCACAGTGAACCTTAAGATTGTCCCATATATCCTTAGCAGTTTTACAAGAGAGAACATAGTTAGTGAGAACGGAATCAAGACTGTTGAATAATATGTTTCTCACTTTAGCATCTTTGAGAACATTCTCCTTGTCCTTATCTGACCATTCAGATTTTGGCTTCTCTGCTGTATGTTCTGGAACAACCACACCATCAACAGTTGCTTGTCCAACGACCTTTGTTGGAACAAAAGGTCCATCTCTGATTCTGTCAAGATAATCAGGATCTGTTGCTTCCAGATGATGCAACATCTTTACTTCCCATAGAGTATATTCGTTTCTCTTGAGCATAGGGATTTTAGTATTCCCATCCTTGTAACCAGACATGATTGCAGATCTTTATGATTACTCGAAATCAACCTGCTCTGATACCAATTGTTAACTCGAATAACTTGTAGAAGGGGGGGTTGAATACAAGTTATATAATCGTGTCTGATTTTTGCTTGATTATAAGAACAAGAATAAACGAATGAATCAAACTCTTGTTTGTATTAATAAGATCAAATACAAACTCTACCAAAGGTGTACAATACCTTTAGCAGCTGCTGACAATACAAATATCTCTCTGTTTGTTTCGTACTCTCGAATACAAACCTTATACAGAGCTACGCACATTCACTAGTTCGACTCACGCCTCACACGCTCTTTACAATGATATTGAGAGAGTATTTATAATGCTACCTATCAACTAATAACAGAAAGATATAATCTATACATGACAATGTTCTGCCTTCTAGTCGATAGTTTCCTTCAATAGAAAACTCTTTCCTTCATAATATCTTCTTGCTTGTTCTTCAAACAACGATCCTATTTTATAGCACTTGCCAGTTTCTGTAGCATCCATAATGACATCATCAGTAACACGACTGATATCAGGATCTGTACACTGCATCAGTATCTGATCACCCATCAGTATTGGACCATCATCAGGATTTGCTCTCTGTTCCTGACATGTAGTCTCCGATACACTGTTCATTCCTGACTAAACTATACAGATAACTGTCTTACACATAAAACCTAAATACAGTGCTAAATCCTTTATAAGATCAGGATTACAAGAAGTATAATGTGTAAATTCTATTCTTAACATCACAACTTATGAATTATTCCTAACAGAGTTTCAATCCTGGAATGATTGTTAGGGCTCTTGACCTAGATGGCTTTACTCTCTTAGCAACATGCTTGAATTTAGATCTTTTCACATGGTTGCTTGGCTGAAACTTTTGACCTTTGTTGGTACACCATAGTAGTATTCCATTAGCAGTTTGCTTTCTGAAACATACACATGGTTTCTTGGCTTGAATTTTCTTCTCTTCTTGAGGTAGTGAAACATTTGCAGAGGCCATGGAATTTGGCTTTTGTAGGTCACTACTAACAGTATTCACCCTAGACTTAGAGTCTTGTGTAGTGGTGAGGTTACTGTTAGCAATGCCTATGGCTTGCTGTTTCACACTTGTCCTCTCATAGACTTTCCCTTGGTCCCTGCCATCTTTCTTTTCTTTGTCATCTTTCTTCTTTTTCTTATCATCATCTCCCTTATCACTCCTGTGATGTCTTCTCCTTCCATCACTCCTATCCTCATCTTTGTCATCCTTATCTCTCGAAGACTTGGCCATCTCTGGAATTACACCAGTTGCTATGAAGGATCTGAGGATGTGTAGTGCCTCTACTTCTTCTGCATTTCTTGCTCCAGCCTTCTTTTGAAGTTGAACAATGATTGCAATAATAAGTCTGTGATTTTGAACTTTGAGATCATGAGGAATCACCAGCTGTTTAATATCATCAATTCTGGTGCCAGCTTGATAGACAATTATCCATGGCTTCTTAAACACTTCTGGGAGCCTAGAAGGTTGACCATTCCTCAGCTCATCATATAGACTCTTATTGTTCTCATTTGAATCCTTCTTCTCAATCAGCCTGATCAATGCATCTATTTCGGAATGCTTCAAGGTTTGTAGAGTGTTGTAGTCTAGATGCCATATTCTTGACTTTGCCACCATTATTACTTCCTTGTACCATAAGCCATTGATCCTCCTAGGTATCACAGTGAAGTAGTCAATCTGATCCCTCAGCCTCCTCATATATATTTGGGTGTCTGCAGCCAAATAGACATTAGAGAGGGGAAGGTTGTCAGATGGCATGCTCCCTGCAACCACTGTGGTTGTGATCGACTGCTTTTGGCCATCAGGAGTGGTGATGTGCACAGTTGGTAGAGTGACCACTGGCAGAGAAGATGGAGGCTCATCAACCTTTGATTTGCCTTTGCCTGGCACATGAGTTAGAGATTTTAAAGCTCGTCGTTGACCACCCTCAGTTATCTTGATGCCTTTTTCCTTAGGCTTCTCCCCCTTAGGATTTGAGTTTCTGACTGTCCTCTTCTCCCCCTTAGGCTTGTTGTCAGGCATAGAGGCTTTAGAAGTGTCCTTTGGGTTGGAAGATTCTTCAGGGAGAGGAAGACCCATATGCTTCATCATAGCAGCCAGCATAGATTGTTGATGCAGAAGAACATCAGCTGTGGTGGTTGCTTGAGTGTCCAACTGATCAGTGAGCTGTGCAACCTTGTCTGTTAGATGAACATTTGACTGAGTGAGAGTGGCTACCTTCTTCTCAAGAGCATCGACCTTAGTGAATAGTTCAGTAGATTTGAAGCCAGACAAAGATTGATCCTTAAGTCTCTGCACTTCAAACCTAGTTAAATCATGCACTGGACTTCAGTGACTAACTTATCTCCATACTGGTTGGCAAATAATGTCCTGAGCATGGCATTGGCCTCAGTGGTCTGATCAGTGAGATTCTGAAATTTGTGCCCCAGCCCTGTGACAGCATCTTTGAGAATAGCCAAGCCATTGTCCATTTTGGTGTAGCTAGACTTGCATGCTAGAATGTCCTTGACCACAGTCTCCAGTTGAGGGAATTTGGAATCAAAAGCCCTTTCTATCTCATGCACCTCTTTGGTTGTGGCTGTACATACTTCTGTGACTTCTGTCTTTAGCCCCTTGCCAAGGTAGTGTGCAGCCTTGAGAATTCCCTTGTAACTGTCATTGACTGCTTCATACACATCACTAGGGGTGAGAGATTTGGCATTGGACCCTAGTGAAGTGATGTACTCTTCTCTGAGGTACTGGAGGCCTTCTGAGAGAGGAAAGTCATATTTTCCTTGCAATCAGGCATCTACATTGCCTTCTCTCTCAGTGTCATCTATAATTTTGGCCTGCTGTAGCTCCACATCCTCTTTATGGCACAAGAGTATAGCTTCATAGTCAGGATTGGGCAGGTTAGCAGTGAGGAGGTGCTGTGCAATCTTTGTGAACTCAGGGATCTGATCCACAATTAAGCTTTGAAGTGCTTCAACCGTCAATTATTGTGGAATAGACCCTGATCCTGAAGCACTGTCATGGTGCACAGGCTTCAGCCATTGTGACATAAAGTCAGAGCTAGAGCTAGGCAAGCTAGACTCCTCGGTTACAGATGCAACTTCTGTAACCGGATGGGTTGACTCTACTACTGGTGTCTCCACAGAAGTGGGATGAATTACACCAGCAGTTGACACAGGCATAGAGTCTCTAGTAAAAACTAGTGGAACCTCTGTGTTTGTGATGGTGTCATTAGGATATGCCCCAGCATGCATTCCCTCACCATCTAAATGTGGGTCCTGGGTGGTGAGCAAAGTGTCATGCACTAAGTCACTTGAAATCATTGGCTCATCAAGAGAAAAGAATTCTTGATGATCAATGCCTTGCTCCTCAATTACTTGAGTTGCAGGCTCCAAATAAATATGAGTGGCAGATTCTGAAAGAGAAGTGTGTTGTAGATTAGAATTTGGCAACTCCCCCTGAGAGATAGAGGGAGTTTCAATTGTGATGTGCTCTCCACTCAGTGTTGTGCCAGCCTTATCACTCCCATGTGCTGACTCTGTACAGGTAGGTGCATTGGGGAGGATGCTTGATTCTATAGATGCCCCCTGTTGAGAGGAGACATCTAGTGAACTGTTTGCCCCTGATTTTACAACTTCAGCCATTTGTGTGACTGAAGAGGTGGTTTTAGTTTTCTTCTTCTTTGGCCTTAGTAGGGGTGACTCAGGTTCCTCATAACCTATACCTAATTCCACAGCCAATGCTGCTTCAGATAGTATGTTTAAAGGTGCAGACATGACTTCCTTTCTCTTCTTTTTACTAACATCACCCTTTTGAGAGGATGATGCAGTTGGCTCACTGTGTGGTAAAGTATTTGGTTGAGGAGGTTGGTTAGCAAGCCTTGGGTTAGCATTTTGCACTACTTGCTTAGGCTGTGCTAACTGTGACTTTGAGTCAAATGTTGGCATGTTGTGGGGGTAAGTCCTAAATAGACCCTCCATATGGGGAGTTATTTTGAGTCTTACATCCACATCATTCCTAGTCTCCAAGTTACCAAAAATGAGTTTGGTCATGGACCTAGGGTAGCCTATTCTACTTTTATCTACACCAGGCAATTCAATCAATGTAGCATTTTAAAATTAAGTACGGATTGAATAAAGCGAGGGAAGAAAATTTCAGTACCTCTCTTGACTGTGTTCTTTCCAAGTCTCCCATATAGCTCTGTAGAATTAAGTGACCAACATCTATCTTTCTCCCATAAGCCAAGGCATAGCCTATTTGCTGTGCAGGTGCACTAATCTGATCGAAGCTTGATTTCCTGGCTGTGAAGACTTGAAGAATGGTGCCAAACACATAGCTCCACTCTTTTCTCAGATGCTTTCTGTTCAACTTCCCATGATTGATCCCTTCTGAGTAGTTGATAAACTCAAAGAATTCCTCCAATTCTGCATTTGAGGCTAGTGAGTCATATACCTCTTGTTGTAGTTCCAGTGCTTGATTCATGTCTGCTGTAGTAATAGTAATATCCTGCCCTTGAATCTTGCAATAGATTACGTAGGAGGTTATAGCATTCTCGAGAGCAATGACTTCCACAGTGGCAGTTCTCTAAAACTGTTCTAGGAGGTCCAGATACAGAGTTGGATTGGCTGATAGTGCACTCTTGATATATGATTCCGACATCCAGCGGGCAAAGCACTTGAAGTTTGCATTAGGTGCTTCCACATCATTAGTTATAGCGATGAAATTGGTTTGAGTGTGTATGGTGAGTTGGATGTTCGCCATTTGTGTATATAAGGAAAAAGGAATAAAGGTTGAAGAAGAAACTAAGCTTTTGCAGTTAGGGTTTTCAGAGGTTTTGGGAGTTTAGATGCTTGAGAAATCGACTGAAATGAATCGAATAGATGTAGAGTTGTATAAGTATGAAGTACTTGAATTGTAGAATAGATGTATGTTTTGTATCGACAAGTCAAGCATTCGAGAAGTAGAAAACAACTATTCGATAAGTCAAGAAAGGCTTATTCGATAACTCAAGCACGTTGTAACTCACAGCTGGCAGTTTATCTAACTTAGAATAAATTCTAAATTAGGTAAAATATGTTTTTATGAGTAATTTTGTATTTTGAATAAAAATCCAAAATCGATTACAATTCAGCGAGAAATCAGCCTTTTCAAATGATTCAAGAACTCAAACATGCTATTCGAGAACTCTGTCAATAGAGAACTGAAATACCTTATTCGAGAACTCACTCATGTCTCTGTTCGAGTTCTCTAAAAGACACTATTCGAGAACTCAAGAGTGTCCTGAATAGGCTTGTTAGAGAAGTCGACCACTAACAATGAAATGAACCATTCGAGAAGTCTGACTTATCGAACTGTTCTTTTTGCTCATAGAAATTCAATTTTCACTATCTTTTGAAAATTTACCAGACATATTCATTTAAGAATATTCTAGCAAATTAAACAGTGATTCTCTCAAAACTTCATAGACATTTTATGTTAATCCAGAAAATATGATTTTCAACATATGCAACAGATTTGAAATATTTATAAATCATATTTCAGCCAACACTTACTTCAAAAATATTGAGCATTTAAATAAAGTAAGTATTTACTGCTGCAACAAACTAGATGCTATATTCAATTAGCCAGAGTCTGAAGAATTCAGCATTCCAATCTCACTAACCAACCTTGTGAAGGTGGCTTCATCTAATGGATTAGTGAATATATCAGCTAGTTGTTTATCTGTAGAGACATAATGCAACTCAATGGTTCCATTAGTTGCATGTTCTCTAATGAAATGATATCTGATGTCAATGTGCTTTGTCCTAGAATGATTGACAGGATTGGCAACTATAGAGATTGCACTTGTGTTATCACACATGATTGGAATCCTTTCCAACACAAGTCCATAATCTCTAAGTTGATTTCTAATCCAAAGCACTTGAGCACATCAACTTCCAGCAGCTATGTATTCAGCCTCAGTTGTAGAAGTTGACACAGATTGTTGTTTCTTGCTATACCAAGAGACTAACCTTTGTCCAAGAAACTGACAGCTACCTGAGGTGCTTTTCCTATCCACTCTGCATCCAGCATAATCAGCATCAGAATAGCCAACCAGATTGAACCCTGTGTCCTTAGGATACCATAGACCCAAGGTTGGAGTGCCCTTCAGATATCTAAAGATTCGTTTTATAGCAATCAAATGTGATTCTTTTGGATTTGATTGAAACCTCGCACACAAGCATGTAGCAAACATGATATCTGGCCTACTTGCAGTGAGATAGAGTAGAGAACCAACCATGCCTCTGTAGACTGAGATATCTACTTTCTTGCCTTTACCATCTTCATCCAATTTAGTAGCCGTGGCCATGGGTGTCTTTGCAGGTGAGCAATCTTCTAATTCAAACTTCTTCAATAGATCCTTGATGTATTTAGTTTGACTGATAAAGATACCATCTCTTCTTTGACTGACTTGCAACCCAAGAAAGAATGTCAATTCTCCCATCATACTCATCTCATATCTGCTCTGCATGAGTTTAGAGAATTTCTCACACAGCTTCTCATTTGTAGAGCCAAAAATGATATCATCCACATAGATCTGAACTAGGATAATATCATCACCATGCTTCTTGTAAAACAATGTCTTGTCCAGTGTGCCTCTAGTGAATTGATTTTCAAGGAGAAATTGTGATAAAGTATCATACCATGCCCTTGGAGCTTGCTTAAGTCCATACAGTGCCTTAAGCAGCCTGTAAACAAATTCTGGGAAGTGTGGATCCTCAAAGCCAGGTTCTTGTTGCACATAAACTTCTTCTTCCAACTCTCCATTCAGAAATGCACTCTTCACATCCATTTGATAAACCTTAAAGTTTGAGTGAGCAGCAAATGCCGAGAATATTCTGATGGCTTCCAATCTAGCAACAGGGGCAAATGTCTCATCATAATCAATGCCTTCCTGTTGAGAGCATCCTTTTGCAACCAACCTTGCTTTGTTTCTTACTATTACTCCATCTTCATCCATCTTATTCTTCAGAACCCATTTTGTTCCAACAATGGTTCTATTCTTTGGTGCAGGCACAAGTTCCCATACTTTGTTTCTCTCAAATTGATTCAACTCCTCTTGCATGGCAATAATCCAATCTGGATCCAACAGTGCATCATCAAGTTTCTTAGGCTCAACCTGAGATAGAAAACAACCATAGAGACACTCATTTTGAGTTGCTCTCCTAGTCCTTACTCCTGTATTAGGATCTCCAATTATTTGCTCTGCAGTGTGTGATCTATCCCATTTCCTTGAGTGCTCAGCCTAATTTCTCATTCTTGATGTTGCTTCATCATCCAAATCCTGATCATCCTGATTTCTTCCCCCTGTGAGGTTGCCACTACTCACAGGTATGTCTTGGATCCTTGTTTCTCCACTATTGACTGGCACAAATTCTTCTCTTGTGTCATCATTCACTTGAGTCTGTTGAACCTGAGTTTTAACTTCAGTTTCAGTCTCTTCATCAGAATCATCTAGATTATCAAACTTCAATGGATCTTTATCTTCATCATTGGCTTCTTCTAGTCCAGGTAGTTTGTTGTCATCAAATGTCACATCTGTGCTTTGCATAATTTTCTTTTGACTGATGACATAAACTTTGTATGCAGTTCTTTCCATAGAGTAGCCAAGAAAAATTTCTTCAAATGCCTTTGCATCAAACTTACCAACATATTCAGAATTATCCTTCAATACAAAGCATTTACTTCCAAAAGTATGAACATACTTTAGTGTAGGCTTCTTTCCAGTCATCAAATTGTAGGGTGTCTTTCCAGTGTTTTTGTTGATGAGAGTTCTGTTCTGGATATAACATGCAGTGCTTACAGCCTCAGCCCAAAAACATGTAGGCATCTTTGCATCAAGTAACATTGTTCTAGCAGCCTCAATTAGAGTTCTATTCTTTCTCTCAACAACTCCATTTTGTTGTGGAGTCGTTGGAGCTGAGAATTGCTGAGAAATCCCATTCTCTTTGTAGAATGCTTCAAGCATGGCATTTCTGAACTCTGTTCCATTGTCACTTCCTAGTGCAATCACACTTGCATTGTTGGCCTTTGCTTCCTTGTCAACTTTCTTTATGTGCTCAATGATTACTTGTGGAGCCTCATCTTTTGATGCCAGAAATTCCACGTATACCTTGTAAAGTCATCAACCATCACCAAGGCATACTTCTTTCTTCCTAGTGACATGATATTAACAGGCCCAAACAAGTCCATATGAATGTGTTGCAGTGGCTTGGTTATTGATGTCACTGTCTTTTACTTGTGGCTTGATCTTTTCATCTTTCCCTTTTGACAAGCCTCACACATTCCTTCTTGACAGAACTCGAGTGTGGGCATGCCTCTTACTAACTCGCTTTTAACTAGAGAATTAATGGCTTTGAAGTTCAGGTGTGATAATTTCTTGTGCCACGGCCAACAGTCTTCATTTGATGCTTTTGAGTAAAAGCAACAAACTTTGTCCTTGTTTGCAGAGTCCATGTTGGCCACAAATAGGCTTCCTTTCCTCACTCCAGATAGAGCAAAATCACCAGTCTTCTTGTGGGTGATCAAACATTCATCCTTGTCAAAGTTCACTTTGAATCCCCTGTCAGTAAATTGACCAACACTTAGCAGATTATGCTTGAGTCCCTTGACCAGTGCTACATCTTCAATGATGACATTACCAACTTCCAATTTGCCATATCCCAATGTGTTACCCATGCTGTCGTCTCCAAAAGTAACCATTGGACCAGCCTTTTCCTCATACTGTGATAGCAGGGCCATATCACCAGTCATATGATTTGAGCATCCACTATCCAAGATCCACAAGACTTTCTTTTCACTTTCTTTGCCCTGCAAACACAAAGGTATTACTTCTCCTTTGGTACCCAAACAAGTTTGGGTCCATGTGACTTAGAAACAGTTTTATCATAACCAACATGCTTATCAACTTTCTTGGTATTAGTCTTCTTGTCACTGTTAGAAGTCTTAGAACCTGAGGTCTCAGACTTGGGTGACAGAGGTACCTTCCTAGCTTTAGGAGGACTTGAAGACTTTGACCTTGTGTAGTGTGTGTAAGAATTATGACTGATACAACCATTAATGAACTGCCTTCTCAAATTGAAACAACTAGTCATAACATTCATATTGCATGGCATACAGTCAAATTTATCACAAAATGGTGCATCTCTATGTCTTAGAGGCACAGAGCAGTCATAGAAGGGTTTGGGCACACTACCAATAGGTTTCTTGCATGCATGAGTTAGATGATTGGTACTGAAACAGTTTTGACAAGTTTTCCTAGGGGCATTAGGCATATAGGCATAATTATCTTTGTTAATCCCTAACTTGCCATTTCTGTTTTGTCTCTTCTTAGTCACTTTCTTCTCTGATTCACTCTTCCCAGCTGAAACAAACTTAACAAACTTCTTAGGTCCTGATCTATCACCTACTGGCTCCTTGGCTTTTGACTTGACACTCTCACTCTTAGAGGATGCTTGTTGTTCATCGGATTGTGCCTCATCCTCATCATTCAACATTTGCTTGATGAGTAAGGCATCCTCATCAATTTCAAATGTTGATTCTTTAAAAATTGGATTTTTAGCCTTTTTCAGAATGTGAGGCACTTCCTCATGAACAACTGTGTCATCTTCAATGACAGCATAGCCTTTTCTCTGTTTAAGAGTGCCATAATTGTTTGCACTAAATCACGCAAGCGTACGTGGTCACAAGTAATACAGCTATAAGTCAAGTTCGTTCCCATAGAGATCTGGTTTTTAATTCAGCATTGTACCTATGCAACAATGTATGGTTTTAATTCACTGCTAAGACAAATAACAAATTTGGGTTTTAATTAACTAAATCTAACTACAAAGCAAATTAACAAACTAAGAATTAACTAACTAACGAGAATTGGAATCAAATTACTTCTGCAAGAGAAACCATGGAATCCTAACTTCATTAAATACTTTGCTTAGATCTGACGCCTTTAATCACTATATGCAATGGTTATGATATCTGATCGGATAACACGAAACAAGTACACGCTACCTCTCAGTATACGTATACCAAACTAAACATGCATCCACAAAAGAGATAGAAGATGAATAGACACCAATTATGCTTAGACCCTATATGTCTATAGAATTTGAAAACATAATGGTTGAAGAACAAGTTATCCATAATGATCACATAGGGAAATATAAGTATTCTCATCTCATACTACGAATCATGTTGATAAACAATCATGAACCTATGCTAGCATGGCAAGTTCTAAATCTCAAGATCCACTTTCACTTCACAAGAGATTACAGATTAGATGTTAGCTACGCATCTAACAATTAAGCATAACCATACGAGGATATCAATTATACACCACACACAGATCTTTAAAGCATCAAGATACTAAAGCTCCATAAATAATTTCGTTAGAATCCCATGACAACGATTAGTTCATAATCGAACCTCTCGTCATCATGGGATCTGGTGAAACCATGATAAAAACAAAGTATGAAAATATACAAATAAACCTAAGTAATTGATATGTAATAGTTCTACTCCTAATGATACAAATACAAAGGTTGGATGTGTTTATATAGGCTCTATAATTCTTGCCCAGCAAGAAATTGCCTTCTATTACAATTAGAATTAGAAGAAGGTACCAAAAACTGCCCAAAATATAATTAGAACTTGAAAAGGGCAAAATAGTAATTTCCCAGCAATGCTTCATAAAGAACACGTGCGCGAATTTATTCCCCACGTTCTCTGCAGCTCCTATCTGTCCCAAGTTGTAGAAAATCTCCCAAGCTTCGCGTGGACAGTAAGATCACTGAAAACGGAGTTATAGAACTCCAGATATGGCCAAAACAGTGTAAGCTGCGCAGCCTTCCCGGAAAATCCGAATTTTAATCAATTAAATCTCCAAAAACGACAGAAGCATCCACCATAATCAATATTCTTGTAAATCTGCACAACTAAGCAAAACACATCAAAACTACAAGAAACTTGAGTCCAAGACAATCAATTTAAGCCGATTTAGAATGCTCCAATTGGATATAAAATCCACTTATCACACCCCCAAACTTAAACCGATGCTTGTCCTCAAGCATAAACAATTACAACTAACTAACTAGTACCACTTCCGTAGGTGATCACGGTTGCATTTGGCATATGCAACAAGCCCTTTAAACCCCTAGGCAGCCCTAGTGGACGAGTAAGGTCTCGTGAGGGCCTATAGCGAATGTACCCACAAAATCCATTTAACCTAATGCAATGCATGAATGAATGCAACTAATATGAAAAATGCAAGATCCCCTTCAAACTCACCAAAACCAACTAACAAGCAAATATCTCAAAGAATGCAAATAAATCCAAGTAGAGCTCGACTAAGTCCCCGTATACTAACAATACATGAACAGAAACGTGCGTGTGTGCAATGCTCATCAGAAATACTCCCAACACTAGGTCAAAAATCATACATGTCCTTCGCCAAGACAATCACAGGTTTATAAAAAGAATAGACTATAGACACTTCATAACTTAGAAACACCTCCATCCTTATTCAAGTTAGCCAGGAATTCATGCTTTATTACTACACTACGACACATAATACCATAAACAATACATATGCTTATTTAACCGTGTAATGAATGAGACTCCAAAAGGCTTATACAATAATACCCATGTAGCGAGCGTTAGGTCAGCAATCTCAAACCACAAGGGCTTTAGGTTACTAGGACTAAGTCCCCTCAGACTTAATTACTCGAGTATTAAAGAGCTCACCCTGGTTAATTCTGCATTTAACAATTAAACTATTGACTCTTTTTTTTTTCTTTTTCCTCTTTTTTTTTTCTTTTTTTCTGATTTTTTTTTCATGCAATCTGGAATGAGAATTCTCAATTCCAACCCTAGACTACTCATATAAATATGAGCTGGCTACTAGCCAATTGACACCTAGCCATTATTCAACAATTATTAACAACTAGCATGAAATCCCTAGTTTCCCCCAAACTTAGACTTTAGTGCTCCTACGCCATCAAGGGAATAACGAAAATTCTAAATATAATCAGGTGATTAAATCTCAAAACTCCAAACAAGCATAACCTCAACCTAGCCCAAAAGCAAACAATTAGTTGTGTAAAAATTTTGTTCCCGTAACATGCAAGTCAATTCCTAGGAACTATAAATCAGCCCTCTACTCATCATCATCACACTCAATTAAACATCTACCTACAAATCAGAATCAGCTCGTCCTAAGGAATCATGAATATGCATGCCATGAAAATGCAACTAAAATGAACTCACATGGTATACGAAAAATTAAAAAAAAATAGAATGTCCTATATGAAACAAACGTAGATAACACGAACATAAATGCATAATGTACTACTACTAATATGCAAAACATGATATCATATATGAACAAATAATACAACAACAACTACTAATCCCTCAAACCACCCCCAAACTTAAAATATTCAATGTCCGCATTGAATGGAAGTAAATACAAGGGATAGTAGAAAACATACCTCACCATCTGAGTCCTCATCCTCCTCGGTTGAATCTGGTGGAGAATACTGCGTACGAGCTCCATAGACTGACCACTGTGCCTGAATACTACAAAATCCCCGATTGACAAGAACACAAATTCGTAATAAAAATAAGATTAGAGAAAAAGATTTACCCAATACGAATCAAAGAGGTGAACTTGCAATTAATTCCTCTTTAGAATTGAAATTTTAGAGATTTAAAGAAATAGAAGAGGAATTGGATTTGTATGTATAGGTGGGTATATATATAATGGAGTGAGAGGATGAAAATAAAGTTTAATGTGAAAAGGAAAAATTTGAGAAGGTATGTTTTAGATATAATTGATGTGATTTAATGTCAGTGTTTAAGTGTTACAGGGAAAAAGAGTTTAACTTGTTAATGAAAGCAGTCGTAGCAGAGTTTGAGTATACGCTGACAGCTGGAAGCGCAAACGCTGACAGAAGGAAGCGCAAACACTGCTGGCTGGGAGCGCAACAGAGTTTGTTAAAGTCTGTCTACTGGAAGCGTCTACAAGTCAACAGAGATTGAAGATTAATTTAAGATAAATATGGAAGCAATATCTTTGAAGATTGGATAGCTGTCAAAGAGATTGAGTTGACTTAGGAGACGTGTAGCAATCGTAATTGATATCAATTGTATAGCTTAATTATAGGAGAATCAATTAACGATTGTACGTAGCTGTATATCTTATAAATACAGTTAGGTTAACCCTAGAAGGGTAATCTATCGTGAACGAATATCATTCATTGTAACCTAAGCAGCTCTCTGTGATATTTTACATCACTGAGAGAGGAATTATTAATTCCAAACAGTTTTTAAGCACGAAAACGTGTGTTCTTGTTATTCTCTCATACAGTACTTGATTATATATTGTGTATTCGACCTAACAAGTGGTATCAGAGCCAATCTGTTACTTTATTATAGTTGAAGATCCAAACACACAATAGTAATCAATGGTAGAGATTCCTCCTCCATCAGGTTCTGAAAAAGCTCCTACTATTGTTAGTAGGTATGAGACAATTAGGGTTCCTATACTTAAGCCAGCAGAGTATGCAATCTGGAAGGTGAAGATGACAATGTTTCTTGAGGCTACAGATCCAGAATATCTTGACAGAATTTATGAAGGTCCTCATAAACCTACAAAGTTAACTGCTGCTGTTGCTGGTGAGGAATCAAAAGTGATTCCAAAGGAAAAGAAAGATCTAACTGCTGAGGATCTTTCATCTATTGCTAAGGATGCAAAAGTAAGGCATTTACTTCACAGTGCTTTAGACAATGTTATGTCTAACAAAGTGATTAACTGCACAACTGCAAAAGAAATTTGGGATGCACTTGAGGTTAGGTGTCAAGGAACTGCTGCTATCAAGAAGAATAGAAGGAACATACTCACACAGGAGTATGAGCATTTTGAGGCAAAGTCTGAAGAAACCATGACAGAAACATTTGACAGATTCTGTAAACTGCTCAATGATCTATCATTGGTTAACAAAGAATATGATCTAGAAGACTCAAATCTCAAGTTTCTTCTTTCTCTACCTGAAAAGTGGGATGTGAAAACAACCACTATAAGAGATAACTATGATCTTGCTGATACTGAGATTGATGAAATCTATGGACTGCTCAAGACTCATGAATTGGAAATGGAGCAGAGAAACAGGAGATCAAGCAAGAAGTTGAAGTCTATTGCTCTCAAGGTTGAAGAGAAACCATCAAGGAAGAAGGTAAAAGGAAAAGCCTTAGTCATTCATTCAGAAAGTGAGTCATTAAACTCTGATGTTGACTCAAACACAGATGAATCATCTGATTCTGAAGATGATGAAGAGATGATGAAAATGGCTGCATTGATGGTAAAGACCTTCGAGAAGATGGGATTCAAGAACTTCAAGAAGGGAAAGAGATTCTCCAAGAATTACTCAAAGTCTGACAGGAAGAATTTCAGCAAATCTGAGGGAAAGGACTCCAAATCTGGGAAGAAAGATAAGTCTGAGATTCAATGCTACAAGTGTAAGGAGATGGGTCACTATGCTCCTGAGTGCAAGAAGGGTAAAACTGAAAAGGCACTCTATACAAAAGGCAGAGACTGGGCAGACACTTCAGACTCAGATGAGGAAGTTAATTATGCACTCATGGCTTCTACTCAGAATGAAGATTCTGAACTCAAGGTACCCCCAACTACCTATGCTTATAATACTGATAATATAACTGAATTGAGAATTTATCTTAAAGCATTACATATCAGTTATAGGGATCAGACTTTAGAGAATGAGAGAATCAAGAATGAGTGCTCTCAACTTAAAGAGAGAAACAAACTTGTTGAAGAAAAACTTGAAAACATGCAAAAAATTCAGAAAGAAAGAGATGATGCTGTTTTTATAGAACATGAGTTGCTAGGTAAGTATAAGCAACTAGAATCTGAACTGGAGTATGCTAATCACATCATTAAAACTTGGACTGATTCTGGAAAAGACACTCATGAGGTTTTTCAAGCTGACACTGTTGGTTTAGGGTACTGTGAGGAAGATGAGCTTAGATTTCTAAATCATGTGAAAGTTAGGCAAACTCTTCCAACTAGAAAATTTGTTCATGGTACTGTTAAAACTGAACATGGAACTGTTAAAGGTGAATCAGTTAAAACCTGTGCAAAACAGGTTAACGTTGGTTCAATGACAGATAAACAACTTAAGCAAAAGCTTAAAGAGATAAAATCTGTCAACAAACAGAAAATGCCTAGGAAAAACAGAAATGGAAAGGTAGGCATTACATCAGGAAATAGGCCAATGCTTGCTACACTTGCACCAAGAAAAACTTGTCATAACTGTGGTAGTACTAATCATCTTGCCAGTTTTTGCAGGAAGAACAAAGACATTAATTCTTTACCCTCCAAATGTGGAGTGAAAAAGAATAATGTCAAACCTAGACCACAAACTCTGTCCAAACATTATGGAAGTACTTGGCACTCAATTTATACTTGCAAGAATTATCATGCTATTTATCATAATTACTATGAACTGAAACCTAATCTGAAATGGGTTAAAGTTAATTCTGCAGGTACTAAGACTGAAAATGTTAGTTTAAACTCTGATAATGACAAATCCGCTGCAAAAGCTAACAGATTCAATAAAGCAAAAGGATCCAAGCAAGTCTGGATCCTTAAATCTAACAATCAGTGATTGTTTGTGATTGCAGGGTACCAGGGAAAGTACCCTAGTCGTGGACAGTGGATGTTCAGGACACATGACTGGAAATAAAGCCCTGCTATCAGAGTATGAGGAGAAGGCTGGCCCAAAAGTTTCCTATGGAGATGGCAACATAGGACATACTCTGGGATATAGAAATATTAATCTTGGAAGTGTCATCATCACAAATGTAGCTCTGGTTCCAGGACTCAAGCATGATCTGCTTTCTGTGAGTCAAATCTGTGACAGAGGATATCATGTAGATTTTTAGCCTGAATACTGTCAAGTAATCAGTAAATCTACAGGGAAAGTTGCTCTAGTTGGAAACAGACACAATAAAATCTATGAAATAAAATTTTCAACAAACTCTGATGGCAAAGCAGTGTGTCTGTCAACAAGGATGTCTAGTGAAGAGAGTTGGAAGTGGCATAAGAAACTCTCTCATTTAAATCTAAACAACATCAATGAGCTGATAAAGAATGAACTTGTGAGAGGACTTCCAAAGTCCTTGCTAAATGTAGATGGCATGTGTGATTCATGTCAAAAAGCCAAACAGAGAAAGGCTTCCTTCAAAAGCAAGTCTGAATCTTCAATTGTTGATCCTTATCATCTTCTACATGTTGATCTTTTTGGACCAGTGAATGTTATATCTCTTGGAAAGAAGAAATATGCTCTAGTCATTGTTGATGAATACACCAAATACACATGGGTGTACTTTCTAGCAAAGAAGGATGAAACTGCACTAACTCTGACAGAACATATAATGCAGCTGGACAAAGGGTCAAAGAATCAAGTGAAGATTATCAGAAGTGACAATGGAACTGAATTCAGGAATTCAACAATGGAAGAATTTTGCAAATACAAAGGAATTAAACAAGAGTTTTCTGCACCTGGCACTCCACAACAGAATGGTGTAGTTGAAAGGAAGAACAGAACTTTGATAGAAGCTGCCAGAACCATGCTTGAAGAAGCAAAATTGCCAACCTATTTCTGGGCAGAAGCTGTTCAAACTGCTTGTTTTACTCAGAATGCCACTCTGATCAATAAGCATGGAAAAACACCATATGAAATGGTGAGAGAAAAGAAGCCAAACCTGAAATATTTTCATATTTTTGGGTGCAAATGCTTTGTGCTGAAAACTCATCCTGAACAGTTGACCAAATTTGATCTGAAGGCAGATGAAGGAATTTTTGTTGGCTATCCACTGTCAACTAAGGCATTCGGAGTTTATAATCTGAGAACCAGAGTGATCATGGAATCTATTCATGTGTCTTTTGATGACAAGAAAATAACTGGACTTGAAGATGTCAATGACCATGATCAACTACATTTTAAAAATGAAGATCTAATCTCTGACGAAATAAACTCTGACGGATTAATTCCAACAGACTCTGTTGATACAAACTCTGAACCTCTACTGGTAAACACAGAAGAAATTGTTCAACCAGAACAAAGAAGAGAACCAGTTGAGGGGGAGTATGAAGAATCAAACTCTGATGATTCACATTCTGAAAGTGAATCACATGAAAAATCTGGATCAATCTCTGATGATTCACATTCTGAGCAGTCACAGTCAGGGGGAGCCTCAGAGAATGAAGAAAGACACCAAGGAAATCATGAGAACATGGATCGAGGGGGAGGATCAAACTCTGAGAGAAGTCATTTGCCTTCAGCTAGGAAATGGACCAAATCTCACACACCTGATCTAATTATTGGTGATCCAGATGCAAGAGTTAGGACAAGAAGTGCAACAACAAATGAATGTCTGTTTCATGCATTCTTGTCACAAACTGAACCAAAGAAAGTTGAAGAAGCTCTTAAAGATGCTGACTGGATAATAGCAATGCAAGAAGAGTTAAATGAATTTGAGAGAAATGAAGTTTGGACACTTGTACCAAGACCCAAGAATAGGTCTATTGTTGGTACTAAGTGGGTTTTCAGAAACAAAACTTATAGTGAAGGGGTTGTTACAAGAAACAAAGTCAGACTTGTGGCAAAAGGCTATTCACAGCAAGAAGGGATAGATTATGATGAAACTTTTGCTCCAGTTGCAAGGTTGGAGGCAATAAGGATGTTTCTTGCTTATGCTTCTCACAAGAAATTCAAAGTTTTTCAAATGGATGTGAAAAGTGCTTTTCTGAATGGAAAACTTGAAGAAGAAGTATTTGTTGAACAACCACCTGGTTTTGTAGATCCATAATATCCAGACCATGTCTACAGGCTAGACAAGGCACTCTATGGACTTAAGCAGGCACCAAGAGCATGGTACGAAACTCTGGCTCAATTTCTCTTAGAAAGTGGGTTCAACAGAGGTACAATTGATAAAACTCTATTTTATTTCAAATCTGGAAGTGACTTGCTTTTAGTTCAGATATATGTTGATGACATTATTTTTGGATCTACTAATGATAAACTCTGTAAGAAGTTTGCCAAGCTCATGCAGTCCAGGTATCAAATGAGCATGATGGGAGAGCTTAGTTATTTTCTAGGTTTGCAGGTGAAGTAAACAAATGATGGTATCTTTATCAATCAAGCAAAATATACCAGAAATCTTCTCAAGAAATTTGGCATGCTTGACTGTTCATCTGCAACAACTCCCATGGCAACTGCAACCAAATTGGACAAAGATAAAGGGTCACCAGTAGACATGACAAGCTACAGAGGAATGATTGGCTCTCTTCTCTATCTAACAGCAAGTAGACCTGATATCATGTATGCAACATGTCTGTGTGCAAGATTTCAGGCAGATCCAAGAGAACCACATCTAACAGCTGTGAAGAGGATTTTTAAGTATCTCAAGGGCACCATACCTTTAGGGCTATGGTATCCAAGAGAATCAGATTTCAAACTACTTGGCTACTCTGATGCAGACTTTGCAGGCTGTAAAATTGACAGAAAAAGCACAAGTGGAAGTTGTCAATTTCTTGGTGACAGACTTGTTTCTTGGTACAGCAAGAAACAGAAATCAATATCCACATCTACAGCTGAAGCAGAGTATATAGCTGTTGGTAGCTATTGTGCACAGATTTTATGGATGAAGAATCAACTACTGGATTATGGATTGAGGTATAGCAAAATACCTATTTACTGTGATAATCAAAGTGCTATTGCAATGACAGGTAATCCAGTACAACACTCAATGACCAAGCACATAAGCATAAGGTATCACTTTATCAGAGAGCATGTAGAGGAAGGCAACATTGAGCTCCACTTTGTGTTTACAGAACAACAACTTGCAGATATCTTCACAAAGCCATTGAGTGAAGCAACATTCACAAGACTGGTCAATGAACTAGGAATGGTCTCTGGTTTTGACTAGTAATGTTGGTTAGACTCAAAATTTTTCTTATATAATGTGGTGCTCATTTTTCTATGAATTGTTGAGTGCTATGTGAACTCTGTTGATTAAACTCTGTGATGCATACTCTGTTAACATGCTTTTGTTTAAACACTGTTAAGCTCTGTAAGCATGATTGGGTGTCATACTCAGTTAACATGTTTGATAAACTCTGTGAATTCTGAATTGATTATTGTCTGGATGAAAACACCAATGAAGAAATATGTATGAAGCATGATTCTCAGTAATTAAATCATGACTCTTTCTGAGTCACGGTGATCTAATCAGAACTTGTGCAGTAAGTTAACATAGCATGATACTATTTCATTTTTATAGCATCTCTTAGTTTATTTGATCATAAACTCTGAGTCTATGAACTCTATGTGCATTGCCTCTCATGAATAACTTCTGATATTGATGAAATCTAAACTCTGATAGTGACACTCTGTTCCTAAGACATATACATGGTTCTTGATGATTCCTGTTTGTACTTGTGAAAATTACAAAACTTAAGATGTGTCATTGTTGATTTTGGTGAGTACAAATTCATGTATGCATCCTGTGAGAATTTGAACCAAGTAAGTGATTGATACATTTTATATCAATCAGATTTTATTGATGCGTGATGTTCATCAGTGAGTATGTTGCTCTAGAACTTGTTTTAAACCATTTTGAGACTACATGATATGTGTGTGCATGAAAATGATAAAGGCACTAGGATTTACCATCTTTCTCCAAACACTTATCTGCTACATAGACTCGAGCCAAAGAAAAGTTTAAGAATCCATTCACCCCCTCTGTTCATAAATTCCACCATTAGAAAACCCCTTTGAGCCTTAATAACTGCTTCGTTTAAATTCTGATATAGCAAGAGCAGTTAAATTCATTTGTATATTGAAGAGCAAACAGGTGAGATTTTTTCTACAAAGAAAAGTTTATTCAGTGAATATATATACATAAAAAAAAATGTATATATGCTGATCATCTTGTACAAATATGTACTAACAGTGCAACTGAACACTTTGGTCTATTAAATTGTTCAGTTCGCCATTTATTCATTCAATCCATCTCTTCTCACCTTTTTGATTTTACTAAATTACACCCTTGAATAAAGTCCTTTTGATTTGTGCATATATGTACTCAAAGTAGTGTAGATTTGGTGGACAATCAAGCATATGGTAGTATCTGCTTTTACTGATTGAACTTGAGTGTAAACACTTCACCCAAACACTTGTGTGCTTTGAGAGTTTGTGATTTTATCAAATCTTTGGCATGTTACTCACTGAATGATACTTTGATAACTATCTCTTGATCTTTTTGTCTATAAAGACTGTGTGCTTACTTGGATAATCATGGACATCAATGGGAATAGGGTTATTCAGATTTCTGTATTTAGGTAACTACAGAGTTTAGCATTCATCACATAATCAGTGTTTCATATGAGAGTTTGAGCATTCGGTGTTTATTGATTTACTTTATGGATTTTATGAAATATTAGATGCTCTAAAAATTGATTTGGTAACCTCTGCTACACACACATATATATTCATAACTGTGCAATTTTTGAAAGGGTTTCAGTGATAAGGTTGGAAAATTGACAAACACTGTTGGATTGTGTCTAGTACTCTAAGGTAAATTTTCATTGGGATGATTTGAAAATTTTGGAGTAATTAGAGTGTTTGACAACTGTTAATGACAGTAAATGTGTTAAAGTGTCTTGGTAATAGTGAAGTGAATACAGCGGTGATAATTGCTTTTTACTGCGCGTGATTAATTTATCCGTTGGATGATTGACACGTGTCCCACTCACCCATTATTGTGTCCTACTCACACATTACTCTAGGAACGATTGAGTGTTTTAATGCACAAACGATTGGGTTTTAATTTTTTATTACAACTCTAATCATTTTTGTGTATATCGATTCATTTTCTTACTCTCACCTTCACATCCACTCATATTCACTTTACCCAACCACAGAGTTCTTTTGTGTTTTTCACTTCGACATTTTCACAAACACATCAATTTCACTGTCATTTCTTGCTCGTTTCTTGATCTAATGGCAACTAAACCTTTTACATCTCTTGGTCTTCGTTTTGTTCCTAACAATTTTGCAGCTCTACTTGAGAATGACCGTGCTCCCGAAGCGTTTCATCTTATACAGAATTTTCTCCGTGACTCTGAGATTGGGCAAGCACTGATTGAACCAGCTGTTCTATCTGCATCTCAGATTGCCACTTTCTGGCAGAACTCAAAGTATGTGGCTGGAGGAGAGAATGGGACTCCGTCTATAATTTTCACTTATGATGAAGAAGAGTTTGTGATTACTCCACAAACTGTTAGAGAGGCCATGGATTTCGATGCTCACACCTCATATGCTGTTGTTTCAGAACAGAATTTGCGAGATATGCTAACAGAGATTGGGTGTAATATACGTGATTTTTAAATAATAATAGTACTAATAGAATTGGAATAATAATAATAATAATAATAATAATAATAATAATAATAGAACTAGAATAAATGGTTAAAAATATTGATTAATTAGAAAAGAAAAAGGATTTATATTAGGTATTTATTTAATTCTAAAAGTTGTAGAATACTTACATGAGTATACAAATAACACATGTATGCCTTATTATTAAACCCTAAAAAGGCTGCGGAGAGAGACATGGCCGAGAGAAGAAAAATAAAAGCAGAGCAAACAGAGGGAGTGTATGTTGAATACTAGAAAACCAGGGTACTCCCTCATCTTTTACAATAACAAAAACCCGTTGATTAAATTTAGTTTTAATCCTTGTACACTAGAATAATGTTAATTTGTTATATTTTGATGAGCATGAGTAGCATAGTCCAGGAATCATGTTTTGGTTATTTAATTATATATATATGTATCGCATATGATTAATCATAAGGCCATTAATGATTGTTTTATTTATTAGTTTAGAATTAGTTTAGAGTCATTAATATAACATGTGTTTTAACCAGCATACTTTATAGGTATATTTTAATACATATTATAGGTATATTGGTGGCCATTTTTGTTAACCAGCATGTAAACAAAGTTTGTAAGTCTGGAGCTTTACAATAGTATTAACTGTTGATGTTGGTTTCGTATTTTTATTTTTATTAATATAAAACCAAAACCGTTGCTTAGGTTAGGCCATCTATTGGTAAATTGTGTTGATAGATAAATGGAATAGTAAAAAAAAAACGAATGTATGTTAATAAATAAATTGTCTTTTTGTAATTTAGATCGGGAGAGGGAAAATTAGCAGATCGTTTGTGAATTTTGTGAGTGTTTGAGATCATTATTTTCGAGGTACGGATTCTCTCTCCTTTTATTCAGCGCTAATCTTAATTCTGAATTTTTATGTCTAATTCGTTTTACCCTCAAATCTATTTACTCTGGTTATATCTGATTTGACTGTTTTGATTCTGAAAAATATATATATAAAAAATCTATTTTCAAAATATTTGAATATCTGTTCTGCGATTTTTAAAAAGATTCTATATTGAAATATCTGTTCGAAAATGTTTAAAATATCTGTTTGGAAATATTTGAAAGATCTGTTTTACGTGATTTAAAAGATTTTGTGAATTATTTATTTTGAACCCTTAGCGATATAGGGTATACCGAGTTAACCAGCTGTAGGGGTACTACAGCCATGTCATTGCGGCACCAGTGACATGACACTTCCGTGGCAGTGTGATTGGTCACGGCGTATCCTTCTGATAGCTCAGGTGGAGAGCTTTTGAGCATTTTGATATTTGTTTCAGGATACGTGGGTGCACCCAGATTTGATTTGATTTGTGATTTGATTTGGCGGTGACGTTGTATATGCCGTACACGTTATCCGGTTTGTTGCATACATTACGGTACCCTATGATGTATGTATCTGTATCTGTATATGTTCTGATCTCGGTATGAAATATCCTAACCCCTCGTTACTTCAGCCATGCATATTTTAAAATAAATGTTTTATTATAACTGTCAAATATAAATATCTATTTTTCTATTTTATAAACTGTACTCCAAATCCGTACTGGGCGTTTGGCTCATGCCGTATTCTTTTTCTAGCAGGTGCTTAGGGGGATCTGGGATTGTGTGATGGAGAGCTGCCCCTTATTCTATTGATTAGGACTTATGGACTTCCAACATTGTTTAGAGATTATTTTAGTGCTCTGTTGCTGATTATGGATTTTAAGTAATATCTCCTCCCATTTTAGGAAGGGGGTGTTACAAATATGGTATCAGAGCCGACTCTCGAAAGCTTGATTCATCAAGTTGCCGGAGGTGGGGACACGAAGCCAGCCGGTATTATCCCACAATGGCTAGAGAGGAACGATCCGGAACCTATGGGATATCCGTTCAGGCCTGACAAGGACGTCAGGAGTTTAAGTGGGGGAGTTTGTAACACCCCAGTCCCACATCGAGGAGATTTGGGACTTCTGTTCAGTTTATAAGGTAAAGTACTACTACTAAGTGCACCAACAAATCATGATCTTTTGGGGGCCTGTGGTGGGCTTGTGGAATACCCAAGTTGGCTGCATTTGGGATAGTTTACTTTGGCTTATTTCGGATTCGTAATCGGGACTCGACCCAATTTTCGAAAAAGGCTCGGGATTTGACCCGGGTTGTCACATTGGGTACATGGAATCTCTTGCAAAGCTAGGCAGTGTGAGAAGGCCAAATCTTCGTAAGGAATGGAACTTTTTCTTTGACTGCATCACCAGAACATTCCAGAAGAAAGTCACCAACTGGGATGCCATTCCTATGAATAGTCTACAAATTGGGTATTCTCTACTCTATGGCAGTAATTTTGATTTTGGTCGATATGTTTTAATGAATTTAGGTGATAAATTGTCAGAGTCTACTACAGTATACTTTGCTAGATTTTGTAAACTTTTATTCAATGCCTGTGTATCTGGGTTAGAAATTTATGCAGCTGATGTGATTCAGCCCTTTAAAGTCAATAAGAGGATATTCTCTGATATGACTAATAAGGATGTTGGTAAAGACCTACCTGCTTTTGTTTTGCCACTTGCCTTGCAAAACTTTCTCAACCAACCTCAAGATTCACAATCACCACACAATGAACAACAACAAATGCCTGAACCCTTGGCCACTGACCATACTGAAACTATACACTCTAACCCTATACCATTACCTGAGCCAAAACCCACAAACACTGTACCTACTACATCACAACAACCACAACCTGAACCAATCATTGAACCAATAAACTTTGAACCAGTCACTACTACTCAACCTCAACCAAAATCTAGATCAAAAAGGCAAATACATACTGCACAGAATACAAGGCATTCAAAGGCAAAACAGACATCTACTGGAGCTGTTTATACCAGAAGGACTATTCAAAGAGCAAATAGGCCTTCATCACCACCAGTTGAGGACAGCTCTAGTGAAGAAGAAGAGGTGATTGAAGTGCCTCAATCAAAAAGGAGGAGGTTGATTCTTACAGACTCTGATGATGAGCACGTTATTGAAGCTCCAGAGGATATCTCTAAAAGGATTCCTACTGTTGAGACAGAGGTTATCATAGAACCTACTGTAGAAGAAACAGATTTCAGAATTGATGAACCAGTAATTGCTGAGGTTCAGACTGATAAAGATGACAGAGATGCATTACCTGCAATGGAAGAGTTTGATGAAACTCACATTCCATTTTCTTTTGAAGTTGAAGCATCTACTCCAACACCCATGGTTGCCACGAACTCTGTTGATACTGGTGTTGCAGACGAGCCTACTGTTGTGCTAGAAGACACAGAGGTTGCATCTCACACAGAGTTATACTCGGATGCACATCATGTTTCTGATCATGGTGAGGAAATTGATCAACCAGCAAAGGTTGTTTCTTCAGAGCATGCACAAGGTGATCAAGGAAAACAAGTTGCTCAAGAACAAGTTGCTGACTTCAATGAAGAAATTGCCTCAGTTGCACATACTGATGAGTTAGATAGTGATTCTTCTGAAGCAATGAGTGCAGGAGCTGAAACTGATAAACATCAAACTGATGGACAGAAAACAGGGGAGAAACCAGACTTTGCTGGCCCTTCTGTACGAGAAATTGATGATAATTATCTGGTCAAGTAAACTGCAGATTGGTACAAAGCAGATTGCATCTTTCCTACTGGTCGAGCAGCTACATTTCTCAAGGAAAACTCAAAGAAGATTTCAAATCCTGATGTTCTTACCTGTCTACAAGGGACAGTGATTCAGGTTAAGGCCTTGAATCACAGGTTTGATGACAATCAAAAAGCACTTATTGATCTTAGAACAGAGGTTGCTACTCATGAGGAGAAATCTTACAGAGCAAATTCAAAGCTGTTTCAACAATTTTCCAAGGCTCAGGAGACTCTTACTGACAGATTGAGTAAAGTTGAGCAGAATTAGCTTTTGCTGACTGAAAAGGTTGACTCTATTGCAAACTCTCTTGAGTTAATAACATCTATTCTGATTCCAGATGGTGATGATGTCAAAAAGGGGGAGAGAATTGCTAGAACTAAGTGCAAGCAAACTCAAACTCTATCAAAGAAGGATCATCTGGATGAAGAAGGTGCTAATTCAGATACGGGGTTAAGAACTACAAATCAAAATCCAAGACATGGACATGGAAGGTCTACAAGATCAAAGTCAAGTTCAGTAACAAATACAAATCTTCAGAGTACTTCAAGACAAAAGGATTTGTCATTCACTAACAACCCACAAACAGATGAAGAGCTAGCTGCTAAGATTTTTCGTGAAGAAAATGCTGAGGGGGCTACACTTGAAGATATACATGCTGAAGAAAAGCTGTTGCAAGAAGAACATTTGAAGGCATTGAAGTCTGGGAAAGGAAAGAAAATTGTCAAAGCTTCAAGGTCTACAAGGAAAGGAATTGTAATTAAAGAAAATTTATCTGGTATTCAAGAAGAAGAAGAAGAAGAAGGAAAGTTGGTAAGAAAATCTCTCTTGATGCAAAGTTAAAACTGAAAGGGGTGATGGGTGAAGAAGGCAAAGGTAAAAAGGTAGATACAACCTCTGTTGCTACACAAGTTGTAAGTGATTCTTTACAGATTCAAAGCAAACCTTTACCTGGGTTTTCTAGACCAAAGATTTCAGTTCAAGCACAAACAGAAGGGATTGGTGGTTATCAACATAGCATTGCTTGTTCAGGAAAGCCTCCTGGCAGGAATACTTCTGGCTTGGGTTCAAAAAAAGATTTGAGAGTTAGTAACAGTCCAAGAGATCCCTCATCACTTATCTCTCTTGGTTCTGGTATTATTCAAGAGAATCTGGACAAATTGGAATCAGTTCAACTAGTTCACCAAAGGAGTTTAGATATTCATTTCTTGTTGTACTTTATGGCAGATGGAACAGTGTATAGAGTGAATGAAGATGCGATCAAGCTCAAGCTGTTTGAAGAACTTCAGTATGTTTTGTATATATTCAGGGTCAGAAATCAACGGACAGCACTTATTGCTAATTCCATAAGAGAATATATGCTGAGAGCTAAAGCCTTTACTGGATCAAAAACTACTGAAGAGTATGTGCCTAAATACAGAGATTGGAATGGGAACCTTGTTGAAATGAAGAAGGGAACTGCAAAGCTAAAGACTGATCTAGGTGTTACAGTTCTTGATTTTAATTCTCAATCAGAGGAAGTAAAATTCATAAGACTGGGAAATGAGATGAGGAGAAATAAAATCTACGATCTAAGAGCGGCTATCTATCAGACTGATGAAAATGATCCTGAGCTACGATCTAAGAGAAATCAAGGAAGTTATGCAGAGAGAACTTGAAAATGCTGAGAGAAGACTGTTGATAGATTATCTCAGAACAACACCAGATCTTGAGGAGGTTAGGTAGACAGAATTTGTAAGTAATTCGAATTTTCTGTAGATTTTGTTATGTCAAGATTAAAACTCTGGTTAAATGTTAAACACTGTGATTTTATTTGATTGTTTTGACATCATCAATTACTGTGAACTTGTACATTTTTCTAATGAACAAGTTGGGGGAGATTGTTAGATATAATTGATGTGATTTAATGTCAGTGTTTAAGTGTTACAGTGAAAAAGAGCTTAACTTGTTAATGAAAGCAGTCGTAGCAGAGTTTAAGTATACGCTGACAGCTGGAAGCGCAAACGCTGACAGAAGGAATCGCAAACACTGCTGGTTGGGAGCGCAACAGAGTTTGTTAAAGTCTGTCTACTGGAAGCGTCTACAAGTCAACAGAGATTGAAGATTAATTTAAGATAAATATGGAAGCAATATCTTTGAAGATTGGATAGCTGTCAAAGAGATTGAGTTGACTTAGGAGACGTGTAGCAATCGTAATTGATATCAATTGTATAGCTTAATTATAGGAGAATCAATTAACGATTGTACGTAGCTGTATATCTTATAAATACAGTTAGGTTAACCCTAGAAGGGTAATCTATCGTGAACGAATATCATTCATTGTAACCTAAGCAGCTCTCTGTGATATTTTACATCACTGAGAGAGGAATTATTAATTCCAAACAGTTTTTAAGCACGAAAACGTGTGTTCTTGTTATTCTCTCATACAGTACTTGATTATATATTGTGTATTCGATCTAACAGTATGAAATTTGATGTAGGATAGAAATAGGATTTAGGGATTAAAAATAAAATAAATAATAATAGTAATAATAATAGTAATAATAATAATAATAATAAATAATAAATATAAATTAGAATAGATATAGGTTTAGAGATTTGAAGAAAAGATTGAGGGTTTTGGAATTGATATAGGATTAGAATAGGATTTTAGGTGGAGAAAATTATTAGAAAAGGGGGTAGGAATTGAATTGGGGAATGAATGTTTTTGTTTTATATGTACATGTGAATAACACACGGACATAACCTGGCTGGGCAGTAGGTTGGCCCCGACCTAGCTTGCTGGGCAGTAGATTGAACCCGACCTAGCTTGCGATATTTTTTTTTTCTAACCCGCCACTTGCCAACTACACCTGGACAGATTCACACTGGCGCTGCGGCCTGGGGTACTTTCTGCCGACTAAAAAATTTTGTGTTTTTTTTTTGAATACAACACCAAATTTTTTTTTTTTTTTACACAACATTCTTTTTTTTCCTACACTAATGCATGGGTTGCCTCCCACGAAGCGCTTCTTTATCGTCAATAGCTTGACGTTACTTCCAAGTCTCCATTAAGGATGATAATAGTTAGCCTGATCATCTCTTCGCGAGACTTCATCGTCATCACGGCGGCACACTTTCTGCCACTTCTCCTCGCTTGGCCTATTCGTATAACAACTTTGTCCTTTTCCAATGCCTTCATCTGTTGACCCAAAATCTGTCAATTTACAGAACAACACACACTCGCGGGCTTTGCTTGAATATAATGGAGGAGGATAAATGTAAGTTGCTGAAGCCTTTGGTTCCTCAAAGAGAACTTGCTCCATTGGCTCTAATGCGCTACCTCCATCTTTAAACTCTGAGACAAGTAGAAGACCTGCATCTTTCCCATGTTCTTCAGCCTCTTGGTACGCACATACCAATTTTTGAAATTTGCGTAGCTCATCAGTGTCCTCTTGGTACGCACATACCAATTCTTGAAATTTGTGTAGCTCATCAGTGTCTGTCTCAAATTGTGCCCTTTCCAAATCATCCACCATCCTATCATGATCAAATTCCTCACATGGCTTGCGAACGCTAACCTCCTCTTAGAATTTGTCTTCCTCAATTATGCATGCAGTACCTTGCTCCAAGTCACCGTTATTCTCTGGAATTGCCTCTAGTATGAATTGTTGATTCTCTTGTTCCAAGGCACTCAAAACTTGAGCAATTAGTGTCCCCATAGATTTGGTAGACTCCTCATACCTTCTTGCAAGCATCCTAATCTCCTCCATAGCATCAACCTCATCTGACTGAAAAGTAGGAGTAGGTTGCTGATGTTGAAACTCTTCACTACCAAAGAAATATGACATATCTGAAACATCTTGCTGGTACTGTTGAGGATGATATTGAAAATATGGTTGTTCCTCATAAGTGACATATGGATCAACTCCTTCGTAGTAACAATACTGTGAGGGATCATGAACGCCCAAACACTGCTCACATGGCTGAGGCTGTTGAATACCACCTTGGTTGCTCCAGCACTGATACGTCTCATGTGCGCCCGTACATAGCTCACAAACACTAGCCACCTGCTGAACTCCATAGTAAGTTAGAAAATCCATCTTCAACGTCAATGCTCTCTGACAAGTACCTGAAACACCAACGAACTAAACAAGATAGGTAAGAAAAAATCCGAGTTAGTGAACTCTAACGACCACTATTGACAAGCACATAAACCAAAAATAAACACCGATGATCCCCGGCAGCGGCGCCAAAAACTTGTTTGCACTAAATCACGCAAGCGTACGTGGTCACAAGTAATACAGATATAAGTCAAGTTCGTTCCCATAGAGATCTGGTTTTTAATTCAGCATTGTACCTATGCAACAATGTATGGTTTTAATTCACTGCTAAGACAAATAACAAATTTGGGTTTTAATTAACTAAATCTAACTACAAAGCAAATTAACAAACTAAGAATTAACTAACTAACGAGAATTGGAATCGAATTACTTCTGCAAGAGAAACCATGGAATCCTAACTTCATTAAATACTTTGCTTAGATCTGACGCCTTTAATCACTATATGCAATGGTTATGATATCTGATCGGATAACACGAAACAAGTACACGCTACCTCTCAGTATACGTATATCAAACTAAACATACATCCACAAAAGAGATAGAAGATGAATAGACAGCAATTATGCTTAGACCCTATATGTCTATAGAATTTGAAAACATAATGGTTGAAGAACAAGTTATCCATAATGATCACATAGGGCAATATAAGTATTCTCATCTCATACTACGAATCATGTTGATAAACAATCATGAACCTATGCTAGCATGGCAAGTTCTAAATCTCAAGATCCACTTTCACTTCACAAGAGATTAACAGATTAGATGTTAGCTACGCATCTAACAATTAAGCATAACCATACGAGGATAGCAATTATACACCACACACAGATCTTTAAAGCATCAAGATACTAAAGCTCCATAAATAATTCCGTTAGAATCCCATGACAACGATTAGTTCATAATTGAACCTCTCGTCATCATGGGATCTGGTGAAACCATGATAAAAACAAAGTATGAAAATATACAAATAAACCTAAGTAATTGATATGTAATAGTTCTACTCCTAATGATACAAATACAAAGGTTGGATGTGTTTATATAGGCTCTATAATTCTTGCCCAGCAAGAAATTGCCTTCTATTACAATTAGAATTAGAAGAAGGTACCAAAAACTGCCCAAAATATAATTAGAACTTGAAAAGGGCAAAATAGTAATTTCCCAGCAATGCTTCATAAAGAACACGTGCGCGAATTTATTCCCCATGTTCTCTGCAGCTGCTATCTGTTCCAAGTTGTAGAAAATCTCCCAAGCTTCGCGTGGGCAGTAAGATCACTGAAAACGGAGTTATAGAACTCCAGATATGGCCAAAACAGTGTAAGCTGCGCAGCCTTCCCGGAAAATCCGAATTTTAATCAATTAAATCTCCAAAAACGACAGAAGCATCCACCATAATCAATATTCTTGTAAATCTGCACAACTAAGCAAAACACATCAAAACTACAAGAAACTTGAGTCCAAGACAATCAATTTAAGCCGATTTAGAATGCTCCAATTGGATATAAAATCCACTTATCAATAATCAAGCCCAATAGCAGCCTTGAGTTTAGCCTCAATTTTCTCACAGTAGGATTGCACTAGACCAGATGATTTCTTGAAAGTTTTCAATTTGAATTCATTTTCAGCTAATTCATCCCTAAGAGCCTTTTCCACTTGACTAGCACATAAAACTTATTCTGCAAATATTCAACTTCTCTCTTAAGGTTTTCTACTTGCATAGCAGTTATCTCAAGTTCCTCATTCTTTTTTATTAAAATTTCATTTCTAGTAGACAGTTTAGTAATCTCTTCATTAGCAGCAGTCATACTAGTATGAATATTAAACATTTCAACAGATAGTTGTTCAATCATGCATTTATACTCAGAAACAGACATGTCTATAGTAGTGAGAGATGGTACCTGAGGATCTGATGGAGATGTGTCATCCTTGGAATTGGCCATCAAGGCATAAATGCAAAATTCTTGTTCCTCTCCATCACTGTCAGAATCATCCCAGCACTTCCCTTCAGCTATGTAGGCCTTACCTTGTATCTGCTTTTTCAGAAGGGCCTCATACTTAGCTTCGAGCTCAAGATAATCTCTATCCTTCTTTTTAGGCTTCTTGCATTCACTGGCAAAATGCCCTAGGTCATTGCATCTATAACACCTTACAGATGACCTATCCATATGGCTGGTTTTGAACTTAGTCTTGTTTGGTTTCACAGGTGCCTTGTTCTTGTTGAATGAATGGTTTTGGGTTTGAAGGGTTGATTCCTCTTGAATCTGATGTTTTGAAATTTTCTGGCCATGAAAGCATATGAAGTGTTTTCCATCCCATCTAGTTCTTCAAGAGTATAGAATTCATCTTCCTCCTTTTCCTCAACAGGTTCACATACCTCAGCTTCAGTTTCTTCATCATCTACTACCTCCTCTATCCTCAGCTGGCTTGTAGATGCTTCTAGATCTTGCATAGATTTGTTGACAATCAAGGCACAAGATGTGTTTATCATTCTGTCTTGGTTGGTTTGGATAGCTCTTTTCTGAAGCAACTCAAGCTCATGAGTCTTTAAAACCCCATAGAGCACATCATATGTGATTTTGTTCAAGTCCCTTTCCCTTAGAGAAATGACCCTTTGCTCCAGGTGGTTTGGAGAAGACAGTAGAAACTTCATGTTCAACTCCTTGGTGTTGTATACCTTGCCATTCATTTGCAACTCAGTAACTAGCTTGTGAAATCTCTCAAACATCTCAGTGATGCTTTCTTTGGGTTGTGCCATGAAAGCTTCATACTGTGTGACCAGTATATGTTTCTTGTTCTCTCTGACCTCATCAGTTCCTTCACATAGCACCTCAATGTGGTCCCACATTTCTTTGGCAGTGGTACATGATGCAATGTTCGCAAACATTGACATGTCCATGGAATCTATAATCAGCAACATGAGGTGACTGTCAAGGGCAACCTTCTCCTTTTCTGATTTTGTCCATTTGGATGGTTCCTTAGCCACATAAGATCTTGGAATTATTGTGGTTCCAATAGTCTTTTCAGGAATCTCCTGTTGGGGAACAAATGGACCATTCTTGAGAATCTCAGGATACAAATGATGAGATGCTTTAATGAACAACTGCATCTTGATCTTCCAGAGGTTGTAGTTTTCTTTGTCAAACTTAGGGACCTTCACCGTTCCTGTAGTCTTTGGTGTATTCGAACTCATGATCGTTTCCTGTTTAGAATTAAACAGCCCGCTCTGATACCACTTGTTGAGTATTGAACACAGTAAAAGAATACAGAGGGGGGTGAATGGATTCTTGAACTTTCCTTTGTTCTTGAATCTTAGTAGCAAGACAAGTGTTTGTGTGTGCAAGAATATGGATGGAAACAACACAAGACACAATATCACTTTAATCTAATATTGTATTAGATAAAGGTTGGTACAATCTGTGAATACAAATGATAGTATTCTCAGCTTCTGCTTTCTTAGAGAGATACTGCTATGAATATCAAGAACTTTTTCACTCTCAAAGATATATCTAAAAAGATGTGAGGCTGTATCCTTATAGAACATGGATACAACCTACTCACTACAAATAAGGTAGCTGAACAAATAACTTTCTAGTCTGTCTACCCTATTCGAGTAAGTGTCTAAACGGTTATAGATTTGACTTTGCAAAGCCTGTTTAGATCCACTTATTTAGCTCTTTGTCTCTTCTATATCTCTCCAAGCTTCCTTGTAGGCTTTCCAGAGCACGTTACAGATTGTGGTCCATAAAGTGCATTGGCTTGTTGTAGGTTTCTGACTTGTACAATTTCTCCAGTATTTTGTCTCCAAGAATGTATTCGAGAAGTGACTAAGTAAGTGATTCGAGAACTAGAATTGGCTTGATCGATAACTCTGAGTTCTCGAATACTGTTGTATTGACATATCGAATCACTTCTCGAATAGCTCTCTGAGTCCTTGAGATATCGAATGGTACTTTAACTTTGTTGACCCTTTGAGAACTCGAATACCACTTTGACTTGTTGACTTCTTGAGTTCTCGAATAGAGCAACAGACATATCGAATCCCTGAGATATCGAATGAGATATCGAACAGTGTATTCAGAGATATCGAATATTGTCTTGAGATGTCGAATCCCTGACTTATCGAATGCTGGACTTCTCGAATAGACAAAACTACTTCTCGAATTGGTACTTAGGCAAATTCTTCATTTCTTCAAATCCCAACTGTGATTATTTGACAATCTTTATCACTTTGCTTGAGGCATGAACCTTGGAACTTCTTTCAAGCATTATTCTTGACTTTCTAAGTACAGTTACACAACTAGGATTTGATGCCTATTACAAGTACAAAACAAATAGAAACTCTACAACTAGAGGTTCCCTCAGTTAAAAGGTCATGTAAGTAATGCAAAGCATTACAAACAATTAGTCTTGTTATTAGAGTTAAACAGGCATGTCTATGTGACTAACAATCTCCCCCAAATTGTGAGTAAGACCCTTAGTCACAATTTCATGTATAATAACAAGCCTAACATACATAAAGATAAAACTTTTAAAAGTACAGGTATGTAGATTGAGAACATGGATTGAATTACAAGTTGAGTATTCTTACAATATGATGAAACACTAGCCATTCTCATTTGATTTCATCTCCATTGCTTTGGCTTGTAGATCATCATATACTTTCTGTCTTCTTTCCTGCTCCCTCCTTGCATTCTCATCCATAGCTCTTATGATCTCTTCCATAGCATCCAATTCTTCAATCAGAATAGAGTTTTTGAAATCTTCAAGTACTGGCTTCAGTATGTTGGTAGGATAGTGATTGAGTAGGTTCATTCCGATATTGACATTATCTCCATTTCTCCTCCTATACTTCACCACATAGGGGTCAAACTGAACTCTACACAAACCCTTTGCCCTTAGCTTTTCTGCTTCAATCTCCAGTCTATCAATTTCTTTCTCTCTTTCTAACCATTTCTCAAGGCACCCCTTCCTTATTGCTTCAGCATGATTTCTTTTCATTCTCACAAAGTCAATCAACTCCAGCCTCCATACTTTCTCCACCTTGTCTTCAGAATCCAATAGTGCAATAATTCTTTCTATCTCATATAACTTGCCCCAATTTTGACAACCCCCTTGTTTGAACTTTTTCTGTCTCCCATCAGTATACTTGATCTCAAGGAGGTCATTCGCAATTGTAGCAGAGTAGATTCTTTGAGCTCTCAGAAATAGCAGTTGGTCTTCATCAAAATCTTCATCTAGTGGTTGGAGTTTCAATCCTGGAATGATTGTTAGGGCTCTTGACCTGGATGGCTTTACTCTCTTAGCAGCATGCTTGAATTTAGATCTTTTCACATGGTTGCTTGGCTGAAACTTTTGACCTTTGTTGGTAGACCATAGTAGTATTCCATTAGCAGTTTGCTTTCTGAAACATACACATAATTTCTTGGCTTGAATTTCCTTCTCTTCTTGAGGTAGTGAAACATTTGCAGAGGCCATGGAATTTGGCTTTTGTAGGTCACTACTAACAGTATTCACCCTAGACTTAGAGTCTTGTGTAGTGGTGAGGTTACTGTTAGCAATGCCTATGGCTTGCTGTTTCACACTTGTCCTCTCATAGACTTTCCCTTGGTCCCTGCCATCTTTATTATCTAGAGGGGAATCGGCTTTTAAGAATGCTATTTAGTTCGATCATACATTAATTTAAGTATTTTTTAGAAATACTTATCATCAATCAAAAATAAGGTAGGATACCGAGATTGTTTGCCAAAATTTAAAATAAGTTCTTATAGATTTCTTATTCACTTATTTCCGTGTAAAAATTTCATATTTTATAGACTTATTTCCGTGTAAAAATTTCATATTTTAATAACTTTTTTATACAATTATTTAATATTTGTTTGAGATTCTATAAATTGCAAAACAAGGTTAACTTTTTCAGAAAATAGTTAAAAATCTACAACTTTATTTCGAAAATAAGTTAGACTTATTTCGAAAATAAGTTTACCAAATACCCCATAATAAAACCAAAAAGTTAGGCCTAAAGAAAAGACAAAGGGCATGTTTGGCTCACTTTAACTTATGGGCTTATGGACTTATTTTCGGGTAAAAATTTTATATTTTGATAATTTTTTTATATACAAGTATTTAATGTATATTTGACATTCAATAAGTTGCAAAAATAAGTTGCAAAATAAGTTGGAAAGTTAGGAATCTCCAACTTTGTCTTAAAATAAGTTGACTTATTCTGGAAAAAAGTTCCCCAAACACCCCAAAAGCTTATGGCCGCACGGTTAGCCACGTCACTCATTCATTCATTCCCCTGCTGCTGCATGTATCACAGTTTGGCGCTACACACACAGCACAACTCCACATACAATTTAAAGCCTCGTCGTTTTTGATCAAAAAAAAATTCCCAAAAAAATGGCAAGGCTTTTTGAGTTTGTGTGTCTAGGGTTTCGAAATTGCTCACATCAATCTCGCTCTTCTGCATTTCGATTTTATTGCAATAATTCCAACGCTCTCCTGTAAGCAAATTGATATAAAACTAGATCTAAGAATTCAAGAAAGAAGGAAAGAACAAAATGTAGAAAAAGGAAATAACGTTTTCATTCATCCATGATCAGTACAAGGTTATTGCTTGGTTTTTAATAGGAAAAGCTGGGACCACTACAGCCACCAATACTCACTAGAGAACAATTCTACCCACTACCAAGACAGTACTGCCACCTGTAATACTGATAACTAACTTATTAAACAAAATAAAAGCAAACGACATCGTTTTGAAATAAAAACAAAGTAACAGTTCCCGCCATAATCGTGACAACTCCCTTAGTCTTCAAACAATCCTTGTCCTCAAGGATTAAATTGAGGATATTTCTTGATGAATTTGTCCCAGCCTTCCCAGGTTGCTGCATTAGCATCTCCATGCTCCCACTGTACCAACCCTTCCACTGCAGGTTTAATTCCCTTTTTTACCAATCTCCTATCCAAAATCTTCACAGGTCTTGCTTCCAATTCCTCCTGTTCATTAACTCCTGGCAACTCAACTTGAACCACCTTGTGACTGCTTAGTTTCTTCTTGAGCTGAGAGACATGAAAGACATTATGCACCTTAGATCCAGTTGGCAAGTCAATTTGATAAGCTACCTTCCCTATCCTTTTAAGCACCTTGTAGGGACCATAATATCTAGCAGCCAGTTTTTGATTACTTTTGAAGTTAACAGACATTTGTCTATAGGGCTGCAGCCTGAGATAAACCTCATCCCTAATCTGGAATTCCTGGTCACTTCTCCTTTTGTCAGCATAATGCTTCATTCTTTCTTGAGCCTTGGTGAGGTTTTCTTTAAGTAAGCCCTGAGTGTGAAGCCTATCCTTAAGAAATTGAGCCACCGTTGCATCACTGCACTTAGCACCCTAATAGGAAATAGAGGGAGGGGGTTGACTATATAGAGCCTGGAAAGGACTCATACCAGCTGAAGTATGAAAGGATGTGTTATACCACCATTCTGCCATTGGAATCCAGCTGCTCCACTCTGTTGGTTTTTGACCAGTCATGCATCTGAGATACATCTCAATGCATTGGTTCAGCCTTTCAGTTTGGCCATCTGACTGGGGGTGATAGGCAGAGCTAAGCCTTATGTCAGTTCCCATTGCTTTAAACAATTCCTGCCATAATGTACTTACAAAGATAGGGTCTCTATCACTGATGATGGCTGTTGGCACTCCATGTAGTTTGACAACATGATTAAGCATTTCTTGTGCAACCTTATTAGCAGTGAAAGGGTGAGTTAGTGGAATTAGATGACAGTACTTGGTCAATTTATCCACTACTACCAGAATGGAGTCTCTTCCCTTTGATTTAGGTAGTCCTTCTATGAAGTCCATAGAGATCACCTCCCAAGCATTATCTGGTATGGTGATAGGCTACAGAAGACCAGGGTAAGGCACCCTTTCAGTCTTATTCCTTAGACACACATCACATTCTTTCACCATTTTAGTCACCTCATCCCTCATGCCTGGCCAGAAAAATAGTTGCTCCATTCTTTTTAGGGTGGCTGCAATGCCTGAGTGTCCTCCTTCCATGTTGCTGTGAATATTTGAGCAGATCTTAGCTCTGAGGTTGCTTCCAGAACCCACATAGTACCTTCCCTTCCACCTTATCTCCCCTTGTACCACCTTAAAGTCTTCTGTAGAGCTTCCATCAATACTGGCTCCAGAAAGTAACTCAATTGCTAACTCATCATCAATGTAGCTGCATTGCAACTCTTCCTTCCAAGCAGGTTGTATTACTGTAAGTGCACTACAATCCCCTTCTTGTTCATAAATCCTTGACAATGAATCTGCAGCCACATTTTCTCTCCCCCTTTTGTAGGTGATTGTATAATCATACCCAAGCAACCTAGAAATCCACTTCTGTTGCACTCCATTAGTAATCTTCTGCTCCATAATGTACTTTATGGCTTCATGATCAGTTCTGATAATAAATTTATGTCCCAGTAGATAGGATCTCCATTTCTGAACGGCAATAATTACTGCTAGCATTTCTTTTTCATAAGTTGATAACCCTAAGTGCCTTGGGCTTAGTGCTTTACTCATGAAGGCAATTGGTCTCCCATCCTGCATTAGTACAGCCCCCACTCCAGTCTTGCAGGCATCAGTCTCTACTATGAAGACCTTCTCGAAATCAGACATAGTGAGTACTGGTGTGTTGGTCATTGCTACCTTCAAGCTATTGAAATCCTTTTCTGCCTGTTCATTCCAGTTGAAGGCTCCTTTCTTTAGCAGTTGAGTCAATGGCTTACTTAAGATACCATAGTTCCTAACAAACCTTCTGTAATAACCAGTTAGTCCAAGGAAGCCCCTTAGCGATTTGATGTTCATTGGTTTGGGCCATTCCAGCATGGCTTGGATCTTAGTATAGTCAGCAGCCACCCCATCCTTGGAGATAATATGTCCCAGATACTCAATTTGACTGCTAGCAAACTCACATTTAGATTTCTTGACAAACAATTTGTGAGTTCTGAGAATTTCAAAAACAACTTCCAGATGCTTCTCATGTTCTTGTTCATTCTTACTGTAAACCAGAATGTCATCAAAGAAGACCAGGACATTTTTTCTCAACTGCTCACTAAAAACATCATTCATCAAGCTCTGGAAGGAGGCAGGAGCATTAGTGAGGCCGAATGGCATCACCAAGAACTCATAATGTCCTTGGTGAGTTTTGAATGCTGTTTTAAAAACATCCTCTTCATTCACCTTGATTTGATGATATCCACTCCTTAAATCCAATTTATTGAACACTGAACTGCCCTTTAATTCAGCTAGTAATTCTTCAATGATGGGAATAGGATACTTGTTTTTGACAGTAATGGCATTAAGGGCCCTGTAATCCACAACCAATCTCCAGCTATTGTCCTTCTTTTTCACCAGTAGGACTGGAGAAGCATAGGGTGAGGAGCTATTTCTGATTATCCCACTAGAGAGCATTTCTTTAGTAATTCTTTCAATTTCTTCCTTCTGGAAATAAGGGCATCTATAGGGCTTAGAGTTTACCGGCTGGCTTCCTGGCTTGATTGGAATGGTGTGATTTTGGGATCTATTAGGAGGTAACTCAGTTGGGGTTTTGAAAATGTCTTCAAAATTCTGTAGTAGCTTTTGAATTCCCTGAGGTAATTCCTCATCCTTCTCCATGTCTCCATTGAGTGCAGTGATTTGCACCAGTAAGTACACCTCTTCCTCCTTCATTCTGAAATTGTCTTTGACACTGGGCTCCAATTTAATTACTGGGACATTGTTGTCCTGTTGTAAGATCACCTTTTCTCCTTGCCAGTTAATAGTAATATGTCCAGCAGTAAAGTCAAATGTGATGGGGCTTACTGCCTGCATCCACTTAACCCCCAATATTATATCATACCCACCAAGAGGAATTACATTCATATCCTCAGAAAACATTCTTCCAGCCATCTCCCAGTTCACAGAATCACTCTTAGAGCTACAGACCAGCTTATCTCCATTAGCTACAGTTACATTGAAGGTTTTGCAAGGGCTTGTCGATAATTTGAGTTGCTTAACCAACCCTTGAGATATGAAGTTATGAGTGGAACCACTATCCACAAGCACTGAGATAGGTTTATTCTTGATATGACCCTTGATTTTGATGGTATGAGTTCCTTTAGATCCCATTAATGCATTTAAGGAAATTCCAGCTTCACTTTCATTCTGCACTCCAGTCAACAATTCATCTTCTTCCCAGATTACAGCCAACTCTTAAGTTTTTTCTTCCACTTGACTGTCCATAATGACATATAGCTTTTTCTTCCTGCAGTCATGTCCAGGGGTGAAATTTTCATCACAATGGAAGCACATTCCCTTCTTCTTTTTGTCATTGATCTCATCCAGAGTTAATTTCTTAGATTCAGTGAAGGCCTTGGTTGATCCCTTTCCAGCCTCTGTAGTGGAAGAACCCTTGTTAGCAGAGTAACCAGGTTTGAATGAGGATGCATAAGTTGTTGAAAAAGGCTTATTGTTGATCTTGTATCTTTTATCAAGTACACCAAGGAGGTATTCTTGCCCCCTAGCCAAGTTCCTTGCTTCTTGTAATGTACTGGGCCTACTGTTGTAGAGAGATTGTGAAATCTCTTCCTTTAAACCACTGATGAATGTGTCAACATAGTAGGACTCCCTGTGATGGCCCTCCTGGCTCATAACATGGCCTCTCAGCTCATCAAACTGAGTTATGTAGTCTTCCACCTTCCCCTTCTGTGTCAACTTGTTGAATTGTCCCACTAAGTTTTCATATCCCACTTTTGAAAACCGGTGACAGATCTTTTCAGCAAACTCAGGCCACAATAAGTTTGGTTCTTCTTCCTCCAATGATCTGAACCACACATCAGCCGCCCCTTCCAGGTATAGCGTTGCACAAATTACTCTGGCTCTAGCATCTAAGGAGGGGTTCAACTGGAAGTACTTTTCACATTTGCTTATCCAAGACCTGGGTTCCTTGCCATCAAACCTGGGAAAATCCACCTTGGGGGTTTATACACAGGGCTACTGAAGGTGAATCTTGATGGTCCCACATCAGACCGCAGCCAGCTTGCATTATTGACATGGGTAGTTGATGTAATAGGTGGAGGTATTGAGGAAAGATTCGGTGGTTGTTGCATGGCAGAACAAACTGGGTTTAGCCCAGGCACATAGGAGTATGTTGGGGTTTGTCCAGGGTGAGGGCTTTTCATATAGTTATAAGGAGGGAGATTCGGGAAAGGGTTTACATTAGCGAAACTAGACCCATGAGGGTAAAACATATATGGTTGTTGAAAGGGTGGTTTAGCTTGTGGCTGTGCAGCAGGGGGAGGCAAATACTGAGGTGCTCCATGGACAACATCAATATGAGCAGATGGAATAGATTTTGTATTAGCATTTATCTCAGGTTGGTGTATAGGGTAGTGATTAACTGAGGCAGGTGTAAAAGATATGACTCTACCATTCTCATCTAACACAGTGGAGCTATTTATAGTACCAAATCTGGTAGGAGTTTGAGGGTTTAAGGGTTGTTTACCTGTTATAGTAGATCTCTTGTCGATATGAGAAGAGCTGCCTTCAACATCCCTTTCAAGGCCAGTGTCTTTCTTCAAGAGGGAAACCAGATCTGAGAAGTTTCTTCTTAGCTCATCGTTGGATTCAGTCAGCTTGGATAAAGTACCATCCATGCTTGACAGCTGAGATTTATTAGCCTCCATTGTGACCTTTAAACCTTCTACACCAGCTTCCAAGCTAGAAATAGCTTGTTCATGTTTTTGCAGAGCATGCTTATCAGCCATTATAAGCAAAGGGTCGACCGCTCTGATACCAGTTGTAAGCAAATTGATATAAAACTAGATCTAAGAATTCAAGAAAGAAGGAAAGAACAAAATGTAGAAAAAGGAAATAACGTTTTCATTCATCCATGATCAGTACAAGGCTATTGCTTGGATTTTAATAGGAAAAGCTGGGACCACTACAGCCACCAATACTCACTAGAGAACAATTCTACCCACTACCAAGACAGTACTGCCACCTGTAATACTGATAACTAACTTATTAAACAAGATAAAAGCAAACGGCATCGTTTTGAAATAAAAACAAAGTAACAGTTCCCGCCATAATCGTGACATCTCCCCAAACGCCCAGGTCTCTTACGTACATTCATTCTTACTTTTATGTTGAATTATGTTTGATTTGGTCCGATCGCACTCAATTTCAATGAAATGCTCGGTTTATTATTTGATATGTACTTTGAATTGCTTGTTTTCTGTTGTGTCAACTTTGATGTCCATGAATTCTTAATTTGCAATTCAGTTTCCGTTTCTTCAATAGTTGTAAGTACTATACTCGAAACCAAGCCCGTGTTTGTTTTACGGGATTCTAATTCTGGGATTAATATCCATACATTATAATCTCTCGATTTTGATCCCTTTAGATTATCCCGTGGATTAAGTTCAGGATTGGATTATAATCCTTTAATTTTTATGTTATGTTTGCTTTGAGGGATAATGTTCTTATCCTATGTTTGTTTACATGGGATTCTAATTCTTTAAGAAACGACACGGGATTAAATTATACCTCATTCAACCAAGTATTAGAGTGGATTATTATACTATTCCTTTATCCAACAAAACAGACACAGGGTTAATGTTTTAAAGGACTATAATCCTCACACTAATCCTGAATAAGTTCTTACAAAACAAACATGGGAATAAAAAATTTAAAGGATATAATCTTTTCCTATCCTTAATCCCAGAAACAAACATGGCCGAATGTTTTAGGTTCTATTGATAGGAAACTAATTTTGTAGAAGAAGGGAATATTGTGATCACGATTATTGTTAATTGTTTTGTGTGAGAAATTATGAGTTTCAAGATATTAGTTGTTGTTTGAAGTTGTGATTTACTGATGTGTCACCGATGCAACCTCGTTTCGGCTTTTAGTGATATGGTTGTTGGTATACTCATTTATAAGCAGTGTTATAAAAAGCGGGAATCGGACTTAATCGGTGAAGGCACTGTCCAGGGATTAATCGGGTATTTGAGGATTAATCGGAATGATTAATCGAATAATCGGATTATTAATCAGTTCGGTAAGCCATGGAACATGAATTAATCGGTGATTAATCGTGATTAATCATCGATTTTTAGAACAGAGTTTATAAGATTTAAATCTAGCAATTAGTGAACTAGAGTCCTGATAAAAGATTAAGTGTAAACCGAAGCAAATTTTTACTATCATATTCTTTCCTTCTAGTTTTGTTCCGGAGCTGTTTTTAAACTCTTTGGTGTTGTGCAGGACCTCTTACACAATATAAGGCTCTTGTTGATCAAGGAAAGCTGCAACATGATCCTTACCAGGAAACTATTGCTTCCGAGCTTGAAAATTTGGTCAAAAACCTGGAGCAATATGATAAGGAGATGGAGGAGTACCATGTGGGTTTCAACTCCAAGAACTGTTCTTTATGAAGCCAGTATTATTTTTCTTATATTCTGCATCTTCCCTAGGTAAGTTTGAGCAAATGGGAAGAGACCAGGGAGAATGAACGGCGTAGAATTTTAGTTGAGGAAGCTGAGGTCAAGCAAGAAGGAGGTGCAATGGCATCAGTTAAGAAGAGCCGGAGTAGAATTTTTGAAAATTTGATGTCCTGGTTAGTTCTATAAATCTATTATATATATAATACCACAACATGTACTATTTTATTCCATCCTAAATTACCATTTTGACCGTCTGTATTCATTAATACACATCAATTAAAATTCATATTTAATATGTGCATTCATTAACATACATTAATTAATTCGTATTAAATATGTTTATTTAATACTATCTACTTAATTACAACGCTTTCGTTACATTGCAATTAATTAAGCATTCGAAGAAGTTTGTGTCTCGCACGAGTATAGAAACATTTGAACTCATTATAATTGAAGAAATAGTATTGGAACATTAACTTCAGATTACTAACTACATATTTTTGCTATGCAATCTACAGATTTTGTGTACTGTAATTTAGTATTTTTACTTTATAAAAATGTGTCTAATACAATATTTTTTAATACTTTCTTGGCTTTGGCGCATTACTTAACATTCTGTAATATCAAATTCAAGAATATATGACTATGAGTACTTTGGAAAAATAAAGAGTACATTTGAATGTTTTAACCAAAATGGGAGATCTTGAAACGAGAATAAAATAAATATTGGTTAAAAAAGAACGTGTTAAACTAAAAAAAAAATTAATCATCACAATATCAATTGCTAATATTAATATCAAAACGTAACAAGAAAAATTGCAATATTAATTATAAAAATAGAACAATCCCGTGCCTTGCACGGGAATTGAAGCTAGTATATATAATAGGGCAACATGTACCATTTTATTCCTACTATTTTACATTTATGCCCTTGTGTAATTTCACTATTCTACCCTTAGAAATCAAAGCCTACAAAAAAAGTAAATAATCTTTACATTGTTGAGAGTTGAACCTATGACATCCCAATTATAATGCACTTTTTAGCTCATCATAGCAACTATTTGAGTCAAATACATTTTTTTGCAACTATTATAATTCATTAGTTATATAGAGCAATGTTTTCTTCTTCTTTTTTTTTTATTAAGATCAAGTTCTGACTTTTACATAGATATACCTTGTACAATTATAATCTACATGAATGAGAATATGGTAACATTATGATATACAATATTGCTAATAAATTAAAAAACCAAATTATAAAACCATTAGTGACTTTCAGTGTAGCAGTGCCTATTTCTAGAAAAATAAAAATAATGTTTGCTCACAATAAAAAATAATATTCTGAGATTAAACTTGAATGAAAAATAATCCAATCAAATAGTTTTAATGGAACTGACATTAAAATTCGGTAAAAATCTGATAAACTCGAAAATTTGATAAGAACCGGACAAGCTCGAAAACTCGATCTAAACCTAATAAACTTGAAAACTCAAAACCTTGAATATTCGGTAACTCAAAAAATTCAAAAACTCGTTAAAAAATCGATAACCTCTAAAAACTCGATAACACCTCGAACTCGACTCGTATAGTAAATGAGTCAAGTTCGAATATAAATTTTAGGTTCGATAATTTTTGGTTTTGACTCGACTCGATTCAAATTACACTCCTACACAAATATCCATATGTTTACTCTATTAATGATATTTATATAATTTATTGGTTGTAATTATATTTTTAAAATTAAAATATTGTATTAATTCTACAAAAAAGTGAAATAAAATATTCTTTATGACTGGGTATAATTTTCATATAAATGAATTTTAGCACATACATAATTAATTTCTACATATTGATTGAAAACTATTACGGTTGCAATTACTAAGTAATTGAAACGTTTGTATATACTTTTTGTCGATAAAGGGTCGGAAAAACAACGTTGAAAACACCTGCTCACTGGGAAATAAAACAAGTATGTATTTTTTTTACCAACACGCAATATAAAAAATTGTATTGTGAAGATTTTATTAGGAAAAATTTGATTTTTAACAAAATTCTCGATAAAATTGAGACGTCGAAGTGGCAAACAAAATTTTGAAATACACGATATATTTCACCTTAAACTTGAATGAAGAATCACCAGCCCTGAATCGATTTTAATCAAATATATTGTTGTATAATTAGAGATATAAGAAAGATGGGAATATCAAAAATTCTGAAAGTTATAGTAGATATGAGCATGATTAATACAAGCTACAAATTAAAATCTTGAATCAAAATAACTAAATTGCAAATAAGAGAAATCTGATCAAATTTCAATAAAATTGATTGTTATATTCACATTGTCGTGAATCGAAACCCCCAAAATCAAATACTATAAAAATATTAGTTGATCTTCACACCATCGAGAACCGAAACTATAACATCTCAGTTCTGAATAAAGTGAATTTAAATTCATGGCTGAAAATATTGAATTAGATGACTATCTTAGCATATAGTATAAATCTTAGACAAATTATGTTGGAAATGAAACCCTCGAGAAAAGAGTTTGCTAAGCTAGATTTAGGCAACACTGCTACAAATTGAAAGGTGTTCACGGCCACAAAATTTAACTATTAAAAGCCAAAATATCGCAAAATTTTACATTTTAATTAGTATCATTTCACATTTTTGCCTTCCAATTTTCTATGATTTTACTATAAAACCCACCTAAAGTCAAATGTTATGAAAATGTTAGTTAATCTTCACATTTTCCAGAATCGAAACTTTGACATCTTAGTTCTAAATATAATGAATTTAAATTTATAACTAAAATCACTGAACTAGATCGACTAATTGATTAGAAATTAGAATTTTTTGGTCACAACCTATTAAAAATGAAAGCACTTGAAAAAGAGGGTAAGTTAATCTATATTTAAACAAAATTGAAACAAATTTAAGAATATTCATGATCATAACTATTAAAAACCAAAATCTCGTAATAAAGCTAGAATATCCCCGTGCCTTGCACGGATAACGAAGCTAGTTACTTATTATAGACTAAGTTGGAATTCATAATTATTTAATTACAGCTTCTTGTAGATAAGTAGTTGTTGGAAAGACCAGAAATAATGATTTAGTAACATCTTTTAGAATTTTATTTAGACACTTAGGAAATATTTATTCTTTCACAAAATGTCTTTACGACTTATAAGATAATCAAATAATATTTGGCTTCAAAAAAGCTAAGTACATGATAGTGTCAATGGAGTTTAGGTGTTGCTTAATATGTAAACTAACACTCATGTGACTGTTTGATAATGTAAGGGAATAACAAAAATCAGGTACTACACTTGCTTATCTGTATTCTGCCTGATTTTTAAGTAAAACTCGTAAGTGGATAACTATTACATTTTCCCCATTCCCTGAGTTTTTAACTCTTGAAACCCAAGTTGAAGAAACCGTAGAAATAGTTGCAATAAATCCTCTAAACTGAAGAAGTACTAGGCTAGCTACAATATCTACCACTTAAGTTCATCTTATCCAAGTTAGTGGGGTCAAAAAAATTTCTAATTCAATGATGTTGGAATATAATAAGATCCATATAAGGCCTCCCTCTAACACCTTAAGGTTTTAGATGAGTTGGTTATTTAACATGGTGTAAAACTTTTATCGGGATAAATATATTAATTTAAAATTTGAATTATCAAGAACAAAATTAAAATATCTATAAAATTTGATGGGGTCAAATTTATATTTATTACTACAAAAGTAATTTTTTAGTGGAGTCAAATTTAGATTTTTCCACTATGAATATTTTAATAAAAAAATTATAAATACAAAATTTTCATTTTTTAAAATTTCAGCGGGGACGGTTGCACCCGCTAACTATACACTGGCTACGTCCCTGGGCTGAGATGATTTGTGGTTTCAAGATGGACATGGGTATATTATTTTCCATTTCTGCCCATGTTCTATTAAAATCCCAAAAACAACTCTCTCTCTCTCTCTCTCTGTACATATATACCTATAACAATAATATCATAATTGGACTGTGTTCGTACAGAGGAGTTTGAGCTTAAAAAACTTTACAAAAATTATGTAAGATGTTTCAGTGGGAAGAAATAATGAAAGAAAAATTTATTGTTCCTTTATCTTTCTCAAAACTAACTAATACACATCAATTTAATGAATCTTCAACGATGTAATGGTGTGCACTAACTGAGGATCAACATGCAATGATTATTTGGAAATTGCACTAATTGAGCTAAGGAAAATTATTGCTGTCTAATTTTCCGCATTATGCAGTATAGTGGCAGCTCCCATATGTTTTTTGTTTATGATTGATATGCTATAAAGCAGCAGAAGTTCTGAATGTGGAGTGAGAAATGGGCTATTGTCAAAATACGAATAGCAAACTTATTTTCCGGAAAAGATGATTATGTTAGTAGATCTTATAAAGTTTAATGCTCACTCCCTCAGGTTAGGTTGTGTTATGCCCAAAATTCGGTTCGGGTATTCCAAAATGGATCCGGGTCAGATACGGGTTCAATTTGGGGATTTTCATGATAAATTAGGGTTTTGGCACAGATTGAAGAAACTAGGTCGCGCCCTCACTTTCCTTATAGGGAGGGCGCGCCCTTAATTGATACTTCCATATCAGAGATTTCTACACAAGCCGGAATTCTACTCAAGATGGAATTCTACTCAAGTTTTTATAGTTTTTAATGAAGGATTCTACTTAAGCTTGGATTCCACTCAAGCTTGGATTCCAGGAGATATTGAAGAATTCCCTCCTGTCGTATCTCAGGAGGGGGATGTCCGTCGCAGAAGGCCTCCAGGGGTTTGCCTGGATATAAGGACCCTTCTTAGACACTAAGGGCGCGCCCTAAGGTGGAAAGATGGGGACTTTCTGGTGTGTGCTTTGGGAGCTCTGTTCCTGTAGCCAATGGGCGCGCTCTCATTGGGGAACTTTGGAGTAATCCTGCACTTTGCACCCAAAAGCTCTGGATCACCTATCCTGCTATCTGGTGGGTGCTTCTCATTCGGGGGACAGGGATGCGTTCTGCACTTGGGGTAAACCACGGCTATACCTGCATCCTTGAAATCAAGAAATAGCTGGTAGCGGATAGGACTAGTCCTCGACGGGGGAAGTTTCCTTATCCGTGAAGTCTTGAGATCCTGGATGAGCCTTGGGCCTTTGTGGTTAGGCCTCATAGTAGAACATTCCGGAAGCTAGTTCGTCAATCCAAGCCCATTTGGGTTTCTTGCTCTCCAAGAACTACGTGGGCTTGATCCTTTATAAATATAGAGGTACGTAGGCAAATTGAGGGGGATGGAAGCGAAGAGCTACGAGCCACCACCAAGAACCCTCTCAATCTCAGCCCCCAATTCATCACAGCCACCACACTCCGGTGACTTATCCGGCGAAGAACCACCGTCATAGATCTTGATTCCGGCGATAGACCTCAAACTTTGTTGTTACCAAATTCCTCCGTCAACAAATTGGCGCTAGAAGGAGGACATCCAATCAAGATCTTCATCTTAGGAGGAAAAGATGTCTCACAATTAAGGTGGAGGTTCTCATTAAGAAGATTATTACGATTCTGAAGATAACTTAGGGGCAACCAAGCTCGTCACGAAGCTTCTGTTCCGGAGGAAATTTCTGTTCCTCCGCACCACCATGGAACTCCAGCATCACCGGCGGACAGCCGCCCGTTCCAATCAGTAAGGCGGCATCAATGGAGCAATTCTATCGTACGAGAGATTCCATAAATAACTTCGGGTCAAGATTGAGTTCTGCGGAGAAAGTGCAAGAAAGTAGGAGAAATTCTCGGAGGATCCCACGAAATCATCGTCGAACAAGGAAAGCCCTTCAAGTTAGGAAAGTTCTCGAAGTGGTTCTTGGATCCTCAAGAGAGGGCGCGCCCTCATCCCCACCGCTCTGGGCGCACCCTTAGTGAGATTCGATGTGATGAAGAAAAGATGGTTCTAAAGATGATTTTCACGCTGCTGTTGCAAAAAGACAGTTCCGGGTATTTTCAAGAATGGTGATTTCCGGTCAATGACGTCGAACTAGGTTTTCCATGGGGCGATTTCAAATATGATTCGAAGAAGGATGTTCCAGAGAAGAGACGCAATTATCGGGAACTCGTCCACCATTAGGGCGCGCCCTCACCATCAGGATGTGCCCACAAGGTAACCCTTGACTTGTTTTGTTGAGATTTTTGTTTGTTTTTTGGACTTTTGTAGGAGAATCCTCGAGTTAAAGATGGAATTAAAGATGGTGAGAGAGAATACCCAATAACCCTCAGGGCGCGTCCTGAGGGTGGTAGCCAAGGCTCGGATGATTTCCAACTTCTAGGAAAATTCGATGGTTGAACACGTCCTCATCTCCAGGACGCATCCTCTAGAGAGGGCGGCTCCTCACCCATCTGGTGAAATCCAACGAATTAAGGAAAACCTCGCTACTATGAGGAGGAGCTTTGCTAGCTTGAAGGAGCGCCTAGGAATAAGGCTCGGGAGCGAGGCCCCATGATCCACAGCGCGTGCCCCCTGATTACAGGTCGAGGCCCCTTGGACATGAGCGAGCCCTTCCATAGAGTGATAGTCCACAGCGCGCGCCCGCTGTTAATAACAGGTCTGGGCCCCTTGGACGCAAATGAGTTCTAGCACGGAGTGGTAATCCACAGCGCGCGCCCCCTGTTGATAACAGGTCGCGGCCCCTTGGATTCGAACAAACCTCATAATAAAGAGGGCTCGCCATCAGCATCTCTTATCAAGGGCGCACTACCAGGACGTGTTACAGGGAACACCCATGGAAGATGATATAGGAGAGAGCTGCAAATGGTGAGTTTTGCTAATTCAAGCAGAACAGGCCTCAGAAGATTATTATGAAGTGCGCATTCCCCTGACTGGGCGCGCCTCCAGGGGTTTACCTGATGAGAAGGCCTCCAGGGGTTTGCCTGATGAGAAGGCCTTTAGGGGTTTACCTGATGAGAAGGCCTACAGGGGTTTGTCTGGCCAAGAGAACGGAGAACACTTGGAATCGAGGCCCCGTGATCCACAGCGCGTGCCCCCTGATTACAGGTCGAGGCCCCTTGGACATGAACGAGCCCTTCCTCAAGGCCGTGATCCACAGCGCGTGCCCCCTGATTACAGGTCGAGGCCCCTTGGACATGAGCGAGCCCTTCCTCAAGGCCGTGATCCACAGCGCGTGCCCCCTGATTACAGGTCGAGGCCCCTTGGACAAGAGAGAGCCCGCTTTGAAGATCTCATTGGAAGATAATGAAGCCGAAGATGTAAGAATGACATTGTCTGGCCTAATCCTCAAAGTGAGGAATAGCCCTCGACGTATTGCTGAGGGCGCGCTCTCAAGAAAGGCCCTACAATCGTTCCCTTGATTTCTCATAGTACAACTGTTGGAAGATAGGGTGAGAATTCTCGAGGAAAATCCTCCAACATAGGACGCGCCCTACATCAGGACTCCACTTCAAGGAAATGCACGACTTCAGGAAAATCCTCCAACATAGGACGCGCCCTCAAGGAACTCTCCCTTAGAGGACCTTTCTGGTTAGGGCGCGCCCTCAAAGAAAGATGCAAATTCTCAAGCGGATTCCAATATCTATGAGGGTAATTTACTACTTGAATTCCAGAAGGAAAGAAGCTGTTAAGTTGTGGCCCCACGAACCATAGAGTGTGCCCCCTGATAGGTAGGTTGAGGCCCCAAGGTCATGAGTGAGCCCCTCTACACAAGAATGACTTTCATCCGGACTAGAAGAGACTGTCATTTCCCTCGTCCACATAGGGCGCGCCCTAAGCAACAGGGCGCGTCCTCAGCAACTCCAACGGCTCTCTCTTAAAAATTCCCCTCTTGGGATGCTTCTTTAAGAGACGCTTCTTTTAAGGAACGATATTCTGATGCTGGGGGGTAGTACTGATGCACCTCCCTAGCCTTACATATACATGTATTTCAAGACAATTTGTGTGAATAGTGGAATGCCTCCTTGTGAGATGCCTCTTCGTGAGATGCCCTTATTGGATGCCTCATAGTGAGATGCCTCTTTGAGAGATGTAATTCATAGGATGCCTTAGTTTGAGATGCCCCTTCATGGGATGAAATTTGAAGTAGCCCGTGACCGGAGAATGCACTCTTTCTACTAGAAGTTGATTGAAGTAGGGCAATGCCTGAATAGTAGACTACAAGGTAAATTAATTACCTCCTAGTCTAGGGGGGGTAGTCCATGTACACTTTCCCTAGTCTTAGTTGAGTGAAATTTTTAAATTTTTCGAGAACACGCCCTAAAGGCAAAATAATATGCATGCGTGAAATTCGGAACAAAAATACAAGGCATGTCCCCCACTATTATCGAAGAAAGAGTACCCTATGTTGAGCATCCTGATGAGGAATTCCGTAACCGTAGGATGCTTGCTATTCAAAAGAAGGCGCCCCCTCATCCACATCGTTCACAAAGCACCCGCAGTGAAATCCTAAGGGATGAAGAGAGGATAGCTAGGGAAACGAGGGAGGAAGATCTCATATTTTTCAGATTTCATCCCGGAGTACTTCTAGAGAGGATAAGGCGCGCCCTCTATCTAAGGGAAATCCCCAGACTCAAGAAAATCGTCAATCTCAGGGGAATCTATGGCCTCAAGGGAATCCACGAGGTTATAACCAATTCCAGCCTTAAGTTGGAATTCCAGATTCAAGTTGGAATTCCAGACTCAAACACAGACTCAAGTTGGGATCCCAACATGATTCAAGAGAGTGTTACTCAGAGGAAATTGTTTTAAAGGAATCATGAATGCTATCCCGGGAGAGGTTCAGATCCATTAGCCAGAGGAGGATGTGCCCACTCTTAGGGCGCGCCCTCACGGACAGTGGGCAGAAGAAGCATTTGTTTCTAATGATTTTCAAGAAAAGAATTCTAAAGGAAATTGAAGAAGAAGAAAACTCTGATGATATTATTCAATCAGTAATAGAGATGAGCATGTCGAGGAAAATCTTGTCTTTGGAAGTTCCTCAGCCATGGTGGAAGCTACATGTAGATGGAGCTGTCAACAATGGAGGAGCTGGATCTGGTGTTATTCTGGTTACCCCTGAAGGACATCAAATAATGGGTGCTATTCACTCCAAATTTGAAGCAAATAATAATGATGCAGAATACGAAGCTTTAATCAATGGATTGAAGGTGCCTCTAGAAATGAAAGTTGTAAATCTGATCATATTGAGTGATTCCGAAATGGTGGTGAGGCAAATTGACGGATGATTCCAAAGTCGTGGTCCAAGGACAGAGTTATACATGAAGTGTGCACAAAGGTTGATGCATAAATTTTGAGAAGTACGATTGGAATGCATACTTTGGATGAAGATTGCAGTGCAAATGTTTTAACTTCCATGATGAGTCTGTGACCGTTCGCTGTGGGGAATAGATCTCATTGGAGAATTACCTAAAGCTAAGGGAGGTGTCAAATATGTTGTAGTTAATGTGGATTACTTCACCAAGTGGGCGGAAGCTATGCCCTTGGCCACAATCACTGCTAAGAAGTATCAAGGAGAGAGGTGACTTCAGAACAAAGAGGGCGCGCCCTCAGGAGATAGATCTCTCCGTATCACTAAAATTATTTCAAGTACTTCTAGTGAAGTGAGGTCGAGGGCGCGCCCTCCCTCTAAAGGAAAACATCAAGGAGGTTATCAATGGAATCCACGACCTCAGGGGAATCCACAGATTGTAGGATATCTACAAGCTTAAAGTCAAAAGGAACAAATTCAGATTCAAGAGGTAATTCTCACACTTCATGCCGGAGCTCCAGGAAATGCTCAGACGATAGCTAAACCTCCACTCTTGAGGGGTACTCAAACAATTGTGCCACCAAATGTTCAAAATATTCCACGTGTGAGGATTTTTAATGTCGACGACTTGAAGAGGCTTCTTTCTCACTTGAATGGAGGAATGATACCTTCTACGGCACAAACTCCATCTCCATTTTCAACAGAGGTTAGAGAGGCACAGCTCCCTACATGATATAGATATATGACCAATGATCTACGTTTTCTTGAAAATGCAGACCCTGTGGAATTCTTAGGATGTTTTGACATTGAGATGGATGTTTACCAAGTAACTGACTTGGCTGGATGTCATCTGCTGGCAACAACTTTCAGTGAGAATGCTTAGCAATGGTTTCAAAAGCTTGGATCTGGAGTGATTACCTATTGGGAGATGATGAGGACTTTATTCTTAGCCAAGTTCTGAGCAGCAGTGAAGTATGCTCCTCCCATTACAACTCTGGCCAACATCAAGCAGAAAGAAGGCAAAAGTCTTCAATCTTACTTCAAAAGATTCAATGTAGAATTCGCTTTGGTTAGAGGAACGACCGATGAGACACTTAAGAGTTTCTTGATAACTGGTTTGCAAGTAGAGACGGATTTCTGGAAGTGTCTTCAAGAAAGGGATTCAACTATGTTGTTTGATGTTTTTGCACAAGCTGAATCTTTTAAGATAGTGGAGTAATCCTTGGCGGAAAATCGAAAGATAGAAGCTCAGGGAACGCTAAGGGGAAGATTACAAGTCCTGTATATCGTACCGGAATCGACGCTAATGGAGTGAATGCAACTAGTGTTGGAAGAGAGTGGGGAATTCCAGATACGTATTCTTATGATCGAAGGACAAATAATTACACTCTGTTGGCGGCTTCGATTGAACACATCTTTAAGGTAAACAAGAATAAAGGGCTTTTTAAGAAGCTGGTCCTCTATCTGCCTGGAAAAGCAAGGATAAGAAGAAGCAATGTGAGTACTATAGTCGACAAGTCACAATACTTATGAATGTCGTCAGCTGAAGGATGAAATTGAAGATCTAATCAAGGAAGGATACTTGACCGATTGGATTGTCAGAGAAGTCAAGAAGCATAAGGAGAATCCTGAGAAGAACGGAGGGCGCGCCCTCTGTGATGAGGACAAAAATATGGAGAAGAAATTTGTCAAGGAAGGAAGTGTACACATTATCTTTGGAGGACATCACTTAGGGGTGATAGCAACAATGCTTTGGAGAGATATGCTCAAGAGGCAAGACATACCTCTCACCGATGTGAATAGCTTGGGGTTTAAGACCGCCCAAATTGTTCAAGGGAGAATGTGCGGATATCACTTTCACCGAAGATAAAGCTAGATGGGTGCACCACCCACATAATAATGCCTTGGTTATGGATTGGCTCTAAGAACGTGCATCGGGTTTTTGTATACAATGGAAGTTCAGTGAATATTCTGTATTACGACACTTACAAGAAGTTGGGATTTCCAGAAAATGCATGGATTTATGGTTTTTCAGGAGAAGTTGTGAAGTGATCGATGCAATCAGGTTACCAGTAACTCTTGGAGAAGGTTCTCTCTCAGTAACTCGGATGATGGAATTCATGGTTTTGGATCAGGAGACAGCTCACAATGCCCTAGTAGGGCGCCCCCTTGTTGGAAGAAATAAAGGTTTCAGGAGATAAAAGGATGAGGGCGCGCCCTCATTGAAAGAAGTTCTGGAGGAATCATGAACAACATCAAGGTAGGAATTCAGGCTCGTTATTTTATTCAAGAATCAGAGGATGAGGAGGCGTCCACCCAGAGGGCGCGCCCTCAGCATTAAAGGTGAAAAGATCAAGGAAAGAAGAATGTTATTGGAAGGCTTGGTGAATGCCCTTGTCGAGGAAGACTTCCCTCTCAAAGAGGATGTGCCCTCCAAGGATGGTGCCATGATTGAAGACCCTCGAAATCTTGATTTTGATATTGATTCAAGAATGCCTCAACCGGTGGAAAAGACAGATTCGACAGAAGATACAATCTCAATTTTGGTGGATGTTGGAGATTCAAGTAAAATTTTGAAGATCGGTTCTTAGTTTAATTCTAAGTAGAGAGAGCTATAGCGTTGAAGGAAGATCGAGGTGGATAGATTGTTAAACGTTGGCTTGATTAAAGAGTTTTACTACCCGGAGTGGCTACCTAACCCGGTTCTCGTTATGAAGCCTAATGGGAAATGGAGGACTTGTGTAGATTTCAGTGATATGAACAAAGGCTTGCCCAAATGATAGTTTTCCTCTTCCTCGGATTGGTCTGTTGGAAGATGCAACAGCATGATAGAGGATTATACCGCTACAATGGAATGCCCTTTGGCTTGATTAATGCAGAAGGAACTTGAAAAGACCATGGTAGTGTATGTGGATAACAGCTGAAGGGGTCCGTACGCCTTAATATCATAATGCTCGTCCTCTGTAAATATATGTAAAGATTTAGCTTTAGTACGAGACCTGTGAGAGGTTTATACTTGTGCATAATATCTCTTGTTTCTTACGCCGAGTTAGCTCATGTAAGCTTAGAGATGCGGTGCATTTGTGTTATTCCTCTACGGAAAAATTGAAACTAGAGTTGTCAGGGAGATAAGATTGAAGAATTGAAGGACGCGCCCTCCGCATAGAATCTTGAAGATGAGGAACGAGGACGCGCCCTGAAGAGGAAAAGTTACAAAAATTTTGGTGTTGTTTAAGATTGAAATTCCATGCTTCATCTTTGATTTTACATGGAATTGGGGGGTAGTTGTTATGCCCAAAATTCGGTTCGGGTATTCCAAAATGGATCCGGGTCAGATACGGGTTCAATTTGGGGATTTTCATGATAAATTAGGGTTTTGGCACAGATTGAAGAAACTAGGTCGCGCCCTCACTTTCCTTATAGGGAGGGCGCGCCCTTAATTGATACTTCCATATCAGAGATTTCTACACAAGCCGGAATTCTACTCAAGATGGAATTCTACTTAAGTTTTTATAGTTTTTAATGAAGGATTCTACTTAAGCTTGGATTCCACTCAAGCTTGGATTCCAGGAGATATTGAAGAATTCCCTCCTGTCGTATCTCAGGAGGGGGATGTCCGTCGCAGAAGGCCTCCAGGGGTTTGCCTGGATATAAGGACCCTTCTTAGACACTAAGGGCGCGCCCTAAGGTGGAAAGATGGGGACTTTCTGGTGTGTGCTTTGGGAGCTCTGTTCCTGTAGCCAATGGGCGCGCTCTCATTGGGGAACTTTGGAGTAATCCTGCACTTTGCACCCAAAAGCTCTGGATCACCTATCCTGCTATCTGGTGGGTGCTTCTCATTCGGGGGACAGGGATGCGTTCTGCACTTGGGGTAAACCACGGCTATACCTGCATCCTTGAAATCAAGAAATAGCTGGTAGCGGATAGGACTAGTCCTCGACGGGGAAAGTTTCCTTATCCGTGAAGTCTTGAGATCCTGGATGAGCCTTGGGCCTTTGTGGTTAGGCCTCATAGTAGAACATTCTGGAAGCTAGTTCGTCAATCCAAGCCCATTTGGGTTTCTTGCTCTCCAAGAACTACGTGGGCTTGATCCTTTATAAATATAGAGGTACGTAGGCAAATTGAGGGGGATGGAAGCGAAGAGCTACGAGCCACCACCAAGAACCCTCTCAATCTCAGCCCCCAATTCATCACAGCCACCACACTCCGGTGACTTATCCGGCGAAGAACCACCGTCATAGATCTTGATTCCGGCGATAGACCTCAAACTTTGTTGTTACCAAATTCCTCCGTCAACAGGTTGCATTCAGATCATGCGGGTGCCTAGAATTTTTCCAAAAACCTCGAAGGTACTTATTAATTAAGACGTAAAAACTCTAAACTTACTAAATCTTTGTGCCCTTATAAATAAAGGGGATGTTGTGCCTGCGCACATCTTCATTTCAAGTAAAAGTGTTGACATTTTTGCTTTAGGCAAACCAACTAAAGACTTCATCTATGAATTAATTCTGCTGTCCCCTTGGACCATGCAACTACTTATGTCCTGAATTATATTGGTCTAGCAACCTTAAAAGCGCTTGACCAGCTTCTGTTTTGCAATTAATAGGAGTTGTATGAGTTTAGTTATATGTGCTGATTAATATTTAAGTTATAGAGCGTGTGTAGGCCTGTAGGGTATAAAATTCCTCAGTTGTCTCTTTTCACTATCTACATGGTAGAGGATTAACTCGAGTCATACCTTTCTACCATTAGTCATCCTGACACTTCGGAGTCTCAGACTCCTAGAACGTTACTTATATATTTTAATCTTGTTATTTCTGTGAAGCTGATTGTTTAATGATTTGAATTTGCAGGCCATGCTTGAAATTAATGAACATATGCATAAAATATGGAAGAAGCAAGTGGAAGAAAAGTCTCTACAGTCGAGCATTGCTAGTTGGATTCGGAATCTTCCTGTTGACTCAAGTGTCAAAGAATGGGTAGCTGAGGAAGAAAGGTATAAGCAAGAGGTACAGATCAAAAACATTCTTCCGGCTGTCGCAGATAAGTTTCTTGTTAACTGCCAGGGAGATCAAAGGGGAGCTAGCATTCTGTGTTTTGATGAAATACAGGTAACACCCATATTGTTGTCTGAAGGTTTATCTTTACTGATTGTTTTTGCTTAATGTTTTCTCTTTTTTATTACAGACTGTTGATGTGTTTGCTATTGTGGCCTTATCTGGAATTCTAAGCAGATTGCTAAGCACTGGAACTGTTCTTGTTGCCACCAGTAACCGAGCACCTCAGGAGTTGAATCAGGTGCACACTTAACTTATCTGCAAAGCTTGACTACTCTGTTTTTACTGAGTTATTGAACTCCTTTTGTGAGCTTGAATTGCTATTCTATCTTATACAAATTTAGCAAATTTTCTTTTCTGTCAATCTTAGAGAGTGTCTTCAGTCTTCTGTATACGTCTCCCCCTAATTGCAAAATCTTTTGGTGGTCCCTTGAATTTATTGCTGATATTCTGCAATTTGTATTTGTGCAATCAGGATGGAATGCAGCGTGGGATCTTTCTAAAATTGCTGGCGAAGTTGGAGGAACATTGTAAAAATGTCCTCATAGGAAGTGAAATCGATTATCGCCGTCTCATAGCACAAAGATCCATTGACCAGGTTATTTTTAAACAAATACAGTTCCATTCTCCCTGTTACATACTCATGCATGGATTAACCTCTCTCTCTATCTCGGATTAACCTCTCTCATTTGTCTATTTTGTTTATCTTAGATTAGTAAATTGATTTTCAGAAACATAGAAGAGTCACAACCTTAAAAGTGTTCAGGCAGTAGCAGTCATATCCGTGCTATATGTAGTCAAGAAGCATTTATTCAAGTACTACAAAATTACATATGTAGAGTTATGGGGTAAATGTGAATATGCAATTAGAATGTTCAGACAGATTAATGTATTATGTTGTTGGGAAGCCACGTATCTTGCTCTTTCGAATCAATGTTGGATATTTAGGTCTTTCCGGTGGTGTAGATAGAGTAGATTTATAATCATTAGATGGAATGCAGGAATAAATTGATATCTTTGTAGTGTCGTATGACAACTGTTACTGTTCAGTATGAACTCATTTCTCTCCTCTTAGACAGAGGTTTCTTGGTTCTGTAAAGATAAAGGAAGGAAACAAATGCTCATGTGCATCTTTTAACTTCAAACTGATACTATGATTATGCCATCGGAGATATCTACATAATGATACTATGATTATGATACTATGATGTGCAATAAACAAATCCTTTCAAAGGATTTTTATGTTTGAAGACTAAATGTATCTCAAGTTTTATGCCTTCCCTTTTGATATGTTTAATTTTCTGCATAATGCACCATGTGAGTCCGTGCTGTTTTATAGTTTAAGATTCATAAATTACTTGTAAGTTTTAAGCAGAGATATTGTCGAGATTTATAATAATCTTGTTAATTTAATCATATATCTGCAGGTCCACTACTTCTCGCCTCTCGACGATAGTGCTGTCAAGAATTTCGAGAGCATGTGGAGCAAAACCACATCACAATACGGTGGAAATATCACATCCAGTACAATCCATGTGATGTTTGGAAGATACCTTTTGATCACAATACTTGTGCTGCAAATGCACTATACATTTTGATGGTGTGTGTTTTGAGTTTGTAGAACCTTGGAAGTTCCTGAATGCTGTACTGGAGTTGTACGCTTCAGCTTCGAATATCTATGCGGGCGCCCGGTAAGATGCTTGTTTTTTCATTTCAATATTGCATGTCTGCAATAATTACCTCTTAGTCCATGTATCCTGAAGAAAAAATTACTAATTTTGATCTCTGACAAAACGAGAGATCTATTTTTAGAGTTGATTCCCAAACTGACCTGGTTCACCGTTCCTTTTCCCAAACTAACCTACTTTGTACAATCATTCCCAAACTAACCTACTTTACTATTTAAACTCAGTTTTTTCATTTTTTTTTCTTTTAATAGTTTTCTTAATTCATTTTCATTTAATTTAATGTATATAAAATATTATATAAATATATAATAAAATTCTGATAAACTTTAAATGAAAATATAAATATTAAAAACAATACATTTAATAAATAATATAATAAAATAGGCGAACTACATCTTGTACGGCCTTTAATAAATTAATATGTATCACCATATGATTGGTTATATTCATAATAATAATAATAATAATAATAATGCCCCCATGCATGCACATAAATTGACTAATTTAATCTTGACAACTCGTATTTGTGGATTTTTTGGTGAATTGATGTGCATACATGGGGGCATTATTATTATTATGAAAAATTGAAAATGAAAGTTTGACAACTTTTTTGAAAATGAGTGTAAAAACTGACCACCACTTTGAAGTTTACTCTATATATATATATTTAAGAAAAATGGTAAATGAACTAAAATTAGAATAAAAAACAATAAAGAAAAATAATGAGTTTGAATAGTAAAGTAGGTTAGTTTGGGAATGATTGTACAAAGTAGGTTAGTTTGGGAAAAGGAACGGTAAACAAGGTTAGTTTGGGAATGGACTCTCTATTTTTAAGTTATGGCAATAGTCTGAACTGGAACAATCGGACTGACATGTCCCCCGCTTTTGGGAACCAATACTGAAAAAAGTATGAAAAAATAATAAGCCAAATGCTAAACCAAGTTTTATATATAGCTACTGTCTTGAGTGATGTTCTAATATCACAAATATAACAAGATGTACCTTGTTGTCATAAATTTACCCAGTGAAAGCTTTTCAACGCAATACCTTATATCCTAGTTTTATAGCATTGAGGGCAAATAAAATTATATGGTATTGACATGACATACTTTCGATGAAAAATATAATTATCTTTGCTTCAGTTTTTTTCTCAGCCACCTAACATCTTAGCAACTTATCACTTTTTTGTGCATAAATTTTGTATTTGTTTAGTTTCATATTGTACCATGGTTTCTTCTTTTTATTAATTACTTGAATTATCAGGTTGGGGCTGCAGATTATATCGCAATAGCTAGAAACTACCACACAATCTTTATTTCAGGTGTTCCTGTGATGAGCATGCGAATTCGTGACAAAGTACTATCTCAATGCTTTTTTTCATTACCTTGAAACTATTGCAATATATTCAACAATCTCCTTATAATAAGCATACTTTATGACTTGGTAATCACAGCGACTACGCTTTTTGTTTTTCAGTTATGAGTAATTTACATTCTATTAATTTTGATAATTTTTTCTTTTTCATACAAAAGTAAAGAATCAAGTGAAGTAAATAAATAAAGAGATTCAATGTCAACTACAATCCACATTTACGAGTAGAATTAGAAAAGAAATCAGTAATTGTTCGGCGTCAGTATGTAAATTGAAGTATAATTATCAGTGTCTGTTGAGGTCTATCCAAATTTTCAGTTATTTACTATTTTACTATTTGTAGAATTAAGTAAGCTTTGAATGAAATTTTAGTGAGTAATTTTTAGTTAGATACTATTGTTTTCTAATTGAACTTGGAATGGAATTTCATGCAGTAGTTATCTTCTAAATTTCAACACCAAATTGGACGAAGAAGTCAGGACAGTAGCAAACATAATTTATGTGTTAAGTGTTCTATAATGTTTACTGTACTTGTCAACGAGCCTTCCTCTGAAGAAGAGAATCTATTGTGCCTATTCTTCGTAGAAGATTGCATGTGTTCTCTAGTCAATAATCACTCCTGTTGGTCCAGGAAAGTATTGCAGAAGGGGGGTTGAATGCAATACTAATAAATTTCAAAAACTATTTCAACAACTTAAATAGAATTTGTGATTTACTAGTAGAAGAAATGCAAACACAAGTAAAATCAAATACGAGGATTTCACAAAATAAATGTTTTATTTATTTTGCAAAGTTTTGCTACAACCTTGAGAACAAATTAATTCTCAAGCTACAAATACTCAAGAGATTACAGTCGTTGAGTTTTTCTCACACTTAATATATAAACAGAGAGCTCTATTTATAGTGTGATAATCTACTGTACTATCATCATCAATGATTGATGAGTTGCTGTTATATTCCTTTTGCAGCTCATTCCATGATTTATTCCCATGTGATCAGCACAAAGTAACTTAAAGATGCTTTCCACATTTGAGCCACCCAGATCTAGCCGTATTCAATTTTATCTGTTCTAGACTTTACAGGTTGTTCCATGTGATCTCTCGAGCTTCAGTTATAGACTTTCCAAGCTTGCTGTAAAGGTTGAATATTACAACACGCCTACTTCTTTTGAACATATACTCTGTCGTTTAATTTGACTTAGAAAATTCCTAAATCAAGCTGATTCTATATGACAGTATGTTTGCCACAAAGTTTGCTGTCAATGGATTACGCTTTGTTTTGACAGTATGAATTTCCCGCAGATATTACTGTCAAGAATTTTGCTTTGGTTGACAGTATGAATTCCCGCAGAGATTGCTGTCAAGAATTGTGCTTTGATTGACAGCATGTTTTTCCCGCAGAGATTGCTGTCAAGAATTCCAAACTTACTGTCGCAAACTGTATATCAAAGTTGCTGTCATTAGAATCTTCCGCCAATGTTGCTGTCAAGTTGAAACTTGCTGTCGACTCCGTGAAACTTGCTGTCGACCTCGGCAACATGATGTTTCCTTGTAACCTTACTGTCAGGGCTTGACAGTAACTTTTATTCCTTCTGTCGAACTCATGTATTTCTTGAGGCTTGAACATAATCGAACTTCTTCCAAGAATTACACTTATTACATGACAGTATTTATTTAAATTACAAGAACACATTTCAGGCTATGACAGTATGTTCTACTTAGCAAAAACTAAGTATACCAATAAAACTAGTTAAGTTGTCTATTCCATCACCCATAAATCCCAACAATCTCCCCCAATTTGTTTTTATGGATAATAAGGACAAATTTACAAATATCATGCTGACAACTTAACTAACATAGATCAGAAAGAATAAACTCTTCATTTCTGACCAATGATTAAACTGAATTGTTTTCAAACAATATATCACAAAAGAAAAAAAAAACTTTACTTATCTTGATTTGAACTTTTCACTTTGCTCCTTTTCCCTTAGAGCTCTTCTGAGATTTTCAATTAACTCTTTTTCTTCAGGGGACTGTGCATCATCTTCATTTTCCACAATGTATTTTCTGATCATTGAGGAAGCAGTGTTTAATGTATCTCTGAGTTTCATCCAGTAAACATTTTGCTTTACAATTGATCTGAATTTTAGCACATCTCCCTCCATTTTGAATCTCCTGCCAGGAAACTGATTTAGAGTTTCCCTTCTTTGTTTTTCCAGGCTGGGATCCTCTCCTCTCCTCTGATCAAGAATCATATCAAGCTCCCAAGAACACAGTGTTTCAAGACTGTTAGTTGATCCAACCACTTGCCAGTATAATTCTTTTAACACACTGGTCTTCAATTTAGAGAAACTATCTACATAAATTTCTTCTTTGCCATACTTGATTCTCAAAGGATTGTCCAGTACGCATGGCTGATAGTTGGATTCTTCACTGTTGATCTTATTGATTTTACTGTAATTTTTCTTCATTTCAGCTTCAATCTCATCTTCTATCTGTTGACGAGATTTTTTTCTTGATGCTAATTCTTCTTTGAACCTTTGCTCTGCTTCATACATCTTCATTTCATGTTCTGAATAAGGTTTCTCCATTTCTTTCCAGTTATACTCAGGAATAGGATTGTCTTCTTCATACTCCAAACCAAGGATTTGATAGACATCATCATCATTGTGAAGTGTCCAATCACCAAACTTCTCAATAAATTCAACATGCCTGGCTTCATAGTACTTGAGAACTTGATCCATGATCTTCTTTGAAACATTATCATAGGTTTGCAGTAGCTCAACCATCCTTTCCAGATTGAAGAAATCAATTCTTCGTTTTACTGTTTCAGAAGTTTGAATGAGTTTCTTGGAGATCACCTTTGATTTTGATATCTGAGTGAAGTCAGATTCCACTGTAATCAACTTTTCATTGTTTTGCCATAGAATGTATCTTGCAACTTCTTCTTTTGGTCCATCAAATTCTATGGATACAGAGGTGATTGTTTCTTTGGCTTTCAGCTGCATCATTTCAAAGCTATTCATTCTTCTCCTCATGATGGGTTTCTTGAGTCCCAATCCTGTAGCTTTTCCTTCTCCTTTGTAGACAGTCTTTCCCTTTGTTGGTCTTTTTGATTTTCTCTTGATTCTTACTGTCTTGAATGATTTGACAGTAGGATCGTTGACAGTTTCTTTTATAGGGCTTCTGACAATGTCTTCTTTGACAGTATCTTCAATGACTGTTACTTCATCCTGACTGACAGCATCTTTGTTGACATCCTTGACAGCATCTTTGTTGACAGTATCTTTTTCAAGATGTATACTGTCAATTTCCATTTCTTCTTGAATTCCTTTCAATGCTTCAAGTACTTCTTCCTCTTTCTTTTCACCAGCTTTCTTGCTTGAGCTAGAATTTTCAGAAATTTCCTTTGATTCTGCTTCTTTGACTTGAGTTTGCTCTTTTGAAAAGTCTCTCAGTTCTGTTCTCTTAGGTCCTCCAGCTTCACCTCCATCCTGATTGTCATCATCATCTTTTTCCAAGGTGTCATCAAAAGTACAGTTTCCACCTTGAGCATTTCTTCTTGAATTTGCTTTGGCAATGAGCTTTTTAATTCTGGCACTGTACTCCATGTTTCTCTTTGCCAAAATCTTGTGAATATCTTTAACTGCCTTAATCCTTTCCTTGGTGATGGGTGCATTCAGTAATACCTTAAGTACATCCATGATGACTTTGCTTTGTAGAGATGTTTTGCCTTCAAGAGTTAAGAATCCAAGACCTTTAGTTCCTTTGGCTGTTGTCTGTTTAAAGCTTACACCATATGGCTGGAGACTTACTTCTGGAAGTTTGTTGTTGACCATTGTGCCCAGTTGCATATAGAGACTTTCATCAAAGATGGTAGAGTTTTTCTTCACTAGAATCCCAAGGATATATTGCACTCTGGCAGAGAAAGTTTCCAACAGTTGAGTTGTTATGAATATTGAATGCCCACTTTTCAGGTACACTTCAACTGCCCACCTCTTCTCTGAGCTAATCTTTACTGACAGATTTACAATCTTTTCTCTCAAAGCTTCTGCCAACTTAGCAGGTTTTCCTTTAGACACTGTGATTGCTTCATTCACCAGATTGTTGAATTCCTCATCTTTATTATTCAAGGTGCTCTCCATATGGCTTACTGTTATTAAGTCAGCTTCTTCTTGGGAATATGTACTTCCATCAGTCCAAGTGATAGGCTCTGAAGAAAACACATATTCAGGCAACTTGTCTTTGCCTTTACCCATCCTATTTGATTCCTCTTTTTCTCTCCATAGCCTCTCCAATGTGGATTCTTTCTTCTCAGGAACTGGTTCATTGATTTTGATTGAGGATGCTCTATTTCCTTGTATTTGACTTAATACCTCCTTGGATACTAGCATTTGTTCCCCATCTACTTCAGCTTCAAAAAGCTCCTCAGTTCCAGAGGCTATTCCTACTCTCTCTTGCTCCCCCTTTCTCCTTTGCTCCCCCTGTCTTTTAGCTTCCCCTTGTAACTCCTCCTTTCTTCCTGGTTGCTCAGCCTCTTTCTGATCTTTTCCTTTCTCCCCCTTAGTTAAGTTTGCAGCAAGAAGTAATGAAGAGAGTGACAGTAGTGTGGCTTGAATTTCAGCAAAACCAGTCTTCACAGTAGATGACAGGTTATCCAGTTTGCTTTCCATTGTAGCACATCGATTCTACAGTGCTTGGAGCCTGTCATTTGAGGATGCAGAAGGACCACCAGACCTAAACCTTTTAGGAGGTAAGGGATAAGTCTGGGGCATGGAGACTGTTGGGGTTCTCACACTCTCAGTGTTTTTATAGATGATCTCATCATCTCTCACAAAAATTCCCTCAAGGCCTAATGCCTTTTCTGTATTAGCTCCCTCAAGTTCACTCTGGACATGCTCAAGTCCCTCTCCTTTTGCCAGCACATTTGGCTGCCTCTCATTTTTATACTCACTTCTCTTTTCTTTTATCTCTCTTTTCTTTTGCTCTCCCTCACTCACCCTAAATGCATGAGTATGAGCAGTACTAGCATGCAAGGAAGAAAAAGATGACTTAGATTTTACCTTAAAAGCCCTGTAGAGTGGCATGTCATCATCAGAGATGTCTTCAATTAATCCTTCTTGAAGTTGTGTTTGAGCAGGGATGACAGCATCTTTTGAAGGACTTTTGACAGTAACTTTTGTTGGAATGGTACTGTCACTTGAATGTTTGACAGCACCTTCTGATTTGTCATTGACAGCATCTTTGGCTGTGACAGCAACTTTCCTAGGGTAAGATGCTTTGAGGGAATCGATCAAGATGCTGGCTGTTTCAATTTCTGACAAGTTTGCATCTTGATCTAATCCAGTGTTTGATGGAGTGGTATCCATTTCACTTTGAGAAATGGGTTCTTGTGGACCACTAGATGGGGGCTCATCCATGATTTGAGATGGATGATCAAAACCTGAGGGGTTGGTACTGTCCCCCTCTCTAGGTTGATTAGAAGAAACAACAGATGTGGGAATGAAAGAAGAAGATTGAATTTCAGATTGATTAATTGGCTGTTCCACAGAAAACGATTGTGGAACATCAATAGTATGAGTGAATTCCTCACTGTGCTCTATCTCAATGTGTGTATCTTCAAATACAGGTTCCTCAAGAGTGAGTTCTTGAGTTTGTGTAGACTCTTTACAAGGTGCCTTGGGAGACAGGCCAATTTCAATAGATGTCCCTTGTTGAGAAGAAACACCTAGAGGTGAGTTCATTTCCCTATCATCCTCTACAGTCTTTTGGGAAACTGTAGGGTGGCTGACAGTAACCTTGGCCCTTCTAGCTCTCTTCTTCTTAGGCTCAGAAGGGGCTACTGTGGGTTCTTTTTCACTACCAACCTTATTTGCTGCACTAGGTGCAGTGACTCCCTCTTGACTCTCAACTTGTTCACCAGTTGCACTCTCTAGGGTCCTTTTCTTGGATTCCTGTTTGGCCATTTTAAGGGCTTTTGGTAGTCTAGAGTCCCTAGGAGGAATGTATGGTGTAGAATGTGGATTAACTGAATTTGGGTCTAATTCAGCTTCATTCTCTATTGTGAAAACAGTGTAACCTGTTGGAAATGGAAAATCAAGGTTGGGCACTTGATTTACCATGTGTTGTGTGAAACATAGTGGAATATGTGCATTTAAATTTTGTGTGTTAAGAGATGTGTGTGTATTTTTCTTTAAAACAGGACATTCTTCAAAATCAGAATTGTCCTCAACATTTCCACAAATATTATTAATACACATAGTTAAAAAGCGAGGATAGATGGATACCTTCTTGCCTATTGCGCTTTTCAACTGTGCCATGATCAGTTTTCCAATGTTCACCTTGTATCCATGGACTAATGAATGAGTGAGCTTCTTGATATATGATGGTATTCCATTCCATCCTGTAGTCTTGGTAGAGAATACTTTCACCATTACATCAAAAATCATACTCCACTCTTTTCTCAGAAATTTCCTGTCCATTTCACCTGTTTGATACCACTTATCAGAAGTTTCTTCAAGTTTAGAACCAGAATACCCAATCTTCAGAAAGAACTTCTTCAGAGTATCATCAGTTGCTAGTTCCTTAAAGCTTTCTTCACTGGTCAACACAATACCCAAAGCCTCATTGATATTCTTTACTGAAAGAGAATGACTTGCATCATCTATATTGAACTTAATGGTTTCATTCTCTCCAGTTCCTTGAGCACTTGCTGATTTCCAGAATTTTTCAATTCTAACAGCATCAATTTTGGGGGAAGAAGTTATTGCATGACCTAGGTAGGATTTATTTAAGAACGAAATAATTCCTTTGAAGTTTTCACCAGCATCACTAGGAGAAAAGATACCAGCAAAGTTGGTTTGAGCAATACTTTGTTTAGGTGCCATTGTTGAATGTTTTGAAAAATGAGAGAGAAAATGCGGTTTTTGGATGCAGAAGGTTGAGAGGTTTTTGCAAATGAGAGTGATAGTAGATTAAACGGTAGATTCAGTTTCTAATATGAATCGATTTAACCTCTCTTAATTGAACGTGTGATAATGATATTACCCATTAACTCCACTTGCTATATTACGTGGCAGTTGCTATTAGATCGTGGATTGGTGAAAAGAAATATACGTATGTATATATATAAAAATTAATATATATATATCTTTCCACTATCTTTGACAGCAACTTCTCGTGACAGCAACTTTCATTGACAGTAACCTGTGCGTTTTTCTTTCTCTACCAAATCTGACAGCAATTTCTTGTGACAGCAACTTTTATTGACAGCAACTTGTGCGCTAACAATATTTCTGTCAATCAGCTTCATGAGTGACAGTAAGTTTTATCTGACAGTAAACTTATCATAAGATCATGCTGTCACTGTTCACACATAACTTAAGTTAAGGACACATGATTTCTTAAAATCATTTTAAGACAGACATGTAAAACTATTTTAGCATAGTCATAGCAAATATGATATCTGAACAAGTATCACATCGTACCTTAACTTCTCATGACAGTACCTTCTTGTGACAGTACCTTTAAAAGTTTCTGTCATGAGCTTCGACTTCTTATAATTGATAAACCAGTTAGATGATCATACCTGATTTAGCATTCCTAACTCACTCACCAACCTGATAAATGTTGCTTCATCCAGTGGCTTGGTGAATATATCTGCAAGTTGCTTATCTGTTGGAACATAAACCAATTTTACATCTCCTTTTTCAACATGCTCCCTGATGAAATGATGCCTTATATCAATGTGCTTTGTTCTGGAGTGTTGAACTGGATTGTCTGATATGGCTATGGCACTAGTGTTGTCACAGTAGATAGGAATATTTGACAACTTTAGTCCATAATCCATTAATTGATTTTTCATCCAAAGTATTTGTGCACAGCAACTTCCAGCTGCAATATATTCAGCTTCTGCAGTTGATGTAGAAACTGAGTGTTGCTTCTTACTGAACCATGACACCAATCTCCCCCCAAGAAATTGACAGCTTCCTGTAGTACTTTTTCTGTCAATTTTGCAGCCAGCATAGTCTGAGTCAGAATATCCAATTAGATCAAATCCAGTTTCCTTAGGGTACCAAAGACCTAGATTTGGGGTGCCTTTGAGATATCTAAAGATTCTTTTAATTGCAACTAAGTGTGATTCTTTTGGATCAGCTTGAAACCTTGCACAGAGACATGTAGCAAACATTATATCTGGCCTGCTTGCTGTTAAGTACAGCAATGATCCTACCATGCCTCTGTAGGTACTAGAATCCACTTTCTTGCCTTTAGGATCTAACTCTAATTTGGTGGCTGTTGAGATAGGTGTCTTGGCAGGTGATGAATCTTCTAAGTTAAACTTCTTGAGAAGCTCTTTGACATACTTAGATTGACAGATGAAGATTCCTTCCTTCTTCTGATAGATTTGAAGACCAAGAAAGAATGCTAATTCTCCCATCATGCTCATTTCATACTTGTTTCTCATTAGAGATGAGAACTTTTCACACAATTTTTCATTTGTTGAGCCAAAGATTATGTCATCAACATATATCTGCACAAGAATGATGTCTTTGCCATGGTATTTATAGAATAAAGTTTTATCCACCATACCTCTTATAAATTGATTTTCCAGGAGAAAAGTGGATAAAGTGTCATACCAGGCTCTTGGTGCTTGCTTTAAGCCATATAGAGCCTTGAACAGCTTGTAGACAAAATTATGCAGTTTGTCATTTTCAAATCCAGGAGGCTGTTCAACATACACTTCTTCTTCTAATTCTCCATTTAGAAAGGCACTTTTAACATCCATTTGAAATACCTTGAATTTGCAGTGTGCAGCAAAGGCTAAGAAAATTCTTATGGCTTCAAGTCTGGCAACAGGAGCAAATGTTTCATCATAATCTATCCCTTCCTGTTGACAGTAACCTTTGGCCACTAGCCTTGCCTTATTTCTTGTCACATTTCCACTCTCATCTATCTTGTTTCTGAAAACCCATTTTGTCTCAATGACTGATTTTCCTTTTGGCCTTGGAACTAGTTTCCAAACATTGTTTCTTTCAAATTGATTGAGCTCCTCCTGCATGGCCATCACCCAATCAGAATCCAACAATGCTTCTTCAACTATTTTTGGTTCCATTTGAGATAAGAAACATGAAAACATGCTTTCAGCAGAGATATTCCTCCTTGTCCTTACACCAGTAGTGGGATCTCCAATAATTAGATTACTGGTATGATCTCTGTTCCACTTTGTTGATTGAGGCAAGCTACTTGTTTGATGAGATTGTCTTTCATCAATATGAGGATTTGATTCTCCACCATTTTCATTATTCTGCTCATTTAACTCAAATTCTCCAGTCTCACATTCTTGTTGATTGATGCCTGAAATTGTCTGTGATTGAGCTGAAGTTTGATTTAGATTATGAGTATTGACAGATTCTTTCTCATATCTCATTGATTGAATGAGACTTGGTTCTTCATCAACATATTCTTCCTTTTCCAAGTATCCTTGATTTTCAAATCTGAAGGGTTGCATTTGACCATCCTCATGTAGCCCTGGAAACTTGGTTTCATCAAACGTGACATTGACACTTTCTTCAATTGTTTTGTGCTCCATGATATAGACTCTGTAGGCAGTCCTTTCTATCCCATATCCCATGAAAATGCCTTCATATGCTTTAGTATCAAACTTGCCTTTTCTTTCATGGTTGTCTTTCATCAAAAAGCACTTGCTTCCAAAAATATGAAAGTACTTGACAGTAGGCTTCTTTCCTGTCAAAAGATAGTAAGGAGTATTGCCATGAGCCTTGTTGATTAGTGTTCTGTTCTGTGTGTAACAAGCAGTGTTGATGGCTTCTGCCCAGAAATATGTTGGTAATTTAGCATTACTCAACATAGTCCTTGCAGCTTCAATAAGAGTCCTATTTTTCCTTTCTACTACTCCATTTTGCTGTGGAGTTCTTGCAGCAGAGAATTGTTGAACAATTCCTTGATCTTTGCAGAAGTTTCCAAGTGTAGCATTTCTGAATTCAGTTCCATTGTCACTTCTTAGAAATTGAACTTTTGCTTCAGGGGTCCTGTCAAGTACCCTTATGTGATCAATGATTTCTTGAGCAGCTTCATCCTTTGATTCTAAAAATTTCACCCAAGTGTACCGAGAATAGTCATCTATCATGACCAGTGCATATCTTTTTCTGGATAGTGATTGAACATTCACTGGTCCAAAAAGATCCATGTGAATCAACTTGAGTGCTTCAGTGTTAGTGTTGACTTGCTTTGATTTATGCATTGCTTTCCTCAATTTTCCCATTTGACAATCTTCACACAGTCCTTCTTGACAGAATTCTTGTTGAGGTAGTCCTCTCACCAATTCCTTCTTCATCAGCATGTTCATTGTTTTGAAATTGAGATGAGAAAATTTCTTGTGCCAAAGCATGCTATCTCCAACACTTGCTTTGCTGTAGAAGCAAAATATTCTTTCCTCATTTGTTGAGTTTAAGTCTGCAACAAATAGGCTTCCTTTCCTTACTCCTTTCAGAGATAGGCTTCTATCCTTCTTGTGGTGAATTGAACATTCCATCATGCCAAAGTTTACTTTGAATCCTTTGTCAGTGAATTGACTGACACTGAGCAGATTATGCTTCAAACCTTCCACAAGAGAGATTTCTTCAATGACAACATTTCCAGCTTTTAAACAGCCATATCCCACAGTGTAACCTTTGCTGTTGTCTCCAAAGGTTATTGTTGGGCCAGCCTTCTCAACATATTGTGATAGCAGGGATATATCACCAGTCATGTGTTTGGAACATCCACTGTCGATTATCCACATGACCTGTTTACCTCTCTTTCCCTGCAAGACAGAATGAGTTTAATTTGCATTTGGTACCCAAGTCTTGTTGGGTCCTGCATACTCAGTATCATCAGAAACTTTATCAATATTTGAAACAATATTATCAGAAGATGGTTCCTTGACTTCTTTTATTATCCACTTAGTTTTTGTCTTTGACTTTTTCTTAGTGAGAGCAGACTTCTCACTTTCTTTAGTGGATTCAGAAGTCTTTGCAGTTTGCATATAAGCACATAATTCATTTGATGAAATTTGCAAATTAAAACATGTACTCATGGTAGTAATTTTGCATGGCATACAGTCAATGTTATTACAAACTACCAATTCTCTTTGCATAATGGGGGTTCTGTGTAAGTTCCCTTTCAACTCTGTTGCATTAGATATGCTACTAGTTGATTTCTTACAAACATGAGTTAAATGATGTGAGGAGCCACAATTATTGCAAAGTTTCCTTGGTGCCTGCTTAACATATGCATAATTATTCTTTTTATCAATGCCTAGCTTCCCATTTCTGTTTTTGGACTTAGAGACAACTATCTTGACAATCTGTTCAGAAGATGCTGTCGAACTATTTTTGACAGCATCTTTTGTACTTGCTGTCTTGACAGTAGGTTTGAAAGTTACTGTCTTGGATGACTTCTTGACAGTATCTTTTGAACACTTGGTTGGACTATTTAATACTGTTTCTGTCATAGACATTTTGACAAAATCTTTTTCTTTCTTAGATTCACTGTCAATCCTCTCATCTTCATCACAGAGTTCTTGATTAATAATTAGAGAGTTTTCATTAACCTCAAACTCTGTACTTTTGAAAATTGGGTTACTCACATTTTTGAGGATGTGAGGTCTTACAGTATTATTATCATCATTTTTCTGTATAACAGCCTCTTTACCAGGTCTCCTGCTATAATCATAGCCTATGCCTATTTTCTTACTTTCAGTATGATTCTCATGATACTCTTGAACTAACTTAGAGGAATTTCTAAATGCTTTTAGCTTAAATTCATTCTCAGAAATTTCTTTTCTTAGATAATCCTCTATCTCTTTAGCACAGATTAAATCATTTTTTAGTCTTTCGTTTTCCTGAGCTAAAGAATCAATAGAACTGGTCTTAAGCAACAACACATCATTGTTAGATCTGAGTACTTCATTTTCTTTAGTTAATCTAGCAATTTCTTCATTTGCAGCAGATAAACTAGTATGAATATTAAACATTTCAGTACTCATTTCCTCAATGGTTTGCTTATAGTCATTTAAAGACATATCTAGTAATACTAGAGATGGTACCTGACTTGACGAGGTTGATGCTTCTTCATCCTCTCTAGCCATCAAGGCTAAATTCACAAATTCCTCTTCTTCTTCATTATCAGATTCATCCCAGCATTTTCCTTCAGCCACATAGGCCTTTCCTTGTCCTTTCTTAAATTGACTCCCAGTTCCTTTCTCCATTCTTTGTATTTGTTTTGGTCTTTTGCATTCAGTAGCAAAGTGACCAAGTTCATTGCAATTGTAGCATCTAAACTTTGACCTATCTACCATTCCTGTTTTGTATCCTCCCTTGGTGCCAGTAGCAGGTTTTGATGAGCTTCCTTGGTTATACTTTGGAAATTGACCTTGAGGCTTATATGGCTTGTTCCTCCTGAACCTTATATTTTTGAATTTTCTTGCCATAAAAGCCATGGTTGGATTATCCATTTTCTCCATTTCTTCTAGAGTGAAGAATTCTTCATCTTCAACATCTTCTAGTTGAAGGACAACCTTTTCTTCATCTTCAATCACTTCTTCAATTTTCACAGAGGAAAATTGAGGTTGTTGATCATTTTGAATTTGCTCACTTGCTTGAAAATATGATGGTCCTTGAGCAACTAGAGCACCAGCCATGTTTGCCATCAATCCTTTGGATCCACTTTGTATAGCTTTCTTTTGATAATATTCAAGTTCATAAGATTTTAGAACTCCATACAATGTTTCAAGAGAAACAGAATTTAAGTCTCTCCCTTCTCTTATGGCTGTTACTCTGTGCTCAAGATGTTCTGGAAGAGTTAGCAGAAACTTGATATTGACTTCCTTCTTTTCATAAAACTTTCCATGAATTTGAAGCTCAGCTATCAGTTTGCTAAATCTTTCAAACATGTGGGTTAGCTCTTCTCCATGCTTGCCCATAAACGCTTCATATTGTGACACCAGTATTTGTTTTTGATTCTCTCTGACCTCTTCACTTCCTTCACATAACAGTTCTATCTTTTTCCACATATCCCTGGCAGAGTTGCATGCTATTATATTTCCACTCATAGCTTTGTCCAGGGTAAGCGCATCTAGTAGAATGAGTTGCAGATGATCATCCAGTGCTACCTTTTCTTTTTCTGAGTCATTATACTCAGAAGGCTTCTTAGCAACCCAATGAGCTGGGATTACTACATCATTTACTGTAGCAGCTGGGATTTCCTTTTGAGGAATGAAGGGGCCATTTTCCAGAATACCTAGGAATAGTGGATTATGAGCTTTGATAAATAACATAATCTTCTTTTTCCATATGTTGTAGTTTTCTTTATCAAAAGCTGGAATCTTGATATTACTTGACCTTTGAATACTTGCCATTTGGATCTCAGATATGTGTATTAATCTGAATGCTCTGATACCAGTTGTTGGTCCAGGAAAGTATTGCAGAAGGGGGGTTGAATGCAATACTAATAAATTTCAAAAACTATTTCAACAACTTAAATAGAATTTGTGATTTACTAGTAGAAGAAATGCAAACACAAGTAAAATCAAATACGAGGATTTCACAAAATAAATGTTTTATTTATTTTGCAAAGTTTTGCTACAACCTTGAGAACAAATTAATTCTCAAGCTACAAATACTCAAGAGATTACAGTCGTTGAGTTTTTCTCACACTTAATATATAAACAGAGAGCTCTATTTATAGTGTGATAATCTACTGTACTATCATCATCAATGATTGATGAGTTGCTGTTATATTCCTTTTGCAGCTCATTCCATGATTTATTCCCATGTGATCAGCACAAAGTAACTTAAAGATGCTTTCCACATTTGAGCCACCCAGATCTAGCCGTATTCAATTTTATCTGTTCTAGACTTTACAGGTTGTTCCATGTGATCTCTCGAGCTTCAGTTATAGACTTTCCAAGCTTGCTGTAAAGGTTGAATATTACAACACGCCTACTTCTTTTGAACATATACTCTGTCGTTTAATTTGACTTAGAAAATTCCTAAATCAAGCTGATTCTATATGACAGTATGTTTGCCACAAAGTTTGCTGTCAATGGATTACGCTTTGTTTTGACAGTATGAATTTCCCGCAGATATTACTGTCAAGAATTTTGCTTTGGTTGACAGTATGAATTCCCGCAGAGATTGCTGTCAAGAATTGTGCTTTGATTGACAGCATGTTTTTCCCGCAGAGATTGCTGTCAAGAATTCCAAACTTACTGTCGCAAACTGTATATCAAAGTTGCTGTCATTAGAATCTTCCGCCAATGTTGCTGTCAAGTTGAAACTTGCTGTCGACTCCGTGAAACTTGCTGTCGACCTCGGCAACATGATGTTTCCTTGTAACCTTACTGTCAGGGCTTGACAGTAACTTTTATTCCTTCTGTCGAACTCATGTATTTCTTGAGGCTTGAACATAATCGAACTTCTTCCAAGAATTACACTTATTACATGACAGTATTTATTTAAATTACAAGAACACATTTCAGGCTATGACAGTATGTTCTACTTAGCAAAAACTAAGTATACCAATAAAACTAGTTAAGTTGTCTATTCCATCACCCATAAATCCCAACAACTCCTCAAAAAGACATTGAAAAGAAAAGCTTCTGTCAGTTGTTTGTGCCTTCTTCCTTTATGCCCTTAACAATTTTAGACAAAAAAAAAACATTCTAATTTGTGTGTGTGTGTTACTTTAGAATTTGTATCAATAGTACTTACAATAACCAGCTAACCAAATATCTCATTTTATACAAGGCCTTTCTTTAGGATGATGCCAACTAGAAACTCATATATGGTAATATCTGCTTTTTTCTTACAAGGAAAAAAACTAACGGATTATGAAATCACATGAGTAAACTTTTCTTAATGTCTTATTACCATGGTATCAAACTTCATCTTGTATGAATTTCCACAGACGCCTTGCTTGCTTTCGTTTATTCTTTTAGAGTCTTAAATTTCTGATGTTAATATATGTAAGTATGTATGATGAATTCCTTATAATTACTATAAAATAAATTAATAATGCTAAGTTAAAAATTTGCATGAACAAATTATTTTAAGCACCTTTCAAAACCTTCTCATATATACTTGTTGTAAATTAGTCTTTGGCTTGTAGAGTTGTCGGTCCATTTCAAGTGAGAAGTTGGATGTTCGAGTCTTAGTGGAAGCATTGTGTGCGTGAGTAAATAAATTTTTGTAGTTAACCGTTGTCAAAATAATAAATATTTTTTTTAACTGCCAAACAATGAACTCTTGCATCCATGGTACTAATATTTGGAAAACAAATGCTTAAACTTGTAAACTGCAAATGGGACCTCTGAGTTCGTCCTACCACAAATCAACCTTTTAAGAAAGGCTTGTGTCTCTGTTTAAAGCCTCAATTATAATAGCAGAAAGAAGCTTGTACAAAGTTCCTTGCCTATGTTAGTACAAGCTTTAAATTAAATGATAAGCACACCTATTCCATGTGAAAGCTAGGAGCTAAGCACACCTATTCCATGTGAAAGCTAGGAGCTAATACATCCGTAATAGCCTACATGATGTGTCTTTTTTTTGTGTTAAGTATGATGTGTCTTTCTTACAATTTATTCATATCTTGGCTTTTCAATTAAGTCTTGTAGGAAATCAATAATTTAAATATTCAGCAAGCCAAATATTTAATCTTGCACTTCCAACCCATAAGCACCAAAATTCTAGATGTTTTCTTAAATTTTTTCCAATCGTATAAGAACCCATTATCATAAATAGAAACATTATTACCAGCTTAATTAATTTAAAATTAATAAATCTTGTTGGTTACGAAATAGATGATTTCTACATTGTTCGAGGAGATATCAACCCTAATAATTGTACTTTAATGCTTACAAGGGTATTACACTAAACATCATAGTATCTTTCTAGTTAAATTGCTGTTATAACTTAAAGACACGAGTTTAAGTTGGGATTTATTTTGTTTTACTTATACTTGTCAGTATCTTTACATGGTTGTTTACTCTGTATGTGATTGATCATTTGCTTTAGGAAGGATTCCTGATCCAGTTTATGAAAGTTCTGAACTGCACTTGGTTTTTCTGTAATGTACTCTATATTTCTCAACATGTTCACCAAGGTGATAAAAGGCTATGGGGAGAGAGAAAACTCTAATAAAGATTGTTAGATTTAGTGATGTAGAAGAGCCAGAAGACAGAGCTTAATGTTATCGACTTTAGAAGCAATTAAGCCAAATCCCAGAGGAAGTCCAAACTAGCAAAGGAATTATATTATTTTATATGGTTTTAATATGAAGTTAAAATTAAACTGATATTAAGAGCCCTGTTTTCCAAACAATTCAGTTATGTTATATTAAATTCCAATTTAAGATAGGAAAATTGTTTGAAGGTAATATGAATAGGTTCATGACCTTTAGATTCAAGCATTGGTAGAGATAATTCATTCTTGTCATAAAATCTGGTGTCTACCTAAGTGACGTCTTATCCTCGCTTTATACATAGCTACATTTCTAGACATATCTCTGGAGTATTTATAATCAGGGTGAATTAAGTCCTAAGTTTACAAGTGCATTTTAATTTTTATAAAAGAAAATAGAAATCTTTTGCTTGTTAGACTTCTTTTTGCGAATGTCAACTATTAAGTTTAAATATGATTTTCAATTAAATATACCAAAGTAATAAAAAAAATACTTGTTTGACTTTCTTATATCATATTTTTAAGTGTTAACCTCCACCTTTTAGATTCATCCCAATCAGTCCTGTGCTGGAATTATTTTCAGCAGTTTTCCCAGAATTATAGTCTACTTATTTATAATTTTTAATTAGCGATTTTTCAGCATCATCTTTAGATGTTTTTCTTTCCAATTTACAGGCACGTAGATTTATCACCCTCATCGATGAACTGTACAATCATCATTGCTGCCTATTTTGTACTGCAGCTTCTTCTATTGATGATCTATTTCAGGGTACAGAAGAGGGGACTCTTTTTGATCTGGAAAGGTTAGTGTTGCAAAGTGATTTTTCATTCATCTATTGGAGTAGTAGATGCTTGGACATTTTTATGAAGCCAGTCCCTTTCTTAGTTTCTCTATCACTATAGTATCTTGACCAGTAACAGTTAAATTATTTTCAGTCTATAGCACATCATTTTCATTTATTTCTTTTCTTTTTTATTTTCATTTCCAGTAAAGATATGCAAGTTCACAATTCAACTCTAAAGACGAAAAAACATAAAAAAAAACTTGTGAAAGGTTAATTTTAATGAATTTGCAATAGCTAAAAGTAATCATCGTTTGCATAAAACTAGAAATCTGTTATCCCCTACATCCTCAAAGATCCTTTTTTAATACCCGCCTGTAATCTTACCTTATTGGACAACATGCAATTGTTGCTAGTCGGTAAACCTCTATCTATGTTTAACTTGTAAGGTTAGAATCACAAATTTATGAGTAAACATTGCTTAAGCTGTCCCTGGAAACTGCACTATACTTCATGTTCATTTTCAGGAAACTATTGCTTACAACGCAATAGTTTCTATATATGTTGTTTCTATATATGTTTATTTAATACTATCTACTTAATTACAACGCTTTCGTTACATTGCAATTAATTAAGCATTCGAAGAAGTTTGTGTCTCGCATGAGTATAGAAACATTTGAACTCATTATAATTGAAGAAATAGTATTGGAACATTAACTTCAGATTACTAACTACATATTTTTGCTATGCAATCTACAGATTTTGTGTACTGTAATTTAGTATTTTTACTTTATAAAAATGTGTCTAATACAATATTTTTTAATACTTTCTTGGCTTTGGCGCATTACTTGACATTCTGTAATATCAAATTCAAGAATATATGACTATGAGTACTTTGGAAAAATAAAGAGTACATTTGAATGTTTTAACCAAAATGGGAGATCTTGAAACGAGAATAAAATAAACATTGGTTAAAAAAGAACGTGTTAAACTAAAAAAAAAAAATTAATCATCACAATATCAATTGCTAATATTAATATCAAAACGTAACAAGAAAAATTGCAATATTAATTATAAAAATAGAACAATCCTGTGCCTTGCACGGGAATTGAAGCTAGTATATATAGTAGGGCAACATGTACCATTTTATTCCTACTATTTTACATTTATGCCCTTGTGTAATTTCACTATTCTACCCTTAGAAATCAAAGCCTACAAAAAAAGTAAATAATCTTTACATTGTTGAGAGTTGAACATATGACATCCCAATTATAATGCACTTTTTAACTCATCATAGCAACTATTCGAGTCAAATACATTTTTTTGCAACTATTATAATTCATTAGTTATATAGAGCAATGTTTTCTTTTTTCTTTTTTTTTTATTAAGATCAAGTTCTGACTTTTACATAGATATACCTTGTACAATTATAATCTACATGAATGAGAATATGGTAACATTATGATATACAATATTGCTAATAAATTAAAAAACCAAATTATAAAACCATTAGTGACTTTCAGTGTAGCAGTGCCTATTTCTAGAAAAATAAAAATAATGTTTGCTCACAATAAAAAATAATATTCTGAGATTAAACTTGAATGAAAAATAATCCAATCAAATAGTTTTAATGGAACTGACATTAAAATTCGGTAAAAATCTGATAAACTCGAAAATTTGATAAGAACCGGACAAGCTCAAAAACTCGATCTAAACCTAATAAACTTGAAAACTCAAAACCTTGAATATTCGGTAACTCAAAAAATTCAAAAACTCGTTAAAAAATCGATAACCTCTAAAAACTCGATAACACCTCGAACTCGACTCGTATAGTAAATGAGTCAAGTTCGAATATAAATTTTAGGTTCGATAATTTTTGGTTTTGACTCGACTCGATTCAAATTACACTCCTACACAAATATCCATATGTTTACTCTATTAATGATATTTATATAATTTATTGGTTGTAATTATATTTTTTAAATTAAAATATTGTATTAATTCTACAAAAAAGTGAAATAAAATATTCTTTATGACTGGGTATAATTTTCATATAAATGAATTTTAGCACATACATAATTAATTTCTACATATTGATTGAAAACTATTACGGTTGCAATTACTAAGTAATTGAAACGTTTGTATATACTTTTTGCCGATAAAGGGTCGGAAAAACAACGTTGAAAACACCTGCTCACTGGGAAATAAAACAAGTATGTATTTTTTTTACCAACACGCAATATAAAAAATTGTATTGTGAAGATTTTATTAGGAAAAATTTGATTTTTAACAAAATTCTCGATAAAATTGAGACGTCGAAGTGGCAAACAAAATTTTGAAATACACGATATATTTCACCTTAAACTTGAATGAAGAATCACCAGCCCTGAATCGATTTTAATCAAATATATTGTTGTATAATTAGAGATATAAGAAAGATGGGAATATCAAAAATTCTGAAAGTTATAGTAGATATGAGCATGATTAATACAAGCTACAAATTAAAATCTTGAATCAAAATAACTAAATTGCAAATAAGAGAAATCTGATCAAATTTCAATAAAATTGATTGTTATATTCACATTGTCGTGAATCGAAACCCCCAAAATCAAATACTATAAAAATATTAGTTGATCTTCACACCATCGAGAACCGAAACTATAACATCTCAGTTCTGAATAAAGTGAATTTAAATTCATGGCTGAAAATATTGAATTAGATGACTATCTTAGCATATAGTATAAATCTTAGACAAATTATGTTGGAAATGAAACCCTCGAGAAAAGAGTTTGCTAAGCTAGATTTAGGCAACATTGCTACAAATTGAAAGGTGTTCACGGCCACAAAATTTAACTATTAAAAGCCAAAATATCGCAATATTTTACATTTTAATTAGTATCATTTCACATTTTTGCCTTCCAATTTCCTATGATTTTACTATAAAACCCACCTAAAGTCAAATGTTATGAAAATGTTAGTTAATCTTCACATTTTCCAGAATCGAAACTTTGACATCTTAGTTCTAAATATAATGAATTTAAATTTATAACTAAAATCACTGAACTAGATCGACTAATTGATTAGAAATTAGAATTTTTTGGTCACAACCTATTAAAAATGAAAGCACTTGAAAAAGAGGGTAAGTTAATCTATATTTAAACAAAATTGAAACAAATTTAAGAATATTCATGATCATAACTATTAAAAACCAAAATCTCGTAATAAAGCTAGAATATCCCCGTGCCTTGCACGGGTAACGAAGCTAGTTACTTATTATAGACTAAGTTGGAATTCATAATTATTTAATTACAGCTTCTTGTAGATAAGTAGTTGTTGGAAAGACCAGAAATAATGATTTAGTAACATCTTTTAGAATTTTATTTAGACACTTAGGAAATATTTATTCTTTCACAAAATGTCTTTACGACTTATAAGATAATCAAATAATATTTGGCTTCAAAAAAGCTAAGTACATGACAGTGTCAATGGAGTTTAGGTGTTGCTTAATATGTAAACTAACACTCATGTGACTGTTTGATAATGTAAGGGAATAACAAAAATCAGGTACTACACTTGCTTATCTGTATTCTGCCTGATTTTTAAGTAAAACTCGTAAGTGGATAACTATTACATTTTCCCCATTCCCTGAGTTTTTAACTCTTGAAACCCAAGTTGAAGAAACCGTAGAAATAGTTGCAATAAATCCTCTAAACTGAAGAAGTACTAGGCTAGCTACAATATCTACCACTTAAGTTCATCTTATCCAAGTTAGTGGGGTCAAAAAAATTTCTAATTCAATGATGTTGGAATATAATAAGATCCATATAAGGCCTTCCTCTAACACCTTAAGGTTTTAAATGAGTTGGTTATTTAACATGGTGTAAAACTTTTATCGGGATAAATATATTAATTTAAAATTTGAATTATCAAGAACAAAATTAAAATATCTATAAAATTTGATGGGGTCAAATTTATATTTATTACTACAAAAGTAATTTTTTAGTGGAGTCAAATTTAGATTTTTCCACTATGAATATTTTAATAAAAAAATTATAAATACAAAATTTTCATTTTTTAAAATTTCAGCGGGGACGGTTGCACCCGCTAACTATACACTGGCTACGTCCCTGGGCTGAGATGATTTGTGGTTTCAAGATGGACATGGGTATATTATTTTCCATTTCTGCCCATGTTCTATTAAAATCCCAAAAACAACTCTCTCTCTCTCTCTCTCTCTCTCTGTACATATATACCTATAACAATAAGGGTTAAATGGCTTAAACATCACTGAACTGCCCCCTAAGTTGCAGTTGGGTAACTAAACTCAAAAAGGTTGCAGTCAACTCATTAAACTGATAAAAAGTTGCATTTAGGTCACTACCGTTAAAATACATAACGGGCCGTTAAAATACATAACGGAATAAACGAAAATCAGGTTAATATGATAAAAACTTGCAATTGGGTACCTGAACTGCTCCTTAAGTTGCAGTTGGGTAACTGAACTTAATTTTTTTTCCATAAAATCTATAATTTATAAATTTATAAAATTAATAAAATCTATAATTTGGTAAAGTTTATAAATTTGGTAAAAAATAAGTCCTTATTTTGGTTAAAAAACAACTTTTCCAAATAGCCCCTAAGAGTTAAAATGAAAATGGTGCAAAAATGGGTAATTATATATTTTTTCTGAAAATAAGTACATATTTTTACAAAAAAAGGATGCCAAAAAAAAATAACGGATTTATTTATTAAATAAAAACTAACGGATTTATTTAGCAAAAAAATAACGGATTTATTTAGTAAATAAAAACTAACAGATTTATTTAGCAAATAAATAACGGATTTATTTAGTAAATAAAAACTAACGGATTTATTTAGCAAAAAAATAACGGATTTATTTAGTAAATAAAAACTAACGAATTTATTTAGCAAAAAAAAATAACGGATTTATTTAGTAAATAAAAACTAACGGATTTATTTAGCAAAAAAATAACGGATTTATTTAATAAATAAAAACTAACAGATTTATTTAGCAAAAATATAACGGATTTATTTAGTAAATAAAAAATAACGAATTTATTTAGTAAATAAAAACTAACGGATTTATTTAGCAAAAAAATAACGGATTTATTTAGTAAATAAAAACTAACAGATTTATTTAGCAAAAAAAAAAATAACGGATTTATTTAGTAAATAACAACTAACGGATTTATTTAGCAAAAAAAATAACAGATTTATTTAGTAAATAAAAACTAACGGATTTATTTAGCAAAAAAATAACGGATTTATTTAGTAAATAAAAACTAATTGATTTATTTAGTAAAAAAATAAAAAAAAATAACTGATTTATTTAGAAAAAACAAAAAAAATTGATTAATTGTTAATAGCAATGACATTTATGCAACTATTTTTGAGTTCAGTTATCCAATTGCAACTTCGGGGCAGTTCAGTGATGTTTTAGCAAAGATGAGTTAACGGAATCCGTTAAAGTCAAACCTGAGTTAACGGTTGTGCAATTTTATTTCAGTGTAATGACCTGATTGCAACTTTTATTTAGTGTAGTTAGTCGATTGCGAACTTTTTGAGTACAATGACCCAGTTGCAACTTGAGGGTGAGTTCAGTGATGTTTAAGCCATTTTACCCATAACAATAATATCATAATTGGACTGTGTTTGTACAGAGGAGTTTGAGCTTAAAAACTTTACAAAAATTATGTAAGATGTTTCAGTGGGAAGAAATAATGAAAGAAAAATTTATTGTTCCTTTATCTTTCTCAAAACTAACTAATACACATCAATTTAATGAATCTTCAACGATGTAATGGTGTGCACTAACTGAGGATCAACATGCAATGATTATTTGGAAATTGCACTAATTGAGCTAAGGAAAATTATTGTTGTCTAATTTTCCGCATTATGCAGTATAGTGGCAGCACCCATATGTTTTTTGTTTATGATTGATATGCTATAAAGCAGCAGAAGTTCTGAATGTGGAGTGAGAAATGGGCTATTGTCAAAATACGAATAGCAAACTTATTTTCCGGAAAAGATGATTATGTTAGTAGATCTTATAAAGTTTAATGCTCACTCCCTCAGGTTAGGTTGCATTCAGATCATGCGGGTGCCTAGAATTTTTCCAAAAACCTCGAAGGTACTTATTAATTAAGACGTAAAAACTCTAAACTTACTAAATCTTTGTGCCCTTATAAATAAAGGGGCTGTTGTGCCTGCGCAAATCTTCATTTCAAGTAAAAGTGTTGACATTTGAGCTTTAGGCAAACCAACTAAAGACTTCATCTATGAATTAATTCTGCTGTCCCCTTGGACCATGCAACTACTTATGTCCTGAATTATATTGGTCTAGCAACCTTAAAAGCGCTTGACCAGCTTCTGTTTTGCAATTAATAGGAGTTGTATGAGTTTAGTTATATGTGCTGATTAATATTTAAGTTATAGAGCGTGTGTAGGACTGTAGGGTATAAAATTCCTCAGTTGTCTCTTTTCACTATCTACATGGTAGAGGATTATCTCGAGTCATACCTTTCTACCATTAGTCATCCTGACACTTCGGAGTCTCAGACTCCTAGAACGTTACTTATATATTTTAATCTTGTTATTTCTGCGAAGCTGATTGTTTAATGATTTGAATTTGCAGGCCATGCTTGAAATTAATGAACATATGCATAAAATATGGAAGAAGCAAGTGGAAGAAAAGTCTCTACAGTCGAGCATTGCTAGTTGGATTCGGAATCTTCCTGTTGACTCAAGTGTCAAAGAATGGGTAGCTGAGGAAGAAAGGTATAAGCAAGAGGTACAGATCAAAAATATTCTTCCGGCTGTCGCAGATAAGTTTCTTGTTAACTGCCAGGGAGATCAAAGGGGAGCTAGCATTCTGTGTTTTGATGAAATACAGGTAACACCCATATTGTTGTCTGAAGGTTTATCTTTACTGATTGTTTTTGCTTAATGTTTTCTCTTTTTTATTACAGACTGTTGATGTGTTTGCTATTGTGGCCTTATCTGGAATTCTAAGCAGATTGCTAAGCACTGGAACTGTTCTTGTTGCCACCAGTAACCGAGCACCTCAGGAGTTGAATTAGGTGCACACTTAACTTATCTGCAAAGCTTGACTACTCTGTTTTTACTGAGTTATTGAACTCCTTTTGTGAGCTTGAATTGCTATTCTATCTTATACAAATTTAGCAAATTTTCTTTTCTGTCAATCTTAGAGAGTGTCTTCAGTCTTCTGTATACGTCTCCCCCTAATTGCAAAATCTTTTGGTGGTCCCTTGAATTTATTGCTGATATTCTGCAATTTGTATTTGTGCAATCAGGATGGAATGCAGCGTGGGATCTTTCTAAAATTGCTGGCGAAGTTGGAGGAACATTGTAAAAATGTCCTCATAGGAAGTGAAATCGATTATCGCCGTCTCATAGCACAAAGATCCATTGACCAGGTTATTTTTAGACAAATACAGTTCCATTCTCCCTGTTACATACTCATGCATGGATTAACCTCTCTCTCTATCGCGGATTAACCTCTCTCATTTGTCTATTTTGTTTATCTTAGATTAGTAAATTGATTTTCAGAAACATAGAAGAGTCACAACCTTAAAAGTGTTCAGGCAGTAGCAGTCATATCCGTGCTATATGTAGTCAAGGAGCATTTATTCAAGTACTACAAAATTACATATGTAGAGTTATGGGGTAAATGTGAATATGCAATTAGAATGTTCAGACAGATTAATGTATTATGTTGTTGGGAAGCCACGTATCTTGCTCTTTCGAATCAATGTTGGATATTTAGGTCTTTCTGGTGGTGTAGATAGAGTAGATTTATAATCATTAGATGGAATGCAGGAATAAATTGATATCTTTGTAGTGTCGTATGACAACTGTTACTGTTCAGTATGAACTCATTTCTCTCCTCTTAGACAGAGGTTTCTTGGTTCTGTAAAGATAAAGGAAGGAAACAAATGCTCATGTGCATCTTTTAACTTCAAACTGATACTATGATTATGCCATCGGAGATATCTACATAATGATACTATGATTATGATACTATGATGTGCAATAAACAAATCCTTTCAAAGGATTTTTATGTCTGAAGACTAAATGTATCTCAAGTTTTATGCCTTCCCTTTTGATATGTTTAATTTTCTGCATAATGCACCATGTGAGTCCATGCTGTTTTATAGTTTAAGAATTAAGATTCATAAATTACTTGTAAGTTTTAAGCAGAGATATTGTCGAGATTTATAATAATCTTGTTAATTTAATCATATATCTGCAGGTCCACTACTTCTCGCCTCTCGACGATAGTGCTGTCAAGAATTTCGAGAGCATGTGGAGCAAAACCACATCACAATACGGTGGAAAGATCACATCCAGTACAATCCATGTGATGTTTGGAAGGTACCTTTTGATCACAATACTTGTGCTGCAAATGCACTATACATTTTGATGGTGTGTGTTTTGAGTTTGTAGAACCTTGGAAGTTCCTGAATGCTGTAATGGAGTTGTACGCTTCAGCTTCGAATATCTATGCGGGCGCCCGGTAAGATGCTTGTTTTTTCATTTCAATATTGCATGTCTGCAGTAATTACCTCTTAGTCCATGTATCCTGAAGAAAAAATTACTAATTTTGATCTCTGACAAAACGAGAGATCTATTTTTAGAGTTGATTCCCAAACTAACCTGGTTCACCGTTCCTTTTCCCAAACTAACCTACTTTGTACAATCATTCCCAAACTAACCTACTTTACTATTTAAACTCAGTTTTTTCATTTTTTTTCTTTTAATAGTTTTCTTAATTCATTTTCATTTAATTTAATGTATATAAAATATTATATAAATATATAATAAAATTCTGATAAACTTTAAATGAAAATATAAATATTAAAAACAATAAATTTAATAAATAATATAATAAAATAGGCGAACTACATCTTGTACGGCCTTTAATAAATTAATATGTATCACCATATGATTGGTTATATTCATAATAATAATAATAATAAAAATAATGCCCCCATGCATGCACATAAATTGACTAATTTAATCTTGACAACTCGTATTTGTGGATTTTTTGGTGAATTGATGTGCATACATGGGGGCATTATTATTATTATGAAAAATTGAAAATGAAAGTCTGACAACTTTTTTGAAAATGAGTGTAAAAACTGACCACCACTTTGAAGTTTACTCTATATATATATATTTAAGAAAAATGGTAAATGAACTAAAATTAGAATAAAAAACAATAAAGAAAAATAATGAGTTTGAATAGTAAAGTAGGTTAGTTTGGGAATGATTGTACAAAGTAGGTTAGTTTGGGAAAAGGAACGGTAAACAAGGTTAGTTTGGGAATGGACTCTCTATTTTAAAGTTATGGCAATAGTCTGAACTGGAACAATCGGACTGACATGTCCCCCGCTTTTGGGAACCAATACTGAAAAAAGTATGAAAAAATAATAAGCCAAATGCTAAACCAAGTTTTATATATAGCTACTGTCTTGAGTGACGTTCTAATATCACAAATATAACAAGATGTACCTTGTTGTCATAAATTTACCCAGTGAAAGCTTTTCAACGCAATACCTTGTATCCTAGTTTTATAGCATCGAGGGCAAATAAAATTATATGGTATTGACATGACATACTTTCGATGAAAAATATAATTATCTTTGCTTCAGTTTTTTTCTCAGCCACCTAACATCTTAGCAACTTATCACTTTTCTGTGCATAAATTTTGTATTTGTTTAGTTTCATATTGTACCATGGTTTCTTCTTTTTATTAATTACTTGAATTATCAGGTTGGGGCTGCAGATTATATCGCAATAGCTAGAAACTACCACACAATCTTTATTTCAGGTGTTCCTGTGATGAGCATGCGAATTCGTGACAAGGTACTATCTCAATGCTTTTTTTCATTACCTTGAAACTATTGCAATATATTCAACAATCTCCTTATAATAAGCATACTTTATGACTTGGTAATCACAGCGACTACGCTTTTTGTTTTTCAGTTATGAGTAATTTACATTCTATTAATTTTGATAATTTTTTCTTTTTCATACAAAAGTAAAGAATCAAGTGAAGTAAATAAATAAAGAGATTCAATGTCAACTACAATCCACATTTACGAGTAGAATTAGAAAAGAAATCAGTAATTGTTCGGCGTCAGTATGTAAATTGAAGTATAATTATCAGTGTCTGTTGAGGTCTATCCAAATTTTCAGTTATTTACTATTTTACTATTTGTAGAATTAAGTAAGATTTGAATGAAATTTTAGTGAGTAATTTTTAGTTAGATACTATTGTTTTCTAATTGAACTTGGAATGGAATTTCATGCAGTAGTTATCTTCTAAATTTCAACACCAAATTGGACGAAGAAGTCAGGACAGTAGCAAACATAATTTATGTGTTAAGTGTTCTATAATGTTTACTGTACTTGTCAACGAGCCTTCCTCTGAAGAAGAGAATCTATTGTGCCTATTCTTCGTAGAAGATTGCATGTGTTCTCTAGTCAATAATCACTCCTCAAAAAGACATTGAAAAGAAAAGCTTCTGTCAGTTGTTTGTGCCTTCTTCCTTTATGCCCTTAACAATTTTAGACAAAAAAAAAACATTCTAATTTGTGTGTGTGTGTTACTTTAGAATTTGTATCAATAGTACTTACAATAACCAGCTAACCAAATATCTCATTTTATACAAGGCCTTTCTTTAGGATGATGCCAACTAGAAACTCATATATGGTAATATATGCTTTTTTCTTACAAGGAAAAAAACTAACGGATTATGAAATCACATGAGTAAACTTTTCTTAATGTCTTATTACCATGGTATCAAACTTCATCTTGTATGAATTTCCACAGACGCCTTGCTTGCTTTCGTTTATTCTTTTAGAGTCTTAAATTTCTGATGTTAATATATGTAAGTATGTATGATGAATTCCTTATAATTACTATAAAATAAATTAATAATGCTAAGTTAAAAATTTGCATGAACAAATTATTTTAAGCACCTTTCAAAACCTTCTCATATATACTTGTTGTAAATTAGTCTTTGGCTTGTAGAGTTGTCGGTCCATTTCAAGTGAGAAGTTGGATGTTCGAGTCTTAGTGGAAGCATTGTGTGCGTGAGTAAATAAATTTTTGTAGTTAACCGTTGTCAAAATAATAAATATTTTTTTTAACTGCCAAACAATGAACTCTTGCATCCATGGTACTAATATTTGGAAAACAAATGCTTAAACTTGTAAACTGCAAATGGGACCTCTGAGTTCGTCCTACCACAAATCAACCTTTTAAGAAAGGCTTGTGTCTCTGTTTAAAGCCTCAATTATAATAGCAGAAAGAAGCTTGTACAAAGTTCCTTGCCTATGTTAGTACAAGCTTTAAATTAAATGATAAGCACACCTATTCCATGTGAAAGCTAGGAGCTAAGCACACCTATTCCATGTGAAAGCTAGGAGCTAATACATCCGTAATAGCCTACATGATGTGTCTTTTTTTTGTGTTAAGTATGATGTGTCTTTCTTACAATTTATTCATATCTTGGCTTCTCAATTAAGTCTTGTAGGAAATCAATAATTTAAATATTCAGCAAGCCAAATATTTAATCTTGCACTTCCAACCCATAGCACCAAAATTCTAGATGTTTTCTTAAATTTTTTCCAATCGTATAAGAACCCATTATCATAAATAGAAACATTATTACCAGCTTAATTAATTTAAAATTAATAAATCTTGTTGGTTACGAAATAGATGATTTCTACATTGTTCGAGGAGATATCAACCCTAATAATTGTACTTTAATGCTTACAAGGGTATTACACTAAACATCATAGTATCTTTCTAGTTAAATTGCTGTTATAAATTAAAGACACGAGTTTAAGTTGGGATTTATTTTGTTTTACTTATACTTGTCAGTATCTTTACATGGTTGTTTACTCTGTATGTGATTGATCATTTGCTTCAGGAAGGATTCCTGATCCAGTTTATGAAAGTTCTGAACTGCACTTGGTTTTTCTGTAATGTACTCTATATTTCTCAACATGTTCACCAAGGTGATAAAAGGCTATGGGGAGAGATAAAACTCTAATAAAGATTGTTAGATTTAGTGATGTAGAAGAGCCAGAAGACAGAGTTTAATGTTAGCGACTTTAGAAGCAATTAAGCCAAATCTCAGAGGAAGTCCAAACTAGCAAAGGAATTATATTATTTTATATGGTTTTAATATGAAGTTAAAATTAAACTGATATTAAGAGCCCTGTTTTCCAAACAATTCAGTTATGTTATATTAAATTCCAATTTAAGATAGGAAAATTGTTTGAAGGTAATATGAATAGGTTCATGACCTTTAGATTCAAGCATTGGTAGAGATAATTCATTCTTGTCATAAAATCTGGTGTCTACCTAAGTGACGTCTTATCCTCGCTTTATACATAGCTACATTTCTAGACATATCTCTGGAGTATTTATAATCAGGGTGAATTAAGTCCTAAGTTTACAAGTGCATTTTAATTTTTATAAAAGAAAATAGAAATCTTTTGCTTGTTAGACTTCTTTTTGCGAATGTCAATTGTTAAGTTTAATGATTTTCAATTAAATATACCAAAGTAATAAAAAAAATACTTGTTTGACTTTCTTATATCATATTTTTAAGTGTTAACCTCCACCTTTTAGATTCATCCCAATCAGTCCTGTGTTGGAATTATTTTCAGCAGTTTTCCCAGAATTATAGTCTACTTATTTATAATTTTTAATTAGCGATTTTTCAGCATCATCTTTAGATGTTTTTCTTTCCAATTTACAGGCACGTAGATTGTTAGGTCGAATACACAATAAGCAATCAAATACTGTATGAATAACTTAACAAGAACACACTGTTTAACAATTAAAAACTGTTTGGAATTAACAATTCCTCTCTCAGTGATGTAAATATCACAGAGAGCTGCTTAGGTTACAATCAATGAATTTTTCAATGTTCGATTACCCTTCTAGGGTTAACCTAACTGTATTTATAGAACATACAGCTTCGTACAATCAGTAACTGATTCTCCTATAATCAAGCTATACAATTGATATCAATCACGATTGCTCCAGTCTTCCAAGTCAACTCAATCTCTTTGACAGCTTTCCAATCTTCAAAGATATTGCTTCCATATTTATCTTGCATCAACCTTTAAACACTGTTGACTCTTCAGACAATACCGCTACAGAGTTTAACAACCTCTGTTGCGCTTCCAGTCAGTGTTTAACTAAACTCTGACTGCTTCCAGCTAAACTCTGTTTTGTCACTATAGCTTCCAAACACTGTTCTCATCAATCATTTCTAACAATCTCCCCCAACTTGTCCATTAGCAAGAATGTACAAGTTTACAGTAAATGATGATGTCAAAACAAATACAAAGTTTTACAGTGTTTAACATACAAACAGAGTTTAAACTTTTACTTAACAAACTTACAACTCTTGTCTACCTCACTTCCTCAAGATCAGGAGCTGTTCTGAGATAATCAATCAACAACCTTCTCTCAGCATGTTCAAGTTCAATCTCCATAGCTTCCTTGATCTCTTTCAAATCTGGATCATTCTCATCAGTTTGAAAAATAGCAGCTCTGAGATCATAGATCTTGTTTCTTCTCATCTCATTTCCCAACCTGATGTATTTCACCTCTTCAGATTTTACATTGAAATCCAGAACAGTAATTCCAAGATCTGTTTTCAGATTTGTAGTCCCTTTCTTCATCTCTATCAGATTGCCATTCCAATCTCTGTACTTAGGAACATACTTTTCAGCAGACTTTGTTCCTGTAACAACTTTAGCATTCTGCATATACCTCCTTATAGAATTAGCAATAAGCTGTGTTTGTCGATTTCTGACTCTGAAGATATGTAAGACATACTAAAGTTCCTCAAATAATTTTAGCTTGATTGCTTCTTCATTCACTCTATACACTGACCCATCTGCCATAAAGTATAACAGAAAGTGAATGTCTAAGCTTCTTTGACGAACTAGCTGAACTGACTCCAACTTGTCTAGATTTTCTTGATTAATACCAGAACCAAGAGATACAAGTGCAGAGGGATCTCTTGGACTGTTACTAAATCTCAAATCTCTTGTTGAACCTAATCCAGAAGTATTTCTGCCTGGTGGCTTTCCTGAACATGCAGCATTATGTTGATATCCACCAGTCACTCCTGCTTCTTCTTGCACTAGAATCTTTGGCCTTGAAAAACCAGGTAAGGGTTTACTTTGTGGTTGTACAACTTGTGTGGCAACAGAGGTTGTAACAATCATTTTGCCTTTGTTCTCCTCATTCATTACCCCTTTTAACTTCAATTTAGCATCAAGAGAAGACTTTCTGATCAACTTTTCTTTATCTTCTTCTTCTTTTTCTTCTCCTTCAATGCCAGTTAATTTTTCTTTGATTTCAATGCCTTTAAGAACAGGCTTTGCAGCTTTAGCAACTTTCACATTCTTCTTTGCTTTTTCAGACTTTAGAGCTTTCAAATGCTTTTCTTGTAAACTTTTCTCTTCAGCTTTAGCATCTTCTAAAGTAACTCCCTCTGCATTCTCTTCCATGAAAAGCTTAACAGCTAACTCCTCATCAGTCTTTGGATTTGATATTAATTCCAAACTCTTGGTCTTTGAAGTACCTTGAGTTTCAGTGTTTATTCCAACAGACTGTGATATAACAGATTTGCCAGATCTCAGAGTTTGCCTTTCAGAGTTTAAGATCTTACTCTTATCACTTGCCCCTCCATCTCCAGCATCATCCTTTTGAGTCAGAGTTTGAGAAACTTTGCATTTAGACTTAGCAACTCTCTCCCCCTTTTTGACATCATCAGGAATGAGTATTGATGTAATGAGCTCCAATAAGTTAGCAATGGAATCCACCTTAGAAAATAAAGCAGTTTGATTTTCTTCAACTTTTCCTAGCCTGGCAAAGAGAGTGTCTTGAACTTTAGATAGCTGAACAGCTTTTATTTTGGACTCTCTTTCCATCTTCAATTCTCTTGACTGTATCTCAGTCTTTAAAGAAGCAATCTCTTGTTTTGTTTCAGCAAAATTTCCTTCTAGAGTCTTGACTTGTACCACAGTTGCCTTTAAACAGGATAAGATTTCTGGATTTGAAATTTGCTTTGCAGTTTGCTTAACAAACTCAGCTGCTCTCCCTTTTGGAAAAATATAGTCTTGTTTATACCAATTTTCAGCAGATTTAGCAAGATGCTCTACTTCAACTGCATGAGATGGACAAGGCTGATCAAAAGGTGTATGTTTATTATCTATCTGTGCTGGTGCACTCACAAAAGAATCAGAGTTTGCACTACTGTCAGACTCATCTTCAGCACTTGCATCTTTAGCTTGATCACCTTTTAACGAACCACTGTGCTGAGCAATGTCAGTCACAGTTTCTTAAAAAACTACTGCAACCTTTTCCATAGTCACCTCATGTTGCACATGCTCTGCAACAGAGTTTGCTTTTGTAGCTTCAACAGGCATAGATCCAGAATTTTCCTTTGTTGCCTGATCAACTTCATCACCTTTGTCTGCAATAGGAGAAGCAGTAGATACCAGCTCTGTGTGTGATGCTGCAGCTTCAGGAACATTTACTGCAGGCTCATCAGCTACACCAGGAGCTTCAACATGATCAACAGGTGAGATAGGATCAAGAATTGAATCAAGAACATCATGCACTGGTGAAAAACCATCTCTGTTATCCTCTTCTACAGGCATTTTATCCTCTGTAGGTATTTCAAAATTAACAGTATCCTCTGCAGGCATTTCAACCTCTGCAGGTATTTCAACTTTGTCAGCCACAATATCCTCTGCAGGCATTTCAACCTCTGCAGGTATTTCAACATTCACTGTAACCTCAACAGTAGGTGTTTGCTGTGAAACCACCTCTGGAGCTTCAACAATTTGCTCATCATCAGACTCTGAAAGAACTAATCTCCTTCTCTTGACTTGAGGCACTACAGTCTCCTCTTCATCTTCACTGGAGCTCTCTTTAGGTGGTGAAAATGAAGGTCTGTTTGCCTTTTGTTTCATTCTTCTTGTATAAACAGCTCCAGGTTGTGTCTGTTTAGCCTTTGAGTGTTTAGTATTTTGGGCAGTATGTTTCTTTCTTTTTGGCTTGGTTTTGACTGTTTCAGTAGGTGCTGGCTCAGAGTTTAAGGTTTCAGTGTTTAATGGTTCAGTGTTTAATGGTGGAGAGTTTATTGTTGGAGAGTTTACGGTTTCTGGTTGTGGTTGATGAGATGTAGTAGGTACAGTGGTTGTGGGTGTTGTGGGTGTTGATTCAGAGTTTATGGTGTCTATTGGTTCAGGCATTTGTTGTGGTGATTGAGAGTCTTGTGGTTGGTGTACATAGTTCTGTAAGGCTAAAGGCATAAACATATCTGGTATTTGCTGTTTAGTAACATCTTTGTTTGTCAAATCAGAAAACATTCTTTTAGCAACTTGAAAAGGCTGAATAACATCAGCTTCATCAATTGGAATGTTAGGCACACAGGCAGTAAATAGCAATTGACAAAAACGAGCAAAATAGACAGTAGTAGTCTCAGACAAACGTTCTCCCAAGTTCATTAGCACTAGTCTACCAAAATCAAAATTACCTCCATATAATAGAGCATGACCAATTTGGAGAGTATCAAGAGGAAGTGCATCCCAGTTTGTTGTCTTCTTTCCAAAAGCTCTTGTGATGCAATCGAAGAAGAAACTCCATTCCTTTCTCAAACTTGGCCGTCTCAAAGACCCTATCTTATTCAAGTTTCCTGCACATCCAATTTGCTCCAACATTGTCCTCAAGCGATCATGACCAACAACACTATAAGAAGTGTGTGTCTCAAAATCCAGAGCATCCCTAACAGTAGTTGGAGTAATGATATACTCTGATTCATCATGAGTGAAAGTAATTGTAGGAGTGCCAGACTCTTCTCCATCATCATATACAGAGTTTGTCCAGAAAGCAGCAATTTGTGATGCAGATAATGTTGGTGGTGCAGTTAAAGCCTTCCCTATTTCAGAATCTTTCAAGAAATTTTGGAACAAATGAAACGCCTCTGGAGCATTTGCATTCTCCAGTGGTGCCGCATAGTTGCTAGGAAGAAAAACTAACCCTGCTGCATCAAACGCTTTAGTTGCCATTAGTAAGATATGATACGAAGATATTTAGAGAAAAGATGTGTATGCACTGTAAGTGTTTATCAAAAGGTGAAGGAGAATGAATAAGAATTTTGAATGTGTAAGAGTATGCAAGTAACTGTGAGTGGGTGAATGTGAATCGATATGGAGTGAGAGACTAAAGACGATTAGAGTAAAATTAAAACTCAATCGTTTATTTAGTAAAAGCGCGCAACTGTTGTAGAGTAATGTGTGAGTGGGACACTATCACGGGACACGTGTCAAACAACCAATGGATCACTTAATAATTACCGCTGTCATTCCTATAATCACGACACTTACACTATTTAACAGTTGTCAACTACCTCAATTACTCCAAAATAGTCAAATCACCTAAATGAAACTGTACCTTAGAGTACTTAACACAACTCAACAGTGTTTATCAATTTTCTAACTTTATCACTAAAACCCTTTCAAAAATTGCACAGTTGTGAGTATGAGTGTGTGTGAAGCAGAGTTTACTAAAATCAATTTTTAGAGCATCTAATATTTCATAAAATCCATAACAAGAATCAATAACCACTGAATGCACAAACTCTCATAGTAAACACTGATTGTTTGATGAATGCTAAACTCTGTAGTTACTGTAATACAGAAATCTGAAAACTTCTATTCCCTTTGATGTCCATGATTATCCAAGTAAGCACACAGTCTTTGAAGACAAGAAGATCAAGAGATAGAAATCAGAGCATCATTCAGTGAATAACAGTCATGATCTGGATAATCTCACAAACTCTCAAACACACAAGTGTTTAGGTGAAGTGTTTACACTCACATTCAATCAGAAATAGCAGAATCTACCATATGCTTGAATGTCCACCAATTCTACACTACTTTGTATACATGTATGCACAAATCAAAAGGACTTTATTCAGGGTTTAAATAGAGTAAGATCAAACAGATGAAAAGAGATGTTTTATTCATGAGTGACTTCAAGCTGAACATTTTAATAGAACAAAGTGTTCAGTCACAATGTTAGTACATATTTGTACAAGATCAGTATATATGCCTTTTTTTTATTTATTTTTTTTATTTAGCATATATACTGAGTAAACTTTTCTTTTCTTGAGAAACACTCATCTGCTTGAGAGAAGAAAATATAACTGCTCTTAACACTTCAGAGTATAAGAAAAATGAGCAGTTAATAAGGCTCAAAGGGGTTTACTAAGGATTGAAATTATGAACAGTGTTTATACAGTGTTTGAACAAAGTTCAAAAGAATTTTGAACAGTGTTTGAAGAAATGGTGAATCCTATTGCCTTTATCATTTTCATGCACACACATATCATGTAATCTCAAAATGGTTTAATACAAGTTCTAGAGAAACATACTTCCTGATGAATATCACACAACAATAAATACTGATTGATAGAAAATGTATCAATCACTGATTTGGCTCAAACTCTCACAGGGTATAGACATGATTCTGAACTCACCAAACTAATCAATGACCCATCTCAAGTTTTATGATTTTCACAAGTACAAACAAGGAATCATCAAGAACCATACCTTTGGAAACAGAATGTCACTTATCAGAGTCTAGAGTTCATCAATAACCAAAATTATTTATGAGAGGCAATGCACACAATATTCATAGACTCAGAGTTTAGGACTGAATAAACTAAGAGATGCTATAAATATGAAACAGTATCATGCTGTGTTGATTTACTGCACAAAGTCTGATTAGATTACAGTGACTCAGAAAGAATCATGATTTATTTACTGAGAATCATGCTTCATACATTTTTCTTCATTGGTGTTTTCATTCAGACAATAATCAATTCTGAATTCACTGAGTGTATCCAACATATTAACAGTGTTTAACAGACAGACATGCTGACAGAGTTTAACAAGGTTTAAACATAAGCATGCATAACAGAGTTTAATACTAAGGTTCACATAGCACTTAACAATTTGAATAACATGAGCAATAAGTTTTTGAGTCTAACCAACATCTCTAGTCAAAACTAGAGACCATTCCTAGTTCATTGACCAGTCTTGTAAATGTAGCTTCACTCAATGGCTTGGTGAAGATATCTGCAAGTTGTTGTTCTGTAGACACAAAGTGAAGCTCAATGTTGCCTTCCTCTACATGCTCTCTGATGAAGTGATACCTTATGCTGATGTGCTTTGTCATTGAATGTTGCACTGGATTACCTGTCATTGCAATAGCACTTTGATTATCACAATAAATAGGTATCTTGGTATACCTTAATCCATAATCCAGCAGTTGATTCTTCATCCATAAAATCTATGCACAGCAGCTACCAGCAGCAATATACTCTGCTTCAGCTGTAGATGTAGATATTGACTTCTGTTTCTTGCTGTACCAGGAAACAAGTCTGTCACCCAGAAATTGACAACTTCCACTGGTGCTTTTTCTGTCTATCTTACATCCAGCAAAGTCTGCATCAGAGTAACCAAGAAGTTTAAACTCTGATTCTCTTGGATACCACAGCCCCAAAGTCATAGTGCCCTTGAGATACTTAAATATCCTCTTTACTGCTGTTAAATGTGGTTCTCTTGGATCTGCCTGGAACCTTGCACACAAACAAGTTGCATACATGATATCAGGTCTGCTAGCTGTCAAATAGACTAGAGAACCAATCATTCCTCTGTAACTTGTCATATCTACTGATGACCCTGCATCTTTGTCCAATTTTGTTGCAGTTGCCATGGGAGTTGTTGCAGATGAACAATCAAGCATACCAAATTTCTTGAGAAGGTTTCTGGTATATTTTGCTTGATTGATAAAAATTCCATCATCTGTTTGCTTCACCTGTAGGCCTAGAAAATAACTAAGCTCTCCCATCATACTCATTTGATATCTTGACTGCATGAGTTTGGCAAACTTCTTACAGAGTTTATCATTAGTAGATCCAAAAATGATGTCATCTACATATATCTGAACTAAAAGCAAGTCACTACCAGTTTGGAAGTAAAACAGAGTTTTGTCAATAGTACTTCTGTGAAATCCACTTTCTAGTAGAAATTTGGCAAGGGTTTCATACCATGCCCTTGGTGCCTGCTTAAGTCCATAGAGTGCCTTGTCTAATCTGTAGACATAGTCTGGATATTTTGGATCTACAAAACCTGGTGGTTGTTCCACAAACACTTCTTCTTCAAGTTTTCCATTCAAAAATGCACTTTTTACATCCATCTGAAACACTTTGAATTTCATGTGAGAGACATATGCAAGAAAGATTCTGATTGCCTCCAATCTTGCCACTGGAGCAAATGTTTCATCATAGTCTATTCCCTCCTGTTGTGAATAGCCTTTTGCAACCAGTCTTGCCTTGTTCCTTGTGATAACACCCTCACTGTCAGTTTTATTCCTGAAAACCCATTTAGTACCAACAATGGATCTGTTCTTGGGCCTTGGTACAAGTGTCCACACTTCATTTCTTTCAAATTCATTTAGCTCTTCTTGCATTGCTGTTATCCAGTCAGCATCTTTAAGAGCTTCTTCCACTTTTTTTGGCTCAGTTTGTGACAAGAATGCATGAAACAGACATTCATTTGTTGTTGCACTTCTTGTCCTTACTTTTGCATCAGGATCACCAATAATCAAATCAGGTGTGTGAGATTTAGTCCATTTTCTTGCAGAAGGCAGATTGCTTCTGTCATCATGTGATCCTCCCCCTTGATCCATGCTCTCCTGATTTTCTTGGTGCCTTTCTTCATTTTTTGATGCTCCCCCTGAATGTGACTTCTCAGAATTATCAACAGAGTTTGAATCAACAGAGTTTGATTCAGAATCATCAACTGAGTCACTTTCAGTGTTTAAATTATCACTTTGATGTGATTCTTCATGCTCCCCCTCAACTGGTTCTTCCCTTGTTTCTGATTGAAGAGTTTCTTCAGTATTTACCAGTAGAGGTTCAGAGTTTAGATCAACAGAGTTTGTCAAATCAGTCTGATCAGAGTTTACTTTTTCAGAGAATAAATCTTCATTTTCAAAATGCAGTTGATCATGTTCATTTACTTCTTCAAGTCCAGTTATTTTCTTGTCATCAAATGACACATGAATTGATTCCATGATCACTCTGGTTCTCATATTATAAACTCTGAATGCCTTTGTTGACAGTGGATAGCCAACAAAAATTCCTTCATCTGCCTTTAGGTCAAATTTGGTCAACTGTTCAGGATGAGTCTTCAACACAAAGGACTTGCATCCAAAAATATGAAAATATTTTAGATTTGGCTTTTTCTTTTTCACCATTTCATATGGTGTTTTACCATGCTTGTTGATCAGTGTTGCATTTTGAGTAAAACAAGCAGTTTGAACTGCTTCTGCCCAGAAATATGTTGGCAACTTTGCTTCATCTAGCATGGTTCTGGCAGCTTCTATCAAGGTTCTGTTCTTCCTCTCCACTACACCATTTTGTTGTGGAGTGCCAGGTGCAGAAAACTCTTGTTTGATTCCTTTACTCTTGCAAAATTCTTCCATTGATGAATTCCTGAACTCAGTTCCATTGTCACTTCTGATTATCTTCACTTGATTTTCTGACCCTTTTTCCAGTTGTAATATATGTTCTGTCAGTGTTAATGCAGTTTCATCCTTCTTTGCAAGAAAATATACCCATGTGTACCTGGTATATTCATCAACAATGACTAGAGCATATTTCTTCTTTCCAAGAGACATCACATTCACTGGACCAAAAAGATCAACATGTAGGAGATGATAAGGATCAACAATTGAAGACTCAGATTTGCTTTTGAAGGAGGCTTTTCTCTGTTTAGCTTTTTGACATGAATCACACAGTCCTTCTACATTCAACAAGGACTTTGGTAAACCTCTCACAAGATCATTCTTTATTAGGTCATTGATGTTGTTCAGGTTCAAATGAGAGAGTTTCTTGTGCCACTTCCAACTCTCTTCACTGGACATCCTTGTTGACAGACACACTGCTTTGCCATCAGTGTTTGTTGACAATTTAATTTCATAGATGTTATTGTGTCTGTTTCCAACTAGAGCAACTTTCCCTGTAGATTTGCTGATCACTTGACAATATTCAGGTTGAAAATCTACATGATATCCTCTGTCACAGATTTGACTCACAGATAGCAGATCATGCTTGAGTCCAGGAACCAGAGCTACATTTGTGATGATGACATTTCCAAGATTAATATTGCAATATCCCAGTGTATGTCCTATGTTGCCATCTCCATAGGAAACTTCTGGGCCAGCCTTCTCCTCAAACTCTGATAGCAGGGCTTTATTTCCTGTCATGTGTCCTGAACATCCACTGTCCACGACTAGGGTACTCACCCTGGTGCCCTGCAATCACAAACAATCACTGATTGTTAGTTTTAAGGATCCAGACTTGCTTGGATCCTTTGGCTTTCTTAATTCTGTTAGCTTTTGCAGCGGAATTCACATTAACAGAGTTTAAGCTAACTTTTTCAGAGTTTACATTAGCAGAGTTTACTTTAACCCATTTCAAATTTGGCTTGGGTTCATAGTAATTATAGTAAATAGCATGATAATCTCTGCAAGTGTAAATAGAATGCCATGTACTACCACAGTGTTTACACAAAGTTTGTGGTCTAGTTCTCACATAATCATTATTTACTGCAGTTTTAGAGGGCAAAGAATTAATGTTCTTATTCTTACTGCAGAAACTAGCAAGATGATTAGTGCTTCCACAATTAAAGCATGTTTTTCTAGGAGCTAGTGAAGCAAGCATTGGCTTAATTCCTGAGGTTATGCCTACCTTTCCATTTCTGTTTTTCTTAGGCATTCTCTGTTTGTTGACAGACTTTATTTCCTTAAGCTTATGCTTGAGTTGTTTATCTGTCATTAAACCAATGTTAGCCTCTTTAACAAAAGTTTTAGCATATGACTCTTTAACAGCCTTTTTCTGTGCTTCAGTCTTAGGTCCACCTGTTCCCATGACATTACCTTCAGATGAACGATGTGGTCTAACTTTTACCTGATTTTCAAATCTAAGTTCATCTCCCTCAGAGTAACCTAGACCTACTGTATCTGACTGAAACACTTCTTGAGTGTCTTTACCAGAGTGTGTCCAAGTTTTAATGATGTGTTTAGTATCCTCCAATTCTGATTCTAGTTGCTTATACTTACCTAGCAACTCCTGTTCAATAAACACTGCATCATCTCTCTCTTTTTGAATTTTATTCATGTTCTCTAGCTGTTCCTCTACAAGTTTATTTCTTTCTTTGAGTTGAGAGCACTCAGTCTTTATCCTCTCATTTTCTAAAGTCTGATCCCTATAACTGATATGCAATGCTTTAAGATAGATTCTCAATTCAGTTATATTATCAGTGTTATAAGCATAGGTAGTTGGGGGTACCTTAAGATCATCATTTTCAGTCTGAGTAGTAGCCATGAGAGCATAGTTGACTTCCTCATCTGAATCTGAAGTGTCTGCCCAATCTCTGCCTTTGGTGTAGAGTGCCTTCTCAGTTTTACCCTTCTTGCACTCAGGAGCATAGTGACCCATCTCCTTACACTTGTAGCATTGAATCTCAGACTTATCTTTCTTACCAGATTTGAAGTCCTTTCCCTCAGATTTCTTGAAATTCTTCTTGTCAGACTTTGAGTAGTCCCTGGAGAATCTCTTTCCCTTCTTGAAATTCTTGTATCCCATCTTCTTGAAGGTCTTTACCATCAGTGCAGCCATTTGCATCATCTCCTCATCATCTTCAGAATCAGATGAATCATCTGTGTTTGAGTCAACATCAGTGTTTGATGACTCATTCTCTGAATGTATGACTAAGGCTTTCCCTTTTTCCTTTCTCCTTGATGCCTCTTTCTTTGATGGTTTCTCCTCAACCTTAAGAGCAACAGACTTTGACTTTCTACTTGATCTTTTGTTTCTCTGCTCCAATTCCAATTCATGGGTTTTGAGCAGCCCATAAATTTCATCAATCTCTGTTTCACCAAGTTCATAATTATCTCTTATAGTGGTTGTTTTCACATCCCACTTTTCAGGTAGAGAAAGAAGAAACTTGAGATTTGAGTCTTCTAAATCATACTCTTTGTTAACCAATGACAAATCATTGAGCAGTTTACAGAATCTGTCAAATGTTTCTATCATGGTTTCATCAGACTTTGCCTCAAAGTGCTCATACTCCTGAGTGAGTATGTTTCTTCTGTTTTTCTTGATTGCAGGAGTTCCTTGACACCTAACCTCAAGTGCATCCCATATTTCCTTTGCAGTTGTACAGTTAATCACTTTATTAGACATAACATTGTCTAATGCACTGTGAAGTAAATGTCTCACTTTTGCATCCTTTGCAATGGATGAAAGATCCTCAGCAGTTAGATCTTTCTTTTCTTTTGGAATGACCTTTGATTCCTCACCAGCAGCAGCAGCAGATAATTTTGTAGGCTTGTGAGGACCTTCATATATTCTATCAAGATATTCTGGATTTGTGGCTTCCAGAAACATGGTCATCTTTACCTTCCAGATTGCATACTCTGATGGCCTAAGTATAGGAACCCTTATTGTTTCATACCTACTAACAGTAGTAGGGGTTTTCTCAGTTGGTGGAGGTATCTCTGCCATTGATTACTATTGTGTTTGGATCTTTAACTGTAATAAAGTAATAGATTAAGCTCTGATACCACTTGTTAGGTCGAATACACAATAAGCAATCAAATACTGTATGAATAACTTAACAAGAACACACTGTTTAACAATTAAAAACTGTTTGGAATTAACAATTCCTCTCTCAGTGATGTAAATATCACAGAGAGCTGCTTAGGTTACAATCAATGAATTTTTCAATGTTCGATTACCCTTCTAGGGTTAACCTAACTGTATTTATAGAACATACAGCTTCGTACAATCAGTAACTGATTCTCCTGTAATCAAGCTATACAATTGATATCAATCACGATTGCTCCAGTCTTCCAAGTCAACTCAATCTCTTTGACAGCTTTCCAATCTTCAAAGATATTGCTTCCATATTTATCTTGCATCAACCTTTAAACACTGTTGACTCTTCAGACAATACCGCTACAGAGTTTAACAACCTCTGTTGCGCTTCCAGTCAGTGTTTAACTAAACTCTGACTGCTTCCAGCTAAACTCTGTTTTGTCACTATAGCTTCCAAACACTGTTCTCATCAATCATTTCTAACATAGATTTATCACCCTCATCGATGAACTGTACAATCATCATTGCTGCCTATTTTGTACTGCAGCTTCTTCTATTGATGATCTATTTCAGGGTACAGAAGAGGGGACTCTTTTTGATCTGGAAAGGTTAGTGTTGCAAAGTGATTTTTCATTCATCTATTGGAGTAGTAGATGCTTGGACATTTTTATGAAGCCAGTCCCTTTCTTAGTTTCTCTATCACTATAGTATCTTGACCAGTAATAGTTAAATTATTTTCAGTCTATAGCACATCATTTTCATTTATTTCTTTTCTTTTTTATTTTCATTTCCAGTAAAGATATGTAAGTTCACAATTCAACTCTAAAGACGAAAAAACATCAAAAAACTTGTGAAAGTTTAATTTTAATGAATTTGCAATAGCTAAAAGTAATCATCGTTTGCATAAAACTAGAAATCTGTTATCCCCTACATCCTCAAAAGATCCCCAAAGATCCTTTTTTAATACCCGCCTGTAATCTTACCTTATTGGACAGCATGCAATTGTTGCTAGTCGGTAAACCTCTATCTATGTTTAACTTGTAAGGTTAGAATCACAAATTTATGAGTAAACATTGCTTAAGCTGTCCCTGGAAACTGCACTATACTTCATGTTCATTTTCAGGAAACTATTGCTTACAACGCAATAGTTTCTATATATGTTGTTTCTATATATGTTTATTTAATACTATCTACTTAATTACAACGCTTTCGTTACATTGCAATTAATTAAGCATTCGAAGAAGTTTGTGTCTCGCATGAGTATAGAAACATTTGAACTCATTATAATTGAAGAAATAGTATTGGAACATTAACTTCAGATTACTAACTACATATTTTTACTATGCAATCTACAGATTTTGTGTACTGTAATTTAGTATTTTTACTTTATAAAAATGTGTCTAATACAATATTTTTTAATACTTTCTTGGCTTTGGCGCATTACTTGACATTCTGTAATATTAAATTCAAGAATATATGACTATGAGTACTTTGGAAAAATAAAGAGTACATTTGAATGTTTTAACCAAAATGGGAGATCTTGAAACGAGAATAAAATAAACATTGGTTAAAAAAGAACGTGTTAAACTAAAAAAAAAATTAATCATCACAATATCAATTGCTAATATTAATATCAAAACGTAACAAGAAAAATTGCAATATTAATTATAAAAATAGAACAATCCCGTGCCTTGCACGGGAATTGAAGCTAGTATATATAATAGGGCAACATGTACCATTTTATTCCTACTATTTTACATTTATGCCCTTGTGTAATTTCACTATTCTACCCTTAGAAATCAAAGCCTACAAAAAAAGTAAATAATCTTTACATTGTTGAGAGTTGAACCTATGACATCCCAATTATAATGCACTTTTTAACTCATCATAGCAACTATTTGAGTCAAATACATTTTTTTGCAACTATTATAATTCATTAGTTATATAGAGCAATGTTTTTTTTTTTTTTTATTAAGATCAAGTTCTGACTTTTACATAGATATACCTTGTACAATTATAATCTACATGAATGAGAATATGGTAACATTATGATATACAATATTGCTAATAAATTAAAAAACCAAATTATAAAACCATTAGTGACTTTCAGTGTAGCAGTGCCTATTTCTAGAAAAATAAAAATAATGTTTGCTCACAATAAAAAATAATATTCTGAGATTAAACTTGAATGAAAAATAATCCAATCAAATAGTTTTAATGGAACTGACATTAAAATTCGGTAAAAATCTGATAAACTCGAAAATTTGATAAGAACCGGACAAGCTCGAAAACTCGATCTAAACCTAATAAACTTGAAAACTCAAAACCTTGAATATTCGGTAACTCAAAAAATTCAAAAACTCGTTAAAAAATCGATAACCTCTAAAAACTCGATAACACCTCGAACTCGACTCGTATAGTAAATGAGTCAAGTTCGAATATAAATTTTAGGTTCGATAATTTTTGGTTTTGACTCGACTCGATTCAAATTACACTCCTACACAAATATCCATATGTTTACTCTATTAATGATATTTATATAATTTATTGGTTGTAATTATATTTTTTAAATTAAAATATTGTATTAATTCTACAAAAAAGTGAAATAAAATATTCTTTATGACTGGGTATAATTTTCATATAAATGAATTTTAGCACATACATAATTAATTTCTACATATTGATTGAAAACTGTTACGGTTGCAATTACTAAGTAATTGAAACGTTTGTATATACTTTTTGTCGATAAAGGGTCGGAAAAACAACGTTGAAAACACCTGCTCACTGGGAAATAAAACAAGTATGTATTTTTTTTACCAACACGCAATATAAAAAATTGTATTGTGAAGATTTTATTAGGAAAAATTTGATTTTTAACAAAATTCTCGATAAAATTGAGACGTCGAAGTGGCAAACAAAATTTTGAAATACACGATATATTTCACCTTAAACTTGAATGAAGAATCACCAGCCCTGAATCGATTTTAATCAAATATATTGTTGTATAATTAGAGATATAAGAAAGATGGGAATATCAAAAATTCTGAAAGTTATAGTAGATATGAGCATGATTAATACAAGCTACAAATTAAAATCTTGAATCAAAATAACTAAATTGCAAATAAGAGAAATCTGATCAAATTTCAATAAAATTGATTGTTATATTCACATTGTCGTGAATCGAAACCCCCAAAATCAAATACTATAAAAATATTAGTTGATCTTCACACCATCGAGAACCGAAACTATAACATCTCAGTTCTGAATAAAGTGAATTTAAATTCATGGCTGAAAATATTGAATTAGATGACTATCTTAGCATATAGTATAAATCTTAGACAAATTATGTTGGAAATGAAACCCTCGAGAAAAGAGTTTGCTAAGCTAGATTTAGGCAACACTGCTACAAATTGAAAGGTGTTCACGGCCACAAAATTTAACTATTAAAAGCCAAAATATCGCAATATTTTACATTTTAATTAGTATCATTTCACATTTTTGCCTACCAATTTCCTATGATTTTACTATAAAACCCACCTAAAGTCAAATGTTATGAAAATGTTAGTTAATCTTCACATTTTCCAGAATCGAAACTTTGACATCTTAGTTCTAAATATAATGAATTTAAATTTATAACTAAAATCACTGAACTAGATCGACTAATTGATTAGAAATTAGAATTTTTTGGTCACAACCTATTAAAAATGAAAGCACTTGAAAAAGAGGGTAAGTTAATCTATATTTAAACAAAATTGAAACAAATTTAAGAATATTCATGATCATAACTATTAAAAACCAAAATCTCGTAATAAAGCTAGAATATCCCCGTGCCTTGCACGGGTAACGAAGCTAGTTACTTATTATAGACTAAGTTGGAATTCATAATTATTTAATTACAGCTTCTTGTAGATAAGTAGTTGTTGGAAAGACCAGAAATAATGATTTAGTAACATCTTTTAGAATTTTATTTAGACACTTAGGAAATATTTATTCTTTCACAAAATGTCTTTACGACTTATAAGATAATCAAATAATATTTGGCTTCAAAAAAGCTAAGTACATGACAGTGTCAATGGAGTTTAGGTGTTGCTTAATATGTAAACTAACACTCATGTGACTGTTTGATAATGTAAGGGAATAACAAAAATCAGGTACTACACTTGCTTATCTGTATTCTGCCTGATTTTTAAGTAAAACTCGTAAGTGGATAACTATTACATTTTCCCCATTCCCTGAGTTTTTAACTCTTGAAACCCAAGTTGAAGAAACCGTAGAAATAGTTGCAATAAATCCTCTAAACTGAAGAAGTACTAGGCTAGCTACAATATCTACCACTTAAGTTCATCTTATCCAAGTTAGTGGGGTCAAAAAAATTTCTAATTCAATGATGTTGGAATATAATAAGATCCATATAAGGCCTTCCTCTAACACCTTAAGCTTTTAGATGAGTTGGTTATTTAACATGGTGTAAAACTTTTATCGGGATAAATATATTAATTTAAAATTTGAATTATCAAGAACAAAATTAAAATATCTATAAAATTTGATGGGGTCAAATTTATATTTATTACTACAAAAGTAATTTTTTAGTGGAGTCAAATTTAGATTTTTCCACTATGAATATTTTAATAAAAAAATTATAAATACAAAATTTTCATTTTTTAAAATTTCAGCGGGGACGGTTGCACCCGCTAACTATACACTGGCTACGTCCCTGGGCTGAGATGATTTGTGGTTTCAAGATGGACATGGGTATATTATTTTCCATTTCTGCCCATGTTCTATTAAAATCCCAAAAACAACTCTCTCTCTCTCTCTGTACATATATACCTATAACAATAATATCATAATTGGACTGTGTTCGTACAGAGGAGTTTGAGCTTAAAAAACTTTACAAAAATTATGTAAGATGTTTCAGTGGGAAGAAATAATGAAAGAAAAATTTATTGTTCCTTTATCTTTCTCAAAACTAACTAATACACATCAATTTAATGAATCTTCAACGATGTAATGGTGTGCAGTAACTGAGGATCAACATGCAATGATTATTTGGAAATTGCACTAATTGAGCTAAGGAAAATTATTGCTGTCTAATTTTCCGCATTATGCAGTATAGTGGCAGCACCCATATGTTTTTTGTTTATGATTGATATGCTATAAAGCAGCAGAAGTTCTGAATGTGGAGTGAGAAATGGGCTATTGTCAAAATACGAATAGCAAACTTATTTTCCGGAAAAGATGATTATGTTAGTAGATCTTATAAAGTTTAATGCTCACTCCCTCAGGTTAGGTTGCATTCAGATCATGCGGGTGCCTAGAATTTTTCCAAAAACCTCGAAGGTACTTATTAATTAAGACGTAAAAACTCTAAACTTACTAAATCTTTGTGCCCTTATAAATAAAGGGGCTGTTGTGCCTGCGCACATCTTCATTTCAAGTAAAAGTGTTGACATTTGAGCTTTAGGCAAACCAACTAAAGACTTCATCTATGAATTAATTCTGCTGTCCCCTTGGACCATGCAACTACTTATGTCCTGAATTATATTGGTCTAGCAACCTTAAAAGCGCTTGACCAGCTTCTGTTTTGCAATTAATAGGAGTTGTATGAGTTTAGTTATATGTGCTGATTAATATTTAAGTTATAGAGCGTGTGTAGGACTGTAGGGTATAAAATTCCTCAGTTGTCTCTTTTCACTATCTACATGGTAGAGGATTATCTCGAGTCATACCTTTCTACCATTAGTCATCCTGACACTTCGGAGTCTCAGACTCCTAGAACGTTACTTATATATTTTAATCTTGTTATTTCTGCGAAGCTGATTGTTTAATGATTTGAATTTGCAGGCCATGCTTGAAATTAATGAACATATGCATAAAATATGGAAGAAGCAAGTGGAAGAAAAGTCTCTACAGTCGAGCATTGCTAGTTGGATTCGGAATCTTCCTGTTGACTCAAGTGTCAAAGAATGGGTAGCTGAGGAAGAAAGGTATAAGCAAGAGGTACAGATCAAAAACATTCTTCCGGCTGTCGCAGATAAGTTTCTTGTTAACTGCCAGGGAGATCAAAGGGGAGCTAGCATTCTGTGTTTTGATGAAATACAGGTAACACCCATATTGTTGTCTGAAGGTTTATCTTTACTGATTGTTTTTGCTTAATGTTTTCTCTTTTTTATTACAGACTGTTGATGTGTTTGCTATTGTGGCCTTATCTGGAATTCTAAGCAGATTGCTAAGCACTGGAACTGTTCTTGTTGCCACCAGTAACCGAGCACCTCAGGAGTTGAATCAGGTGCACACTTAACTTATCTGCAAAGCTTGACTACTCTGTTTTTACTGAGTTATTGAACTCCTTTTGTGAGCTTGAATTGCTATTCTATCTTATACAAATTTAGCAAATTTTCTTTTCTGTCAATCTTAGAGAGTGTCTTCAGTCTTCTGTATACGTCTCCCCCTAATTGCAAAATCTTTTGGTGGTCCCTTGAATTTATTGCTGATATTCTGTAATTTGTATTTGTGCAATCAGGATGGAATGCAGCGTGGGATCTTTCTAAAATTGCTGGCGAAGTTGGAGGAACATTGTAAAAATGTCCTCATAGGAAGTGAAATCGATTATCGCCGTCTCATAGCACAAAGATCCATTGACCAGGTTATTTTTAGACAAATACAGTTCCATTCTCCCTGTTACATACTCATGCATGGATTAACCTCTCTCTCTATCTCGGATTAACCTCTCTCGTTTGTCTATTTTGTTTATCTTAGATTAGTAAATTGATTTTCAGAAACATAGAAGAGTCACAACCTTAAAAGTGTTCAGGCAGTAGCAGTCATATCCGTGCTATATGTAGTCAAGGAGCATTTATTCAAGTACTACAAAATTACATATGTAGAGTTATGGGGTAAATGTGAATATGCAATTAGAATGTTCAGACAGATTAATGTATTATGTTGTTGGGAAGCCACGTATCTTGCTCTTTCGAATCAATGTTGGATATTTAGGTCTTTCCGGTGGTGTAGATAGAGTAGATTTATAATCATTAGATGGAATGCAGGAATAAATTGATATCTTTGTAGTGTCGTATGACAACTGTTACTGTTCAGTATGAACTCATTTCTCTCCTCTTAGACAGAGGTTTCTTGGTTCTGTAAAGATAAAGGAAGGAAACAAATGCTCATGTGCATCTTTTAACTTCAAACTGATACTATGATTATGCCATCGGAGATATCTACATAATGATACTATGATTATGATACTATGATGTGCAATAAACAAATCCTTTCAAAGGATTTTTATGTCTGAAGACTAAATGTATCTCAAGTTTTATGCCTTCCCTTTTGATATGTTTAATTTTCTGCATAATGCACCATGTGAGTCCGTGCTGTTTTATAGTTTAAGATTCATAAATTACTTGTAAGTTTTAAGCAGAGATATTGTCGAGATTTATAATAATCTTGTTAATTTAATCATATATCTGCAGGTCCACTACTTCTCGCCTCTCGACGACAGTGCTGTCAAGAATTTCGAGAGCATGTGGAGCAAAACCACATCACAATACGGTGGAAAGATCACATCCAGTACAATCCATGTGATGTTTGGAAGGTACCTTTTGATCACAATACTTGTGCTGCAAATGCACTATACATTTTGATGGTGTGTGTTTTGAGTTTGTAGAACCTTGGAAGTTCCTGAATGCTGTAATGGAGTTGTACGCTTCAGCTTCGAATATCTATGCGGGCGCCCGGTAAGATGCTTGTTTTTTCATTTCAATATTGCATGTCTGCAGTAATTACCTCTTAGTCCATGTATCCTGAAGAAAAATTACTAATTTTGATCTCTGACAAAACGAGAGATCTATTTTTAGAGTTGATTCCCAAACTGACCTGGTTCACCGTTCCTTTTCCCAAACTAACATACTTTGTACAATCATTCCCAAACTAACCTACTTTACTATTTAAACTCAGTTTTTTCATTTTTTTTCTTTTAATAGTTTTCTTAATTCATTTTCATTTAATTTAATGTATATAAAATATTATATAAATATATAATAAAATTCTGATAAACTTTAAATGAAAATATAAATATTAAAAACGATACATTTAATAAATAATATAATAAAATAGGCGAACTACATCTTGTACGGCCTTTAATAAATTAATATGTATCACCATATGATTGGTTATATTCATAATAATAATAATAATAATAAAAATAATGCCCCCATGCATGCACATAAATTGACTAATTTAATCTTGACAACTCGTATTTGTGGATTTTTTGGTGAATTGATGTGCATACATGGGGGCATTATTATTATTATGAAAAATTGAAAATGAAAGTCTGACAACTTTTTTGAAAATGAGTGTAAAAACTGACCACCACTTTGAAGTTTACTCTATATATATATATTTAAGAAAAATGGTAAATGAACTAAAATTAGAATAAAAAACAATAAAGAAAAATAATGAGTTTGAATAGTAAAGTAGGTTAGTTTGGGAATGATTGTACAAAGTAGGTTAGTTTGGGAAAAGGAACGGTAAACAAGGTTAGTTTGGGAATGGACTCTCTATTTTTAAGTTATGGCAATAGTCTGAACTGGAACAATCGGACTGACATGTCCCCCGCTTTTGGGAACCAATACTGAAAAAAGTATGAAAAAATAATAAGCCAAATGCTAAACCAAGTTTTATATATAGCTACTGTCTTGAGTGACGTTCTAATATCACAAATATAACAAGATGTACCTTGTTGTCATAAATTTACCCAGTGAAAGCTTTTCAACGCAATACCTTGTATCCTAGTTTTATAGCATCGAGGGCAAATAAAATTATATGGTATTGACATGACATACTTTCGATGAAAAATATAATTATCTTTGCTTCAGTTTTTTTCTCAGCCACCTAACATCTTAGCAACTTATCACTTTTCTGTGCATAAATTTTGTATTTGTTTAGTTTCATATTGTACCATGGTTTCTTCTTTTTATTAATTACTTGAATTATCAGGTTGGGGCTGCAGATTATATCGCAATAGCTAGAAACTACCACACAATCTTTATTTCAGGTGTTCCTGTGATGAGCATGCGAATTCGTGACAAGGTACTATCTCAATGCTTTTTTTCATTACCTTGAAACTATTGCAATATATTCAACAATCTCCTTATAATAAGCATACTTTATGACTTGGTAATCACAGCGACTACGCTTTTTGTTTTTCAGTTATGAGTAATTTACATTCTATTAATTTTGATAATTTTTTCTTTTTCATACAAAAGTAAAGAATCAAGTGAAGTAAATAAATAAAGAGATTCAATGTCAACTACAATCCACATTTACGAGTAGAATTAGAAAAGAAATTAGTAATTGTTCGGCGTCAGTATGTAAATTGAAGTATAATTATCAGTGTCTGTTGAGGTCTATCCAAATTTTCAGTTATTTACTATTTTACTATTTGTAGAATTAAGTAAGCTTTGAATGAAATTTTAGTGAGTAATTTTTAGTTAGATACTATTGTTTTCTAATTGAACTTGGAATGGAATTTCATGCAGTAGTTATCTTCTAAATTTCAACACCAAATTGGACGAAGAAGTCAGGACAGTAGCAAACATAATTTATGTGTTAAGTGTTCTATAATGTTTACTGTACTTGTCAACGAGCCTTCCTCTGAAGAAGAGAATCTATTGTGCCTATTCTTCGTAGAAGATTGCATGTGTTCTCTAGTCAATAATCACTCCTCAAAAAGACATTGAAAAGAAAAGCTTCTGTCAGTTGTTTGTGCCTTCTTCCTTTATGCCCTTAACAATTTTAGACCAAAAAAAACATTCTAATTTGTGTGTGTGTGTTACTTTAGAATTTGTATCAATAGTACTTACAATAACCAGCTAACCAAATATCTCATTTTATACAAGGCCTTTCTTTAGGATGATGCCAACTAGAAACTCATATATGGTAATATCTGCTTTTTTCTTACAAGGAAAAAAACTAACGGATTATGAAATCACATGAGTAAACTTTTCTTAATGTCTTATTACCATGGTATCAAACTTCATCTTGTATGAATTTCCACAGACGCCTTGCTTGCTTTCGTTTATTCTTTTAGAGTCTTAAATTTCTGATGTTAATATATGTAAGTATGTATGATGAATTCCTTATAATTACTATAAAATAAATTAATAATGCTAAGTTAAAAATTTGCATGAACAAATTATTTTAAGCACCTTTCAAAACCTTCTCATATATACTTGTTGTAAATTAGTCTTTGGCTTGTAGAGTTGTCGGTCCATTTCAAGTGAGAAGTTGGATGTTCGAGTCTTAGTGGAAGCATTGTGTGCGTGAGTAAATAAATTTTTGTAGTTAACCGTTGTCAAAATAATAAATATTTTTTTTAACTGCCAAACAATGAACTCTTACATCCATGGTACTAATATTTGGAAAACAAATGCTTAAACTTGTAAACTGCAAATGGGACCTCTGAGTTCGTCCTACCACAAATCAACCTTTTAAGAAAGGCTTGTGTCTCTGTTTAAAGCCTCAATTATAATAGCAGAAAGAAGCTTGCACAAAGTTCCTTGCCTATGTTAGTACAAGCTTTAAATTAAATGATAAGCACACCTATTCCATGTGAAAGCTAGGAGCTAAGCACACCTATTCCATGTGAAAGCTAGGAGCTAATACATCCGTAATAGCCTACATGATGTGTCTTTTTTTTGTGTTAAGTATGATGTGTCTTTCTTACAATTTATTCATATCTTGGCTTTTCAATTAAGTCTTGTAGGAAATCAATAATTTAAATATTCAGCAAGCCAAATATTTAATCTTGCACTTCCAACCCATAAGCACCAAAATTCTAGATGTTTTCTTAAATTTTTTCCAATCGTATAAGAACCCATTATCATAAATAGAAACATTATTACCAGCTTAATTAATTTAAAATTAATAAATCTTGTTGGTTACGAAATAGATGATTTCTACATTGTTCGAGGAGATATCAACCCTAATAATTGTACTTTAATGCTTACAAGGGTATTACACTAAACATCATAGTATCTTTCTAGTTAAATTGCTGTTATAACTTAAAGACACGAGTTTAAGTTGGGATTTATTTTGTTTTACTTATACTTGTCAGTATCTTTACATGGTTGTTTACTCTGTATGTGATTGATCATTTGCTTCAGGAAGGATTCCTGATCCAGTTTATGAAAGTTCTGAACTGCACTTGGTTTTTCTGTAATGTACTCTATATTTCTCAACATGTTCACCAAGGTGATAAAAGGCTATGGGGAGAGAGAAAACTCTAATAAAGATTGTTAGATTTAGTGATGTAGAAGAGCCAGAAGACAGAGTTTAATGTTAGCGACTTTAGAAGCAATTAAGCCAAATCCCAGAGGAAGTCCAAACTAGCAAAGGAATTATATTATTTTATATGGTTTTAATATGAAGTTAAAATTAAACTGATATTAAGAGCCCTGTTTTCCAAACAATTCAGTTATGTTATATTAAATTCCAATTTAAGATAGGAAAATTGTTTGAAGGTAATATGAATAGGTTCATGACCTTTAGATTCAAGCATTGGTAGAGATAATTCATTCTTGTCATAAAATCTGGTGTCTACCTAAGTGACGTCTTATCCTCGCTTTATACATAGCTACATTTCTAGACATATCTCTGGAGTATTTATAATCAGGGTGAATTAAGTCCTAAGTTTACAAGTGCATTTTAATTTTTATAAAAGAAAATAGAAATCTTTTGCTTGTTAGACTTCTTTTTGCGAATGTCAACTGTTAAGTTTAATGATTTTCAATTAAATATACCAAAGTAATAAAAAAAATACTTGTTTGACTTTCTTATATCATATTTTTAAGTGTTAACCTCCACCTTTTAGATTCATCCCAATCAGTCCTGTGTTGGAATTATTTTCAGCAGTTTTCCCAGAATTATAGTCTACTTATTTATAATTTTTAATTAGCGATTTTTCAGCATCATCTTTAGATGTTTTTCTTTCCAATTTATAGGCACGTAAATCTATCACCCTCATCGATGAACTGTACAATCATCATTGCTGCCTATTTTGTACTGCAGCTTCTTCTATTGATGATCTATTTCGGGGTACAGAAGAGGGGACTCTTTTTGATCTGGAAAGGTTAGTGTTGCAAAGTGATTTTTCATTCATCTATTGGAGTAGTAGATGCTTGGACATTTTTATGAAGCCAGTCCCTTTCTTAGTTTCTCTATCACTATAGTATCTTGACCAGTAATAGTTAAATTATTTTCAGTCTATAGCACATCATTTTCATTTATTTCTTTTCTTTTTTATTTTCATTTCCAGTAAAGATATGTAAGTTCACAATTCAACTCTAAAGACGAAAAAACATCAAAAAACTTGTGAAAGTTTAATTTTAATGAATTTGCAATAGCTAAAAGTAATCATCGTTTGCATAAAACTAGAAATCTGTTATCCCCTACATCCTCAAAAGATCCCCAAAGATCCTTTTTTAATACCCGCCTGTAATCTTACCTTATTGGACAGCATGCAATTGTTGCTAGTCGGTAAACCTCTATCTATGTTTAACTTGTAAGGTTAGAATCACAAATTTATGAGTAAACATTGCTTAAGCTGTCCCTGGAAACTGCACTATACTTCATGTTCATTTTCAGGAAACTATTGCTTACAACGCAATAGTTTCTATATATGTTGTTTCTATATATGTTTATTTAATACTATCTACTTAATTACAACGCTTTCGTTACATTGCAATTAATTAAGCATTCGAAGAAGTTTGTGTCTCGCATGAGTATAGAAACATTTGAACTCATTATAATTGAAGAAATAGTATTGGAACATTAACTTCAGATTACTAACTACATATTTTTGCTATGCAATCTACAGATTTTGTGTACTGTAATTTAGTATTTTTACTTTATAAAAATGTGTCTAATACAATATTTTTTAATACTTTCTTGGCTTTGGCGCATTACTTGACATTCTGTAATATCAAATTCAAGAATATATGACTATGAGTACTTTGGAAAAATAAAGAGTACATTTGAATGTTTTAACCAAAATGGGAGATCTTAAAACGAGAATAAAATAAACATTGGTTAAAAAAGAACGTGTTAAACTAAAAAAAAAAATTAATCATCACAATATCAATTGCTAATATTAATATCAAAACGTAACAAGAAAAATTGCAATATTAATTATAAAAATAGAACAATCCCGTGCCTTGCACGGGAATTGAAGCTAGTATATATAATAGGGCAACATGTACCATTTTATTCCTACTATTTTACATTTATGCCCTTGTGTAATTTCACTATTCTACCCTTAGAAATCAAAGCCTACAAAAAAAGTAAATAATCTTTACATTGTTGAGAGTTGAACCTATGACATCCCAATTATAATGCACTTTTTAACTCATCATAGCAACTATTTGAGTCAAATACATTTTTTTGCAACTATTATAATTCATTAGTTATATAGAGCAATGTTTTCTTCTTTTTTTTTTTTTTTATTAAGATCAAGTTCTGACTTTTACATAGATATACCTTGTACAATTATAATCTACATGAATGAGAATATGGTAACATTATGATATACAATATTGCTAATAAATTAAAAAACCAAATTATAAAACCATTAGTGACTTTCAGTGTAGCAGTGCCTATTTCTAGAAAAATAAAAATAATGTTTGCTCACAATAAAAAATAATATTCTGAGATTAAACTTGAATGAAAAATAATCCAATCAAATAGTTTTAATGGAACTGACATTAAAATTCGGTAAAAATCTGATAAACTCGAAAATTTGATAAGAACCGGACAAGCTCGAAAACTCGATCTAAACCTAATAAACTTGAAAACTCAAAACCTTGAATATTCGGTAACTCAAAAAATTCAAAAACTCGTTAAAAAATTGATAACCTCTAAAAACTCGATAACACCTCGAACTCGACTCGTATAGTAAATGAGTCAAGTTCGAATATAAATTTTAGGTTCGATAATTTTTGGTTTTGACTCGACTCGATTCAAATTACACTCCTACACAAATATCCATATGTTTACTCTATTAATGATATTTATATAATTTATTGGTTGTAATTATATTTTTTAAATTAAAATATTGTATTAATTCTACAAAAAAGTGAAATAAAATATTCTTTATGACTGGGTATAATTTTCATATAAATGAATTTTAGCACATACATAATTAATTTCTACATATTGATTGAAAACTGTTACGGTTGCAATTACTAAGTAATTGAAACGTTTGTATATACTTTTTGTCGATAAAGGGTCGGAAAAACAACGTTGAAAACACCTGCTCACTGGGAAATAAAACAAGTATGTATTTTTTTTACCAACACGCAATATAAAAAATTGTATTGTGAAGATTTTATTAGGAAAAATTTGATTTTTAACAAAATTCTCGATAAAATTGAGACGTCGAAGTGGCAAACAAAATTTTGAAATACACGATATATTTCACCTTAAACTTGAATGAAGAATCACCAGCCCTGAATCGATTTTAATCAAATATATTGTTGTATAATTAGAGATATAAGAAAGATGGGAATATCAAAAATTCTGAAAGTTATAGTAGATATGAGCATGATTAATACAAGCTACAAATTAAAATCTTGAATCAAAATAACTAAATTGCAAATAAGAGAAATCTGATCAAATTTCAATAAAATTGATTGTTATATTCACATTGTCGTGAATCGAAACCCCCAAAATCAAATACTATAAAAATATTAGTTGATCTTCACACCATCGAGAACCGAAACTATAACATCTCAGTTCTGAATAAAGTGAATTTAAATTCATGGCTGAAAATATTGAATTAGATGACTATCTTAGCATATAGTATAAATCTTAGACAAATTATGTTGGAAATGAAACCCTCGAGAAAAGAGTTTGCTAAGCTAGATTTAGGCAACACTGCTACAAATTGAAAGGTGTTCACGGCCACAAAATTTAACTATTAAAAGCCAAAATATCGCAATATTTTACATTTTAATTAGTATCATTTCACATTTTTGCCTACCAATTTCCTATGATTTTACTATAAAACCCACCTAAAGTCAAATGTTATGAAAATGTTAGTTAATCTTCACATTTTCCAGAATCGAAACTTTGACATCTTAGTTCTAAATATAATGAATTTAAATTTATAACTAAAATCACTGAACTAGATCGACTAATTGATTAGAAATTAGAATTTTTTGGTCACAACCTATTAAAAATGAAAGCACTTGAAAAAGAGGGTAAGTTAATCTATATTTAAACAAAATTGAAACAAATTTAAGAATATTCATGATCATAACTATTAAAAACCAAAATCTCGTAATAAAGCTAGAATATCCCCGTGCCTTGCACGGGTAACGAAGCTAGTTACTTATTATAGACTAAGTTGGAATTCATAATTATTTAATTACAGCTTCTTGTAGATAAGTAGTTGTTGGAAAGACCAGAAATAATGATTTAGTAACATCTTTTAGAATTTTATTTAGACACTTAGGAAATATTTATTCTTTCACAAAATGTCTTTACGACTTATAAGATAATCAAATAATATTTGGCTTCAAAAAAGCTAAGTACATGACAGTGTCAATGGAGTTTAGGTGTTGCTTAATATGTAAACTAACACTCATGTGACTGTTTGATAATGTAAGGGAATAACAAAAATCAGGTACTACACTTGCTTATCTGTATTCTGCCTGATTTTTAAGTAAAACTCGTAAGTGGATAACTATTACATTTTCCCCATTCCCTGAGTTTTTAACTCTTGAAACCCAAGTTGAAGAAACCGTAGAAATAGTTGCAATAAATCCTCTAAACTGAAGAAGTACTAGGCTAGCTACAATATCTACCACTTAAGTTCATCTTATCCAAGTTAGTGGGGTCAAAAAAATTTCTAATTCAATGATGTTGGAATATAATAAGATCCATATAAGGCCTTCCTCTAACACCTTAAGCTTTTAGATGAGTTGGTTATTTAACATGGTGTAAAACTTTTATCGGGATAAATATATTAATTTAAAATTTGAATTATCAAGAACAAAATTAAAATATCTATAAAATTTGATGGGGTCAAATTTATATTTATTACTACAAAAGTAATTTTTTAGTGGAGTCAAATTTAGATTTTTCCACTATGAATATTTTAATAAAAAAAATTATAAATACAAAATTTTCATTTTTTAAAATTTCAGCGGGGACGGTTGCACCCGCTAACTATACACTGGCTACGTCCCTGGGCTGAGATGATTTGTGGTTTCAAGATGGACATGGGTATATTATTTTCCATTTCTGCCCATGTTCTATTAAAATCCCAAAAACAACTCTCTCTCTCTCTCTGTACATATATACCTATAACAATAATATCATAATTGGACTGTGTTCGTACAGAGGAGTTTGAGCTTAAAAAACTTTACAAAAATTATGTAAGATGTTTCAGTGGGAAGAAATAATGAAAGAAAAATTTATTGTTCCTTTATCTTTCTCAAAACTAACTAATACACATCAATTTAATGAATCTTCAACGATGTAATGGTGTGCAGTAACTGAGGATCAACATGCAATGATTATTTGGAAATTGCACTAATTGAGCTAAGGAAAATTATTGCTGTCTAATTTTCCGCATTATGCAGTATAGTGGCAGCACCCATATGTTTTTTGTTTATGATTGATATGCTATAAAGCAGCAGAAGTTCTGAATGTGGAGTGAGAAATGGGCTATTGTCAAAATACGAATAGCAAACTTATTTTCCGGAAAAGATGATTATGTTAGTAGATCTTATAAAGTTTAATGCTCACTCCCTCAGGTTAGGTTGCATTCAGATCATGCGGGTGCCTAGAATTTTTCCAAAAACCTCGAAGGTACTTATTAATTAAGACGTAAAAACTCTAAACTTACTAAATCTTTGTGCCCTTATAAATAAAGGGGCTGTTGTGCCTGCGCACATCTTCATTTCAAGTAAAAGTGTTGACATTTGAGCTTTAGGCAAACCAACTAAAGACTTCATCTATGAATTAATTCTGCTGTCCCCTTGGACCATGCAACTACTTATGTCCTGAATTATATTGGTCTAGCAACCTTAAAAGCGCTTGACCAGCTTCTGTTTTGCAATTAATAGGAGTTGTATGAGTTTAGTTATATGTGCTGATTAATATTTAAGTTATAGAGCGTGTGTAGGACTGTAGGGTATAAAATTCCTCAGTTGTCTCTTTTCACTATCTACATGGTAGAGGATTATCTCGAGTCATACCTTTCTACCATTAGTCATCCTGACACTTCGGAGTCTCAGACTCCTAGAACGTTACTTATATATTTTAATCTTGTTATTTCTGCGAAGCTGATTGTTTAATGATTTGAATTTGCAGGCCATGCTTGAAATTAATGAACATATGCATAAAATATGGAAGAAGCAAGTGGAAGAAAAGTCTCTACAGTAGAGCATTGCTAGTTGGATTCGGAATCTTCCTGTTGACTCAAGTGTCAAAGAATGGGTAGCTGAGGAAGAAAGGTATAAGCAAGAGGTACAGATCAAAAACATTCTTCCGGCTGTCGCAGATAAGTTTCTTGTTAACTGCCAGGGAGATCAAAGGGGAGCTAGCATTCTGTGTTTTGATGAAATACAGGTAACACCCATATTGTTGTCTGAAGGTTTATCTTTACTGATTGTTTTTGCTTAATGTTTTCTCTTTTTTATTACAGACTGTTGATGTGTTTGCTATTGTGGCCTTATCTGGAATTCTAAGCAGATTGCTAAGCACTGGAACTGTTCTTGTTGCCACCAGTAACCGAGCACCTCAGGAGTTGAATCAGGTGCACACTTAACTTATCTGCAAAGCTTGACTACTCTGTTTTTACTGAGTTATTGAACTCCTTTTGTGAGCTTGAATTGCTATTCTATCTTATACAAATTTAGCAAATTTTCTTTTCTGTCAATCTTAGAGAGTGTCTTCAGTCTTCTGTATACGTCTCCCCCTAATTGCAAAATCTTTTGGTGGTCCCTTGAATTTATTGCTGATATTCTGCAATTTGTATTTGTGCAATCAGGATGGAATGCAGCGTGGGATCTTTCTAAAATTGCTGGCGAAGTTGGAGGAACATTGTAAAAATGTCCTCATAGGAAGTGAAATCGATTATCGCCGTCTCATAGCACAAAGATCCATTGACCAGGTTATTTTTAGACAAATACAGTTCCATTCTCCCTGTTACATACTCATGCATGGATTAACCTCTCTCTCTATCTCGGATTAACCTCTCTCGTTTGTCTATTTTGTTTATCTTAGATTAGTAAATTGATTTTCAGAAACATAGAAGAGTCACAACCTTAAAAGTGTTCAGGCAGTAGCAGTCATATCCGTGCTATATGTAGTCAAGGAGCATTTATTCAAGTACTACAAAATTACATATGTAGAGTTATGGGGTAAATGTGAATATGCAATTAGAATGTTCAGACAGATTAATGTATTATGTTGTTGGGAAGCCACGTATCTTGCTCTTTCGAATCAATGTTGGATATTTAGGTCTTTCCGGTGGTGTAGATAGAGTAGATTTATAATCATTAGATGGAATGCAGGAATAAATTGATATCTTTGTAGTGTCGTATGACAACTGTTACTGTTCAGTATGAACTCATTTCTCTCCTCTTAGACAGAGGTTTCTTGGTTCTGTAAAGATAAAGGAAGGAAACAAATGCTCATGTGCATCTTTTAACTTCAAACTGATACTATGATTATGCCATCGGAGATATCTACATAATGATACTATGATTATGATACTATGATGTGCAATAAACAAATCCTTTCAAAGGATTTTTATGTCTGAAGACTAAATGTATCTCAAGTTTTATGCCTTCCCTTTTGATATGTTTAATTTTCTGCATAATGCACCATGTGAGTCCGTGCTGTTTTATAGTTTAAGATTCATAAATTACTTGTAAGTTTTAAGCAGAGATATTGTCGAGATTTATAATAATCTTGTTAATTTAATCATATATCTGCAGGTCCACTACTTCTCGCCTCTCGACGACAGTGCTGTCAAGAATTTCGAGAGCATGTGGAGCAAAACCACATCACAATACGGTGGAAAGATCACATCCAGTACAATCCATGTGATGTTTGGAAGGTACCTTTTGATCACAATACTTGTGCTGCAAATGCACTATACATTTTGATGGTGTGTGTTTTGAGTTTGTAGAACCTTGGAAGTTCCTGAATGCTGTAATGGAGTTGTACGCTTCAGCTTCGAATATCTATGCGGGCGCCCGGTAAGATGCTTGTTTTTTCATTTCAATATTGCATGTCTGCAGTAATTACCTCTTAGTCCATGTATCCTGAAGAAAAATTACTAATTTTGATCTCTGACAAAACGAGAGATCTATTTTTAGAGTTGATTCCCAAACTGACCTGGTTCACCGTTCCTTTTCCCAAACTAACATACTTTGTACAATCATTCCCAAACTAACCTACTTTACTATTTAAACTCAGTTTTTTCATTTTTTTTCTTTTAATAGTTTTCTTAATTCATTTTCATTTAATTTAATGTATATAAAATATTATATAAATATATAATAAAATTTTGATAAACTTTAAATGAAAATATAAATATTAAAAACAATACATTTAATAAATAATATAATAAAATAGGCGAACTACATCTTGTACGGCCTTTAATAAATTAATATGTATCACCATATGATTGGTTATATTCATAATAATAATAATAATAAAAATAATGCCCCCATGCATGCACATAAATTGACTAATTTAATCTTGACAACTCGTATTTGTGGATTTTTTGGTGAATTGATGTGCATACATGGGGGCGTTATTATTATTATGAAAAATTGAAAATGAAAGTCTGACAACTTTTTTGAAAATGAGTGTAAAAACTGACCACCACTTTGAAGTTTACTCTATATATATATATTTAAGAAAAATGGTAAATGAACTAAAATTAGAATAAAAAACAATAAAGAAAAATAATGAGTTTGAATAGTAAAGTAGGTTAGTTTGGGAATGATTGTACAAAGTAGGTTAGTTTGGGAAAAGGAACGGTAAACAAGGTTAGTTTGGGAATGGACTCTCTATTTTTAAGTTATGGCAATAGTCTGAACTGGAACAATCGGACTGACATGTCCCCCGCTTTTGGGAACCAATACTGAAAAAAGTATGAAAAAATAATAAGCCAAATGCTAAACCAAGTTTTATATATAGCTACTGTCTTGAGTGACGTTCTAATATCACAAATATAACAAGATGTACCTTGTTGTCATAAATTTACCCAGTGAAAGCTTTTCAACGCAATACCTTGTATCCTAGTTTTATAGCATCGAGGGCAAATAAAATTATATGGTATTGACATGACATACTTTCGATGAAAAATATAATTATCTTTGCTTCAGTTTTTTTCTCAGCCACCTAACATCTTAGCAACTTATCACTTTTCTGTGCATAAATTTTGTATTTGTTTAGTTTCATATTGTACCATGGTTTCTTCTTTTTATTAATTACTTGAATTATCAGGTTGGGGCTGGAGATTATATCGCAATAGCTAGAAACTACCACACAATCTTTATTTCAGGTGTTCCTGTGATGAGCATGCGAATTCGTGACAAGGTCAACGAGCCTTCCTCTGAAGAAGAGAATCTATTGTGCCTATTCTTCGTAGAAGATTGCATGTGTTCTCTAGTCAATAATCACACCTCAAAAAGACATTGAAAAGAAAAGCTTCTGTCAGTTGTTTGTGCCTTCTTCCTTTATGCCCTTAACAATTTTAGACAAAAAAAAAACATTCTAATTTGTGTGTGTGTGTGTGTTACTTTAGAATTTGTATCAATAGTACTTACAATAACCAGCTAACCAAATATCTCATTTTATACAAGGCCTTTCTTTAGGATGATGCCAACTAGAAACTCATATATGGTAATATCTGCTTTTTTCTTACAAGGAAAAAAACTAACGGATTATGAAATCACATGAGTAAACTTTTCTTAATGTCTTATTACCATGGTATCAAACTTCATCTTGTATGAATTTCCACAGACGCCTTGCTTGCTTTCGTTTATTCTTTTAGAGTCTTAAATTTCTGATGTTAATATATGTAAGTATGTATGATGAATTCCTTATAATTACTATAAAATAAATTAATAATGCTAAGTTAAAAATTTGCATGAACAAATTATTTTAAGCACCTTTCAAAACCTTCTCATATATACTTGTTGTAAATTAGTCTTTGGCTTGTAGAGTTGTCGGTCCATTTCAAGTGAGAAGTTGGATGTTCGAGTCTTAGTGGAAGCATTGTGTGCGTGAGTAAATAAATTTTTGTAGTTAACCGTTGTCAAAATAATAAATATTTTTTTTAACTGCCAAACAATGAACTCTTGCATCCATGGTACTAATATTTGGAAAACAAATGCTTAAACTTGTAAACTGCAAATGGGACCTCTGAGTTCGTCCTACCACAAATCAACCTTTTAAGAAAGGCTTGTGTCTCTGTTTAAAGCCTCAATTATAATAGCAGAAAGAAGCTTGTACAAAGTTCCTTGCCTATGTTAGTACAAGCTTTAAATTAAATGATAAGCACACCTATTCCATGTGAAAGCTAGGAGCTAAGCACACCTATTCCATGTGAAAGCTAGGAGCTAATACATCCGTAATAGCCTACATGATGTGTCTTTTTTTTGTGTTAAGTATGATGTGTCTTTCTTACAATTTATTCATATCTTGGCTTTTCAATTAAGTCTTGTAGGAAATCAATAATTTAAATATTCAGCAAGCCAAATATTTAATCTTGCACTTCCAACCCATAAGCACCAAAATTCTAGATGTTTTCTTAAATTTTTTCCAATCGTATAAGAACCCATTATCATAAATAGAAACATTATTACCAGCTTAATTAATTTAAAATTAATAAATCTTGTTGGTTACGAAATAGATGATTTCTACATTGTTCGAGGAGATATCAACCCTAATAATTGTACTTTAATGCTTACAAGGGTATTACACTAAACATCATAGTATCTTTCTAGTTAAATTGCTGTTATAACTTAAAGACACGAGTTTAAGTTGGGATTTATTTTGTTTTACTTATACTTGTCAGTATCTTTACATGGTTGTTTACTCTGTATGTGATTGATCATTTGCTTCAGGAAGGATTCCTGATCCAGTTTATGAAAGTTCTGAACTGCACTTGGTTTTTCTGTAATGTACTCTATATTTCTCAACATGTTCACCAAGGTGATAAAAGGCTATGGGGAGAGAGAAAACTCTAATAAAGATTGTTAGATTTAGTGATGTAGAAGAGCCAGAAGACAGAGTTTAATGTTAGCGACTTTAGAAGCAATTAAGCCAAATCCCAGAGGAAGTCCAAACTAGCAAAGGAATTATATTATTTTATATGGTTTTAATATGAAGTTAAAATTAAACTGATATTAAGAGCCCTGTTTTCCAAACAATTCAGTTATGTTATATTAAATTCCAATTTAAGATAGGAAAATTGTTTGAAGGTAATATGAATAGGTTCATGACCTTTAGATTCAAGCATTGGTAGAGATAATTCATTCTTGTCATAAAATCTGGTGTCTACCTAAGTGACGTCTTATCCTCGCTTTATACATAGCTACATTTCTAGACATATCTCTGGAGTATTTATAATCAGGGTGAATTAAGTCCTAAGTTTACAAGTGCATTTTAATTTTTATAAAAGAAAATAGAAATCTTTTGCTTGTTAGACTTCTTTTTGCGAATGTCAACTATTAAGTTTAAATATGATTTTCAATTAAATATACCAAAGTAATAAAAAAAAATACTTGTTTGACTTTCTTATATCATATTTTTAAGTGTTAACCTCCACCTTTTAGATTCATCCCAATCAGTCCTGTGCTGGAATTATTTTCAGCAGTTTTCCCAGAATTATAGTCTACTTATTTATAATTTTTAATTAGCGATTTTTCAGCATCATCTTTAGATGTTTTTCTTTCCAATTTACAGGCACGTAGATTTATCACCCTCATCGATGAACTGTACAATCATCATTGCTGCCTATTTTGTACTGCAGCTTCTTCTATTGATGATCTATTTCAGGGTACAGAAGAGGGGACTCTTTTTGATCTGGAAAGGTTAGTGTTGCAAAGTGATTTTTCATTCATCTATTGGAGTAGTAGATGCTTGGACATTTTTATGAAGCCAGTCCCTTTCTTAGTTTCTCTATCACTATAGTATCTTGACCAGTAACAGTTAAATTATTTTCAGTCTATAGCACATCATTTTCATTTATTTCTTTTCTTTTTTATTTTCATTTCCAGTAAAGATATGTAAGTTCACAATTCAACTCTAAAGACGAAAAAACATCAAAAAACTTGTGAAAGTTTAATTTTAATGAATTTGCAATAGCTAAAAGTAATCATCGTTTGCATAAAACTAGAAATCTGTTATCCCCTACATCCTCAAAAGGGTGCTTTCAACACCGAATATGCTCTCAGAAGTATTGATGCGGAACTAGGAATTAAAACATTAATTTGTTTTTATTTTATGGTATTAATAAAGAATAGATTTGATTGTAATTTATTAGGTATTAGTTATATTAGATAAATAGAATATTAAGAATATTCTAGAATCTAAGATTATAGGAGTAGAATAATAAAAAGGATTTGTTTCTTTATTAGAAGATTTTCACTTGGTGGCTTAGTTTAGGGATTTAGTTTTATATAATATGTAATCTTTTTTTTATTATGGGGACTTGATTGATTATTGAATTGAGATTGTTCTCTCTGTTATTATGGGTTGCGATCTTAACAAACTTCTCTTCTGCGGTTGAGATAACCTTGGGGTATCATTAATCAACAATTATATCTTTTTATTTTGTTTTTATTGTTGTCTTGCATCAAAAGTGGTATCAGAGCTTAGGTTTCAACCCCAGGGTTTTGCAAAAGAAAAAATTTGTTGTTCATCCCATCACTATTCACATTTACTGTTTATCCAGAAAATTCAGTCGCTGTTCATCCTGAAATTCAGTCACTATTCATCTACACAAAAAAAAAAAACTTCCATGACCTGATTTATAAAGCTTCTTGATGACTTGACGGTAACCGCCACTAGCATTAACGAGGATTTTAAGAGTATACTTGGAATGGTTGAGGATTTAGTGGTAATACGGGGTGGTGAAAAAGTGCCAATAGAACCTTTTAGACACCACGAGGATATTAAGTCACATAGTAAACATGTGATTCTCAAAGAATATCAGATTGGTCAACCTCCTACAATTCAGTGTTTTTACATTGAAAAACAAGAGGCAGAAGCGTCTATTCAATGTTTCAACATTGAAAAAGAAGAGGTAGATGAGGTCGTTAAAAGTGAAGAAATTGTAAACCGCGAGAACATCATCAAGGTGGAATATGTTGATGTTTTAGGCATTGACAACATATTGGGAACGGCTACCACATCAAAAAAATCTTATTGTGCGAGTGTTGTTTCCGAAGATCTTGCTTATTTGGTTGGAGTTTGATGTCTTCATGTACTACGACAAGTTATCACATGTCAATAATAATTTTAAGTACTACTATTTAACTAGAAGACATCAAATTCCAACTCCATAAATAAGATCTTCGATAGTAATAATAAATACAAGATATAGATTACTTTTTGTTGTTTGTATATGGCCTAAGTGGAACTTCGTCTCAAGTGGCATAATTGTATATAAACTGAAAAAAAAGGATATTGTGACATTTTCATAAATAAGGTTAACTAATCAGACACCCCAAGGTTCAACACCTATGGCTAAGGTTATTTGATACATGTGTCGGATCGTAACTCTATATTTGACTATGTGAGTAGAGTTCCTTGGAGTACACAAAATTGCCGGAGAACATGAGTATTGTATGTAGCGATATAAACAGTTTAAGCACTTCTTAAAAATAGGTTAGTTGACACCACTGATAAAAATGATCCAACAGTCCACAATCTATACTCCGTTTTGATGAAAAATGATCTAACAATCCACAATCTGTACTGCGTTCTATATTCTAAAAGTTTACTCATTTGAACTTTTGGCTATACATATGGGTGTCTGTGTGTTGAATGTTAGGTGAACGCTTAAAGGTAATTATAACCTACAAGGCAATAACTAATCAACTTTGATATTTTGATACCTAATGTTATGATTAAATAAAACCTATTAACTTATAGACTTGAAATTTCTGTACTTAAAGTTAAATAGTGAACCTCACCCCAGATGGGCCGTTACCATTAAATAGAACTTGTCATGCTAAAAATAAATTAAAAATAAGTCCCAATACATGTATGCTCAATACATGTATGTTGAACCTCTATTATATTTGTGTATGTATTTCCAACTTATTTACGAATGTCACCACAGATTTAACCTTTTTCACAAAAATGTCAAACTTATGTTTTTTTTACTTGTTGAAAAGAAATTCACCCTACTCAAAGTTTTTATAGCTTCTATGTGATCCATCTTGTCTCTATGTATGTATATATGCTGAACGCCTGAACCTAAAGAGTGAAAATAATAGCTAAACCTAGGAATAAAAATAAGAGAATGGAGGGAAAGAATTGCATGTTTATTGTTAGTGGTCTTACATTCAGTGATTAGCTCCTATGAGCTTCGTCTCAATTGTATGATGCATTTTTATCTTATTTCTGTATATACATATTTCTTAACAACATAGCAGTAGACAATAGAAGAAGAAGAAGATTGTATATATTGATAATTACAATAGGAGAGAACACCTCTTTTAATAGGTAAAAAAATGACATAATTATTCTTATTCCTAGACAAGAACTAGTGTGTGGGTTCTAATCATATGGGATCCTTATTTAACACTCCCCCTCAAGTTGATGCATATATATCACTCATGCCCAACTTGCCTATAAGAGGATGTAACATTTTCCCGGCTAAACCCTTAGTTAATGTTAATAACATCACTATTAATTTTTTCTTTGATAAAATGCCGATCAATCTCGATATGTTTAGTCCGATCGTGTTGAACTGGGTTGTGAGCAATGTTAATGGCGGCCTTGTTGTCACAATATGGCTTGATAGGATTTCTGGATGAAAGACCTAATTCTTGAATAAGAAGCCTTATCCATAATAGTTCGCACACTCCTTTAGTCATTGCTCTGTACTCTGCCTCAGCACTAGATAAAGCAACAACAGGTTGTTTCTTGCTTCGCGAAGTAACTAAGTTACCTCCAACAAACGTACAATATCCTGAAGTGGAACGTCTGTCATCTAGACAACCAGCCCAATCTGAATCTGTATAGCCCTCAATCTCGAGGTGATTGTTTTTAGTAAACATTACTCCCTTTCCGGGGGCAGCTTTAAGATACCTTAATATCATATAAACTACATCCAAATGAGGTTGACGAGGGTCATGCATATATCTGCTTACAATTCCCACCGCATATGCTATATCTGGTCGTGTATGTGAAAGATAAATTAGCCTACCAACCAATCTCTGATATTGGGATTTATCGACAATATCACCTGTTTCTCCACAAAGTTTATGATTCGCTTCTATAGGAGAGTCTGCAGGTCTACATCCCAACATACCAGTTTCTTTTAAAAGGTCAAGTGTATACTTCCGTTGAGAAAGGAAGATGCCACCTGAACTTCTGTAGACTTCAATGCCAAGGAAATACCGTAGTTTTCCAAAATCTTTCATCTCAAACTCAGAGGCCAGTTTTTGTTTTACATCTACAATCTCAAATGTATCGTTGCCAGTGATCACAATATCATCAACATAGACAATCAAGACTGTGATTTTTTTCCCCTACTCTTTACAAACATTGTGTGATCCGAATCGCTCTGTTTATAGTCAAATTTAACCATTGCTCCCTGGAATTTGCCAAACCAATCTCTCGGAGATTGCTTCAAACCATAAATAGTCTTCTTTAATTTACATACTTTCCCAATGGTTGCAGCTGTAGAAAAACCCGGTGGAATATCCATGTAAACCTCTTCTTTCAGGTCTCCATGTAAGAATGCATTTTTTACATCCAATTGCTGAAGTTCCCATCCAAGATTTGCTGCACATGATATCAAGACTCGAATAGAAGCCATCTTTGCTACTAGAGCAAAAGTTTCCTGATAATCAATCCCGTAAGTTTGAGTATACCCTTTTGCTACAAGTCTTGCTTTGTACCTATCAATCAGCCCATTAGGTTTCTGTTTCACAGTGAACACCCATCAACATCCTACTACCTTCCTTCCAGTGGGAAGAGGAGTTAACTCCCAAGTGCCATTATGTTTCAATGCATTCATTTCCTCTATCATGGCATCTTTTCATTTAGGTTCACATAAAGCATCCTGCCAAGTATGTGGAATAGAAACACTAGACAAAGATGACACAAAAGCAAGTGAAGAAGGAGATAATGCATTATAAGAAACAAAGTTTGAGATAGGATGATTAGTACAAGAGCGTTTACCCTTCCTAACAGCAATAGGAAGATTCAGAGTGGGATCAAGAGTGTTACCGTTATTAGGCTCAACTGTAGGAGCTGTAGGATCTGTCTCGAGGTCAGAAGTCTCTGGAAGTGATAAAGTGGTTATATCCTTATTTTTCCGTCTAGAATATGTGATCAAATCTGGCCCCTTCAATCTATTTACATCATCCGACTCTCTACTCATAAGTGGAGGGATGGATGATGTGTTTGGGCTAGTGTTTGACACATTGATGAATGGAAGGAATTGAGACTCCTCTATCGCTTTACTATCAAGACTGTGCTGGTTAATCTCCCCCTGAAGCAAAGAGGAGGATCCGGGAGAGAAGTAAGAAATAGACTCCCAGAAAGTAACATCGTGACTGACATATGTGCGATGTGATGGAAGATGATAGTACTTATACCCCTTTTGAGTTGGTGTATAACCAATGAAAACACAGCGGAGAGCACGAGAATCAAGTTTATCCCGAGAGGGAGAATGATTATGAACAAAGCATACACTCCCAAATAACCGAACAGGCAATGGATGAGACGAAGGTGCAGGAATAAAGGACAACGATGTTCTGAATTGTAGTACACTTGAAGGGAGACGATTGATCAGATATGCAGCAGTCATGATTCCCTCACCCCAAAGATATTTAGGGACATGCATAGTTAATATGAGGGACCGTGCTACCTGTTGTAAGTGACTGATTTTTCTTTTAGCAACTCCATTTTGCTGAGAGGTTTTAACACATGTAGTTTGATGAATAATACCCCATGTGTCCAAATAAGATGTAAACATGCCGGCATACTCAGTACCATTATCGCTTCGCAAAATTTTAACAGAGACATTGAACTGTGTTTGTATCATGTGGTGGAAGGATTTAAAACATCCGAATACTTCACTTTTGTGTTTAAGAAGGTAGACAAAAGTAAGTCGAGAATGACAATCAACAAAGACAACAAACCACCTATACCCATCATGTGTAGGATGACTAAATGGACCTCAAACATCAGTATGAATAGTAGAAAAAAGAGTATGACTCTAATTCACATGGTTCACAAAAAAATTCTTCCTTTTTACATTTTGATGCTAAATTCGAAAAGAGATGCAACAGAACACCAAATGAAGGATGACCTAACCGTCTATGCCATTGATACAAGGACTCTAAACTAGAATTAGATTTAGATGAAACCTGATAACTTGCCGATGGCGAAACAGAATTCCCTTCCATAATATAGAGGCCATCTACCACTTTACCACTGCCAAGGACCTTGCCTGTCGCCAGATCCTGAAACACACAGTGAGAAGGGAAAAAAGTTACTGAACAATTAAGATTTTCAGTAATTTGATGAACCGATAATAAATTCACTGATAAGGAAGGAACATGTAAGACAGATAATAGTGGTAGTGAAGGGAGACAGTTGGAAGTGCCCCATCCGTGAATGGGCACATGAGTTCCATTGGCAACACGAACACTCTCTGTTTTATTGATGTAGTGATATGACTGCAGTAAACTGGAATTGCCAGTCACATGTTCTGATGCTCCCGAGTCAATAATACATGAATTAGGTGAACTGTGAGAGACAGAATGGCATGAAATACTCGAATGACAAGTATTTGTCGGTACAAGTGAGGATGTAGTCTTCAACTTTATATCAGAAACCAACTGTTGAAAAATCTTGAGGTCCGAAACAGTTAGGCCAGAGTGAGTACCAGAAAAAACTCTTTCATCATGCTAAATAAATTCGGAATATAATACCCGAAAGATAATTATCCAACAATTATAGTCAAATATTAACTTGAACTAAATCAATACTCCCTCCGTCCCACAATAGTAGTCTCTTTTGAGAGAATTTTTTTTCCCATAATGCATGTCCATTTCCAATTTTCAATGTAAATTTATGTCACTTTTCCTAAATTACCCTTTTTGAAAATTGTATAGCAATTAATAAAGAGTGACCAAAAGTATAAAATAGCTCATATTCTTAAAAGTCAATGCATTTATAATGGACATAAGAGGAAATGTATCATCAAATTAATGTTTTCTTAAAATGCGTAATTTTTCTAAAAGAAACTTGTATTATGGAACGGAGGGAGTATCAATTTAACAAATTTATGCTAAATTTGGAAATTTTAATTCTTGACCCAATTAATGGATATAAGACCCCATAACAAAGAAGCACATTAATTAACAAATAATAGTCTACAATACACAGATAAAAAGCCACAAAATACCAGGTGTTTCTCTCTCCGATGCAATTGTTCATCCATCCACAATGATGATCAAATCGGGCAACACAACGATCACAGATACTGCAGTGCTTGGACCTGGGCGAGAGAGAGACAGGGAGAGAGAGAGATGTCTTCATCAACTCCAAATCCATCAAGAGAGAATATGAAGAATCCAACACCTCCAAAACCCAACTGGGTACTTCCTTACAAAACCCAAAGTCTTCAAAAGCTATATACTATTGGCAAGAAATTAGGGCAAGGTCAATTTGGGACGACCCATCTTTGTACTGAGAAATCTACAGGTACCCTTTATGCTTGTAAGACTATTCCGAAAAAAAAAAATTATCTGTATTCACGGTTCCACATATGGATTCGCAATGAAGAGGCGATCAAGAAGTCTAACTGGATTCTCGCCGGAAAACGGCTGGAGCACGTTCCACGCGCGTGCGGTGGCGCGTGCGGGCGCGTGCAGGGGCTTTTCTTCTCCATTTTTCTGGTATAGTTTCGTCTAGTGACACTCTATTGATGTATGTGTTTGTATTTGAGGTTTTGAATCTGTTATAGTATGTTTGCAGTTTTCTGTTTGGTAATAATTTTTTTCAGTTTATTCCTTAAGAACCAACTGAAAAACTGAAGCAAAGCTTTTGGATTATACGGGATTATACACAGCAGTAGATAGTAGCAGTAGACAATAGAAGAAGAAGAAGATTGTATATATTGATAATTACAATTGTATATATTGATAATTACAATAGGAGAGAACACCTCTTTTAATAGGGAAAGAAAACGACATAATTATTCTTATTCCTAGACAAGAACTAGTGTGTGGGTTCTAGTCACATGGGATCCTAATTTAACATATTTTTCACCAATTATTTTTGTGTGTGTACTATTTACTTTTACAAACTTTTTCATTGATATGAGATTTTTTACTATGGTTTTAATATGTCATTTTTGGATAACTTTTGATCTTCTTGGCGACTTGAACCCTAACATTCTCAATAAAACAACTTTATTTTGATCAACTTTCTGTTTCAACAACAATCAAATTCCATGTGAATTCAGAGTTTTGGTCATTTATACCATTCATCGAATTTTTTGGTCTTTTCTAGTCTTCTTTCCTAAACTATATCTTTGCAATCTGTCTTCACCAGTATATTATTTGTGCAGATGCCTAATAGCTTCTTGATGTCGTTGGCCCGTCACCATGTTCTTATATGTAGAAGTCATCTCCTTTGTGTTTGTCAACACCTCTCTAGCTAGTAGCTAGTTAGCTACTGTCCAGATATACCAACTAGACATCTTATTTGACATCAATTGATCGGATACCCAAACCTAGTCATAAATATTCTGACTTGTTGTCTCTGTTCTAATAATAACTGAAACTAAATTTATTGTTAGCAATGGAATTTTTTTATATTTGTGGCTATGCATGTGATTTTATTTACAATCTCAGATTGTCAAACTGCTCCATATATAGGGTGCTTGGAGTGTCATAAAATCTTATCGTTTTGCACAATCCTCTTCAACTTGATACCAATATTACTGAAAGCATATAAGCTTGGAGTTGTTATAAACTTATAATTCACTTAGACGCTGATATGCTATGTTTACTGGTAAAGCAGGAAGCCTTGCTTTAGTTTCTAAACTTTCTAGCATAGTTATTTAAGGAAATTCATATTAATTTCAGATTTTTGCTCTATTTTTCCTATTTCCAGTTTTTGCTTCAATTTATGTGTGCGGTTTAATCTCTGTGTTTGGTTTAGCAATTGTAAATCATGCATGTTTATACAGATAAAGAACCATTGCATATTTAATTATAGTCCTTTAAAGTTTCTGATTTTTTTAAAAATATTGTTATACATGTTTGTTGAGAATACTGTATAGAGAAACACTCTTGAATTGGTCATAGCTTTTCTATTTACAGATGATGCATCTTATAATCTAGCTAAAACAATGTTTAATCTCTTTTCAAGAAAATTAATTATCAATATCATTATTAGTTTTACGCATTTCGTAGTCGTTGAACTAATGCCTGATAAACAGCTGATGCATTAGCTTCCTCTAACATGGGTTTAGATGGTTAATATTATTATTTTTAAATTGCATCTTAGTTATGGCCCTTCTTGGAGAACATCAACCTTATGACTAACTAACATACATCTCATCATGTAGGTTTCCAGATTAATAGAGATGCAAACACCTTTTTACCTCGATGGAGTCCATTATATTCATCCCTATTTCCAAGGGCAACAAAATTCATTTGAGAACAGCAGTGAAACCATCTTACACACTCCACAATTATCCTGAGGAGCTCTTTTTTTTTCTTGTATAGCAGTCCTTAAATGCTTCTGACGACCAGTTATCATATCTTTGGTTTGTTTCTATATTTTTTTCGTTAGTTGCAAGTTTATGCATCATCGATTACGAGTTCGCCTGGACACAACAACTTGTTTTATGTATGATTTGTATTGTTCAAATAGAAATCAAAGCGATAGACACAAGAAGTTGGTCTTATTGTAACCCTTTAGCATGTTATGCAGTATCACATAATTGTAGGCATATTTCCGAAGATAATTTAGACACAAATTTTTTGCTTAACCAGTGATCAGAATGGTTGATGCCGTCAATTTTCTTTATAACTTGGTTACACTTTTATTAGGAGATTGCACAATTATTGTCTTCGTAATTTCTTCCAGCTGCTTTCCTGAACTCGTAGCTTATCGACAAAAAATTTAGAAAAAGTAGTATTTTTGACAAATATTCTAAATAATTTTATATTCAATTTGGAGATAGATTTGTTTTATAATTACAATAAAAAAATAGAACTTTTTTAACCTATACCGTAGACTGAATTTTAACCATGTACAAGCTAAAATTGAATTAGAAATTACAATAACAAATAAACAATGACATTTTCATGTCAAAAACAGTGTTGTAAAAAGCGGGAATTGGACTTAATCGGTAGAGGCACTGTCCAGGGATTAATCGGGTATTTGAGGATTAATCGGAATGATTAATCAAATAATCGGATTATTAATCAGTTCGATAACCCATGGAACAGGGATTAATCGGTGATTAATCCACCGATTTTTAGAACAGAGATCAAAAACTATATGTATGTCAATAACAAATAAACAAATAACAAAGGTAGTAATCTTCTAAAATACTATTTATATTTGTTTTGTATGTATATTTTGAAAAAGTCATTCTAAATTAGTTGCGACCTCTTTCACCTTACAATTTTCAGTTATTGTTGTCACATTTAATGTTTTTATTTAGTTGTACGACGACAAACTCCATTTTCTTATAGTAGTCCCGAGCACCATTAACCTTAAAAATGCATTGTACTTTTCGTGCTTAATACAAGAGTAATATTTTATTCGTAAAAATAGTTAGCATATTAAATATATCCATTTTAAATGATAAATTTTAAATATGATGTTATTTTTAAATCATGTTTAGTGTTAAAATTATAAGAAGATAGTATAATTAATATATAGTTATAATTAATGTAAAGTATATTTTTACATTTATATTTTTAAATATTTTTTATTTAAAATACATGTATCGAAATTATTGTATTAAATTTTATTTTAATTTAATTTAATAAATACTACACTAATTTAGAAATAAATTCATTTAAACATTTATTTAATTTATAAATATTATTCTCTTTGAAATATCCCTAAATTATAACTTAATGTCCAACTTTGAGGGTGTTTGGAATTGCTTAAAATAAGTTACTTTTGACTTAATGGAGGTGTTTTTAACTTAAAGGAGAAAGTAAAGTTGTTTACTTTAAGTTGAATGAATGTGTTTGGGTAATTTTACTTAAAGTTAAATGGGAATTTAATAATTTTGACTTAAAGTGATATTTGACTTAAAAAAATTTTAAATTCATGATATTTAAGCTTTACAAGAATTGTGAAAAAAAAAAAAAAAAAAACTCCATAAGTCATAAGTCATAAGTCAAAAGTACCTAAATGTAACTTCTGACTTAAAGCAGTTTTTTAACTTAAAGCCGGCTTAAAGCCACGTTACACAAACACACCAAAAACTCCTTAAAGGAGCTTTTGGCTTTAAGTATGGTTAGCCAAACAGGCTGTTTGTCATAAAATTTGCTACTAGATCATTTTGAGTATATTGCTATATTATTATTGTTATATTTGAATCTAATTAGAAGATTGAAAAGGAAAAAAAAAATATTCGGCTAACTAACAAATTATATGTAAAAAAGGATGGTACTCGTATGGAAAAATAACAAATCATAAATAAACTTTGATAAGCATTATTTGTGTACACTTTTTTCATTGAGTAGTGGTAGAAAATAATGATTTATAAGAATAATTAACATGAATATTTATTTAGAATATTGATAATACAAATTCGACATATAGTATTATATAAACAAAAATTAATCGGATTAAATGTTCCTACATTCAGTTGCAGGATTTTTTTAAAAAATTATCTCTTAGAGTAACTTAATTTCAATTTATATTTAAATGAAAATCATTTTTTTGATATTTTAAACATCACATATCTTCATATTTTACGGAGAATATACATTTTCAACTTAAAAATTCATACAAAAATTCCTATAATGAACTTGAAAGAAATTATATACACCAAGAATAGGTTCTGTGCGTTAATATGATCAAATGATAAATAATTCGAGAATGTAATAAAATGAAGTAGTTATAATATGAAATAATATGTTCTGTATGTAACATACGATTTGAAAGTAAAGGAAAGAGGAAAGTAGTTAAAAATAAAGGAAAGGGGAAAGTTGTGACTTGTGATGGTCAAAATGTTGAACATGATAATGTGGCTAAAGATGACGATGTTCTTAACGAGTGTTTGAAACTAGACAAGAAAAAGAGGAAACATTTGGTGAGGGATGGTCAGAATGATCAGGAGGTTAATGTGGTTTTCGATGATGTTGATGGCCAAAATGATAAAGCAGTTAGTGTTCTTAAAAAGTGTTTGGAAGTAAGTAAGAAAAAGAGGAAACATTTATTCAAGGATAATGAAAATACCAACTGTCAGAATGTTATGAATAGTGATGGTCAAAATGTTCGAGGTGATAATGTGGTTGTTGGTGATATGGTCGTTGGTAATTGCTCGAAAGTAGTTGAAAATAAAGGAAAGGGGAAAGTAGTTAAAACTAGAGGAAAGGGGAAAGTTGTGACTTGCGATGGTCGGAATGTTGAACAAGATAATGTGGAGGTGAACAAAAAAGATTTTAAAGGTTTTACATCTATGTTTCCAAAATTAACAAACATATTGAAGTTGATCATCCAAAATGTTTGAAAACTTGTATTGAAGACCCTTCCTGAATTTGGCACATGAGATTTGACCACCTTAATTTCGGAAGTTTGAAGTCATTATCATATGTAAATATGGTGTATGGACTGCCCAGAATCAATCATCCTGATCAGATGTACGAAGGATATTTTTGATTGGTGATTTTTCTCGCAAGACATGGGCTTATTTTTTGAAGAAAAAGATGAAGCTTTTGGAGCTTTTAAAGATTTTGAAACTCTTTTTGAAAAGGAGAGTGGCTGCTTTATCAAAACTTTGAGAACCGATCGAGAAGGGGAATTCACATATATTGAATTCAACAAATTTTGCAAAGATAATGGGATTCGTCGTTTTCTTACTGTTCCCCCAACGCCGCAACAAAATGGAGTTGTGGAGCACAAGAACAGAACCATTTTAAACATGGTTCGTAGCATGCTTAAAAGCAAAATTATGCCAAAGAAGTTCTGGGCTAAGGCAGTAGCATGTGCTATTTATTTGTCAAATCTTTCAGCATCGAAAAGTGTTCACGGTGCAACGCCTGAACAAGCTTGGACTGGTAAAAAGCTTATTGTTTCGTATTTACGTGTCTTTGGAAGCATTGCCTACATACACGTTCCTGATGAAAGAAGATCAAAGCTTGAATCTAAAAGTGAAAAGCAGGTTTTTATTGGCTACGATCCAAGTACAAAAGGCTACAAGTTCTATAATCCCATTAATAAAAAAAATTACTATTAGTAGGGATGTTGAATTTGATGAAAAAAGCTGCTGGAATTGGAACATCCCTCAAGATGAAGAATTTGTGGTCTTTCCTCTAGAAGAAGAAGAATCAAATGAAAGAGAAAATGTAGCCACATCACCACATTCACCACCTCACTCGCTCAATGCTTCTCAGTCATCAAGTGATGAATCTTCTGAATGACCACTTCGTACGAGAAGGCTTTATGATATTTATGTAGAAAAAAATGTGCTTGATAATCCAAGTTTTCATGTCGATGACAGTCCGAGTTGCTTCTGCTTGTTCGCTAGAATAGAACCACTGAATTTTGAAAGTGTTAAGATGGATAAAGATTGGAAGCTTGCAATGGATGAGGAAATCAAGGCAATCAAACGAAATGATACATGGGAGCTCGCTAACCTTTTTAAAGGTCAAAAATCAATTGGCATAAAGTGGGTGTATAAAGAAGAGGAATACACAAGGGGATGTAGAGTAAAATAAGGCAAAACTTGTCGCCATAGGATATATTCAGAAGCACAGAATTGATTATGAAGAAGTGTTCGCCCATGTTGCACGCTTGGAAACAATTCGATTAATCATCTCTATGGCTGCTAAAAATATGTGGAATATATTTCAAATGGATGTGAAGTGTTATTCCCAGATTACACACTTGTATAATTGTAGAAGGGGGGGGTTGAATACAATTCTTGATAGTTATAAATTTCTGATAAAAACCACAGAAATCTATAAAGAAATAATTGCTGAATAGAAATGGTTCACAAACACATAAAAAATCAGGTGGTTAAATGTACCACCTGAGACTTTTATTTGAAGAAAACCCTGTGATACAAATGTACACAGCTTCTGTTTTACAACTCTTTGCTTCTAAGAATATTCAAGAAACCCTAAGCAAATATGTCTGTTTTCTTACTGTCTAACGAGTTGCTACACTTTGTTATATATCCCAAGTTTACAAGTGCTACAGGAATAAGATAATATTAATCTAATTCAAGTTGACTTGCTACTCCACTCCAAATCCACATGTAGCCGAAAGGTTGTCCTTGTGAACAGATATGTCCCCTGCACCTTTCTTGTATGTACTGTGTAAATGGAATGCTTCTTTCTTATGTGTTTCCAAAGCATGGCTGCCATACTGCTTTTTATACCTACTATCAACCCATGTGATCTGTCAGTCAAACCTGTCCTTATCAACTGCTAATTCCCAGCTAGCATAGGATAAAGTGACAATGATTATCCGTTGATGTTGTGCACAATTATCCGTTGACGGTAGTTTGAGCTTTATCCGTTGATCGAGTAGATTTGAGTTGTATCCGTTGATAGAGCCCTGTTCTTATCCGTTGATACGCTTTCACTTAGACAGAATTACATAGCATAGCTTATTTACAATTGGCTACCCTATTCTGCCTATCCATTGATGGTCAACATGACTCTGAACAAAAACACTATCAACTGATAAATAGAGATATTGCAGTATGCTACAAAACCTCATCCATTGATGAGCTACCTGTCAACGAATAGTTATAAAGTCTCATCCGTTGACAGTTACAAAACTTGACTTATACAATTTTGCTTGAATGTTAAGTTATCATCAACTACAACATATTCCTAACAATCTCCCCCAATTTATACTTGATGGCAATAAAGCATAAATTCAGAACCTTGATGATAACAAAACATTCCTAAAGATATATACACTACAGTATGCAAAAATTGTATTAAGCTACAAAAATTAAAAACAGAAAGCTTTAAGAAACTTATCAGAGATGTGCTCCTTTAGATTGAGCAGATTAATGATGTTTCCTCTCTCTGGTTGGCTGCACCCTTGACTTTCCTTCCTTGGCAGAGTTGGACTCAATTTGCACTTGAAGTTGCCTATAGAAGGTATCTTCTTCAACAACTTTTGGATTTAGCTTTAGTTGTAACCATCTTAGGTAATCAGAACTAGCCTTTGACAGTTGGTCTTCTAACCTGAAGAATCTCCTAGTGCCCTCTTCATCCCTGAACTCCATCATCCAAAAGGGTTGAATGTGGATTTTCTGTCCATTATATGGGATCTTCATTTTCTTTGGTAGACTTGAGGGTGAGTTCCATTCTCTCCTTATTTCTTCTATTCTGCTGATTATCTCCCTTCTGGCTGTCTCAGAGAACCCTGTGTATCTCTTGAATGCTGAGAACACTTTGGTCATTGTATGATAATTCTCTCCAAGAACCTTCTGTAATGGCCATGTCCTCTGACTTCCTCCCTTGTAGACAAACACTAATCTCTCAGGCTGATTCTTGTACTTGTCAATTCCTCTTACTTCTGACAATTCATCCAAATATAGATTCATGCCAGAGTATTCTTCAATTTCTGCCTGATAGATAAAGTCTTCTTTGTTTTCCAAGATTGGTTGTTTGACAATAGCAGGTACCCTAGCAACTTGAACTGGTCCCTTTGAAAGTTGCTTCTTTGGAGCCCTTTTCTTCTGTTTTGGATTCAGCAAGAATGAAGGAATTTCAATTGAATCAAAATTCATTGGTTCTTCTTTGGGCATTATGGGGTCACCATGAAAGTTTACAGTTGGGTCGATTACTGTTGCAGATATAGGTACTGATGAGCCAATGGTTTCTTTTTCTGGAGGGGGTTCTGGAGAAAGAACCCTCTTGGTTTTAGCTTTCCTTCTTTTAGGTTTGGATTTGGGAACTTCCTCAGGTTCCTTCATTTCAACCTCTACCTCATCCATTAACTCTTGAGCCAGCCTGGCTTGCTTCTCATCTGAGTTTTCATATTGATTTTCTGTACTTGGATGGGCTTCCCTTTGGATTCTGGAGACTTCTTCTCTTTTAACTTCCACAAATCTAGGATGGCTGTTGGATATATTTAATACTTTTCCATTCCTCATGATTACAGCCATCCAATCTCTTACACTCTTATTTGTCTGTACTTTGAACTCCATGATTGTTTTTCCCATTAGCTTTTCTTCATCATTCTTGGGAAATGGGTAGTCCAATTGAAGCTTGTTCTTCCCATTTTCCTTTGGTGGTGAGTAGGCTCTGGTTTTGATGGCTGGTTCAAATTCTTTGACAAATGATGGCTCAGCATCATAGAATGTAGGAGCCACAATCTTTGGAGTGAGCACCTTCATGATTGTGGTTGATATTGTTGGAGCAGAAGATTGAGCATTAAGAAACAGAGATGATGCAATTGATTCATTGATCATCCTCTCTGTCCTTAGAATTCTTTCACTAGTCTCCTTGTTGATCTTTTCCAAAGCTTCTATTCTGGCTTGCCTTTCACCATCTGAGATTTCTTCTAAGCATTGAATCTCAGGCAAAGCCACTTGTTTCTTCACAGGGGAAGCCTTTATCTCAAACTCTGTTGGATTGACCACTACAATTGGTTGTTGCTCCCCCTCAATCTGTGCTATCTCACTACTGGTAGCTTGAAATTGGCCAGTAGATGTTGCAGCCTCTTCTGTGCTTGTTCCCATTTTCATTTTCTCCCCCTTTTTGTTAGCATCAAGGGTTGGGGTTGAAGCTGCAAGTAGCATTTCCATTAGTTGAGTCTGTTTTGATTGATTGGCAATGATAGTGTGCATTTGAGATTCCATACTATCCACTCTGGAGGAAAGAAGCTGAACAGACTTAGCCAGGCTATCTTCTTTGAGAAGTTTGCTAGAAAGCACCTTCTGAGTGGTAGTAGGAGCTAGTGCCTCAATCCTAGCATCTAGTGCTATCTTCATATCTCTAATTGCAGACTTGACCTCCTCCTATTGTGTTCTTTGAATAACAGATTGCATCTTTTGTAATTTCAAGGAGGCCATGACTTGCTCAAGAACAGTCTTTCTCTGTGGGTCTGCAGTTTGGTGCTCAGCCTTTGCAGATTGATATTGCTTCATGATTTCCACATTGAGATCCCCAAGTTCAGTGGCATTTGTAAACATCCATGCTGGAGTTTCTTCTTCATTGATTTCTTCACCATCTGAACTTTGACTGTCATCACTGCCAAACTCTTCACTTCCAGCACTTGGAGACAGGGTTTGTAAAGTTTCTTTTGCTCTTTGAAGAGATTCTGAGGTGTGCACTAGGTGCATTGCCTTCTCTGCCTCCACATTGCCCTGTTGTGCCATGACTTGATAGGCAGAAACAGGATGAGTAAAGGTTTCAGGATCCAAAGAGATGGAGTCAATAATTGACTGATATTCTTGTCTAAATTCCATCTCTTTGGAAGCTTCATTAACCTCCATTAACTCACTTGCAATGGCTGAATCTTCCTGCCTTATTTCTCCTGTAGTCCCTTCTCTCCTCTCATCTCTCTTTTCTTGCATCAGGGGCTCCCCCTGGCTCACACCTCTCACACCCTCACCTTCACCTACTAAGGTGGAACTCTCTAGCTCTCCTTTTGCCTGACCGGAAGAAATGGTCAGCCTCTCATTGTTTTTCTCTCCTTTTGCCTGCTCACAAGGCAGCCTCTCACTCCCTTCCCTCATTCCTAAAAGTGTTTCAACTACTACAAACTCCTCCACAGTTGACATGGGAATGTCACATTTTGCATTGGTAGAGAGAGTTGTCAACGGATAAAGTGTATCCGTTGATGTAGTAGCTATTGCTGTCAACGGATAATTAGTTATAGACATATCCGTTGATGGAGAAACACTTGTCAACGAATGAAGGATATCCGTTGATGAAGGAAAACGAGTATCCGTTGAAGTGAAAACCAACACTGAATCTGTGGTGATTGATTTTAAGGAAGAGGCCACAGATAGTGTCGTGAATTCAGGAATGGAAGATTGATGGCCCAACAAATCATCTAAAAGATGATGACCACCAATTGTTGAGTGGGGCTTCTCCAAGAATTTTAAAGATGGAGAATCAGGAATTGATGTAGATATCATATCCACATCCAGAGATGGAGTTGGTGATGGTGGATCAAAATATGTATCGATTTGAAGGTTAAGATCAAGGGGCTGTGACTCCACATTTATTGAAGTCACATCAAACTGAGTTTGAGAAGGTACAGTTTCCTGTACAGTGTGTGCACCCTGTGATTCCCCAATGGTTTTGGACTTTACTCTTCTACCATAGGTTTTTGAGAGAGAGTTGTCTGTGTCTCTTGCCCTTTTGTGCAGTGTTCCTGGTATGGAACTTAAATCAGTAGTCACACCATGTTGAGAGGATGTAACTAGAATTTGGCTTGATGGTTCATTAACAATCTTTTGAGAGACTGAAATGTTGGTTGCACCTGCCTCACCTTCCTTATCCTTAGGGCTTCTTTGATGTTCACCCTGTCCCTCACCACTCACTACCACCTTCACACTCCCCTCAAGAGTTTTGGTAGTTTTTGCAACAGGTGCCTTTTGAGAGACACCTGAGGTTTGTCTTTTAGATTGTGGTTTTGGAATTTTGGATTTAGTCACTTGGGTAGGAGCCTGTTTGGTCACAACTACAGACTCCATTGTGACAGTGGAAGGCAAAGAAATTTGAGTAGAGATAGGAGTAATAAGATTAGAAGCTACCTGAACAATTGGTGGATAAACCAATTGCACTCCTGCATTCAGATTCATTCGAATCAAGTCACTGAGGACTCTCTTCTCCTGAACAAAACAATTGAACTTGCTATCCGGGTTAGCAATGGATAGCTCATTCTCAGATACATGCAGTGCTAGGAGCATCAAAAATCTAGCAAAATAAACATTCTTGCTCCTAGTTTCCTTTTTACCTAATTTAGCTGTTATCTCATACATGACTAGTGTGCCAAAATTATAGAATTTATCAGTCAAAAGCATACATAGCATAACTAGCATGGAATTGGTAATAGCATCAAAGTTACTAATCTTGCCAGAAAAAGTTTTAATGAAGGCATCACAAAGATAACTCCATTCTTTAACCATACCTTTCCTAACAATTTTCCCTAAGTTCTCAGTACTAAGGGTATAATTCATGGAATTAAGCATGGTAACAATTTCAGCATTACTGGGTACACTCAGACAGTTATTCTCAGACAATTTTAAACAAGCAGTTAACACATCAGAATTAACTACATAATTTTTACCCTTCAAAGAAAAAGCAAGTGTACCGTCTGTGCCATTGTACTCAGCAGATGCCCACACCTCTTCAATTACCTCATGGATTAGAGGAGTGGTGGCAGTCATAGCATATGACAGTTTGCATTTCTTCACGAAATTCATCATGATGTGATATACTTCTGGAGCGTTCACTGTGTCAACAAAGGCTGCGAAATTGTTCTTCTCATAGGTAAACCCAGTGGAAGACATCATCTTGACAATAGGCGCCATTGAAGTGAAGAAGATGCAGTTAACTTATGAGATTCTTGAAAATGAATAAAGGTGAGATGTGAGAGCACAAGACAGCCTTTTATATTTTCCAAGAATTAAAAATGAAATAATTAAAAGTAATTACCCAGTGGACAAAAGTAACTGTCAGATAATAAATGAAAAGAAAAGAAGTACAGCCGTGACTAATTATACACGTTTACCAACGGCTATAAAAAGAAATATGTATATCAACGGATAAAGATTGGACGGTTGAGAAAACAGTTTATCCATCGATGACGTGGACAACCTGTTATCCGTTGACATACGAAAATCTAGTAATGTGTTTATACTACCAACGGATAAAAGGATATCCGTTGATAAGCAAATTTTGCCTTAAACAAAATTTCTGCTAAGAGTTATTCTGAGATTTTTTAATTCTCAAGTAAATCAAAACACATTTCTAGCTGCAATACAGTATGATTAGATATCACTAGGAATTATGAAAAATTAAGCATACCTAGTTCACCTACCAACCTTGTGAATGAGGATTCATCAAGAGGCTTGGTGAAGATATCTGCAAGCTGCATTTCACTTGGCACAAAGTGCATTTCTACTGTACCATTCATCACATGCTCTCTAATGAAGTGGTATTTGATGTCAATATGCTTGGTTCTCGAATGTTGCACTGGATTCTCTGTGATGGCAATAGCACTAGTGTTGTCACAGAAAATTGGAATCTTCTCAATTTTTAGACCATAGTCAATAAGTTGATTTTTCATCCAAAGAATCTGTGCACAACAACTTCCAGCTGCAATGTACTCAGCTTCAGCTGTAGAAGTGGAGACTGAGTTCTGTTTCTTACTGAACCATGACACAAGCCTGTTCCCTAGAAATTGACAGGAGCCTGTAGTACTTTTCCTATCAATTCTGCAACCCGCATAGTCTGCATCTGAATAGCCAATTAGATCAAAGCCAGAATCTCTTGGGTACCAAATGCCAAGGTTTGGTGTTCCCTTGAGATACCTGAAAATTCTCTTAATAGCATTCAAGTGAGACTCTCTAGGGTCAGCTTGAAATCTAGCACAAAGACATGTGGAAAACATTATATCAGGTCTACTAGCTGTTAGATATAGAAGTGAGCCTACCATGCCTCTATAGCTTGAGATGTCCACAGATTTTTCCTTAGTATTCAACTCAAGCTTAGTTGCAGTGGCCATAGGTGTTTTTGCAGAGGCACAATCCATTAAGTCAAATTTCTTTAAAAGATCATAAATATATTTTGTTTGACTTATGAAAATTCCCTCATTGACTTGCTTTACTTGTAAACCAAGAAAGTAAGTTAATTCACCCATCATGCTCATTTCATACCTACTTTGCATAAGTTTGGCAAACCTTTTGCAAAGCTTCTCATCTGTAGACCCAAAAATAATATCATCTACATAAATTTGAACAAGTATTGAAGAACCATTGACATTTCTATGAAATAAGGTTTTATCTACTATACCTCTAGTGAAGTGATTCTCCAAAAGAAATTGAGATAAAGTGTCATACCAGGCTCTTGGTGCTTGCTTCAAACCATAAAGTGCTTTCAAGAGAAGATATACATAGTCTGGAAATTCTGGATCTTCAAAGCCAGGAGGTTGATGGACATATACCTCTTCTTCTAGTTCCCCATTTAGAAAGGCACTTTTAACATCCATCTGATAGACTTTGAAGTTGGCATGTGCTGCATAGGCTAGGAAAATTCTGATGGCCTCAAGTCTTGCCACTGGAGCAAAAGTTTCATCAAAATCTATTCCTTCTTCTTGAGAATAGCCCTTTGCCACTAATCTAGCTTTATTCCTCACAATTATGCCATTTTCATCAGTCTTATTCTTGAGAACCCATTTGGTACCTATGATACCTCTATCATCAGGTTTGGGCACAAGCTTCCATACTTCATTTCTCTCAAATTGGTTTAGCTCTTCTTGCATTGCTAAGACCCAATCTGGATCTAGAAGGGCATCCTCCACTTTCTTAGGTTCCTCTTGAGACAGGAAACTACTGTATAGGCATTCTTCTTGTGTGGCCCTCCTAGTTTGGACTCTTGAGTTTGAGTCACCAATGATTAACTCAAAAGGATGATCTCTGGTCCATTTTCTTGAAGGTGGAAGGTTTGATCTAGATGAGGTTGCTTCATCTACGTGAGCATGATCTTGTTGATTGGATATTGAGTTTTGACTTTGAGAAACTCCCCCTGAGTTTGTTGTCCTTGAGGAGTTATGAAGTTGACTGTCAACAGATGCATCATTTTGTCTATCAACGGATGCTCCATTTTGCCTATCGACGGATACATGAGAATGCCTGTCAACGGATGCATCTGATGATCTAGTATGACTGTCAACGGATGCTTCATTTCCAGTGTTAGCATCACTTCTAGTTGGACCAACAACTCTAGGTGAATTTCCAAGGCCATGATCTTCATTTTCCTCATCATCATCAATGTACATTCTTCCTTCTACCTCATTCTCAAATCTCAACTTTTCATGGAAGCCTTCATCATTTAGACCTAGAATCTTTTGATCATCAAACACAACATGTACAGATTCCATAACAATGTTGGTTCTTAGATTGTAGACTCTATAGGCTTTCCCTGCTGCATATCCAACAAAGATAGCTTCATCTGCCTTTGCTTCAAATTTACCCAAGTTATCTCCATGATTTCTTAGCACAAAACACTTACATCCAAAGACATGAAGAAAAGCTAACGTTGGTTTCTTGTTGGTGAATAATTGATAAGGAGTCATTCCTCTAGCTTGATTGATCAAGGAAATATTCTGAGTGAAGCAGGCAGTGTTGACAGCTTCAGCCCAGAAATATGTTGGCAATCTTGATTCACTTAACATTGTTCTAGCTGCTTCAATGAGAGTTCTGTTTTTCCTTTCAACAACCCCATTTTGTTGAGGCGTTCTAGCAGAAGAAAACTCATGGACAATTCCATTCTCTTCACAGAAAATCTTCATTGTGGAATTTTTGAATTCAGTGCCATTGTCACTCCTGATTCTTTGTACTTTTACTTCAGAACCATTGTTTACTAGTTTGAGATGATTGATGATGATTTCACTTGCACAATCTTTGGAGTGCAGAAAGAAGGTCCATGAAAACTTAGAAAAATCATCCACAATCACCAGGCAGTATTTCTTCTTTGAAATGGACATGACATTTACTGGACCAAATAAGTCCATATGCAGCAATTGAAGGGGCTTAACAATGGATGACTCTGTCTTGCTCTTGAAGGATGATTTCTTTTGCTTCCCTAATTGGCAGGCATCACACAATCCATCTTTGATGAACTCCAATTGAGGGATTCCTCTAGCAAGATCCTTTCTTACCAAATCATTCATGACTTTAAAATTCAAATGAGACAGCTTTTTATGCCATAGCCAACTCTCATCCTTGCTTGCTTTGCTGAAGAGACAAGTAATGGATTCTGAGCATACTTAGTTGAAATCAGCTATGTAAACATTTCCTTTTCTAAAGCCTGTCAGAACCACATTGTTGTTTTCCTTGGTAGAAATAACACAGGCTTCTTTAGTGAACTTTACTTCATAGTCTTTGTCACAAATCTGACTAACACTCAGCAAATTGTGCTTCAAACCTTCAACTAAAGCCACTTCTTCAATGATGACATTGTCCTTTGTAATCAAGCCATATCCCTTAGTATATCCTTTGTTGTCATCTCCAAAGGTAATTCTAGGGCCAGCTTCCTCCTTGAACTCTGTGAGCAGGGTTGAATCTCCTGTCATATGCCTAGAACATCCACTGTCTAGGTACCATAGATTCCTCTTATTTCCCTGCACACAATCCAAAATACAAATCAAGTTGATTTTGGTACCCAAGTTTCCTTGGGTCCTTTCTTGTTAGCCTTTGGTTTTACACTCTTAGCAATCTTCACTTTGGGTGTAGATGCTTGAGTGATAGGTTTTGACAGATGCTCATTTGCATAAATATTTGATGCATGCATTTGTGAAAAATTGGCATACATATTATCCATGCTAGGAATGCTCCATGACATTTGTGGCATATTCACAGATTGAAAATAAGGATTAGGCACATATGGCATGTTCACATATGGATTTGAAAAACTAGCATTCTGATACAAACCAGGCATTGCAGGCATACTTGGCATAGATTGAGGTACATGAACAGGAGTCCTTTTAACAGACTTGCAATTAGAAGATAGGTGATTGACACTATTGCAATTACCACAAGTTTTCCTAGGAGCAAACTTGTCAGGAGAATAATTATTTTTCTTGTTAATGCCTATCTTACCATTCCTGTTCTTTTTCTTTTTACCCTCAGTCTCTACCTTTTCATTAACTGATTTTCCAACAGCCTTTTTGTTAAGTAAATCACCTGCCTTAGCCTTCTCACTTGATTTGGCTTGGCTACTTTCACCAGAAACAAAGTTCTTGGCTACTGGACCATACTGATTATTCAGTTTCTTGAGTTCCTTCTTACTAACAGACTTTTTGCTAGTCGACGGATACCTCTCATCCGTTGATGGTTCATCTATCAACGGATGATCACTATCCGTTGATTCACAATTAGTCTCTAGATCCTCAAGGCAAGGTTCTAGCTCCTTTTTCTTTTGAGTCCAGGTATCCCTCACAAATGATTCTATTCCCTGGACTTCTATTATGTTTTGAGAAATATTCCTACAACTTTGAAATTTAGCAATTATTCCTTGTTCTTTTTCAAGCTGGTCTCTTAAAATCAGTTCTCTTTTTAACAAAGCTTCAAGTTCACTTTTAGCATCATTGCAATCAACTCTCATTTTCTCAAATTCTAGAAATTGAATTTCTAGGATTGCATTTCTATCACTTAAGAACTGATTAGTTTCTTTAATCCTATTGTTCTCTTTAGTAAGTGATTTAAGAGTAACACTCAAGTGATATAGTTCAGTAGACATATCATCTATAACACTATTGCATTCCTCTTTGGTGAGCTCAGGGAGATTAGTAGAAAATACCTGATTGCTAGCTGAACTTGCTTCCTGCTCAGAATCAACCATTAATGCAAGGTTGACAAACTCAGCATCATCATCAGAATGATTACCATCAGCAGCCCAGTCATACTCTTGGGTCATGAATGCCTTTCCTTTCTGTCTGAGAAGATCAAAATATTTCTTCTTGTAGTCAACAGTTTCAGTTGGCTTTCCCTTGTTCTCAGATCTAGGCTTCCTGCATTCACTTATCATGTGACCAGCAATTCCACAATTGTAGCATTTAATTTTGGATTTATCCACATAATTGCTTGTAGAAAAATCCTTGTTAAATGGCTTGGCCACCCCAGAGTTCCTTCTGAATTTTAGCTTAGAGAATCTCCTAGATAGAAAGGCTAAATGCTCATCTATCTCATCCAATTCATCCTGCTGTAGGACACTCATTTCTTCAGACACCTTTTCCTTGCTTTTGCTTGATTCTGCTCTACCTTCACAAACCTCCCTGTTTGGTGTAGATTTAGCAGCTTCAGTCCTCTTCTCCTCCTTCTGCTCCAAGTTGGCAACAAGTGCAACTGACCCACTTTTCTTTTGGGCCTTCTCAATTTCTTCATCCTGCTCCATTTCTAGTTCATATGTCTTTAAAGTTCCATAGAGCCTTTCAAGAGTAAATGACTTGTACTCTTGAGTGTTTCTTAGAGAAACAGTCATAGGCTTCCACTCTTTGGGCAGTGATCTCAGAAATTTGAGATTAGAATCTTTCACTTGGTAGATTCTTCCATACAGTTTCAAGCCATTCAGTAGCTTTTGAAATCTACTAAATGTGTCATTCAATGTCTCTCCATTCTTGAAATGGAAGTGTTCGTACTGTTGGATCAGTAGCTGCATCTTGTTTTCCCTTACCTGTTCTGTACCTTCACAAAGGGTTTGAACAATGTCCCATACTTCCTTGGCGGTAGTACAGTTGATAACATTGTCAACCATGTCTGTTTCTAAACCATTAAACAGAATATTCATGGTCTTTTTATCTTTGTGAACTTCTGCAACATCCTCAGTACTCCACTCAGAAACAGGTTTTGGGATGTACGTGTCTGGTGCATCTGCAGCAAGACCAACTCTCGAAGCAGCCTTCATTGGAACATGAGGACCCTTCTTAATGCAATCTACAAAGACTACATCAATAGACATGAGATGTAGATGCATTTTTACTTTCCAGTGAAAATAATTTTCCCTATCAAGAACCGGTATCTTCACTCCATAATCCTTCTTAGACATGTTGGAAGTGTGTTGATCTTTAAACTTCAGATATGTTAGAAGCTTGCTCTGATACCAATTGTTATTCCCAGATTACACACTTGTATAATTGTAGAAGGGGGGGTTGAATACAATTCTTGATAGTTATAAATTTCTGATAAAAACCACAGAAATCTATAAAGAAATAATTGCTGAATAGAAATGGTTCACAAACACATAAAAAATCAGGTGGTTAAATGTACCACCTGAGACTTTTATTTGAAGAAAACCCTGTGATACAAATGTACACAGCTTCTGTTTTACAACTCTTTGCTTCTAAGAATATTCAAGAAACCCTAAGCAAATATGTCTGTTTTCTTACTGTCTAACGAGTTGCTACACTTGGTTATATATCCCAAGTTTACAAGTGCTACAGGAATAAGATAATATTAATCTAATTCAAGTTGACTTGCTACTCCACTCCAAATCCACATGTAGCCGAAAGGTTGTCCTTGTGAACAGATATGTCCCCTGCACCTTTCTTGTATGTACTGTGTAAATGGAATGCTTCTTTCTTATGTGTTTCCAAAGCATGGCTGCCATACTGCTTTTTATACCTACTATCAACCCATGTGATCTGTCAGTCAAACCTGTCCTTATCAACTGCTAATTCCCAGCTAGCATAGGATAAAGTGACAATGATTATCCGTTGATGTTGTGCACAATTATCCGTTGACGGTAGTTTGAGCTTTATCCGTTGATCGAGTAGATTTGAGTTGTATCCGTTGATAGAGCCTTGTTCTTATCCGTTGATACGCTTTCACTTAGATAGAATTACATAGCATAGCTTATTTACAATTGGCTACCCTATTCTGCCTATCCATTGATGGTCAACATGACTCTGAACAAAAACACTATCAACTGATAAATAGAGATATTGCAGTATGCTACAAAACCTCATCCGTTGATGAGCTACCTGTCAACGAATAGTTATAAAGTCTTATCCGTTGACAGTTACAAAACTTGACTTATACAATTTTGCTTGAATGTCAAGTTATCATCAACTACAACATATTCCTAACATGAAGTCAGCGTTTTTAAACGGCTATCTTGAAGAGGAAGTATACATTCAACAACCTGAAGGATATGTTGTTAAGGTCATGAACATAAAGTCTTAAAGTTAAAGAAGACGTTGTACGGGCTGAAGAAAGCGCCTCGAGCGTGGTATAGTCGAATTGATAAATATTTTCGAGATCTTGTTCTTATCAAGTGTCCAGATGAGCATGCTCTTTATATTAAAAATTATGAGAATGGAGGTTTTATGTTAGTGTGTTTGTATGTAGATAATTTGATATTCACAAGAAACGATGCGCAACTGATTGTAAATTTTAAAAAGGCAATGACATTGGAGTTTGAAATGACAGACTTGGTCTCATGTCCTACTATTTGGGAATGGAAATAAAACAAAAGCGAAGTCAAATTTTGGTTTCCCTGAAAGGTTATACAGATAAAATTCTTAAAAATTCTAGGATGGCAAATTGTCAGCCAACAGCTACACCAATCTCTTGTGGAACCAAATTGTCGAGGTTTGATGATAGTACCAAAATCGATCCATCACTTTATAGAAGTCTCGTAGGAAGTCTCAGATATTTAACATGCACGCGACCTGATATTCTTTATGTCGTTGGTCTGATCAGTAGGTTTATGGAAACACCTCTTGTATTACACATGAAAATGGCGAAAAGGATACTTCGTTACATTAAAGGTACTTTTGAATATGGTCTTGCTTATTTTCCATCTACACATTTTAAACTTTATGGCTATAGCGTTAGCGATTGGGGAGGAGATGTTGTTGATCGAAAAAGCATCATTGGTTTTATAATTTTCCTGGGAGACACTACTTTCACATGGTGCTCAAAGAAACAACCTATAGTGACTCTCTCTACTTGTGAAGCCAGAGTTCAAATTTTTCTGGGAGATGTTGTTGATCGAAAGAGCACCACTGGTTTTATTAAAAGTTCTATTATAAGTAGAATAGATGTTCGAATATAAAGAAGAAGAGTTCAAATTTATAGAAAAGACATGTAATTAAAAGTTTTATTTAAAGTATAATAGTTGTTAAATATAGAGAGGAGAATAGTTCGAATTTTTAGAGAAAACATATAATTAAAAGTTCTTTTGCGATTTCTTAAACTTATTTATCCTTTTTCTTAGAAATCCTTTATGTTAAATATTTTTTTATACAAGTTAACTATACCTGCATTAAAAAAAATATATCCATAAATCCAATTTATTCCTATACCGAAAAGTACATTTCCATGCGGGAACTATAGTAAAACTTCTATAAATTAATACTCGATAAAATTAATAATTTGTCCAGTACAAAATTGGACCCCGATCGATAAAATAATAAGATAATAACTTTTTTGAAATCCCAATGTATATATATTGGTCCCAACGAAACTTTAAATTAATAATTACTAAAAGATTCTAAATTCTAAGATTGTCTAGTAAAAATGAATCTATAGTCACTTATTTTTTGTTGAACTTCAAATCTATATTGAGTTCATCTTTAAATCTTCTCATTGCACTTAAGATTTGGGACAATGTCTTCTCGTATTTCAACAAAAAGTTGTGAAGAGTTGTTGCCGCTTGCAATGCTTCTTTCCGAGTGATCGGTTCCAAAGCTAGTGAATCATCCTCAAATTCAATTAATATGTGAATGTACATTAATAGAATGTGCCTTGGAACTTGTTTTTTTAATTTATTTTTCATTTCTAACTAATATACATTGTAAATAACACATTGGACTTGGAAATTTAAAGGTCATACGTAAAACCTCTTTAAATTAATAAAATATCCTGGTCCCAACATTATTAATTTATAGAGGTTTTACTGTATAGATTTACTCTTTTGGTATGCATTCGAATTTATAGAAAAATGACAATTTAAAAGTCATACAAATTTACGAGAAAGTAGAATCCAAATTTATAGTGTAGACGTGTAACTACAATTTACTTTCTCATCTTCAACTTTAAAAAGAATTCAAATTCATAAAAAATGAAATCATAATATTTTCTATAATATTATTTCTTTATATATATTAGTGTGTATAAGTATATAATAAAAAAATTGTGCGGCGTCCTCTAAAAATTATATTTTATAATTATTTTTGTCAGAAGTTTAAAATAAAACTAAAATTTACTCTTTTTGTAGTTTCTAAATTTTAGGTAAGAAAAAACAGATACAGGAATATTTGTAATATATAATAAAGATAAGGTATTTTTTCATTTTAAAATTTCATATATAAAGTTTAAAGAAAGTAAAAATTGGAATTCACTGTGTTTCTATGTTTTAATTTTAAAGAAAAAAGTTAAGTTGGGACTTCGGGCCAAAGAAGAGCTACTCGAAATGTGTTTAAGGAGATTTGATTCACTAGAAAAAATCGTCTTAAATGTTAAAATTTGATATTTAAGTTATAAATTTTATTTTATTTTTAAGTTTTGATTTTTATGGATTAAAATTATAATATAAATATTCATAATATATGTTAAAGCCGAGTTTTGGTTTTAGCGAGAGAGCGATTTTATAGAAAAAATCGTGTTAGAGGAGAGAGTGACTCAATAGAGAGGATCGTGTTAACTATTAAAATTTAATACTGTTGGCATAAAGTGTTATAAAGGGAATCGGAGTTGTTCGGTAAAGTCACGGAACATCGATTAATCGGATATTGGAGAATTAATCGGAATGATTAACGGGATCACTAATCGGAATCATTTTAATATATATATATATATATATATATATATATATATATATATATATATATATATATATATATATATATATATATATAGACCTAAGCCTATTTAATAAAAAATTTAAAAAAATTGAAACGTAAAAGAATAAAATTGTAAAATAAATAATTTAATTCACTTGCATACATTAAGATGTTCAAAATGGTATAGAAGCATTCAGTAGTAGACGGCGAAGAACTCTACCTAAACTTCAATTTCGAGAACTAGCAAAAAAAAAGGTTATTTTTATATTACAATTTATAAAAATTTTATTGTTACCATTTTTTTTATAATTTTATGAATTTTTACATTATTTTTTTCTTTAAAAAAATGTTAGACAGATCAATTCCGATTATTGATCAAATTACTCGATTTTTTTATCGATTTTATCGATTATTGACATATTTTTACAAAAAACGATTTTTGTTCTAATTATAACAAAATCAGTTTGATTAACCATCAAACAGCAATTAATCACCACTTTTTATAACACTGATGATATTTATCTATCTATTCTATTATATTAAAGCCGAAACATTAAAAGTTTGGTTGGTTGGTTGGTTGGTTGGTACCTATTGATTTTACTTATTTACCCTTACTTAATTACATATAAAATCTTTTTTTATATTTTATCTAACTAAATTTTTTTCTTTACTAATCAATTTCCTTTTTCAGGTTAAACATGTTACCTTTAAAATTTTTGCTTTACTAATCAATTTCCTTTTTCAGATTAAACATGTTACCTTTTCTTTTCCTTTTAATAACTAAGCAGTTTCCTTTTTCAGGTAAAATATAATATCTTCTATATGTTATCTAACTAAAAAGCATATTATAATTACTATTAACTAATTAATTAATTTTTTCATTCAAATTATCTTTTCGCTTTTCTCTAACTAAAATATCTCTTTTTCCAATTATATCACGGGTTTCCATTTAAAAATCTTCTTTTATATTTTATTTAACTAACTAAATTTTTTTCTTTACTAATCAATTTCCTTTTTCAGGTTAAACATGTTACCTTTAAAATTTTTGCTTTGCTAATCAATTTCCTTTTTCAAGTTAAACAGGTTACCTTTTTTTTCTTATTAATAACTAAGCAGTTTCCTTTTTCAGGTAAAATATAATATCTTCTATATGTTATCTAACTAAAAAGCATATTATAATTACTATTAACTAATTAATTAATTTTTTCATTCAAATTATCTTTTCGCTTTTCTCTAACTAAAATATCTTTTTTTCCAATTATATCACGGGTTACCATTTAAAAATCTTCTTTTATATTTTATTTAACTAAAATTTAATCAATTTACTTTTTCAGGTTAAACATGTTACATTTTTCTTTTCTTTTTAATAACTAAGCAGTTTCCTTTTTCAGGTAAAATATAATATATTATATACGTTATCTAACTAAAAAGCATATTATAATTACTATTAACTAATTAATTAATTTTTTCATTCAAATTATCTTTTCTCTAACTAAAATATCTCTTTTTCCAATTATATCACGGGTTACCATTTAAAAATAATCTTTTATATTTTATTTAATTAAAAATTTTAGTTTACTAATCAATCCACTTTTTCAGGTTAAACATGTTACCATTTTTTTTTAATAACTAAGCAGTTTCCTTTTTCAGGTAAAATGTAATATCTTTTATATTTTATCTAATTGAAAAACAAATTATAATTACTGTTAACTAATAAATTAATTTTTTATCTTTCTCTTTTCTCTAACTAAATTATTTTTTTTCCAATTATATCACGGGTTACCTTATTCAGCCAAAACAAGTTACCTTTTTTATTTTCTCTAACTAAAACCTCTCTTTTTCAAATTATGATTCTATTTAATAAAAATAAAATCATAATATTATAATGTTATTAATTAACCGATTACCTTTTCAACTAAAATGTATCATCTTTTCTATTTTTTCTAATTAAATTCCTTTTTTTAAAAATATCATGGGTAACATTAATTTCTCATTTTCTAAAAATATTATCAGCAATTTTATTTTGTAAAATAACAATTAAATTATAATTACTATAAAGTATAAACTAATCAATTACCATTTTCACCTAAAGTATGTCACCTTTTAATTTTCACGTTACCTTTTTCTATTTTTTCAAACTAAAATTTATCTTTTTCCAATTATATCATGGACGACTCTATTTAATAAAATTAAATAATAATATTATAATACTAATATTAACGATTATCCTTTTTAGCTAAAACGTATCATCTTTTTCTTATATTATCTAACTAAAATTCCTTTTTAGAAATATCATGAGCAACATTAATTTCTCCTTTTCTAAAAATATTACGAGCAATTTTATTTTGTAAAATAACATAATTAAATTATAATTACTGTAAATTAATGAATTACCCTTTTCACCTAAAATATATTACCTTTTTAATTTTCTCTAACTAAATCCTCTGTTTTTTCAATTATATCACTGGCATTTTATTTAATAAAACAAAATAATAATTTTATAATTACTAATAAATAACTTATTACCTTTTCAACTAAAACCTATCGCATTTTCTATATATTTTTTTAACTAAAATCATTCCTTTTAAAGAAATATCATGGATAACATTTATATAATTATGATCATCATCTCATTTAAATATTTAAGCCTCCAAAATTCATATTTAAAAAAAGTTAATAATTTTTTTTACAATATTAAAAAAATCCGTGCATCGCACGGGTTTTAAGCTAGTACTATTATATTAAAGCCGAAACATTGAAAGTTTTGGTTTTCTCCTAAGTTTTGGTTTTCACTCTAATTATTTAATTTTAAATTATTTATAATATAAAACAAATCAAATGAATTCCGTTAAACCAATACAGAGTATCCCTCTTCCAAAGATCAAGGTTCAAATCCCATCAACAACAAATTTACATTAAGATTTTATATTATTAATTCTAATCAATACATATCATTTATTAAACTATTATTATTACTAATAATTTCGTAATAAATTATTCTCTATTTTATTTAAATATATAATTTTAAAAGTATTTAAAAGTAACCCGTGCTTCGCACGGGCTATAAGCTAGTACTATTATATAAAAACCGAAACATCATAAGTTTGGTTGGTCGGTACGGTACCTGTTGATTTTACTTATTTATCCTTACTTAATTACAGAAAAATCCATTCTACTAACTAATCAATTTATATCTTTTATATTTTATTTAACTAAAATTTCTCCTTTACTATCTAACTAAAATTTCTCATTTACTAATCAATTTCCTTTTACATGTTAAACATATTACCTTTTCTATTTTTTAATAATTAAGTAATTTCCTTTTTAGGTGAAATATAATATCTTCTATATTTTATCTAACTAAAAAGTATATTACAATTACTATTAACTAATCAATTAACTTTGTCAACCAAAAACACGTTACCTTTTCTCTTTTCTATAACTAAAATATACGGTACCTGTTAATTTTACTTATTTACCTTTACTTATTTACAAATAAAATCCATCCTACTAACTAATCAATTTATATCTTTTATATTTTGTCTAACTAAAATTTCTATTTTACTAATTAATTTTCTTTTTCAGGTTAAACATATTATCTTTTCTATGAATCAATAACTAAGTAATTCCTTTTTAGGTAAAATATAATATCTTCTATATTTTATCTAACTAAAAAGTATATAAATAATTAACTGATTACCTTACCTTTTCAGCTAAAATGCATCTTTTAATTGTTTTCTAATTAATTTTTTTTTTCCTAAAAATATCACAGGTAACATTAATTTCTCATTTTTTAAAAAACTACGGGCAATTTTATTTAGTAAAATAACAATTAAATTATAATTATTATAAACTAATCAATTACCATTTTCACCTAAAACATGTCATCTTTTTAATTTTCATGTTACCTTTTCTATTTTTTCAAACTAAAATCTCTCATTTTCCAATTATATCACGGACGGTTCTATTTAATAAAATAAAATAATAATATTATAATACTAATAATTAAACGTTTACCTTTGTTACCTAAAACATGTTACTCCCTCCGTCCCATTTTATAAGACCCTACATATTCCTTTTGGTACATCGCAAGAATGAACCTACTATATTTACTATTTTTGAACACTAATTTTCACTATTACACCCACTACTTTTCTATTTATACTCTCTTTTTATTCAATAAATAATATTACACCCACTAATTTTTCACTTTACCTACTTTTTATACACCCATTTTCATAACTAGCAAATCAAATATTGCCACCTAGCAAGTCAAGCTGATTTTTCTTAGTCTTTGTGTAAATTTAAAGATGGTAATTTTAATAGGAATCTATCGTATGTGTATATTTTTTATTCCTCTCTTAGTGCAGACAAAAGGCTCCTATGGTGGTGCACTTGCACACAATAAGAACTACGGAGTACGGAGTAAGTATTATGTATATAATACTCTAAATTCACCTACACACCACTCCCTGTTGCCGCTCTGCCGAAACCACTGGCGGCGGCACATTTTTCTTGTTTTATTTACCCCCCACCAGACCCCCTTTTCTTCAATAAAAGTCTCAATTTCTCAACTTTCTCTTGAAAAAGACCAATCTTTTTCATCAATTCTCTTCAACTAACGCCTACCCAGGTGTCAAAATTTGATTTTTTTGACACCCCATTTACTCAAAATCCAATCTTTACTCTACAAAACTCAATTCCAAGAAATCTTGATTCATGGCCAAAACAGATATGCAAATTTCAAAGGGTAATGAAGATGGGTTGTTCTTTAATTTTTCTCATTTGGGTTTTCAATTGAGTCCTCAAGATTCTAGTAGTTTTTACCCTGGTGGTTTATTTGCTAGTATTGGTCAATCAAATGGTTTGGGATTCGCTGCCATTTCACCTAATTCTGGTGAGAATGATTTGTATGTTAAGTATGTAACTTCTTCACCAGAGGAAACTAGAGATGGGATTGTAATGAATAAGAAAAAAAAGGGTGGGATTAAGTTTAAGGTGAAAATTGCTAATACTTCATTGAGGAGGTTGGTTAGTGGTGCGATTGCCGGAGCGATTTCGAGGACAGCAGTAGCTCCATTAGAGACAATTAGGACTCATTTGATGGTTGGTAGTAGTGGACATTCTAGTACTGAAGTGTTTAGTAATATTATGCAAACTGATGGTTGGAAAGGGTTGTTTAGAGGCAATCTTGTTAATGTTATTCGAGTGGCTCCAAGCAAAGCTATTGAGGTAAAAGACTTATATGTGTATCTATATCTTTGTTGTCGAGGATGATTTTTTTTATGCCTGTTAGAGATGGTAATCGATATGATTTTTAATGTTTGTTGTTCTTGTAGTGTGTAAGATATATTTTGTTGTATTGAAGAAGCACTTTTTTTTTGTTGCTAATTATGGATATTAAATTCGTTTGATTATTATGGGTATGAAACTATTGGTCTATGAATTCTGATGTTAGCATTCGTAGCTGGTCGGAATTTCTCAATCATAGTACTTATTCTGCTGGTTTTGTTTTGGACTTGTAGGATTTGTATTTTGTTCGTATTTCTCAGTTATCATACGTCATTGGGACTGCCATATGCATTTTGTATTTTTTTTTGTTTTGTTTTTTATTACATGATTTCTCCACGAGTATTGGTGTCTTAGTGTATGCAGCTAACTTAAACGTTCACTTTCAAGGTTGATATTTTACTCGTGTTTAAACGTATCTGTAATAATGTAAGTATTGTCGTTACTATATCATGTACATGTGTACTATTGTGTGTTCGAGACTTAGAGTTTATTATAGTACAATACTATACCGTGACTTTAGATAACCATTTGTGTAGGCTTGATTTCCAGATTGAGTACGGATGTACTAGTTTTAACTAGGATACATTAGTCATTAGAGTTGTATCAGGGAAATGCTTGTGAGGGTATATACATTTCATTATTATTATAACAGGTAATATTGACTACAAACGTCTACAATTTTACCTTATGCATACTTTCTACATTAGTTTAAGCTTAGATTGAATGTTTCTTTACTAGAACAACAATTGATGAGATCCTTGCATGTGCCTTCATTGTCTTTAATTTTTCCTTAAACAGGATTAATTTGTATCCTTTTAATTCCCATTGATCTCATTGTGGATTTCATTTTTTACTAGAACAACAATTGATGAGATCCTTGCATGTGCTGTCATTGTCTTTATTTTTTCCTCAAATGGGATTAATTTGTATCCTTTTGATTCCCATTGATCTCGTTGTGGATTATATCTTTGTTTTGTATCCTTTTGATTCTCCTTGATTTCGTATTGGATTTTGGTGAACTCCAGTTCAATATGTGGCAACATTTTTTATTTATATATACCAATGCCCCGTGTTTAAGAATGAATGTCGAAAACCTACTCTCTGCCCTCAATACTTTTTCCTTTCTGCAAAACTGCTCGGGGTTAGGATTGTTTAGACAAATTTATAGTACTTCAGACTGTTTTAACCTATAATTGTACCTTCAAATTGTTCAATGAAATCTTTGTTAATAAATCTCATGGATAGTTTTGGATTATCCAATGTTACTAGTCTCTGACTCTCTGCAAATGCATGTATAACCAAAAGGATTCCTTACAATCTTGGTCTGAAAGTCTTTAATTTAAATTGTGAAGAGCATATACTAACGAGTTCTCACTATACAAAGTAGGTTTGGCATCTTTTATAACACAAGCAAGTCAGTCCACAATCTGGTTAGTGGTTACAATGACTATAGCCAAACTCTCACTGCTAAGTGCTAACACTATTTCCCCTTGGTCCTTACAGTTTGCTCTAATTTGGAATGTCATTACATTAACATAGGCCTTGTGTCCACTGTGGTCCAAGGTGTCTTCTCCTTTAATAGGTCTGGAGGGGGTGCCTAGACACCCGTTAATTTCTGTTGATCAACCTTGTTAAGATTCGTCGAATCCCATTGAATTCTGTCGACCCTTGTTACTTGAGCATCGACCAAATAGTCAGTTTCCATCTCCACTCTCTCTTGTGTACTTTTTTGGCCCCACTAATTCACTTTGTTTGGGCCAGGTCAGCACTTCCTTACTTCCATGCTCCTCTGCGACCTCTGGTACCACCTAATTCCATCCTGATAAACTGCCTTGCCTATATTAGGTTGACATCATGATCTCTCACCAAAGCACATGTGTACCTGCCCACTTCTGCAAAAAGAGCAGAATCCACATTAATCTTCACAGTATTTGTTAGTCCACCTCGTAGGAAGATGAGTTGATGGTCTACATTTGCAGAAGTGATCGCATTACCCTTATTTTCTGTCTCGTTGCAGCTCGCTAGGTGCAGTACTTGTAAGGCTCCCACTAATCATGGGGTTTTTCACCGAAACCAGTTCATTCTGCTGGATCACAGTATATCCTTAGACCAGTCAGTGAAATCTTCCATACAAGTGGGAGAGAGACCTAAATAAAGGCGCTTCCAACAATCCATCACTAATGGACAACACACGAATGCATGTCTTATTGTTTCATCTTCTAATTGATACACCGGACAGTGAGCAACGACCACTACATTTTTCCATAGTAGCCTAGGCAGGCAAGTAGACAGCCCACCAGATTAAGTTACAGATCTTTGGAGGTATTTTTAAATTGTCACAGTTGCATCTGCAAACATAGTTGGCCTTGCAATTACATCCCCAAACAAAAGTTGGGCTGTACCCTAAGTTTGATGCCAGTACAGAATCCTTTGGATAGTACCCAGCTTTATAAATTCTTCTAACGACTGCTTGTTTGACAACAATCGCAAGCATTGCTTTAAAGCTAAGAAATTGACCGAACTCCATACCTCCATTACCTCACTGCTCGTTCCACAACAATAGCGAACTTTGTGTCTGTCCTAGGGAAATCTCAAGGATATTAAGTGAGGAACCTGTGAGACTTCCTGGTTAGTTGCTTTACAATAACGTTAAATGTTATCAGCGAAGAGCATATGTGACGTGTTATCTCTCCCCTTTCCACTCTACATCCTCCCACTCTCTGGTTGCTTTGGACCTCCTAATGAGCTCCGAAAACTCCTCCATGCAGATAAGTAACATGCATGGAGGATCTTCTTGGCGAAGACTTCTAGTAGGGAGAAGAGGTTCAAAGGCATGAGGATCTCTCTTTATCTGTTAGAAACATTATACGTGGCTTATATTTTCTATAGCCATACATACATCTTCATTATAAAAATCTTGATCTCTGCCTATCTGAAAAAAACTTGTACATTGCTTTAAGGCCAATATGAATGCCCTATTTTTTTCATTTTTGGTACATTAAAGCAAGTCCAAGAGACTAGCTATTCATGCTCCTAAATTGCAATTTAAGGAATGAGAGGAAAAAAGGTGCTCCAACAATCTCCTAGTGGTTCCTTAAATCACTAATAGCTTCAATTCAGTACTTATTTTCAAGTAACATTCCCTTGTAAGGATGTCCTAAATAATATTTATAATTAAGTATGAGAACCTCTATTTTTCTCTCTCTTGTGTATTGTATTGTATTTTTAATGAAATAATGCACTTTTAATAAATAAAATTTTGAATAAGGAAGGAGTAAGAAGTATAGTTGGAGACAAGGATGCCTATCTATGTCTTAAACTACTAAGAGCCAGTTTTTATATTTTCTATGAGGTGTGAACTAAGAAATCGTTGGACTTGCTCTTACTGGCACACTAAGCATTTCCTTCAATATTCTCTTTTCTTTCTCGTTACAGTTTTTAGTCGCTGTAGAAGAAGTACAAGTGCTTGCATGGCTTTTCTGTAAACTGTATATGTTGATAGTTATTGATTCTGTTAAACTTTGAACTTCATATTCAGCTATTTTATTCATAACTTTTGATTGTTATTGCTGATCATCTATTTCTTTGTGTTATATATATATATATATATATATATATTATTTATTGTGCAGCTATTTGCTTTTGACACTGTCAATAAGTGCCTATCTCACAACCCTGGCGAACAGCCCAAGATCCCTATCCCAGCATCACTGGTAGCAGGAGCCTGTGCTGGAGTTAGCTCCACCTTAGTCACATATCCACTGGAATTAGTCAAGACTCGATTAACCATTCAGGTACGTTTGGGGGAACTCAAAGATATACTTTGAAATATATGTCGAGAATCTATAGAAATGTAATTATATTATGTAACTGGCGGATTTGCAGAGGGATGTCTATGATGGTTTATTTGATGCATTTGTAAAAATACTGCAAGAAGGGGGACCTGCAGAGCTTTACCGAGGTCTTACCCCAAGCCTTATCGGAGTTATCCCCTATGCTGCTACCAATTACTTTGCTTATGACTCCTTGAGGAAAGCTTACCGGAAAATTTTCAAGAAGGAAAAGATTGGCAACATAGAAACCCTTTTCATAGGATCAGCGGCTGGTGCTATATCAAGCAGTGCTACATTTCCTCTTGAGGTAGCACGAAAACACATGCAAGTCGGGGCAGTAAGTGGAAGACAAGTTTACAAGAATGTTTTGCATGCTCTTGCTAGTATTCTTGAACGTGAAGGAGTTCAGGGTTTGTATAAAGGACTCGGTCCCAGCTGCGTGAAGCTAATACCTGCTGCTGGGATTTCTTTCATGTGCTATGAAGCATGCAAGAAAATATTGGTAGAAGTTGAGGCTGACGACAATGACGAATAGGAAAGTGAAATAAAGAATTAGCGCTCAATTAAAGTTTGTGCAGCCCTTTGAGCTTAGAAAGATGGAAGATCGGGTTTCTAGCTTTACTGGATTTTGAGTTGTTTCTTTTTCATTTTTTATACACCAAAGTTTTGCCCCATTTTTCTCTGGAATCTTGAATTTAAGAATTCCAGTTGATATAGGCTTAACTGTTGTTTCAAAAGCCATTCTACATGGCTTGTCTTTTTTCTGAATTGAAATTGGTTGGACAATGAATTCTCTATCTCATTACTGTTACTTCTTAGAGGATTCCCATGGCTGTATTAACAACCTAGTCAATCTATAGTCTCGTTCCAGATTTCATGTACAGGTAAACATCTATTGGTTTTACGTAGTGTATAGTCTGAAATTTGGAGTACTAGTCAAATTAGAGCAATGTACCAAAACTGGCAGCAATGTAACCAAAACTGCAGTAATGTTGACGGAAAAGTTCTCATCCTTCTCTGATTGCCTATTTGTGAAACCAGTCATCTTCTCCAGTTACGTAGTGAAGATTTTGATGGCAGTAGTGACATTACAGTGTGTTCGTGTGTGTGAACTGATTTTTTTTTCAAATAAATGATAAGAAAATGGTGTTTTTACGAGGAATAAAAGAAAATATATGAAGATACTGCAAATAAACGAAATTACTCTAAGAAAATTTCAACGAGTTGGAAATAGGGTTAAGAGGGCTAAGCTGAACTTGCAAGTAGATTATGAAAGTAGATTAGCACGATTGGATAGCGTAAGTGGTATCCTCTATTCTCACCAGATTTATACTCACTTGTAAAAATGGGAGCTTTGTTCTCCCCCCTTTTCATCAACTCCTCATCGCCGCCTTCCCTTGACCCGCCCCCTTCCTTGCCGTCACATCCACAAAGGCGCCGATCAGAAAAACCTTCTTCATCTACTCCTTTCTTCACAGTTTTGTCGGAGTTTAACTCCGATGAGAGTCGATTAAGTTTTATCCCTTTTTTCAATTTTCCAAATAAATCGAGCTTGATTTCTGAAACCTTTGAAGGATCCATTCGGATTTTTTCAGTTTGGTTTTAGATTTTAGCCGATATGTATTTTTAGTTGTTTATTTTAAGTTTGAATGTCTTGCTTTTTGGCATGTGTCTTGCCTTTTGGCATGTGTTTTGGTTTGTTTCGTCTTCCAGTATAACATTTTGGTTCGATGAAAGTTCATTTTGTAGAGGCTTGCAGGTGGATTATTTGAGATTCCATTTCAAAGGGAGGTATTATGTCTATAAGGCTTATCTTGGATCTACGGATATCTGCTCATAAAGAGCGCGAGATCAATTTAACGGAAGTCAGGATCCAGATCAACGTAGATGCGGTATTTTCTGAAGTTTATGGGCTCTTTTGTTCATATGCCTCGAGATTATGGATATTCCTTTTGTCGTTCTTGGTGTTATACTGTTTTTTATTTTTTTTAAACGGTCTGCGAACCGCTTAGCTCTCTTTGCAGCGAGTTATTGTAGTTCTATAGCTGATCGTATCTGGTCGATGAGTAATGCTCATCTAGTGTTCATTAATGTATTGATAAACGTTTTGAAGTAATGAAAGTTATTTCTTTCTTGGCAAAAAAAATACTCACTTGTAAAACATATAAAGCTTTATTATTCAAAAAAAAAACCACATATAAAGCTTTATTATTCAAAAAAAAAAAAAAACCACCTTATCAATCGCATATAATTTTACACTGACAAAAAAAAAATTACATAATTTTACAAACATCTCCTTGTACAAGCAAATATTTACACAATCATTAAAATCGTATGACTTTTAACTGAACACAGATAGATCTCGTCAACTCAACTTCTACATGGGTTTCAACTTGGATACTCGTAAGTCATCATATTTGAATCCAACAAATTAAAATGAACTAATTTAAACCTTACAGAAACCGACCCAAAATATGGCCACATTCATGGTTCTTTCTTCTTTATTCAACAAATCTAAATTATTAAAAATAAATTACAAGTATATCTTAAAACGGAAACGTTCGAAGGAAATTTGATTAAATATTAAATTTCTTGAATGTAAAAATTACTATTTTAGATTTAATATTTATCTCTGGATATTGTATTCATTAAATTTCTCTTGTCGAACACCTAAATTATTATTTTCTACTTCCCCTCAGCTCTTTTATTTTATTTTCTTTCCTCACTCACGAGTCACGACCTAAAATGCTTTCATTCTTTTTACACACACGTATAGATATCATATTCATCTCCAACGATTTGGGCTATACTTTCTTCAATTTCTAAAATCCTAGAAATTTATTCTGCAAATCTTAATTACAATATTTTTCAAAATCTTGACACCTCTTCTTTTCAATTTCCATAAATTTAGTAGTCCACTTTTTTGGGGTTGGGTTTGTTATAAAACTTATTTATCACAACTCCAATCAACCTTAAACTTAAAAAGAGTGTAGCTAAATAAAATGAAAAGCAGAGAGAGAATTGTTTCAATTATAATTTCTTGTGTGTATCAAACACTGGTAGTAGCGAATCTATTTATAGGGTAAATAATTTTATCTGACTAAATATGAATGCAGATTGTCATTTCCAATTTGGCTTGCACAACAATCAATTGTAACGTGTATTGGTAATGATGAACCGTGTATTGATTGAACTTTGACAATCACATCTATTATTATTAGAGTAGTGCTACAGGTACCAAATTAGGTACCAAAATGGGGTACCAAATGACATGGCACTAGTTAGTTGTCATTTTGAAATATTTTTATTGGATAGCCCTGGCGGGCCCATTGCAACTATAACCAATTAAAATATAACACATCATTTGGTAACAATTTTTTGGTACCCCATTTTGGTACCTCTAGCATTTTCCTTATTATTATAACACTCCCCCTTGATTGTCAAATGTGAATTATTGCAAAGATTGATTGTCTCATTAAAACCTTGCTAGGAAAAATCCAATGGGATAAAAACCTTACGAAGGAAAAAGAGTACAATCTCCCCCTGAATAAAACGTCTCACAATTTGATATCATGATGTAGCAAGTTCCTCAATCTTCGCATACCAATATTATTTCGCAGCTTTTCAAATGTTGATGTGGGTAGTGATTTTGTAAGTAAATCTGCCAAATTATCACATGAGCGAACTTGTTGTACATCAATGTCACCATTCTCTTGTAGTTCATGAGTGTAGAAGAATTTCGGCAAAATGTGTTTTGTTCGATCTCCTTTAATATAGCCTTCCTTTAGTTGCTTGATGCAAGCTGAGTTATCTTCAAACATTATTGTTGGACTGTCTGAAATACTTGATAAACCACATGATTCTCGAATATGTTGAATGATAGACCGTAACAAAATACACTATCTGCTTGCTTCATGAATTGCTAATAACTCTGCATGATTTGATGAAGTTGCCACCATAGTCTGTTTTGTAGTCTTCCAAGATATAGCAGCGCCACAATATGTAAATATATAACCTGTTTGAGATCGCCCAAAATGAGGGTCTGACATGTAACCCGCATCCGCATATCCAATTAGTTGCGGTTTTGAACTATTTTGGAAGAATAGCCCAATATCAATTGTTCCTCGAAGATATCTGAATATATGTTTGATCCCATCCCAGTGCCTTTTAGTTGGATCAGAACTGAATCTCGCCAACAGGTTATCACCACAAATGCAATATCAGGTCGTGTGTTATTTGCTAGATACATAAGAGCTCCAATTGCACTAAGATATGGAACTTCAGGCCCAAGTGCATCTTCTTCATCTTCTTTTCTAGGACGGAAAGGATCTTTCTCAACTTCTAGTGATAGAACAATCATCGGTGTTGTTAGTGGATGAGATTTGTCCATGTAGAATCGATCAAGAACCTTTTCTGTGTAGGTTGATTGATGAACAAATATGCCTGAAGATAAGTGCTCCACCTGTATACCTAAACAAAATCTTGTCTTTCCAAGACCTTTCATTTCAAACTCATTTTTCAAATAGTTAGCAGCATTCGTAATATCTTCAGAAGTACCTACAATATTCAAATCATCCACATATACTGCAATAATAAAAAAACCAGATTGTGACCTTTTGATAAACACACATGGACACACTTGATTATTTATATACCCATCATTCAATAAATATTCACTAAGCCTGTTGTACCACATACGACCAGATTGTTTCAAGCCATATAATGATCGTTGTAGTTTAACTGAATATAAATGTCGAGGCTTAGTTTCCTCTAACTTTAATCCTTCAGGGATTTTCATATAAATATCACTATCAAGTGATCCATAAAGGTAGGCTGTCACAACGTCCATCAGACGTGTTTCAAATTTTTCCATACAAGCCATACCCATAAGAAAACGAAAAGTAACTTCATCCATCACAGGAGATTAAGTTTCCTGGTAATCAAATCCAGGCCTTTGAGAGAATCCCTGGGCTACCAGCCGGGCCTTATATCTCACAATTTCATTTCTCTCATTTCGTTTTCGTACAAACACCCATCTATTTCCAATGGGAACCACACCGGCCGGTGTTCGGACTGCAGGTCCAAATACATTTCTCTTGTGCAAGGATTGTAATTCTTCCTGAATTGCAATTTTCCATTTTGGCCAATCATCTCTTTGTCAACATTCTTCCACACTTTGTGGTTCAGGATCGGAGTTCATAATAATATCATATGCCAGGTAAAAAGCATATACATCATCAACCTCACTACTCCCACGATCCAATAATTTTCCGTTATGTACATAACTCATTGAGATCTCATAATTTTCAGGTACCTTTGCTTCTATGGAAGCATGTGCCACTTCAGGGACAATATCCTCTTCTGGAAGTAATACCACTTCGGGTGGTTTTTTCACAGCCACTTCAGGGGCTTGAACCTCTTCAGGAGGTGATACCACTTCTGGCGTATTTGATGTAGTTACTTCAGGAACATTTGCCACTTCAGGGACAAATCCATTCAATTTCCGTTTTCGCGGTACAACATCTTTCGCACCAATAGGTCTACCACGCTTCTGGCGTGGTTTTGAATCACCAACCAATTCTTCAGGAATTGATTTATGAATATGGATTTCAACCCTGGCCGGAGCATTTACAGCGGGTATATGCGATTTTATAATAAGTCTAGAATCATTAAAAGCATCCGGCATTTGATTAGCAATATTTTGCATATGAATGATCCTTAAAACCTCATATTCACATTGTTTAGTACGTGGATCAATAGCATTTAATCCTGATGCATTCCATGATAGTACAGAATTTAATTTATGCAAAACATTATCTCCCCCTAACGGAGGGAACACAGACTCCTCAAAATGACAATCAGCATAACGAGCAGTAAACACATCACCAGTTAATGGTTCAAGATATCTTATGATGGACGGTGAGTCAAAACCAACATATATACCTACTCTTCTTTGTGGACCCATTTTAGATCTCTGTGGGGGTGCAATAGGAACATATACGGCACAACAAAAAATCTTAAAGTGAGAAATATCAGGAACTTGACCAAGAACTAATTGTTGAGGGGATTGTTTGTGGTAAGCAGATGGTCTTATCCTAATTATATTTGCAGCATGGAGTACTGCGTGACCCCAAATGGATGTATGTAACTTTGCTCTTAGAAGTAAGGGACGTGCAATAAGTTGAAGCCTTTTAATTAGAGATTCTGCTAAGCCATTTTGTGTATGCACGTGAGCTACAGGGTGTTCGACTGAGATTCCTACAGACATACAATAATCATTGAAACTTGCAGATGTAAATTCAGCAGCATTGTCTAGTCGAATTGATTTAATGGGATGGTCAGGAAATTGAGCTCGCAAATTGATTATTTGAGCAAGTAGTTTGGCAAAGGCTGTATTCCGTGTAGAGAGCAGACAAACATGAGACCATCTAAAGCAAAGGGTCATTTCTCTAAGGGAAAGAGATTTGAACAAAGTTACATATGATGTGCTCTATGGGGTTTTAAAAACTCATGAGCTTGAGTTGCTTCAGAAAAGGGCTATCCAAGCCAAACAAGGGAGAATGATAAACACATCATGTGTCTTGATTGTCAACAAATCTATTCAAGACCTAGAAGCATCTACAAGCCAGCTAAGGATAGAGGAGATAGTAGATGATGAAGAAACTGGAGCTGAGGTTAGTGAACCTATTGAGGAGAAGGAGGAAGAAGAGTTTTATACTCTTGAAGAACTAGATGGGATGGAAAACACTTCATATGCTTTCATGGCCAGAAAATTTTCAAACATCAGATTTAAGAGGAATCAACCCTTCAAACCTAAAACCCAAAACCATTCATTCAACAAAAGCAAGGCACCTGTGAAACCAAACAAGAATAAGTTCAAAACCAGCCATGCGGATAGGTCATCTGTAAGGTATTATATATGCAATGACCTAGGGCATTTTGCCAGTGAATGCAAGAAGCCTAAAAAGAAGGATAGAGAGTATCTTGAGCTCGAAGCTAAGTGTTATGCTAAAATTTACGCAAGTACACGTAGTCACAAGTAATATGAATTAAGTTCGTTCCGCAGAGATTTGGTTAAGTTTCAATCAGTAAATATGCCTATGCAACAATGTATGGTTTTAATTCACTGCTAAGAAAAGTAACAAATTTGGGTTTGATTATCTAATTATACTAAGATGCACAAAATTAAACTAAGAATTAATTAGCTAGAGCGAATTAAATCGAATTACTTATATGAGAATAAACATGGGATCCTAACTTCATTAAATACTTCCCTTAGATCTGACGCCTTTAATCACTATGTGCAATAGTTTTGATATCTGATCGGATAACACGAGACAAGTATACGCTACCTGTCAGTATACGCATACCAAACTAAACATACATCCACAAAAGAGATAGAAGATGAATAGACACCAATTATGCTTAGACCCTATATGTCTATAGAATTTGAAAACATAACGGTTGAAGAACAAGTTATCCATTAAGATCACACAGGGTAGTATAAGTATTTTCATCTCACACCACGAATCATATTGATAAACAATTATGAACCTATGCTAGCATGGCAAGTTCTAAATCTCAAGATCCACTTTCACTTCACAAGAGATTAACAAATTAGATGTTCGCGACGCATCTATCTATTAAGCATAACCATACGAGGATATCAATTATACACCACACACAAATCTTTAAAGCATCAAGATACTAAGTTCCATAAATAAATCCGTTAGAATCCCATGACAACGATTTAGCTCATAATTGAACCGTTCATCGTCATGGGATTTGATGAAAACATGATAAATAACAAGATATGATAAAGAGAAGCAATAATATTATTAAAACTAAGAGTTGAGAAAACAAATCTATAATCCAACGTATACAAAAGATGAAGTAGATCTAGATCCGTGCTTGTCACCGAGCGTTGAATCCTTCTCTCATTTTATCTCTTGCAAAACTAAGCTATGTAATTGTATGTAATCCCCTGTTTACAAGGATTGGATGTGTTTATATAGGCTCTAGACATCTTGCCCAGCAAGAAATTACCCTAAAATACAACTAGAATTCGATTTAAGAGTCAAAAACTACGTAGAATACAATTTCAGATCGAAAAAGGGCAAAACTGGAATTTTTCAAGCAAACCACGAGGCTGAGAGCCTCAGTCCAATCTGTTGAAAACGGCACTGAGAGCATCAATTGGGCTCTCAGCTCGTCCTCAATCTGCGAAAATTGATTTTTCTTCGTTTTTTCAGCTTTTTCTTCCTGCTCCTTTTGCATAGGCTTCCGTCTTTAATCCCTAATGACTTGTATACTTCTTGGTAGTTGACATTAGCCTCAATTCTTCATTCCATATCATAAATCAACTCCCAAAAATGACGGAAACTACACCTTTAATCGACATTTCTTCAACCCTGCACAATTAAACAAAGCACATCAAAACTACCACAAACTTGAGGCCAAAGCAATCAATTTAAGCCAATTTGGAATGTTTCAAGTAGATATAAAATCCACTTATCACATCCCCAAACTTAAACCGATGCTTGTCCTCAAGCATAAACAATTACAACTAACTAACTAACTAGTACCACTTCCGTAGGTGATCACGGTTGCATTTGGCATATGCAACAAGCCCTTTAAACCCCTAGCCAGCCCTAGTGGACGAGTAAGGTCTCGTGAGGGCCTATAACGAATGTACCCACAAAATCCATTTAACCTAATGCAATGCAACGCATGACTGCAACTAATATGAAAATGCAAGATCCCCTTCAAACTCACCAAAACCAACTAACAAGCAAATATCTCAAAGAATGCAACAAATCCAAGCAGAGCTCGACTAAGTCCCCGTATACTAACAGTACATGAACAGAAACGTGCGTGTGTGCAATGCTCATCAGAAATACTCCCAAAACTAGGTCAAAAATCATACATGCTTTCCGTCAAGACAATCACAGGTTTATAAACAGAATAGACTGTAGACACTCCATAACCTAGGAACACTTCCACCCTTATCCAAGGTAGACAGAAACTCATGCTTTATTACTATGACACATAATACTATCTACAATATGCATGCTTATTTAACCGTGCAATGAATGAGACCCCAAAAGGCTTATACAATAATACCCATGTAGCGAGTGTTAGGTCAGCAATCCCAAACCAAAAGGGCTTTAGGTTACTAGGACTAAGTCCCCTCAGACTTAATTACTCGAGTATTAAAGAGCTCACTCTGGTTAATTTTGCATATAAACAAATAACTTATTGACTCTTTTTTTTTTCATGCCATCTGGAATGAGCCTTTCTCATTTCCAACCCTAGAATACTCATATAAATATGAGCTGGCTACTAGCCAATTGACACCTAGCCATTATTCAACAAATATTAACAACTAGCATGAAATTCCTGTTTTCCCCCAAACTTAGACTTTAATGTTCCTACGCTATAAAGGGAATAACGAAAATTCTAAATATAAACAAGTGATTAAATCTCAAAACATCCAACAGGCATGACCCTAACCTAGCCCAAAAGCACCCCAATGAGACTATGTAAGAAATTTTGTTCCCGTAACATGCAAGTCAATTTCATAGAAACTATAAATCAGCCCTCTACTCATCATCATCACACCCAAATCAACATCCACCTATCAATCAGAATCAGCTCGTCCTAAAGGATCATCAAATATGCATGCCATGAAAATGCAACTAATATGAACTCACATGGTAAATAAATCAAATAAAAAAAATAGAATGTCCTATATGAAATAAACGTAAATAATACGAACATAACAATCATGCATGAACTATCACTACTATGCAAACATGATATCCTATATGAACACATAATACAACAATAAATACAACTACTAATCCCCTAAATCACCCCCAAACTTAAAATATTCAATGCCCTCATTGAATGGAAGTAAATACAAGGGATAGTAGAAACATACCTACTCGTCCTCGCTCTCGTCGCTCTCGTCATCCTCGTCAGATGAATCAGGTGGAGGATACGGAGTCCGAGCTCCAAAGATAGGCCACTGAACAGCAGTATCTGGTGATTGAAACTTTGCATCCAAAGCTATACCCATATCTTCAGAATACTGGCGACTACTAACATGCATAGCATCCATCCGTCTAGTCATTCGCCGAAAATAGGTATAAAAAACCGACATATCCACCGTACGCCGCTGAGGACATGCCATAGCAACTCCCGATGCCCTGGAAGCATGTGGCGGAGCGCCCGCTCCCTAACCACCATCACCATCAACCACATAGCCTAAACCCCTAGGATGTGGAATGCCGCCCTGCCATTCCCCCATCTTATCAATAGTAGCATCATTAATAGGAGTCATCGCTGTATGCACCAGCTCACCTACATACATTTTCACTTTCGCAACATCACAAAATCCCGTGATGATAGAAGCATAAGGAATACTAGCATGCGAATTACTTCCCAAATACCGAAGAATAGTTTGATTAATAAGGTACCCAAGATCAACATATTCACCTCTGAGAATGCCCCATAGCAGAATAGCTCTCTTAACAGTAACATCGGACACATGGGATGATGGAAGGATATTAGAACTTATGAATAGAAACCAAGTCCGTGCGAACCTAGTCAATGACTTAGCCGGAAAAGTCCTCTTCTCGGTGGTACCCGACCTACACTTCCACTCCGTACCCGGAACACATAGCTCACCAATGATAGCCTCAAGATCAACGTCATCCCTTGTCTTTTTCTCCCAATCCGCAGCACCCCTAGGTTTAGGCGGCTGCCTAATCAAAGTACGAATTGCACGAGGTGAGTAATCCAAATTCTGGCCCCTAACAACAGTGGAGTTATTCCTTGCTATCGAAGCATTAGCATAGAACTCCCTAACCACATTCAACGGAGCATCATTCGCAAATTTGCAAAATAAAGTCCAACCCCGTTCACTAATCATAGCCACCATCTCCGCATTATTACGTGGCACAAGCCTCCTTCTTGAATAACCCCCTTGGAAACTAACCGACCAAACTCCGCTTCCGCCTCCTCATTCACAAACTTTTCCAAACCATCTCCCACCATAGCATTCTCATCCGAAGATGGACGAGTACTACTACTACTCCCACTAATCGTTGTCTTTTAGGAGCCATCACAACAACAATTATCAAGCAAAGAACAACAATCTCCAAATAAACCCCCAAATTACACACTTCAAGAACCCTAGATTGCAAAATTCATAAATTCGAATAAAAGATGAGATAGAATATTACCCAATCGAATCAAAGAGGTAAAATTGCTAGATTAATCCCCAAAAAATTCGAATTTGCTTCCTCCCTTGAATCTTGTAATGGATGAAGGTTGAAAATTTTGAATGAAATTTGTGTTTAGAGGTGAGGTGTGTGTATATATAGATAATGGTGTATGTATATTAGAGATGTAAAAGGAATTGGAGAGGGAATTAGATGTAGGATAGGATTTAGAGGGGTTAGGGTTTTGAATTGAAATTGATTTAGGATAGGAATTGTGTAAATAATGGGGAGAAGATATGAAGTTGTGGGTTTTTGTACAAAAAAAAATTGACTGGCAGTGGTGGGCAGCGCTGAAAGCGCCATTCAAGCTGACTGCGCAGCTTCTCGCTGTGTTATATGGCGCTGAGGGCGCGTTTGGCGCTGAAGGCGCGAGTTCCATCTACGTGACACAGCGATGGGGGCGCGGATTGCGCTGAAGGCGCTGCTTCATCCTGCGTTATATGGCGCTGGGAGCGCGTTTGGCGCTGAAGGCGCGGGCTGTTCTTGAATTTTTTTTTTGATACTCCTATACCAAAACCACTATACAACAATACTTGGGTTGCCTCCCAAGAAGCGCTTGTTTTACGTCAATAGCTTGACGTTCTTCCGAAAATTCACGTAGTCGCCAAAATGGCGGAAACCTTCTCGCGATCAAACGAACCTTCATAGTAATGCTTCAACCGCTGTCCATTTACTTTGAAAGTATGATCCGGTGTTGTTTCATAAATTTCAATAGCTCCATGTGGATACACCGTCTTAACAATAAACGGACCCGACCACCGTGACTTGAGTTTTCCCGGAAATAGCTTGAGGCAAGAATTAAATAGCAACACTAGTTGACCCGGTACAAATGCCTTGGGCACCAATCTTTTATCATGCCACCTCTTGACCTTCTCCTTATACATTTTATTATTTTCGTAAGCTTGCTCACGAAATTCCTCAAGTTCATTCAATTAAAGCAATTGTTTCGCACCCGCAGCCTTAATATCCAAATTTAACTTTTTCAATGCCCAATATGCCTTGTGTTCCAACTCTGCAGGCAAATGACATGCTTTACCATAAACTAATTGAAACGGAGACATACCTATAGGAGTCTTGTAGGCAGTTCTGTACGCCCACACAGCTTCATCCAACTTCAATGACCAATCCTTACGAGACGGATTCACCAGTTTCTCCAGAATTCTCTTGATCTCTCTGTTGGAAACTTCCGCTTGACCATTAGTTTAAGGGTGATAAGCAGTGGCAACACGATGGGTCACATTATACTTTGCCATCAACGTAGTAAACTGACGATTACAGAAGTGTGTCCCCTCATCACTGATTATAGCACGTGGTGTCCCAAAATGCGTGAAAATTTGTTTGTGAAGAAAATTCAGTACCACCTTAGCATCATTGGTCGGCAATGCCTTAACCTCGACCCATTTAGACACATAATCCACATCTAGCAAGATGTACTGATTATTGCATGAAGAAATAAAAGGTCCCATGAAGTCAATTCCCCACACATCAAAGATTTCAACCTCTAGAAGCATGTTAAGAGGCATCTCGTTCCTTCTAGAAATATTACCAACCCTTTGACATCGATCACAATTCATGATAAACCGATAAGCATCCTTAAACAAGGTTGGCCAATAGAAACCTGCTTGTAGCACACGAGCTGCTGTCTTTTCTCCACCATAATGACCACCATAAACAGTTGAGTGGCAATCTCGCAAAACACTCTCCGTCTCACTATACGGAATGCATCGTCTGATCATCTGATATGCTCCTTGTCTAAACAGAAATGGTTCATCCCAATGGTACCACTTCACATCATGTAGAAACTTCTTCCTTTGAGCACTCGAAAGATCTGGAGGAATAACATTGCTCACCAAATAGTTCACATAATCTGCAAACCATGGCTCCTCATCTTGCACTCCAAAAAGCTGCTCATCTGGAAAAGATTCATTAATAAGAGATTTGTTATACGAATCCTTACCGTGGTCCTCTAAACACGAGAGATGATCCGTTACTTGATTTTCCGTGCCCTTCTTATCTTTGATTTCCACATCAAACTCTTGCAATAACAGCACCCAACGAATCAATCTAGGCTTTGAATCCTTCTTTGACATGAGATATCGAATAGCAGCATGATCCGTGTATACAATCACCTTCGTACCAAGCAAATAAGATCTGAATTTCTCAAAAGCATAGACAACTGCCAACAACTCCTTCTCAGTAGTGGTGTAGTTAAGCTGAGCATCATTGAGGGTTTTACTAGCATAGTAAACCACATGAAAAATTTTATCCTTCCTTTGCCCAAGCACAGCTCCAACAACATAGTCACTAGCATCACACATAAGTTCGAACGGTTCCTCCCAATTAGGTGCAGTAATGACAGGTGTAGTAGTCAACTTCTTCTTTAAGAGCTCAAAAGCTGCTAGGCACTCATCATCAAACTTGAAAGGAACATCCTTCTCCAACAGGTTGCACAAAGGTTTAGAGATTTTTGAGAAGTCTTGAATGAATCGCCTATAGAATCCCGCATGACCAAGAAAACTGCGAATTCCTTTAAAAGAGATAGGTGGAGGAAGATTTTCAATTGTCTCCACCTTAGCCCTATCCACTTCAAGCCCCTTGCTAGATACCTTGTGCCCAAGAATAATTCCTTCTTGTACCATAAAGTGACACTTTTCCCAATTAAGCACCAAGTTAGTCTCCACACAACGTTTTAATACCAAGCCAAGACTATGCAAGCACTCGTCATATGAAGTACCAAAAACTGAGAAGTCATCCATAAAGACCTCCACATTCGAGCCAATCATGTCTGAGAAAATAGCCATCATGCACATTTGAAAAGTAGCAGGAGCACCACAAAGTCCAAAAGAGACTCGACGAAAAGCAAAAGTGCCAAAAGGACATGTGAATGTGGTCTTCTCTTGATCTTCCGGAGCAATGCAAATCTGATTATAACCAGAATAACCATCAAGCAAACAATAATACTCATGTCCCGCCAATCTGTCTAACATTTGATCAATGAATGGAAGAGGGAAGTGGTCTTTTCTTGTGGCCTTGTTGAGCTTTCGATAATCCATGCACACTCTCCACCCCGTGACTGTCCGAGCAGGGATGAGCTCATTCTTCTCATTAGCAACAACTGTCATGCCTCCTTTATTTTGCACACATTGAATCGGACTCACCCAAGAACTGTCTAAGATAGGATAGATAATACCAGCATCTAACCACTTTAGAATTTCTTTCTTCACCACCTCTTTCATAATAGGATTGAGTCTTCTTTGATGTTCAACAGTAGGCTTAGCTCCTTCCTTTAGCAGAATTTTGTGCATGCAATAAGAAGGGCTAATCCCCTTTATATCTGCTATGGTCCAACCAATTGATGACTTCAACTCCCTCAAAATTCGTAAAATCTTTTCTTCCACACTAGCTGACAAATTAGAAGCAATAATAACATGTAATGTAGATGCATTACCAAGAAAAGCATACCTCAAGTGCTCAGGAAGTGGTTTGAGTTCAAGTGTAGGAGCTTCCTCAATAGATTGTTTAAGACGCCCCTCAGAATTTTTCAGCTCTGCTAACCCAAGAGATTCAAAAGGCATATCAACTCTTCTTCTCCACGGAGCTGAATTCAACTGTTGTAACTGCTCGGCTATATCTTCCTCTTCAAAATCAGAATCACCCATTAAAACTTTTTCCAAAGAATCAGACTTTAGCAACTGCTCAATCTCCATCGAAACTGCAGAATCAACAAAATCCACCTTCAAGCATTCTTCTTCTTCTGAGGGAAATTTCACTGCATTGAAAATATTAAAAGTGACATTCTGGTCTTGCACCCTCATGGTGAGCTCTCCTTTCTGCACATCGATCAAGGTCTTTCCTGTAGCCAAGAACGGTCTTCCCAAAATTATGGGAATCTTCTTATCTTCTTCAAAATCCAAGATCACAAAATCAGCAGGAAATATGAGTTTATCAACTTTCACCAAAACGTCCTCCACTATGCCTCCAGGATATGTGATAGATCGATCAGCCAACTGCAAAGAGATGTTAGTTGGCTTTGGTTCTGGTAGACCTAGTTGCATGTAGACTGACAAGGGCATGAGATTGATGCTAGCTCCCAAATCACACAAACACTTGCTGAAAGAAAGATTGCCAATAGTACACGGGATGGTGAAACATCCCGGATCTTTAAGCTTAGGTGGCAACTTCTGTTACAGAACGGCACTACACTCTTCCGTTAAGGCCACGGTCTCTAATTCATCGAACTTCAATTTTCGAGAGAGAATACCCTTCATGAACTTGGCATAGCTCGACATCTGTTCAAGAGCTTCCACAAAAGGAATGTTAATCTGCAACTTCTTGAACACCTCTAAAAACTTAGCAAACTTCTTGTCCAAATTCTGCTTTTGGAGTCTTCTAGGATATGGAGGAGGAGGATAGATCTGAGTAGACTGCTCCACAGAAGCTTTAACAGGTTCCTTGCTCTTCTCTACTTCACCATCTAGCTCATCAGCTACCAAGTCAGATTTCTCAATGTCAGGTACTGTAGATTTTTCAACTTGCTGATTCTGCACTTCTTCATCTTCTTTAGCGGCTGATTTAGGATCTAATGTCACCTTTCCCGATCTCAGAGTCACAGCTTTCACCTGTTCTTTGTTGTCCCTCCTACCAGGATTAGTCTCTATATCACTAGGAAGAGTTCCTTGTGGCCTACTAAATAAAGCACTTGAAATCTGTCCAATCTGGCTCTCCAAGATCTTTTGAGAAGCTTGCAGATTCTTCACCATCATCCTCAAATCATCCATCTCTGATTTTTCATTAGAAGTTTGCCCCGCATGAATCGGGGGTTGTTGCTGCTGAAATCCTGGAGGTTGATATGGTGCCCTTGAAGCATAACTGCATAAGGCTGTTGATAGCCTTGATTGAATGGCTTTGCTTGCTGATAAGGTTGTTGTGCACTTTGATTGTTGCTCCAGCTGAAGTTGGGATGATTCCTATTACTAGGATGATAAGTAGCTGGAACTGGTGCAGCAGGTCTCTGAAAATTACTCACAAACTGTGCCGATTCAGAAGAGATAGCACACTGATTGGTCTCATGTGCGCCCGCACATAACTCACAAACACTAGCCACCTGCTGTACTCCATAATTTGCTAGAGAATCCACCTTCATAGTCAAAGCCTTCAACTGAGCTGCAATAGCTGAAGCTGTATCCACCTCAAACATACCTGCTACCTTGCCTTGAGAAAGCCTCTGGGTTGGATTCTGACATTCATTAGCAGCCATCGTCTCAATTAGTTCATAAGCTTCATCATAGCTCTTAGCCCATAGAGCTCTTCCTGATGCTGCATCTAGCATAGGTCTAGATTGTGCTCCCAACCCATTGTAGAAACTATTGATCACCATCCAGTCAGGCATACCATAATGTGGACACCTACGAAGCATCTCCTTGTATCGTTCCCAAGCCTCACACAGAGATTCTCCAGATTGCTGCTGAAACTGAGTTAGCTGGTTCCACATTGCTGCAGTTTTCGCCATAGGGAAGAACTTCGTAAGAAATTTCTGAGCAAGATCCTCCCATGTAGTAATAGACCCAGGTGGTAGAGAGTGTAACCAACCCTTAGCCTTATCCTTCAAAGAGAATGGGAACAACCTCAACTTGATAGCATCATCCGAAACACCATTGAACTTGAAAGTATCACAGATCTCGATAAAGTCCCGAATATGCATGTTAGGATCCTCCGTAGAAGCACCCACAAACTGAACCAAATTCTGTAGCATCTGAATAGTGCCCGGCTTGATCTCGAAAGTGTTAGCTGCAATAGCTAGCCTGATAATGCTAGACTGGATATCATTGATCTTCGGCTGAGAATACTCCTTCAAAGCCTTAGCTGCTGCTGCATCTGCCATTGCTATTGTAGTATCAGATTCCTCTTTCTTATTCTCTTTATTCTCTACCAGATCGTCTTCCGCCAGTTCTTCCAAACGAGCTTGTAAGCGTGTTCGCATACAAACTTAAGTACCTGAAACACCACGAAACAAACAAACTAAGTAAGAAATCCGAGTCAATGAATGCTAACGACCACTATTGACAAGCACATAAACTGAAAATAAAACACCGATGATCCCCGGCAGCGGCGCCATAAACTTGTTATGCTAAAATTTACGCAAGTGCATGTAGTCACAAGTAATATGAATTAAGTTCGTTCCGCAGAGATCTGGTTAAGTTTCAATCAGTAAATATGCCTATGCAACAATGTATGGTTTTAATTCACTGCTAAGAAAAGTAACAAATTTGGGTTTGATTATCTAATTATACTAAGATGCACAAAATTAAACTAAGAATTAATTAGCTAGAGCGAATTAAATCGAATTACTTATATGAGAATAAACATGGGATCCTAACTTCATTAAATACTTCCCTTAGATCTGACGCCTTTAATCACTATGTGCAATAGTTTTGATATCTGATCGGATAACACGAGACAAGTATACGCTACCTGTCAGTATACGCATACCAAACTAAACATACATCCATAAAAGAGATAGAAGATGAATAGACACCAATTATGCTTAGACCCTATATGTCTATAGAATTTGAAAACATAACGGTTGAAGAACAAGTGATCCATTAAGATCACAAAGGGTAGTATAAGTATTTTCATCTCACACCACGAATCATATTGATAAACAATTATGAACCTATGCTAGCATGGCAAGTTCTAAATCTCAAGATCCACTTTCACTTCACAAGAGATTAACAAATTAGATGTTCGCGACACATCTATCTATTAAGCATAACCATACGAGGATATCAATTATACACCACACACAAATCTTTAAAGCATCAAGATACTAAGTTCCATAAATAAATCCGTTAGAATCCCATGACAACGATTTAGCTCATAATTGAACCGTTCATCGTCATGGGATTTGATGAAAACATGATAAATAACAAGATATGATAAAGAGAAGCAATAATATTATTAAAACTAAGAGTTGAGAAAACAAATCTATAATCCAACGTATACAAAAGATGAAGTAGATCTAGATCCGTGCTTGTCACCGAGCGTTGAATCCTTCTCTCCTTTTCTCTCTTGCAAAACTAAGCTATGTAAGTTCCATAAATAAATCCGTTAGAATCCCATGACAACGATTTAGCTCATAATTGAACCGTTCATCGTCATGGGATTTGATGAAAACATGATAAATAACAAGATATGATAAAGAAAAGCAATAATATTATTAAAACTAAGAGTTGAGAAAACAAATCTATAATCCAACGTATACAAAAGATGAAGTAGATCTAGATCCGTGCTTGTCACCTAGCGTTGAATCCTTCTCTCATTTTCTCTCTTGCAAAACTAAGCTATGTAATTGTATGTAATCCCCTGTTTACAAGGGTTGGATGTGTTTATATAGGCTCTAGACATCTTGCCCAGCAAGAAATTACCCTAAAATACAACTAGAATTCGATTTAGGAGTCAAAAACTACGTAGAATACAATTTCAGATCGAAAAAGGGCAAAACTGGAATTTTCCCAGCAAACCACGAGGCTGAGAGTGCGGTTCAGGCTGAGAGCCTCAGTCCAATCTGTTGAAAACGGTGCTGAGAGCATCAATTGGGCTCTCAGCTCGGCCTCAATCTGCGAAAATTGATTTTACTTCGTTTTTTCAGCTTTTTCTTCCCGCTCCTTTTGCATAGGCTTCCGTCTTTAATCCCTAATGACTTGTATACTTCTTGGTAGTTGACATTAGCCTCCATTCTTCATTCCATATCATAAATCAACTCCCAAAAACGATGGAAACTACACCTTTAATCGACATTTCTTCAACCCTGCACAATTAAACAAAACACATCAAAACTACCACAAACTTGAGGCCAAAGCAATCAATTTAAACCGATTTGGAATGTTTCAAGTAGATATAAAATCCACTTATCACTAAGTATGAGGCCCTTCTGAAAAAGCAGACACAAGGTAAGGCCTACATAGCTGAAGGGAAGTGTTGGGATGATTCTAACAGTGATGGAGAAGAGCAGGAATTTTGTAACTATGCCTTGATGGCCAATTCCAAGGATGACACATCTTCATCAGACTCTCAGGTACCATCTCTCACTACTATAGATATTTTTGTTTCTGAGTATAAATGCATGATTGAACAACTATCTGTTGAGTTGTTTAATATTCATACTAGTATGACTGCTGCTAATGAGGAGATTGCTAAACTGTCTACTAGAAATGAAATGTTGATAAAAAAATGAGGAACTTGAGCTAACTGCTATGCAAGTAGAAAACCTTAAGAAAGAAGTTGAATATTTGCAGAATAAGGTTTTATGTGCTAGTCAAGTGGAAAAGGCTCTTAGGGATGAACTAGCTGAAAATAAATTCAAACTAAAAACTTTTAAGAAATCATCTGGTCTAGTACAATCCTACTGTGAGAAGATTCAAGCTAAACCCAAGGCTGCAATTGGACTTGACTATGACACTCTTAAACAGAGGAAAGGCTATGCTGTCATTGAAGATGACATTGTTGTTCAGATGGAAGTGCCTCAGATTTTGAAAAAGGCTCAGACTCCAATTTTTAAAGAATCAACATTTGAAATTGATGAGGATGCCTTACTCATCAAGCAAATGTTGAATGATGAAGATGAGGCACAATCCAGTGAACAACAAGCATCCTCTAAGAGTGAGAGTCTCAAGCCAAAAGCCAAGGAGCCAGTAGGTGATAGGTCAAGACCTAAAAAGTTTGTTAAGTTTGTTTCAACTGGGAAGAGTGAATCTGAGAAGAAAGTGACTAAGAAGAAACAGAACAGAAATGGCAAGTTAGGGATTAACAAAGATAATAACTATGCTTATATGCCTAATGCCCCTAGGAAAACTTGTCAGAATTGTTTCAGTACCAATCATTTAACACATGCATGTAAGCAACCTATTGGTAGTGTGCCCAAACCTTTCTATGATTGTTCTGTGCCTCTAAGACATAGAGATACTCCATTCTGTGATAAATTTGACTGTATGCCATGCAACATGAATGTTATGACTAGTTGTTTTAATTTGAGAAGGCAATTCATTGATGGTTGTATAAGTCACACTTCTCACACACACTACACAAGGTCAAAGTCTTCGAGTCCTCCTAAAGCTAGGAAGGTACCTCTGTCACCTAAGTCTGAAACCTCAGGTTCTAAGACTTCTAACAGTGACAAGAAGACTAACACCAAGAAAGTTGATAAGCATGTTGTTTATGATAAAACTGTTTCTAAGTCACATGGACCCAAACTTGTTTGGGTACCAAATGAGAAGTAATACCTTTGTGTTTGCAGGGCAAAGAAAGTGAAAAGAAGGTCATGTGGATTTTGGACAGTGGATGCTCAAATCATATGACTGGTGATATGGCCCTGCTATCACAGTATGAGGAGAAGGCTGGCCCAATGGTTGCTTTTGGAGATGACAGCATGGGTAACACATTGGGATATGGCAAGTTGAAAGTTGGAAATGTCATCATTGAAGATGTAGCACTGGTCAAGGGACTCAAGCATAATCTGCTAAGTGTTGGTCAGTTTACTGATAGGGGATTCAAGGTGGATTTTGACAAAGATGAATGTTTGATCACCCACAAGAAGACTGGTGATTTTGCTCTATCTGGAGTAAGGAAAGGAAGCCTGTTTGTAGCCAATATGGACTCTACAAACAAGGACAAAATTTGTTGCTTCTACTCAAAAGCATCAAATGAAGATTATTGGCTGTGGCACAAGAAATTATCACACCTGAACTTCAAAGCCATTAATTCTCTAGTCAAAAGAGAGTTAGTGAGAGGCATGCCCACACTTGAATTCTGTCAGGAAGGAGTGTGTAAGGCTTGTCAAAGAGGAAAAAATGAAAAGATCAAGCCACAAGTCAAAGACAGTGACATCAATAACCAAGCCCCTACAACTCATTCATATGGACTTGTTTGGACCTGTCAATATTATGTCACTAGGAAGAAAGAAGTATGCCTTGGTGATGGTTGATGACTTTACAAGGTATACATGGGTGGAATTTCTGTCATCAAAAGATGAGGCTCCATAAGTAATCATTGAGCACATAAAGAAAGTTGACAAGGAAGCAAAGGCCAATAATGCAAGTGTGATTGCACTGAGAAGTGATAATGGAACAGAGTTCAGAAATGCCATACTTGAAGCATTCTGCAAAGAGAATGGAATTTCTCAGCAATTCTTAGCTCCAAGGACTCCACAATAAAATGGAGTTGTTGAGAGAAAGAATAGAACTCTGATTGAGGCTGCTAGAATAATGTTACTTGATGCAAAGATGCCTACATGTTTTTGGGCTGAGGCTGTGAGCACTGCATGCTATATCCAGAACAGAACCCTCATTAACAAAAACACTGGAAAGACACCTTACAATTTGATGACTGGAAAGAAGCCTACTCTAAAGTATGTTCATACTTTTAGAAGCAAATGCTTTGTATTGAAGGATAATTCAGAATATGTTGGAAAATTCGATGCAAAGGCATTTGAAGGAATTTTTCTTGGTTACTCTATGGAAAGAATTGCATACAAAGTTTATGTCATCAGTCAAAAGAAAATTATGGAAAGCACAAATGTGACATTTGATGACAGCAAACTACCTGGATTAGAAGAAGCCAATGATAAAGATAAAGATCCATTAAAGTTTGATAATCTAGATGATTCTGATGAAGAGAATGAAACTGAAGTTGAAACTCAAGTTCAACAAACTCAAGTGAATGATGATACAAGAGAAGAATTTGTGCCAGTCAATAGTGGAAAAACAAGCATCCTAGACACACCTATGAATAATGGCAACATCACAGGGGGAGGAAATGAGAATGATCAGGACTTGGATGATGAAGCAACATCAAGAATGAGAAATCAGACTGAGCATTCAAGGAAATGGGATAGATCACACACTGCAGAGCAAATTATTGGAGATCCTAATGCAGGAGTAAGGACTAGGAGAGCAACTCAGAATGAGTACCTCTATGGTTGTTTTCTATCTCAGGTTGAGCCTAAGAAACTTGATGATGCACTGTTGGATCCAGATTGGATTATTGCCATGCAAGAGGAGCTGAATCAATTTGAAAGAAACAAAGTATGGGACTTGTGCCTGCACCTAAGAATAGAACCATTGTTGGAACAAAATGGGTTCTGAAGAATAAGATGGATGAAGATGGTGTAATAGTAAGAAACAAAGCAAGGTTGGTTGCAAAAGGATACTCTTAAAAGGGAAGCATTGATTATGATGAGACATTTGCCCCTGTTGCTAGATTAGAAGCCATCAGAATATTCTTGGCATTTGCAGCTCATTCAAACTTTAAAGTTTATCAAATGGATGTCAAGAGTGCAGTTCTGAATGGAGGGTTGGAAGAAGAAGTTTATGTGCAACAACCACCTGGCTTTGAGGATCCACACTTCCCAGAATTTGTCTACAGATTGATTAAGGCATTGTATGGACTTAAGCAGGCTCCAAGGGCATGGTATGATACTCTATCATAATTTCTTCTTGAAAATCAATTCACTAGAGGCACATTGGACAAAACACTGTTTTACAAGAAACATGGTGATGAAATTATCTTAGTTCAGATCTATGTGGATGATATCTGTGATGCCCCCAGATCCGGGGTCGGAGATCTAGGCGCTCACGGTCCATTTTCCATTAATAACATACTTGTTCTTGCACATAATATAAATAAACAACCATCGACCCCACAATAAACTCACACCGCACACACACACACACACACAGGTTAGAGTCTCAGAAACGTCATACATATGAATAAGCAAAAGTAAGAATTTTAGAGTTATTACAGACCGAATTAAATAGCATTTATGCTACCAGCAACACTTCGATATGAAGCGAAGTTGGCAGCTTGAAAGTTTGTTACGGTACACTGCCTTGCACAGGTCATACTTATAAATAAAACGTACTAACAAAAGCTGCCAACCAATCCGGCTAATGGGGCCTACCGGTGGGATCTCGACTGCAGCCTGGGGTCTAGTCACCTGCTTTCGAACAGTCTGACAGGTTCTTGCCATTTCTCTTAGCTGTTGTGTTTGTAAAATTTGAAAACAAGCAAGAGTGAGCAACTATAGCTCAGCAAGAATATAAGTATAAGGTAAGCAATATAGCATTTCATATGTATAACAGTCATTAAACTCGTTGTATCAATCAGTTATAAAATCATTTGTCATTACTTGGTAAATTTCAAAGATGCACCAGGACGTGCCCTTGTTTTCAAAATAACCTTGCAGTTCTAGCTACTGCATAAAGTCAACATCTTTCTCATCAAAATAGGACACTATCGGCAACTGGCACATAGGCCTAAGATGCAGTGTCAAAGCATTTTTCCAAAGTGGAGGAATGGGACTTAAAGAAAACATAAAACCTGACAGGGATTGACGATGATCAGTCGCCACATCCGAGTCCAATAATCCGCGGGTCTTCTCTACCGGTAGAAGGATAGAAACTACATCCGTAACTACCCTCGGGTGAAAACTACATCCGTAATCACCCTCGATGAAAACTACATCCGTAATCATCCTTCGGCAACACCTGGGCCGGAATAATAAGTGATGGACCGCCTGGCTCACGGCCGCTTACACATCCCGGGAATCGTTCGTCAACGGTTCCCACACCTGCCAGAGTCCCTTTTTCTTTTTCTTTTGAAAACTTGATTTTGATTGAAAACAGAGTAGTTGTGGTTCGACATCAGTCGACCGATAGTTCTTGAAATCATACGAGAAACAGGACCTAACCGGGGGTTTTCGAAAATGTTTTGAGTTCGAAAAAGTTCGAGTTTGAAAGTATTAAAAGGTATCTTGGATTAACTTTGTTTTTAAAATAGTGAACAATAATTATTAAATGATATTTTAAGATTTAATATTAATAATTAATAAAATGATTATTTAATAAAATAAACTTTTAATCCAAGATAGGGTTTCGAGTATTTACGAAGATATAATAATAGTTATTTGAATATACGATACCACCCGAATGACCCTTCGGGTTTTCGCAATATAGATACGATATAATAATATACCGCTCCCCGGTCAATAGTATATACGGACCGCTACGACCTCTATTGCTAGAGTCGTTGTCCGAAGAAAACATTTCAATCTAAGTTCAAGGGGTAAAAGCATACATGTACTTGTTCAATCTCAATTGCATCAATACTTCGATAAACATAGCATTTGATATAATTTGAAAACTACAAACACAACAGTGAAAATCCTTGTATAGGGATAAGTTTTGAAAAGTAAACTTGCCTTGGTTTGGTTGGGGTGGTCGAGCGTGTGAATTCGAACGATCTATACATAAACAATAATCGTTCGTTAGTACCTTAACAATTTCCTTCTAATTACGGGGTTTTAAGGGGACACGAAATTAACTTAACGACTTCGTCTTATGACTCCCTAGCCCCACTATAGGTCCATGACATCACTCGCTTACGCTCGTCACTTACTCGACTTAATTTAGTTACCACGTTCGAACCATAACCATTACTCCTAGAATTATGCTCCACTAACGACTTTTTCCCTTGCGCGAAATTTACTCTAGCATTTTTATAAAATCCAAAAATTCATATTTTAATCAAATTCTTTTTGGGTAGCCTTCACCACTGTATTTCCTAGCTTCTCTAATTTTTCCATGATCCCAAATATTTTTTAAGGTGTTTAAACAAGGTTCACAAGGGGGTCACTTTATGCAGTCCATAGTCCAGAAACAAAAATCACTTCTCCGGCCATAACTAAAACTCCACACATCACCTAGCTGTGAATCTTACATATCCAGAAACTACATTCAATTATCTTTCCAACAATATAAGGTAGGACATCAGGGGACATCATTTGGGTGTTCAAAATCGTGTCACAATACAGGTCATTGCTCCTGGAAAAACTCAGCATGAACATACCACTTACATCAATCATTTTTCACAATTCCACCATACAACCAACACTTAATACACTCAAATCATGGTTCATAACACTCATGGTGATATATATACTATCCATAGTCATAAAAGTCATAATCTCAACATAAAAACTCAAGATCCAAGTCATCCAACACTTATACAACCAAGATTAGCTCATACATGCATGGATCTACTACCAAACATTATAAATACTACATAACCAAGAGGGTTTGTGATTTTATACCTTCTTGAGCTCCTAGGGACCTTGGGTAAGCTTTTCACAACACAACAACACCTTAGATGATCTCCTACAACACTTATAATCCAAGATCTAAAAGAAAATCAAACATGGTTACTATTCACCCAATCTTTAACATTTTATAACTTGGAATTGGATGGATGAAATGAAGTGAAATTGCTAGCATACCTTGATTAGATGATGTAGATGACCTAGGAATTATATTATGATTTATGAGTGATGAGAAGTGGGAGAAAGAAATTTCTTTCTTCCTCACTTTGTTCTTGGCCGAGAGCAACAAGCAAGGGGGGGGAGAGAGTTTGATTTCTTTTTTTTTTTTTTGTGTTTGTGTTGGTTGTGTAATTGGTTGGGTGTTACATATAATTGTATGTACAAGCATGGTACACCTAGGTATGGCTATAGGTATGGCTCTTGTACTACATGTCTCCTCCTTTTTCAAAAAGCAAGTAACCAACTACTATTCATCTTCCAATGGCTAACTAGTTGGCTTGGTTTCTAACTACTTGGTTGCATGGGCTTGCATGCAATACTACTCCTTGTATTATTATTCTCCCACCAATGTTTATTATCTAATCTTTAATTCGTATCGTATCTTAATTAATCTCTCGTAATAATATTTTGTCGCGTAGAGATTTCCCCTATAATTCCTTAAGTACTAATTGTGTAAATCCCTCTAATGTCCATCATTCCTTGTCATGATCCTTAATAAATCTTGTAACACTCTAATCATTCTCAAATCCCAAGTTTTATAAATCTCACTAACAATAAGACTCCTGCCTTCACAATCTCCCTTTTTATCTTACATAGGGAATACAACAACACAGTTTCTCAGACAATCAATTCTATTAATCACAGGGATGACCAGAAAGGTTCCATATTGACATTGCCACAAGATATTAAATAAAATAAAATATTACCAAAAATTAGGGTTCTTACAGCCTCCCCTCCTTAAAAGGATTCCGTCCCGGAATCAGGTTGAAAACAGTTGGGGGTGCTTTTCACGCATTGCGCTTTCTAGTTCCCATGTTGATTCTTCGACATTCTGGTTCCTCCACAAGACTCTCACTAGTTTGACAACCTTATTCCTCAGCACCTGTTCTTTTCTATCCATAATTTCTACGGGTTGCTCCACATATGTTAAGTCTGGTTGCAGATCCACTTGATCATGTTCTATCACATGTCGGAGGTCGGTATGATAGGGTCGTAACATGGACACATGGAACACATTATGTACTTGCTGTAAGCTCGGAGGTAAAGCTAATTCATAGGCTAACTTTCCAACTCGTTTCAAGATCTCAAAAGGTCCAATAAATCTCGGGCTTAGTTTCCCCTTCTTACCAAATCTCATCAATCCCTTCCATGGTGATACTTTTAACATCACAAACTCTCCTACCTCATATTCCTTATCCTTGCGGGACTGGTCCGCATACTTCTTCTGTCTGTCTTGGGCCGCTACCAGCCGTCCTCTTATGAGTTCGATAGTTTCTCTTGTCTGTTGGACCAGTTCAGGCCCTAAAATCTTCCGCTCTCCAACTTCTTCCCAACACAAAGGAGACCGACATCTTCGTCCGTACAAAGCTTCATATGGGGGCATGCCTATACTCGCGTGGTAACTGTTGTTGTAGGAAAATTCGATCAATGGCAAATGGTCGTCCCAACTTCCCTTGAAATCTATGGCACATACTCTCAACATGTCCTCGATGGTCTGGATGGTTCTCTCGCTCTGTCCGTCTGTTTGGGGATGGTATGCAGTACTCATGTTTAACTTAGTCCCCACTCCCCACACAATCCTGAAAACTCCTCCAGAACCTGGAGTTGAATCTTGGGTCTCTATCTGATACAATGCTCACAGGAACCCCATGCCTAACCACAATCTCCTTTAAGTAGATATCTACCAGCTTGTCGACGGTGTATCTCTCGTTGATTGGAAGAAAATGGGCTGACTTGGTCAATCTATCAATAATTACCCAAATGGCGTCATGATTAGTCTTGGTCCTTGGTAATTCGACTACAAAGTCCATCGCAATCTGCTCCCACTTCCACTCGGGTATCTCTAAGGGTTGCAACAATCCACTGGGCCTTTGGTGTTCGGCCTTTACTCTTTGACATGTCAAACACTTACTTACCCACTCTGCCACGTCCTTTTTCATATTAGGCCACCAATAGTATTCTCTTAAATCTCTATACATCTTAGTGCCTCCAGGGTGAATCGAATACCTTGAACTATGAGCCTCTTGCAAAATCTCATCTTTCAATTCTTGAACGTTCGGGATCCATATCCTAGATGCGTACCTCATAACTCCATTCCCGTCCTTCTCACACCTAATTTCTTCGCCAGTCAAAATTTTCTCCATCGAATTCTTTTCTTCTTCTATCTTCTTTTCCTGGCATAACTTAATCTTTTCCAATAGCGGTGGTTGGACTTTTATTTCCATTAGACTCTCTTGGCCAATTCCTGGTAACCTCACCTCAATCTCTAGCCTCTCGAGGTCCTTGATCAATTCGTCCACTGACGTTATCATCTTAAGCTTCTCCTTTCGGCTAAGTGCATCGGCCACTACGTTGGCCTTCCCTGGGTGATAATGAATCTCGCAATCATAATCCTTGATTAGCTCTAACCATCTCCTCTGCCTCATGTTTAACTCTTTCTGAGTGAATATGTACTTTAAGCTCTTGTGATCCGTGTAGATTTCACACTTTTCTCCGTAAAGATAATGTCTCCAGATCTTCAAAGCAAAGACTATTGCTGCTAATTCCAAATCATGGGTGGGGTATCTTATCTCATACTCCTTAAGTTGTCTGGACGCATACGCAATCACCTTACCGTGCTGCATAAGCACACACCCTAAACCTTTATGGGACGCGTCGCTATAAATCACAAAATCTCCCTTATCATCGGGTAGGGCTAGTACTGGTGCTGTCACCAACCTCTTTTTCAACTCTTGGAAGCTTTCTTCACATTTCTCAGTCCACACAAACTTCTCGGTCTTGCGAGTTAGCCGGGTCAAAGGGGCTGCTATCTTGGCAAAGTCTTGGACAAATCTCCTATAGTAGCCGGCCAATCCTATGAAACTTCTCACCTCTGTCGGAGTGGTTGGTCTCTCCCAGTTTGATGCAGCCTCTATTTTGGCTGGGTCCACTAGGATGCCTTGTTCGCTAATCACATGTCCCAAAAACTGAACTTCCTTCAACCAAAATTCACACTTCGAGAACTTAGCGTACAACTTTTCTTCTCTTAATGCTCCCAATACAATTCTCAGATGCTCTGCATGTTCCTCTTTCGTCTTGGAATAAATTAAGATGTCATCGATGAAGACTATAACACACTTGTCCAGATACTTCTTGAAGACTCGATTCATTAAGTCCATGAAAGCTACGGGTGCATTTGTTAACCCAAACGACATTACTAAAAACTCATAGTGTCCGTACCGGGTGCGAAAGGCCGTCTTTGGTATATCTTCTGGCTTAATCCTTAACTGGTGGTACCCGGTTCTCAAATCGATCTTGGAAAAATAAACCGCGTCCTTTAGTTGGTCAAACAAGTCATCTATTCTGGGCAAAGGATACTTATTCTTTATGGTCACCTTATTCAACTCCCTATAGTCTATGCATAATCTCATACTGCCATCCTTCTTTTTCACGAATAGCACCGGGGCTCCCCACGGTGACACACTAGGTCTTATCATTCCTTTATCCAACAGCTCTTGCAATTGGGTGGCCAACTCTTTCATCTCCACTGGGGCTAGCCTATATGGGGCTTTCGAAATTGGGGCCGTGCCCGGAACTAAATCTATAGCGAACTCGATGTCTCTATCAGGTGGTAGCCCTGGAAGATCATCCGGAAATACATCCGCGAATTCATTAACGACTGGGATTTCCTGTAGGTTGGGTGCCTCCTTCTTGGTATCCTTTACATAGGCTAAATAGGCCTCGCATCCTTTATGTAACAGCCTTTTTGCTTGAATCATAGTCAGAAACTTTTGGGTTTGTCGTTTTCCACTAAACACTACTTCCTCATCCCCTGGCAATCTTAAACTCACTTTCTTCTTCACGCAATCAATCTGAGCTCCGTGGGTTGTCAACCAATCCATACCTGTTATTACGTCAAACTCCCCTAATTTAAAAGGTATTAAATCTATCCGAAAGTGTCGCCCTTCTATTTCTAGGTCGCAACCTGGATAAACTTGGTTAACAGGAATAATTTCATGATTGGCTATCTCTACTTGCAGTCTGTCTCTCAGTGGTTCAGTCTTAAGGCCTAGCCGACATACAAAATCTAGAGATATGAAAGACTTGGTAGCTCCCGAATCAAATAAAACATTCGCATTAACTGAGTTGAGTAGTAGGGTACCTGCGATCACATCCGTGTTCCTCACGGCATCTTGCACAGTCATGTTAAAAGTTCTTGCAGTCGGGGCCCTGTTAGAAGCAGTTCCACTCATTCTTGATGCAGCTGGCCCAGAGGACATACATTCCCTCATTCGGTGCCCTGGTTTCCCACACTTAAAGCAATTACCTCCAGTACTGGTGTTGTTACTAGTCCCTCGACAGGTGTTAGCATAATGTCCCGTCAGCCCATACTTGAAGCACTTCACATCTTGTAGGTTACACACGCCCGCATGTTTCCTTCCACATTTATTACATTCCGGGAGTGGGGCTCGGGGTGGGGTAGAGTACGATGATCCCTGTGGTCGGCCGCCCTGGCCCACACTCCAACTTTCAGCTCTCTTGGTTCCAAAGTTTCCGCTGGGCTGGGACACTGTTCCTCGCTTAAACTTGCTCGGAAAGCTCCCTCCCGCAGAGTTTCCCTTTCGATTGTCAAACTTCCTCTTCTTTCCTTCCCTCTCCTTCTGCATCTGTTCACTCCCAGCCTCAACAATCGACGCTTTCTGTACCAGGGTGGCATAGTCTGTCAGCTCAAGAACCGCCACACGATTCTGAATCCATTGCTTTAGCCCCAATTGAAACCTTCGGGCCCTCTTCACCTCAGAGTTCACATATTCCGGCACAAACCTTGACAGCTCAGTAAATCTTGCCTCATACTCGGCCACCGTCATGTTACCTTGCTTGAGTTCCAAAAATTTCAGCTCCATTTGTGTTTCCATGAACCTAGGGAAATACTTTTCCAAGAACAACTCGCTAAACCTCTCCCAGGTCACCACACCTCTTCCCTCCAAATTCTTTTTAGCTTCCCACCAGTAGTTTGCCTCACCCTTCAGCAGATAGGTGGCGAAAACAGTTTTCTGCTCTTCAGCGACTCCTAGTATCTCAAAAGATTTTTCCATTTCTTTCAGCCAGGCTCTTGCCTCGACTGGGTCCGCAGTTCCCTTAAACTCTGGGGGTTTCATGGATTTGAAATTCCGAAAGGCATTGGCATTCGCATTGTTGGGTGGTGGCTGAACCGGGGGACGGTCCAAGTTCTGCCTAAGTAGGTCCATGAATCGCTCCATAGGGTCTCTCCTTGGGTTTTCCACCTCTAGGATATCATCTTCAGCTTCCTCTTCATCATACTCAGAGTTATCAAACAAGTTATAGTCACTACCTTCATCCTCGCTCAGGTTCTGATCCTCTCTCTCTCGGTTTTGGTGGCCTTCCGGCCCATGGTGGCTACCCTGGCCTTCAGAGCTGGCCGGGTGAGCTCGAGTGTTCATTCTTCTGGGTGGCATGATTCTGATAATAAGACAAAAATGGGTTAGGGTTTTCAATTTATTTGACCGTATTTAGAGAAGTCAGGAACGTATTGTTCCTCTTTATACAGGATTAAAATTTCGAAACTCGTAGTGCCCTTATGATGGCGATAAACTGTAAAACCTTTTTAGGGGAAGTCGTTACGTGGTTCGAAAACATTTGTAGGAATTTCCAAGATTTCAAAACTTCGAACTTATAGAAATATTTTCAAAATTTTAAATAACTAAAACCGTTTTTTTTTTTTTTTTTTTTTTGAAAGGTCTATTTTAGAAAAATTGTAGGAACATTTTGGAAAATTTGGAGAACAATTTGAAATCGCATATCGTAAATTTGAAACAGTATGGTTGTATTTGTGGCTTGTAGCAGTTGTATAATCACAGTTGTATATCAAAACAGTAGAGCATGGCATCGGGAAGTAAAACAGTTGAGACAATATCAAGGAAACTGAAACTAAATAAGTACGGTACAAGGGTGGTCACAAAGTTTGGATGTTAGAGCCAAATACATAGTTTCGATGTCAAAGTCTAGAAAAAGTGGAACAAATATAAGTACATCATCCGAATAGTCAGGGCTACACAAAAGTATGGCTACATCCGTACATACTATCCGAAGTCACATCTACATATCTGTAGGTCAGTCTACTCATCCACTGGTCAGAAAGGACGCCACTGCACAAGTCAACTATCCCGCAAAATCGACACACTAATGTCATCTGAACCTAGGGGACTGAGCTATCAGTAACACATCACGGGGCCGCACCGCGACGGAGCAAGGCCCTCACTCGGGCAAATGCACGACGCACAACACGTCTAACATCCCTAGCCTGGATCACTCCGCCCCCGCGGATCCCCAAACCGAGAACCCTCTCGCGACTCCTCCTCTCAATCCTGTGGAGTCGAGCTCTAGTCCTCCTAGCAACAGTAGTCCTCATCTCAGCCTGGATCCTCAAGCGCGCCTCGCGCTCCTCCACTATCACCCTCCTCGCCTCGTTAAGTCGGGCCTCCGCAGAAAGTAAGTCTCGGGTCATGAACTGCACGACATAGGCGTGCTCAGCGCCCGACACCGGGGGTAGGTCCAGTGGTGGGGGTGGCATAACAGGAGCAGGAGCAGGGGTAGGGTCACGCTCCTCCTCACTAGAAGTATCCTCCTCGGGGTCATCATCTGAAGAAGTGGGGCTCAATGACTGTGGAGAGGGTGGGGGTGACACAACACGGTCCTCACCGGGTCGCACACTCTCCTCATCAGTGGCCACAGGGGAGGGGGTAACAGGCTCAGGCTCCATAAAGGGCTCCTCCTCGGGATCCTCATCATCAGTATCCCCTAATATCGTAATCCAGGGGCCCAGCTCAGGGTCAGCATCAGTATCCTCAACAGGGTCCTCAGTCTCTCTCAGTAGTGCCTCATCATGCTCCCTCTCATAGGCCTCAGGGTCTGGTATATCCTCCATCTACACAAGGGAAATAAGCTAGGTTACTAACCAAAAAGAAGGGTTTAAGGAGTAGTTCCCTCACGGGCCTTAGAAGTCAGGGCTATATCCGATAACCCGACTGTGAACTCGATGAAAGCTCCAAGTATTAATGGGATTATTATTAGTGTTATATTATTCGTATTATTATGGTTGCTTTCCTAAATTACTATCGTTTCTGAGAACTGTAACCTTCTCTCTGATACCATTTCTGTGACGCCCCCAGATCCGGGGTCGGAGATCTAGGCGCTAACGGTCCATTTTCCATTAATAACATACTTGTTCTTGCACATAATATAAATAAACAACCATCGACCCCACAATAAACTCACACCGCACACACACACACACACACAGGTTAGAGTCTCAGAAACGTCATAAATATGAATAAGCAAAAGTAAGAATTTTAGAGTTATTACAGACCGAATTAAATAGCATTTATGCTACCAGCAACACTTCGATATGAAGCGAAGTTGGCGGCTTGAAAGTTTGTTACGGTACACTGCCTTGCACAGGTCATACTTATAAATAAAACGTACTAACAAAAGCTGCCAACCAATCCGGCTAATGGGGCCTACCGGTGGGATCTCGACTGCAGCCTGGGGTCTAGTCACCTGCTTTCGAACAGTCTGACAGGTTCTTGCCATTTCTCTTAGCTGTTGTGTTTGTAAAATTTGAAAACAAGCAAGAGTGAGCAACTATAGCTCAGCAAGAATATAAGTATAAGGTAAGCAATATAGCATTTCATATGTATAACAGTCATTAAACTCGTTGTATCAATCAGTTATAAAATCATTTGTCATTACTTGGTAAATTTCAAAGATGCACCAGGACGTGCCCTTGTTTTCAAAATAACCTTGCAGTTCTAGCTACTGCATAAAGTCAACATCTTTCTCATCAAAATAGGACACTATCGGCAACTGGCACATAGGCCTAAGATGCAGTGTCAAAGCATTTTTCCAAAGTGGAGGAATGGGACTTAAAGAAAACATAAAACCTGACAGGGATTGACGATGATCAGTCGCCACATCCGAGTCCAATAATCCGCGGGTCTTCTCTACCGGTAGAAGGATAGAAACTACATCCGTAACTACCCTCGGGTGAAAACTACATCCGTAATCACCCTCGATGAAAACTACATCCGTAATCATCCTTCGGCAACACCTGGGCCGGAATAATAAGTGATGGACCGCCTGGCTCACGGCCGCTTACACATCCCGGGAATCGTTCGTCAACGGTTCCCACACCTGCCAGAGTCCCTTTTTCTTTTTCTTTTGAAAACTTGATTTTGATTGAAAACAGAGTAGTTGTGGTTCGACATCAGTCGACCGATAGTTCTTGAAATCATACGAGAAACAGGACCTAACCGGGGGTTTTCGAAAATGTTTTGAGTTCGAAAAAGTTCGAGTTTGAAAGTATTAAAAGGTATCTTGGATTAACTTTGTTTTTAAAATAGTGAACAATAATTATTAAATGATATTTTAAGATTTAATATTAATAATTAATAAAATGATTATTTAATAAAATAAACTTTTAATCCAAGATAGGGTTTCGAGTATTTACGAAGATATAATAATAGTTATTTGAATATACGATACCACCCGAATGACCCTTCGGGTTTTCGCAATATAGATACGATATAATAATATACCGCTCCCCGGTCAATAGTATATACGGACCGCTACGACCTCTATTGCTAGAGTCGTTGTCCGAAGAAAACATTTCAATCTAAGTTCAAGGGGTAAAAGCATACATGTACTTGTTCAATCTCAATTGCATCAATACTTCGATAAACATAGCATTTGATATAATTTGAAAACTACAAACACAACAGTGAAAATCCTTGTATAGGGATAAGTTTTGAAAAGTAAACTTGCCTTGGTTTGGTTGGGGTGGTCGAGCGTGTGAATTCGAACGATCTATACATAAACAATAATCGTTCGTTAGTACCTTAACAATTTCCTTCTAATTACGGGGTTTTAAGGGGACACGAAATTAACTTAACGACTTCGTCTTATGACTCCCTAGCCCCACTATAGGTCCATGACATCACTCGCTTACGCTCGTCACTTACTCGACTTAATTTAGTTACCACGTTCGAACCATAACCATTACTCCTAGAATTATGCTCCACTAACGACTTTTTCCCTTGCGCGAAATTTACTCTAGCATTTTTATAAAATCCAAAAATTCATATTTTAATCCAATTCTTTTTGGGTAGCCTTCACCACTGTATTTCCTAGCTTCTCTAATTTTTCCATGATCCCAAATATTTTTTAAGGTGTTTAAACAAGGTTCACAAGGGGGTCACTTTATGCAGTCCATAGTCCAGAAACAAAAATCACTTCTCCGGCCATAACTAAAACTCCACACATCACCTAGCTGTGAATATTACATATCCAGAAACTACATTCAATTATCTTTCCAACAATATAAGGTAGGACATCAGGGGACATCATTTGGGTGTTCAAAATCGTGTCACAATACAGGTCATTGCTCCTGGAAAAACTCAGCATGAACATACCACTTACATCAATCATTTTTCACAATTCCACCATACAACCAACACTTAATACACTCAAATCATGGTTCATAACACTCATGGTGATATATATACTATCCATAGTCATAAAAGTCATAATCTCAACATAAAAACTCAAGATCCAAGTCATCCAACACTTATACAACCAAGATTAGCTCATACATGCATGGATCTACTACCAAACATTATAAATACTACATAACCAAGAGGGTTTGTGATTTTATACCTTCTTGAGCTCCTAGGGACCTTGGGTAAGCTTTTCACAACACAACAACACCTTAGATGATCTCCTACAACACTTATAATCCAAGATCTAAAAGAAAATCAAACATGGTTACTATTCACCCAATCTTTAACATTTTATAACTTGGAATTGGATGGATGAAATGAAGTGAAATTGCTAGCATACCTTGATTAGATGATGTAGATGACCTAGGAATTATATTATGATTTATGAGTGATGAGAAGTGGGAGAAAGAAATTTCTTTCTTCCTCACTTTGTTCTTGGCCGAGAGCAACAAGCAAGGGGGGGGAGAGAGTTTGATTTCTTTTTTTTTTTTGTGTTTGTGTTGGTTGTGTAATTGGTTGGGTGTTACATATAATTGTATGTACAAGCATGGTACACCTAGGTATGGCTATAGGTATGGCTCTTGTACTACATGTCTCCTCCTTTTTCAAAAAGCAAGTAACCAACTACTATTCATCTTCCAATGGCTAACTAGTTGGCTTGGTTTCTAACTACTTGGTTGCATGGGCTTGCATGCAATACTACTCCTTGTATTATTATTCTCCCACCAATGTTTATTATCTAATCTTTAATTCGTATCGTATCTTAATTAATCTCTCGTAATAATATTTTGTCGCGTAGAGATTTCCCCTATAATTCCTTAAGTACTAATTGTGTAAATCCCTCTAATGTCCATCATTCCTTGTCATGATCCTTAATAAATCTTGTAACACTCTAATCATTCTCAAATCCCAAGTTTTATAAATCTCACTAACAATAAGACTCCTGCCTTCACAATCTCCCTTTTTATCTTACATAGGGAATACAACAACACAGTTTCTCAGACAATCAATTCTATTAATCACAGGGATGACCAGAAAGGTTCCATATTGACATTGCCACAAGATATTAAATAAAATAAAATATTACCAAAAATTAGGGTTCTTACAATATCATATATGGTTCTACTAATGAGAAGCTGTGTGAAAAGTTCTCTAAGCTCATGCAGAGCAGATATGAGATGAGCATGATGGGAGAGCTAACATTCTTTCTTGGATTGCAAGTTAGTCATAGGAAGGATGGCATTTTTATCAGTCAAACCAAGTACATCAAGGATTTATTGAAGAAGTTTGACTTAGAAGACTGCTCACCTACAAAGACACCCATGGCCACTCTCACTAAATTAGATGAAGATGCTAAAGGCAAGAAAGTAGATATCTCAGTCTACAGAGGCATGGTTGGTTCATTACTCTATCTCACTGAAAGTAGGCCAGACATCATGTTTGCTACATGTTTGTGTGCAAGGTTTCAATCAAATCCAAAAGAATCACATTTGATTGCTATAAAAAGGATCTTTAGATATCTGAAGGGCACTCCAAACTTGGGTTTATGGTATCCTAAGGACACAGGGTTCAATCTGGTTGGTTATTCTGATGCTGATTATGCTGGATACAGAGTGGATAGGAAAAGCACCTCAGGTAGCTGCCAGTTTCTTGGACAAAAGTTAGTCTCTTGATATAGCAAAAAACAACAATCTGTGTCAACTTCTACAGCTGAGGCTGAATACATAGCTGCTGGAAGTTGCTGTGCTCAAGTGCTTTGGATTAGAAATCAACTTAGAGATTATGGACTTGTGTTGGAAAGAATTCCAATCATGTGTGACAACACAAGTGCAATCTCTATAGTTGCCAATCTTGTCAATCATTCTAGAACAAAACACATTGACATCAGATATCATTTTATTAGAGAGCATGCAACTAATGGAACCATTGAGTTGCACTATGTTTCTACAGATAAACAACTAGCTGACATATTCACTAAGCCATTAGATGAAGCCACCTTCACAATGTTGGTTAGTGAGATTGGAATGCTGAATTCTTCAGATTCTGGCTAAGTGAATTTATCAACTGAGTTGTTGCAGCAGTAAACACTTACTTTATTTAAATGTTCAATATTTTTGAAGTAAGTGTTGGCTGAAATATGATTTATAAATATTTCAAATCTGCTGCATATGTTGAAAAATCATATTTTGTCAACTTGAAATTTCTATGAAATTTTGAGAAAATCACTGTTTAATTTGCTAGAATATTCTTCATTGAATATGACTGGTAAATTTTAAAAGATAGTGAAAATTGAGTTTCTATGAGTAAAAAGAATAGTTCGATAAGTTAGACTTCTCGAATGGTTCATTTCATTGTTAGTGGTCGACTTCTCTAACAAGCCTATTCAGGACACTCTTGAGTTCTCGAATAGTGTCTTTTAGAGAACTCGAACAGAGACATGAGTGAGTTCTCGAATAAGGTATTTAAGTTCTCTATTGACAGAGTTCTCGAATAGCATGTTTGAGTTCTCGAATCATTTGAAAAGGCTGATTTCTCGCTGAATTTTAACCAATTTTGGATTTTTATTCAAAATTCAAAATTACTCATAAAAACATATCTTACCTAATTTAGAATTTATTCTAAGTTAGATAACTGCCAGCTGTGAGTTACAACATGCTTGAGTTATCAAATAAGCCTTTCTTGACTTATCGAATAGGTGTTTTCTACTTCTCGAATGCCTGACTTGTCGATACAAAACATATATCTAATCGACAATTCAAGTACTTCATACTTATACAATTCTACATCTATTATATTCATTTCATTCGATTTCTCAAGCATCTAAACTCCCAAAACCTCTGAAAACCCTAACTGCACAAGCTTAAATTTCTTCTTCAACCTTAATTCTCTTTTCTTCTATATACAAATGGCAAACACCCAACTCACCATACCCACTCAAACCAATTTCATCGCAATAACTAACGATGTGGAAGCACCTAATGCAAACTTCAAGTGCTTTGTACGCTGGATGTCAGAATCATACATCAAGAGTGCACTATCAGCCAACCCAACTCTGTATCTGGACCTCCTAGAACAGTTTTGGAGAACTGCCACCGTGGAAGTCATCGCCCTCGAGAATGCTATAACCTTCTATGTAGTCTATTGCAAGATTCAAGGCCAGGATATTATTATTACTACAGCAGACATGAATCAAGCACTGGAATTACAACAAGAGTCATATGACACACTGGCCACAAATACACAGTTGGAAGAATTCTTTGAATTCATCAACTACTCAGATGTGATCAATCTTGGGAAGTTAAACAGAAAGCATCTGAGGAAAGAGTGGAGTTATGTGTTTGCCACCATTCTTCAAGTCTTCACAGCCAGGAAGTCAAGCTTCGATCAGATTAGTTCACCTGCACAACAAATAGGCTATGCCTTGTCTTATGGGAGAAAGATAGATGCTGGTCAAATTATTCTACAGGAGCTATATGGGAGACTTGGCAAGAACACAGCCAAGAGAGGTACTGAAATTTTCTTTCCTCGCTTTATTCAATTTGTACTTAACTTTAAAAATGCTATATTGATTGAATTGCCTGGAGTAGATAATAGTAGAATAGGCTACCCTAGGTCCATGACCAAACTTATTTTTGGTAATTTGGAAACTAGGAATGATGTGGATGTAAGACTCAAAATAACTCCCCATATGGAGAGTCTATTTAGGACTTACCCCCACAACATGCCAACATTTGACTCAAAGTCACAGTTAGCACAGCCTAAGCAAGTAGTACAAGATGCTAACCCAAGGCTTGCTAACCAACCCTCTCAACTAAACACTCTACCACACAGTGAGCCAACTACATCATCCTCTCAAAAGGGTGATGTTAGTAAAAAGAAGAGAAAGGAGGTAATGTCTGCACCCTTGAACATATTATCTGAAGCAGCATTGGCTGTGGAATTAGGTATAGGTAGTGAGGAACCTGAGTCACCCTTACAGAGACCAAAGAGGAAGAAATCTAGGACCACCTCTTTAGTCACACAAATGGCTGAAGTTGTAAAATCAGGGGCACACAGTTCACTAGATGTGTCCTCTCAACAGGGTGCATCTATAGAATCAAGCATCCTCCCCAATGCACCTAATTGTACAGAGTCAGCACATGGGAGTGATAAGGCTGGCACAACACTGAGTGGAGAGCACATCACAATTGAAACTCCCTATATCTTTCAGTGAGAGTTGCCAAAATCTAATCTACAAGACACTTCTCTTCCAGAATCTACCACTCAATTTTTTTTGAGCCTGTACTTCAAGAAATTGAAGAACAAGGCATTGATCACCAAGAATTCTCATCTCTTGGTGAGCCAATGAATTCAAGTGACATGGTGTTTGACACTATGCTCACCACCCAGGACCCACATTTAGATGGTGAGGGAATGCATGCTGGGGCATGTCCTGATGACACCATCACAACCACAGAGGATTCACTAGTTTTTACTAGAGACTCTATACCTGTGTCAACTGCTGGTGTAACTCATCCCACTTCTGTGGAGACACCAGTAGTAGAGTCAATCCATCTGGTTGTAGAAGTTGCATCTGTAACTGAGGAGTCTAGCTTGCCTAGCTCTAGCTCTGACTTTATGTCACAATGGCTGAAGCCTGTGCAACATGACAGTGCTTCAGGATCAGGGTCTATTCCACAACAATTGACGGTTGAAGCACTTCAAAGCTTAATTGTGGATCAGATCCCTGAGTTCACAAAGATTGCTCAGAACCTTCTCACTACATACCTGCCCAATCCTGACTATGAAGTTATTCTCCTATGCCACAAAGATGATGTGGAGCTACAGAAGGCAAAGATAATAGATGATTCTGAGAGAGATGGCAATGTAGATGCCTGGCTACAAGGACAATTTGATATTCCTCTCTCAGACAGTCTCCAGTACCTCAGAGAAGAGTACATCACTTCACTAGGGTCCAATGCCAAATCTCTCACCCCTAGTGATGTGTATGAAGCAGTGAATGATAGCTACAAGGGCATTCTCAAGGCTGCACACTACCTTGGAAAGGGTCTAAAGACAGAAGTTAATGAAGTGGGTACAGCCACAACCAAAGAGGTGCATGAGATAAAGAGGGCTTTTGATGCCAAATTCCCTCCATTGGAGACTGTACTTAAGGACATTCTGGCATGCAAGTCTACCTGTACCAAGATGGATAATGGCTTAGCTCTACTCAATGACACTGTCACAGGTCTAGGGAATAAATTTCAAGCTTTATCAGATCAGACCACAGATGCCAATGCCATGCTGAGGACCATGCTCAAAAATCTATATGGAGACAAGCTGATTACTGAAGTCCCAGTGCATGATATGACTAGGTTTGAAGTGCAGAGACTTAAAGAACAATCCTTGTCTGGCTTCAAATCTACTGAATTGTTCAGTAAGGTAGATGCACTTGAAAAGGAGGTAGCTACTCTCTCAAAATCTAATGCTCATCTGACAGAGAAAGTTGAAACTCTTACTGAGCAGTTGAACACTCAAGCCACCACCACAGCTGATGTTCTTCTGCATCAACAATCTATGTTGGCTGCCATGATGAAGCAAATGGGTCTCCCTCTACCTGAAGAATCTTCAAACCCAAAGGTCACTCCTAATCCTCTGTGCCTGACAACAAGCCTAAGGGGGAGAAGAGGACATCAAGGAATTCAAATACAAAGGGGGAGAAACCTAAGGAGAAAGGTATAAAGATAAAGGAGGGTGGTCACCAAAGTGCATTTAAATCCCTAACTCATGTGCCAAGAAAAGGGAAATCTAAAGTTGATGAGCCCCCAACTACTCTGCTAGTTGTCACTCTACTAACTGTGCATGTCATCACTCCAAGTGGCCAAAAGCAATCCATCACAACCACAGTGGTTGCAGGGAGTATGCCATCTGATAACTCTCCATCAACTGAAGTTGAAAGTGTCAAACCTGTAGAAGTAAGAGTGGTTACTGAGGCCAAGCTACAAGAAGTTGCAAACTCTAATGTCTACCATGATGATGCATTCTTGAAGTTTCTGAAAGTCTCAAGGGAACAGGCTGATGACACCCAAAATTACTTCACTGTGATACCTAGGAGAGTCAATGGCTTATGGCACAAGGAAGTGATGATGGTGGCAAAATCCAGTATCTGGCATTTAACCTACAACACTCTATAAACATTGAAACATTTAGAGATAGATGCACTAATTAGGCTTATTGAGAAGAGGGATGCAAATGAAAACAATAAAAGTCTATATGATGACCTGAGAAATGGCAAACCTTCTAGGCTCCCATAAGTGTTTGAGAAGCCATAGACAATTGTCTATCAGGCTGGCACCAGAATTGAAGACATTAAACAACTGGTGATTCCTCATGATCTCACACCTCAAAATCAAAGACTTATTATTGCAATCATTGAGCAACTATAGAAGAAGGGTGGAACCAGAAATGCTGAAGAACTAGAGGCACTGCAAATTCTCAGATCCTTTATTGCAACTGGTGTAATTCCAGAAATTGCCAAGCCTAGGAGAAATAAGGATGACAAAGATGAGGATAAAAGTGATGGGAGGAGAAGACATCACAGGAGTGATAAGAGAGATTAAGACAAGAAAAAGAAGAGGGATGACAAAGAGAAGAAAGATAGTAATGACCAAGGGAAAGTCTATGAGAGGACAAGTGTGAAACAGCAAGCCAAAGGCTTTGCTGATAGTAACCTCACCACAACACAAGACTCTAAGTCTAGGGTGAATACTGTTAGTAGTGACCTACAAAAGTCAAATTCCATGGCCTCTGCAAATGTTTTACTACCTCAAGAAGAGAAGGAGATTCAAGCCAAGAAACCATGTGTATGTTTCAGAAAACAAACTGCTAATGGAATACTACTATGGTCTTCTAACAAAGGTCAAACATTTCAGCCAAGCAATAAAGTAAAAAGATCTAATTTCAAGCATGCTGCTAAGAGAGTAAAGTCATCCAGGTCAAGAGCCCTAACAATCATTCCAGGATTGAAACTCTAACCACTAGATGAAGATTTTGATGAAGACCAACTGCTATTTCTGAGAGCTCAAAGAATCTACTTTGCTGCCATTGTGAATAACTTCCTTGAGAATAAATATACTGATGGAAGGGAGAAGAAATTCAAACAAGGACAGTGTCAGAATTGGGGCAAGCTATATGAAATAGAAAAAATCATTGCATTATTGGACTTTGAAGACAAAGTGGAGAGAGTAGGGAAGCTGGAGTTGATTGATTTTGTGAAGATGAAGAGAGATTATGCAGAAACGATAAGAAAGGGATGTTTTGAGAAATGGCTAGAAAGGGAGAAGTTGATAGACTGGAAGTTGAAGCAGAAAAGTTAAGGGCAAAAGGATTGTGTAGAGTTCAATTCAATCCCTATGTACTGAAATATAGGAGGAGAAATGGAGACAATGTCAATATAAGAATGAACCTACTCAGTCACTATCCTGCCAACATTCTGAAACCAGTACTTGAAGATTTCAAAGACTCTATCATGCTTGAAGAATTGGATGCCTTGGCAGAGATCATAAAGGCCATGGATGAGAATGCAAGAAAGGAGAAAGAAAGAGAAAGCATATGATGATCTACAGGCCAAAGCAATGGAGATGGAATCAAATGAAAATGGCTAGTATTTCAGTATACTGTAAGATTATCCATCTTGTAATCTCATTCATGTGTTCAATCTACATACCTGTACTTTTAAAGTTTTATCTTTATGTATGTTAGGCTTGTTATCAGACATGAAATTGTGACTAAGTGTCTCACTCACAATTTGGGGGAGATTGTTAGTCACAGAGGCATGCCTGTTTACATCTAATAACAAGCCTAATTTTCTGTAATGCTTTGCATTACTTACATGACCTCTTAACTGAGGGAACCTCTAGTTTTAGAGTTTCTATTTGTTCTGTACTTGTAATAGGCATCAAATTCTAGCTGTGTAACTATACTTATTGAGTCAAGAATAATGCTTGAAAGAAGTTCCAAGGTTCATGCCTCAAGCAAGAAGATAAAGACTGTCAAATAATCACAGTTGGGATTTGAAGAAATGAAGAATTTGCCTAAGTACCAATTTGAGAAGTACTTTTGTCTATCCGAGAAGTCTAGCATTCGAGAAGTCAGAGATTCGATATCTCAGAAGACATTGTTCTATATCTCTAAATGAACTGTTCGATATCTCATTCGATATCTCAGAGATTCGACATGTCTAGATACTCTATTCGAGAACTCAAGAAGTCAACAAGTCAAAGTGGTATTCGAGTTCTCAAAGAGTCAACAAGTCAAAGTTCCATTCGATATCTCAAGGACTCAGAAAGCTATTCGATATCTTAGGGATTCGACATGTCAAAATGCTCTATTCGAAAACTCAAGGACTCCCAGAGAAAAGAGCTATTCGAGAAGTGATTCGATATGTCATATAACAGTATTCGAGAACTCAGAGTTATCGATCAAGTCAATCCTAGTTCTCGAATCACTTACTTAGTCACTTCTCGAATACATTCTTGGAGACAAAATACTGAAGAAATTGTACAAGTCAGAAGCCTGCAACAAGCCAGTGCACTTTATGAACCACAATCTATAACGTGCTCTGGAAAGCCTACAAGGAAGCTTGAAGAGATATAGAAGAGACAAAGAGCTAAAGAAGTGGATCTGAACAGGCTTTGCAAAGTCAAATCTGTAACCGTTTGGACACTTACTCAAATAGGATAGACAGACTAAAAAGTAATTTGTTTTAGCTACCTTATTTGTAGTAAGTAGGTTGTATCCATGTTCTATAAGGATACAGTCTCTCTTCCTTAGCAAATATATATCTTTGAGAGAAGTGAAGCTCCTGATATTCATTGTAATATCTCTCTGAGAAAAACGAAGCTGAGAATACTATCATTTGTATTCACAGATTGTAGCAACCTTTATCTAATACAATATTAGATTAAAGTGATATCGTGTCTTGTGTTATTTTTATCCGCACTCATATATTTGCACACACAAACACTTATCTTGCTACATAGATTCAAGAACAAGAAAAGTTCAAGAATCCATTCACCCCCCTTTGTATTCTTTTACTGTATTCAATACTCAACATCTTTAAAACTTAAAAGATTTCTAGTGGATTTACTAGAATAAAGAGCATTCTGCACTTGAATTTGTGTCTCATTTGGTAGGATAAAACTAGCTTTCCCAAAATCCTCTATTATATCTGATGTACCCGAAATCGTCCAAACATGTGAGCTGGTTTTAGTAAACTGTGAGAAGTATTTCTGATTTTGTAGAATTTTGTGAGTGGTGGAGCAATCAGCAATGCATAAATCTCCCATATTTTATGATGTGCACATATATAAATGAACAATAATTTTATTAAATCAAACCAGGTACTTAAAGCAAGAACATAAAGCAAGTATATGAAAATATGAAATTGAAGCAGATACATAAGGAACATGAATTCAAAAGATACATATGAAAACTAGTCATCTAAGCCATAATAAAGGTTAGCACCAGTGTCTAGTTCATTTGAGGCCTTGTTGATTGGTTCATCATTAAAGCTAGCCAAATTTGTTTCCACCCTTTGCCTGTTCTGCTTTTTGGATGACTCGTAAAGATCTACAAGATGTCTGGGTGTGTGACAAGTACGAGTCCAATGCCCATGAGCCCCACATCTAAAACATATATCTCTAGTATCTCCTTACTGTGGTGCCTTCCTTTTATTTTGCACGTCATTTTGCCACTTCTGGTGACTAGAGCTGTTGTAACCATCACGTTGCCACTTCAGGTGGCTAGAGTTATACTTATTTCGAAATCGACCACGAAAATTTCCACGTCCGCGATTTCGTCCATAATCTCGTCCTCTTCTATGCCCTTTCCCACGTTCATTCTTCCGGAATGACGTGTTATGTATTTCAGGTAACTGGGTAGAGCCTGTGGGCTGTGGGACGTATCTGATGATTTTTCAGCAATAACTCATTATTTTTCTCAGCTACAAGAAGGAGAGATATCAGCTCACTATATTTTTGAAAATTGTGTTCCCTGTATTGTTGTGCCATGATCATAGTGTTGGGGTGAAAGGTCGAAAGGGTCTTTTCAATCATCTCAGCATCAGTAATTTTCTCACCGCAATTTTGAATAAAGCAGAATTATATTTAGCAACAGATTTAAAATCTTGTAAACTTAAATTGAATAAAGCAGAATAAAGCAGATGGACAAGTTTTTGGTGGTCAAATCTATCTTTGAGATTGGTCCAAAGGGTGAGTGGATTTTTGATAGTGAGGTATTCAGATTTTAAGTTTTCGTGAATGTGGTGTCTAAGGAAAATAATTGCTTTGGCTTTCTATAGTATCCTTTACCCCCGTTGGCACTAAGATGTAATTCTGCATCGAGTACCCAAGACAGATAATTATCCCCGGACACATCCAAAGCAACAAAGTCTAATTTTGCAAGATTCGCCATTCTGAACGTAAAATAAGTATTTAAAACATGGTATAACAATTTGGCATATTAAGACATGAACAATTAATCATGTATCATATAACAAAAATTGTAGCATAAATAATTGGTGACATAATATAAAATTAAAATGATGCTAACGTTTAACTTAAACAATAATACTAATAATAACATGCATGATGATAACTATATTTAAAATTAAATGAATAGGATTAGATTGTACCTTGTTGATCAAACAAAATTTGGACCGAATCTCAACTAAATAGATTAAATTGGGTTGTACCTGTTTACACTAAATCACGCAAGCGTACGTGGTCACAAGTAATACAGATATAAGTCGAGTTTGTTCCCACAGAGATCTGGTTATGGTTTCAATTCAGTTCATGCACCTATGCAACAATGTATGGTTTTTAATCACTGCTAAAACAAATAACAAGATTTGGGTTTTAATTAACTAAATTTAACTAAGGAAGTAAATTAACAAACTAAGAATTAACTAACTAACAAGAATTTAAATCAAATTACTTCTGCAAGAGAAAACATGGAATCCTAACTTCATTAAATACTTTGCTTAGATCTGACGCCTTTAATCACTATATGCAATGGGTATGGTATCTGATCAGACAACACGAAACAAGCATACGTTACTTCTCAGTATACGAATACCAAACTAAACATACATCCACAGAAGAGATAGAAGATGAATAGACACCAATTATGCTTAGACCCTATATCTCTATAAGATTTGAAAACATAACGGTTGAAGAACAAGTTGTCTATTAAGATCACATAGGGCAGCATAATATCTCTATTGATGCCACAAATCATGATGTTAAAACATCAACCTATCCTATGCTAGCATGGCAAGTTATAAATCTCAAGATTCACTCTCGTTTCGCAAGAGATTAACAAATTAGATGTTAGCTACGCATCTAAATACATGAAACACAACCATACGAGGATATCAAATATACATCACACACAGATCTTTAAAACATCAAGATACTAAAGCACCATAAATAAATCCGTTAGAATCCCATGACAACGATTAGTTCATAATCGAACCTCTCGTCATCATGGGATCAAGTGAAACCATGATAAAAACAAAGTATGAAAAAATACAAATAAACTAGAGTAATTGATATGTAATGGTTCTCTCCTAATGATACAAATTACAAGGGTTGGATGTGTTTATATAGGCTCTAGAAGTCTTGCCCAGCAAGAAAATACCAAAACAGAATTATAATAGAATTTCTGCAAAATACGTTTCCTAAACTGATTCTGTTTTTAAGGAAAATTCGTAGCTGACTTTTCTTCAGTATTTCTGCACTGTTCCAGTTGTAATTGGACTGCTGGACCACTTTAGAATGATAGAGAATTCCGTTATCTTCGCGTGGACTGCTTATGGGCCTCAAACGGAGTTGTAGAACTCAAGATATGGCCAAAATAGTAAAAATTGTAATTTTTCAGCACCGCGCGCGTGCAACCTGCGCCCATCAGTCTGTTTGTCGCGCAACCTGCGCCCACTACGCGCAACCTGCTCATGCAACACCTGTCCCATATTATAGAAAATCTCCCAAGCTTCGCGTGTGCAGTAAGATCGCTGAAAACGGACTTTTAGAACTCCAGATATGGCCAAAACAGTGTAGACTGCGCAACCGTCTCAGAAATCTGAATTTTAATCAATTTATTCTCCAAAAACGATATAAGCATCCACCTTAATCAACATTCTTGCAAACCTGCATAACTACATAAAACACATCAAAACTACAAGAAACTTGAGTCCAAGACAATCAATTTAAGCCGATATGGAACGTTCCAAGTGGATATAAAATCCACTTATCACACCCCCAAACTTAAACCGATGCTTGTCCTCAAGCATAAACAATTACAACTAACTAACTAGTACCACTTCCGTAGGTGATCACGGTTGCATTTGGCATATGCAACAAGCCCTTTAAACCCTTAGGCAGCCCTAGTGGACGAGTAAGGTCTCGTGAGGGCCTATAGCGAATGTACCCACAAAATCCAATGCAATGCAATGCATGAATGCAACTAATATGAAAATTCAAATGACTACTATTAATATCCTACCATACCTTCAAATCATCTCATGCCATATCAACTTAAGAATCAAAGTAAGTACGCAATGTCTTGGTGTCGAAAGTGCAAGTATTCACATAGTCTACTCAATGAACATGCATAAGTTTTCACAAGCCCATGTCAAATGTAAGAATAAGTTAGTAAACATGCTAAGCCTACAAGAGTACATCTTTGAGACAAAACTCGGGATCTCATACGCAAAAACAAGCAAACTCTCACAATCCACTCACAAAAGAATATTCACTCAAGAACAAGGGTAAGTGTATCACTCAATTCCAACAAAATCATAAGCATGCTTGACATTTGGTATCAATCTCACTCTTGACACAACATACATCAATGACGATAATCAAAAGGTCTTTATTTGGGTTGTATCGGGGCTAGGGACAAGGTATGTCAAATAAGCCAAATCAGGTGAAGTGTCAAAAGCTAGTAGGAACTATAATAAATCATACACAACACCCTATTTCCCCCCACATAATTTTTACTATTCTTCTTCCAACAAAAACGCTCGACTAGTCGACTAGAGTAGGATCACAACAAACAGAAATATTCTCTCATAATATTTTTTTCTTTTTTTTTTCTTTTTCTTTTTTCTTTTTTTTTTTCTATTTTTTTTCGAGAGCTAAATATAACACAAACAATAATATAACAATAACAATGATCCCACAATTTTATTACACATGCCGACTATCAAGTAAACAATCAAACCCAATTTTCAATATTTCCCCCAAAATTATGACCAACAATACCCCTCCTTGCACACCTTATTACTCCCTTAAGCACTCTACTAGCCTTTGACAATGTGGGTTCAAATTAATGTAAGGCCAATACAAGAAAAAGGTCTAGGCAAGTAATGTGGTATGTCACCGAAAAAAATAGGATTAAGCTCAACGGGTTAACTAATTGATCATGTAAACATGGTATGGTAATATGGGAAAATATGCGGTTATTCCTAAATGCCTTTATCATTTTAATCATCAAATAATGTCATGCGTTTCAAGAAAGATCTCAAACAACTGATAGCAATGCAAACAATCCGTGGTCACTCAAGCAAACGAATAAATTGCAACAAATATGCAATATGGCTCAAAAACTCACTTGGTGGAAAAACATACTCAATCCCAAGCAAAAAATCTCTTTAATGCACCGACTTGTATTCAAAACATGCAAACTAAATCATCTTGCACATATTCATGTCCTTCTAATCACTTACAACATTTAATAAGTCTACTAGCTTCAACTTACTAGTGTATGTGTGTGCACAAGAACAAAACATATCACTTCTCAATCAAAAGCGTCAACAACACAAAATTCCTATCAAGCATGGGTGCAAATGCAACTATTATGAACTCACATGATATACGAAAATAAAAACAGAATGTCCTATATGAAACAAACGTAGATAACACGAACAATATTGCATAATTTACTACTACTAATATACAAAACATGGAATCCTATATGAACACATAATACAACAACAACTACTAATCCCCCAAACCACCCCCAAACTTAGAATATTCAATGTCCGCATTGAATGGAAAGTAATACAAGGGATAGTAGGAAACATACCTAAATAAAAATGCCGAAAAGCGTGGGTTGCCTCCCACGAAGCGCTTCTTTACGTCAAAGCTTGACGTTACTTCCAAGCCTCCATTATGGATGATAATATTTTGCCTGGTCCTCTCTTCATGAGACTTCATCGTCATCACGGCGGCACACTTTCTGCCCTTTCTCCTCGCTTGGCCTATTCGTGTAACAACTCTGTCCTATTCCAATGCCTTCATCTGTTGACCCAAAATCTGTCAATTTGTAGAACTACACACAATCGCGGGCTTCGCTTGAATATAATGGAGGAGGGTAAATGTGAGTTGCTGAAGCCTTTGGTTCCTCAAAGAGAACTTCCTCCATTGGCTCTAATGTGCTACCTCCATCTTTAAACTCTGAGACAAGTAGAAGACCTGCATCTTTCCCATGTTCTTCGGCCTCTTGGTACGCACATACCAATTTTTGAAATTTGCGTAGCTCATCAGTGTCCTCTTGGTACGCACATACCAATTCTTGAAATTTGTGTAGCTCATCAGTGTCTGTCTCAAATAGTGCCCCTTCCAAATCATCCACCATACTAACATGATCAAATTCCTCACATGGCTTATGAATGCTCACCTCACCTTGGAATTTGTCTTCCTCAATTATGCATGCAGTACCTTGCTCCAAGTCACCGTTATTTTCTGGAATTGCCTCTAGTATGAATTGTTGTTTCTCTTGTTCCAAGGCTCTCACAGCTCGAGCAACTAGTATCTCCAAAGATTTGAGACCTTCCTCATTACTCTTTTCAAGCATCCTAAGCTCCTCCATAGTTACAACCTCATCTGAATGAAAATTAGGAGTAGGTTGCTGATGTTGAAACTCTTCACTACCAAAGAAATATGACATAACTGGAACATCTTGCTTGTACTGTTGAGGATGGTATTGAAAATATGGTTGTTCCTCATAACTCAGAGGTTGAGATTTCCACGGGTCATGCTGCTGCAGAAAATTCTGGTTCTGCTGTTGCAGAATATTCTGAGGATAGTAAGGCTGTGCTCCATATTGTTGACCTTGATACTGCTGATAAGGCTGTTGAGGTTGTTGAATACCACCTTGGTTGCTCCAGCACTGATACGTCTCATGTGTGCCCGCACATAGCTCACAAACACTAACCACCTGCTGAACTCCATAGTAATTTAGAAAATCCATCTTCAACGACAATGCTCTCTGACAAGTACCTGAAACACTACGAACAAACTAACTAAGTAAGAAATCCGAGTCAGAGAACGCTAACGACCACTATTGACAAGCACATAAACCAAAAATAAAACACCGATGATCCCCGGAAGCGATGCCAAAAACTTGTTTACACTAAATCACGCAAGCGTACGTGGTCACAAGTAATACAGATATAAGTCGAGTTCGTTCCCACAGAGATCTGGTTATGGTTTCAATTCAGTTCATGCACCTATGCAACAATGTATGGTTTTTAATCACTGATAAGACAAATAACAAGATTTGGGTTTTAATTAACTAAAATTAACTAAGGAAGTAAATTAACAAACTAAGAATTAACTAACTAACAAGAATTTAAATCAAATTACTTCTGCAAGAGAAAACATGGAATCCTAACTTCATTAAATACTTTGCTTAGATCTGACGCCTTTAATCACTATATGCAATGGGTATGGTATCTGATCAGACAACACGAAACAAGCATACGTTACTTCTCAGTATACGAATACCAAACTAAACATACATCCACAGAAGAGATAAAAGATGAATAGACACCAATTATGCTTAGACCCTATATCTCTATAAGATTTGAAAACATAACGGTTGAAGAACAAGTTGTCTATTAAGATCACATAGGGCAGCATAATATCTCTATTGATGCCACAAATCATGATGTTAAAACATCAACCTATCCTATGCTAGCATGGCAAGTTATAAATCTCAAGATCCACTCTCGTTTCGCAAGAGATTAACAAATTAGATGTTAGCTACGCATCTAAATACATGAAACACAACCATACGAGGATATCAAATATACATCACACACAGATCTTTAAAACATCAAGATACTAAAGCTCCATAAATAAATCCGTTAGAATTCCATGACAACGATTAGTTCATAATCGAACCTCTCGTCATCATGGGATCAGGTGAAACCATGATAAAAATAAAGTATGAAAAAATACAAATAAACTAGAGTAATTGATATGTAATGGTTCTCTCCTAATGATACAAATTACAAGGGTTGGATGTGTTTATATAGGCTCTAGAAGTCTTGCCCAGCAAGAAAATACCAAAACAGAATTATAATAGAATTTCTGCAAAATACGTTTCCTAAACTGATTCTGTTTTTAAGGAAAATTCGTAGCTGACTTTTCTTCAGTATTTCTGCACTGTTCCAGTTGTAATTGGACCGCTGGATCACTTTAGAATGATAGAGAATTCCGTTATCTTCGCGTGGACTGCTTATGGGCCTCAAACGGAGTTGTAGAACTCAAGAAATGGCCAAAATAGTAAAAATTGTAATTTTTCAGCACCGCGCGCGTGCAACCTGCGCCCATCAGTCTGTTTGTCGCGCAACCTGCGCCCACCACGCGCAACCTGCTCATGCAACACCTGTCCCATATTATAGAAAATCTCCCAAGCTTCGCGTGGGCAGTAAGATCGCTGAAAACGGACTTCTAGAACTCCAGATATGGCCAAAACAGTGTAGACTGCGCAACCGTCTCAGAAATCCGAATTTTAATCAATTTATTCTCCAAAAACGATATATGCATCCACCTTAATCAACATTCTTGCAAACCTGCATAACTACATAAAACACATCAAAACTACAAGAAACTTGAGTTCAAGACAATCAATTTAAGCCGATATGGAACGTTTCAAGTGGATATAAAATCCACTTATCAGTACCTCTTTCGTCAGATAAAGCTCGGGCAGAGACTCGTGCTGATAACGTGTTATAAAACTTATTTATCACAAATCAACCTTAAACTTAAAAATAGTATAGCTAAGTAAAATGTAAAGCTGAGAGAGAATTGTTTCTATTACAATTTCTTGTGTGTATCAAACACTGGTAGTAGCGAATCTATTTATAGGGTAAATAATCTTATCTGACTAAATATGAATGCAGATTGTCATTTCCAATTTGGCTTGCACAACAGCCACAATTTTCAATTGTAATATGTATTGGTAATGATGAACCGTGTATTGATTGAACTTTGACAATCACATCAATTATTATTATAAGAAGGTTATCATTATAGTGATTTGAAATCATTATAGTGAGTTGAATTTTATTGGGTTTGTATTGGGAGGGTATTGTCAAAAATATTGACGGGAATCATCAATTTGGAAATTTTTAAGTGTTTTATTACTTCACTAAAATTATTATTTTAACTTTTTTTTAAAACTAATAATTTTAACTTCATGTACTATTTATAAGTTAATATTAATTACGGGGTGTTTGGGGAACTTTTTTTCAGAATAAATCAACTTATTTTAAGACAAAGTTGAAGATTTATAACTTTTTACTGAAGAAAGTTAACTTTTTTTGCAATTTATAGAATCTCAAACATACATTAAACATTTATATAAAAAAATTATTAAAATATGAAATTTTTATCCGAAAATAAGTCTATAAAAGTCCAGCCAAACTGTGAAATTGACTTATTAATCCGTTAAAATTATGATAAAGGAGGAAAACTGAACAAAATTAACAGTGATGTGTTGTGATAAAGAACACAATTCAGGTGGAATCACAGATTGCATGTTGCCCTTTCTCTTGTTTTTTCCCTTTTCTTTCGAAGTAACAAAAGGTAGTTTTTTTTTTTTGATTTATTATAGTTATAAAGCAATTTCCGTTCTTGCTACTGACTGTACCTATATTACAAGACATTTGAAACTTCCGAGTCTTAACAGAGTGAATGTTAAAGTATATGTAATGAACTAGTACTAAATAAAATTATAATTTTCAAAGTAAAATATCATAATTTGAACTTCTATCTAAATTTGAAGAAAAAATAGGAACTGTTATGCATAAAGGCACTTGATACAGCATAATGTACCTGAGTTTACTTGGTCAAAAGGAAGTGCAAAAATAACAAAACAGAGGTAACATGCAATCTGTGCTTTACATTCAAAATGTGTGGTTTGTCCCAACCCCATCTCCTATATAGGTAGAAAAACAATGGGCAGAATTGTTAAAAGTAAGAATTTGAAGAAACTAAATCATAACATAGTGTGTTTTGGTTCTGGTTGCAAGTGAGAATGGGATGGAACTAAACAAAGTTTGGTAATTAGCTAATTACAACTTTTAACTTCGCTTTGTTTAGTTTCCTCCCATATCTTATTTCCAACTTAAGAACTCAGTCCAAGATACAACAAATTTCTTTCATTTGCAAATTGCAATATCAACACATTATTCATATAAAGTGGCTCTTGAATCTTGCCAAAATTATTCTTTTATATATTAAGCTATTTTATGTCATTATTTAAATGAAAAGAGATTAATTTCTATTTGGAAACTAGCTCAGATCATCATGTGTACACACAATTTCATATTTCCTATAGGTTGTTTGTTATTCATATAAAATAGTGGGTTTTCCGGGTTTGTTTTTGTTTTACTTCCACAATTTTATTCCTAGTTTTTTGTAAATTTGTTATAGGAGACATTGAAGGAGAAACAACTAAGAACATCCAAAGAAATTTAGCAATTATGTAAATTTGTTATAGGAGACATTGAAGCAGAAACAACTAAGAACAACATCCAAAGAAATTTAGCAATTCCAGAGTTCGTTTTACAAAGAAATTAGCCATTTGTTATGCATAATTTATATTTGTTTTATACTTGTTCAAGAGGACTCCAATAAAAAATTATGCATAATTTATACCAGTCATAAATATTTGAAGTTAAATTGTGATCACTTTGCAGTTCATCCCGGAGGACTATCTAATCTCACCCTCTTGCCTAGTATATATTGTCATCCTAATCAAATGAGGTTCAATCCATAGAAAAAAAGTAAGCATATATTTAAGGCCGAGAAAAATTAACTCAAGTATGCATAATGCAATGTATTAAAAAATTAAAAAAAATGAACTGCTTCGGTCCAAAATTATAAACACATCAAAGAATCTCCTACCAAGATTACTATCCCCATTTCCCATGCTTACTCCTTTGAAACAAAGGTTACCATTGGCAATTGCAGCCTCTTCGTTTTCGTTGTTAGAATTTAGCTTGCACATTGGAAGCTTTCCGATATAATAAAATAAATAAAGGGGTTTTATACCAAACTGACCACTCCCTTCGTCAAAAATTATCATTTAACCCACCGTTTTCATCGGGATCTCATTTAAACCACTAAACTAAAAAAATATATCATTTGCCCCTGTATTCAAAAAAATTAATACAATTTATGGTGGTCTAAGTGATATACAGAGGGGGCAAATGATATATTTTCTTAATTTAGTGGTTTAAATGAGACCCCGATGAGAACGGTGGGTTAAATGATAATTTTTTACGTTTGATATAAAACCCAATAAATAAATCTACCAATGCATCCAAATATATGAAATAAATATCGAATGCTTCCAGCACACTGCATACGTATGCCAAAAATTACCCTTGCCGATTAGCAAAGTTCTTTAGCACAGGAAGACGGGAACTAGAAAAGAGAACAGACCGTAATAAAGAAATGCTAATCTGGTTACCCACAGTTGATTTTTCTAATAGTTTATTCATTACAAGTTCAAAAGCATCAGTACTAGGTGGAAAATCTAAAGCAACAGAACTGATGGCCAATGGAACCCTTTTGCAACAAAGACTTAACGACGAAAGTGGATACCCGATATAATAACCATTTTTTCCTTACATAACAACTCATGCAACGAAGTAATAAGCTATGTAACTTTTTAGTTGGTTTTCCTCTTTTCTCTTTTTCTGGGTTTTTTAGAGCAAGAAAGGAAGGGGAAGATCGATGACTTGTGCTCATTATGAGAGATGAGTAACATCAGACTAAGTCCTGCCATCTACCTCAGTTCTGCTCCTCGCCATCTGCAGCAAATTCTCTTTCCTCTGCCTCAGCGGCCATCAACTCTTCGAACTTTTCCGTCTTAACCAGCAGTATTTCAATCTACAAGATGAAAAGATTGAGCCTATCTTCAACCCAAATAATTGGAGAATGATGTTCAAAAGGGTGGCTAAGCGCCACTTTTTTGAGAAAAAATAGTTCAAAAAAGGTGGTTCTTAACCACGCTTTTGAAAGTAATGTATGGCCAACATATTGCAAATTTCAAATTTCGGCCATCAAAATATAAGTTTGGATAAAGTTCAGCCACCAATTTGCAATCTACTCCAACTTTGAATAAAGATCTAGAGACAGGGTGCAGGGGTACATAACTAATAAATTAGACATAATCCCATATGACACTTGTCTTGTTGAGAACAATAAATTAATACAGGTATACTTAGAAGAACGTGAGTACATCAACGAATAGATCGAGAAGTATTCTTAAAAAATGTCTTTGTAAAATGCATACATAAATCGCATAGGAATATTACCTTTGCTTTGGGAATAGGCCTTGCTCCTGGTCCATCCCTCATATCAACGGTCAGTGTCCTGATCTCTGAACATAAGAAACAGAAATGCAAGAACTCAATAACATATTTTGGACATAGATGATTTACATCACTCCAGTAACTGCACCAGCTCCTGAGTTACAAAGTGGTACCCTTACAAGAAGAAATTTCAAGTAGGTGACTAGACTCTCTAAATTTACGTAGTAGTGTAGTACCTTTACCAAAGTGAAATATAACAATTTGATCACATTAAGAAGAAAATACCCAAAGTTCATCATGTATGACTTAAATGGACAATGTTAGAACCTGTGCATGATAGTGCCTATATAGCTGTGATTTCTGGTAAGGATAGTATTGGAACTAGAGAATACAGATGCTAAGGACGAAAGTTATGATAAAAGAGTTTTAAAAAGATACAAATTATAACATCCTTTCTAAATTCTCATTTCTCTGCTTTGGCATATTTGTTTCCCCATTTCTTATTCACATTTTCCCGACAAACTTCTTAATTTCTCGACAATTTGGAACTGGAAAAAAAAAATCAGTCCAAATCCCTCTCCCCAGTCAACTTCTACAGCTTTAAGAATTTTGTTTCAGATTCACAGTCGCAATCTACTTCATCCACATGTGACTCCAATCAACAACTTGAGTGGAATAGAGATATTTCAAGCTCCAATCTCTCCCTAGTCACCTTATATCAACAAATGTATCATGAAAGCTTTTTACTAGATACATTAGTAGCTACATGTATTGAATACAAGCTAAACATAGATATAATCGAACAAGGTAACACATTAACACTGATATATATACACACACACACCATACACATATAGATTGTTTTTCTTTTGGTATTCACAAAAACATATAGAAACAGAAATTATTTGGAGCAAAGATCTTACTCTTCTCCACAGCAAATCCATTGTTCTTTAATATTTCAGCAACAGTGACCACTGTAGCAATAGCTGTAGATGGCACAAGACATTAGTTTATTTCTACAGAAACTGTAGAAAGCAAAATCATACTTCAGTATACGATATTTGAGCAAATTTCTCCTTTTATCCAGGTATAAGCCATTTCCGATGCTCTTGTTGACCATTGTCGATTTTTTCTACTTGCTATTGATAAATATGGGCAAAAAGCAAACCACACTGTTGCACATGTTTGCCAAAATTCCACTTCAAAGGTTTTCAGAGTTAGTTTGGGTTATTTCTCTAAAAACTAACTCCATTAAAAAGCTTCTTTTTAAAACGCCTCTCGGATATGAACAGGTAGGGGGCTCAATATTTTCTGCTACCATACCTCGTCATTCTTTCATGCTAGTTCAAATGGATGAAACCAGTAGGTTTCCCAAATTCTTCCTTACTCCTTATGTAAAAAGTAAAAAGCATGATGAAATAATAATTTCTTTCTGCGAGCATTAGGTGAGCTCATCTAGCTATACAGAAAATGTGTGGTCAGAAAAACTCACTTCTAGGTGGAGGCCCTAATCACTACATAATCCGTGATTAATGCAATTGGAAGTGTCTACTTAGGTATATCATGACTCAAAGTAATAAAAGTCTAAATACGAATCCCAGTTCCTTTTGTAATTATGCAAGATGAAGTTCACTACACACCGTGTCCATTTTTACCAACAGGATTCAACTTCTAAAGACAATCACAATAGGAATGACCACATGGGTCCAATGAACTAACAAAACAGTCTTAGGCATTCTAATATCCCATGTTGGAAAGGTATATAAAAAATATAGCTTAGTTTCTACTATGCCTTGGGACATGATTGTCAATACACTCATGATATGCAATACAACAAAGACAAAAATGAATGTACATTGTTGCTCAAAAGCAAGGGCAATTCGATATAATACCCATTCCAAGTGCAGAAAGTTCAACTTCATTGTACTGCTGCAGGAACCTCTGCATACACATGTGAAAATGAATAAGAAAAAACATTGGCACTCGTATGTGTTCCTGGAACACAAGCATCAGAGACATTAACAATATCCCGAGAGAGAAACATATATAGTATCAAAAATTTGAATTTTTCTTTAGTGCTGTCAATTTCACTATCCACACACACACACACACACACACACACACACACACATATATATATATATATATATGTATATATATATATAGAGAAAAATGTTCCTACAGTTAACTATAGGTAATTACCTAAAGTTATCAGCATTTTGAGTATAAAAGGTGGATGACATTTTTGTAATAATGAAATCCACTCCATGCATTTACAAAAATAGCCCTCGGATTGTATTATAATATGTCTTAACTTTAGGTAATTACCTATAGTTAACTATAAGATCATTAAATATATGTATATATATATAAATGCATGTACATATATGATATATGTATATATGTATATGTATATATGTATATATGTATATGTATATATATATGTATGTATGTATATATATATATGTATATATATATATATATATATATATATATATGTAAATATGTATCTAAACTTTGCTTCTTGCCACAATTAGAAGATATATTTTCACCAGTCAGGAAATATACAGACACACTATGTGGGGCCATCTTGCATATTACTTGAGTTATTTTAAAAACTTATATACAAAAATAACTTTCTTACTTGCAACTTACAAACTTGGATGGTTTAATTAATAGGAAAATGCTAGGTACCCCAAATTGGTACCCAAAAATTTTCCCAAATGCCAAGTGTAGCAATTTAATTGGTTGTAATAATAGTGGACCCCCCTGCATTCACACCAATCACCCAATCAAAAATTTTCACCATGCCATGTAAGCATTGCCACATCATTTGGGAATAATATATGGGTACCAATTTGGGGTACCTAGCATTACTCTAATTAATAATGTATATTTTATTTGAACTTATATGTTGAAAAGTCATGCTATATATAGTATATATTACCCCCATATATATTTATACTTGCATGTCACAATTGTAATATACACTAATGACTAACCTGATTACTGAAAAAATTAGCCCTCAATTTACATTATGTCTCCATTTTATTAACTTGAAAGTTGATTTCTACATGAAATAAAAATGTCGTTTATCCAAACAGGTTAACTACACATTTGTATGAAAAAAAATATATTTTATTTTCAAGCCATTGAAGAATTCCAAAAAATTAGTAACCCGGTGAGCAAAGCTGCTGGCATTTATCATCCGCCATGGCTTCAGCGATACTTTTGTGATTTTCTTCTGTAGAGTCATCTTAATGTTTGTCTCTGGCAGTGTAGGCATGTTCGCCTTTTCTAATTGAGGACATTGACTTTTTATTATTACAGTAATACTATATGCATAAAGGCATGCCCAAATTTCTTTGAAGTGAATCATTCTATAGATTGTACTCATGCCTCTATTTTCTTCTCCTTGTAGTGGGGTCCTGGCCCAGATTCTAAAGCGATTTTTGTAGGGTGAAAAAAAAAATTATCCTAAATATCTAGTCCTGCATTGAATTTTTTACTGTACACTTGCGATGTGAGATTCTAGGTTCATTCTAATTTCAGATAATTCAATAGGAATAATAACTATAAGAGCATCTCCAATGGAGATATCTATATTGATTAATTAAAAAAATTTAAAATAGGAAATAGTTAAAATTTTGCATAAGGAGAACGGGAGAAACTTCAATGGTATTAGCTATAATACATACTGTGTATATTTATGCTAAGGGTGAACACATGTTCGACAAATATGGCCAACGAAAATTGATTGTCTATAATTTTTGCTAAAGGTTTTGATGCATTGGAGTACTTAATATTTTACATATTATCTATATCATTTGCCACCTAGATTTTATAGCTTAAGGGCTCTCTCCCGTTGGAGATGCTCTAAACAAATGTATGATACAACTTAGAACATTACTAAGCTTTCTAAACTTCAAACCAAAAATACAAATGAAACAGTTTATTTCTATTATAATCCTTAAAATAAATGACATATTGGTTGCAGGGCTGCACAATTCTGAATTGTTACTGATTCTAAAGTTCAGCATCACGATATTTATACTAATACCATAAACAGATAAATGACCTTCTGTTTTAGAGTTTTTCTTTTTCATAAACTCAGTCATGATATTTGATATGTTAAAGCTGAAACTATCATACCTTATACTAATACCTGTTGGAAACATTTCCACTTTAAGCCTACTAGACTTTAAATTGGCCCATCGAAATCAGAAGATATCATACACAATTATAAAGAATTAAAACCTTTCGATTAAGAAGATAGTGAACAAGATAATATCCAATTAATTAGGAAAAAAATGTAATTTTAAGAAATCACTCTCTCATACAATTTTAAAAAAGATAAAGTGCTTCATAATACACACAAACACAAACCTCCCAAAATCTAAAATTTCAATCATGGATTCGATAATAAAGCACACATACAATCAAGTCGATAATAGCACACATACAATCAAGTCGATAATAGCACAGCACTAATCTGATATTCAAATTACATAAACATGGATAACCACAGATATATATAAGGGGGGAGAGAGAGAGAGAGATACCTTAGCGAGATTGACATAGAAGAAGAGAGATTTTTTGGTGTTGGAAACCTGAATGCGATTGGTCTTCTTTTGAGCATCTCCGCCGGTGATGTTGAGGTTGTTAACTCCTTCAGTTACGGCCTCCATCTATCTATTAAAATCCCTACCTTTACCGAAACTCGCTCTCTCTCTCTCTGCCAATCTATGTATTGATCCGGACGAGGGCTATGGAAACATAAATTGCAGTCGGAGGGAGTAGTAAATATACTGGTAAATTTGTTGCTAAAAGTAAAATACCGGTAAATTATATATTCGCTCTATCCTCGATCGCATCAATTGTTTATTCGGATATTTACAAATATATATATATATTTTTAACTTTCTTTTACGTTTTTCCTATCATTAACTTCCTCTCCCAATTCTATACTTTTACTTTTACAAAAATACTACCAACTTTGTTTTTAACTTTTTATTTTTCTAAAAATACGTTTTGCAACCTCATTTGTAACTTCAGGGCGGCGCCGATCGTGTGAGTTGCAAATGAGGTTGCAACTGAAAACTGGAAGTTGCAAATGAGGTTGCAAAAGTTGTAACTGAAAACTGGAAGTTGCAAATGAGATTGCAAATGAAAACTGGAAGTTGCAAATGAGATTGCAAAAGTTGCAACTGAAAACTGGAAGTTGCAAATGAGATTGCAAAAGTTCAAGTTCCAATTTTCAGTTGTCATTTTCGACCTGTTTTTTGGAATATATATATATAGAGTAAAGTTCTATGGAGTACTGTTTTAATTGGAGTACATATACGTTCTGCATTCAAAATTTTGCAAACTTTATTATTTTGCGAAACTTATTACGTGAATATCACTATTTCATCGAAAATATTGAAAATTTTGTATGTTTTGCTAACAAAATATTGCATAACGAATTGTTCTGCGAAACACATTTGTGTTGCAAAACATATATGTTCCGATTGCAAAATATAAAGAATTTTCAAGATGAACATATTGCAAAACATACATGATTTTCAAGATTATCAACGAAATTATGATATTTATATAACAAGGTTTGCAAAATAATAAATTTTAAAATATTTTGAATGCAGAATGGATATGTACTCCACGTACTCCATTTAAAACAGTACTCCATAGAACTTTTATATATATATATATATATATATATATCTTTTGATCATTTGCCTATATATATATATATATATATATATATATATATATATATATATATATATATATATATATATATATATAGTAAGGATCTAGGGAAAACCTCGTTTAATGGAAAATTTAGAAAACTAAATCGAAATATAGCATATATGGTATGCAAACTAATCGTTGGGAGATGAAGAAAAATGTGGTGAAATTAGATTTAAAAAAAATATCACCGATTGACGGGAAAAATCAAATTAAAAATGGAGGGGATTAGGTGTGATTCTGTGTGTGAGGGTGTATTTGATTAGTGTGTGGGTGCCCCTGGCGGGACCATTGATCTTAATACATCTAATGGCTAGGATTAGTACCTTAGTTTTTTTCAAAAAATAAGTTCTCTTTTGAGCACTTGCCTATATATATATATATATATATATATATATATATATATATATATATATATATATATATATAGGCTAGCGTTCAAATAGAAACCAACCTTAGAATAGAAACTAGAAACCTACACTAAATAAATTATATTTCATTTATTTTAATGGCCCCGCTAGGGGCACCTTCACAAAAAACTTATAAAATTCTTGGCTCTATTCAACAAAAAAATAAAAAAAACAAAAAAAAACTTACTGTTCACGTGCCACGTCATCACGTGAACAGTAACTTTTTTTTAATTTTTTAAATTTTTTTGTTGAATAGAGCCAATAATTTTAAACGTTTTTTGTATTGGGGTACCCCTAATTTTCTCATTAGATTAGCTTGAAATATTTAATTTAGATTTAGTTTCTAGTTTCTATTCTAAGTTAGTTTCTATTATGCCTTTGCTCCATAAAGAACACTCTTATATAACAAACAATAAAGAACACTATAAAATCATTTATTCCAATAGATCCATTGGCCCCGCCAGGGGCACCCAATACAAAAAGTTCTTATTTTTTTAGGCTCTATCCATCCAGCAAAAAAAAAAAAAATTGAAAATTTTACTGTTCATGATGACGTCACTGATGACGTCATCGATGAACAGTAAATTTTCAATTTTTTTTTTGCTGGATGGATAGAGCCTAAAAAAATAAGAACTTTTTGTATTGGGTGGCCCCGCCAGGGGCAATGGATCTATTAGATATGAGGTGTTCTTTGTTGTTTGTTATATAAGGTGTTTGCTATGGAGTCCAACCCTATATATATATATATATATATATATATATATGGGACTCGTTCCACAGCCCCCGGGGGATATCCCCCTGATCCCTCTGCCCGCAATGAAACATGGCGGGCGCCCGCAATGAAACATGGCGGGCGCCCGCAATGAAACATGGCGGGCGTACTCTTTTGAAAATTAAATTAAAAATAGGAAAATAGTGATATTGAGTTGAAATTCATCCCAAAATTAGTGCCTACCACTAATACATTGTGTATGAATTTTTAGTTCAAATTTAATCTTTTCTTCTTTTTTAATTAATTTTATAACATATTTCACAAACTAGCTAAATATTATTGAAAAATAAAGAAAATAGAAAAATAGTGATATTGAGTTGTCATTCATCCCAAAACTAGTGAATACCACTAATTGAGTGTGTATAAATTTTTAGTTCAAGTTTAATCTTTTCTTTATTTTTAATTAATTTTATAATATATTTCACAAACTAGTTAAATATTATTAAAAAATCAATAAAATAGAAAAATATTGATATTGAGTTTTCATTCATCCCAAAAATAGTGACTACCACTAATTGAGTGTGTATAAATGTTTAGTTCAAGTTTAATCTTTTCTTCATTTTTAATTAATTTTATAATATATTTCACAAACTAGTTAAATATTATTAAAAAATCAATAAAATAGAAAAATATTGATATTGAGTTTTCATTCATCCCAAAAATAGTGACTACCACTAATTGAGTGTGTATAAATTTTTAGTTCAAGTTTAATCTTTTCTTCATTTTTAATTAATTTTATAATATATTTCACAAACTAGTTAAATATTATTAAAAAATCAAGAAAATAGAAAAATATTGATATTGATTTTTCATTCATCCCAAAAATAGTGACTACCACTAATTGAGTGTGTATAAATTTTTAGTTCAAATTTAATCTTTTATTCATTTTTAATTAATTTTATAATATATTTCACAGACTAGGTAAATAATAAAAATATTCCTGACGCCCGCCATGAAACATTGTGGGCGTCCGCAATGAAACATGGCGGGCGCTTAACTTTCCATCAACTTTCCAGCCTTTTATTTTTTTCCTATCCAGCCTTTTGTTCAACTTTCCATCAACTTTCCACCGTTTATTTTTTTCAAACTGCACAGTTTTTTCCAGCTTTGTTCATCTTTGGAGAGCAAAAAATAAGGTTAGAATTTTCATGGCTTCCTATTTATTTAATTATGATTCTAACTCTTCTAGTGATCATAATAACTTCAATTACGTAACTCCCATTCGAAATAAAAGAGTTTTTCGTAAACTTTTTGATGAGAATGGTGTTGAAATTCATGAAACAATAGATGTTGATGATATTGAAAATGTTGGTAAAAATTTTGGTGATACTTCTAATTTGAAGGGGGAAGATAAAATAGTTATTGATAGTGATGAAGATGTTAATATTGGAAAAAAAGATGATATTAATTTTGGTGATACTTCTAATTTGAAAGGGAAAGAAAAAATAATTATTGATAGTGATGAAGATGTTAATATTGGAAAAAAGGATGATATTGATGGTCATGACAATGATAAAGCTCATATTGGAGAAGAAAATATTGGATCTTTTTTTGCAAATATTAATGATGAAGTGCCTTGTGTTGGTATGCAATTTGATTCTTTACAAGAAGCGGAATTATTTTATAAAAATTATGGTCGTAAGGTGGGGTTTGAGATAATTATTAGGAGCACTCATAAACATAAAAATGTTGATGATCTTGCATCGCGGATGTATATTTGTCGGAAGGGTGGGAGACGAGGTCCGAACACACCGGGTGTTATGGATAAAGGGAAGCGGACAAGAGATTTTATTAGTCGAACTAATTGTGAAGCTCGGATGTGTGTCACTCATAAAGTGAATTTGAACAAATGGGAAGTAACTTCGGTCAACTTAGAACACAATCATGGCATGGTTACACCGGATAAAGTACAATTCATACGAAGGTCACATAACATAGATTCGTTTACCCGATCGATAATTGAGTTGTTTCACAAATCGGGAATCGAGACCGTGAAAATAATGAAATTTCTTAGTGAGTCATGTGGTGGTATTCAAAATCTTGGTTATTCTAGTCAAGACATACGTAATGTCGTACGCGACATTCGACAACGGGTGTTTGATTCCGGTGATGCGGATTGTGGTTTGGCTTTGCTACGAGAATTGAAAGAAGCTTGTGGTGGAAATTTCTTTTATCGAGTGGATGTGGACGAGGTGAATCGTGTTAGGGGTTTGGTGTGGGTTGATTCTCGGTCGATTAATGCTTACAAGAATTTTGGAGACGTGGTAACCTTCGACTCGACTTATCGGACTAATAGGTATTGCATGCCGTTTATACCTATTACGGGTGTGAACCACCATTACCAAAACATCTTGTTTGGATTTGCACTTGTTAGGGATGAGAAAGAAACATCTTACAAATGGGTTTTGGAAACATGGTTGGAAGCCGTTGACAACAAACATCCCGTTGCGATTATTACCGATCAAGACATTGCTTTGTCAAATGCTATAGCCGCGGTCATGCCACAAACAAATCATACATATTGTACGTGGCATATAAGTCAAAAGTTTCCCGAGAAGTTGTCTTCTTTGTATACTCGATTTCCGGATTTTAAAAAAGATTTTAATTCATGTGTGTACAAGTCGTTGTCACCTACCGAATTTGAAGGTAGTTGGGAGGTGTTGGTTGAAAAGTACGGTCTCGGGAATCATGTTTGGCTAAATGAGATGTATGCAATTAGAAGAAAATGGATCCGTGCTCACACCAAGCAATTTTTTTCTGCCGGAATGACTACCACTTCAAGGAGCGAGTCCATGAATTCTTTTTTTGATGAGTATGTTAAACCATCAACCGGTTTAAAAGAATTCATTAAGAACTCACAAAAGGCTTTGGAGAAACAATATCTCAACGAGGTTGGAGCCGACCATGAGACCGAGTACAAGGAAAGGGGACTATTATACAATTCTTCTTTGGAGGCTCATGCATCCACGATTTACACAAAAGAGATGTTTAAACAATTTCAAAATGAGCTTCTAAAAAGTGGATCTTTTATTGTTAATAGCGTAAAACATGATGGAAGATCTTTTCCTAGAATGTACTTGGTAGGAAAGTCCACTGTGCCGGAGAATTGTAGAAAAATTTATACTCTATGTGTTGCAATGGACGGGAAAATTTCATGTGCTTGTAAGAAATTTGAAAATTCTGGGATTATTTGTAGACACATGATCCGTTACCTTAATAAGAAACAAAAAACGCAAATTCCCGAAGATTGTATCAAAGTGAGGTGGACAATGAATGCCAATAAAGCCTCGGGAACTTTACCTTATGGCCATCCCGTGCATGTCAATGTTTTTGAATCACAAACGGCAAGATATAGTTCATTATGCAATGCCTTTCAAAGTTTAGGTGTTATCGGTAGTGTTAGTGTCCCGCGATACCATTACTTGATGGATAAAATTGAGAAAGAGAAGGTGTACATCAATGAGTCTTTTCCGGAAGAGAAACACAATGTAAGAATGAATGAGTCATTTCACCATGAAGGCGAAGATGATCACATATTGGATCCCCCAATGTCACAAACTAAAGGAAGAAAGAAAGCCGGAAGATGCAAAAGTGGTATTGAGACGTCAAGTTCGAAGAAGAAATCGCGGAAGTGTGGAAAATGTGGATTGGAAGGAGCAAATCATGATAGGAGAAATTGTCCAGGGAAGCCAGCCTAGATGCAATGGAGTACCTCCAGTTTTTATTCCAATTTTCATGTAATCTTGGTAATGTAATGGATTATTATGTAATGAAATAGTTTTTGTTACTTGTTTATGGATTATCAATATTCACAATGAAAATGTAATGTTTAAAACAAAAAATTAAAAAAAAAACTTTTTTTTGGAAAAACAGAAAATAGGCAGAAGGTTTGGTGTAAAAATATTAAACTTTGATTTAAAATTTGAAAGAAATCAAACTGCAGTGACTAAACAGCAAAAATAGAAATTTTCCAGAACGCCCGCCATGTTTCATTGCGGGCGTCCGCAATGAAACATGGCGGGCGCCTGGGAAAATTCTCTAGCTTTTATTTGTTTCAGTCCTGCCCAGGAAAAACTGTTTTAAACTAGTTTTGCAACCAAACATTCAAAAAATTCCAACCTGCCAAATCCAATCAAAATCCTAACAATACCAACACCAAAATTCAAACTACACTCAACCAATATCCAAACTTAAAATCCAACCTACATTCAAACCAAAAACCATACTACAACAAACCAAAATCATATCCAACCATACTATAACCAAAAATTCAAAAAATTAACTAACATCTGAAATCTAACATGTCCAATAAAGAAACCAATTCAAACAATACCATCAACTAACTCAGAAGAAAAACGCAGCTAAATCATTACAAAATTCAGCACATCTAAACTCTAAATTCAACGAAAACAGACATACCCAGCACCAACAAAAAAAAAACGAACTCAGCATAAGAGTAATGCGAACTCAACAAACAAAACAGGAATTAATGAAAACAAAGCTATTCTATAAATCAATAGAGAGCTAAGAAAGTACCTAATTAGGGGATGGTGAGCAGCGCCTCAAATCACCTCAATCGCCAAGAAATCACCTCAATTAGGGTTTTGTGTGTGCAGAATCGGGTTTTGTGATAATACAGTGTTAGGTTGTGTGTATAATCGGGCATAGTAAGGGTAAGTATGTAATTTCAGTAACGCCCGCAATGTTTCATTGCGGGTGTGTAGACAAATTTTTTATTTTCCTCCAATCTGTTATTTGTTTATTAAGAATTTAAATAAAATTCAAAAAATAGAAAAAAAATTTAAAAATTAAAATGTATGTCCAATTTAGTGATATTCCCAAGATTTCAAAAAATAATAAATTAATTTGGAGGGTAAAAGATATAATAATAATAATAATAATAATAATAATAATAAATAATAAATTAATTTCTCGACGATCCAACCGTACGGATGTTAAGATATATCTAATATATTGATATTCCCAAAATTTCAAAAAATAAAAAATTATTTTGGTTGGAGGTCTTAGTAAATCACTAGTATATTGACTAGTACCCGTAACTCGTGCTTTGTCACTGATTATTGTTTCTATTTTTTAAAAACTATTTCTCGACCATCCAACCGTACGTATGTTAAGATATATCTAATATATTGATATTTCCAAATTTTTAAAAAATAAAAAATTAATTTTATTGGAGATTTTAGTAGATCACTAGTATATTGACGAGTACCATAACTCGTGCTTTGTCAATGATTATTGTTTCTATTTTTTAAAAACCATTTCTCGACGATCCAACTGTACGGATGTTAATATATATCTAATATATTGATATTCCCAAATTTTCAAAAAATAAAAAATTAATTTGGTTGGAGGTCTTAGTAAATCACAGGTATATTGACCAGTACCGTAACTCGTGCTTTGTCACTGATTATTGTTTCTATTTTTTAAAAACTTTTTCTCGACCATCCAACCGTATGGATGTTAAGATATATCTAATATATTGATATTTCCAAATTTTTAAAAAATAAAAAATTAATTTTGTTGGAGATTTTAGTAGATCACTAGTATATTGACGAGTACCGTAACCCGTGCTTTGTCAATGATTATTGTTTCCATTTTTTAAAAACCATTTCTCGACGATCCAACCGTACGGATGCTAATATATATCTAATATATTGATATTCCTAAGTTTTCAAAAAATAAAAAATTAATTTGGTTGGAGATCTTCGTAGATCAGTAGTATATTGACCAGTACCAGTAATTCGTGCTTTGTCACTCATTATTGTTTCTATTTTTTAAAAACTATTTCTCGACGATCCAACCGTACGGATGCTAAGATATATCTAATATATTGATATTCCCAAAATTTCAAAAAATAAAAAATTATTTTGGTTGGAGGTCTTAGTAAATCACTAGTATATTGACTAGTACCCGTAACTCGTGCTTTGTCACTGATTATTGTTTCTATTTTTTAAAAACTATTTCTCGACGATCCAACTGTACGGATGTTAAGATATATCTAATATTGATATTCCCAAGTTTTAAAAAAATACAAAATTAATTTGGTTGGAGATCTTAGTAGATCACTAGTATATTGACTAGTACCCGTAACTCGTGCTTTGTCACTGATTATTGTTTCTATTTTTTAAAAACTATTTCTCGACTATCCAACCGTACGGATGTTAAGATATATCTAATATATTGATATTCCCAAGTTTTAAAAAAATACAAAATTAATTTGGTTGGAGATCTTAGTAGATCACTAGTATATTGACTAGTACCCGTAACTCGTGCTTTATCACTTATTATTGTTTCTATTTTTTAAAAACTATTTCTCGACGATCCAACCGTACGGATGTTAAGATATATCTAATATATTGATATTCCCAAGATTTCAAAAAATAATAAATTAATTTGGATGGTAAAAGTGGTAGTCAACTATCGATTTGACTTGTACTCCTAACTAAGTGAATCTAATGTATAAAATCTCAAAAAATAGAAAATTAGTGAATATAATGTAAAATTAATCATAGAATTAATGAGTATTAATATTTGAATTTTTATGAATTTTAATTCAAATATTATCTTATTTTCCTATTTTTAATTAATTTTAACAAAATTATGCCCGCAATGAAACATGGCGGACGCCCGCAATGAAACATGGCGGACGCCCGCAATGAAACATGGAGGGCAGGGGGATATCCCCCGGGGGCTCCTGATTGATTTCCAATATATATATATATATATATATATATATATGTCTTTGCTCCATAAAGAACACTCTTATATAACAAACAATAAAGAACACTATAAAATCATTTATTCCAATAGATCCATTGGCCCCGCCAGGGGCACCCAATACAAAAAGTTCTTATTTTTTTAGGCTCTATCCATCCAGCAAAAAAAAAAAAAAAAATTGAAAATTTTACTGTTCATGATGACGTCACTGATGACGTCATCGATGAACAGTAAATTTTCAATTTATTTTTTTTTGCTGGATGGATAGAGCCTAAAAAAATAAGAACCTTTTGTATTGGGTGGCCCCGCCAGGGGCAATGGATCTATTAGATATGAGGTGTTCTTTGTTGTTTGTTATATAAGGTGTTTGCTATGGAGTCCAACTCATATATATATATATATATATATATTCCAAAAAACACGTCAAAAATGACAACTAAAAATTGGAACTTGAACTTCCAGTTTTCAGTGTTCGGTTGCATATTAGGTTGCATACGAGGTTGCTACGCAACCTCTTATACAACCTTATATTAGCTTATAACCCGTGCAACGCACGGCTCCTTTTTAATATCTACAATTATATTACTTTTATGAAATTTTATAATTTATTAATTTACATATCAAATTGGTGTTTACAAATTGATATATATATATAAGATTTTACATGTTCGATTTAATATTTGTACTCTATCTTGAATTTTAAAATTTGATTTGGACGTTTACAGCCCACATGAAATTAACAAAATAATCTTTAAATTAATGATGGTTTAATATAATTAAATCTACACAAAAACAAAAAAGAGAAGAAATTGACGATTTTTTAAGTTGAAAATTCTATTTGATTTATGAATTCTACTAATAATTCGTTTTGATTATCAAAATATCCTTATAATTATTTAAAGATAGTTCTACTCACAATCAAATACAATTTTAATAATAAGTGTAAGAGAGATTTTGTCCGAAATTTTGATAATCGGTAGTTTATTCCTCCGTATGACAAAGATCTTAAAAATAAGTAGATGAAAACCGTTGGATCTAGCATAAAAAATGTTTTATATTTTAATATGTTATAAATTAAAAAGTACTCCGTATATATATTTATATAAGATAGATTTTGTCCAAAATTTTGATAATCGTCTATTCCCGTACGACAAAGATCTTAAAATAAATAGATGAAAATCGTTGGATTTAGCATAAAAAATGTTTTATATTTTAATATGTTATAAAATAAAAAGTATATTTATACTGAATATGAAAATGTATATATCAATTATTTAAATCATATACAATTAGGTTTTCTACAATTGATAGCATTATCAATGTAGAACTTCTACATAGATTAGGATTAATGTAAAAATTCATAATTATATTTTCTCTTGATATTCTGAGTGTTTCTATTTGAATAATAATTATTAAAGCATCACTAAATTAAAGATAATTTTATGAGGTTCGCATGGATAATTTTATTAGCTCAATTCTTTCGAATCAGATTCCCGTGAAAGAATTGAGCTAACATGAGATGTCAAAAAGGCTTTCTTGGGAACGTGAGTGGAACGTTTGTGAGAACATAAATCTTTTAGACACTTAGCATAAGAAGGGACTTGTTGAATGGCATCTAAAAGAGGAATGTTTATTGTGACTTGACTAAATACTTCCAAAATCTTCTCCATTTGAGCCGTTTGTTTAGGAGGAACGAGTCGTTGAGGATAAGGAGCTTTTGGCTTAAAGACTCGTTCGCTAGGTTCTTCGGGAATGGATATTGAAGGTTGTTTGCTCAAAAACGGAGGCTCACTAGATGAAGGTGGTGTTCTAGACGATGAAGGCTCGCTAGAGGAAGGGTGTTTGATAGGTGAAACAACAAGCTTAGAGTTCTCGGGATTCGCCGTTTGATTTAGTGAAAGATTAGGTTTAGCGTTCGATTCCTCTTCTTCTTCCTCTTCGGGAGACTCGACACCTACTCGATTATTAACTCGATTTCCCGATCTTAAAGAGATGATGGCATTCACATTCGCATGAGGGTGTTGGTTGAGAGGAAACTTAGGATTGACCTCAGTTTGACTCGGAAATTTATTTTTCTCCCGCTCATGGATGGCATTGGCTAATTGGCTCACTTGAACCTCTAACTTAGATAGGGCTTGGGTGCTAGCATTTAAGATTTGCCTATCTTGAGTCATGGTTTGCATGAAAGTGTTTTGAGATTGAGCCAAATTAGTTGTGGATTTGAGAAGCGCATCAAGACTCTTTTCTAAGGAAGAAATTCTCTTATCCGACTCTTGAAAGCCGGGTGGGCGGGTGGGAGCTTGAGTCGGATAAGGAGCATGATGTTGAAGCGAGACAGAGTTAGAGTTGGCCTTATGAAAAGTCGGGGGTTTAGTTTGAAGATTTGGGAAAGATGGTGGTGGAGATTGAAAGTTTTGGAACGAAGGAGGTTGAGATTGAAATTGGGGAGGTGGAGATTGTTCACCTTGATTCCATGAAAAATTTGGGTGATTCCTCCACCCGGGATTGTAGGTAGGAGAGAAAGGGTCATTTCTTTGAAACATTGCATTGACTTGTTGGAAATCATGGGGATTTTGCATCCCTTGATTCGAGTACAAGGGAATGTGCGGGGGACCACTATAAGTTTCTAAGGCTTCGAGACGCCTAGCAAGGGTGGCGAGCTTAGCATCGGTTGCTACATTGTTTCCAATAGAATGCACACTCCTAGAAGATGACTCGATAGATTTACTCGGCTCTCGAGTAGACTCCCACAACATGGTTTTCTCCGCTAGATCCTCAAAACATTCCCAACCCTCGTCCTCGTTTTCTTCCATGAATTTCCCTTGGCACATAGATTCCAACAGTGCGGTTGTTGAACCATCTAAGGCCTCGTACACAATCTTATAGAGCCTCCATTTTTCGATTCCGTGGTGGGGACATTGAGATAAAAGATTTTTAAAGCGGTCAAAACACGTCCAAAATGGTTCGTTGTGTTTTTGACGAAATTGATTAATCTCATTTGTGAGTTTCGTAGTCTTGTGGTTTGGAAAGAATTTTTTAAGAAAGATGAACCCTCCCAAGTGGAAATCGAATTGACGGGTAGACTATACAACCATTTTTTAGCATTTTCTTTTAAAGCAAAGTTGATAAGTCTTAGCCTAATGGAGTCCTCGGAAAGATGTCGGAGTTTTTGCAAAGCGCAAACCTCCTCGAATTCATGTAGAAAAAGATAAGGATCCTCACCTTCACTCCCGCGAAAATTAGGTAACATGCTAATTTGATGGGCTTTAATTTCGAAGTTATTACCATTAACGGAAGGAAGAGTGATACATGATGGTTGGGCGGAACGGGTAGGATAACAACGGTCCCTAAGAGACGTGGCTATGTTTACTACTAGGTCGGAGGTATCTAAAGACTCAGAATCAGACGAGGAAGAAATCTCAAATGATTTCACTAGCCTAGAAGATTTATCCCTAATCCACGTAGTTCGCATAAACCACAAAAGGAAACACGTAGCAAGTAAGTGCGAGAAATTTAAACAAACAAAAAGAAAGGGTGTAAAATTAAAATAAAAATTCTAAACCTAGGTTCCCTAATAAAATAACTAGACCTTGCTCCTAACCGTAAGGACCACCAAAAACTCGGTAAATCAGAATTTATTCGGACCGATTTGGCCAGATAGGTGCAAGCATTGCCAAGAGGCTAAACACCAGTCTAGACACCAAACCTAAATTGGCCAGGTAAGCTCTCGCTTGCCTAGACACCAAAAAGTCGGAATAAATAATGATTACTTCGTCTCTTAGGTACCTTCCTAATTGAGCACGAATTCCTAGGGGCAAATGTCTAATTAATTTTATTCAAGGCTAGGGAATGCAAAATGAAGGATTTATTGTTTTTGGGCTAAAGAAAGAGTGATGAAATCCCTTCCCTTATCTTGTAGTGGTTTTGCCCTTAAAGTTTATTAACAAAATGATGCAACAAACAACGATATATACAAAAATTATAAACAAATATGGATGCTTACACTACGTGTTTTATTCTAAAGAAAGGAAGAAATTTAACGTACCTTTGGGTCCTCCAGCGTTCACCACAATTAATAGGTACGCAAAATTAAAAACAAAAAATGAAATCTAGCATGATGTGCACCTACGTGATTAAATGCATGATGCAACAATTATGTATTTACTAACTAATTTTTGGATTTTTTCAATTTTTAATTATTTGTGATTTTTGATTTTTTTGATTTTTTTGTGATTTTCTAAAAATAAAAAGGCCGAAAAGAGTGAGATACGGTTACCGAAGCTCGCTTTCCATAAATTCCAATTTTTCCACGCTTCTTGAGAAGAGTTCCGAAATCTCACAATTTCATAAAAAGAATGAAATAAAAATAAGACAAGAAATAAAACTAATCCGAAAAACTAAAAATTAAGGCGCAAACAAAATAATTAGTCCCCGGCAGTGGCGCCAAAAACTTGTTGTGCTAAAAATAATAAAGATTTTGAAATTGCAAGCGTACAATTCGTTTCGTTGTAAAATGTGAGATTTGTTCCGCAGGGACTAATTTATTTCGCTAACCTCAAAGTTTAATTTAATCGGATTAGAGCAATTGGGGGATATGGAAAATTCGATTTTATACTACTTAATTCTCAATTCTAAATTATTCTAAAACTGAATTATTCTAAAATTCCAAACTCGAATTAAATCTAGATTTTATTTTAACATTCTATTTTTATTCGAATTAAACTAATCTTTTATATATAAAAAAAAATGGACATGAGTTGTTTGTAAATAGAACTAGCCGAAAGCAAACCAAATCAATTTCCAAACTCAGAACTTATAGTCGAGTTTAGCAATTCAATAAACCAACTCAAGAAAAAATAATCAACTGCAAAATCAAATTATAACTCTAACTCAAACGTAAAATTAATTCCAAACTAATCGAAAAAGAAACAGGAATTCAGCGAAATAAAACTACACTCGGCATTTACAAATTCAACAACAGATACAGAAATCGGAGAGTCGACTCAGCAAGACTGGCCAAACCAGAACTCGGTAACAAACTTGGTGAAGAACAGCAAATTACTCATTAACAATAATGCAAAACTCAGCAGCGCACGCGATTCACTCTGCGTTACAGCGACGAAACCCAGCACGGAAACTCGAAAACAGAACTACACAGCTACTTCGACAGCAATAAAACAGAACACACCGAACACTGAAGAACAGAAACAAAATTAACAACAATCATCACTCGACTATACAAAGTACCGACTCAGGGACTCGCGAACTCAACTCGGCATAAATTCAAACAAAAACTCGTACACAGTAACACATTGAACTCAGAAAACAGCATATGAACTAGATGATTCTAACACAGCAACACACAAACACATCAACTGGTCACTCGACAAAAACATTACGGAACTAAGTAAATATGAATTCAAGGGACAAAATCAAGTAACGAATTAGCCAACCACGAATTCAAAGGACTCAGTTGACTCAAAACACAGACTCGATAGACCAAAATGGGAAACTAACAGCAAAAACATCAAAAGACAAAAGCAAAAAAGAAGACCAAACTGAATTCTAAAGCTTTAATTAAACGAAACTCGGAGAGGAGAAAGAAGAAATCTAAACAGGGGAAAGGAAAGAGGGTTTTACAGCGATTTGACAAGAAAGGGGAGATGGGCTGGGTTATGATTGATGATCAAGGAAGAAAACGAAAACAGAGGAAATGAACAGGGGAAGAGAACACTGCTTCGAATTACACAAATAAAGGGAAAGAAAATTGCTTCTAATTATCACCAAAAAGACATCATAATTTACGGAAGTTTAATAAACTAATATTAATCAAACTAATATTTTTGTTTTTTTTTTAAAAAAAATTATATTTAACATATAAAACATAAAATTAGATCTACAATTTAGAATTATGAAACCCACAATAAAATAGAGATTTAAAGGGGCATAATTATAATATTTAACTAATAAGAGCAAGACAATAAAATTTCGTTACTTTCAACCCCAAGTGGTTAGCATTTCGCTACTTTGTCCACTAAACGGATTTATGAAAATAACGAAAGCAAGGCAAAATAAAAAGGGAGAGAGCAAGACAAGAAATTAAAGGAAATGGAAATTTGCATTACTTAAAAAGAGAGTGTTTACAAAATTTAGAACTAAAACAAGAAATTAAATCTACCCTAAAACTACACTACACTAAAATCTATTCTACTCTAAGTTCCCCCAAAATACAAGGGAAATGAGGGGGTATTTATAGGATGGGAATTAGGGTTTAGGGGGGGTGTGGGTAAATCTTGGCCCTACATTTGGGGTGTGTGGTGGTGTAATCCTAGCCATTAAAAGATTCCTTCCCCATTAAGCTTTGGTAGAGTTGATCTTGGCCATACACTTTTTTAGTGTATTGGGATGATCTCCACCTTCCATGTGTCTTCCAAGATTCCCATTCCACCAAACTCCTAATTCTTTTTCCTCTTTTTCTTTTTGGTCCTTTTTCTTCCTCTTTTTTCCTTCCTTGCACTTTATTTCTTTATTTTGTCATTTCTTTATTTATTCACGAATTTCCTGAAATGCAACAAAATAAATTATTAAAATACGAGTTCAAGCAATAAATAGGTAATAAAAATATGCAAAAATATGCACTTATCAATAATCAAAATTATACACATTATACACGATTTTTATTATAATGTTATATACAATTATTAATTGAAAATATTTACAATAAAAATAATCAAAATTATACGCATTATATACGATTTTTATTATAACATTATATATAATTATTATTATTATTATCATAAACCCCCAATCCATTATCTATAATCAGAGACCAGCTATAGCCTGAAACCCTCAACCCCAATTAGCAATTCCGACAATTTCATAAATTTTAGTGTAAGAGAGATTTTGTCCGAAATTTTGATAATCAGTAGTCTATTCCTTCGTATGACAAAGATCTTAAAATAAATAGATGAAAACCGTTGGATCTAGCATAAAAAAATGTTTTATATTTTAATATGTTATAAATTAAAAAGTACTCAGTATATATATTTATATAAGATAGATTTTGTCCAAAATTTTGATAATCGTCTATTCCTCCGTACGACAAAGATCTTAAAATAAATAGATGAAAATCGTTGGATTTAGCATAAAAAATGTTTTATATTTTAATATGTTATAAAATAAAAAGTATATTTATACTGAAATACGAAAATGTATATGTCAATGATTTAAATCATATACAATTAGGTTTTCTACAATTGATAGCATTATCAATGTAGAACTTCTACATAGATTAGGATTAATGTAAAAATTCATTGTAACGCCCCCAAATCCGCCCTGTCGGGGGACCCAGGTCGTCACATCAGGTCTCAGCATCCTGCAACACATGTTAGCTCAATAATAATAAAATCTTTATTACAACGGAGCGGAACAGTCCCACTCCACAGATCCAAGATCGGTCTCACACTTTATTACAATACGATTATTACATCTTCGAATAATATCTTGTAAAAGTCTATAAAGGTAGAAAAGCAAAAAGGGTCCCAGCTGGTCATTCTAGTCCTTGTCAGCATAGCTTGGAGCTTTTCCCCTTGCCTCTGGATCCTTGGCTGGACGTCTCACATCTTTCTTCCTTGACAGCTGAACAAATGTTGTAAAGCAAGAGTGAGCAACTATGGTGCTCAGCAAATTCTCTCCTTGCTCGGTATATAAATATAATAAGACTTATCGAAAGAAATACTCTAAATTTAAATGAAAATCGGATATCAAAAATCTGACACTTAGACTCAAGACTCATCTCGAAAATTGATACTCAAAAGGCTCATCTCGAAAATAGATACTCAAAAGACTCATTTGGTGAAACTCTGATGACGCAAGATAATTGAATAACTGGTCTTCCATCCTTTCGGTATCTCGGCGGGGCGATCAACTATCCGACCGGGAATACCGTCCTCCAATGACACCGCACTTCGCCCGATCACGGCTACAATACGATATCAACGAATATAACATATAGTATGAATGCTAGCATCATAGTAGGCGATTATATCAACCCTGGCATCATAGTGCCTAAAATATTCTTGTGTCCATATAAAGGTACACAAGTCTCTCTTTCTCTAAAATGGGCCTCTTTCCCAAAATTGACCAGTAGAATACAGAATTCCCGAATGTTTAATGAACTGACATTTTGAGATAAACTTCACAGGAAATATTTAATTGGTCTGGCGGACTTCCAGTTTTACTCAATGTACCACCAATCCGAACAATAGACTGATGTAAACTCTCAATAAACATATTTAAATTGGTTGACACGAACAAAGTGCCAACCTCCGACAAGAAAGGCAACTATCTCGAAATAATGAGAATAGTCTCAAAATGAAACATAATGAGTTGTACTGAACAAATAGTACCACTCGAATGATTATAATACTCAAAATTGATGAACGTTAAATAGAATATTTTTCACTTGATCAATGAGTAAAACTCTAACGATTTAAATAGTATACTTCTATCGGTTGATTCGGGCAATGAACCAACTAAAAGATAATCAATAGATATTGTTGAATTTGTACAATAAATTCAACTGAAAAGAATAAATTTAACTATCTCGAACGAATGAGATTAGTTTTACTGAATAAAAATAATAGCCGTCTCGAATTAATGAGTTCGACCTGATAGCAACGAATTTGCCTCTACGCTTATAGGGAGTATAATTCACAATGAAACTAAATTAACAGTATCGTAATATTTAACGAGAAATAATGCTCAAAAGAAATTATTGCATCATAAAAAGGTAACAGATAATTCTCATATATGATAGCTCGAAAATAAATATGGAATAAAATAATATGACAGAAATACAAAGTTTCCGAGAGTTAGGGTAGGAATGAACTTGCCTCTGTCTCGACGCTAAACTCTACCGAAATAGTAAAAGCGTTACCCGCGAGCGATTGTCTCAAATCTCAGAAAGAATCTCTATAATTAATTATCAAAATGATTTTAGTACTCGGGTAAGAATTAAGTCACGAAGTGCCAAAATAATTCAATAATCATGTCACTGAAAATCAATAATTCTCGAACATTTAAGTTGGGAATATTCTCGTAAGTTAACAGTATCATCAATGCCTTATTCGCAAGGTAAAAAAAATAAATAAATAAATTAAATGGAGGCGCTACTTGATTTTTCCTAATAATTTTAATAAATCGGGTTTAGGGTATCACGATGCCCAAAATAAGATTTTTAACGTGAAAGTCTCGCTCTAATTAATCGTAGGGAAAATTTCTCAATTTGAAGGTCTCTAAATTAGTTCTAAATTGTCGCTAACTTAATTATTTAGCAACATATCTCGAATAAAATAAATGAAAAGGTTTCCACAGAATCATCACAATTTTTTTATAATTCTAATTTTATAACGAAACTTTCTAATTTAATTTAGCTCTTATACTCCACATCTCGAAGTTAAAAGGACATTTATTAAATCCTCTTTAACCATCTAAAAGTTCTCAAATTCAATTAAGTCTCCAATAAGATAATCCTATTTTATTTCTCAATTATAATGATGCATGTGCTTATCGTTATTATGTTTTGACTCCCTACTCTTTTATTTAACTTAGTCCGCTCGGAGAGATAAAAGTATTAATCTCCATTTATTCTAAAAATCAAAGATCCCATTTTTATTTAATTTTAAACCATAACAATTTCTCTACTCTTAGCAAAATAAAATATTTATTTAAAACAACTCTATTTTATTATTCTCAAAATTCTAATTTTCTTCCCATTTCAAAATATCCAATATTTCGAGTGTTATAACTCAATCCCATCAAATTATTTATTCTTTAATTTTATTGCTTATTCAAATTATTACAACAAAAACAATTACAATTAATCTCAATTAATTTCCCACACAACAAAAGAATTCCCCTTCTCTAACACCACCACCACCGACAGGCGGTGGCCACCGACCGGACGCAGGCGGCGCCGGCGGTCCCATCACCGACCTCAGTCTCTCCCCTCTCTGCTCGCAATCTCTCTCTCTCTCTGGTTCCATCTCTCTCGATCTCTAAATCTCTCTGCTTCTCTCGCTCACTCCCTCTCTCGTCTGTCTTTCTCTATCTCTCGCTATCTCTCTCATCTTCTCTCTTCCCCAATCTCTCTGTCTCTTATCATCATCCTATCTCTCTCATCTCCCTCCCTTCTCCGCCATCTCTCTCTCCCTCGAAATCTCTCTCAATCTCTCCGCCCTCACTCCCTCGTCTCTTCTCTTTCTCTCCTTCTCTTCTCTCTCTCGATCTCGTCTCACTCTCTATCTCCCTCAATCCCCTCGATCAAACTCTCCCCTCTACAATCTCTCTCCCTCTCGTCGAAACCTCTCCCCGTCTCCGATCGACACCAATCAACACCACCACCGCATCGGTGGTGGTCGTCTCTGCTCCTATTCCCCGGGCATGCAACACCAAAAATCAACCACACACACATTTCTAATTAATTAACCCCTTTTGATGACTATGTCTATAATTATAAACATAGATTAATCCCAAATTACAAGGAATTTTGAAACCCTAATTTAATATAAAATTTTCACAAAATCGATAATAAAGAATAACAAAGAAAACATGATCAAAAGGTTTTTAGGAGTATAAAATTCATACCCTCTTGAAATCAAAGCTTTTAGAACTTGTAAAAATTTTAACTCTTGAAAACCCCTTATATATATATCTCAAATTGTAGAGCTCTTAACCCCCCTTACGATTATCCAATTGCATGCATGATCAAGATCAAGTCTCAAAGTGTGTGGAATTTATGAGTTTTGTTGCTTAGAGAGAGAAAAGAAATTTTGGGTGTTGTGTTTTGTCTCGGTAGAACTAGAATGAGGGAGATGAGACTAATACTTGATATCTTCTTACCTTATAAATCTCACCTAGTTGGGCTCTTAGTGGACTACAACATTTTGGGGCTCAATTTACTCAACTCAACTACTGCTCAATTACTGGATTAATTTCTACCCAATCCACTTCATTATTATTTACAATAAAAATCCCTAGTCTCCTATTTAAAATAATAGTTGCAAATGACATTAAAATTTTGTAGTAATAATAATAGTAATAATAAAAGGAATATCATAATTTTTGTAATAACGCACAATTTATAGAAGGATAACACTGCACTAAATAAACATTTATGCACATTTCTAATATTGATCAAACTTTAGTTTACAGAATAAATTATTCGGAGAGGCTAAAAAAAATATAATAATAATAAAATTTACGGTTATTACAGTCTCCCCCCCTTAAAAGGATTCCGTCCTCGGGATCAACATTCTTGGCTAAACAAATCAGGGTATTTACTACGCATTTCGTTCTCAAGTTCCCAAGTGGCTTCCTCGATTTGGCGGTTCTTCCAAATTACTCTTATTAAATTTATTTTCTTATTCCTCAGCTCATGCACTTTGAAATCTACAACCTCCACTGGTTGCTCTACGTAGGTCAGATCAGCTTTAACATTGATAGGTTCATACTCTAATACGTGTCGATGATCAGGATATAAGCTCTCAATATTGACACATGGAATACATTATGAACGTGCTGAAGGTCTAGCGGTAAGGCCAATTGATATGACACGGCTCCAACCTTCTTAAGAATCTCAAAGGGTCCAATATATCTAGGACTCAGTTTCCCTTTCTTTCCGAATCTCATCACCCCTTTCCAGGGGGAAATCTTCAACAATACTTTGTCTCCTATTTCGAAAGATTTATCTTTTCTCTTCAGATTGGCATACTTTCGCTGACGGTCTTGAGCAACAACTAATCTTTTGTGAATCGTCTCTATGGATTGCTTTGTCTGATGAATCATTTCTGGCCCGAGTAGTCTTCCTTCACCGACTTCATTCCAACAAAGTGGAGATCTGCACTTCCTTCCATAAAGAGCTTCATACGGGGCCATGCCAGTACTGGAGTGATAACTATTATTGTAAGCAAACTCTACTAACGGCATATGCTCATCCCAACTTCCCTTGAAATCTATGGCGCAAGCTCGCAGCATATCCTCTATCGTTTGAATTGTCCTTTCGCTCTGTCCGTCTGTCTGCGGATGATAGGCCGTGCTCAAATTTAGCTTGGTGCCAAGGCATTCCTGAAAACTTTTCCAGAATCTCGAGGTAAAACGGGCATCTCTGTCCGACACTATTGACACAGGTACTCCATGACGAACTACCACTTCCTTCAAATACAAACCTACCAGTCTCTCTACTGAATATCTCTCGCTGATCGGCAGAAAATGAGCGGACTTCGTAAGTCTATCAACCATAACCCAAATAGCATCGTGATTCGTTCTTGTTCGGGGTAAACCTACTACAAAGTCCATGGTGATGTGCTCCCATTTCCACTCTGGAATCTCTAATGATTGGAGTAATCCACTGGGTCGTTGATGTTCTGCTTTCACTCTCTGATAGGTCAAACACTTGCTTACCCATTCTGCAATTTCTCTTTTCATGTTAGGCCACCAATAATTCTGCTTAATATCTTGATACATTTTTGTGCTTCCTGGGTGAATGGAATATCTCGAGTTATGCGCTTCACTCATGATTTCTTCCTTCAATTCTGTAACATTAGGAACCCAAATTCTCGATGCAAATCGTTTAATCCCTTTATCATCTTTTGAACTCAGAAATTCTTCTCCTGTCAACTCTGATCTTCTTTCTTCCATTACTTGCTCCTGACAACGGCGAATCTTCTCTAACAGCTCTGGTTGAAAATGAATGGTATAAACTCTTTCATTGTTTTGGACTGGGTCCTTGACTTCTAACTCCATCTTTTCGAATTTTCTGACTAACTCTTCTGAGGTTGTCAACAAGTTGAGTCTTTCCTTTCTACTTAAAGTATCAACTACAACACTAGCCTTCCCTGGGTGGTAATTTATCGAGCAATCGTATTCTTTGATCAATTCCAACCATCTTCCCTGTCTCATGTTCAATTCCTTCTGGGTGAATATGTACATTAAGCTCTTGTAATCCGTGAATATCTCGCATTTTTCTCCATACAGGTAATGTCTCCAAATCTTAAGTGCAAAAACAATGGCAGCAAGTTCTAAGTCGTGAGTAGGGTATCGGGATTCATATTCCTTCAACTGACGAGAAGCGTAAGCTATTACTTTCCCGTGCTGCATCAATACACATCCTAAACCTTTGTGAGAAGCACCGCTGAAAATCACGAAATCGCCTTTTTCATCGGGTAGGGTCAAAACTGGGGCAGTAGTCAGTCTCTTCTTCAATTCTTGAAAACTGTTTTACACTTGGGGTCCACTCAAACTTTTCACTCTTCTTGGTAAGTCGAGTCAGTGGCGTAGCTATCTTTGAGAAATCTTTCACGAATCTGCGATAATAACCAGCTAGTCCAAGGAACTTCTAAACTCTGTTGGAGTCTTGGGTCTTTCCCAATCTGCTACGGCTTCTATCTTAGCGGGGTCTATAGGAATTCCTTCACCGCTCACAATATGTCCTAAAAATTGAACTTCTTTCAACCAGAATTCGTATTTCGAAAATCTAGCATACAGCTTCTCCTTCATCAGTGCTTCCAAAACTAGACGGAGATGTTTTGCATGATCCTCAGGTGACTTCGAGTATAGCAGAATGTCCTCAATAAATACAATCACAACTTATCCAGGTATCTCTTGAATACACGATTCATTAAACCCATGAAAGCATCTGGAGCATTCATCAATCCAAAAGACATCACTAGGAACTCGTAATGTCCATATCGGGTCCTAAATGCAGTCTTAGGAATATCCTCAGGCTTGATCTTCAGTTGATGGTAGCCGGATCTCAAATCAATCTTCGAAAAATGCGTAGCTCCCTTAAGCTGGTCAAATAGATCGTCGATCCGAGGAAGAGGGTATCTATCATGATAGTCATCTTGTTCAGTTCTCGATAATCAATGCATAATCGCATAGATCCATCCTTCTCCTTCACGAACAAAACTGGAGCTTTCCACGGGGACACACTTGGTCTGATTACACCTTTGTCAAGTAGCTCTTGTAGTTGTGTTGCCAATTCCTTCATTTCCACTGGTGCCATCCTGTAAGGTGCTTTTGAGATGGGCGCGGTTCCTAGTGCTAGATCAATTGCAAATTATATCTCTTGATCTGGTAGTGGATCAGGCAACTCATCGGGGAAAACATCTTTAACTGATTAACTACTGGAATCTCATCGATTGTAGGGGTCTGTTTCTCGTTATTTATCACATGAGCCAGATAGACTTGACATCCCTGTCGAAGTAATCTTTTAGCTTGAATTATTTACAGAAAATCCTTAGTCGGTTTCCGTCCACGAAATGGAATTCTAAAACCATTAGGTCCACTTAATCTAACCCTCTTCCAATGACAATTTACTTGGGCATTGTAATGCTAACCAATCCATCCCTAGGATTACATCGAATTCCCCTAGCTTAAAAGGAATGAGGTCCGCGTCAGAACGTTGTCCCTGTATCTCTATAGAACAATTCGGGCACAATCGGTTCACTGGAATGACTTCCGGATTAGCTACTTCTATGCTCAGAATTCCCTCTAAGGGTACAGACTCAAGATTTAGCTTATTCATGAAGTTCTCAGAATTAAAAGATTTAGTAGCTCCAAAATCAACTAGAACACGCGCATCCTCAGAATTTACTAGAAGCGTACCTGCGATCACATCGTTATTGTTAATGGCATCTCTTACAGTCATGTTGAAAGTTTGTGATGTCGGCTTGTTGTTAGGAGGTGTTGTGAGTCAAGGTACTGGATTCTCCTTTGAAGGCTGCCTGCAATCTCGGGACACGTGACCTTTCTTTCCACAGTTGAAACAGGTGACTGATTTATCCCTGCAATTAGAAACATAATGACCTTTCCGTCCACAATCATAACAATTCACGTTGGCTTGACGATAGGGTCCAGGGTGTTTCTTTCCACATGTTTTGCATTCTGGCAGAGGTGGTTTTCCTTGCATCACATTAACTGTCTGTGGAGGTTTGAACCTCTGGTTGCTTCCTCTGGTGTCATGATTCCCAATCCTTCTAGTATCAGTGTTTTTATAGCTCTTCACAAAAGATTTCTTCTCGCTCGGATGATTAAACTTCTTCCCAAAGTTGCTCCCATTACTCTAAAATCTCCTCTTCTTTCCGTCCTTATTCTTCGGGTACAACTCGCTTCTATGCATCTTATTATCTTTTGCAGATGGTCATCTTCCACTTAATGAAACTACCCATGTAGTTTGAATTTCCTTAGATTTTCTCTCTTGGCATTTATGTTAGCATTATACATGATTCTCTCTTTCCTTTATTCTAGCAGCTTCTTTGTCACATTCTAACGTCAATCCTTTTATTACCAAAAATATTCTTAATTTCACTTTCATTACAATTATAATCCTTGGGATATAATTCTCTCTCATTTATCTCTATTACCACTCTCTAAACTGATGGGGTGTAATAAATATCTTCTTAAATAGTGGCTTGGTTTAACCCACGGTTGTAATCCTTATGAGAATATTTAGCTACAATCTCATTGGTATCTTCATGTCATGACAAATCTAGAGAGTCCAGTTCACTTAGTTTCGAATACTATAACCAATATTTCCTTTTTACTTCAATCTTAAGGAACTTGATCCTCGTACGACTGTCTGAATACTTAGCAAAGTACCCCTTAATATTTTTAGCTCACAACACTATCATTGTGCCTTAATAATTCTCATTTACCTTTCACTAATACTTTAATTCATTCTTCAATATATTCATAGTAACGATGGTCTTCCCATCATATTCAACACAAACAATCTCAAGAATCTTCTCTATTTCTCTCAACCATGCTCTTGTCTCTTCAGAATCAATGGTCATTGAGTTTCTCAATCATAAGATGAATTTTTTTTTTAGAGAAAATTAGAGAACAATTTCAAAGAATCACCTTAGTTTTGGTTTAAATTATAATTACGCTTCTAGTTCATGATCTTAAGATATTCTCACTCGGGGTTCCCTCAGGTCTAGGCTGAGTGGTTATTCAAATATTTCACCATAACGACATCTCTCTAAAACATTGTACCAACGGACGGGTATGTTTAAATAGGTAAAATTATTGTCATACTCAGGGTTAAACTTCAAAACATGACAAGACATGATTTAAGTGTTGGAGGAATCACCAACAAGTTATATGGAGGCAATGAAATAGGTGTTAGGTATGTATATATAGAATAAGTCACAATGAGTTCTTGAATGATTCACTAGATATGACTCTAAATACCTTTATCTATACCTTGTGTGTATCATCTCCCACTCAATTCCATATTGTAAATCTTGATGTCATAATTCCATTGAAATACTAATACTATGTAGTTATCAACCACATTGATACCTGATTAACATTCGTAGCAATACTCGACTTTTAATCTGTTGGAAAAAGGTCGATCTAAACTAATCCATAGTATCTTAGATGAGTTCCAATATGAAAAAGGCTCAAGATCCCATAAAAATTCTCATACAATAAATTTCCATACTTCCAAAAGTTATGTCATCCTTTAACTAGTATAGTCAAACTAAAAGATAGGAAAATGTAAATTATTACTCTTCCATCATCTAACACATACCGTAAGTGACCTTGCTTCATTTCTCATTTTGAAAGAAAAGTTTTATCATTCCCAGATTCCAGTATACACTCTTGAAATTTCGAAGCACTAATCATTTCAGGTTTAATTAGAACTTTTGAAAGAAAAAGAATAATTCAAAGCATAATAAGGTGAAGCAATAACATGGGTATGATCAACTCTTGATAGTGAGAATCTTTTGCAAAAGGATTAACTGAGAGATCAATATGGTCATCGAACATTTGTACATTGCATGTCACTAGGATAACTGCCATAGTACCCAAGGTGGCCAGCCTTTAGTACTCTTATGACAAACACTCATGACAAACAATAGCACAACCGGTGGCGTCCCACCAGACCTCTATCACAAGGACAGACAGTCTTCCCCTATATATGTAGGGTTGTTCATCTCAGTATCATAAAGGGTGTCAGATATAGGAAGGGATAAGAAAGGGTTTGTATTTATGAATATACGTAATGCTGGGTATATTAACTTCTAAACAATATAGGTCATTTTCAAACAGGATAAAATCAAATTGCTTGAGTAAACTCGAATGATAAGAATTATTGATAATCATTGCTAAGGGAGTTATTTAAAGAATGATTTTCCAGCACCAATTAAGCTCTTAGGAACAAGTATCGATTCTCGAGCAAAAGCGACACTTACAGACTCCGGTAGCTCGTCAGGGAAGAAAATCCCTAAGAGGGGATGTACGAAAAACACATTATCAAAGGGAATCATCTCAATCTATAGGGTATATCTTTAGAAAAGAACTAATGTCGATCACGAAATCGTGAAAGAGTTTAGTCTCGAACTTGGAACACATAGTTGCATCTTTCTTTAAGTCCATCTCTGGTAAAGGTATTGACCACATATCTACAATATGTGGAAGCTCTGTAAGATATCATCCAATCTTAATAATAATGAAACTTAGGTATCCTATCTTAAATTAATTAAGAACTAGGGGTCCGTTTGGACAAGGTGTAGGAGATCTATCTCTAATTGAGCGGAAATCCTCTTGTCCTAAAGTAGACATCTACACAAGTACAAAGAGTTTCGGTCACAACCAGGTTCTAGTCGACTAGATATGCGTATAGATATATATATATATAAGGGTATAAAGCACTTAGTGCTAAAATCTCAACATCGTATTATATCTCTAAACTCTCACGTCATGTTATAATTCTAGGCTCGTACGTTTCCTAAAAATATAACTAACGCTATGATACCAAGGTTGTAACGCCCCCAAATCCGCCCTGTCGGGGGACCCAGGTCGTCACATCAGGTCTCAGCATCCTGCAACACATGTTAGCTCAATAATAATAAAATCTTTATTACAACGGAGCGGAACAGTCCCACTCCACAGATCCAAGATCGGTCTCACACTTTATTACAATACGATTATTACATCTTCGAATAATATCTTGTAAAAGTCTATAAAGGTAGAAAAGCAAAAAGGGTCCCAGCTGGTCATTCTAGTCCTTGTCAGCATAGCTTGGAGCTTTTCCCCTTGCCTCTGGATCCTTGGCTGGACGTCTCACATCTTTCTTCCTTGACAGCTGAACAAATGTTGTAAAGCAAGAGTGAGCAACTATGGTGCTCAGCAAATTCTCTCCTTGCTCGGTATATAAATATAATAAGACTTATCGAAAGAAATACTCTAAATTTAAATGAAAATCGGATATCAGAAATCTGACACTTAGACTCAAGACTCATCTCGAAAATAGATACTCAAAAGGCTCATCTCGAAAATAGATACTCAAAAGACTCATTTGGTGAAACTCTGATGACTCAAGATAATTGAATAACTGGTCTTCCATCCTTTCGATATCTCGGCGGGGCGATCAACTATCCGACCGGGAATACCGTCCTCCAATGACACCGCACTTCGCCCGATCACGGCTACAATACGATATCAACGAATATAACATATAGCATGAATGCTAGCATCATAGTAGGCGATTATATCAACCCTGGCATCATAGTGCCTAAAATATTCTTGTGTCCATATAAAGGTACACAAGTCTCTCTTTCTCTAAAATGGGCCTCTTTCCCAAAATTGACCAGTAGAATACAGAATTCCCGAATGTTTAATGAACTGACATTTTGAGATAAACTTCACAGGAAATATTTAATTGGTCTGGCGGACTTCCAGTTTTACTCAATGTACCACCAATCCGAACAATGGACTGATGTAAACTCTCAATAAACATATTTAAATTGGTTGACACGAACAAAGTGCCAACCTCCGACAAGAAAGGCAACTATCTCGAAATAATGAGAATAGTCTCAAAATGAAACATAATGAGTTGTACTGAACAAATAGTACCACTCGAATGATTATAATACTCAAAATTGATGAACGTTAAATAGAATATTTTTCACTTGATCAATGAGTAAAACTCTAACGATTTAAATAGTATACTCCTATCGGTTGATTCGGGCAATGAACCAACTAAAAGATAATCAATAGATATTGTTGAATTTGTACAATAAATTCAACTGAAAAGAATAAATTTAACTATCTCGAACGAATGAGATTAGTTTTACTGAATAAAAATAATAGCCGTCTCGAATTAATGAGATCGACCTGATAGCAACGAATTTGCCTCTACGCTTATAGGGAGTATAATTCACAATGAAACTAAATTAACAGTATCGTAATATTTAACGAGAAATAATGCTCAAAAGAAATTATTGCATCATAAAAAGGTAACAGATAATTCTCATATATGATAGTTCGAAAATAAATATGGAATAAAATAATATGACAGAAATACAAAGTTTCCGAGAGTTAGGGTAGGAATGAACTTGCCTCTGTCTCGACGCTAAACTCTACCGAAATAGTAAAAGCGTTACCCGCGAGCGATTGTCTCAAATCTCAGAAAGAATCTCTATAATTAATTATCAAAATGATTTTAGTACTCGGGTAAGAATTAAGTCACGAAGTGCCAAAATAATTCAATAATCATGTCACTGAAAATCAATAATTCTCGAACATTTAAGTTGGGAATATTCTCGTAAGTTAACAGTATCATCAATGCCTTATTCGCAGGGTAAAAAAAAAATAAATAAATTAAATGGAGGCGCTACTTGATTTTTCCTAATAATTTTAATAAATCGGGTTTAGGGTATCACGATGCCCAAAATAAGATTTTTAACGTGAAAGTCTCGCTCTAATTAATCGTAGGGAAAATTTCTAAATTTGAAGGTCTCTAAATTAGTTCTAAATTGTCGTTAACTTAATTATTTAGCAACATATCTCGAATAAAATAAATGAAAAGGTTTCCACAGAATCATCACAATTTTTTTATAATTCTAATTTTATAACGAAACTTTCTAATTTAATTTAGCTCTTATACTCCACATCTCGAAGTTAAAAGGACATTTATTAAATCCTCTTTAACCATCTAAAAGTTCTCAAATTCAATTAAGTCTCCAATAAGATAATCCTATTTTATTTCTCAATTATAATGATGCATGTGCTTATCGTTATTACGTTTTGACTCCCTACTCTTTTATTTAACTTAGTCCGCTCGGAGAGACAAAAGTATTAATCTCCATTTATTCTAAAAATCAAAGAACCCGTTTTTATTTAATTTTAAACCATAACAATTTCTCTACTCTTAGCAAAATAAAATATTTATTTAAAACAACTCTATTTTATTATTCTCAAAATTCTAATTTTCTTCCCATTTCAAAATATCCAATATTTCGAGTGTTATAACTCAATCCCATCAAATTATTTATTCTTTAATTTTATTGCTTATTCAAATTATTACAACAAAAACAATTACAATTAATCTCAATTAATTTCCCACACAACAAAAGAATTCCCCTTCTCTAACACCACCACCACCGACAGGCGGTGGCCACCGACCGGACGCAGGCGGCGCCGGCGGTCCCATCACCGACCTCAGTCTCTCCCCTCTCTACTCGCAATCTCTCTCGATCTCTAAATCTCTCTGCTTCTCTCGCTCACTCCCTCTCTCGTCTGTCTTTCTCTATCTCTCGCTATCTCTCTCATCTTCTCTCTTCCCCAATCTCTCTGTCTCTCATCATCATCCTATCTCTCTCATCTCCCTCTCTTCTCCGCCATCTCTCTCTCCCTCGAAATCTCTCTCAATCTCTCCGCCCTCACTCCCTCGTCTCTTCTCTTTCTCTCCTTCTCTTCTCTCTCTCGATCTCGTCTCACTCTCTATCTCCCTCAATCCCCTCGATCAAACTCTCCCCTCTACAATCTCTCTCCCTCTCGTCGAAACCTCTCCCTCTCCCCGTCTCCGATCGACACCAACCAACACCACCACCGCATCGGTGGTGGTCGTCTCTGCTCCTATTCCCCGGGCATGCAACACCAAAAATCAACCACACACACATTTCTAATTAATTAACCCCTTTTGATGACTATGTCTATAATTATAAACATAGATTAATCCCAAATTACAAGGAATTTTGAAACCCTAATTTAATATAAAATTTTCACAAAATCGATAATAAAGAATAACAAAGAAAACATGATCAAAAGGTTTTTAGGAGTATAAAATTCATACCCTCTTGAAATCAAAGCTTTTAGAACTTGTAAAAATTTTAACTCTTGAAAACCCCTTATAGATATATCTCAAATTGTAGAGCTCTTAACCCCCCTTACGATTATCCAATTGCATGCATGATCAAGATCAAGTCTCAAAGTGTGTGGAATTTATGAGTTTTGTTGCTTAGAGAGAGAAAAGAAATTTTGGGTGTTGTGTTTTGTCTCGGTAGAACTAGAATGAGGGAGATGAGACTAATACTTGATATCTTCTTACCTTATAAATCTCACCTAGTTGGGCTCTTAGTGGGCTACAACATTTTGGGGCTCAATTTACTCAACTCAACTACTGCTCAATTACTGGATTAATTTCTACCCAATCCACTTCATTATTATTTACAATAAAAATCCCTAGTCTCCTATTTAAAATAATAGTTGCAAATGACATTAAAATTTTGTAGCAATAATAATAGTAATAATAAAAGGAATATCATAATTTTTGTAATAACGCACAATTTATAGAAGGATAACACTGCACTAAATAAACATTTATGCACATTTCTAATATTGATCAAACTTTAGTTTACAGAATAAATTATTCGGAGAGGCTAAAAAAAATATAATAATAATAAAATTTACGGTTATTACAGTCTCCCCCCCTTAAAAGGATTCCGTCCTCGGGATCAACATTCTTGGCTAAACAAATCAGGGTATTTACTACGCATTTCGTTCTCAAGTTCCCAAGTGGCTTCCTCGATTTGGCGGTTCTTCCAAATTACTCTTATTAAATTTATTTTTTTATTCCTCAGCTCATGCACTTTGAAATCTACAACCTCCACTGGTTGCTCTACGTAGGTCAGATCAGCTTTAACATTGATAGGTTCATACTCTAATACGTGTCGATGATCAGGATGATAAGCTCTCAATATTGACACATGGAATACATTATGAACGTGCTGAAGGTCTGGCGGTAAGGCCAATTGATATGACACGGCTCCAACCTTCTTAAGAATCTCAAAGGGTCCAATATATCTAGGACTCAGTTTCCCTTTCTTTCCGAATCTCATCACCCCTTTCCAGGGGGAAATCTTCAACAATACTTTGTCTCCTATTTCGAAAGATTTATCTTTTCTCTTCAGATTGGCATACTTTCGCTGACGGTCTTGAGCAACAACTAATCTTTTACGAATCGTCTCTATGGATTGCTTTGTCTGATGAATCATTTCTGGCCCGAGTAGTCTTCCTTCACCGACTTCATTCCAACAAAGTGGAGATCTGCACTTCCTTCCATAAAGAGCTTCATACGGGGCCATGCCAGTACTGGAGTGATAACTATTATTGTAAGCAAACTCTACTAACGGCATATGCTCATCCCAACTTCCCTTGAAATCTATGGCGCAAGCTCGCAGCATATCCTCTATCGTTTGAATTGTCCTTTCGCTCTGTCCGTCTGTCTGCGGATGATAGGCCATGCTCAAATTTAGCTTGGTGCCAAGGCATTCCTAAAAACTTTTCCAGAATCTCGAGGTAAAACGGGTTCGTGAGCTTCGTGCTTTAATGGCTGCTCTCGTGCTCGTGGCTGAATCTGCCTTCACAAGATGCCTACGTACTTTGATGTATATCAAAGATCAAGCTAAAAACGTAGTTCTGAGAATGAGGGGTCAGACCCTTTATATAGGCTGAGAAGCCCTAGAATCGTAGTAGAATTAGGTGACTTGGTGGGCAAGTCACCGCCTTGAGGAAGGTTCTAGACTCCTTCCATGTAGGAGTCAGTTCCCATATCGAATTATGTGCCTTGGAGGCTAAGCTTAGTAGGAGTAATATCCTTATCTGACTCTTATTGCTGAGCTGGTTATTACCCTTAATATTAATTACGAAATTAATATTGTAAATAGGGTTTGGGCCCATTTGGTGGGCCCCACGTTTGGACCATTCCAGGTCTAATTAATGCCACATTAAATGTGTCTTTAGGGCTTACTTTCAGCCCACATCATTTGCCCCCCAACTTCTAGGAAAACTGATCAGGTTTTCCTTGAAGTTATAACGGCCTTATTCGAGACTTGGGTCAGGGTTTATTGCTCGTACGCGAGTATTTTCAACAATATCATCTTAATGTGAAGCGTGGAGCGACCGACGTATTTACGACGATGTTGAACGACACTAAGCGGTGTTAAATGGCACTAAACAACGTTAATCAGCCTTAAACAACGTTTAAACAGTGTTAAACAATGTTAAATGGCATAAAACGGCACTAACGGCACTAATCGGTGCTAATCGGCACTAATCTGTGCTAATAGGCACTTAACAGTGCTTAAACGGCACTAAACGGTGCTAATTTGTGCTAACAGGCACTGAATTTGAAAATATTAAATTGTGCTTCGAGCATAAAATTATTTTTCCATGTTTCCGGAATTTTCGGAATTTTTATCTCCGGAACGTAGTTATTTTTAATAATTTTCTGAAATTTCTCTAAAAATCCTTCGATATGGATCGAGGTCGTCACGAGGTGTCCAGGTCGTGAGGCTGGCGACCTCGTGGTTCGACCAGGATCGAGGTTGTACAAGGTTACCAGGGGGCCTGGTCGTGGGATTCTCGACCTGGATTCATGAGGTGAAACGACGTTGTGTAGAGGCGCCCGATGGAGCAGGTCGTGCGACCTACAACCTCGTCTCACGACGAGGAACCTGGTCGTGTATGGCCATCAAATGAGGTAGGTCGCGAGCATTTCGACCCTAAATCACGACGTGACATGAGGTCGTGTTAGGTCCTTTCATGAGCCTCTTCGTTGATCTTTCGACCTGGATCTACGAGCTGGATCGAGGTCGTCCATGGTTCATAAGCTGGCCTCGTCGAACTAGATACGACCTCATCCTACGAGGTGAGTCGAGGTCGTGTAACATCTTTAATGTGGCTTGCTCGTACTGTTTTCAACTTCAATTCACGAACTGAATCGAGTTTGTGTAAGGAGTAATAATAGGCCTCCTCGTGGGCTTTACGACCTCATCCTGCGAACTGGAATGAGTTCGTGGGGGATTTATGACCTGGTTTTCTCGATCCTTCTATAATCTTCTTTTAGATTCCAGAAGCTTCTACGAGTTTCTAGATCTTGGGCCTCTATTTGGGCTTATGGGCTTTAACCGGCTTTAACCTGTTAACCAAGCACTCTAACCGGCTAAATGACCGGTCGTATTGAGTATAAAAGAGTAAGAAGAGTGAGCTCATTTCTCACTTCTCTCAAATTATCTCTCGAAAATTTCTCTCAAATCCTTCTTTCTCAAGGTGATTACCGACAAGAGTTTCCCGGCGAAACTCTTCTTATTACGGTGGTTTTTGGGTTTTACTTTGAAAATTATCCTTGAAGCATTCATCTCAAGAACATCCATGGCAGATGACAGAGAGGCCAGAAGGTTGAGCAAGATGAATTTTTCTTCACGAGGTACCTCTTTCCCTCCTATCCGTTCGAAATACACCTCTTTACTTGATATGATTAATTAGAGGGGGATGAGTATCCTTCTGTTTCCGCATTAGATTCTTATAACCATCATTCACGTTTTTTCGATGCTAAAAAGATTGAAAAAATGAACAAACTCTTTAATATTCGATCTCCTCTAAAGTTGGTTCCAGCTGAACCAGGAGATCGTTCTTGCCACTGGAAGCCCCATGCCCTTTGCATCTATAAGGATGCAATGATGGCTGGGCTTCGTTTTCCTTTCCATAATTTCATACCTACATTGCTGGCAGACGTTCAAATAAATCCTTGCCAACTTGTTCCCAATGCTTGGAGAGCCATCCTTTGTTTCATGGTTCTTTGTTTAAAAAACAAATTCCCACTATCTATTTCCCTTTTTCGGAAAAATTTTCAATTTAAAAATAGTGCAATTACTTACCCTGGCTGGGTTTACATAAGCCTTCGTGCCACAATTCCAAATATTTACGATCCTTCCTCAATTTCGGATAATAATCCTAAATGGAAAGAGGAATTCATGTACCTTGTATGGGAAGGGGGTGATTGGGGAACCCTCTTCCGTAGTTCTTTTGGGAAGGTCATCGATGGAAATCCAGACGATATTGAGCTGGATGACGCAGAACAAGCTGCTTTCACCACCCTTATTGCGGATAAAGGGGAAACTCACTTCTTCACTCTTCTTGAGGAATTTTCCCTCAAGTCAGTGGGTCTTTCTTCCGCATCAGATAAGGGTAAAAACCTCATTTATCTCTCCTCTCAGTCTTGGTTTACTTGCCTAAGGCACTTTATCCTTACTAATTTTGTTCTTGCTTTTTCAGCTGCTAAAGCCATAAATGAGCTTCAAGAGCACCTATCTGGTGAAACTTCCCGGATGAAGAGGAAACGAGCTGCTAAAGATCCCAGGGGACAGCCTACAGAGCCTGCTTTTCTAAGGCCTCGTGATGCTGTTGATGTGGAAGGTGGGAGTGGGGCTTCCTCATCTGTCAAGTCATCGGTTTTTCGACCTGCTTGGGGCATCAGGAAACAGGACTCAGTGGTTGGGGATACCAAGCATTCGAAGGATTGGTCCTACCACTCCATCACTCCTGCTGACTATCGTGACCTCGTTGTTTCTCGTGATTTGGAAGTGGTTGAGTCACTGGGAACTCAAGCTCTTGCTACTGTAAGTATTCTACTACTCCTTTAGTTGAAATGTTTTACTTTCTATTTCCTAACACTTAAATTGTGTTTTCAGGGTAACACCTACTTCCAGGCTGCCATGCATCATGCCAAATCTTGGCGAACTCAGGCCGGGACTCATAGGAAGGATCTTGACCAGTCTAGGGCCAATGTTACTTACTTGGAGGAGAAGCTGAAAGCTAAAGAAGAGGAGCTGGAGAAAGCCTATGGCAGCATTGCTGAGCTTCGCCAAGGCAAAGAGGATATTATTGACGATTACATGGATTCTGAGGATTTCCAGAAGCTTATGGCCAAGCATGACGATCTTGCCTATCCGGCTAACTACTTCAGCGGCTGGAAGGGGGCTCTAGATGCTGTTTCTGAGAGGCACCCTGGGCTGTTTCGGCATGGGGATTTTCCTTGCCCTGAGGCCCCTTTAGAGCTGGCCAAGTTGTTGGAGTCACAGAGGATTACTCCTATGAAGGAGGATGAGGAGGAGGGAGAGGATGCTACTGATAAAATTTTAGATCCCGAGCACTCCCCCTTTCAGGCGGACGCCGAGGAATCGACTACTTGCACCAGTTCTGACAGGGTTTCAGCTTCAAAGGGCTCAGCTAGGGCTGCCAAGGCTGGCAAGGCTGCTCCTAAGACTCCTTGAGCTTTATTTATTCTAAGTCCTGCGTGACATTATCTTTATTGTTTTGCATTCCTGAACTTGTAGACTTAACTTGTAGCCTCCGGGCTTATTTATATCCCATGCAACTCTTCTAACTTTTCCATCTATGTAGCCAATAGCTTTTTCTTTCATATTGATTGACTGCTTATGAACCGTTTTGCTTTTAGAATCTTCCAGGTACTTAGGCCCTTGGCTTGTACTGAATTCGTGAGTTAACTCATCATTTGTTTTTCGTGTTTAAAATAACAAAACAAAAGAAGTAACTTGAAGAAAGCGAAACAGATTTCATAAAGCTGTCAAAGAATGTTGATAAAATGGGTTCAACCCTTACATAGATACTCTATCTCCTACTGGGAGCAACATGCTCTATAATGGTTTCATTTGAACCTTATTCCTAACAAATATAAAGCCAAGCCTTTGTCATAATAACTTAAACATAGTAAATCTTGAGGTTCACGGCATGCCAAGTTCGGGGCACCTCAACCCCATCCAAGGTTTCCAGCTTGTAGGATCCTCGTCCTAACGTCTTCTTGACTCGATATGGCCCTTCCTAATTTGGGGCTAGCTTTCCCTTCTGACCAACTCCATAAGCTTCTATCTTCCTTAGAACCAGGTCGTTTTGCCGAAAGAACCTCTCCTTAACCCTTTGGTTGTAGTGGAAGGATGCTTTCTTCTGATGCTCTGCATTGCGGGCATTTGCTTCATCCCTAACCTCATCAATTAGGTCTAGGGCAAGCCTCATGCCTTCTTCGTTAGTTTCTTTCTCGTATGCCTCAACTCGAGGTGATGCATGCATGATCTCTAGGGGCACAACTGCCTCGGCTCCATAAGATAACAAAAACGGGGTTGCTCCAGTTGTCACTTTGCAAGTGGTGCGATATGCCCAAAGTATAGGCAGTAACTCGTCCACCCAAGTGTTTCTTGAACGTTCGACCCTTTTCTTCAGTCCATCAAGGATTATCTGATTGGCTACCTCAGCTTGCCCATTAGCTTGCGGATGTGCTACTGAAGTAAAATGGAGATCAATGGCATTTTCCTCACAGTACTTCTTGAATTCTTCATTGTTGAATTGAGTCCCATTATCTGTCACAAGGATTCGTGGGATTCCATATCTGCATATCACGTTCTCCCAAAGGAACTGGGCAACTTGCTTAGTGGTTATCTTGGCTAGGGGTTTGGCCTCAATCCACTTAGTGAAGTAGTCAATGGCTACTATCAAAAACTTTCATTGTGCAGATGCTACGGGAAAAGGACCAAGTATATCCATTCCCCACATTGCAAACGGAATAGGAGAGCTGATCGGGGTCAACATCTCAGGCGGCTGCCTTACAATTGGAGCGTGCTTCTAACATCTCTCACACCTCTTAACATAATCTTTTGCATCAGCCAACATCTCCGGCCAATAGTATCCTAGACGAGTGATCTTGTGAGCTAGGGCTCTGCCCCCCAAGTGCTGACCACGGATACCTTCGTGAACCTCTTCCATAGCTTCCCTCGCCTCATGGGGCCTTAAACACTTCAGGTACGGGATGACAAACGATCTCTTGTAGAGAATGCCTTCGATCAGGGCGTATTTCAATGCTCTTACTGACAACTTTCATGCCTCCAAGGCATCGTCAGGAAGCCATCCAGTTTCAAGGTGAGCTTTGATGGGATCCATCCAACAGCTTCCTAGATTAATTGGTGCCATCAACTTAGAGTTGATGGACGGGGCCTTCAAGACCTGGAAGTAAACACTTCCCGCGTAATTCTCTATCTCAGAGGAAGCAAACTTAGACAGGGCATCGGCCTTAACATTTTCTTCCCTTGGAATGTGCTCCACATAGCACTCCTCAAATTGGGTCATAATACCCTTTACAATCCGTAGATACTTTGCCATGGTTTCATCTTTGGCCTCGAACTCACCATTCACTTGTGATACTACGAGCCTTGAGTCTCCATAGACCTTGAGGTTCTTGACCCTCATGATTCTTGCCAAGCCTAAGCCAGCTATCAATGCCTCATATTCAGCTTCATTGTTGGTGGTAGGAAAGTCCAACTTCAAAGCATATTCAACTATGTCGGGGCTTTGCAACACTAAGTCTGTGCCACTAGATTTTGTTTTTGATGCTCCATCAAAATAGAGCACCCAATATTCCTTCTGATCAGGTACAAGTTCTTCATCTTTATCCCCATTCTCAGGGGTGGTCACTATCTCCTGCCCCCCCGACTTCATGGTTGTTAATGGTACATTCAACCACGAAGTTAGTCAATGCCTGAGCCTTGATGGCTGTTCGAGGCTTATACGTGATATCAAACTCTCCAAGTTCGATTGCTCACTTAATCAACCTTCCGCTTGCTTTCGGGCTGTGCAAGATGTTTCTCAATTGCTGGTCCGTCAGGACTTCGATCTTGTGTGACTGAAAGTACGGTCGTAGCTTTCTCGAAGCTGTTACCAGTGCCAAAGCAAATTTCTCGATGGATGAGTAATTTAACTCAGCTCCGTGGAGCACCTTGCTTACATAGTAGATAGGTCTCTGAACTTTGTTCTCTTCTTTAATGAGGACGGCACTCAATGCTTGTTCGGACACTGCTAGATACAGATACAGAGTCTCTCCAGGACTAGGCTTGGCCAACAACGGGGCTTTGGCCATGTACTTCTTCAACTGTTCAAAGGCCTCTTGGCTTTTATCGGTCCATTCAAAATTCTTCACCTTCTTCAATGCTTGGAAGAAAGGCAAGCACTTGTCACCAGATTTGGAAATAAACCTCCCCAAGGCTGCAACTCGGCCTGTTAACTTCTGTACATCTCGTATAGAGCGGGGTGGTTCCATGTCCAGAATTGCTTTAATCTTATCAGGGTTGGCCTCTATGCCTCTCTTTGATACCATCAGTCCCAAAAATTTTCCTGATCCAACTCCAAAGGCACACTTGGCTGGATTCAACATCATCTTGTGGTGCCTCAGCACTTCGAATGCTTCTCTGAGGTGCTTAATGTGATCTGCCTTGAAAAGGCTCTTGACTAACATATCATCAACATAGACCTCCATGGTTTTCCCAATCAGATGGGCGAATATCTTATTCACCAGTCGTTAGTAAGTAGCTCCTGCATTCTTTAGACCAAAAGCCATAACGAGATACCAAAAAACACCAAAGTCGGTTATGAAAGATACCTTAGGGATGTCATCCTTGTGCATCTTAATTTGATTGTAGCCGCTGAACCCATCCATGAAGCTCAACATCTCATGTCCAGCAGTGGCATCTATCAACATATCTATCCTCGGTAGGGGAAAACAATCCTTTGGACATGCATCATTCAAATCAGTGAAATCTATACATATCCTCCACTTTCCATTCGCCTTCTTGACCATCACCGGGTTAGCTAACCATTCAGGGAACTGAATCTCTTCAATAAACCCAGCCTCCAGCAACTTGTCAACTTCTTGCTTAATGGCCTCTTGCCTCTCAGGAGCAAAATTCCTCTTCTTCTATTTTATTGTTTTTCGTTCAGGATCAACATTCAACCGGTGAGTTATGAGTTGGGGATCAATCCCTGGCATGTCAGCTGCAGTCCAAGCAAACACATCACTGTTTTCTTGCAAGAAGGCCATCAACTTGCCCTTCAAGGGTTCCTTTAGTGAAGCTCCTATATAAGTAACTTTCTCAGGGTCGCCCAACTCTAAAGGTATGGGGACTAAATCCTCTGCTGGCTTCCCTCGGTATTCATCTTCATCACGGACATCCATGTCTTCAATCGGGAGTACCTGCCCCCGACTCCATCAGCTCTTAAAGCGGATACATAACAACTCTTTGCCATCTTCTGGTCGCCTTTCTGTTCTCCATTTCGAGTTGGAAACTTAATCTTAATATGATAAGTTGAGGCAACAGCCTTGAACGCATGAAGTCCAGTCCTTCCCGGGATTGCGTTATAAGTCGAAGATGCTTTGATCACCAGAAAATTTAACATCTGAGTAGCCTCCTTAGGTTCTTGCCCAATTGTCATGGGTAACTGAATAGTCCCTTCAACTTTGGACTCCACTCCATTAAATTCGTAGATTGGCATATTAGTTGGGGTAAGCTGAGAGTCGGTGTATCCCATTTTATAAATGCATCATGGAACAGAATATCAACAGAAGCTCCATTGTCTATCAAGACTCGCTTCACTTCTGAGTTCCCAATCACGGGGGTTATGACCAACGGGTCGTCATGGGGGAACTTCACCCCTTCAAGGTCAGAATCATCAAAACCAATCGCTATTTCGGTTCTAGCACGTTTAGGGGCTTCTCCCACGATGTGCATCACCTCTCTGGCATACGCCTTTTGAGAGTTTCGAGTTGTACCAACCGCTGTCGGGCCTCCCCAGATCATGTTGATAACTGGCCCTCGGGGTTGTGTGTTACGATAACGATCATTATCCCTTCTATCATTGTCTCTCCTGTTGTAATCCCCTCTTTGGGTTCCACGATCTCCACCCTTTGTGAAATTATTCAGTTTTCCTTTTCGGATCAAGAATTCAATCTTGTCCTTCAACTGTCTGCAATCATCTGTGTCATGTCCCACGTCTCGGTGGAACCTACAGTATTGATCCTTGTTTCTCTTTGCGGGATCACCCCTGAGTGGCTTCGGCCATCGGAAGTCCTTATCCTTCTCAATTTCTAACAAGATTTGGCTCCTCGGAGCGTTTAATCTTGCATAGTCAGAAAATCTTGGTCCCATATTCTTCTTCGGTGTTGACTCAGAGTCCTTGCTAGTACGGGGATACTTGTCCCTAGCATCATACTCCTGGTCTTGCTTTCGTTTCTTGGAGTCGTTATTACCCTTGTCATTACCTCCCACGGCTTCTTTCTTCATGCTATCCTCAGCCTTGATATACTTGTCAGCCCTTCGCTGGAGCTCAGCCATGTTTTCAGGAAGATGCTTTGCCAACGACCTTTTAAAGAACTCGTCAGTGGTTCCGTGTTCCATGGCCACCTTATTCTCCAGATCAGTGATGTTCAATGTCTCCTTGGTGAACCTCTTAAGGTAGTCTCTCAGATTTTCGTTCTTCCCTTGTACCACATACATAAGAGATGCAGAACTTTTCTCATGAACTCTTCCGCTAATAAACTGACTAACGAAAGCAGCACTTAACTCCTTAAAGGAGCCAATTGAGTTCGCAGGCAACCGGCTATACCATCTTTGAGCCATGCCCGACAAGGTTTGAGGGAACGCCCTACACTTCAAGGCGTCACTTGCAGGCTGCAACAGCAGTGCGTTTGAGAATGTCCTAACGTGGATTGTGGGATCGCCCGTTCCATCATAAGCCTTGATCGTTGGCATCTTAAATTTCTTTGAGATACGAGCGTTCATCACCTCCTCAGTAAACGGGGGTATGGGATTATCATGATCCCCAAGTGGCATCAGATCCTTGGGGTTGCTCTTGGGGGTTTCCACCCTCGTTGTTCTTCCAGTTGGGGCGTCAGCCCTTCTCTGCCTCCTTGAAGACCCCTCCAGATCTATAAAGGGAATCGGTCCTGAGGTTGGAGGTGGCTGAGTTTGATTCAACCTAGCTTGTTCTCTAGCAATATCTTCCTTTATCCTTAGAATCTCAGCCTCATGAGCCTTGATTCTTTCAGCAGCTGTCAAGGGGGGTCCATCATGGATAGTTTGTGTTCCCCTTCTTGGTTCTCTACTAGCACATCGCCTCCTCGGGGCTTCATCACAATCATCATCAGTCGATGAATCGTCAGTATAAGGGCCAGAGTAGTCAAGATACTCTCGATCTCGGATCTGCAAAGCATGACCACTGGGTCCAAGAGGGTAGTTAGGCAGACCATACATCGGGTTGGTATTCCTGGGAAGATCCGTAGTATGGATCTGTACTCCTGGTGGCGGGCGACTGGGATCAACTAGAGGAGAAACCAGCGTCTGAAGGGAGCTGGTTCCCTGACCCGGATGGATGACCATATATAACGTCCTCTCAATATGGGGATTCGTTCCTGGGGGTTGAGAAACTTGAATTTGAGTAATCGCCCCTGTGGCTGGGGGTACCTGCTCAGTGACAGGCGAAGCAGAGCTAATTGGTAAAGCCTCAGTAGTGATTGGATCTGTAGTGATTGGATCTGTAGTGATTGGTGCTGTTCTTCGTGTTTGAACCATGGTTGATGTCTTTTTCCCACAGACGGTGCCAAATGTTGTGGAATAAAAACTAGGTTATTAAATTGCGGCTAGGGTTTGCGTGTATTTTAATGTTAGGGTTCGTGAGCTTCGTGCTTTAATGGCTACTCTCGTGCTCGTGGTTGAATCTGCCTTCACAAGATGCCTACGTACTTTGATGTATATCAAAGATCAAGCCAAAAACGTAGTTCTGAGAATGAGGGGTCAGACCCTTTATATAGGCTGAGAAGCCCTAGAATCGTAGTAGAATTAGGTGACTTGGTGAGCAAGTCACCGCCTTGAGGAAGGTTCTAGACTCCTTCCTTGTAGGAGTCAGTTCCCATATCGAATTCTGTGCCTTGGAGGCTAAGCTTAGTAGGAGTAATATCCTTATCTGACTCTTATTGCTGAGCTGGTTATTACCCTTAATATTAATTACGAAATTAATATTGTAGATAGGGTTTGGTCCCATTTGGTGGGCCCCACGTTTGGACCATTCCAGGTCTAATTAATGCCACATTAAATGTGTCTTTAGGGCTTACTTTCAGCCCACATCAATATATATATATATATATATATATATATATATATATATATATAATAGATTTCAAAAAACTGATCGAAAATGATAACAGAAAATTGGAACTTGAACTTCCAATTTTCAGTTGCAACTTCCAGTTTTCATTTGCAACCTCATTTGCAACTTCCAGTTTTCAGTTGCAACTTTTGCAACCTCGTTTGCAACTTCCAGTTTTCAGTTGCAACCTCATTTGCAACTTCCAGTTTTCAGTTGCAACCTCATTTGCAATTCACACGGTTGGCGTCGCCCTGAAGTTACAAATGAAGTTGCAAAGGTTGCAAAACGTATTTTTAAAATTAAGAAAAGTATGGATGGTAATTTTAGAATTTTAGAAAGTTTGGCTATATATTTTTAAAAGCCCAATAGTTGACATGGGTAGTTTTGAACTTATCCCTTGTTTATATTACTCAAAATAATAACTTTTAAAAATAAAATATATTATTATATTTATTATTTCACTCCTTTTTTAAACAATTCACAATTCACATTATACTACTTCACTTATTTTAACAATAAAATCACTATTTTATTTATTTTAACAATATATTATATTATTATTTTTTATCTTCATGTCCAAACTAAATGACGAATGTATGTACTTCTGTTACTCTACAAAATAGGTTGTCTCAAGAGGGGCTTTGGACATAAATACCACAAACAGTACCCATCCATTACAAGAATACCACAAAAATGGTGATGGTGGCCATAAATACCAATCTATTACGCATTTGAGAAAGGGGTAATAGGTTTGTATTAATTACGCATTTGAAAAAGGGGTAATAGGCTTGTCTGCGGCGTCTATTACGCATTTGAAAAAGGGGTAATGCTGTTACGCATTTATGAAAGGGGTAACAGGTTAAAATTTTATATGTATTAAGCCCATGTGAAATGCGTAACAGAAGAATCTTTTTCAACTTTGTATTACGCATTTTCCAAATGCTTAACTGGTGGGTAGTTTTGGCCAGTCTTTGTGATATTCGTTATTTTGGTTCAAACTTAAAAAAAATGTGGTAGTTTTGTCATTCTTTCTCTCAAGAGTTGCGAGTTAAGAAAAAAATTGTAATTAGTTAAAAAAACATTGGATGCAAAACAAAATTTCAAAGCTTGCGTATATTTGTTTTTCTCGAAAAACTTTCGATAGATTATTGGACCAAGTTTAAACGGAAACTAGCAATTTTTTCCCCTATGGACTATGTTCATAAGATTAGAGCATCTCCAATGGTATTAGATAAAATGATTGGCTAAATAATAATTATGTAAAATTTGTTGAATCTGTAAGGTGTTTTAGTCCAACTAGCATTTTGCACGTACTTCGTACACGGCATCTTATTTAATTTAAAATGATAATTCCAAAAATTTAACAAATTTGATTGATTTCTTAAAACATCTTATTTAATTTAAATTGACAATAAAAAAATTTAACAAAATTGATTGTTTTCTTAAAAAGATATTGTATGCAATTATATAAATAATCAATTCTTAGAAAGATATTATATACAGTTATATAAGTATTTAATAAAATAATGATATGCTAAAAATTATATAAAAAAGTAGCATACAATTCTATTTTAACAATGTTGAAAATTTATTTAATCCATCAAAATCTGCAATAAAAGTAATAAATATTTTTACAAATATTGTTCTCTAATTGAAAACAATAATAAATTTTCTTCATTATTCAAATGCGGAATTGATAATCCCTTCACCCCCAATGGCTCCGAAACATTAAATGGCTCCAAAACATTAAACCTCATATAATATCAAGAACATATTATATTAACTATGAGACCTCATAGTTAATATAATATGTAAATGTTGGAGAACAATGAGACCACATTTCAAGCAATTTTTAATTTTTTTTGTTAACTTTTTTTATGAATGGATAGATGGTAGAATTATAAGACTTTTGTGTGAAGATGCCCCTAGCGGGGTCCTTTAAAATAGCTTGAAATGTAGCGAATATGTGTGTTTTCACTGTTCTCATTTTAATTTTTTTTTATGAATGGATAGAGTGTAGAATTATAAGACTTTTTTTTGTGAATATGCCCCTAGCGGGGCCCTTTAAAATAGTTTGAAATGTAGTGAATATGTGTGTTCTCACTATTCTCATTCTCACCAGAGCGTGACCATTAAACTGTATTAGTAAATTCATGTATGAAAATACAGTGTATATATATTATTAATATAGATTCTTTTATTAAAAATAAGTAAATTATACAATTAAATAAGCAAGCCAAAATATCAGATAAATATTCTAGTAGATTTATAGTTTATGTTCAAATTAAGGTCTTTCACCATGGCTCTCGCTTTCTGAAATTGTTGAATTTTTATTTTATTGACTTTATTATACTAAAAGTATGTTCTTATTGAAACGAATATAATAATTTGAATTTGAATATATTTTTAAACTACTTATTTTGATGGGTTGTTAATTTTTTTGTGATCAACTTAGAGGGGTGACCAAAAATAAAATTAATGGGAATACATAAACTCATTACCCACGTTATGATAAACAATACCTATAAAATGGAAGTTGCTTATGTGGTTCAGACTTGTTAATTACTTCAATACTTCATTAGCTTTGTAACGCCCCCAAATTCGCCCTGATCGGGGATCCAGGTCATCACATTGTCTCAATATCCTGCAGCACACATTAGCGCAATAATAAAGCGAAATATATTATACAACGGAGCATAAAAGTCCCACTCCGCAGATCCAAGATCGGTCTCACAAAATATTACAATACGTCTTAATACATCTTAGGATAATATCTTACATAAGTTCACAAAATTAGAAATATAAAGGTTCCAACTAGATAACTCTAATTCTTGTCAGCATAGCCTGGAGCTTTTTTCCTTTTCTCTGGATTCCTGGCTGAATGTCTCGCATCTTTCCATCTTGACAGCTGAACAAAATGTTTTAAAACAAGAATGAGCAACTATAGTGCTCAGCAAGTTCTTTCATTGCTCGGGGTATAAGTATAATAATATTTACCAAAAGAGAATACTCATCATTTTTAAACATCGGATGTCACAATTTGACATTGACTCAATACTCATCTCGAAAACAGAATACTCGAAAGTCTCCACTGAAATAACTCTGAAGACTCAATACTCATTTCGAAGATAGAATACTCGAAAGACTCAACTGATATAACTCTGATGACTCAATACTCATCTCAAAAACAGACTACTCAAAGTCTCAACTGATATAACTCTGATGACTCATGATTTAATAATAAACTGGTCTTCCACCTCTCGGTATCTCGGTGGGGCGATCAACTATCCGACCGAGAATACCGTCCTCCAATGACACTGCACTTCGCCCGATCACGGCTACAATACGATATCAACAATATAATATATGTATGAATGCTAGCATCATAATGGGTTATTAATTCAACCCTGGCAACAAATGCCAAAATATTCTCGTCTCCGTATAACGGTACACAAGTCTCTCTTTCTCTATAATGGGCCTTTTTGCCAAAATTGACCAGTAGAATACAGAATTCCCAAACATTTTATAAACAGATGACATGATAAGAATTCTTCCAGAAATATTTGTTCATCTAGCGGACTGCCAGTCTGACTCAATTGTGCCATCAATCCGAACAATGAACTGATGTAAACTCTCAATAATAATATTTTATTGGTTGACACGAACAAAATGCCAAACCTTGACAATAAAAGCAACTATCTCGAAATAATGAGAATAGTCTTAAAATGAAATATTTTGAGTCGTACCGAACAAATAGTACTACTCGAATATTTATGATACCCACAATTGATGAACGTTAATCAGAATATTTTTCACTTGATCAATGAATAAAACTCTAACGATCCTAATTTTTATAACTCTTATTTGTTGATTCGAAAGATGAATCAACTAAAAGATAATCAATAAATATTGTCGAATTTGTACAATAAATTCGACTGAAAAGAATGAATTTAACTAGCTCGAACAAATGAGACTAGTTTCACTGAATCACACGCTAACACACGCTAACACACGCTAGCCACACGCCGGCACACGCCGCGCGTGTGGCCCACATCTCTCTCTCTCTGCACTCTCTCTCCCTCTCTGTTTCTCTCCCTCACATCTCTCTCTCTCTCAACCTCAATCTCTCTCGATTCCGACCTCTCTCTCTACATCGTATCTCCTCCGCCTCCCTCTCTTCTCCCTCGCGCGTCTCTCTCTTCTTCTCTCTCTCTCAATCTCTCCCAGTCGCCTTCTCTCTCTCTCCGGTCACTCTCCGGTCTTTCGACCTCCGTCCTCTCTCGACATCAACAACCACAAACAAACTCTCAACCATTTCTCTTGACATCTCCCCCTCCGCCCTCATCTCTCTCCCTCAATCTCTCTTCTCTCCTCTTCGACCTTTCTTTTCGAACCCCCCCTCTCACACCATTGATTCAACCACAACACAAAACAGACGCTCACAACAACACAGAAACTATTAATCGGAGAAACACGCACGAATTCGAGCCTACCAGTTCAACGAAATTGAACAAGAAATTAACAGAGAAAAAATAAACTACCTGGGTTTTTGTTGCTCTGTTTTTATGAATATAGGCTTAGTCGTGTTTTGTGATATAAGGGAGAGTAGTACTGGTTTTGGTATATATATATATATATAGCTCGAGTTTTTGTTCAATATAAGAGTAGTAGTGTGACAGCCCCAAATCCGGGGTCATGAATCCAGGCCGTCACGGACCAATTTCCATTCAATATCAATATCTCTTGGGTCTTTTTTTTTATAACAATTAATACTTATGCAATTGACCCCGCAATAATACACGCACACACACACACACACCAGTCATATGCTCAGAGAACAACATTCACCATAATAACAGTTTAGAGTTGAAAGTTAAAAGAGTTATTACAAACCAGGATCAAGCTTAAATACATTGTTGAATTATACTTCGACATGAAGCATTTCAACAATCAAAAGTTTATTACATTCTTACACACTTAATTACACATAAGTTCCCAGAACCCGTCTGCCTCTACGCTACCTCAGGAATCGATGCTAGCGTGCTCTCAGAAGGTCGCCTTCCCCCTACCCTCTTGCGGGGCGTTCTGCGTAGTATCGGCATACCTAGCTGTGTATACATCAGTAGCAAGAGTGAGCTATAGTAGCTCAGCAAGATAATTTCTATCTACTAACATCAAAGGAAAATAAACCATTATATATATATATATAATAGACAAAAGCAAACTTCAGTTATTATGGAAGAATTTTATTTCCATTCAATATGTATATACACTTTCCAATTATCCTAAAGTCATATTATACACCCTGGAAGTAGGTCTATTTGAAGCAATCATACTTTGTCTCGGCGCAGATGACCCACCAGAACGACAATCTCTAGCAATGTGTCCTAGTTTCCCACATTGATAACACTTGACATCACCCTTATCAGCTGATGGACACCTGTCCTGATAATGTCCTTTCTGTCCACACTTAAAACAAGTTATTCCTAACACTCTACACACTCCTGTATGCTTTCTACCACACGTATTGCACTCTGGTAGTGGTGGTCTTGATTGGTTTGACTTCCCACCCTGATTCACAGTCTCACTAACAGCCTTGTTATTTCCCGACTTTCCTACAAACTGAGATTTTTGTCCTTTACTGACCCTGCTAAAATAACTTCCTTCACTTGCACCTCCTTTCTGACCCTCAAATTTCCTTTTCTTATTCTCTCAACCTATTTGAGTCTGTTCACTCTCAGCTTCAATAATAGATGCCTTTTGAACTACCGCAACATACTCAGTCAACTCAAATGGTGACACTCGTGTCCGTAGCCATGGTTTCAATCCTTGTTGGAACCTTTTTGCTCGTTGTTCCTCAGTACGCACAAATTCTGGAACAAACCTAGACAATTCAGTAAATTTCGTTTCATACTCGGCCACTGATAGATTATCCTGCTTTAATTCCAGAAATTTCATCTCCATTTGGTTTTCCAAATACCTAGGGGAGTACTTCTCTAAAAATACCCTAGTGAAACGTTCCCAAGTTATCACTCCCGCTCCCTCTAGATTCTTCTTAGTTTCCCACCAATAATTTGCCTCTCCCTTTAAGAGATAGGCTGCAAAGGTTGTTTTCTGATCCTTTTCGATCCTCAATATCTCAAAAGCTTTCTCCATCTCTTTTAACCAGGCTCTGGCTACTACTGGGTTAGCAGTTCCCTCAAACTCTGGGGGTTTTAATGACTTAAAAGCACGAAAGGAGTTAGCTGCCTGATTGGGAAGAACAGGTGGTTGTTGAGGATTCTGTGGATTAACTAAATTCTGCCTTAATAGGTCCATGAGTTGGTTAAAAGGGTCACCACCCTGATTTCCTTGTTGGCCAGTTGATTCATCTTCTTCTTCTTCATGATTTTGTTCGTTATGAGCGTTTTCACCCTGCCTATTATGACTTCCTTCCTCTCTCTCATTTTCCCTTGCATTCGCTCTATTATTACGCTTAGGCGGCATGATTCTGTATATAACAATATTCTTCATTAATCAACCAAATTTAGGGTATAATATACATCATTCCCATATACATCATTCTCATATATACAATTATATCACTAGTTAACTCATTTATATACCATAATATTCTCAACTCAACTTTAGCAATTAAGCGTATCACCTTTAGCACAATAACCTTTTCATTTAAGTCAATCACCTTATATACATCAATATTCTTGAATTTTAACATTTAATATCAAAATACGATAGAATTTAGACAGAATACACAAACTTCATTAATTATCCCACTTCCTTTGGTTATCCTTATTCTGACTTTTTCCTCAAAATACCCTTACTCTCAATAGTAAATCTCAATTATACCTTAAAATTCCTCATATTGTTTTATCTTACTAATCATCAAATATACCCATTTCTTCTCACGAACTTTCTTCCTCTTTTATATCGGAACGCTTCTAACTCTAATTATCTCTTATTGAAATTTCCCTTGAAATCTCGAGTTTCCTCGTATAATCACGTATACTCTAAACTTTGCTTCCATTTTTCCATCCATTAAGGAAATCTTCTATATTCCAAACAATTGATAGAATTCCAGAAACTTTGAATTGAAATAGACCCAGAAACAAGCAAGTGTCCCACAACAATTTATAAGATTAAGAGTTTTAAATAACTTTTATTTGAAACAAAAGGATATTTAAGAAATCAATATGATGGAAGAACCCGTACGTAACACAAGTGAGGGCGTCCCCTCCGACTTTCAATCACACAGACAGATCGTCCTTGTGTATACATATAGGATTGTTCCTCTTAATTGGAATAAGAAGTATAAAGAAAATATTTAGTCACGATGATAAATACCCTCTTCCAAAAATAATCTTAGGAAAATATTTTGACTAAAATAGATAAAATACAATTTTGAAACACATTCCAAAGGTACCAGAAAGTTTTGAAAAGATACCGGCCCCTTTTTAATAAGAGATGATAGGTCACCCTGGAATTACTCACGAGGTTATCTAACATACACTTCCCGATACATCAAGTATTCCCTTTCTCATATCGATTTCGTGTGCTACATAAACTTAGATTATTGCTAATAACCTTTATTAGCAATAATCTATAAAATTATAATCACTACTTAGAATAAACGCTTCGTTCGATAAACCCCCCTTGAACTCGATGTGAGTTCATATTTTATATCATTACCTATATATCTATATACGTATATTACTATCACTCTTGTTCCTAAGCAATATGACTCTAACCTGTCTCTGATACCAAACTGTGACAACCCCAAATCCGGGGTCATGAATCCAGGCCGTCACGGACCAATTTCCATTCAATATCAATATCTCTTGGGTCTTTTTTTTTATAACAATCAATACTTATGCAATTGACCCCGCAATAATACATGCACACACACACACACACCAGTCATATGCTCAGAGAACAACATTCACCATAATAACAGTTTAGAGTTGAGAGTTAAAAGAGTTATTACAAACCAGGATCTAGCTTAAATACATTGTTGAATTATACTTCGACATGAAGCATTTCAACAATCAAAATTTTATTACATTCTTACACACTTAATTATACATAAGTTCCCAGAACCCGTCTGCCTCTACGCTACCTCAGGAATCGATGCTAGCGCGCTCTCAGAAGGTCGCCTTCCCCCTACCCTCTTACGGGGCGTTCTGCGTAGTATCGGCATACCTAGCTGTGTATACATCAGTAGCAAGAGTGAGCTATAGTAGCTCAGCAAGATAATTTCTATCTACTAACATCAAAGGAAAATAAACCATTATATATATATATAATAGACAAAAGCAAACTTCAGTTATTATGGAAGAATTTTATTTCCATTCAATATGTATATACACTTTCCAATTATCCTTGTACAAAAGAAATATATAGTATCATTCCATCAGTCTCGCTTCTAATATCATATAATATCAGTTCCTCTTCTTGAATGCTATAACAATCAATATACCATCTCAGTGTACTTTTCTAGGATAATATGAAAACTTGAACAAATCTTTCATTATCATTTTCTCATTTCCTTCATATGTAACGATTATATAATTTAACATGAAATCAGTTTCTCTTCATCTGTAACAGTAATTCCATCTTTTCATATCACTTTTCTGTTTTCAGTTATAGAAATCTGAAAACCATTTTTCAATTCTTTTCTTTAAAGAAAACGTTGGGGATTTCCACTGTTGCCGAATACGTAAGGACGATGATCAGTCGCCCTCCGTACCCGTCCCTTTTACTACCGGTAGACGGAGGTAGGTTCTCCACCATCCCCCAGGAGGAAGGTTCACCACTACATCCTCCCTCGGCACTCTTGGGCAGGAATTAAATATTGGATGCTGGACTGTGCCACTACCACACAACCTCTTACGCTTATTGTTGCAATCCCCCTTTTCAAATCACTTTTCCATTAACAATTACCATTTCACATTTTCTATTTCCATTCACATTTCCCTTCACATATATCATTTCCATTTCCATTTATCATCACCTTTAAAATATTTATGTCATAATACTTTGATTATGACTCAGACATCTCTTCTATATTCGATGAAATCAAATATGTTCTTGTATACATAGAGTATTCCATTTATTTTAGAAGTATTAAATAATACTCAATAATATCTGTCACAACATTTGGAAAGAATATTTTTAACATAATATTATAAATCATATAACCCTAGATAATAACTGATACCATTCCTTTATATATAACTCTAGATAACAACTGATACCATTCATTTATATATAACTCTAGATAACAACTGATACCATTCCTTTATATATAACTCTAGATAACAACTGATACCATTCCTTTATATATATAACTCTTAATCATAAGGCATGTTCACTTCATGCATAAACATCTCTATGTATATCCATATCCATCTCATACTCGTATCCATGTCCATATTCATATCATACTCATATACCTCTCCTTTTAATATCAATAATCAAGGAAAACAAATTCTTAACAATATAGTAACCATAGCATCACATATATATATTCCATGAAATCAAGTTTCTTTAAAGATAGATAATTTCCAAGTAGGGATAGAAAAGATCTTGCCTCGGTTTCGGTATCCTGACGGTATGGCTCGTGGCTCTTCCGGAGTTTCTATAAACACAAAAGGACCGTCGTTAGAATACCACATCTCTTACTCACTACACTCTTGTATAACATTACCCTTGACACTTTAATATATGTTTAACGTATCACTATTACCCCAAAGGTTCAAGAACTTAACCATTTATAAGTTCAATCGAAGTTTCAGGGGTTTTTCACCATTTCCCCTAACGACCACACTTAACTGTAAAAATTCTCAGAAAATATGGATTTCGAATTTTACCATAAGGCCAACTGGTAATGCTTCTTTGACTACCCTACTACCATATTCCAAAATTTTATAATTTTTAAAAATGTCTAAGTATGGTAGTTATAGCCTCAAAGTTAACACAATTACGGTTTCTCGGTTTTCGAACGTCTTTCACTAAAACTGACTTTTCTCCTAAACCGTTCATCAGATTTTAACGCACTTTATATCAAAACGATCTATGAACCAAGCTCTATATCCTCATGGTCACTTGGGGGTCTGGAAATTAACCTACCGTACGGGTACAGTGTCCAAAAACAGGGCAGTTTCTTGGTCTAACTAAAATCGGACATTATAACGGCTATATTTTCATACTTTCCAAAATCAAACTCCTCCAAATCAATCATCCACCTTATACACCATCACCTACACCATGTGGTCATCTTACCAACCATGGTTATAAGCACATACTCCTTCCATATTCAACTTTAATCACTTACAAACACATGGATCATCATAATCTTAACATTTACACCACTTAATCACTAAACCAAACAATATCCATCATAATATAAAAGGGCAAGCATGTTTATACCTTCTTGAAGCTTTGACAACACTTAACAATCCTTGATATATCCTTAAACAACCTTATCCTAGCTTGAATCAACTAAAGAAACCATAAAAATCAAGTTAGTTCTTAGAAAACACTATTCATCACTATTCATCAAGCAACTTCCATGATTTTATTACCTTGGCAAATGATGTTGGTTTGCTATGAAACTTTGTAGATGATCCTTCCTAACCTCCAAGAAGCTCCATGATTTTTCCTTAGATTTGTAGTTGATGTTTGCTAGGGTTTTTATTTTCTTTTTCTCCTTTTTTTTCTAGTAAGGCCGAATGGTATGAAATGGAGAGGGGAGAGGTTTCTTTGTGTTTTTGCTTGATCTTATCTTACTAATCTCTTATTAATCTAGAGTGTCATGGAAGCCTTGGAAAGATATTTGTGGTTAAACCTTGTAAAGTTACTAATTTACCCTTAAAAACAAGTTAATGGATAATGACATCACTTGGATGATCTAATCTCCTAATTTCTTAATTTTCTAAGTAAAATGCCAATCACATTGGTAAATAATAATGTGGTATGTATCCTTGTTATATTACTAATCTTGGTTGCTTAATCTCCATATTCGTCTAATTGTGATTCGTTTCGAGTATACCTCATTATCTCAATGGTTTTGAAATCATTTAACAATCCAAATTCCTTTGGTATTCTCTTAACTTAATAATCCCCTGGTTTAATCTAAATTCACTAATCCCTTAATCTATAATTCTTATAATATTTCCATGCTCCTTAATATCCAATAGAAATCACTCTTAAATAAAATTTAAATATTGAGTAGGAAAAATTATTCGAAATTTTGCGGTTATTACAGTCTTCCCCCCTTATAGGATTCCGTCCTCGGAATCAAAATTACGCACTAAATAATTCAGGATATTTATTCCACATTTCGCTTTCTAATTCCCACGTGGCTTCCTCAACTTGGTGGTTTCTCCAAAGTACCTTCATTAAATTTACTTTCTTAGTTCTTAACTCTTGCACTTTGTAATCTAGGATCTGTACTGGTTGTTCTTCGTAGGTCAAATCAGGACGGATTTCCACTGGTTCATAGGTTATAACATGTCTGAAATCAGAATGGTATTCTCTTAACGCAGAAACATGAAACACATCATGGATATGCTGAAGGTATGGAGGTAGGGCCAACTGATAATCTAGCGGTCCGATCTTCTTAAAAATCTTATAAAGGTCCTATATATCTAGGGCTCAACTTGTCATTCATCCCGAATCTCATTACTCCCTTCCAAGATGAAACTCTCAGTATCACTTTATTTCCCCCTTCAAATGCTCTGTCTTTTCTCTTTTGATTTGCATACTTCCTCTGTCGATCCTTAGCTACAACTAACCTTTTTCGAATAACTTCTGTTGCCTGCTAGGTTTGTTGAAGTAATTCTGGTCCTAGTATTTTCTTCTCTCCTAATTCATCCCAGTATAATGGTGATCTACACTTCCTTCCGTACAATGCTTCATATGGTGTCATACCTATGCTAGAGTGGTAACTATTGTTGTAAGCAACTCAACCAGGGCAAATGATCATCCCAACTTTCTTTGAAGTCAAATACACAGGCACTTAATATCACGGAGAGGAAAGAAATGAGGCTGCTCCCGTGTTTTTCCGAGGTTTTTAATATTATCCTTTCACTTTGTCCGTCGGTCTGTGGATGCAGTGCTCAGATTTAACATCGTGCCAAGACTTTCCTGAAAATTTTTCCGAAATCGAGAAATAAAACAGGCATCTCTATCAGATACAATTGAAACAGGCACTCAATGACGAACCACAATTTCCTTTAGGTATATCTTCACCAATCTTTGAACAGAGTACTTATCACTAATTGGTAGGAAATGCGTAAATTTGGTGAGTCGGTTGACAATAACTCAAATTGCATCATGGTTAGCTCTAGTTCGGGGCAATCTTAGGACAAAATCCATGTTAATATGTTCCCATTTCCACTCGGGTATTTCTAAGGGTTGTAGAAGTCCACTTGGTCGTTGATGTTCGGCTTTCACTTCCTGACAGGTCAAACACTTGCTTACCCATTCTGCAATCTTTCTTTTCATATTAGGCCACCAATAATTCAACTTGATGTCTTGATACATTTTTGTGCTCCCTGGGTGAATGGAACATCTCGAGTTATGCGCTTCGCTCGTAATTTCTTCCTTCAGTTCTGTAACATTAGGAACCCATATTCTCGATGCAAATCGCTTAATTCCCTTATCATCTTTTGAACTCAGAAATTCTTCTCCGGTCAACTATGATCTTCTTTCTTCCATTACTTATTCCTGACAACGGCAAATATTCTCGAGTAACTCTGATTGAAACTGAATGTTGTAATCTCTTTCATTGTTTTGGATTGGGACCTTGACCTCTAATTCCATTTTCTCAAATTCTTTGACTACTTCTTCTGAGGTTGTTAACAGGTTGAGTCTTTCTTATCTACTTAAAGCATCAGCTACAACATTAACCTTCCCTGGGTGATAGTTTATCAAGCAATCGTAGTCTTTGATTAATTCCAACCATCTTCTTTGTCTCATGTTTAATTCCTTCTGCGTGAATATATACTTTAAGCTCTTGTAATATGTGTAAATCTCGCATTTCGCTCCATAAAGGTAATAAAGGTAATGTCTCCAAATCTTGAGGGCAAAAACAATAGCCGCAAGTTCCGGATCATGAGTAGGGTAACGGGACTCATATTCCTTCAATTGTCGAGAGGCGTAAACTATTACTTTCCCGTGTTGCATCAGAACACACCCTAAACCCTTGCAAAAAGCATCGCTGAAAATCACGTAATCACCTTTTTCATCAAGTAAGGTCAACACTAGGGCAATATTCAATCTCTTCTTCAATTCCCGAAAGCTATCTTCGCATTTTGGGGTCCATTCAAACCTTCCACTCTTTCTGGTAAGTCGAGTCAGTGGCATAGATATCTTTGAGAAATCCTTCACAAATCTACGATAGTATCTGGTCAATCCAAGGAAACTTCTAACCTCTGTTGGAGTCTTGGGTCTCTCCCAATCTGCTACGACTTCTATTTTTGCGGGGTCTACAGAAATCCCTTTGCCGCTCACAATGTATCCTAAAAATTGAACTTCTTTTAGCCAGAAGTCACACTTCGAAAATTTCGCATATAACTTTTCTTTTCTCAGCGCTTCCAGAACCAAACGGAGGTGTTCAGCATGTTCCTCAGGAGACTTCGAGTATATCAAGATATCATCAATAAATACAATCACGAACTTGTCCAAGTACCTCTTGAACACACGATTCATCAAATCCATAAAAGCAGCTGGCACATTCGTCAATCCAAAAGATATAACTAGGAATTCGTAATGTCCATATCGGGTCCTAAAGGCAGTCTTAGGAATATCCTCAGGCTTGATCTTTAGTTGATGATAGTCAGATCTCAAATCAATCTTAAAGAAATGTATAGCTCCCTTAAATTGGTAAGACAGATCGTCGATTCGAGACAGAGGGTACTTGTTCTTGATGGTCATCTTGTTCAGTTCACAGAAATCAATACATGGTCGCATTAATCCGTCCTTCTTTTTCACGAACAACACTGGAGCTCCCCACGGGGATACACTTGGTCTGATTACACCTTTTTCAAGTAAATCTTGCAGTTGTGTTGCCAATTCCTTCATTTTCACTGGTGCCATTATGTACAGCACCTTCGAGATTGGTGCGGTTCCTGGTGCTAGGTCGATTGTGAATTCTATCTCTCGATCCGGTGGCATCCCAGGCAACTCATCAGTAAAAACATCTTTAAACTGATTAACTATAGGGACCTCTTCAGTTGTAGGGGTCTGTTTGTCGTTATCTATCATATGAGCCAGGTAGGCTTGACATTCTTGTCGCAGTAATCTTTTAGCTTGAATCATTGACAGAAAATCCTTAGTCGGTTTCCGTCCGCGAAACGGAATTCTTATACCATTAGGTCCACTTAAGTTGACCCTTATACATCGACAATTTATTTGAGAATCATAACGTGATAACCAATCCATACCTAGGATTATGACAACTTTCTTTAACTTAAAAAAAATGAGGTATGCGTCACAACGTTGCCCATGCATCTCTATAGAACAATTTGGACACAATCAGTTCACTGGTATGATTTCCTGATTAGCTACTTCTATGCTCAGAATCTCCTCTAAAGGCACAGATTCAAAATTCGACTAGAACACACGCATTCTCAAAATTTACTAGAAGCGATCCTGTGATCATATCGCTCTCGTCAATGGCATCTCTTACAATCATGTTGAAAGTTCTTGTTATCGGCTTGTTGTTGGGAGGTGCTGTGAGTCGAGGCACTGGATTCTCCTTTGAAGGATGTTTGCAGTCTCGGTACACGTGACTTTTCCTTCCACAGTTGAAACATGTGACATATTTATCATTGCAACTAGGAGCATAATGACCCTTCTGTCCACCGTTATAACAATTCACACTTGCTTGATGGCAGGGTCCAGGGTGTTTCTTCCCACATCTTACATTTTGGCAGAGGTGGTCTTCTTTGCTTCACATTAACTGTCTGTGGTGGTTTGAACCTCTGGTTACTTCCTCTGGTCTCATGATTCCCAATCCCTCTAGTATCAGTACTTCTATCATCTCTTTTCACAAAAGGTTTCTTATTAACTCGGTTATCAGTTCTCTTCACAAAACTACTACCACTATTCTGAAACTTCCTCTTCTTACCATCTCTATCCTTCGGGTATGATTCACTTCCATTTTCCACTATGGCCGCTTTCTGCACTAAGGTTGCGTAATTGGTGATTTCAAACACGGTAACTCGATTCTGTATTCAGGGCTTCGATCCTCGTTGAAAACACTTGGCTCTTTTCTCCTCGATTTCTACATGATAGGGTACGAACCTTGAGAGTTCAGTAAACTTAGCTTCGTAGTCTGCGACAGTCATCGTCCCTTGCTTGAGTTCCAAAAACTTAATTCCCATCTGATTCTCTAGATACTTGGGAAAAATACCTCTCTAGAAACAACTCTGAAATCTGATCCACGGTATGATCGCGTTACTCTCCATAGCTCTCTTCGCTTCCTACCAGTAATTAGCTTCACCTTTCAACATATACATAGTAACGATGATAGTCCTGGCTCATTCAACACTATACGAAGAAATATTCTACATTTCTCTCAACCATGTTCTCATTTCTTTAAAACAAGTAATCCTTTTGGTCTCAACAATATCTTGCTACTTATAAGTCTTAATAGCGATGGTATGGTCAATCATAAGATGCATTTCTTCTCACAGGGTCTTCTCGTTTTAACGAAAATCAAGGAATAATTTCAAAAAAAATACCCTTAATTTGGTTTTAGCTTAGGACCTGGGTTTTGACTCTACTTTATACTCCAAAATATTCTCACTTTGATTCTCAATTGTGGTGTGTTTCATTTAAAGAAATGTTATAGGTATAAAGGGGTAAAACATTTATCATACTTGGGGCAAGAAAATTTTAGAAAATACGATAAGACATGCCTCAAGAGTTTGAAGCATCACAATCATGATAATTATCTCAAATATTAATCTTAAAACTTCCAAGGGTTAGGTCGTCGTTTAGCTATTACACTCAGAAAGAAGATAGTAGAAACATGCATTAATGTTCTCTTTTTCTTTTCCTATATGAAAAACGATCACTCTTTCATAAACAAGTAATATATCATCAATGTATACTCAGTATCGATTTGCTTCTCACTCTGAAAGGATTGAGTTCAATGATTGCTCCGTATTCAAACCAAAATCTTAGAACCTTAATACATAACCATGAGACACTATGTAGGGTTTCGAAGATCTGACTAGTGGATTAACGCAATGGTCTATTCATATTTAGAATTCGACACTCCAACTTGAGTTGCTGAAATTCCCATTTCTGGAAGAGAGGTTTCCTCATTTCAAATTTCCGTATATCACTTTTAGAATTCTTAGGTCCCAATGGTTTTAGGATCCATAAGATCATTGAATAGAGATAACTCATAAGGAATAAATGTTAAACAACAGATACGCATACTCAATTCTTGATGGTGAGAATCTTTTATGGAAGGATTAACTGAGAGATCATGATGATCATTGAACATCTGTTTTGTTGCATGTGTCATTAGGGCAACCGTCATAGTACACAAGGTGGCCAGCCTTTAGTACTCTAATGACAAACAACAGTACAAACGGTGGCATCCCATCAGACTTCAATCACAAAGAATGATAGTCTTCCCCTATATATAGGGTTGTTCATCTCAGTACCACAAAGGGTGTCAAATATGGGAAGAGATATGAAAGGAATTTGTATTTATGAAAGTATGTAATGATGGTTAACTTAACCTCTAAACAACATAGGTCCTTTTAAAATAGGGTAGAAATTGCCTGAGTAAATTCAAATGATAAGATTTATCGATAATCGCTGCTAACGAAGTTATTTAAAGAATGATTTTTCAGCAAAATAAAAGCTCTTAGGAACAACTATCGATTCTCGAAGTAAAGTGACACTTGCAGACTTCGGTAGCTCGTTAGGGAAGAAAATCTCTAAGAGGGGATGTACCAAAATACAATCACATAGAGAACTATTTCAACCTCTATAGGGTATATCTTTAGAAAAACTAATGTCGGTCATAAAATCGTTTAAGAGTTTATCCTCAAACTTGGGACACATAATTGCATCTTTTTTTAAATCCATCTCGGGTGCACGTACCTCGTGCTGGTCCATCTCTGACTTTGGTAAGGGTATTGATAACATCTACAAAGTGTGGAAGCTCTGTAAGGTATCATCCGATCTCAATTATAATGGGAAATTAGGCATCCTATCTTAAATCAATTGGGAACTAGGGTTCATGCGAATAAGGCGTAGGAATCTATCTCGAGCAGAACGAAAGTCAACAGATCCGTAAGTAACCAATTGCCAATCGACTAGATAAGCGTATAGATATAAGTAAAGGTGTAAAGCAGTTAGTGCGAAAATCTCAATATCGTAATATAGCTCTAAACTCTCACGTCGCGTTATATTCCTAGGCTCATACGTTGCCTAAAAATATAACTAAGGCTCTGATACCAAAACTGTAACGCCCCCATATCCGCCATGATCGGGGATCTAGGTCGTCACATTGTCTCAATATCCTGCAGCACACATTAGTGCAATAATAAAGCAAAATATATTATATAACAGAGCATAAAAGTCCCACTCCGCAGATCCAAGATCGGTCTCACAAAATATTACAATACGTCTTAATACATCTTAGGATAATATCTTACATAAGTTCACAAAATTAGAAATATAAAGGTTCCAACTGGATAACTCTAATTCTTGTCAGCATAGCCTGGAGCTTTTTTCCTTTTCTCTAGATTCCTGGCTGAACGTCTCGCATCTTTCCATCTTGACAGCTGAACAAAATGTTTTAAAGCAAGAATGAGCAACTATAGTGCTCAGCAAGTTCTTTCATTGCTCGGGGTATAAGTATAATAATATTTACCAAAAGAGAATACTCATCATTTTTAAACATCGGATGTCACAATTTGACATTGACTCAATACTCATCTCGAAAACAGAATACTTGAAAGTCTCCACTGAAATAACTCTGATGACTCAATACTCATTTCGAAAATAGAATACTCGAAAGACTCAACTGATATAACTCTGATGACTCAATACTCATCTCGAAAACAGACTACTCAAAGTCTCAACTGATATAACTCTGATGACTCATGATTTAATAATAAATTGGTCTTCCACCTCTCGGTATCTCGGTGGGGCGATCAACTATCCGACCGAGAATACCGTCCTCCAATGACACCGCACTTTGCCCGATCACGGCTACAATACGATATCAACAATATAATATATGTATGAATGCTAGCATCATAATGGGTTATTAATTCAACCCTGGCAACAAATGCCAAAATATTCTCGTCTCCGTATAACGGTACACAAGTCTCTCTTTCTCTATAATGGGCCTCTTTCCCAAAATTGACCAATAGAATAGAGAATTCCCGAATATTTTATAAACAGATGACTTGATAAGAATTCTTCCAGAAATATTTTCTCATCTAGCGGACTACCAGTCTGACTCAATTGTGCCATCAATCCGAACAATGAACTGATGTAAACTCTCAATAATAATATTTTATTGGTTGACACGAACAAAATGCCAAACCTTGACAATAAAAGCAACTATCTCGAAATAATGAGAATAGTCTTAAAATGAAATATTTTGAGTCGTACCGAACAAATATTACTACTCGAATATTTATGATATCCACAATTGATGAACGTTAATTAGAATATTTTTCACTTGATCAATGAATAAAACTCTAACGATCCTAATTTTTATAACTCTTATTTGTTGATTCGAAAGATGAATCAACTAAAAGATAATCAATAAATATTGTCGAATTTGTACAATAAATTCGACTGAAAAGAATGAATTTAACTAGCTCGAACAAATGAGACTAGTTTCACTGAATCAAAATAATAGTCGTCTCGAATTAATGAGATCGACCCGATAACAACGAATTTATTTCTACGCTTATAGAGAGTATAATTCGCAAATAAACTAAATTAACAGTAATGTAATATTTAACGAAAAAATAATGCTCAAAAAGGCAATATGTCATAATAAGGAACAACAGATAAATCTCATAATTGATAGCTCGAAAATAATTAAAGTGTGGCATAGTACGAACAGAAATACAAAGTTTCCGAAAGTTAGGGTAGGAATGAACTTGCCTCGATCTCGTAGTGCAAATGAATGAAGATAAAATTTTATACTCTACCCGTGAACTTGGCGTCGATCTACGTCTCAAAAATTATTCTCTAAAAATGGCAATCAGAAATACGTGAGCGATTCGTCAAAATAAAATATTTCTAAACCGCTAATATAATATTTAAATATCAAAATAATAATAATAACATATTTCTCGAAAATCTCTATAATAATTAATGGAAAATAATTTCCGAATAAATAACTCTTTCACCGGGCTCAGGAATCAAATCTAGAAAATATAAACTATTTTAATATCCGTAAGTCCACTTTATTTAATTGTAAGAAAATTCTCATTTAAAAGGGCTCTAATCATTTCCAAGTATTCGATAATAATTAATCAGCTATTTAAGTCGCACTTTAAAAAAAAAGCTCTTGTGAATCATCTATAAGTCTCTAAAATTCTCTAATTTAATTAATAATAATCTCTATTTATTCACAATTAATCTCTCTTTTTATCCACGAATTATTAAATCTCTAAATTATGCCCAAATAATCACAAAATATTTCTATTTAATTAATATAAATCTCACAACAAAATTATTAAATAATTGATAAGTGGATTTTATATCCACTTGGAACATTCTAAATCGGCTTAAATTGATTGTCTTGGACTCAAGTTTCTTGTAGTTTTGATGTGTTTTGCTTAGTTGTGCAGATTTACGAGAATGTTGATTAAGGTTGATGCTTCTATCGTTTTTGGAGATTAATTTGATTAAAATTCGGATTTTCCGGGACGGTTGCGCATCTTACACTGTTTTGGCCATATCTGGAATTCTATAAGTCCGTTTTCAGCGATCTTATGGCCCACGCGAAGCTTGGGAGATTTTCTATAACATGGGACAGGTCCCACATGAGCAAGTTGCGCGGGGTAGGAGCAGGAAGCACGACAAACAGAATGTTAGGAGCAGGGAAATTACTGTTTTGCCCTTTTCAAGTTCTAATTGTATTTCGGGCAGTTTTTAGCACCTTAATTAAATTCTAATTGTAATAGAAGATAAATTCTTGCTGGGCAAGAAATCTAGAGCCTATTTAAACACATCTAAGCATTGTAATTTGTATCATAGTTTTATTATTGTAACCAGCTTAGATCTGCAAGGGAGAAAATGAGAGAAGGATTCAACGCTCGTGACAAGCAACGGATCTAGATCTACTTCATCTTTTGTGTTATTCTGGATTATAGATTTGTTTTCTCAACTCTTTGTTTTATTAATATTATTATTTCTTTTATTCATATCTTGTTTATTATCATGTTTTCATCAAATCCCATGACGATGAACAGTTCAATTATGAGCTAATCGTTGTCATGGGATTCTAACAGAGTTATTTATGTAGCTTAGTAGTTTGATTGCTTAAAAGATTACGTGTGGTGAATTCTTGATATCCTCGTATGGTTAATCTTAATGCTTTTAGATGCGTAGCTAACATCTAAATTGAATTGTTAATCTCTTGTGAAGCGAGAGTGGATCTTGAGATTTAGAACTTGCCATGCTAGCATAGGATAGGTTGATGTTTTAGCATCATGATTTGTGGCATGAATAGAGATATTATGCTGCCCTATGTGATCTATGTGGATAACTTGTTCTTAAACCCTTATGTTTTCAAATTCTATAGAGATATAGGGTCTAAACATAATAGGTGTCTACCCATCTTCTATCTCTTTTGTGGATGCATGCGTAGTTTGGTACTAGTATATCGAGAGGTAACTTTTACTTGTTTCGTGTTGTCCGATCAGATATCAAATCCCACATGTGTATTGATTAAAGGCATCAACTCTAAGTGAAGTAGATAATGAAGTTAGAGTCCCATGTTTTTATTCTCATAAGTAATTCGATTTCAATTCTCATTAGTAATTAATTGTTAGTTTAATATTTTACATCTTAGCATAATTTAGATAATCAACCTCAATTTGTTATTTTTCTTAGCAGTGAATTAAGACAATACATTGTTGCATAGGCATATTTACTGATTGAAACTTAACCAGATCTCAGTGGAACTAACTTTAATTATATTACTTGTGACCACGTATACTTGCGTGATATTGTGTTAACAAGTTTTTGGCGCCGCTGCCGGGGATCATCGGTGTTTTATTTTTAGTTTATGTGCTTGTCAATAGTGGTCGTTAGCGTTCACTGACTCGGATTTCTTACTTAGTTTGTTTGTTTCGTGGTGTTTCAGGTACTTAAGTTTGTATGCGAACACGCTTACAAGCTCGTTTGGAAGAACTGGCGGAAGACGATCTTGTAGAGAACTTAGAGAATAAGAACGAGGAATCTGAAACTAAAGTAGAGATGGCAGATGCAGCAGCAGCTAAGGCTTTGAAGGAGTATTCTCAGCCAAAGATTAATGATATCCAGTCTAGCATTATCAGGCCGGCCATCACGGCTAATAACTTCGAGATTAAGCCGGGCACTATTCAGATGCTACAGAATTCGGTTCAGTTTGGGGGTGCTCCTATGGAGGATCTTAACATGCATATTCGGGACTTTATCGAGATCTGTGATACTTTCAAGTTCAATGGTGTTTCGGATTATGCTATCAAGTTGAGACTTTTCCCATTCTCTTTGAAGGATAAGGCTAAGGGCTGGTTACACTCTCTACCACCTGGTTCCATTACTACATGGGAGGATCTTGCTCAGAAGTTTCTTACTAAATTCTTCCTTATGGCGAAAACTGTAGCAATAAGGAACCAGTTAACTCAATTTCAACAGCAATATGGAGAATCTTTGTGTGAGGCTTGGGAGCGATACAAGGAGATGCTTCGTAGGTGTCCACATCATGGCATGCCTGACTGGATGGTTATCAATAGCTTCTACAATGGGTTGGGAGCACAATTTAGACCTATGCTAGATGCAGCATCAGGAGGAGCTCTATGGGCTAAGAGCTATGATGAAGCTTATGATCTTATTGAGACGATGGCTGCCAATGAATATCAGAATCCAACCCAGAGCTTTCTCAAGGCAAGGTAGCAGGTATGTTTGAAGTGGATACAGCTTCAGCTATTGCAGCTCAGTTGAAGGCTTTGACTATGAAGGTGGATTCTCTTGCAAATTATGGAGTTCAGCAGGTGGCTAGTGTTTGTGAGCTATGTGCGGGGGCACATGAGACGAATCAATGTGCTATCTCTTCTAAATCAACACAGTTCGTGAGTAATTTTCAGAGACCTACTGCACCAATTCTAGCCACTTATCATCCTAGTAATCAGAATCATTCCAACTTCAGCTGGAGCAACAATCAAAGTGCACAACAACCTTATCAGCAAGCAAAGCCATTCAATCAAGGTTATCAGCAGCCTTATGCTCCGAGGGCACCATATCAACCTCCTGGATTTCAGCAACAGCCCCAGGCTCATGCGGGGCAAACTTCTAATGAAAAATCAGAGATGGATGATTTGAGGATGATGGTGAAGAATCTGCAAGCTTCTCAAAGATTTTGGAGAGCCAGCTAGGACAGATTTCAAGTGCCTTATTTAGTAGGTCACAAGGAACTCTTCCTAGTGATACGGAGGTTAATCCAGGCAGGAGGGACAACAAAGAACAAGTCAATGCAGTTACTTTGAGATCTGGAAAAGTCACAAGTGGTCCTAAATCAGCAACTGAAGAAGATGAAGATGTTCAGAATAAGCAAGTTGAAAAATCTGCAGTGCCCGGAATTGAGAAATCTGATTTAGTGGCTGATCAGCTAGATGGTGAAGTTGAGAAGAGCAAGAAACCCGTTGAAAAGTCTACTCCGGAGCAGTCTACAAAGAATACTCAGATCTATCCACCTCCTCCATTTCCTGGATGCTTGCAGAAATGTCAAGAGAAACAGTTTCAAAAGTTTATTGATGTTTTCAAGAAATTGTCCATTAACATTCCTTTTGTTGAAGCATTGGAGCAGATGCCGAGATATGTTAAGTTCATGAAGGATATTTTGTCACGGTAGAGAAGGTTGGAAGAATTCGAAACAGTGGCATTGACGGAGGAGTGTAGTGCCGTTCTGCAGCAAAAGTTGCCACCTAAACTTAAAGATCCAGGGAGTTTCACCATTCCGTGTACTATTGGCAATCTTTCTTTCAGCAAGTGTTTGTGTGATTTGGGAGCTAGCATTAATCTTATGCCTTTGTCTGTTTTCAAGCAGCTTGGTCTACCGGAGCCGAAGCCAACTAACATCTCTTTACAGTTGGCTGATAGGACGATCACGTATCCAAGAGGTATAGTGGAGGATGTCTTGGTGAAGGTTGATAAACTCATATTTCCTGCTGATTTTGTTATCTTAGATTTCGAAGAAGACAAGAAGATTCCCATAATCTTGGGAAGGCCTTTCCTAGCTACGGGTCGTACTTTGATCGATGTGCAAAAAGGAGAGCTTACAATGAAGGTGCAAGATCAGAATGTCACCTTTAATGTGTTCAAGGCCATGAAATTTCCGACAGAGGATGAAGAGTGTTACAGTGTGGATATAGTTGATATGGGTAAGAGAAAGAAGTTTGATCAGTTATTCAGCGAAAAATCGGATATGCGCGTGCTTAAGCATCCTATCAGTGATTCCATTGACAGTTCTTCAATTCGAGATCTTTCGAGTGTAAAGCTTGGGAAACTTCCACCACATTTGAGATATGTCCTTGTAAATAATGAGCTAGTGATTTTTGAAGAAGGGCATGATAACGTGTTGCGAAGGTGGAAAACCGATGATAAGGAAGAAGAAATTTTTGTTCAACCGGTTGAGTCGAAGAAGCACATTAGAGGAGTGAAGAAGAAAAAGAAGAAGATTTGGCCGTTGGGTAGTAAAATCAGGTTGAAGTGTGATGAAAGAGATTTCTGGAAAGCAAGCAACCAAGATGTCAACGTTCGTATGAATGGTCTTTCTGTTGAGAACGGGTCAGTTATTCTTTTGAAACCGCCATGATTTGAGGTAGTAACGTCAAGCTATTGACGTTAAAGGAGCGCTTCGTGGGAGGCAACCCACGCATTAGTATAGGGGAAAAAAAATTGAGTATTCCAAAAAAAAAAAATGAATTTTGAGTGTGTAACGTAGGATGATCCTGCGTTTCTGTGTTCTGGGCAAATTGCGCCCTTGTTGCGCAACTTGCTCATGCGTTACTGGACTAGGGGCAAATTGCGCCCCTGATGCGCAAGTTGCGTTGGCGCAACTGATCTGACCGCAAATTGCGTCCCACGCGCGCAGCTTGCGCGTTGTCCAGTGGTTAGAGAAAAATTTCAGTGTTGTCCGAGCTGTTGTTGTCTGTATAAAAAAAAAAAATTTATCACCCCCATTCTATTTATACTCTCATCTCTAAACCTAATTCTTTTCCTATTTCAATTCCAAAACCCCCCATCTTTTCTTCAAAATTCTAAACCTATTTCTATTCTAATTCATATTTGTTATTATTATTATTATTATTATTATTATTATTATTCATGTTTATTATTTATTATTATTATTATTATTATTATTATTTATTATTATTATTATTATTATTATATTTATTATTATTATTTATTATTCTTATTCTTATTATTATTATTATTATTATATACCCACTTCTACGTACAAATCCAATTCCTCTTCTATTTCTTTTAAAATCTTTAAAAATTCAATTCTTAAGAGGAATTAATTGCAAGTTCACCTCTTTGATTCGTATTGGGTAAATCTTTTTCTCTAATCTTATTTTTATTACGAATTTGTGTTCTTGTCAATTGGGGGTTTTGTAGTATTCAGGCAAGGTGGCCACGAATTATTAAATCTCTAAATTATGCCCAAATAATCACAAAATATTTCTATTTAATTAATATAAATCTCACAACAAAATTATTAAATAATTGATAAGTGGATTTTATATCCATTTGGAACATTCTAAATCGGCTTAAATTGATTGTCTTGGACTCAAGTTTCTTGTAGTTTTGATGTGTTTTGCTTAGTTGTGCAGATTTACGAGAATGTTGATTAAGGTTGATGCTTCTATCATTTTTGGAGATTAATTTGATTAAAATTCGGATTTTCCGGGACGGTTGCGCAGCTTACACTGTTTTGGCCATATCTGGAGTTCTATAAGTCCGTTTTCAGCGATCTTACTGCCCACGCGAAGCTTGGGAGATTTCCTATAACATGGGACAGGTCCCACACAAGCAAGTTGCGCGGGGTAGGAGCAGGAAGCACGACAAACAGAATGTTAGGAGCAGGGAAATTACTGTTTTGCACTTTTCAAGTTCTAATTGTATTTCGGGCAGTTTTTAGCACCTTAATTAAATTCTAATTGTAATAGAAGATAAATTCTTGCTGGGCAAGAAATCTAGAGCCTATTTAAACACATCTAAGCATTGTAATTTGTATCATAGTTTTATTATTGTAACCAGCTTAGATCTGCAAGGGAGAAAAGGAGAGAAGGATTCAACGCTCGTGACAAGCAACGGATCTAGATCTACTTCATCTTTTGTGTTATTTTGGATTATAGATTTGTTTTCTCAACTCTTTGTTTTATTAATATTATTATTTCTTTTATTCATATCTTGTTTATTATCATATTTTCATCAAATCCCATGACGATGAACGGTTCAATTATGAGCTAATCGCTGTCATGGGATTCTAACAGAGTTATTTATGTAGCTTAGTAGTTTGATTGCTTAAAAGATTACGTGTGGTGAATTCTTGATATCCTCGTATGGTTAATCTTAATGCTTTTAGATGCGTAGCTAACATCTAAATTGAATTGTTAATCTCTTGTGAAGCGAGAGTGGATCTTGAGATTTAGAACTTGCCATGCTAGCATAGGATAGGTTGATGTTTTAGCATCATGATTTGTGGCATGAATAGAGATATTATGCTGCCCTATGTGATCTATGTGGATAACTTGTTCTTAAACCCTTATGTTTTCAAATTCTATAGAGATATAGGGTCTAAACATAATAGGTGTCTACCCATCTTCTATCTCTTTTGTGGATGCATGCGTAGTTTGGTACTAGTATACCGAGAGGTAACTTTTACTTGTTTCGTGTTGTCCGATCAGATATCAAATCCTACATGTGTATTGATTAAAGGCATCAACTCTAAGTGAAGTAGATAATGAAGTTAGAGTCCCATGTTTTTATTCTCATAAGTAATTCGATTTCAATTCTCATTATTAATTAATTGTTAGTTTAATATTTTACATCTTAGCATAATTTAGATAATCAACCTCAATTTGTTATTTTTCTTAGCAGTGAATTAAGACAATACATTGTTGCATAGGCATATTTACTGATTGAAACTTAACCAGATCTCAGTGGAACGAACTTTAATTGTATTACTTATGACCACGTATACTTGCGTGATATTGTGTTAACAATAATCCCTTTTTATTTATTAAATAATTAACCAATTTTAACGAAACAAATTGAACCTCTTTTATTTATTATTTCCGATTAAAACATATGTACCCACACTAATATACTCACGTTATACACACGCTAACACACGCTAGCCACACGCCGGCACACGCCGCGCGTGTGGCCCACACGCCCACACTCTCTCCACGCTGTTCTCTCCCTCTCTACACTCTCTCTCCCTCTCTGTTTCTCTCCCTCACATCTCTCTCTCTCTCAACCTCAATCTCTCTCGATTCCGACCTCTCTCTCTACGTCGTATCTCCTCCGCCTCCCTCTCTTCTCTCTCGCGCGTCTCTCTCTTCTTCTCTCTCTCTCAATCTCTCCCAGTCGCCGTCTCTCTCTCTCTCCGGTCACTCTCCGGTCTTTCGACCTCCGTCCTCTCTCGACATCAACAACCACAAACAAACTCTCAACCATTTATCTCGACATCTCCCCCTCCGCCCTCATCTCTCTCCCTCAATCTCTCTTCTCTCCTCTCCGACCTCTCTTTTCGAACCCCCCTCTCACACCATTGATTCAACCACAACAAAAAACATACGCTCACAACAACACAGAAACCATTAATCGGAGAAACACACACGAATTCGAGCCTACCAGTTCGACGAAATTGAACAAGAAATTAACAGAGAAAAAATACCTACCTGGGTTTTTGTTGCTCTATTTTTATGAATATAGGCTTAGTCGTGTTTTGTGATATAAGGGAGAGTAGTACTGGTTTTGTTATATATATATAGGGTCCTACTCCACTACAAACTAAAATTAACTACAAACTAAAAACTAAACATTAATCTAATATTTCAAGCTAATCTAATGACCAAACTAGGGGTACCCCAATATAAAAAATGCTTAAAATAATTGGCTCTATCCAACAAAAAAAAAAATTCATTGTTCACGTGATGACGTGGAAGTGGATTTCACTGGTTAACGGTGCTTCGCACCTTCTTGTACGGCACTTCGCGCCTTTATCATTCTAAAGTTGTAAGGAATGGCAATCAATGGTAAAGGCAATAGACGATTGACGGGTGTGTCGAGGGCCTTCGGCCCTCATGACTACCTAACTCATCCGTTTACTGTCTTAAATGCTTCGCATTTCCACGGCAGGGATTTTTTTTTTTTTTTTGTTGGATAGAGCCAATTATTTTAAGCATCTTTCGTGAAGGTACCCTTGGCGGGAAACTTAGAATAGATGAAATATAATTAATTTAGTGTTAGTTTGTAGTTTGTATTTAAGGATTGGTTTGTATTTGAGCAAAAGCCTATATATATTTAGCTCGAGTTTTTGTTCAATATAAGAGTAGTAGTAGTAACTGGGTTGGCTCTTGATTGTATAAATATAAGACCCGGTTTTATGTTTTTGTGATGTAAAAGGAATAAAACGTGAGTACAAAACGTGGGAACAATTAGAAGTGGCCTGAAACTTTGCTCCGTGTTTTGCTCCGTGTTTTGTGAAAATAATTGTCGTCTTCTTTGGAAATTAACGATCTGATTATTAATTAATAATATTAAACTCATTTCTCCTCTGCTGGTCAATTAAAACGAGGCTCTAATTTCGCTTCCTAAAATAAATTCGACTCAAAATTAAAATCCTATTTTCCTAATTTTAATAAATACCAAATAAATATAATTAAATAGATATAATATAACATTTATTTACATATGAATATGTAAAATTTTGAAATTTACAGAAACGCGCTAATTAAAATATACTAGTGCATCACTCTTAAATAAAATTTAAATATTGAGTAGGAAAAATTATTCGAAATTTTGCGGTTATTACAAGCTTGATCATCATGTGGACCATCTTTCTTTTTATCACTTATGTTGCTGTCTATCTGTAACTAACATCTTTCTTTTTATCACTTATGTCTATCTGTAACTAAACATCTCTCTCTGCTTGTAATCTATATTTATAAATGCAAACTTCTTCTTGTATTGTATTTTGTTTTCAATATTTAAAATTATGTAGCTGGAGGAGAAGAGAAAGGCCGGAGGTGCAATCATAGTACTACAGCATTACTAAAAATAAGTACAATATCATAATAGAATTTTTTGTTCCAATCTAAATTGGGTCGCTCCAAATGCTGTGTAATGACAAAAAGGGGCATTAAAGAAATAAAGAAGATTAAAAAAATGAAGGATAATACTGTTTACCAAAAACACACGTCTCCGCAAGAAGCTCACTTATTCACTTTTATCTTCAAATAATGTATGATTACAAATTATAACAATCACATTCTCCACTACCTATTCTATCTCAAAAAGCCAACTAAACTGAAAAAGGGAAAAGTTAGTGCTTTTATATTTTAATATGGAGCTCAAGTGAAAGTGCTAAATATGAGATCATATATGAAGTGAAATTGAACGCGAGTAAAGAAGATATTTAGAGCAATGTTGCCTGACCCAGAGGATGAGGCTTGTGACGTGGGTCTGAGCTTCTAAGTATGCTATTCCATAGTCTCTTTGGAGACATTCGATAAAAAGTATGCTATTCCATAAGACCTTCTGGTACGTAGCATGTCTACCCCATGAACCTTAAGTTGAACAAATCCATAAAGAACATAAACTTGCTTGAAAACAAAATAATGTCTATAAGTATCAAATTGAGTCCCAAGATTATTTACAAATAACATGGTCTGTACTGTGTCAATGTTATTAACTGGTAATCTTTCCAACTACCTTTGTTATTATGACATATGAAATCGAAAATTGAAAGGCCAAGCAAATATTTTAAAGGTACCTTTCTGGTGTCCTGTATATTATTATAACATCGGGTAATTCATTAAAACTTTAATTCTTAAATTCCAAACCAAAATCAAAACCATGCAAATATTATCTTGTCTAATTTTTAATACTCTGAAATCAATAAAAACTTAACTCTTATGGCCAAACTAAAAACCGGAACCAAACATATATGACCCGTATGGAGGTCTAGTACACATACCTTAACCCTACTTCAGGGGGTTGAGATGTTAATTTGGTGAAAAACCCAGCTTTCAAATCTGAAAAGTGCAAACATGCGTCAAAATCCAGCAGTGTGAAGATTTGAGCGGCTTGGACTTGAAGGTGAAAAATGACAGAGATAGATTTGAGTAATGACAAAAAGGAGAATCAAAGAAATAAAGAAAGATAAAAAAAATAAAGGAAAATAGTAGAGATTTAGATTTGGGTCGATCCAATTGGGTTACTCTAAATGTTGTGTAATGACAAAAAATAGTATATGTTTAGATTTGGGTCGATCCAATCTAAATTGGGTCGCTCCAAATGCTGTGTAATGGTAAAAAGAGGCATCAAAGAAAAAAAGAAGATTAAGAAAATGAAGGATAATAGTATCGTTGACGGAATTCTAACCTTGAAATTTTAGTAAATAAATTTAATCATGTAACATATTTAATCATTAGATCTAACAGTTCTAATTTTAACTAAAAATCTAACGGATATTATTCGTTGTATACGAATTTTTATTATATTTTGTTAGTGGTTAGAAGATATGATGTCATATTTTTGGGTATGCAATTAGTAAATAAATTTAATCATGTAATATATTTAATCATTAGATCTAACAGTTCTAATTTTTAACTAAAAATCTAACGGATATGCTTAAATTTTTATATGAGATGATTTGATAATAATTATATAAATGTTATCCGTGATATTTCTAGAAAATGAGGGATTTTAGTTAGAAAATATAGAAAAAATGATAGGTTTTACTTGAAAAAGGTAATCGGCTAATTATTATTTTATATAATTATTATTCTATTTCATTAAATAGAAGATGATACGTTTTAGATAAAAAAAAAGGTAATCGCTTAATTATTAATATTATAATATTATTAGTTTATTGTATTAAACAGAACCGTCCGTGATATAATCGGAAAAAGAGAGATTTTAGTTTTAAAAAATAGAAAGGTAACGTGAAAATTAAAAAGATGACATAATTTATGTGAAAAAGGTAATTGATTAGTTTATAGTAATTATAATTTAATTATGTTATTTTACTAAATAAAATTGCTCATAATTTTTAGAAAATGAGAAATTAATGTTGCACCTGAAATTTATAGAAAAAAAGGGAATTTAATTAGAAAAAATATAAAAGATGATACGTTTTAGTTGAAAAGGTAATCAGTTAATTATTAGTACTATAATATTATTATTTTATTTTTATTAAATAAACTGTGATATAATTGGAAAAAGAGAGATTTTCGTAAGAGAAAGGAAAAAAGGCTAAGTGTTTGAAAAAGGTAACCGTCCATGATACAATTGGAAAAAGAGAGATTTTAGTTAGAGAAAAGAGAAAAGGTAACGTATTTTGGCTCAAAAAGGTAATTGATTAGTTAATACTAATTATAATATAATTATATTATTTTATTATACAAAATTGATCGTAGTTTTTAAAAAAAGAGAAATTTTAGTTTGATAAAATGTAAAAGATATTGTATTTTACCTAAGAAGGAAATTATTTAATTATTGAAAAATAGAAAAGGTAATATGTTTAACCTGAAAAAGGAAATTGATTAATAAAGGAGAAATTTTAGTTAGATAAAATATAAAAAATATTGTATTTTACCTGAAAAAGGAAATTATTTAGTTTTTGAAAAATAGAAAAGATAATATGTTTAACCTGAAAAGGGAAATTAATTAGTTAGTAGGATGGAAATTTATTTAGATAAAATATAAAAGATATTGAATTCACCTGAAAAAGGAAATTATTTATTTATTAAAAAATAGAGAAGATAATATGTTTAACCTGGAAAAAGAAATTAATTAGTTAGTATGATGGATTTTATTTGAGTAAGGGTAAATAAGTAAAATCAATAGGTACTGTACCAACCGACCGACCAAACTTTTAATGTTTCGGCTTTTATAATATAACTAGCTTATAACCCGTGCAATGCACGGGTTTCTTGTATTATATTATAAATTTTATTTAATATTTTAATTATGTTTTTATATAATAATTATTTTTAATAATTTTTTTAATTTTAATTTGATATAATTTAATATACTCATATTTTGCGGATTATACTAATGTTTTCTTATTATAAATAACGTATACGATTTTTAATATATTTTATTAATAATTGAGAAATATGTTGTGACATTTTCAGGTATATATTAATGATTGTAAAATTTGTTGTAAATTAAAAAGGTAACGTGTTTTAATTATAAATAAAATATTAATGATTGAAAAATAAGATACTATTTATCTTTTTAGGTGTTTATAAAAGATAATATCTTCAACTAAAAGTAAATGTAAAAAAGGCAATCGACTAATTACCATTATTTATATCATGTTATGATTTATTTTAGAATATGATACGATTGATGTTTTTAGGTGTTTATAAAAGGTAATATATTCAACTAAAAGTAAATGTGAAAATGGTAATTGACTAATTACCGTTAATTTTATTATATTAATGTAAAAAAGACAATCGACTAATTACCATAAATTATAACGTGTTTTAATTCGAGAGAAAATATTAACGCTAGAAAGATATGATACGATTGATGTTTTTTTATAAAATGTAATATTTAGACTAATTACCATTAATTATATTATGTTATTATTTATTTTAGGTGTATTTATTTTTCTTTATAATGAAGGGTAAATAAGTAAATTCACGAAATACCAAAAAACAGATACCAAAAAATAAATACCAAAAAATAGGTACAAAAAAACAGGTATCAAAACTTTTAATGTTTCGATTTTTATATAATAGTATAGATAACTATCTTATAACCCGTGCAATGCACGGGTTTCTTATAATATGTTATAAATTTTATTTAATATTAAAATTATATTTTTATATAATCATTATTTTTAATAATTTTTTAAATTTAATATAATTTAATATACCGATGTTTACGGATTATACTAATGTTTTTTATTATAAACAACGTATATGATTTTTAATGTATTTTATTAATAATTGAAAAATATGGTGCGATATTTTCGGGCTATACTTTTCTTGAAAATTATGATGTTATATTTTTCAGTTTATATTAATGATTATAAGATTTGTTTTAAATTAAAAAGGTAACATGTTTTAATTCGAAAAAGGTAAAGTATTTATAAAAGGTAATATCTTCAACTAAAATTAAATGTGAAAAAAGCAATCGACTAATTAGTAATTACCTTTAATTTTATTATGTTAATGTGAAAAAGACAATCGACTAATTATCTTTAATTAAATTATGTTATTATTTATTTTAGGTGTTATACTTTTCTTGAAAATTATGGTTTGATATTTTCGGGTATATAATAATGATTATAAGATTTGTTTTAAATTAAAATGGTAACGTGTTTTAATTCGAAAGGAAATATTAATGATTGATGTTTTTAGGTATTTATAAAAGGTAATATCTTCGACTAAAAGTAAATGTGAAAAAGACAATCGACTAATTTTATTATGTTAATGTGAAAACGGCAATCGACTAATTACAATTAATTTTATCATGTTAATCAGCTAATTACCATTAATTATATTATGTTATTATTTATTTAGGTGTTATATTTTTCTTGAAAATTATGGTGGGTATATATTTTAAGGTGATTATAAAAGGTAATATCTTCAACTAAAAGTAAATATGAAAAAGGCAATCGACTAATTACCATTAATTATATTATGTTATTATTTATTTTAGCTATATTTATTTTCCTTTATAATGAAGGATAAATAAGTAAATTTACGAAGTACCAAAAAACAGGTACCAAAACTTTTACTGTTTCGATTTTTATATAATAGTTTAGATTATAATATTATTAGTTTATTTTATTAAATAGAACCGTCCGTGATATAATTGAAAAAAAAAGAGATTTTAGTTAGAGAAAATAGAAAAGTAACGTGCATGATTTAAGTGAAAAAGAAATTGATTAGTTTATAGTAATTATAATTTAATTATGTTATTTTACGAAATAAAATTGTTCATAGTTTTTAGAAAATGAGAAATTAACGTTACCTGTTATATTTCTAGAAAAAATAGAAAAGATGATATATTTTAGTTGAAAAGGTAATCAGTTAATTATTAGTATTATAATATTATTTTATTTGTATTAAATAGAAACGCTTGTAATATAATTATAAAAATGGAGGTTTTAGTAAGAAGAAAGAAAAAAGGTAACGTGTTTTAGTAAATAATATTTTGTAATTAATAGTAATTTTGTTTTAATTTCAGTTAGATAAAATGTAAAAGATATTCTATTTTAAATGAAAGAGGAAATTATTTAGTTATTAAAAAATAGAAAAGGTTATATGTTTAAACTAAAAAAGGAAATTGATTAATAAATGAGAAATTTTAGTTAGATAAAATATAAAAAATATTGTATTTTACCTGGAAAAGAAAATTATTTAGTTATTGAAAATAGAAAAGATAGTATGTGTAACCTAAAAAAGGAAATTGATTAGTTAGTAGATCTATAATTGAGTAAGGGTAATTAGGTAAATTCAATAGATACCGTTGAACCAAACTTTTAATGTTTCAGCTTTTATATAATAGTATAGATATATATATTTTATTAGTGGTTAGAAGATATGATGTCATATTTTTTGGTATGTATTAAGTATTGCAATATTATGTTTTAAATTAAAAGTCAACGTGTTTTAATTAGAGAGAAGAAATTATTGATTGAAAGATATGATATTTTAGGTATTTATAAAAATTTGAACCTTGAAATTTGATGTCATATTTTAGGTATTTATAAAAATTTGAACCTTGAAATTTTAGTAAATAAATTTAATCATGTAATATATTTAATCATTAGATCTAACAATTCTAATTTTTAACTAAAAATCTAACTGATATTATTCGTTGAATACAAATTTTTATTATATTTTGTTAGTGATTAGAAGATATGATGTCATATTTTTGGGTATGCATTTAATGCATTTAGTAAATAAATTTAATCATGTAATATATTTAATCATTAGATCTAACAGTTCTAATTTTTAACTAAAAATCTAACGGATATGCTTAAATTTTTATATGAGATGATTTGATAATAATTATATAAATGTTATCCGTGATATTTCTAGAAAATGAGGGATTTTAGTTAGAAAATATAGAAAAAATGATAGGTTTTACTTGAAAAAGGTAATCGGCTAATTATTATTTTATATAATTATTATTCTATTTCATTAAATAGAAGATGATACGTTTTAGATAAAAAAAGGTAATCGCTTAATTATTAATATTATAATATTATTAGTTTATTGTATTAAACAGAACCGTCCGTGATATAATCGGAAAAAGAGAGATTTTAGTTTTAAAAAATAGAAAGGTAACGTGAAAATTAAAAAGATGACATAATTTATGTGAAAAAGGTAATTGATTAGTTTATAGTAATTATAATTTAATTATGTTATTTTACTAAATAAAATTGCTCATAATTTTTAGAAAATGAGAAATTAATGTTGCACCTGAAATTTATAGAAAAAAAGGGAATTTAATTAGAAAAAATATAAAAGATGATACGTTTTAGTTGAAAAGGTAATCAGTTAATTATTAGTACTATAATATTATTATTTTATTTTTATTAAATAAACTGTGATATAATTGGAAAAAGAGAGATTTTCGTAAGAGAAAGGAAAAAAGGCTAAGTGTTTGAAAAAGGTAACCGTCCATGATACAATTGGAAAAAGAGAGATTTTAGTTAGAGAAAAGAGAAAAGGTAACATATTTTGGCTCAAAAAGGTAATTGATTAGTTAATACTAATTATAATATAATTATATTATTTTATTATACAAAATTGATCGTAGTTTTTAAAAAAAGAGAAATTTTAGTTTGATAAAATGTAAAAGATATTGTATTTTACCTAAGAAGGAAATTATTTAGTTATTGAAAATAGAAAAGGTAATATGTTTAACCTGAAAAAGGAAATTGATTAATAAAGGAGAAATTTTAGTTAGATAAAATATAAAAAATATTGTATTTTACCTGAAAAAGGAAATTATTTAGTTTTTGAAAAATAGAAAAGATAATATGTTTAACCTGAAAAGGGAAATTAATTAGTTAGTAGGATGGAAATTTATTTAGATAAAATATAAAAGATATTGAATTCACCTGAAAAAGGAAATTATTTATTTATTAAAAAATAGAGAAGATAATATGTTTAAACTGGAAAAAGAAATTAATTAGTTAGTATGATGGATTTTATTTGAGTAAGGGTAAATAAGTAAAATCAATAGGTACTGTACCAACCGACCGACCAAACTTTTAATGTTTCGGCTTTTATAATATAATAACTAGCTTATAACCCGTGCAATGCACGGGTTTCTTGTATTATATTATAAATTTTATTTAATATTTTAATTATGTTTTTATATAATAATTATTTTTAATAATTTTTTTTAATTTTAATTTGATATAATTTAATTTACTCATATTTTGCGGATTATACTAATGTTTTCTTATTATAAATAACGTATACGATTTTTAATATATTTTATTAATAATTGAGAAATATGTTGTGACATTTTCAGGTATATATTAATGATTGTAAAATTTGTTGTAAATTAAAAAGGTAACGTGTTTTAATTATAAATAAAATATTAATGATTGAAAAATAAGATACTATTTATCTTTTTAGGTGTTTATAAAAGATAATATCTTCAACTAAAAGTAAATGTAAAAAAGGCAATCGACTAATTACCATTATTTATATCATGTTATGATTTATTTTAGAATATGATACGATTGATGTTTTTAGGTGTTTATAAAAGGTAATATATTCAACTAAAAGTAAATGTGAAAATGGTAATTGACTAATTACCGTTAATTTTATTATATTAATGTAAAAAAGACAATCGACTAATTACCATAAATTATAACGTGTTTTAATTCGAGAGAAAATATTAACGCTAGAAAGATATGATACGATTGATGTTTTTTTTATAAAATGTAATATTTAGACTAATTACCATTAATTATATTATGTTATTATTTATTTTAGGTGTATTTATTTTTCTTTATAATGAAGGGTAAATAAGTAAATTCACGAAATACCAAAAAACAGATACCAAAAAATAAATACCAAAAAATAGGTACCAAAAAACAGGTATCAAAACTTTTAATGTTTCGGTTTTTATATAATAGTATAGATAACTATCTTATAACCCGTGCAATGCACGGGTTTCTTATAATATGTTATAAATTTTATTTAATATTAAAATTATATTTTTATATAATCATTATTTTTAATAATTTTTTAAATTTAATATAATTTAATATACCGATGTTTACGGATTATACTAATGTTTTTTATTATAAACAACGTATATGATTTTTAATGTATTTTATTAATAATTGAAAAATATGGTGCGATATTTTCGGGCTATACTTTTCTTGAAAATTATGATGTTATATTTTTCAGTTTATATTAATGATTATAAGATTTGTTTTAAATTAAAAAGGTAACATGTTTTAATTCGAAAAAGGTAAAGTATTTATAAAAGGTAATATCTTCAACTAAAATTAAATGTGAAAAAAGCAATCGACTAATTAGTAATTACCTTTAATTTTATTATGTTAATGTGAAAAAGACAATCGACTAATTATCTTTAATTAAATTATGTTATTATTTATTTTAGGTGTTATACTTTTCTTGAAAATTATGGTTTGATATTTTCGGGTATATAATAATGATTATAAGATTTGTTTTAAATTAAAATGGTAACGTGTTTTAATTCGAAAGGAAATATTAATGATTGATGTTTTTAGGTATTTATAAAAGGTAATATCTTCGACTAAAAGTAAATGTGAAAAAGACAATCGACTAATTTTATTATGTTAATGTGAAAACGGCAATCGACTAATTACAATTAATTTTATCATGTTAATCAGCTAATTACCATTAATTATATTATGTTATTATTTATTTAGGTGTTATATTTTTCTTGAAAATTATGGTGGGTATATATTTTAAGGTGATTATAAAAGGTAATATCTTCAACTAAAAGTAAATATGAAAAAGGCAATCGACTAATTACCATTAATTATATTATGTTATTATTTATTTTAGCTATATTTATTTTCCTTTATAATGAAGGATAAATAAGTAAATTTACGAAGTACCAAAAAACAGGTACCAAAACTTTTACTGTTTCGATTTTTATATAATAGTTTAGATTATAATATTATTAGTTTATTTTATTAAATAGAACCGTCCGTGATATAATTGAAAAAAAAAAAGATTTTAGTTAGAGAAAATAGAAAAGTAACGTGCATGATTTAAGTGAAAAAGAAATTGATTAGTTTATAGTAATTATAATTTAATTATGTTATTTTACGAAATAAAATTGTTCATAGTTTTTAGAAAATGAGAAATTAACGTTACCTGTTATATTTCTAGAAAAAATAGAAAAGATGATATATTTTAGTTGAAAAGGTAATCAGTTAATTATTAGTATTATAATATTATTTTATTTGTATTAAATAGAAACGCTTGTAATATAATTATAAAAATGGAGGTTTTAGTAAGAAGAAAGAAAAAAGGTAACGTGTTTTAGTAAATAATATTTTGTAATTAATAGTAATTTTGTTTTAATTTCAGTTAGATAAAATGTAAAAGATATTCTATTTTAAATGAAAGAGGAAATTATTTAGTTATTAAAAAATAGAAAAGGTTATATGTTTAAACTAAAAAAGGAAATTGATTAATAAATGAGAAATTTTAGTTAGATAAAATATAAAAAATATTGTATTTTACCTGGAAAAGAAAATTATTTAGTTATTGAAAATAGAAAAGATAGTATGTGTAACCTAAAAAAGGAAATTGATTAGTTAGTAGATCTATAATTGAGTAAGGGTAATTAGGTAAATTCAATAGATACCGTTGAACCAAACTTTTAATGTTTCAGCTTTTATATAATAGTATAGATATATATATTTTATTAGTGGTTAGAAGATATGATGTCATATTTTTTGGTATGTATTAAGTATTGCAATATTATGTTTTAAATTAAAAGTCAACGTGTTTTAATTAGAGAGAAGAAATTATTGATTGAAAGATATGATATTTTAGGTATTTATAAAAATTTGAACCTTGAAATTTGATGTCATATTTTAGGTATTTATAAAAATTTGAACCTTGAAATTTTAGTAAATAAATTTAATCATGTAATATATTTAATCATTAGATCTAACAATTCTAATTTTTAACTAAAAATCTAACTGATATTATTCGTTGAATACAAATTTTTATTATATTTTGTTAGTGATTAGAAGATATGATGTCATATTTTTGGGTATGCATTTAATGCATTTAGTAAATAAATTTAATCATGTAATATATTTAATCATTAGATCTAACAGTTCTAATTTTTAACTAAAAATCTAACGGATATTATTCGTTGTACACGAATTTTTATTATATTTTGTTAGTGGTTAAAAGATATGATGTCATATTTTTGTGTATGTATTAATTATTGCAATATTATGTTTTAATTTAAAAGTCAACATGTTTTAATTAGAGAGAAAAAAAATTATTGATTGGAAGATATGATATTTTAGGTATTTATAAAAATTCAAACCTTGAAATTTTAGTAAATAAATTTAATCATGTAATTTATTTAATCATTAGATCTAACTGTTCTAATTTTTAACTAAAAATCTAACGGATATTATTCGTTGTATACGAATTTTTATTATATTTTGTTAGTGGTTAGAAGATATGATGTCATATTTTTGGGTATGTATTTAGTAAATAAATTTAATCATGTAAAATATTTAATCATTAGATCTAACAATTCTAATTTTTAACTAAAAATCTAACCGATATTATTCGTCGTATACGAATTTTTATTATATTTTGTTAGTGGTTAGAAGATATGATGTCATATTTTTGGGTATGTATTAATTATTGCAATATTATGTTTTAAATTAAAAGAACGTGTTTTAATTAGAGAGAAAAAAATTATTGATTTGGAAGATATGATATTTTAGATTTTTATAAAAGGTAATATCATCAATTATAAGTAAACATCTTTTAATTGAAAAAGGCAATCAGCTAATTATCATTAGTTATATTATTAATAAAAATGAAGATAATAGTAGAGGTTTAGATTTGGGTTGATCCAATTGGATCGCTCCAAATGCTGATTAGAGAGAAAAAAAAATATTGATTGGAAGATATGATATTTTAGGTATTTATAAAAGGTAATATCATATAAATTATAAGTAAACAACCTTTAATTGAAAAAGGCAATCGGTTAATTATCATTAATTATATTATTAATAAAAAAATGAAGGATAATAGTAGAGGTTTAGATTTGGATCAATCCAATTGGGTCGATCCAAATGTTGTGTAATGATAAAAAATAGTATAGATTTAGATTTGGGTCGATCCAATCTAAATTGGGTCGCTCCAAATGCTGTGTAATGACAAAAAGGGTCATCAAAGAAATAAAGAAGATTAAAAAAAATAAAGGATAAAAGCAGTAATTTTCCTGTGTAATGACAAAAAAGGGTATCAAAGAAATAAAGAATATTAAAAAAATGAAGGATAAAAACAGTAATTTGCAAAATGCAATACTACCAGACATTAAGAATATATTGATATTGATATTGATATTGATGTAGTTGGCTATATTGATTGGCTATAATTTAAAAATGGTATGTTTTCATTATTTCAAGTTGTTAAAAATAGAATATATTATTATAATATGGTAATTGATGATGTGGAGTTTTACTACATGTCTCTAGAGGTTCGACTAATACAGCCAATATGATGAGATTATCTAAAATTTTAGCTAGTAGTTATGTCCCGTTGGAGATGAAATATTTGTACACATTTTCCATAATTTTTATTTATGGTATTTCCGATACATTTTTAGCTAAGGGATATGTATGGTTGGAGATACTCTTAGATATTTACGTTTAATTGAAATGTGTTGATTTTTTTTTTTTAAGAATTTTAGAAAATTGTATTTAAAGTATTTATTTTATTTTTGGTTTTGTGTAGTGGTAATTGTTTTTATGTTACCGTCTTGCTATTAATATACGATTGATGTGAATTTTAAATATTAAAGTTGAATTTAAAATAATGTAAATGAAAAATATTTGTGTTTTTTTAGTGGTTTAAGATAATTTTAATAACTTTTTTTTAGAAATAAATAATCTCATTAAAAGATTAATACAAATAATTGTATTTTTTTAAAATTTTAATTGTTAGAAATGATGATGTCAAAAATTAATTATCAATCATTAGTTATCTGCATAACCATCAACATGACTTCATCACTTTAGATACATTAGAGTTTTGATCAAAATTTACAAATCAAGTACGATGATCATAATTTGAAGATTGTGCACGATAACTGAATCTCACGAAATAATCACAAGTTGATTGATTTGCTAGTATGTCGATGCCAGGATATCGGTAGTTGCATCAATCAACATAATATAATTGAAGATTTAGTTTGTTAATTGTAATCCTTACCTTTGTAATTGATTGTGTAAATATATATATGTGTACGAAACATGTTAATTATTCTTGTAACCTAGAAATTCTCGAGAATAGTGTATTTTTTTGAGAGAGTAAGTTTTAGTTTTGTAACAGATTTTATATCATAGTAAAATTTGTCAATTTTTCATATATTATTCTTTGTTATTTCGAAGAAACTAACTGTATTCAATCCCCCTTCTACAATTATTTATAACTGGGCAATAATTGGTATAATAACAAATTGATTTATTTTGAATCAGAAACGATCTAAAATGACTACGGGAAACAAATATTAAATAGATTCAAACAGTTTACAAACAACAAGAAAATCAAGAAAAGTAAATAATACATCTCAGTGTGTATTTCATACTCAATAAGATCCGCTTTTAAAAAGGGTAACATTTTGGAAGGCTCTCTTTTGTGGAGGTAATATTTTGGAAATTCTTCTTTTAGCAGTGTATTATTTTGGAAAACACTCTTTTGAAAAGGGTAATATTTTGGATGATCCCAATGGAAAATGCTTTAGAAGACCTTTCGGGGTAATACTTTTAAAGACCCCCTATATGGAGTGTTGTATTTGACTTAATTTGTCAAATAAAATAAAGATAATACATAGTATTGTGTATTGATTTGTAAGTTACATTTCAAGATATTGATTGATATTAATAAGTAATAAATGGGCGGTTGCAAATATTGGAGTGAAGGTGATGAAGGAATAACATATATATGGTGAACCAGATTCAATAGAAAAGGCACTCAAGAACATAGAGACAAGCCTGTTCATTTCATGACCGGAACTCCAATATCTCTCTCTATTTTTCATATTGTTAACTGTGATTATATATATTTACAGGTACAAAAACACTTCATTGGTATCAGAGCCCGAGTGTTTATTATCATCTCGATCTCTAATCTCCGCTGTTGCTAACCCTTATCAATTCAGTCTTATTAATTCGGCCTCCTGATGATGGAAATTTTGTTTTCTGACAGTATTAGAGCAGAGCTTATAATTGGTTATCTCTTTCTCTTTATATATATTTCCAGCCAATATTGTATTGTCAACTTGTTGCTCTATGTGGTTGATTTCGTATTGTTCCCATATAATTGTGTTTAATTTCTTTGTTTTTTTTGGCAAGCTGCTCAATTTATGTGTTTAGTTTTTTTTCCCCGTAAGTGTATTTTGATGGTTTTTTATTTTATCTTGCAATTTGTCATGCATACTAGATTTGCTATTATTCTTGTTAGGTTCTTGGTAATTAGATAAATCACGTAAAATATTTTTTTATATATCATTTTATGTGTCGAGCCTATTGTGATTGCCTGATTAATTATAGCTTGTTTAAATTTGACGGGTTGTATTAATTTTTTTTTTCCTGAGAGGATAGTACATGCTCAGTGAATTTGATGTAATATTGTTTTTTAAGTTTTTGAGTTGAAAAGTGACAAGATTGTTTTTGCTTATATTAATTTGGTCGGGTATTATTTTAATATTTGTGCACTTACAAAATTGTGAAATTTTAAATCCTGTTAGTAGATTTAAAAGAGGAAACGAGATGATATAGAAATTATCATTTAAAAGAATGAGATGTTTATAATTTTTTTGGTGATGCTCAAGAAAGAGAGTACAAAATTCACATTTTTTATAAGAGAGAACAAGCGTAAGTGGCACAATACAAGAAAGATTAATGGAACGGAACAATGAGTTTGATTTGTCTATCTTAAATGAATTAAATGCTTTTTTAATGTGTTTGTAAGTTACACATTATATGGTGAATTAAATACAATTTAATGTATTTGTAAGTTATACATTATGTAATAATTATATTGATGGCATATAATGAATTATATAGATATTGGGCAATTATCTTTTATGAGATGGATAAAGTTGTTGATATTACTAATTATTTGTTTATTAGTTTCTGGAAATTAGTATTGTGATGACCGGTTTTAGACCTTTTATTTTTTTTAAAGATGATATTGTACTAGAGAAAATTCTAGTAATACTCGAAATTAGAGTATATAAAAACAAATAAAGTTTTGATCGCTATTAATTGCGTGTCAAAAATGAGAATTAAATTATTTTTGAGAAATTGAATGACTCCAATTATATTGAGTGGAGCAAAAAAATAAGAAATAAACTGTTTAAGTACAATTTGAAATTTATAGTTGAAATAAACGATATTGCGTTTGAGAAGATTTTGTGGCTCTCAGAATAGAGAGCGAAAAAGATAAGAAAATTGGGACAAGTGTCCGGAATCAAATAAATAAAAATATGTTGTTTTCTATAAGAACGAGAAAAGGTATCAATATAATTTTGAAATTATCATCAGAAAATATATTGATTTTTTTTTTAACAGAAATGCTCAGAATATATAGAAAATAGTTGTTTCTGTCGCTCGTAATGGAGAGCACGAAAATTAACTATTTTTTTTGAAACGAGTGCTTTATGATTTGTTTAATAAGAACGATCAAGAATAATGAGTCGGATCTGAATATTGGTAATGAATTATTTTATTGAATATGAAATGTTTAAAAATCCAATTGAGTGGATGAAAAACTATTATGTATATAATAGTGAAATATGTTTTTTTTTGTAGCGAGGGAATCGAGAAATCAAAATAATTTTATTTCATGGAATTGAAATAAAAGTGGAAGTTGTGTGTTTTTAAATTGAGGCATGTGTTGAAGTAGATCGAAATGAATATTGTGATCATGTTCTGAATATTGGTATTGAACCATTAGATATGGTTGTAATTAAGAAATTAATAGTTCCACTAGAGTGGGAATTACGATTATGAATATAATAGTGAATTATATTATTTTTCGGTATATATATGGATGTGAAGGGATCCTAATGATCCAACTACTTGTATAGAAGCGATCAGATCACAAGAATCTGAATTATTAGAGGGAAATCATGAAAGACGATTCCGAGTTAATATGGAAGAATCAATGTGGAAGTTGTGTGATCAACCCTAATATAGAAAATTCATAGGTTGTAAATGAATTTTTGAAAGGGAAAGATAAGACTGATGGATTTATTTTTAAATTGAAGGTATGTTCAATTACGAAAGGTTTTACGCAGAAATTGGGAATATTTTATCAAGAATAAATTAGACAATTGTGTCTGTATTTTGAAAAGTGGGAGTTTGTGTACACTATTATCAGTTTATGTTAATATATTGTTACCGGAAATTAATAAAGGAATGCTCAAAAAACTAAGTTGGGACTTAGTGGGAAAGTTGAGAATATGGATGAAATCTGATAAGTTCAGGGAATTAAATATTTTGAATATTAAGTATGAACCAGAAAGGTATCCGAGTGAAATGCTTAATCTTTTAAGGATGCAAAAGTGTAGTCCGGCGCCAACCCTATTGGTAATGGGGAAACGATTAATGCGGAAAGAGAATCACTAGTGTTATCATATGCGTAAGTAGTCGGATGTTCGATGTTGTGTAATCGATTGACTTACTTAGCATATTTAATTGGTCTAGTGAATGGATACGAAAGAAATCCTAATAAACCCAGTGATATGTTGTGAATAGGATAATGAAGTACAAGAAGTGTACATTGCACCACTAATTGGTTATGAGGCAGACGTGTCTGAAGTTATTGGTTGTTACGGTGCAGTTTTTGAAGGTGATAAGATAATGAGAATTCAACTTCGGAAGACCTATTGATTTATGGTGGATCCGAAGTTGGGAAAGTAAGAAACATGAATGTGTTGTGAGAAGTGAAATGACAATGCTTAATTAGAGATTGTGTATTTTTAACGGAAGGTATTTCTGTGAAAGTATTTGTCAAACACGTTAATTTTGATTGGATTTTTGACTGGACTTAAATTATAGACTCTAGAAAAGGTGGGAGTCACGAAAAATATTTGACAAATGCGTCAAGTGGGAGATGTTGTATTTGACTTAATTTGTCAAATAAAATATAAATAAAATAAAGATAATACATAGTATTGTGTATTGATTTGTAAGTTACATTTCAAGATATTGATTGATATTAATAAGTAATAAATGGGCGGTTACAAATATTGGAGTGAAGGTGATGAAGGAATAGCCTATATATGGTGAACCAGATTCAATAGAAAAGGCACTCAAGAACATAGAGACAAGCCTGTTCATTTCATGACCGGAACTCCAATATCTCTCTCTATTTTTCATATTGTTAACTATGATTATATATATTTACAGGTACAAAAACACATCATGGAGCGCATGGCTTGGAGTACCTTGGAAAACACGAACTTCCAGGAAGTTTATCCATACTTCTGGAAAGCTTACCAAGTATATTCTAAGGAGTATTCTTTCTCGGATGGAGGTATTCCTTGAAATGCATTTTGGAGATTTTAAGCAGTATTTCTTCTTGGATGGAACGTATTCCTTAGAATGCGATTCTATGGAATATTTCTTCTAGGATGGAGGGTTTTCCTTGAAATGTATTGAGTAGATTCTCAGGAATATGACCTCTTGGAGAAGGGTATTTCTTGGAATATTTTTCAGGTTATTGCTCGGAATGTTTTGAATGACTCTTTGGAATGCTTTGAATGACTCTTTAAAATGTTTTGAATGACTCTCCAAAATGCTTTTATGATTTTATGGAATAATGCTTGGACGACCCTTCAAGATAGATTCTTGCACACTTACGAAACTACTTGCATATCTATTCTTTTTTGCATCTTCAAGATTGCCTCGTTTACATCTATATGCATATTACGAGCACCTAGGTGTTCCCTATTATTTACTAATCTTCCACTCATAGTTGTTTCAATGATTTGAAAATTTGGAAGATTAGAGCATGCTTAGTTCTCCAGTTCATCAAACTACACTGAAGAACTGGGGAATTGTTGTTACGGCATATTTTCGGTTGCCTCAATTTTCTCCTAAAGTTCCTAATATTCATCTATTAATAATTAACTTAATTATCAAGTTAATTATTTCATCAAAAATAATCTCAATTAATGATACAATAGAATATATTTTCAAACAATATCCTCCAAATCAATCAGGTGATGGCCCAATATAACCTAATTAAAATAAGTATGGCCCTGTATACCTATCGCTGAATACTTGGCCCAACATGCCTACCAGATGCGCTATTACTAATTCCGTATCTCACAGATGCGGCTCTTCTACCAACATATTGTCCAACTGCTCTTTAATTCTATTTACCAGTCGAGCACTCCCGTGACTAGCAATAACGTATCATCTCGACGCGCAAGTAGCAAATCCCGTATATCTTAGAAAACGCTTTACAAAGTAGCGTATAATTACCCTTATATAATCCACTCATTGTATCTTGCTCAGCTTAAAGATTAGTACATATCAATAAATAAGAAATTCATCGATCTGAATATCCAATGTGAGTATTACCATGATGAAATTCATCTATTCATTAGATTTCCTCCATTTTTACTCATCAAATACAATATTATTAAGTTTTTAGAAATTATATGTATGTATATATTGTATGTATATATGTTGATTAATGAGGTTGGACTTGAGATAATTTGTTTGATTGTTCCTGTGTGAGGCATGTATTATGTGATTGTGATGAATGGATAATGAGAAGACCTGAACATGATGATCTCTTGCCAACTATCTCAGATGAGTTTGGTGCATATTTGTGAATTACTAATACGCCACATCACTTAGCGCATTAGATGGGTAAATAGAATACCGTAGCATTTTTAGGTATACTAGCTTATAACCCGTGCAAACCTTTAATTTTTTGTAATTTGTTTATAGTGTAATATAATATTATAAATATTAATTTTAATTTGTTATAGTGTAATTTGTTATTTGTTTAATATGGTTTTTAATATTAAAAAATAGGGTTGAACCAAACTACCAATTATCCCCTAGTTTAATACTATTATAAGCGAAATAAGATATTTTTGGTTGTCGATTTGGTACTCTTTTGTTGGTCACTCATTTTGGTCAATCTTTGATTTGCTTAAATCTCTATTATTAATAATAAAAAAAATGTAAAAAAACACACAAAACACTCTCCTGTTAATAAAATAAAAAAAAAACACGCACACACACGCCACTCCTCTTGATCAAAACTCTCGGCTAAATCTTTGCTTACCCGAGAATGTTTTTAGGTAGATAAAATATTAATTAAATTTATTTTTAATTGAACTAAAATTATGGCTAAAAAATAGGATTGGACCAAACTACCAATTATCCCCTAGTTTACTTATTATAGTCGAAATAGGATATTTTTGGTTATCGGTTTGGTACTCTTTTGTTGGTCACTCATTTTGGTCACTCTTTGATTTGCTTAAATCTCTATTATTATTAATAATAAAAAAAATGTAAAAAAACACACAAAACACTCTCCTGTTAATAAAATTAAAAAAAGACACGCACACACACGCCACTCCTCTCGATCAAAACTCTCGGCTAAATCTTTGCTTACCCGAGAATGTTTTTAGGTAGATAAAATGTTAATTAAATTTATTTTTAATTGAACTAAAATTATGGCTAAAAAATAGGATTGAACCAAACTACCAATTATCCCCTAGTTTACTTATTATAGTATAGTATAGATTAGACCATAGGATACTAAAAAATGGGTATTTCAGGCATTTTCTCAATCTAGAAAGTATCCTAACGAGAATATAATTTTAAATTCTAGTAATATTTAAAATTTATTTTCAAATTTCTCTGTTAACATTAACAATTTTAGGATAATTAACATATAAGGGAATTAATTAATTCTCATTTTATCAATCACTAATTGATCATTTTTATCTCAATGGAAGAAAATTACTTATCAATTCCCATGATCAAAAATCAATGAGAAGATTAGTCCCATTCCTACGACGCCAAGGTACTAGTAATTCATTTTCCTCTTTATTTCTCCATCATTTTCATTCGAATCCACCCTTATCATTCTCAACCCCTAATCCTAATCCTATTCCCCACGCTTCTAATTCCATTCTTACAGATTTACAACAACAATTACTCCGTCATTCCAAGTGAGGGTTTGGTAAACTCGATGACGCCCTTAACATGTTCGATGAAATGCTCAACACACGGCCTCTTCTCCCCGTAATCAACTTTAATCAGCTCTCGTTAAAATGAAACATTACTCCGTAGCCGTTTCTCTCTTTACGGATATGTGTTACTTGCGTATTCCTGTTAATATTATTACCTTTTCCATTGCCATGAATTGTTGTTGTTATTCTCATCGTCTCGATTATGCCTTTTCGTTGCTTGCTGGCATTGTCAAACGCGGTTTTGTTCCCGATGCTATTGTGTATAATGTTCTTATTAAGGGGTTACTTTCACAAGGTAAGTCGGAGGAGGCTCACGTTTTGTTTAGAAAGCTTATTGTGTTTAAGGATATTCAGCCGGATGTGATTACTTTTACTACCATGATTTATGGTCTGGCTAAAACAGGGCATGCTAATATGGCGCTTTGGTTGTTTAATTATATGGAGGACAATGATTGTCAGCCTAATAGGATTACTTATTCCACAGTCATTGCTTCGTTGTGCAAGCGGGATCTTGTCGATGAGGCTGTGAAGCTTCATTCTAAAATGTTAAGCAAAGGCATAGTGCCAGATGTTATGACTTATACTCCAATAATTCAGGGTCTATGTAACTCGGAGAGATGGGAAGAAACTGCTCAAATTTTGAATAGTATGATTGATGATATGAACATTTATCCAAATATCCATACCTTTAATATACTCGTTGATGCCTATTCCAAGGCTGGGAAGTTGGAGGATGCGAAGCGGGTAATTCAGATCATGGATGAAAGTGGAAAATATCCTGATATTATAACGTACAATTCACTTCTGGAAGCATATTGTTTACAAGGGCAAATCGATGGAGCATTGACTGTGTTAAATACCATGGCAAGTAAGAAGATAATACCTGATTGTTACACGTATAACATTTTGTTACATGGGCTTTGTCAGGTTGGTAAACCTGTAGAAGCACTAACCTTTTTTTACAAGGTTCGAGGTCAAGGCCATGAGGTGGATTATGTGATGTACAGAACTTTGTTGGATGGTCTTTGCAAGAATCAGTATGCTGATAAAGCACTGTCTTTCTTTCACTTGATGAAATGCAACTGTGTAGTTCCTGATAAAGACACTTACAATATTATCATTCGTGGATGTCTTCGGAATAAGAAATATAATGATGCATGTGGACTAATAGATGAAATGGTTGATCACGGTTCCTCAGCAGATGCGTTTACGACCTCTTTATTAAAGAGCCTACTCTCATTAGAATCACAGGATCCAACTCTCCTTGCATTGCTTCAGAAATGCTTGCAATCAGGTATGTAATTTTTGTGAATAAATGTTTTTCTTTTCTGATATTGGAAGCTTTGGATAAGATGTGTGGTTCCCGTTAGTGATTATGTACCTGACGTGAGAAGTATTAAAATTGCTGATTTGCTGTTGTGGATCTCATGTGTTCTTGGGATACCAATTGTAGCCTTTAAAGCTTTTGTTTTGCAATATGGCTGTTGTTCCTCAAGTATCAAAAATATAGATGTGGATCTTATCAAGTCTCTCTTGCTTGTTTTAATTTGTTGTTTCTTGTTTTCTGTTTACTTGTCTGTTATCTATATAGCTAAGAATTCAAGCATGATAAGTGATTAGTTCTTTTCGTGTTCAAGGTGATGCATTTGTAAGCAGCATGTTTCTCCTTCTTATTAGCAAATAAGTTCATATTACCACTAAATATTGTTTTGTTTTGGTTGTCAGGTAAATATGAGGAAAAACATAGTGTACACTTCTCCGAAATTGTCCACAGTCATCCCCCAGCTCAAAATTCCGTGTCCTCTGATGATCTTGTGTGTTTCTGGAAAGATCTTAGAGATCCCGGAATTCAATTAATATTGATGATTGTCTGTGGATTTAGAAAGCAGTCCATTTTGTAGTTTTATAATTAATTTTAGATTAAATATCGATAATTAGGTCAGAATTTTCTCTTAAACTTGGTCAAAGACCTCAGGTTTTATAAATAAAAATGTTGTATTATGGATTACATATTCTAGATTCTATATCCAGCATGCTCTAGATATCTCAAAACATGCTGCTTGTCTATGTCAATACACTAATCTATCAGTTCTTTCTTCATTTTTTACAGCCCTACGTGGAATTTTCTAGCCTGGATAGAATCAAATCTATAAAAGTTGAGGAAGCCATGCCAGAAATGCACAAAGTGAATCTTGCTGATATTGATAGTGACACTAATGCCGGCTACACTGACCAAGATAGAGGTGTTTGATGTGTTCATCAAGATGCAACGCTATTGATACTTCTCTCAAAGCCCCAAGAGGCATTTTCTGTACTGTAAAAAGCATCTGCAAAGCTGGCTAAATGTGCCACAAATGGCAAAACTGGAATGGTTTCCAAGAATTTATATGGATGTTCTGAGCAAATGCTAGTCAAGGTAGCAAAAGTTGCACTTACATAACTCTCATGATCCGTTCCACAGACTCTTCAGAAGCATCCTTTCTCTCAGAAACCTAGTTCCTAACGAAATCCAAATCCAGTGGATTTTTTTTTGCCAAGTGTTTTGTTCACAAACTTGTTGAAGTTGGTGATGAGGTGTTCCCAGATCCTCCTGGTATTACTGTGAAGGAAATATAAAAAATATTTGAACTCGTCTTATACAAAGAGTGAGTTTCAGTAAAAACAAATTAGGACATAAATGTATGAAAGACTTGTGATGGTTTTGCTAGCAAAGTTCTTAGAAGAATTTTTTTTTTTCTCAAGGAACAAATTGTATATATTTGAAAAACAAATTAGGACATAAATGTATGAAAACAAATTAGGACATAAATTAGGACATAGATTAGGACATAAATGTATGAAACAAATTTGTTTTCAAATTAGGCATATATTTGTTTTCAGAAAAAAAAACAAATTAGGACATAAATGTATGAAAGACTTGTGATGATTTTGCTAGCAAAGTTCTTAGAAGATTTTTTTTCTCAAGGAACAAATTGCATATATTTGATTTGTATAATTGTTGGGGCACAAAAGTTTGAGTTGTCTGGGGCTTGCAATTTTTCAGGCCCGTCCTGCGTATCACAAGTGTATAAACAAGAGGTAGAGAAAGATATGATTACGAAAACGCAAGTGCATCATATATCAAAACTTCTATACATTCACAAACTCGAACCAAAAATTTGTTGCCAAGACTGAGATTAATTACAGTATCATGGTGATATATCTTTCATTATATGGTATAGATGTCACCAAAAAAGTGAGAAGCTGATCGACATTTAGAAAAAAGGAAGGGGAAGATGTCCAATAACCACGGGAAGTCATCAATAATTCTAGCAGAAATTCTTGATTCATGTTTGGACTACCAAGAAGCTAAAAATGCTTACATTCATTAATATTTATTTGAATAACGTTTCAGTTTTTCATGGAGTTGATGAAGGTCCCACGAGTTGAATCAAAATTACGAGTATTTGCATATAAAAATCCTTTATCTAGTCAGGTAAATGAACAAATATTGCTACTTGCAGCAGTTTATGATTAAAGACTTGGCATTTTTTAGGTTGATAACTTGAAACATAATCTGCTTACATTAAAGAATCCTGCCAGCAGTAACTACATACTATGTTACTGTTTTGTATTAACAGAATTGCAGCCTTGTCGTAATGTTTCTTGCTAATCCAGTATTCCAATGTTGCTAAAAGATCTGGAAAGCTATGCCAATTAGCGCAAAGAATTGTTAGTTTGGGAAATGCCTCGAACCAGGGCACTGCTGGAGGTGCCATTTTTAAAAGACTAGTGCAGTTATTATTTACAGTGCATTCACATTCCTGATTCTTATTCTCAGATAAATATTTGTCTTTGCTGCAGGATTTGTATAAGCTGGATATCCTTCTAAAACATTCTAATACTCTGTGCAAGAAACAACAAGATAACACTAATCACTACAAGAAATCCCGGTTTTGGCGACGGAAAATTCCGTCGTTAATGGCTGGTTTTCCGTAGCTAAGTCGATTAACGACGGAAATTGGCGACGGAAATGTCTGTCACAATAAACGCCGTAGGGAAGGCCTCAACGACGGAATTTTTGTACCGTTACCAATATAGCAACGGCCTTGCAACAACATGATAATGGAATCTTATTGGTTTTGACCTCATTCATACAACACCTTAGCGACGGAATTCCGTTGCTAGTTAGATTCCGTTGCTATACTGGCAACGGAGGTGTAACAAATTAATAATGGAATCAGTTTGGAGTTAACAACGGATTTCCGTTGTTAAATGCCAACGGCTTTGTAACCAATTGTTCTTTACAGATTTACTTCGTCGTAATTCCGTTGTTAAATGCCAACGGCTTTGTAATTCCAGATAAATCACAACCACCAGCTAAAATGGCAATCTCCCCAGCACTACCAGACCCAAACAAGCATCTTGGAAATTTCATATTCATCCCAGATGACCAGGTGTTAGTCAATACACTGTATCGGAATATGAAAAGGTCCGAAAAGATTTTTCCAAACACGAGAAGCTCAGTGCCAACCGCAAAAGATTCCTTATCGGAGAACATAAAGAATTCATCCGAAGTCATTGTTGGTAATCGCATCCAACGACGACTTGTAGGATCAAAGGCTTCCCACCCAAGCAATTGACAAGAAAAATAAACCCAGTGTTCAACCACACCATTCTGTCGTCTCAGTCTATAAAGCTCACCACTTCGAATCAGCTCACGGAAGCTTCTATTCAAAGATGCTAGAGAGCCATAATCAGATCTCGAGGACCGAATAAGTGCACTGATTGAGTTGTCCCGACCGATGGCATGAATAAGAGAACTTGAATCTGAATGATCCCCAGCATGACGTTGATTACCCAACTGGTTAGTCGGGATCATGGCAAGTTCTTCCGATGTTGGAGCTAAATCTAAGTCTTCACAAGTATCCAGTTGCTTAGGAAAGAATCAGGTTGTATCATGGCAAGTGGGTGGATAGGCTATATTATGGAAATGTAGGATTTAAGGTTTGTGTTTAGGCCAAAATCTAGCCAGTTGAGTGGATAGGCTGTATCATGGAAATGTTGGGTTTGGGCCAAAATCTTCCATGTTTGCATTTACTAGAATTATCACAAATAAGATACAAACATTCTTTATAAATAAGCTAACTTTACTAAGACTACAAACATTTGAGATAACTTATGCAACAATGTCTACATAATGAAAAAATGCTTACAAATAAATTAACAAGGTAATATTTCATTATTAAACATGATTAGCACTTTAAAAATGGAATTATAAAACAATAAAAGAGAACTAACCTTAAAATGTGGAACAAAGTTGTGTTATTTGGTGGAATAATAGGAAAGATGTAGATAGAAAAGAAAAAATGAAAGAAGAAAGGATATGTGTGAGAGAAAAAATGGCAAAAGAGCTATACCAACGACTTAGCGACGGAAATCAGAAACGACCGATCTACAATGCCTTCGGAATAGCAACGGAAATTAAAAAGTTTGACTTTTTACCAACAGAATACCGTTGCTAATTCGTTGCTCGATTTCGTTGCAAAACCGTCACTAAACGGACCGTTGCAAAACCGTTACCAGTAGTTTCCGTTGTAAAGTCGTCGCTAACAGTAACCGTTGCAATTCCATTGTAAAACTAATTCCATTGCAATTCCGTCGTAAGTAAAATGTTGCCTTTACTTTAGCTACGGAATGCTTCCGTCGCTATAATCCGTCAATAAATCCGTTGCTAAACTGTTAACATAATCCTGACAGAATGTTTTCCGTCGCAAATGTGTTAGAAGAACAAGGCAGGATGTTTTCGCGCCTTCGATGGCGACGGAAAAATTCCGTTGCTAAATATTTGTCGCTAGGCCGTTACCTTGTAGTAGCAATCTGTGTTGACTAGTTTATAGTTGCTATTCCGTCGGCAATTTACAACGGAAAGCATTCCGTTACTAAATGTCGTTGCAAAATCCGGGATTTCTTGTAGTGAATGCATTATCTCTGGAAAGTAGAGTGTAGGCATTTTGTCCTGTGAAATGCCCTCATAGTCTCCTACTTGTATTGCTGAGAGTTTCTGTTTGGCAAAAAATTTGAAAATGTGAGAGCAACAGTATACCACCAGGACCTTATATATTCTTTAGTCCTTAAAATACCAGTGAAAGTATATTTGAAAGACCATTAATCATCAAGAATCAAGAACAACAAATATGCTTTCAAAATAGTATGAATAAAATAAAGAGAAAATTGGGCATGAAGTTATCCTAAAGATCTCTCGTAAGATTAGAGAGAGGGGTCCTGCAGAGTTATTTTTATAAATATATTTTTTTTTTCAAAATTTTTATATAAATATTCTTAAATATGTATTAAAAATGTTTTAACATCAGGTAGAATGTTGAGGTCATCCTCAGGCGGCATGACATCATGCACATGAAATTCTAAAATAAAATCGTTCAGAATTAAGAAAAAGAGGCTGTGAAGAATGACCCATTATTAGGATCAAAATTTGTAATTTTTTCTGAATAATTAAATTTATATATTCTCATAAATTTTGGTAATAAGTCAGAGTCGAATAAAAAAAGTGGAAGAAAAGGAAATAAAACTTTATCATTTAAATAATTTTATTGCACTCAAAATTTATAAATCTAGTAAAAATTCTACAACAAATAACCATCATTTAGAGTTAAAAAATTCTATATAGCATATAAAATTATTTAGGGCAAGTGCTAAATCTTGTGTTATAGCTATATTATAGCAAACACAAAATATTCAAATTCAATGGTGTGCTAAACTTTGTGCTAAAATAGCACAAATTATAGCATTGTGCTATATTTGAGAAAATGCCCAAAATGGCACAAAAATGGGGTTAGATGTCCAAAATAGCACTCCTGGAAAAGTTGGCCCCGCAGGGGCACTTACATAACGCTACCTGTACTTGCGTTACCCTGTAACGCATCTCCTAAATGCGTTACTCGTTCATTTTCACTGCTGCAGGCTGCTTCCAGCATGTCAAACGCATACCACAAATGCGTTTAGGGGGTAACGCATTCACAGACTGCGTTAATGGGGTAACGCATTCACAGAATGCGTTACACTCAAACGTATGCTTAAATTGCGTTTTGACCTTATGAACGCAACAAACAAGTGCGTTGTCTTTGATTTCCAGCTGCTCCAAGGGCATAACGCAAGTGTTAAATGCGTTTTGAGCAAAACCCAACCTGTACATGCGTTAAGAGAGTGCTAGTGGAGGGCACACTTTTCAAAGAGTGCCATTTTGGGCATTTTTCCCCCAAATTGTGCCATTTTGGCCTTAAACCCGCTATATTTTAGCACATCTCAAAAAATGAAAAAGGTATGGAAATAGATAAAAAAGGTACTTGAAAGTGTGGGGTCCTTGAAAGTTAATTAAATTTGTATTCAAAATTGTGATTTATTTTGGAAGTTAGTGAAATTTGTAACAAGATATAGAACAAACCATTGGAGCCGTGATGTTATTTTAACACCAAAAACTACTTTTTATTGCTAAATTATAGCAATAACTCAATCTATTTTAGCACAACCGTGTCTTACATAAAAAAATTAAAATCTGATATCAAACATGTAGTACAGTAGTAAATTATAATTATTTTTATGAATAAATCTTTCAAAAATTTTAATATTAAGGCTTAATGACCTTTTGGCCCTTCAAGTTTGTGCAGTTATACCCATAAAGCCTTAAGGTTTAAAGTCGTTCCTTTTCGCCCCTCTAACTTAAAAAATGTACCTTTTTGCCACAAACCGTCGTCTTTGGCCTTTAAAAGGCGACGGTTTTGTGTCAAAAAGACGACGGTAAAGTGGCTAAAAGGTATATTTTTGAAGTTGGAGGGATAAAAAGGAACGACCTTAAACCTTAGGGCTTTATGGGTATAACTGCGCAAAGTTGAAGGATCAAAAGGTTATTAAGCCTAATATTAACGATCATTAAATTACTAGTTAGCGATTGCTTTGCTTGTAAATAAATAAAGGATAAGCACAGGGTGAGCATCGGAGTAGTAGCAGCATATACACACACGATACATACTTACGGACGGTCGATTTGGGGCATCTAGTTTATGCTGGTGCTATTGCTTCAGGTACCCCTTGATATCATATGCCTTCCCAATATAGATAGATACATGTGTCTGTGTGTATATATTTGTTGTTGTTCCCATCATTTTCTGTGTTTCTTGTTTATTACACTCAAAATCTTAAGTCTTTCTTTTCTGCTCTTGGGTTTTCTTTTTGGGTTTTTCTAGGAGCTGGGATCCTCTGTTCCCTTACTCCGTGTCTCCTTTGTGTCTCCTGTTTTTCTAGCGAGTCCAGACGAATTTTGATTGACTTGTATTTATTAATGATATAATGGACCCTTTCATTTCTTTTTTTAGGCCATTATTGTTTCACATAATTTATGAAATTATTTTATGTTACCAAAACTGAAATCAAGATTAGGAAAATTATTTTATGTTACTCACGACACACCTCTATGCTACAGTTTGCTAGTGTTTAATGAGTACAAAGTCATTATTTCATACTTTTATTTGAGGGGTTTATACACAACCGAAAATTTTAGCAGAGATTAATCCCGGCTATATCGGAATCTTGGTCCTGCTATCATTTATACCTTTGGTTTAAGGAGAATGAATTTTTTTACATTACATGAGCTTTAATCTATCCTATAGTTTATAGTGTACTGAATTATATTTGGAGGTTTTATATACAGTTATTTTTTAAGGACTTTTTATATTTGTGGTTTATGTTTTTCTGCAGGGACTATTTGCCCTATCCTTAGGAATACAAGATAATTTCCTTTTTGTTTATATTTTAAAGCCTATTATGTTTTCAGCTGTTTTAATATTTGCATAGTACGACTTTGTGTGTAAAAACTACAGTAGTTCTTTTAACGAACTAACGGTTTAGTCTTTTCAGAGGTCAAGTTACGAGTGCCCAAATGGCTACTTTGTTGGAGAGAATGCCACGGATGAGGTTTAGGTACGGAATTACCGGGGTGGCTCCACTCCTTTTCCGTCAGTCATTGCCAATGTCACAACCACTGGTGCATTGTCGCAACGACAATATCATTTGCCTTATTCCTGCAAGCAATAAAAGATGTCTGTCAATGGTATCTGCTTCGACATCTTCCATTGAAAAAGACGACAATGTGGTTCGTGTTCGATTTGCTCCTTCTCCTACCGGCAATCTCCATGTTGGAGGTGCCAGAACTGCTCTCTTCAATTATTTATACGCTAGGTTGCTCACCCCTTCCTCATTTTCCTTTCTTTCTTTTCCTTTAGATTTTTCTAGTTCCATCAATTTTTAAATAATTGTACATTTTCAGGTCCAAAGGTGGGAAGTTTGTTCTTCGAATAGAGGACACGGACGTGGAAAGATCTACCAAGGAATCTGAAGAAGCCGTGTTGCAAGATCTTTCTTGGCTTGGACTCCACTGGGATGAAGGTTCATTCATTCTCCTACTCATTTACATACATCATTCTATGACATCTCCGAAGTGTATCTACTTGTTTAATTGGAATTTCTAGTTAGTGATAAATCACTTTGGGGATTAATAAGTTTACATGTTAATTTAATAAAAGGCTTTTATGGTTGATACTAGGCTGATTTTAATATCTTTTTCCCTTGAAAGCGGTGTTATGATTGGTGCTAACAAGTTAGTTAGATTCTATTTGCAGCTGGTGGTTCATGTTTTATACTCATGCCATTGTATTTATAAGAAAAAATATGTGATATTGAACTTGCAATCTCTTAGTTTAGCTACAATCAACAAATGAGTTCTTATATTGGCAGATTTTTTCTTTGCTTTAGGTACACTATGGGAACATTTCTGCAATTTTTTTGGTGTATGTAATTTTTTTTTTTTTTTTTTTGGCTATTGAAGCTATCCACCCATATGGTGGAAACTTAATGTAGTGTTATATCACTAGGTCTTCTGGTATTGACATATAAGACCCCGCTCCTCCACCCTGATTAACAGTCCCTTCATCTGATCAGCTAAGGAGAGGGAGAACTTCACAATCCCTCCTTTAAAAAGGCCCCTTCATCTGACCAGCAGTAAGTCAGGGTGGGATATAATTTAACACTCTACTACAAGTTTAAGGCTTGATAACACTTATAGCTGGAGTCAAATGTGTACAGGCTTGCAACATGCAGTTTCTGAACATTTTTTGTATTTCAGATATTGTTTACTACATTACTATGAGCAGGCTTTTAAATAATGTTTTTTCTTTCTGTGTATAAAAAAATAATTTTTTAATGGTCATTTCTGCCTCTTCTGTACCGCGCCTAGTCGTCAACTTTAAATGTTTAGATATAAATACTAATTGTTATCATGTTTTGAATTGTTAAGGCCCTGACAGAGGTGGTGATTATGGTCCATATCGGCAATCTGAAAGAAATGCACTCTACAAGCAATATGCTGAGAAGCTTCTAGATTCTGGTCATGTTTATCGCTGCTTTTGTGCTAGTGAGGTATAGTTATTAAACTCAAAGTTATACATGAATAATTTTATTTGAATGCAGTATACAGTGAGCCTTTTGTCAATGGTATGCTCCATGGTTATCCTTTAAATCAGTGCTATAGAAGGACCTACCCGCATTGTGTGGTAATCTTCCTCTGTTACATAAAGAGCATGTTGCTGCTTTAGAAATTCTCGTATGATGCTTGTGAATTGTGATCTTAAAAAGATAGGAGATTCCTTTTTATCTTTGACATGTAACATGTTGCCAAGAATTGTTATAATTGTAGCTTTGTCTGATCCTGATCGTTTGAGGTACGATATACTTAAATATTAATTGGTGGTTGGGAGGGGGGGTATTGAGCTAGGCGGAAACCTTTTGTCTACGCTGTCAAGCTACGAAGCACCGACTCGGGTGCGGCGACACGGGACACGGGACACGGGGATACGCCAATTACCGAAGTGTCCTGGATACGGGACACGGCAAAAAAAATACTAATAAAAAATATATATTTTGTATATGTCATAAACTGAACATCTTCATTCATAATAAGAATTAAGTTTCTTACAAAACAAGTGGTAAACTAATCTGACATCTATTCAGCATTTTCATTGAAATGATCATCTGAAGTGAAAAAAACAGCCTCCATTTCCGGTTCATCGAGAGAGAGATTTGCAATCTCTTTTTTATGGACTGTGGGCTTTTTTTTTATGGGCCTCGTCAGTGGGCCGTGTCCCCCGCGTGTCGGACGCGTGTCCCCCGCGTGTCGGACGCGTGTCGACCGCGTTTGCTTCACGACACGCCACCTGGCGTGTCCGACACGTCCTCAGCCATGTCGCCGTGTCGGGGCCGTGTCGGCCGTGTCCGACACGCATACGGCACCCAAATCGGCGTGTCGGTGCTTCCTAGCTGTCAAGTGTTCATTGAAATTTTCTGCAGCCTTTTGTAATATATTTTTATCTTCACCTTTGTTTCTATTTAAATATTGTGCAGGTATGTTTGTTTTTTTCTTCCTCCTCCGCATGTTTTTCTCTTAGGACCGACTACACTCGCAACTCTAGTTAAAAGTTTCTTTCTATCATATCTTCGTCTTTCTCATTGTTTAGCTTTTGGAATCTGCTTTTCCAAGCTCTGTAACTCTATAATTTTCTCACCAAGCTTGGGTAAGGAGAAAACTTTGTTCCTCCTGACCCTCTCTTTCTTTTAATAATGATTATTCACTTTATATTTACTGAACTTGGACGTAGATTTTGCCCTTTTTTGGGGGTGTTAATATAATGTGCGCACGTACACAGATAACGAGTTACTAGCGAAATTTCAGATTGTTAATTTCAAATAATTATTATGATTCTGTCATGCAAAAACATAATGTTAGCTCAGATCCCAAAAATTCCGGTGGACATTGGACAATATAATTTATCCTTTAAGATCAATTTAGGCATCTGTTATAATAGGTGGAGTTGAATTGCTGTAGGTTCTTTAAACGAATGTTCACCATGTAGTCTCCCTTAATTTGTTACAAATTCACATTTGCATGTCATTCCTAACAACAATTGGATCACAGTGTAAATGAGTAAAACACTTCTATGCTTCCAAAAACTTCTAAATCATCCTATGCAATGTTTAATGGGATGTTCTCCTTATATTGGTGTATACCCTATAGCACATGAAAGATGGGATTGTCTGCATCCTTGCATATAGTATTTGTGCCTGGTGTAATTGTCCCTTATTGGTCTCCTGATAGTTTTATTGTCTTAACCACAACTATAATCATTTTGGAAATTTTCCATTATAGATAACCCTAGAAAACATAAATTAATTAACCATCATAGGAGTTGCCAAGAGAGTTGTCATCATTTTCTCTTGCTTTCATGTCACTTTTGGCAACATTTACTCAAAAAACACTCCAATAGGTAGCATTTTTAAAAGTTGCCTATGTGGTCCCATATATTACATTATAAATAATTCTTAAACTATATTAAGTATCGATGGTTAATGTTTTTTGTACTTATGTATGTAGTTTAACCATTTGAGGAAGTTGCCACATTACTAGGCAATCTCTTCGCAACCTTGTAACTCCAATAGGTTGGCAACCAAGAATGCCATGCCACATCAACTTTGGCAACCTCTATTGGATTATTCACTCCTACTGCTAGTAGATTCAATTTTGGTATTAATCCACAAATATATTAATTTTTGTAGGAGCTAGAGAAAATGAAGGAGATTGCCAAGTTAAAGCAGCTGCCTCCAGTATACAGTGGAAAGTGGGCTAGTGCCACAGATGAAGAAGTACAAGAAGAAATGAGAAAGGGAACCCCATTTACATATAGATTCCGTGTGCCCAAGGAAGGGAGTCTGAAAATTAATGATCTTATCCGAGGGGAAGTGAGTACTATATTATAGATTAAATTTTGCAGTTAAACTTTGAAACTGTTGTATAAATTATATTAGCTACTATTATAATAATAAGTACTACAAGAAGAGTTCAGCTTGAACTGTTGATCCTGTTGGGGTCTGGTCGTAGCTTGCTATTATTTATTTAGTGAAAAGGAAGAAACTCCTGTGCTAAGTCCGAAGTTAAAGCCTCGTAATTAGTTTGCATGCTGTTATTAACTTCAGGGAATAAAAAATCTCTGAGTGTGGTGTGTTGTATATATGAGATAAACAGTTACTACTTGAAGTATCAGCTATAGATGTAAAGTTAACTGTGCTGTGTCAACAAGGAAATAGACGCTCGGAAGAAAGAGTTTTGTTATTGTTTGGGTTCACATTTAACACTAAACATTAAGTTAGTTATGTCACATACTCTGGTTTGTAGTACTGTGATGAATAAAACTTTTATAGCTCAGCCTCGTACTCCCTTGCTGATGGTTATAACTTCATTACTGAACGTAATATGTGGAGGGCTTTTGGTAATGTTGTCCTTGAAACACAGTTGGGAATACTTGCAAATTAACTTGCATGTAAAATTGACGAATTTAAGCAATGCTACTTTTACATAAGTTGCTTAAGCCGTTGCAGGTAGATTTTTTCAAGTTTTATATGAAGCGCTAACATATATTCTACTTACTGTTGTCGGTAGCAAAAAATCAAATATTATTGGTAATATGGTTTGATAGTGGAATGAAGGTTAGCTGGAACTTGGATACACTAGGAGATTTTGTCATAATGAGAAGCAATGGTCAACCTGTTTACAATTTTTGTGTTACGGTGGATGACGCTACCATGGCTATCTCACATGTTATAAGGTAAACCTAAAACCATACTTGTGACAATCTTCATGTACTGTTATCTGCAAATTCACTTGATGTCTTTTTTTATCCACTTTAATTAGTTATTATCCCCACAAACTGGAGTCAAGTTGCAACTGATGTTGAATGTTGTGAGTGCATATATGTTTCTTGTCTTTTTGCTGTACTTGATATGACTATCCTTCAAACTTGAAATTCAGAGCAGAAGAGCATTTACCAAATACTCTAAGGCAAGCGTTAATATACAAGGTCAGTGACCTCATCTAATTTTATTTTCTTCTTGGGGTATGACATCTTTCTTTCAGTAAAAGGTTAATTAGTAACTCTATTTATTTTTACAGGCACTTGGCTTTAGAATGCCTTACTTTGCACATGTTTCTCTTATACTTGCCCCCGATAAGAGTAAGCTATCAAAACGACATGGTGCGACCTCAGTTGGTCAGGTATTTTACTTTCTCATCCGCAAAACTAAGTTATATGCTTAATCCGGTTGAATTCATTCAGACTTGCCTCCTTGTGTTACAATTCAACAGTTTAAGGAGATGGGATATCTACCTCAGGCAATGGTGAACTATCTGGCACTGTTGGGTTGGGGAGATGGCACTGAAAATGAATTTTATACCCTTCAGCAGTTAGGTAGGATTTGTTTCCTTAATGGATAGCTGCTTGTACAATAGGTCAAAGTTGTGTCAGTCGGAATTTTGAAGTTGTGATGCATGAGGTTCTTTTTATGTGGTTTGCAGTCGATAAGTTCACTATTGAGCGTGTAAACAAAGGTGGAGCAGTTTTCGATTCTACCAAGTTTAGGTAAAAATGCATTTGGGGCATGTATTTTCTTTTTGGAAATTAACTTTCGTTCGTAAGGCTGATGTGTTGTTTGTTGTTCAATTGCCTTTTCTGATGGTTGTTGTGCCTGATTATCTTAATTATGCAAGGCATTTTCATGTTCAATTTCTTTCTAAAGATTTTCTTATATTTGTGTTCTGCAAAACTTAAGGTGGATGAATGGTCAATACTTGAGGTTACTCCCGCCAAATGAGCTGACCAAGCTTCTCGGTCATCACTGGAAAAGCACCGGGATTCTTATGGAGTCGGAGGGGCTATTTGTCGAGGTAATTGTTTCTACCTTCCTTATGCTTGAGTTTCCCTTAATATAAATTATACAGCAACCCAACTTTGGCCAATCTGTTTTACAATTGAAATAATGGTAAAAATAACATTTCGGCGGATATTTAATGTACTGAGGATAAAAATACTTTCTATGAGGGTGGTTTGGAATTTTACATTATACTTGTGCTCCCTTGGCAACTGTGTCGCATAAAGTTAATGTATTCTTTCATAGCAATTTAGCATTCTAGGGAAGTTCTGTTTCTTGTTATGCATTACATACGGTAATGTTTTTTGTAAATTTCCAGATATAATGTACTCACTAATGTAAAAGCTCTCAATTGCTAAGATAGGCCTCTGAAAATAGTTATGTATGCATCACATGGGTCTAACCAAACACATATTTCTATATGACATACCGCCAGGGCATGCAATGGAAGTACCAATATGCTAAGCTTTCTTCAAATTAAATCTATTTATGTTTTGATTGAACAAAGTTTAAGTTTAAGACCTTGCCTCATTTTAAGTTTCATCATGAGAACTCAGAGTAAATATGTATGAACAGGAGGCTGTCGATCTTTTAAAGGACGCGGTTGATTTGATAACAGATTCAGAGAATGCACTTTCAAAATTTCTTTCTTATCCTCTATACGAGACTCTGTCAAGGTATATCTTCAATCTATCAGTGTTCATTTAATTTGTGTAAACAGTTTAAAAAAGTGTTTCAAACATTTTCTAATACAATTATTATGGTTATTGTATTAAATGAGGCAAGACCAATATCGTTGCTGGTAATGGACAAAAGAATCATGTATTTTGTCATTGACAACTAAATAATACTACTCTGTCTCTTGCACAATTTTAAAAGATAAAGCAGAACCAATTTTTCAAGCAAATGCAATGAAAAATATACAATAAATTGTTTGAAGAATACAGATGGGTATATCTTAAGAAATAGGATAAATGAATTTGATTACTCCAAAGTGGATATCCATTATATATATTGGTGTTAAATTTTTAATAGGAAGTGTCATCAATTATTGAAAAAGATACATGGATTTAAACTTTTTAGTTTCGGCAAGCTTATAAGACTAGATAACCTTGAATCCCCCACCTTTCAATGGGTTGTGATGATTTTGGTATTCCTATAATATTCGTCAATCTTTATTGTTTGAGTTTATTCATATGATTTGGGCCTAAAATAAATAGTGATTGGCTGAGTCGCTGAACAAAAAAGAGTCTTAGTTTGCTCAAACAAATCAAAATGAGAAAAGAAAATACACAAATACACACATACCGAGCAACCAAATTAAAGTGAAAAAGTAAAATACAGACACACAGTTGTGCCTCATCAACCATCACTGTTACTGCTCTGGTCTCCTTTTCCCATTTTTCTAGTTGACGGCTTGATGTTTTTTTTATGGGCATTCGATTTTGAATTTTCCATCAGAAAAGCGTATATATCTTTTATAATGATATCTATGATATCAATAATAATAGTATGTGTGTAGTTGATTCAAAATATACTCCTTAAAGAGCAAGTCCAATGCTAAATACATATTAGCTATAGCCATTGCTATAATTTGGCACAAAAAATACTTTTTGGTGCTAAAATGGAAATTGCACTCCAATGCTTGCAACTAAACAATTCCAAGTTTAACTAATTTTTTATCTCACTCTTACACTTTCATCTAAAGTGGACCAACCTGCACTCTATTTATGCATTTTTTCATTCAACTATAGATATGCATTGGAGTAGTGTTTTTGTAGTTTTAGTTCTATATTATAGCTATAGAAACAAATATAGTTATGCATTGGACATGCTCTAAGAAGCTGGTATGGTTTTATAAATGTATTTGTATACAGTGCACAATATAATAGGAAAATATTCACCTTATGAAATCACTGCTCGTTGCGCATCAATATATAAAACATATATTGGTATTTGTTAGAATATAATATAAAGATTCAGTTGGGCCTTTCTCTAACACCTTAAGGTTTTAGATGAGTTGGGTAACTTTACATGGTATCAGAGCTCAGGCACGCAGAGGTCCTAGGTTCGACTCTCTGTGACCCCCAATATTCTGAATATTTAATATGGACACAAAGGCAATTTATGCTCCAAAAGTCTTCTTGAAGATAAATGTGTATTTCTGGCCACCATTCAAGATACAGTAATAAAAGATTATTCAGACCTTATTGAAGATAAATGTGTATTTCTGTCAACCATTCAAGATGACAATCACTTGGACTGTCTACTTTCAAAGATTAAAATTGTTCAACTACCCTTAAATGTTGATATAGATACCAAGTTGGCTACTGTTGCAATATGTGACTACTATTATGACATGTTGTAATATGTCCCCTTCTCCAGAGTCACAACAAGATGATATTGAAGATGGAAATAAATCTGTTTCTACCATCTCAAGTGAGATTGATGTTCGGCAAGATGAAGGGAACAAGAACCCAAAGGAAATGAAGTTGTTGGACCTATTCTCAGGATGTGGTGCCATGTCCACAGGACTCTGTCTTGGTGCCAATTTGTCAGGTGTTAAACTTGTTACGAAATGGGCGGTAGACCTAAATGAATATGCATGCCAAATTCTAAAATATAACCATCCAAAGACAGGTTAGAAATGAGAAAGTTGAAGAATTTTTAGCTCTTCTGAAGGAGTGGGAGAGACTTTATGCCATGTTTTCGTTAACCGGAGATAAGAGATGTCAGCAACAAATTTCATCCTCGGTGAATGAGAGCAATCATGAAGATGGGGTGGAGGAGGAGGAAGTACAAGTGGACAATGAGGAAGTTTTTGAAGTAAAAGAGATCTTGTCTATATGCTATGGTCTTCCTGAAGGTTAGAAGGAAGTTGGACTATATTTTAAGATCCGCTAGAAGGGCTATGGAGATGATGAAGACACTTTGGAGCCAGAAGATGGCTTAAGTGGTGCTCAGGATAAGTTGGGGGAGCTTGTCACAATTGGATTTAATTCAAAGATTCTACCTCTGCCTGGTGATGCTGATATCATATGCGGGGTTTCTCCATGTCAAGGGATCAGTGGCTTCAATCATTTTAGGGGCTTTAAAAGACCCAAAAAATGAGCAACTTCTTTTTTATTTGAAAATCGTTGAGTTCTTGAGGCCAAAATTTGTTTTGATGGAAAATGTGGTTGATCTACTCGGATTTTCCAAAGGTTTTCTAGGAAGATATGCATTAGGTCGCCTTGTTGGCATGAATTACCAGGCACGCTTGGGTATGATGGTTGCTGGAGTCTATGGCCTCCCTCAATTTTGCATGCGTGTTTTTTTGTGGGGTGCACATCGTACAGTGAAGTTGCCTCAATTCCCATTACCCACTCCACTCATAATGTTGTTGTGAGAGGACATTCTCCCTTATAATTTGAGTCGAATGTTGTTACCTACGATGAAGGTGGTGCTCCTAAATTAGAGGATAAGTTGTATTTGGGTGATGCGATTTCTGATCTTCCAGAAGTGAAAAATGATGAAGACCGTGATGAAATGCCACATGGCACTTATCCCAGAACTGAGTTTCAGAAGTTCATCAGATTATTGATATCATAGATATCTTTTATAATAATATCTATGATATCAGTAATAATAGTATATGTGTGTAGTTGATTCAAAATATACTCCTTAAAGAGCAAGTCCAATGCTAAATACATATTAGCTATAGCCATTGCTATAATTTGGCACAAAAAGTACTTTTTGGTGCTAAAATGGAAATTGCACTCCAATGCTTGCAACTAAATAATTCCAAGTTTAACTAATTTTTTATCTCACTCTTACACTTTCATCTAATGTGGACCAACCTGCACTCTATTTATGCATTTTTCCATTCAACTATAGCTATGCATTGGAATAGTGTTTTTGTAGTTTTAGTTCTATATTATAGCTATAGAAACAAATATAGCTATGCATTGGACATGCTCTAAGAAGCTGGTATGGTTTTATAAATGTATTTGTATACAGTGCACAATATAATAGGAAAATATTCACCTTATGAAATCACTGGTCGTTGCGCATCAATATATAAAACATATATTGGTATTTGTTAGAATATAATATAAAGATCCATTTGGGCCTTTCTCTAACACCTTAAGGTTTTTGATGAGTTGGTAACTTTACTTTGTGTTAGAACACAACGACGCTGAGGAAGAAAATACCGCAGAAGAAGACTTTGAGTTGCTTGAAGAAGCTCATGTTCCTCGAGTAGCTAAGAGATCGGAAACTGAAAAAAGTGCGTTTATAGGAAATCCTGTCGGTATCGATGAGGCCAAGCGTTGATGGCCTCATCGATATCTATCCAATATTGAAGGAGGTGCAGAGGGCTGAAGTATCGAAGAGTGAAGCCAAGTAACTATATTGCCTCCAACAAATGTACAATATCCTGATGTAGAACGTCTATCATCTAAACTTCCAGCCCAATCTGCATCTGTATAGCTCTCAACCCCGAGATGTTTGTTATTGTTAAACATCACTCCTTTTCCAGGAGCAGCTTTAAGATACCTTAATATCATATAAACTGCATCCAAATGAGGTTGACGAGGATCATGCATGTATCTGCTTACAACTCCTACTGCATATGCTATATCCGGTCGTGTGTGTGAGAGGTAGATTAACCTTCCAACTAACCTTTGATATTGAGCTCTATCAACAATGTCTCCCACATCTCCGCAAAGCTTATGATTCGCTTCTATAGGAGAATCTGCAGGTCTACATCCCAACATGCTTGTCTCATTTAACAGGTCAAGTGTATACTTCCGTTGTGAAAGGAAGATACCACCCGAACTTCTAGAGACTTCAATGCCAAGGAAATACCGTAGTTTTTCCAAGTCCTTCATCTCAAATTCGGAGGCAAGTCTCCGTTTAACAATTGCAATTTCACATGTGTCATTGCCAGTGATCACAATATCATCGACATAGACAATCAAAACTGTGATCTTTTCACCTATTCTTTTCACGAACATTGTGTGGTCCGAGTTGCCCTATTTGTAGCCAAATTTAACCATTGCTCTTTGAAATTTACCAAACCAAACCCTTGGAGATTGTGTTAATCCATAAATAGTCTTTTTTAGTCTACATACTTTCCCAATGGTTGCAGCTGTAGAAAAGCCAGGTGGAATGTCCATGTAGACCTCTTATACAAAGAATGAATGGAAGTGACTGTTCTATTGCTTCACCATCGAGACTGTGTCGATTAATCTCCCCCTCAAGCAAAGAGGAGGAGCCGGTAGAGAAATAAGAAATAGACTCCCAAAAAGTAACATCATGACTAACAAATATGCGACGTGATGGAGGATGATAACAGTTGTATCCCTTTTGAGTTGGTGAATAACTAATGAAAGCACATCGGAGATCACGAAAATCAAGTTTGTCTCGCGAGGGAGAATGATTATGAACAAAACATACACTCCCAAATAACCGAAGAGGCAATGATGAGAGGAAGGTGCAGGAACAAAAGACAATGCTGTTCTGAACTGTAGAACACTTGAAGGATGACTGCCTCGCCCCAAAGATATTTAGGGACATGTATTGTTAACATTAGAGACCGTGCTACCTGTTGTAAATGACCAATTTTCCTTTCGGCAACTCCATTTTATTGAGAGGTTTTAACACGTGTAGTTTAATGAATAATACCACATGTGTCCAAATAAGATGTAAATGGCCCACTATACTCGGTACCATTATCGCTCCGAAGAATTTTAATGGAGGCACTAAACTATGTCTGTAACATGTGGTGTGGAAAGATTTAAAACACTCGAATACTTTACTTTTGTGTTTAAGGAGATATACCCAAGTAAGTCGGGAATGACAATCAACAAAGACAACAATTCACCTATATCCATCATGTGTAAGATGTTTAAAGGGACCCCAAACATGAGTATGAATAGTAGAAAATAGAGTAGAACTTCTTTTATTCCTAGATGGATAATTCCTAGATGGATAAGATGACTTTTTGTGTTTAGCTAGTTCACATGGTCACAAAAAAATTCTTCCCCATTATATTGTTTTGCTAAATTAGGAAAGAGATGTTAAAACACCAAAGGAAGGATGGCCTAACCGTCTATGGCATTGATAAAAAGACTCTGAAACATGATTAGGTTTGGATGACACCTGATAACTTGTCGAAGGAGAAACAAAATTTCCTTCCATATCATAGAGTCCTTCTACCACTTTACCACTGGCAAGGACCTTGCCTGTCGCCAGATCCTGAAATACACAGTGAGAAGGGAAAAATGTTACTGAACAATTAAGATTTTCAGTAACACGAGAGACATATAATAAATTTGCAGATAAGGAAGGAACATGCAAAACATCCGATAATGGTAATGATGAGAGGCAAAGAGAAGTGTCCTGTCCATGAACAGGTGCAAGAACTCCATTAAAACACGAATATTGTCTGTTTCACCATGATATGACTCTAGAAAACTAGAATTTGATGTCATATGTGCCAATGCTCCGGAATCAATGATCCATGATGTAGGACATTTATCGGAAATTAAATGACAAGATATACCTGCATGGGTAGAATTGGCCATGGGTGTTGATGGAGTGGTATTTAGTTGAGACATTAACTGGCGGAAGGTATTAAGTTGTGAAGTAGTCATTGTCCCCGTTGGAGGAGAAGACTCATATATTGACTCTGTATGATGAGCACTAAGAAGAGTGCCTCTTCCTGTACCTCTGCCTGTACTTCTACCGAATGAGACACCTCAATAGCCACCAAGACTGCGTCCTCCTCGTCCCCGAATTTTGAGGTGAGGATGCAAAACGAAACAAGTTTCACAAGTGTGGTATAACATGTTGCAGTAGTCACATTGAGGAATAGGCCTATCACCTATTAAAGCCACTGGAACTTGTTCCGGATTTTATGGCTCAGGCTGCTGCACATTTCTGCTTAAGAGTGCAGATCGATCAGAAGGGACTGGTGGAGCCATACTTTGCTTTCGACTTTCCTCAATATACTTTTGAGCCCTGTTAAACCCAAACATGTATAAATATATCTCAGCAGTCTGTACTATCAATTATCAATTAGTCCAATCAGTGTAAACTTCCTAATGTATATAAAAGATGTTACCAGCAGTGGTTGTACTCGAAGATGACTATATGGACTCCACTGGCCAGAGACTCACAGAGTTGCAGTGGGGTCTTTTCACTGAGTTGACTCAGTGTGTAAACTCACGGGTAGGCCCTGAGATTGCTGAGGAGAGACAAGCACGATTCCCTTAAGAAGCTATGCCATGAAAAATTACAGATAGGTTGTTTGGTAATCTTCTTCAACCGATCTGAGTTTGGCTGAGATTTGTTTAATGGTTCAAAACTGAAAATTTTCAAAAAAGACCCTATTCTTCTTAAAGAATTGCAGGTGGGTTTTAAGAATGAAAGCAACCTGCCTCTTCTTTAGTTACCATGCTTTGATACCATATTAGTAGTATAAAGAGATAGTATATGTGTGTGTATAAATGTGTTGCAGTGTATAGGAAGTAGGAGAGTTTCCTGGAAAGTATTTGTTTTATATATATATCAGTTATGTTACAAATGAGGAGGCTGTTGCCTCTCTTATACAAAGTAAACCTTGGTCCCCAAGTTGTTAACAGTAAACCCGAATGATGACATCACGATTGTGATGTCATGAACATAAGTCATGCTTACATCTTAACAAATTCTTTTCCTAGTACTACCAGAGTCAAAACAAACACTTATGTCCCAAATGAGTAAATTGTCCTTTAGACTTTATCGAATACAGGAGATTGACAGTCCTTAATGTTAGGAAATTTCATCGGCAAGGTGAATGTTGGTTCTTGAGACGGAGAGCCACCATCTTTGATTGATAATCCTAATGAATACCCAAGAGCTCTTGCCACAGGAATTGCAACAGCATTGCCAACTTGAATGTACCTTTCCTTGACAGGACCAAACAGCTTGTAATAATCAGGAAATCCCTGATGTCGGGCATTCTCCCGAACAGTGAGTACTCGACTTTATTCAGGATGAATAATAACTTGATTGTGTGGTTCAGCCCTTACTACAGTAGGTACAGTCTCATCCCACCATAATCTCCCAAATGGCTTTGAAGAAGTTCCTCCAACAAATGACATTGCATAGTCAGGGACCAAAGGCTTTCCTGAAGGTAAAAGAGCACGTTCAATGTTCGGATCCCACTCCACTTTATTATCAGATCCAACTCTCACACCTTTAAGATCCCTAAAATTGGAACCCTTTTTAACTGGTATTTGACAAAAACGCTGATAATCTTCGATGTTCAATTTAAGTGGACGATGATCATAAAGAAGGCTGTTTGACTATCCAGAACCTAGCATCTCTTCTTTCCCTAATTTGATGAACTTCTGAAACTCAGTTTTGGGATAAGTGCCATGTGGCATTTCATCACGGTCTTCATCATTTTTCACTGTTGGAAGATCAGAAATTGCATCACCCAAATACAACTTATCCTCTAATTTGGGAGCACCACCTTCATCGTAGGTAACAACATTCGACTCAAATTCTAAGGGAGAATGTCCTCTCACAACAATATTATGAGTGGAGTGGGTAATGGGAATTGAGGCAACTTCACTGTATGATGTGCACCCCACAAAAAACACGCATGCAAAATTGAGGGAGGCCATAGGCTCCAGCATCCATCATAACCAAGCGTGCCTGGTAGTTCATGCCAACAAGGCGACCTAATGCATATCTTCCTAGAAAATCTTTGGAAAATCCGAGTAGATCAACCACATTTTCCATCAAAACAAATTTTGGCCTCAAGAACTCAACGATTTTCATATAAAAAAGAAGTTGCTCATTTTTTGGGTCTTTTAAAGGATTTTTGAAGTTCCTAAAATGATTGAAGCCACTGATCCCTTGACATGGAGGACCCCCGCATATGATATTAGCATCACCAGGCAGAGGTAGAATCTTTGAATTAAATCCATTTGTGACAAACTCCCTCAACTTATCCTGAGCACCACTTAAGCCATCTTCTGGCTCCCAAGTGTCTTCATCCTCTCCATAGCCCTTCCAGCGGATCTTAAAATATAGTCCAACTTCCTTCTGCCCTTCAGGAAGACCATAGCATATAGACAAGATCTCATCTACTTCAAAAACTTCCTCATTGTCCACTTGTACTTCCTCCTCCTCCACCCCATCTTCATGATTGCTCTCATTCTCCGAGGATGAAATTTGTTGCTGACATCTCTTATCTCCAGTTAACGAAAACATGGCACAAAGTCTCTCCCACTCCTTCAGAAGAGCTAAAAATTCTTCAACTTTCTCATTTCTAACCTGGATGGTTATATTTTAGACTTTGGCATGCATATTCATTTAGGTCTACCGCCCATTTCGTAACAAGTTTAACACCTGACAAATTGGCACCAAGACAGAGTCCTGTGGACATGGCACCACATCCTGAGAATAGGTCCAACAACTTCATTTCCTTTGGGTTCTTGTTCCCTTCATCTTGCCGAACATCAATCTCACTTGAGATGGTAGAAACAGATTTATTTCCATCTTCAATATCATCTTGTTGTGACTTTGGAGAAGGGGACATATTACAACATATCATAATAGTAGTCACATATTGCAACAGTATCCAGCTTGGTATCTATATCAGCATTTAAGGGCAGTTGAACAATTTTAATCTTTGAAAGTAGACAGTCCAAGTGATTGTCATCTTGAATGGTGGACAGAAATACACGTTTATCCTCAATAAGGTTTGAGCAATTTTTTATTGTTGTATCTTTTGCCCTATAGAACCATTGAGCAGTAACATAGGGTTCACCATCTACACCCTCGAATATTTCAACGATTCTACATATATAATTATCTTCCCCTTCACCTGCCATGACATGAGCATCATCACCTTGATCAAATGTACACCCATCCACCCTTGCTTGTGTATAATGCCTACGAGCTTGACATTTTTTGACTTCACTCTTCGATGCTTCAGCTTCTGCACCTCCTTCAATCTCGGAGAGATATCGATGAGGCCATCAACGCTTGGCCTCATCAATATCGACAGGGATTCCTATAAACGCACTTTCTTCAGTTTCCGATCTCTTAGCTACTTGAGGAACAGGAGCTTCTTCAAGCAACTCAAAGTCTTCAGCGTCGCTGTGTTCTAACACAAAGTCTTCTGCGATTGCCTTCGCTTTCGATCTCTTCGAAGATCGATCTGGGTTTTGTGCTTCTGATGCTTCACCGTTAGATAATGATTTCGGTGCTTTTCACTTACGAGCCATGGAGAGGGGGGATTCTGGAGAGAAAGAGGTCCCAGGTTCGACTGCGACCCCCAATATTCTCAATATTTAATAGGCTTAATGACCTTTTGGCCCTTCAAGTTTGCGCAGTTATACCTATAAAACCCTAAGGTTTAAAGTCGTTCCTTTTTGCCCCTCCAACTTCAGAAATATACCTTTTAGCCACTTCACCGTCATCTTTTTGACACAAAACCGTCGCCTTTTAAAGGCCAAAGACGACGATTTGTGGCTAAAAGGTACATTTTTGAAGTTGGAGGGGCGAAAAGGAACGACTTTAAACCTTAGGGCTTTATGGGTATAACTGCGCAAACTTGAAGGGCCAAAAGGTCATTAAGCCTATTTAATATGGACACGAAGGCAAGTTATGCTTCAAAAGTTGAACACCGTGATCCACTCTTCGACCAAAAAAAAATGGGCTTTCGAGTGAGGGGGAGTGTTAGAATATAATATAAAGATCCAGTTGGGCCTTTCTCTAACTCTAACACCTTAAGGTTTTAGATGAGTTGGTTACTTAACAATATTTAATTACATTATACATTTTTTTCTGAAGTTACAACCTTGATTATTATGTTTTACTCTCCCTTAAATAGTAGTAACATTTTCCAACATCTTCCATTCGGGACAATATACATCCAATGAACCTGAGCTATTAAATTTATCTTTTTGCCCTCAACCAAGTTACGAACTATTCAATTTATTGTTTCTCCTCAACCAAAGTAAAAATTTACAAGATTAGTATTTTGGGTAAATTTGGCTGAAAGCTCTATCCTTCACAAAATACATTTGGCATATGAATATTTCAATATTAATTACTAGTGTTAATCACTCAACCTGACCTTTATGCTTTTGTGGAATTTAGATAAAGGGGGTCTTGTGTGCTACATGTTATATTGATTTGTTATAGTTTTAACTTTAAAATATGATATGTTTAAACTTAAGGCTATGTAGTATAATGGAAAAGGATCTGGTTAAGGGAACCAAATAAAATGGGAACCAGTAAGGTGCAACACGGTCGTGTTAGTATATATTTGTTGAACTTTAATGGATGTTGAGCCCTGGTATAGACTTTGGAACAACGGTTGTTGAATATTTAGATTAATTTTTTGGTTGTAATCAACATTTTCCTCTCTTTTGCATTTAACTCTGTGCTCTATCTTTCCATTTTTTAGTAAGTACGGATTTTTATATAGATTAGATACCGTATTTAGATACGATATCTATGCACGTACACACACAGACACACAAATCAGAATGTGTATTCCACATGCCTAGCTTCACACATAATAGATTGGTTAATGCTTATCTTGATAAAATGACGCAATGAAAGTGTTGTTGCTTGGAAAAAATGACGCAGTGAATGTTCATTGCTCTATTATGGTGGACTGGATTGCAATGTTTATGGTTTAGGCTGCATTCTTTCTGCAAAGTTCTCAATTGTTATTTAGTTTCTATTCCTTAATCATTTGATAATGTACAAAACTGTAACCCTTACAGTTCAAATAATTCAATATTTGCTTTTAGCATTGGTCCACTATTATCACGACCTTGGTTCTTGTGATTAATATGGACTTATATAAAGAAATATGTGTTTTAATTCGTAGTACTACTTCATAATGTATGTTGTTCGAAGCTCCGAAGCCAAACCTGTATTAGAAGATAGCCTTTCGGAATTTGCAAACAGCTTATTAGCTGCCTATGACGGTGGCGAGCTCTTTGATGCACTAGACCAAGGAAAACCTGGATGGCAGAAATGGGTGAAAAGCTTTGGGAAATCAGTAAAGCGAAAGGTTGTTTTAATTCCAGTTTGTTTAGCAAAAGATATTAGCCTGGTCTGACCTCCACTACCGAAGTTACAAAAAAATTCATTTGCATTGCAGGGAAAATCTCTTTTTATGCCTCTCCGAGTTTTGCTGACAGGGAAGCTTCACGGCCCAGATATTGGGGCTTCTGTGGTTTTGCTACATACTGTTGGAACCGGTGATATTATAGCATCTCAAGCAGGCTTTGTGACACTGGAAGAAAGGATCAAATTATTGAGAAAAGTTGAATGGGAATCTTTTAACAACAATCAGTCTGTCTTGGAGTCAGCCACCTTATCCGAATAACTTTTAGTCAAAATTTACAAGTTCCTTTAGTTTTTTTCTTCAGAGGAATGTCTTTTTGCTTTTTAAAGAAATTGATATCCTCATTCAAAAGCTTCTGACATGAACTGTTTTTGCCTCTTGCTGTACTGTGATTCTGTGAGATTATGATCCTAAAGGATATTAGTGAGCTTAGATATCCAATATCCAGTATCTGTATGTTCTTTTCTAGTCATAATTTGTCACTATTTGTTAAGAATGATGACAAGGAATAATCTGCATTACCTTTTCTTTCATTTTCGAAAGAACGAACCTCACAACACCAGTATAACATTATATACAGACTCAGATTCATTATCAAAAAACAATGAGAGAGGAGAGAGAGAGAGAAGAAGAGAGATACAGGAGAGAGAGAAACAATTTGAATTTCAAAATTCAAAACTCATATCAACACCAGCTCACCAACCGGAATCTTAACACCGGTAGAGAAGATCAATGGTACCAAATGCAAAGATCCACCAAGACGGGTAAAATCAAAGCAACGGCAGTAGAGAATCCATACAAACCAGTTTCTTATGCAGATGCGGTGAAGAGAGGGAACAATACAGAACACAACAATTTTCAACAAAGAAGCATCCACATCCCGAGGAGTAGCAAATCAGTCATGATCCACAACATCCCGATTCAAGCAACGAGAAAGGAAATATGGGACTTCTTTAATAAGGAAAATATTATACTAGACATAATCCTCCCTAAACGCAGAGACATCAACAACTTCAGGATAGGATTCATGCTGGTATCAAACATAATGCAAGCGAGACGCTTGATCAAATTCTTCAATGGCTCTTTCTTACTAGGTTCAAAGCTGCATATCAAACTGTCAAAACAAGATGCCCTAAAGTCCAAGCCTAACCACTCACCGCACCCCCTTCACGAAGATTCTGTAGAACCCAGCACTAGAGAACAGGACACAACAAGGGTCTCACAAGCTGGAGAGCAGTCCCCCATTAATCTAGTATCTCAACCTACATTCCGAACTATCCACGCAAAAGTGAGTGAAGGTCTCAAAGAAGAAATAGATAGGAGTTTGATAGGTATCACGAAAGAAATGGAATGGGCTGATATGTTGCAAGAAAAAATCAATTTGTCAGACTTTACAGGATTGCACATTAGAGGCATATCTCACAAAAAATTCTTGATTACCTTCCCAGAAAAAGAGGATAAAAAGAATGTACAGACCAAGGCACTGAGAAATTTCTTCACAACCATTAGGGAGCCAACTCACATAGACCTGGTGGTCCCAAGAATAGCCTGGGTTTGGTGCGATGGATTGCCAATTACAGCATGGAACAAGGAAACTTGGAAACTCATCACAGGCGACTGGGGATATCTGCTCACGGAACAGGTAAAGCCTCTGCAAAATGGTATGTACCAATCACTAAAACTCTGCATCTCTACAGCAAAAGTAGATAAAATAGAGGAAACAATCAAGATTTTAGTAGCAGGCAAGAGTCATTGGGTCAAGATAAAAGAATTCATACTAGACTCATATTCGTTGCCAATCCCAGCGGTCAAGGTAGGTCACAGTCACACACAATCCCACTCAACATACTCATCAGAAGAGGAACTACACTCAGACTGCTCACCAATTAGGGGTCAACCTCACACAGTTGAGAGTACAGATAGTGGGAACGATAATGAGCATTTTCAACAGGAAGAGTCAGAAGGCACCCACATTAGTATAAACATCCAGGAAAACATACATTCAACAGGAGAGTTTGAGAAATGGGACCCAAGAGAGAATAGCAAATCTACGGAAACTTCAGATACTTCAGGGATAAATGACTCCTTATTGGACAGAGCTTACGAAAAAGCAGTGTCAATCTCGGAAAGCATGTGTTCACCTACAGAGCCACAGGACCAGGATATGTCACCCTCATTTGCAAATCTTTGCATTGCAAGAAAAAGAGGGAGGCCAAGGAAAAAACAAAAAAAATCAACATTTTTTGAGATTAAAGGTTTAAATAGAAGGAACACTAACAAAAGGGCAGTTAAGAAAATCTTAACTAGGGAGGAGTTACAAACCCAGAATGGAGGATCAGAAGAAGGTCACAAGGATCTAGCAACGGAAGTCCTAGAGACAGGTCTGCTCATGGGACTCATTCCATTAAAAAACAGAACAGAAGCACTGAAAGATATCAGAGATCGCTTATCCAATGAAAAGTAATCAGACCAACCCTCAGTTCAGCTCACAAAATCCAATGGAGAAGTTAACTATACTTTCATGGAATATCAGAGGAGTAAACAATATCACAGCGAGACGCAATCTTCAGAAATTGCTACAAAGTCATAACCCAATGATTTTATTACTCCAGGAAACAAAATGTGGCATACTAGAGGATCACTCTAAAGAAAGTATATGGAACCTTCAAGACCATGCGTGGCTATTTTCACCTTCAAGGGGTCTTTCAGGAGGTTTGATAACATCATGGGACACTAACTCTATCTCAATCACATCGCACTCGATCAACAATCATTGGATATGGGTGAGAGGCACGATGGTCCCCTCAAGAGACCCATTTAACTGTATCAACATATACAGTCCAAATGATCTTCAAGATAAAGAATCTCTGTGGGAATCACTCAGCAACTTGATACTAGGAATTAAAGATGAGCCATGCTGTCTAGTAGGTGATTTCAACTGTATCCTCAGAGAAGCGGACAGAATGAACTGTGTATATAAAAGACTAGATACCAATGGCTTTCAAAACTTCATCTCTGATCAAGACTTATGGGATGTTCCACTAGCCAATTTTAAGTTTACATGGTTTGGTCCGCAAGAGAAATGCAGCAGGCTGGATAGAGCTTTGGTAAACGCAGAATGGATGAAATTCGATACAGAATGGTGGTTAAAAGGGCTAGGAAGAAAGTCTTCTGACCATGTGGCTCTACTTCTGCACTCACAAGTCAATAATTGGGGGCCAAGACCCTTTAAGGTATTCAACCATTGGCTCAAGAACGATCATTTCTTGAACAGTGTAATGTCTCAATGGAGGTCTCTTCAAGACAAAAAGGTCAGTTTGCACGAAAAGCTAAGGATTATCAGATACTTCATCAAAGAATGGAACATATCGAACAATGGAGATTGCTTCGAGAAAGTAAAAAAGCTAGAACTCAAGTTAGATGAGTGCGACAAAGGAACCACGAATTCTAGGGATAGAAGATCCCTTGAACAAGAACTTCATGAAGCCTATGAAGAAAGAGAGGCTCTATTGAAGCAAAAATCAAGAATCCAGTGGGATGCCCAGGGAGATTCTAACAGCAAATTTTTTCATTTGATGATCAAGCATAAAGCCAAAATAAACCGTATCCAGGGCATATATACTAAAGGAATTTGGGTAACAAGCCCTTTACAGATTAGAGAGGCTTTCAGAGATCATTTCCAAAGTTTCTTTAATACTGTAAACGACACCAACATCTTCTCATTAGGTTCCCTAGTACTCAGTAAATTATCCTCAGCAGAGTCCCTCATTCTTGACAGTAATGTTGAAATCCAGGAAATTCACTCAACCCTAATGTCAATGGATTCAAATAAATCCCCAGGGCCCGACGGCATCAACATAGCCTACTACAAAGCTCTGTGGAATGTCTGCCACCAAGACCTACACATCATGTATAAGGACTTCCTAGAACATAACTCACTGCCTCCTGGAGTCAACTCTTCGTTCATAGCCCTTATCCCAAAAATAGATCAACCTCAGCTAGTAACAGATTTTCGTCCCATTAGTCTCATAAACTGCTCCCTAAAAATTCTTTTGAAAATACTAGCAACCAGGCTGAGCAGGATCCTCCCATCAGTCATCTCAGAGGTTCAATCAGGGTTCGTAAAAGGGAGGAGTATCTCGAATAGTCTTCTGATTGCTAGTGAAGCAGTCCATAGTATCCAAGCAGGTAAAGTGGCAGGTTTGATCCTAAAATTGGATTTTGCAAAAGCATTTGACACGATCAGATGGAGTTTCCTCTTCCATGTCTTGGAATCGTTTGGCTTCTCCCAAAAATGGATAGGCTGGATTCGCTCAATATTATCATCCTCAAGATTGTCGGTATTGGTCAATGGTAGTCCTTCTTCAGAATTCAATGTCAAGCGTGGTCTTCGACAGGGCGATCCTCTATCACCACTGTTATTCAACATAGTGGCGGAGATCCTCCACCTTTTGTTAAATAAAGCAGAGGACCTAGGCCTCATCAAAGGCATTCGATTAGGAGAGGGACCATACTTCTCTCATCAACAATTCGCGGACGATACAATCATTTTCCTAGAAAGCTCCTACAAATCATGTAGAGGTATCAAAATAATCCTATCTCTCTTTGAACTGCTTTCAGGCATCTCGATCAACTATAAGAAAAGCTTCATCTATGCTTCGAAAAGACACGAATCACAAGCAAGAGATTGGGCTTCTATTATAGGTTGCGAAGTTGGTACTTGGCCATTGTCATATTTAGGGGCAAATCTAGGAAGCTCGATCAAAAGACAAAGGTTCTGGGTTCCCTTGATCAAGAAAGTTAGGAAAAAACTAGCTAAATGGAAATGTGGTTCGTTGAATAAGGCAGGAAGAGCAACACTAATCTCTTCCACGCTTAACAATATACCAGCATACTGGTTTCAACTGTTCAAAGCCCCCGTGTCAGTAATCAAAGACTTGGAGAAGATCAAAAGAGATTTCTTCTGGAACGAGATCTCGGAAACAGATCGTCTATCCAAAAGAATGCACACAATAGGATGGAAGAAAATAACACTGCCAAAAGACAAGGGGGGGCTGGGTTTGACAAACCTGCAAATCAAAAACACGGCCTTTCTCTCGAAATGGTGGTGGAAGTTACTCAAAGAGAGGAATCAATTATGGTGCAAGATCCTAATGGGCAAATACGGAAGGGACCAATGCACAGACTGGAGAGTGCCCAATGAAAGGGTCTCCAAAAACTTCTCTCCAATCATGCAGAGCATATGGAAAATCTCCCAAATCTGACTACAGGCATAGATAAATTGACCTGGGGCCCATTCAAAGGAACGTTCAGCATGTCACAGTGTTACAAAATTCTCCAAAACAGTGAAGCCTATGAAGGCCCGTGGAATAATATCTGGAAATTAAAAGTACCTACCAAGGTAAAATTGTTCTTATGGCAACTAGAGCATAAATGCCTACCTACTCAGATGCTTCTACACAATAGGGGAATTGCTTTGGAAACAAAATGCAGGTGGTGTGGTCTAGCAGACGAAGATATAGAACATATCTTTTGGTCCTGCACACTAGCTAAATCCATATGGCACTTTATATCTATATGGCTGGATATAAACATCAATAACCTCAACACTTTCAACCTAGAAGTGACATTGACTAGGTTGGTACATAAAAGATCCATCATTTCTGGGGGGTTATGCATGGCTTCAATGTTATGGTCAATATGGCTCGCAAGGAACGAATTAATATTCAAGCAGGTAAGAATGCCTATATCTACAGTTGAACTACTCATCAAGCAGAGATCGTTTCACTGGGGTTTAGCTAACAAACTGATTATGCCAAATCAACAAAGCTTATGGAATATTGATCCTCTACAAGTTATCTCACATAACTCCAGATTGACAAAAAGAAACCTTATAAATTACTGGTTCGAGGTATGTGGTGTGGTGGGTTTCATCGATGGATCGTGGAAATCAAATGAGTCAGGTACTCCAAGAGCTGGGATAGGAGGATTCCTATTAATAAACAACTTATCTCCGGCATTCATCTTCTCAGGACCATCTAAATGCTTAACTCCTTACGACACGGAATTGGAAGCTCTTTTAGTGTTGCTAGATTACATTGAGAACAGCAAGATTAAAGAGATGCAATTCGTTATTTTCACAGACTCCAAAAGACTGGCGAATGATCTGCATGTTCTTAGGAACGTAAGAAATGAAGCAGGCCAAAACCATAAGGGTTATCCTCTTGTGCATAAGCTCATTCTGGTTCACATAGGGAGAGAACTCAACACAGAAGCAGACAGACTCGCGAAGGAAGGTGCAGAAAGGCAAAAAATCATAGCAGGATGGACAACCTCTTTGCAGGACACCCACCCTTAGGGGACGTGAACTAAATGATGATATGTATCAGACAGCAGTCTCTTGTCAGCACATTTTCATTACCTTTGCTCAAGTTTTGTGGCTTTAGGTTTAGTTTAAGTTTTCAGCATCCAGTTTATCAGTAATAGTAGTATCAATTTACACCCCTGGGTGTTAATGGTACTTTCAATTGCAGTTTGTAGGGCTTGCGGTTATACTGTACCCAACTATTTTGGTTCTAATGAAATGCTGCTTACCAAAAAAAAAAAAAAATTATATACAGGGTCAGTCACTCTTTATCTTGTGAAGACACTCAGGTACAGGTTGCTCTATTTATACTGCGTGGGTATGTGAGTTTTCGAAAAAAATTGGGTAAGTTATATTTAGTTAAAGCTTTCCTAGATGAGCTGAATTTTGCTGTGCTCAAACTCGGCTTGTTTGTAAAACTGACTCCAATTTCTTCTGGACGACTCACTAAAAATGTTACTGAACCATTCATATCCTTTATCTTCTATAATCTCGATGCCTATAATTATATCCTTATCTATACTATACTATACTATAATAAGTAAACTCGGGGATAATTGTTAGTTTGGTGGTTTGGTTCAACCCTATTTTTTAGCCATAATTTTAGTTTAATTAAAAATAAATTTAATTAATATTTTATCTACCTAAAAACATTTCCGGGTAAGCAAAGATTTAGCCGAGAATTTTGATCGAGAGGAGTGGCGTGTGTGTGCATGTTTTTTTTAATTTTATTAACAGGAGAGTGTTTTGTGTGTTTTTTTACATTTTTTTATTATTAATAATAGAGATTTAAGCAATCAAAGAGTGACCAAAATGAGTGATCGACCAACAAAAGAGTACCAAACCGAAAACCAAAAATATCCTATTTCGCTTATGATTTTTTTTTTTTTTGACGAAAGCAATTGTATTAACTTCAAACAACCAAATTACAGCCAGGACAAGTCCCTGAACTGATACTACAATCTGGAAAGAAACAAATAAACGAGCTAACCAAATAGCCGTTTATGTTTGCAGACTGTTTTACATCATGAATTTTAAAATTCTTCGAAATAAAAAAGATTAGAGTGACTTCTCGATCAATCCAACCTGCACCAGTCTTGAAACTAGTAATATTGCAAATGACCATCACATGCGCACCACCTGTAGCCCAATGTTCAGAAACACCCCAGCTATCTACATGCCGAAAACCAGCTATAGACATGCCGAAAGTACCCCAGCTATCTACATGCCGAAAACCAGCAATAGACATGCCGAAAGTGAAAAATCTCATAAAATGAACAAATTTTAGTTGTGAAAAGTAAGCTCTTGCAATATCCGACACCAGCTCTAATCTAATGCACGCATTATAGATCTCACCCAAAACCACATAAATCTTTTTCAAAGGAGTCGGGAACAAAATCCATACAAGCAACAAAACATACATCAACAACCCAAAAGGGAAGACACACGTCAAAAGACGAGACGACAACCGAAATTCAACGACCTTGGAATAACACCAAATTTTGGAATGATGTTAAGGAGGAGAATTTGAACCTTAAGGTATTTTTTATTTTTGGAATCGGTCTCAAAACCAATATAGATCTAAGAAATAAATTCTAAGATTTTAGGTTTTGGTTCGATTTTTATTGAAAGAAAAGGAACAAAAGCAAAGTAGAAGGGATTAGATGATCGGGGGAGGAATGGAGAATGGGTGGATGGGGGAAAGAGATGAAGATGGAGAAAGGGGCGGTGGTAATGGTGGTTAAGGGAGGTCGACTCTCATATAATTGAGTTTAGAGAGTTTAGAAAGGGAGAGGATTTGCTAAACCATTGGCAGGAGAGTGGTGACCATGTGTTCTATTTCGCTTATGATAGTATTAAACTAGGGGATAATTGGTAGTTTGGTTCAACCCTATTTTTTAATATTAAAAATCATATTAAACAAATAACAAATTACACTATAACAAATTAAAATTAATATTTATAATATTATATTACACTATAAACAAATTACAAAAAATTAAAAGCAACCCGTGCTTTGCACGGCACGATCTAGCGTTATATATAAAAAAAAATTCCTCCCCTACAAAAAGCTAAACGCAGTAGCGTTTTTAAAATAAAAAATAAAATATATATAAAATGCTACACGAAGTAGCGTTTCTACTAAAAAAATTAAAGCGCTACACACTACTGTGTTATAACGTGATATTTGGGGCCAAGTTTTTTAGCTGTGATATTTGGGGCCATTTACTTTGAAATTATGATATTGAGGGCCTTTTTTAGCATAAGAGGGATCTTATCCATAATTTTCGTCACTGTACTACCAAATTAATCTTAACCGTCGATCTAATCTTTTTAAAAATAGACGATCAAGATTATATCATATTAAAAAAAATGAGTTTTGGCCAATAATATCCCAAAAAGCTATATCACATAAAAAGAATATCCCAAAGCATTGATGATGACCATAAATACCATTCTATTACGCATTTCATATGAGAGTAATAGGGTTACACATTTGATATTGGGGTAACTAGTATAGATTTTTTTATCTATTACGCATTTGGAGAATGTGTAATAGGGGTTACCCATTTTCCAAATGCGTAATAGGCTTTCCTGGCAGGTCTATTACCCCTCTTCCAAATGCGTAATATGTATAAAATCTATTACCCCTTTCCCAAATGCGCAATAGAGGGGTATTTATGGGGGTAAAAGCCCTAAATAACCAAAAATTAAAGTGTTGTGCCCAAAATAACGAATGCTGGAAGAGCTACCCAAAATAACGAATTGACCACGCATTGGCGCTATGCGTGGGGGTATGCGCATGCTACTTATGGGTATAGTGTGTAAATTCGTTTCTGTAGGCAGTGACCAGTACAGAGAATACGCATGTGGAGCTTGCGTGAAGGTCGATACGCATCTTCAAGATGCGTATGTGCAGTACTGTTCATCATCTCTGTCGAAGCCGCCGGTTCATTTTTCCGATTGATTTTTTGACTAATCCGTTCACTCTCTCTAGGCAACGAGCAATAACGTACTATATACCAAAATGATCGCCTTCTCTCCCTCTATAAGGCTGTACCTTTCATTTTGTATTTCGTTTGCCGGATTGTGAAGCCCCAATTCGGACCTCCAATCGCCGATCTATTTTCCGAGCACGCCATACACGCCCCTACGGGGCCAAAAACGAACAAATCAACCGGGGAAAGGGAAGAGGGAGCTGTGAGCTTCATTTTGATGTCATCAGGAAGAGTGGTGGTAGTCGGTATGTGCTGAACGGACGAAGGCGACTTTAATGGCGATTTTGTGGTGGTCGATCTGAGCGCCGGAGATGCAATTGGACAAATGACATCATATGACGTCATTGCGCATCTGGGAGATGCGTTACCCCATATGCACATGATCAATATGCGTATCCCACCTACGCAGACCGCCAATGCGTGGCTCCGTCGTTATTTTGGAATTTGTTCGCGCACATCGTCATTTTGGGCAATTGGGGTGTGTTTTTGTGTTATTTTGGTCATTTTCTCTATTTATGGCCACCATCCGTGATTTGTGTTATTCTCGTCAGTTTTATTAAAAAATGGGGTATTTATGTCATTCTTTCAAAAAAATTATAATCTAAAAAGGATATTATTAAAAAAGGTTGTATTAGAATTGAATTCGAAATGAAAATTTTACTTTTGATATATATTTAAATAGGATAAAATTGAATTATATTTATTTTTTATTAATATTAAAAAAAGTTTATATTTACTATTTGTGTTCTATCTCACGATCTAGAAATCAGATTTGGATGATTTTACAACCCACACGAAGGTTATAAAATTATATTTAATATATTTATTTAAAAAAGGATAAAATTGAATTATATTTTTTTTTTCATTAATATTAAAAAAAGTTTATATTTACTATTTGTGTTCTATCTCAAGATCTAGAAATCAGATTTGGATGATTTTACAACCCACACGAAGGTTATAAAATTATCTTTAATTTAGGAATGATTTAACAATTATTATCGAAATGGAAACACTCAAAGTCTCAATAGAAAATGTAATTACGAATTTTTACATTAATCTTATTCAATGTAGAAGACATACATTGATAATCCTATTTAATGTAAAAAACCAAATTATATATATATGATTTAAATCATTGACATTCACTTTTTCATCTTTCATTATAAATACACTTTTTAGTTTACATTTTAAAAAGTAAAATATTTTTTCGGTAGATACAACGTTTTTCATCTATCTATTTTATGATCTAACGATTCTTATTTATTTTGTCGTATTGAATACGAGATTACCGACTACCAAAATTGTGGACAAAATCACTTTTACACTTATTATTAAATCTATATTTTGTTGTTACTATCATTGTTATAGAAATCGGTCGATTTCTGAAAAATCGCCGATAAATCGACCAAAAATCAGTCAAAATTTTGAAATCGATTCGGTTGATTTTGCAAAAATCGCTGATAAATCGCCGATTTTTCAACGAAATCATCCGATAAATCGTAAATCGGTATCTCAACCGAATAGTTCCGATTTCCGAAATTTGCAACACTGGTTACTATAACTATCATCAAATAATAAGAAGGGTATTTTGATCATCAAAACGAAATATAAGTAGATTTCATAAATCGAATAAAATTTTCAACGTAAAAAATCATCAATTTCTTCTTCTTTTTTTTCTACGTGGTTTTAATTGGAAATTAATTTTTAAACCATCACTAAATTAAAGATTATTTTGTTAATTTCAGTTGGGTTGTAAAATCGTTAAAATCAAATTTTAAGAATTTAAGATATAACACAAATATTAAATTGAACGTGTAAAATCTTATATATATATATCAATTTTTTTTAACAAAATTTGATATGTAAATTAATAATAAGAAAGAATGCCCAAAATACCCAATTTTTCTCTACCCACTGTCCAAAATGCCCAAATGCGAAAACACCGACCGAAATGCCCACGGGATGCGCCGTTTGGTGTGGCGCATCCGTGGTTACTGTTCACGCCAGAAAATCTCCCTCACCAGCTTCTCTCTTCGTCGACAATTCGGGCAATTTCCGTCGCCACTTCCGATCTCTTTCTCAAGCACTCTCCCAGCCACCAGAGTAACACCAAAGGACAAGCAGATCGTCTCCGTCCTCATCCCCATATCTGGTTCCCTCCTCTGGCCCCGCAAGGGCATGAATGAGCTCGACGGAAAATCAAATCGGAAAAATAGGGTTGAATTAGGTGTTTCTAATCCGGTAAAACAAATGTAATAAAATTGGTATGGATGTGTAGAGAATCGAATTGCGATTCTATTGGTATATAGAACGTAGTTGGAAAGTTTGTGGTATGAATGAACGAAGAGAAATAATTTTGACGCCGGAATCGCCATTGTTCGGAGCTCTGGAGACGACGAAGCTGACGTCAGATACGCATTTTGAAAATGTGTATGCCTTGATACGCCTGTTGCAAATGCGTATGCTAATGTCAGCTACGTCGTTTAAAAAAGCGTATCTTCTGATACGCCTACTGGTGTGGTGTATGCGGGAGAATTTCTGTTGATATAAGAGGCGTATCCTCTGGATACGTTGGTTGTGTAGTCGTGACTAAGGGCCCGTTTGAGAAATCTATTTTTCAGAAATAAGTTACTTATTCTGGAAAAAAGTTAGGAAATATGTACTTTTTTCTGAAATAAGTAACTTATTTTTGCAAGATAACGAATAATAAACTCCCAGTACACATTTTTCTCTAAAAAAATGTACGTAAATACGAAATTTTTTCCGAAATAAGTAACTTATAAGTTGCTCATCAGATTTGCCAAACACCCCCTAAAGCTACGTCTATTGGTGTGGCGTATTTGCTGGGCATTTTGGGCAACCCTTCCACGCGGTGGATATTTTGGTTATAAATGATTAAAAAGTGGATATTTAGGGCACTCACCCAATTAATAATATATATATATATATATTAAAAAATTAATACAATTACTGATATTAAAAAAAGGAGCCGTGCGTTGCACGGGTTATAAGCTAGTATTATAAGTAATCATAATCACTTTATTGTATACTTTTCTAATATTATTTTTGTTATTATTAATATCAATTTACTAATAAAAAATTATTAATATTTTAAATCATTATTAATGGTATTTATTTCTTTCGACTGCTAAAATTTATTTTTGATGATTGATATAAAAATGATTACCAAGTTTTTATTAAATTAAGGCAAGATAATAGGTTTTAAATTTAAGTGTATGTTACATTACATCTTAGGAAGAAATTTAGTAACAAGAAGTGTACCAAATTGAGAATTATGAACCAAACTAGGCATATTTAATGCTAGGTTGATATATTTATTGAGATTTTTAAAGAAAACTTTTTATTTAAAGGTTAAGTTATTACCCAACAAAAAAAATTAAAATTTTAAAAGATAAGATCAATTTGGAAGCACTTTATAATAAAAAATAATATATAGCAAACAGAATTTCATCTAATTTGGGACTTTGTGATAGAATTGGATTCTATCCTACAAAACATATCAAGATAAAAAATAGCAAACATGACTTAGATTTATTTGTTTTATTTGTGACCTTTGAGGTGACAATCTCATGTACGGTTCTGTAATAGCATTGCGAACAATAATATGGTGTTCATCGATCTTGAGAAGGCGTATGATAGCATCCCCCGTGAAGCTATTTGGAAGAGCCTAGCGGAGAGGAGAGTGTCGTCGGAGTACGTCAGGGCGATTCAAGACATGTACTCTCAAGCGTGTTCTTGCGTTCGGACCCCAGTCGGTGATGCTCGTTATTTCCCTGTGGAGATTGGGCTACACCAGGGGTCGGCCCTTAGCCCTCTTCTTTTCGCACTGATCCTAGATGTCATGTCGCGAGGGATTCAAGACGCCATCCCTTGGTGTATGCTCTTCGCCGATGATATAGTGCTAGTGTCGGAATCGAGGGGGGAGGTGAATGAGAAGTTGGAGTTATGGAGATCCACTTTGGAGCCCCAAGGACTGCGTCTGAGCAGGTCAAAAACCGAATACCTCTGGTGCAACTTCAGTGGTGACGTCAACGAGGAAGGGGTGGAGGTTAGGATTGAAGATCAGACCGTCCCCCGAACGGAAAAGTTCAAGTATTTGGGTTCGATCATCCAGAAGGAAGGTGAGATTGAAGATGATGTCACGCATCGTATCAACGCGGGGTGGCTAAGGTGGAGGGCTGCGTCAGGGGTGATGTGCGATAAGAAAGTCCCGTTAAAGCTGAAAGGGAAGTTCTATAGAACAGCTATCCGTCCTGCGATGCTATATGGTTCGGAGTGTTGGGCGACGAAGAAGTCCCTCGAGTGCAAGATGGAAGCAGCTGAAATGAGGATGCTGCGGTGGTCCTGTGGCCGCACGATGTTAGATAGAATCCCGAATGTGGTTTTCAGGAGCGAGTTGGAGGTGGCACCTTTTACTGCGAAACTTAGGGAAGGGAGGTTGAGATGGTTCGGCCACGTTCGTAGGAGGCTTCCGGAAGCCCCGGTGAATAGGGTCGAGAGTATTTCAGTTGTTGGGGTGAGGAGAAGAGGCAGACCGAGGAGGTCGTGGGAAGAACAGCTCAGGATGGATTTGAAGGCAGTAAACTTGGACGAGAACGCGTTAGCCGACAGGAGTTGTTGGAGGCGTCACATTAGAGTTGTTGACTCCCTTCTAGGGAGTGGTTCTGTGGTTGAGAGCCTCAGAGTTGGGCTCTCTCGTTTATCATTAGCTTAGTAACTTGGCTTTTCATCCTCATATTGTCTTCTGTTTTCTGATTTTGCAGGCGCAGGGAGCTTGGCTGGAGGTCTTCCTAGACCAGGAGAAGAGTGCCCCTTGCCCGAGTAGGTAAGCCCCATGAGATCCAGGCCATGGGCCCAGGTTCGGTAGACTACTTTACCCACCTTTATCATCATTGTATTAAATTCACTTTGTTATTCGGTGCACTAAGCCGGGGGTCTTCACGGAAACAGCCTCTCTACTGTAAAGTAGGGGTATGGTCTGCGTACATTGTACCCTCCCCAGACCCTGCTTCATGCGGGATATACTGGGTATGTTTGGTTTGGTTTGGTTTTTGGTCCAGGTTGCATTTTTTCTTCTTGGTTGACTTCTGGGGCTACAGTGGTTATTAGATAGAGATTTAAAAGATACTCCCTCCGTCCCTTTTGATTGTTAACATTTCATTTTTTCAAAACTTTCTGGCACGCATTTTAAGGTGCATTTTAAGGATAGTTAAATAACTTTTTTTAAAAATTTTCTTTTTCTGTATAAAAATTTAAACATTAAATTTTTATACAGAAAAAGAAAATTTTAAAAAAAAGTTATTTAACTATCCTTAAAATGCAGCTTAAAATGCGTGCCAGAAAGTTTTGAAAAAGTGAAATGTTAACAATCAAAAGGGACGGAGGGAGTAAGACATTATAGAGAGCAGCCCATCTTTTCTTCCTTCCACACATAGCCTAATATTGCATCCGATCTAAGCTCATTTGTGGTCCGATTCTGCTCAAACTTTGATAGCTTGTCTGGGACATCAGAGGCTTAATTTTGTGCGGTGTGATTGTTGTTTTGTGCTCTCAATAGTGTGATATAGCTGTTGTTCGTGACAGTGTTTTTGATGATATCTTTTTACTTCTCTTTCTCATATATTGCTAATTATGGTTGTGTTCTATTGGGTATTTTGTGAACCCAATTGAGACTTGGCTTTGGGTTTGTGTAACCTCCTGTTATCATAATAAAAGCAGTTGGGTGGACTCCTAATCGTCCCGTGGTTTTTACTCTTCACATCGAAGGGGTTTTCCATATATAAAGTTTGTGTGTGTTCTTTAGTTTAGTTTAGTTTATTTTGCTACTGTGTTTGATGCTGAATAGTTTTTTGGTGGGTCTTTTATCCCAACATTCTGGTATCAGAGCTGTGGTTTAATTTCAGTATATTTCTCCATGGATTCAAGTAGTATCAACACTAGCAGAATGGTCAGTTTGAATGGCAATAACTATCATCTCTGGAAGCGAAAGATTAAAGATTTGTTGTATGTCAAAAGTTGGCATGTACCGGTGTTTAGTACTGATAAACCAGAAGGTAAAACTGATGCGTAATGGGAGTTCGAGCATGAACAAGTATGTGGGTTCATTCGTCAATGGGTTGATGATAATATTCTGAACCACATTAATGATGAAGTTCATGCCAAAACTCTTTGGCAAAAGCTGGATTCTCTTTATGCAAACAAATCTGGAAATAACAAGTTGTTTCTTATTAAGCAGCTGATGGGATTAAAGTACAGAGAAGGAATGGCTTTGTCCGATCATTTGAATGATTTTCATTCAGAAATTTTTAAGTTTAATTAACAAACAACATTTTCTATCCGGGATTCAAATTAATCAATCATTTAAAATTCAAGATATTCAAAAAAGTTTGTTCAAATTTACCCGTGTTATAATGTTATTAGCTGTGTTTGCATCCTACTCCCTCCGTCCCACCCAATTCTTAACACTTTTTTGTTACTTTCTGGCACGCATTTTGAGGTCAATTTCAAGGATGTTCCATAACTTATTTTTGAAATTTTCTTTTTATGTATAAAAATAGGATTGTTCTATTTTTATACAAATTTTTTTTTTTAAATATAAGTTATGCAACTATCCTTAAAATTTACCTTAAAATGCGTGCCGAACACCCTATTTTGAAATCTTAAGTAATGGACGAGACTGAGGGAGTAACAAGTAACATGCCAAATATTTTTTTTTAAAATAGATCTATACCGGTTCGATCTAGTCTTTTTGGAGACCGAAACTAACAAGTCCGGTCCCGTCCTGTTCGACCATCTTTTTGGGTCTGATTCGGTCACAAAACCTAAACTAACATATCCGGTCCCAGTCCATATTACTAAAAAAGAACCGATCTTAATTAATTTCATAGACATGTCTAGGAAGATAGGTCAAAGTTCAACCTAGAGCAAGTCGGGAAAATTAATTCTTTCGTCCCTAAATTTTGGGCCGTTTTTGGTCTAGGTCCCTAAACTAAAAAAGTCAATCTTTCGATCCCTTAACTTTCAATTTTTCTGATTAAGGTCCTTCCGTCCAAATAAGGCTAACGCCGTTAGTGGATAAAATTCGAAAAAAAATAAAAAATCAAAAATATTTCATAAAATTCAGAAAAATTCGATTTTTTTTTTTAAAAATTCAGAAATATTTCATAAAATTTCAGAAAAATTATATGAATTAAAGTAAAGAATTTTGAAAAATTATAAAATTAAAATTATTTGAAATTTTCAGAAAAATTTTGTAACAAAAATGAATATTTTCGAATGATTAAAATTTAATTAAATTTAAAAATGAACATACCCATTCAATTTATATGCGTATAAATCGATACATGCAAATAAATATGTTAAGATATCACATTTTTTGAATCAAAAGTGAATTTTTAAATTTTTTTCGAATTTTTACTTAAATTCTGAAATTTTTCTGAATTCACTTTTTGTTCGCATATAAATTTAAAGTGAATTTTTAAATTTTTCAAAATTGAATTTTTACAAATATGTTAAGTAAAAATGTGATATCTTAACCTATTTGTTCGCATGTATCGATTTATACGCATATAAATTGAATGGGTATGTTCATTTTTAAATTTAATTAGGTGTTAATCATTCGAAAATACTCATTTTTTTTTACAAAATTTTTCTGAAAATTTCATATAATTTTAATTTTATAATTTTTCAGAATTATTTACTTTAATTCATATAATTTTTCTGAAATTTTATGAAATATTTCTGAATTTTTAATTTTTTTTCGAATTTTTCTGAATTTTATTAAATATTTCTGAATTTTTAATTTTTTTTCGAATTTGATCTACTAACGGCGTTAGCCTTATTTGGACGGAGGGACCTTAATCAGAAAAATTGAAAGTTAAGGGATCGAAAGATTGACTTTTTTAGTTTGGGGACCTAGACCAAAAATGACCCAAAGTTTAGGGACTAAGGAATTAATTTTCCCCAAGTTCAATGCTAAAGCTAAAATGACTATAGTTATCTTTTTTTTTTTTGAAATAAATCGTAATTGCATTACTTAGAAATGATCACTTTCGAGTACATGATTGCAGGAGGAGTGACAAACCACTCTCCATAGCCTGACATAGAATTTGTGCAGCATTTGCAAGCAAAAGGACCACACGATTCGCAGACCGATAATCGAATTACTAGCACTTGATCAACGTGCTTTAGTGATTTTGTCTAAGAAATGGCTTCTCGAAGGCTAATGACTTCAACTTCTCGTGGTTGCCAATTAACTTCTATTTGACAGCAGCGAGCTCCAATATGAGCTTCCTTCCAAACCTGAAGCAAATTTCGAGCTGCAGCCAACACACCTATCAAGACAAAAACTAGAAAACACAACCAAAACATAAACCCCAAAAAATTGGGGACAAACATAAAACCCCAAACAATTGGGGACAACAACCCAAAAAAATGGGTAAAGAAAATCACACGGCAGAAAAAACTCTCAACAAGGAGAGTTACTTCGACCAAGGCAATACACTTCGAAAAAGTCAAAAATCTCGGATTGCCACCAAATTTTGATATGATGTTAAGCAGAAGATTTTGAGTTTAAGAAATGTGTTTATTTGATATTTCGAGTTCTAAATCAAAACAGATCTGAAAAGAACTTGAATGGGTTTTTCGAAATTTTTAGGAAAAAATTCCGGTTTATGGAGGGAATGAAGGGGGATTGTGAAGGTGGGTGAAGGCTTGGTTGGAGAAGGAGGAGGGAGAAGGAGGAAGGAGGGGATCGGATTTTATGATCGGCCGACTCTCATTTGAGATGAAAGAAAGACCAGAGATATAGTTATCTATATATATTATAATGCATGGAGATCAGAAACGCACCACAAACGTTTAAAATATTTTTCTTGAATTCTAATTTTTTTTATTTTTTATTTTTTCTTCTTGCATCAAGTAGCAGCTTAATGACATCTTAATGGCATTTTAATAATCATTAATTATACTTACTAGCTTATAACCCGTGCAATGCACGGGTTTCTTGTATTATATCATAAATTTTATTTAATATTATAATTATATTTTTATATAATCATTATTTTTAATAAAATTCTTAATTTTAATTTGATATAATTTAATATACTCATGTTTACAGATTATACTAATGTTCCTTATTATAAACAACGTATACGATTTTAATATATTTTATTAATAATTGAGAAGTATGGTGTGATATTTTCGGGTATATATTAATGATTGTAAATTTTTTGTAAATTAAAAAGGTAACGTGTTTTAATTATAAAGGAAATATTAATGATTGAAAGATAAGATACGATTGATCTATTTAGGTGTTTATAAAAGGTAATATTTTCATCTAAAAGTAAATGTAAAAAAGGCAATCGACTAAATACCATTAATTATATTATGTTATTATTTATTTTAGGTATAATATTTTTCTTGAAAATTATGGTGTGATATTTTCGGGTATATATTAATGATTGTAATTAAATTAAAAAGGTAACATGTTTTAATTCGTAAGAAAATATTTATGATCGAAAGATATGATACGATTGATGTTTTTAGGTGTTTATAAAAGGTAATATGTTCAACTAAAAGTAAATGTGAAAAAGGCAATCGATTAATTACCATTAATTTTATTATATTAATATGGAAAAGATAACTGACTAATTACCATTAATTTTATTATGTTGATCGACTAATTACCATTAATTATTACGTGTTTTAATTAAAAAGGAAATATTAATGATGGAAATATATGATACGATTGATGTTTTTAGGTGTTTATAAAAGGTAATATCTCGACTCATTACCATTAATTATATTATTATTTATTTATGGTGTATTTATTTTTCAAGTGTAGATAAGTAAATTCATAAAATACCAAAAAATAGGTACCAAAAAATAGTACCAAAATTTTCAATGTTTTGACTTTTATATTATACTAATTACCTTTAATATTAAAAGGGTAACGTGTTTTAATTCTAAAGAAAATATAAATGATTGAAAGATATGACACGATTCATGTTTTTAGGTGTTTATAAAAGGTAATATGTTCAACTAAAACAAAATGTGAAAAAGACAATCAATTAATTACCATTAATTTTATTATATTAATGTGAAAAAGGCAATCGACTAATTACCATTAATTTTATTATGTCAATTGACTAATTACCATATATTATAACGTGTTTTAACTCGAAAGAAAATATTAATGATGGAAATAGATGATATAATTGATATTTTTAGGTGTTTATAAAAGGTAATATCTCAGACTAATTACCACTAAATATATTTTGTTACTATTTATTTTAGGTATATTTATTTTTTCTTTATAATAAAGGGTAAATAAATAAATTCTCAAACATGCCATAATAAAAGTGATGGTGGAGATGGCTAGCCAGAACAATTAATCAATCTCGGAGTTCTTTCAGGTCTATGTTTCAACAATTTGAAAAAAAAACCATGCTTTCATGTATTGACCCACATGTGCAATGCATGGGTTTCTTGTATTATATTATAAATTTTATTTAATATTATAATTATGTTTTTGTATTATCACTATTTTTAATAATTTTTTAAATTTTATTTAATCTAATTTAATATACTCATGTTCACAGATTATTTTAATGTTTCCATATTATAAACAATGTATACGATTTTTAATACATTTTATTAATAATTGAAAAATATGTTGTGATATTTTCGGGTATAATCGACTAATTATCATTAATTATAACGTGTTTTAATTGGAAAGAAAATATTAATGATAGAAAGATATGATATTTGTAGGTGTTTATAAAAGGTATTATCTCGACTAATTACCATTAATTATATTATGTTATTATTTATTTTAGGTGTATTTATGCTTTTTATAATGAAGGATAAATAAGTAAATTCACTAAGTACCAAAAAACAGGTACCAAAACTTTCAATGTTTCAGAATTTATATAATAATATAAATATATATGCGATGCACGGATTTCTTTCGATATGTAATAAATTTTATTTATTGTTATAATTATATTTTTATAAAATTATTACTTACAATATTTTATTTTAATTATAACTTAAATTATTTAATAAAAACCTCCTTAAAATACAAACCTACAAACCAAGCATAATCTAATATTTCAAGCTAATCTAATGACCAAACTAGGGGTACCCCAATACAAAAAATGCTTAAAATAATTGGCTCTATCCAACAAAAAAAAAATAAAAATTAAAAAAAATTAAAAAAAAATTCACTGTTCACGTGATGACGTGGCAGTGGATTTCACTGGTTAACGGTGCTTCGCACCTTCTTGTACGGCGCTTCGCGCCTTTATCATTCTAAAGTTGTAAGGAATGGCAATCAATGGTAAAGGCAATAGACGATTGACGGGTGTGTCGAGAGCCTTCGGCCCTCATGACTACCTAACTCATCCGTTTACTGTCTTAAATGCTTCGCATTTCACGGCAAGATTTTTTTTTTTTTTTGAAATTTTTTTATTTTTTTTGTTGGATAGAGCCAATTATTTTAAGCATTTTTTGTGAAGGTACCCTTGGCGGAAACCTTAGAATAGATGAAATATAATTAATTTAGTGTTGGTTTGTAGGTTTGTATTTTAAGAATGGTTTGTATTTGAGCACTTGCCTATATATATATATATATAGTTCAAAAATGAGGTCGAAAATGACAACTGAAAAATGGAACTTGAAATCAGATTTTTAGTTGCATGTGGTTGCATTCAATTGAATGTTGTTGCATTCAGTTGAATATGGTCCCTGGCGGGCCCTTGCAACCCAAATCCACCAACATCACCCATCTTAAAAAAAAGTTGAATGTGGTTGAATTCAGTTGAATATGGCCCCTGGCGGGGCCTTGCAACCCAAATCCACCAAAATCACCCATCTTAAAAAAAAAGTTGAATGTGGTTGCATTCAGTTGAATATGGCCCCTGGCGGGGCCTTGCAACCCAAATCCACCAAAATCACCCATCTTAAAAAAAACGTTGAATGTGGTTGAATGTGGTTGCATTCAGTTGAATGTAGTTGCATTCAGTTGAATATGGTCCCTGGCGGGGCCTTTCAACCCAAATCAACCAAAATCACCCGTCTTAAAAAAAAAGTTGAATGTGGTTGCATTCAGTTGAATGTGATTGCATTCAGTTAAATATGGCCTCTGGCGGGGTCTTGCAACCCAAATCCACCAAAATCACTCATCTTAAAAAAAAGTTGAATGTGGTTGAATTCAGTTGAAAGTGGTTTCATTCAGTTACTGATTTCAAGTTCCATTTTTCAGTTGTCATTTTCGACCACATTTTTGAACTCCCTATATATATATAGGCTTTTGCTCAAATACAAACCACTCTTAAAATACAAACCTACAAATCAACACTAAATTAATTATATTTCATCTATTCTAAGGTTCCCGCCAAGGGTACCTTCACAAAAAATGCTTAAAATAATTGGCTCTATCCAACAAAAAAAAAAAAAACTTGCCGTGGAAATGCGAAGCATTTAAGACAGTAAACGGAAGAGTTAGGTAGTCATGAGGGCCGAAGGCTCTCGACACACCCGTCAATCGTTGATTGCCATTCCTTACAACTTTAGAATGATAAAGGCGCGAAGCGCCGTACAAGAAGGTGCGAAGCACCGTTAACCATTGAAATCCACTACCACGTCATCACGTGAACAGTGATTTTTTTTATTTTTTTATTTTTTTTTTGTTGGATAGAGCCAATTATTTTAAACGTTTTTTGTATTGGGGTACCCCTAGTTTGGTCAATAGATTAGCTTGAAATATTAGATTTTGCTTGGTTTGTAGGTTTGTATTTTAAGGAGGTTTGTATTGGAGTAGCCCCCTATATATATATAATATATATAGTTCAAAAATGAGGTCGAAAATGACAACTGAAAAATGGAACTTGAAATCAGAAATTTAGTTGCATGTGGTTGCATTCGGTTGAATGTGGTTGCCCCTGCGGGGCCTTGCAAACCAAATCCACCAAAATATCACCCCACCTTAAAAAAAATGTCGAAAGTTGAATGTGGTTGATTTTAGTTGAATATGGCCCCTGCGGGGCTTAGCAACCCAAAATAGCATCTACTTTAAAAAAAAAGTGTTGAAACTGAGTGTTGAAGTCGCACATGGAGGGCACATGGGGGAGGGGGGAAGGGTTGACCTAATTTGTAGTATTTTTGCAATTTTGAAACTTAATGTAGTAAAATTGCAATTAATTAAAGAAGATGGTATTTTTGCAAATAGAAACTTCAAATGTAGTATTTTTGGTAAATTCCCTTAAAAAAATCGAGTATTTGAAGGTATGGAAATTATCCAAAGTATTTAAAATTTGATTTCAAATTCGATGTTTTTCATATTTCTAGATGAGTGATATTATAATTATTTAAAATCGGTTATAATTTTACAATATATATTATGAAAATCAATTTATAATGTATGATAATATGATTGTTATTGATTTTATATTAAAAAAGTGGTTGATTAATGAATGAGTAGTTATGAAATATAATTTAAAATATATAATAGTATATCGTGATTGATTTCAAATTAAAATAGTGATTTTTCAGTATTTTTTTATTTAAAAAATATGTATTTATGTAAATATTAAAAAATATGTATTTATGGATATGTGTAATAAAATCATTATTGTATTTAAATTAGAAGTGTTAACTAACCATGGTTAATGAGGTAGGGTGAGATTGTAAATAAGGAAAACTCTTAATATAACATGATTGGTCTAAAATTTAGGAATTAGCTATGATTGGTTCTAAAATAATTCATAGTTTTCTGATTGGTTAACTGAACATTGGTAGAATCAGGTATCATAATAAAAGATATATATATATATAGGGGGCTATTCCAATACAAACCTCCTTAAAATACAAACCTACAAACCAATCAAAATCTAATATTTCAAGCTAATCTAATGACCAAACTAGGGGTACCCTAATACAAAAAACGTTTAAAATAATTGGCTCTATCCAACAAAAAAAAATTTAAAAAAAATCACTGTTCATGTGATGACGTGGCAGTGGATTTCACTGGTTAACGGTGCTTCGCACCTTCTTGTACGGCGCTTCGCGTCTTTATCATTCTAAAGTTGTAAGGAATGACAATCAATGGTAAAGGCAATAGACGATTGACGGGTGTGTCGAGAGCCTTCGGCCTTCATGACTACCTAACTCATCCGTTTACTGTCTTAAATGCTTCGCATTTCCACGGCAAGTTGTTGTTTTTTTTTTTGGATAGAGCCAATTATTTTAAGCATTTTTTGTGAAGGTACCCTTGGCGGAAACCTTAGAATAGATGAAATATAATTAATTTAGTGTTGGTTTGTAGGTTTGTATTTTAAGAGTGGTTTGTATTTGTGCAAAAGCCTATATATATATATAATAAAAATAAAATTTTAGTCGAGCTTAAATCAGACATTAATTGGATTTTTATACAAGTCGGGTCAAAGCACGGGCTTTTCAAAAGACTAGGTTAAGTCAGGACCTTTACTGGGCCGAGTTGAGCTGAATTTTACCTAAAAATATGATTCAAATGATTACTTTTGTAGATATTGTACACAATTTCTAAAAATATTAATATATCTCATTGATATCCATAATAATTATTTACTATCCCAAACGTATATCATCTTTATATAATATGAGTATACAAATATATTTTTAATATCTCTGTAAATCTTTTTTGCATGTGCCCAAAGTTTAATTCGAGCAAATTTCACCTATAAATGGACACGCGTCCTTATATGTTAAACCACATCTTAGCCTTCAACTCTTAAAAGAGTAGTTCTCGATTTTCTCTTCTTTTCATTCTCATTGCATATCAACCTTCTCACCATGAACAACTTTGAAAACTCAACTTCTCCGACGAATCTCTTGAATTCATCAATTGATCTATCTCAAACAGCTAAAAAAAATATTTCTGAATATCTTCTAATTGAAAATTCTGCTATGGTAACTTATGGCGAATCATCATTAAAAAGGCCTTGTGGTCGTCCTCTTGGATCAAAGAATAAACCCAAAAGGGATGTCATTAATAACGTATCCTCAACTCCAATCACAAACAATATTATCCTTCAGGTGCCACCCATGGTTAATATAATCCAATGGGTGGCAGATTTTGCACAACAAAATAAAACTTCATTAGTTATCCTTAATGGGTTTGGATCCATTTCGAAAGTCAATCTTAAACAGATAGGCTCCTAATTTCCGCCCGAAGTATTTGTTGAGGAACTAAGCTTGAATTCTTTTACTGGGGCTTATTTGATTTCTCATTCAGTTGGAATATCCTCTACTACCAATTTTTTCAATGCTTCATTGGTTCGGAAAACTGGTAGCGTTATTGGTGGGTCAGTCTTGCGTATGCTTGCCTTTGCCCCGGTGATGTTGTCCGTTCTTACTTTCAGCGATCCTAAATTTTACAAGATTTAGACCTTAGCTTAAATTTTGTGTTCAAGTTCAATCGAATGTGGATTTGAACTAAATTAAGAAAGTATTTCATGTTATGGTTATCAGATCTAAGAATAATTATAATTCAATAATAAATTTTCGACACCTCATATCATTTTAAAATTAGATTCCATGTTTAGAGAAATGTTTATTGGAATTTATAACTCCTCACAATTGTTTTTGAAATTTTATATAATGTATAATTCTGCATTTATAAATTAGGCATGTATTTTATATCGTTTAACTTTGTTACAAATTTATATCCATTAATATTTAAATGTCGAGCTACGTAATAACAATTATTGTAATAGTTAAGTATTAAAGATATGAAGAATATGTAACAATTAAATAATAATTACATAAATATTATCAGAAATCGAGTGATACCAAAATTTTATGTGATTATATTGCGATATAATACACAATAATAGTTGTAGTCATAATAGAGGACGAAACCTTTCAATGAGACGATACTTACCTATAAAAAAACAAAAAACACATTTTAATCCATAACATAGCGATACATAATCAACATGCGTGTTTGATCGGCAAAATAAGCCCATCCTTTTTAGCATTCGATATTTTATGCAATTTTAATCACTATATTTGTCATACTAGCATTATCACATCTATTTCTTTTATAATTGATATTGTTCTATTCAAAATTTGTAATTATTAATAATACATGTTACTGTTCGAAATGAATTTGATGATTTTTTTTTTTAGTTCTTATAATAAGAAAATTGTTAAAAGGAATATTCTATCCCTATAAATAATTATTATTATGTTTAAATATGTTGATATGATTACTTTGATATAATTTGTATTAAAATTACTCACCTATAAAGATCAATCATGTACAATTAAGTCTCATCATTTCTAAAAAAATTTAGGATCGTAATCTGAATTTTTCAAATTTTTTTCTTATTCTAGTTTTCTCTCCAATTTTTAACTTAAGAGAACATCACGATAATTGCCTCATTGTTCAAATTAAAGCACTTATATTAAATTATTCTGAAAGATTGTTTGCCAACTATATAAACTAGCTTTTTAGCCTGTGCATGATATGAGCTGAAAATAAGTCCTAAAGACACAATTAATTTTGCATTAATTAGACCTAGCTTGGTTCGAATACGAAGCCCATTAATGAGGCCCAAAAACCTAATTCAATATAAAATTCGTAATTAATATTGAGGGTGATTGACAGCTTGCAAATAAGAGTCAGATAAGGACACAATATCTTTATTAGTAGCCTCCAAGGCACCGAATTCAATATGGAAACAGACTCCTACTCCTACAAGGTAGGAGTCTAGAACCTTCCTCAAGGCTGTGACTTGTCCATCAAGTCGCCTATGTAACAACCCAGATTTTTAGGATTTATTATTATTCTTATTTAAATATTTTATTGGTTTTTCCATAAAGGAGGAATAATATTAGAAATATTTTTTTTGGAATGCTTGTACGTGTTTATTTGCAAATATGTTATTCGGGTAGACTGTATTTGGTACAGTTTGTTTTAGTGATTATTTTTATTTTATTAAAAATCAATATTTTTATTGATATTGATAAATTGAGTTCATTTTAAAAATTTATGGATCGAATTGGTATTTTATTTGTACCCAAAATTATATCGGTATTCTACCCGTATGCAAAAGTTTTATTTGTGTAAATTATCAAAATATTTGAAAATTTAGTATTTTTACATTTTTGGTGAATTGAGGTTATTTTAGAATTTTTGGGATCAAAATTGTATTTTTCCCGTGCCAAAATTTTACCCGATATCTTATCCGTGACCCACTGATATTTGAGTACGTTATGAAAATATTCCAAAATTATGTATTTTTGTATTTCTGAACAATCCGGGATTTACAAAAATTTTGGGCATAGATGTTTTAATTTTTGGAAAGAATAAAATTTCCAATTTTATCCGAGTGAATCATTTCAGGATTAAAGAAATGATTTTTGAAAATATTTATTCATTTTATTTGTAAAATAAAAATTTATAATTTTTACCCGCTAATTATTTAATTGGTAATTTTTAGAACAAATTGAATAAATTAGGGGACAAGTTTTATTTATGGGATATTGATTTTAGAATATATAATATTTTAACTAAAGTTTATCCTATTCTAAATTTCTAATTCCTATCTACCCAAACCCACGCCCCACCCGTGTACCAACACCCCCACCTTTTTTTTTCTCTCTCCCGTTACTGTCTCTCTCATCTCCCTTGTTCTTCACCTCCATCAACAATTAAAACTCAAATTCTTTATGTTTTTGCCGTCCAAATCAGCAGTAAAAATATCCAAATCGACCCTCTCTCCATCCTCTATCAATCCATACCATCAAAACACGGTTTTGGTAAATTTTAATTTTCGGCTTAAATTCTTTATTGAATTTTGGTTGATTATTAATTGTTGTTGATTATTAATTTTTGGTTTCGTCGGAAAAATTTTTGAATTGCCGGAAAACGACTTTGGCTACTTGTTTGCAAATTTGAGTGTTATATTCTTATAGCTCGTTACAAGTAGAGTAAGAATCATATTTTAGTTGATTTTCTGATTTGAATTTGGACTCGCCAGAAAATGGACGGAGACAATCGGATTTTCAGTTTTTGGTTCGTTTTGTTGATGATTTGTGATATTTTGAACTGTTAAAACGAAGTAGGAGTGTTAATAAACGAAGGATATACGGATTGGTGTGATTTTGAGACTGTTTTGATGGTTGCCGGAGTTGAGTGGTGTCGCCGGAATCTGGGGAGTTCACCGGATTCTGGAATTCCGGTGATGTTCTTCATTTTCCGGTAGATGTTCTTGATTTTGGGAATTTGATCCTATAACCTGAAAACCAAATTTCATAAAGCTGTTTTTGAATAAAATTTCATTAATAATTCAAAATTCTTTTTAAAATTCAAAAATCTTTATAAAATCAGAAAATTTTAATTTAATTAATTGTAATTAATTTTAGTTAATAATTTTATCAATTTGATTAATCAATTAATTTAATTATTAATTGGTTAATTCTATTAATTAATTATTAATTATTTTTGATATGATTAATTGGATTTAAATTATTATTTTGGATTTAAAAAATGTGATTAAATACAATTAACCTTAATCTATTTGGGTTAATAATAAATTATTTATTAATTGGTTAATTTTATTAGTTATTAATCGAAATTGATTATTTTAATTTGATTTAATTATTTGATTTGCTTCTAAAAATGATTTAAGTCGTTTAAATTGAATCACAAATATTTCTAATAATAGAGCGAGTCGACTTTAGAATTTCAATCTATATTGTCAATAGATGATGAAATATTTTACCAAAAGAATTTCAATTTATATTATATTAAGTGATAATGAATCCTAATGTGTTTACGTGATGTACTTATCGAGTTTTTATATGTGCAATGTGAATTATCAAGGTATTAAGTATCGAGGATTAATTGGTAAGTATTGATTTAGGTTGTCAACGGAGATAAGTAGATGTTTAATAAAGGAGGTTGGAGATGGATGCAATATTGTTTGTGGATTGTAATAAAGAAGGTTGAAGATGAAACTAGTGTTTGTGGAATTGCTGGTTTACTTGTGAGGTGTTTTAACACCGGGAAAACGTCTATATTCAAAGGGGACATTTCCGATTATTTTCTTTCAACTGAGATTTTGGTAAGCATGGATTAAAACTTTTGAGTTTATAAGCGTTATTAGAATATCAGAACTATTGTCTGGAGACTGAGGTATTATCTTATGTTTGACTATAGAAGTAGACGCGTGTATTTGATGTCGACGGATCAGATTCGTGGCAACCGCTAAATCGTTAAACCAACGAATGATTAAAACAGAGGTGTGATGACGTAAGATAGAAGAAGAAGGTAGATGTGTTACCTCTACTTTGCATAATAGCTAAGGACCAAAGGCAAGTATTTTCTTGATCATCCTAAACACTTTTTATTTTCTGTTTCATTTATTCATATCATGACAAATAGTTATTGTTCAGAGCTATTTATGGTTCTTAAATATTTTTGTGCGAAAATAGTTGCTTGATATTGGTACCCTTGATGTGGGGAATTGTTTAAGATAAACTCTTCATTTCCTTATTATCGTAGTAAATAATAGGGATGTGACCAGTATTTAAAACTAAGCATTTCCTGTTGAATTCGGAAATTGCTCTATTGGATTGGAAAATGGTAAAGCGTAGGAGGCCACGTTGAGTAGTTGGTCCAGCTATATTTAAGGAGGATATGGTAACCATACCATCTTCCTATAGGCTAACATTACTTGCCTATTTTGGGTACCCCAGAAATCCGGATTATACCCACACGGAAAAAAAAGAGAATACCAGTGGAGTATAAAGGGTCTCATTGCCTTAGAACCTGATCAGGGGGCAATGGTGTTTCAGTTATATATATATATCCAATCCATATTGCCAGAATGGCTATTATATATTGTGAGCTGGCAGATGATTCATTTTTATGACATTCCAAATGATTTCAGTTATGGTTTGAATTATCACAGTTGTTGATTCAGTTTTCGCTATAAACTGTTTTACATTTCAGTTGATTTTATGCCCCACTTATCCTGGTTTTATATCAAAAAAAATTTATACGCTTGCTAAGCATTTCTTTCGCTCATACTTGCTGTTGTAAATTCTAACATTTCTGTAAGGTAGTTTGGCGAGACTTATCCGCACAGTTCAGAAAGAGAAGAAGCGTGATGCTATTTCAAAGATGACTTGGCTCAGGATGTCTGGATTTAGTGTAAGATCTATTTTATATATAATTGAGTTCTAATATTTTTTATTATTATGTGATGGTCTAGTTAGCCTGGCGTACTTCTTATCGAAGTTACACCAGTGATTTAAGATTTAATCAAAGAGAATGTTGTAAATAAGGAATACTTTTTATTTAATGGAATTTGGATTCTTGTTTCTAGCCCTATAACCTTAAAAGGTCTTGGTATGTTTGGGGTCACAGATGTTATACTTCCAGTGTTGGACAATCACAAGTGAATGATTATTATTAAACAGATGTTTTATTTTGTGGATCTTTGAGTGACGACCAAATCTTCTGACCCCGGATTTGGGGGGTGTCATAACCTACAAGTCACTTAACCCTACTATGATTTTACGGCTTCTCAGCCTATATAAGGGCCTGACCCCTCATTCGCAGAACTACGTCTTGGCTTGATTCTCAATCTCGAGATATGTAGGCACTCTGTGAGGACCGATCAGTCTCGAACACGGAAATAACCATTAAAGCTCGAAGCTCACCAACCCCCTTTGCATTAAATACACATAAGCCCTAGCCGCAATTCGATAACCTAGTTTTTATTCCACAACATTTGGCGCCGTCTGTGGGAAGAAAACATCAACCTTGGTAACAACACGAAGAACAACACCAGCCTCAACCGGGGCTGCCCCCGTCACCTCAGTTCCACCCGTTGTCACATCCGCTCCGCCCATCATTACTGGACAAGGGTATGTACCCCCATCAACGGGGACAACCACTCAACCTCAAGTTTCTTAGCCTACACGGACGACTCCCCACACTGAGAGAACTCTACCTGTGGTTGTCCATCAAAACCAGGAGACTAACCAGCTTCAGATGATGGTCTCCCCCCTTGTTGATGTTAATTGTCCACTACCCCCGGGGTACAGATCCACACCACCGATCTCCCCGAAAACACCAATCCGATGTACGGGCTACCTAATTATCCACCGAATCCTCAAGACGCTGGGCCAAGCGGCTATGCCTTGCAGATACATGAGCCGTACGATCCACCCTACATAAGGGGCTTGGGCCCTAACCAAGGATACTATGACTACTCTGGTCCTTATACTGATGATTCATCATCTGATGAGGATAAGGATCGTGACGAAGCTCCGAGGAGGCGACGTGCTAGCAAAGAACCTCGTGGAAGGACTCGAAGAATCCATGATGGACCCCCTCAGACAACTGCTGAGAGAATCAAGGCTCATGAAGCCGAGATTCAGAAGCTGAAGGATGACATGGTAAGGGAGCAGCAAAGGCAGAATCAGAATCGGCCTCCTCCAACCTCGGGACCGATTCCCATCATCAACTTGGAGAGGCCTCCAAGGAGACAGAGAAGGGCTGATGCCCCAACTGGAGGAGCTACAAGGGCAGAGCCCCCTATGGCTGATCCCATATGTTTGATGCCACTCGGAGACCCTGATGATCCCACGCCCCCGTTTACCGAGGAGGAGATGAACGCCCATGTCTCTAGGAAGTTCAAGATGCCAATTATTAAGTCATATGATGGAATGGGCGATCCCTCAAACCATGTGAGCACGTTTTCGAATGCATTGTTGTTACATCCTGCTAGTGACGCTCTTAAGTGTAGGGCATTCCCTCAAACCCAGTCGGGTATGGCTCAAAGATGGTATAGCCGACTACCCGCAAACTCGATTGGCTCTTTCAGAGAATTGAGCACGATTTTTATTAACCAATTTGTTAGTGGGAAAGTTCATGAAAAAAACTCTGCATATCTTATACAAGTTAAACAAGGAAAGAATGAGAACTTAAGAGATTACCTCAAGCGCTTCACCAAGGAGACTTTGGATGTCCCCGATCTAGAACACAAAGTAGCTATGATAACCTTGGAGAATGGAACGACAAACAACTTCTTTCGAATGTCATTAGCAAAGCATCCCCCTGAGAACCTGATGGAGCTTCAAAGGAGGGCGAGTAAGTGTATCAAGGCTGAAGACAACATGAAGAAGATAGAAGTTTCTACTGTGGGTGAAGGCAACGGGAACTCTAAGAAGCGAAGGCAAGAGCAGGAGTATGATGCTAGGGACAAGTATCCCGGAACTAGCAAGGACTCCGACTCTGCCTCTAAGAAGAGTCTAGGACCAAGGTTTACTAAATATGCGAGGTTGAATGCCCCAAGAAGTCAAATCTTGCTAGATATCGAGAAGGATAAGGACTTCCAATGGCCGAAGCCATTGAGGGGTGATCCCGTAACGAGAAACAAGGATCAGTATTGTAGGTTCCACAAGGATTTGGGGCATGACATTGATGATAATAGGCATCTCAAAGACGAGATTGAATTTTTGATCCGAAGAGGAAAACTAAGTAAGTTCACGAAGGCGAAGATCGTGGAGATCAAAGAAGAGACTATGACAGGAGGGATAATGAAAGGAGAGATAATGATCGTGATCGTAATCCACAGCCCCGAGGGCCAATTATCAACATGATTTGGGGAGGCCCGATAGGAGTCGGCACACCACGAAACTCTCGGAAGGCATATGCCAGAGAAGTGATGCACATCGTGGGAGAGGCCCCGAAACATGCTAAGACTGAAGTATCGATTGGTTTCGATGATTCAGACCTCGAAGGGGTGAAGTTCCCCATGATGACCCGTTGGTCATAACCCCTGTGATTGGAAACTCAGAGGTGAAGCGAGTCTGAATAGACAATGGAGCTTCTGTTGATATTTTGTTTCATGATGCGTTTATAAAGATGGGATATAATGATTCTCAATTTACCCCGACCAACATACCTATCTATGGATTTAAAGGAGTTGAGTCCAAAGTTGAAGGAACTATTCAATTTCCCGTAACTGTTGGGCATGAACCTAAGGAGGTGACTAAGATGTTGAATTTTCTGTTAATCAAGGCGTCGTCGACATATAACGCAATCCTGGGAAGGACTGGACTTCATACGTTCAAGGATGTTGCCTCTACTTATCATATAAAGGTTAAGTTCCAAACCAGGAATGGTGTTGGAGAACAGAAAGGTGATCAGAAGATGGCGAGAAGTTGCTATGTAGCTGCATTAGGAGCTGATGGAGTCGGGGGGCAGGTCCTTCCGATTGAAGACATGGATGTCCGTGGAGATGATGAACACCGAGGGAAGCCAGCAGAGGATCTGGTCCCTATACCTCTAGAGTTGGGAGACCCTGAAAAGGTTACCTATATTGGAGATTCTTTAAAGGAACCCTTGAAGGGTAGATTGACAACATTCTTACAAGAGAACAGTGATGTGTTTTCTTGGACCGCAGCTGATATGCTAGGGATCGATCCCCAACTCATAAACCACAAGTTTAATGTTGACCCTACGCGGAAGACAATCAAACAGAAGAAGAGGAATTTTGCTCTTGAAAGGCAAGAGGCCATTAAACAAGAAGTGGACAAGCTCTTAGAAACTGGTTTTATTGAGGAGATTCAGTTTCCCGAATGGTTGGCTAACCCTGTGATGGTCAAAAAGGTAAATGGAAAGTGGAGAATGTGTATAGACTTCACTGACTTGAATGATGCATGTCGTAAGGATAGTTTCCCTCTACCAAGGATTGATACATTGATAGATGCCACAACTGGGCATGAGATGTTAAGCTTCATGGACGGGTTCAGTGGATACAACCAGATTAAGATGCACAAAGATGACATCCCAAAGGTATCTTTCATAACTGACTTTGGTGTTTTCTGTTATCTTGTCATGGCTTTTGGACTAAAGAATGCAGGGGCTACTTATCAACGAATGGTGAATAAGATATTCGCCCATTTGATTAGAAAAACCATGGAGGTCTATGTTGATGACATGTTAGTCAAGAGCCTGTACACGACAGACCACATTAAACACCTCAGAGAGGCATTTGAAGTGCTGTGGAACCACAAGATGATGTTGAATCCAGCCAAGTGTTTTTTCGGTGTTGGATATAGAAAATTTTTGGGTCTGATGGTTTCGAAGAGAGGCATAGAGGCCAACCCTGACAAGATCAAGGCAATCTTGGATATGGAACCACCACACTCTATAAGAGATGTGTAGAAATTGACGGGCCGAGTAGCAGCTTTAGGGAGATTCATCTCCAAATCTGGTGATAAATACTTGCCTTTCTTTCAAGCATTGAAGAACATGAAGAACTTTGAGTGGACAACTGAAAGCCAAGAGGCCTTTGAAAAGTTGAAGAAGTACATGGCTGAAGCCCCGTTGCTGGCCAAACCTAGTCCTGGAGAGACTCTTTATCTATACATTGCGGTATCTGAACAAGCACTGAGTGCTGTCCTCATTCGAGAAGAGAACAAGGTTCAAAAACCTATCTACTACGTGAGCAAGGTTTTGCATGGAGCTGAATTGAATTACTCTCCCATCGAGAAATTTGTTTTGGCATTGGTAACAGCCTCGAGGAAGTTACGACCGTACTTCCAGGCACATAAGATCGAAGTCCTGATGGACCAACAACTGAGAAACATATTGTACAGCCCGAAGGCCAGTGGAAGGCTGATTAAGTGGGCGATCGAACTCGGAGAATTTGACATCACATACAAGCTTCAGAAAGCCATCAAGGCTCAGGCATTAGCTGACTTCGTGGTTGAATTTACCATTCGCAACCAAGAAGTCGGGGGGCAGGAGATAATACCCAGCCAAAAAGGTAAGAATAAGGATGAAGAGCTTGTACCTGATCTGAAAGAGTATTGGGTGCTTTATTTTGATGGAGCATCAAAAACAAAATCTAGTGGTGCAGGTTTGGTTTTACAAAGCACCGATGGGTTCACAGTTGAGTATGCTTTGAAGTTGGATTTTTCAACAACCAACAATGCAGCTGAATATGAAGCCTTGATAGTCGGGTTAGGCTTGGCCAGAATACCGAGGGTTAAAAACCTCAAAGTTTGTGGAGATTCAAGGTTGATAGTCTCGCAAGTGAATGGTGAGTTTGAAGCCAAGGATGAAACTATGACAAAGTATCTGAGAGTTGTGAAGGCATTAATGACTCAATTTGATGAGTGCTATGTGGAGCACATTCCAAAGGAGGAGAATGTTAAGGTCGATGCCCTTTCAAAGTTCGCCTCTACAGAGATAGAGAATTATGCAGGAAGTGTTTACTTCTAGGTCTTGAAGACCCCGACCATCAACTCGAAATTGGTGGCTCCGATTGACGTAGGGAGCTGTTGGATTGATCCTATCAAAGCTCACTTGGAAACTGGATGGCTCCCTGACAATGCCCTGGAGGCACGAAAACTATCGGTGAGAGCATGAGATATGTTTTGATTGAAGGCATCCTTTATAAAAGGTCTTTTGTCATCCCATATTCAAAGTGTTTGAGGCCCCAAGAGGCGAAGGAAAGATGGAGAAAGTTCATGAAGGTATCTGTGGGTAGCACTTTGGGGGCAGAGCCTTAGCTCACAAGATCACTCGTTTGGGATTCTATTGGCCAGAGATGTTGGCCGATGCACAGAATTATGTCAAAAGGTGTGACAGGTGCCAAAAGCACGCTCCGATTGTAAGGTAGTCGTCTGAGATGTTAACATCGATTAACTTTCCTATCCCGTTCGCAATGTGGGGAATGGATATACTCGGTCCTTTTCCTGTAGCTTCAACACAAAGGAAGTTTTTGATAGAAGAGGCATGACTTGCTATACCAGGTTGAAACACAGCCTGATTCGCGTTTACAGGTTTATAGATAAAAGAAGGACGAAAACTATCCATTTTACATGGAAAGAATCATTATAATTCATACAAGTCCGGGAAGAAACGAAAAATATAGATGAATATCCGATAAAGCTACAAACAGCTGAGTTTTAAAAAGCTAATTATGCTTAAGAAATTTAATGGAGGAATTAGCCCTAAGCACGGGACTAGCAATGTTGATCTAAATATAAGTGGAATCTCAAATAAAAGTCATGAATGACCCATTCATCAGTTTCTGAATACTGAGATTCAGTGGATTTAGTGTTAAACTAGCCAGTACTCGATTATTTGTCTCACAACAGAAAATCAACTATCATATTAACTCATTTATCGCACCTACAAATACATCATATACTTTAGAAAAAAGTAACAATTTATTGGTATTTAGAACATGCTCGTGCTTTGCACGGACTAAAGAGCTATTTTAGACTAAAGTTTGAAATATAATTTTAAAAAAACCTTACCACAAAAAAGAGATTCAAGAAAACCTATTTTTTTTAAAAAGTCATAAAAAAATTTCACTTTTAGATTTTAAAATAATCATGTTTTTAAAATTTATACTAACAAAAGTCAACACAAATCAATAAATTAACATTTTATTATTTTGCAAAGATTCTAGATTCGGTACTAAAGTTGTAAATAAATTTAAAAACAATCCAAAAATTCAAATTAAAATCATTAATAGAGAATCAAAATATAACAAGTACAAAAAAATCCTATGATAATTTAATAATTTCAAAGTTACAAAAATATTAAATTTCATCAACAATAAAATTTAAAGTAAATTAATAAAGAATAAAACGGATAAAATATTCATCATCAACTTAACTGATTATTATTATTATTATTATAGTAAAAAAGAGTTGTAGTAGCAAAAAACTTACACACAATTAACAAATAAGGATAAAAGAGCAAAAAACCATAATGAAACAAGTATACAAAGTGTAGTGTCCCCAAATCAGATTTACTCCAATTTGGACCGTTACGCCGTATCATAATCCCACTTGTCCCACAATATAATAATATACATAGTCCTTACAACATACTAATTCTGAAAACGCCAAGGTATCTCGAGCTCGGCATCAAACTTCAACACTCTGGCTACACCACTCACGAACTTTCTCTTTTCCCTTCCCAGTTAGAACAGAAAGATCTAAATTCTCGTCTTTAACTGTAGAATGGAGAAGAAGTAATAACATGAGCGACAAAGCACTCAGCAAGGCTACTACCAGAGTAGCAGATATATATAAGAAAATCTCAATGCTCATATGTAACACAATATAATAAAACATGAATTTAATGAAATGAGGAGGCCCGAATTTAGAGATTTACCACATGCTCAAAATATCACAAGACTTTTAAAATTCGATATAATCTCAGCAACAATAAAATTCACTTTGATAATTAAATAATCACATTTTAAGACTTACTGGTCTTGGTCTCCATTTCCCCATAGTCGGTGATCAGCCGATCTATGGCACCTAGTTTACTGCTAGCAGATGGATGCACAAGTCACCCAAGGCCACACACGAGCCAAATGTCACCTTTGTTCAAGTATTTAAAATTCTTGAACAAAATAATTACCAGGATTATTTTCTCTAATAATCCCGTTGACCAGTATCAAACGAAAAATACACCTTTGATAAGTTAAAATCACAAGTTCATTTGAAAAGATAAAAAAATCTCAAAATATGCTCATGATTAGCTAACTCGAACAAATGATGTTAGCTCGTTATGATTGATTGAGGTGCTGTCTTGAATGAATAAGATCAGCAAAATACACCAAGAATCTTCGATATTTGAATAAACTATCTTTCTTGGAAAATACTCACACATAGGAGGAATTTGATCATCGCAAGGGAGGGTTGGATAATAACTAATTAGCTCAAAGATGTTTAATCCACAAATTAACAACAAATAAAATGAACATTCTCTAAATGAGAGGAAGATAGTAGACTTGCCTGGAGTCCTTAGCTTGTTAAACTAAAAGAAAGCAACAAAGTATAGGTCTCCTTTCTCTTTATACAACGTCACAGTACTCCGGTTAGTTTATGTTCTAGAAAAACAACACAAAATAAACTCTCGTTAGTCACATGTTTAATTCCAATTCAATTACGACACCAGTAAAGTTCTCAACTGGACTATCACTATTGCTAACTTACTTGGTCACCTTATCTCTAACTCCTCCTTATCTATTCTCATTATTATCTCTTATTTATACGCTTATTTCTAACAAAATTTCGATATGACCTTTTCGTAATATGGACCTCCCCGATGTAAAAACACCTCAAATACAGTCACAAGTCAATGCAAGATATCCACAAACAATCCACAACATTAATCAATACTCAACACCATCTCCGACCATAATTCATTTATCATTTTCAACTATAACTTCAATGGAACTCTATGTCAAAACATCAACCATTGATACAATGTTTTCCATACTTGGTAACCAAATTAGAAACATAAAATGCTACCGCGCACGCTTTACTCAAACATTTTTAATAAATCCAAAAATTATTTATAAATCACCAAATTTTATAGGCTTCTTTCTGAACACCAAATAAATATCTCATAAAAGTTTCCAGTTGAATACAATCTTCTAACTAGGTGGGTAATCAATTCAAACTTAGTGCAGAAACGGTTTATTTATTCCGCGCAACTTGCCTTCTAACAATTTTCATAAATTGAAAAATTAATGATTATACACAAATCTCTGCCATTTCACAATTGAACATAGTAGCTTTACAGCATAAAAATTGTGGTTTGAAAAACTTGGTTTATCTCAAATACAGGGCAGTCTCTTTCATAACTGTCACACTCTAACATTTTTAATAAATTGAAAAATCAATATTTCTGTGCAAATCTTTTTCTGAAATCTTTATAATTCCTTCCTCTATCCTCAATTAAAATTTCAACCCAAAATTCAGAGTTCAACTAGGTGAAACATAGCTCCAAAGTACAAATCCCGAGAGGTTCGGGTGTCCTGCGCATTTTTCACTAAAACGTCATTTTCTCCTAGCTCGTTAACTCAAACGACGCACCGTTTTCTCCTACACAAACTAGACTCCAAATAGAAGAACTTTCCTTAAGAGGCTACCACCCAGAACGGAGCACATCCTATTCAAATTCTCCTTATAAAAACAGGGCAGACCTTGAAATTTTGGACAAATTGCATACTAACTTTTACACATAATCAACTACCAAAATCCATACTCATATAAATATCAAACAACATAATCAACCATGGAAAAGCTTTAATAATAAAGAATCATACCTCTTATAGGCTCAAGAACAATCACAAAAATTCAATCCATACAAGACCCCCAAATTCAAGCTCTTCCAAAGTTACTATTCACCTTCTTCTTCAAGCTTCATCCTTGTTAAAACACCACAAATCCTTAATTAATCCTTGCTCCAAGCTTCACCCATAGTTTTAACATGATCCTTCTTGCTTATATATGATAATCAAGTGAAGTTTTTATCAAGAACATCTCCTCTCTCCCTCCTTTAGCTTTGGCCGAATATAAATGTATATGTATGCTTTTTTTTTTCCTTCTCTTCTTCAATTATACATACATACATCTATACTATCTATACTATATTATAATAAGCAAAAGGTGGTATAATTTGTAGTTGGTTACCCCTTTTTTGGTTATCCCCATTTTTGGTTATCCCTCATTTATCACCGTTAGATCAGCAACTCAAGTAGATCATGACCATTAGATATAACAATACTAAAAGTTGTTATATGCAGAGGTTCAAGGTTCGATTCCCACCAATAACATTTTAATTTATATTTAATACTAAAAATTATTATATATAAGGATGTAAGGTTCGAATCAATAACATATTTAAATTAATATTTATAATAATATATTATATTATAAAAAAATTAAAAATTACCCGTGCTTTGCACGGGCTATAAGCTAGTATATATAATAAGACACTTGTCACCTCCTCATCAACTACTTCCAATCTCCAAGTTTCTAGAATTCTCCACCAATATCTATTTATTTACTTATTTTTAATACTAATTAAAATCCCATGATAATAATTTATAAATAATCCCAAAACTCCAAAATAAATTACTAGAATTTAAAATAGTTAAACTCTAGCTCTCTCGAGTCTAAAATAATATTCTCATGCTCTAAAACTCATTCTCATAATTAAATCTCTAATTAAACTCATTTTTCTCAAAAATTTGAATAACTGGAAGCAATTCTCAAATTAATTCCCAATATTCACAAAATTATATCTAAATTCTAAAATACACTAATCCATCAAAATCTCATAGCGCCATACGCTCTCCATAATTTATAACCATTACTCAGGTACTCAATATAATTAATATTAGCACTAGTCGAACGAATTTTCTAGATATCGGTTCGGATTTTCCCAAGATAAAAATCCAACTCCAAATTGATGTTTTAAAGTCTCGATGTTTAATTCCTCAATCTCATGGTCTCAAGAATTTCTCCAAATAAATCTCCAAATATTAATACGACTTATATTATAAAAGAAAAACTTACAGAATATATTCTAAGAATCTTGGTTATTACATTCTCCCCCTCTTAAAAGAATTCCGTCCTCGGAATTAGCTGCACTCAAACAAAAAGGGATACTTCTTCCTCATCTCTTCCTCAAGCTCCAAAGTAGCTTCTTCAACTTTATGGTTTCTCCATATTACTTTCACCAAATCAATTTTCTTCTTCCTCGGCTCCTGCACTTTTCGATCAACAATCTTCACAGGTTGCTCCTCGTAAGTTAGATCAATTCGTATCTCAATCGATTCATAATCCATCACATTCCTGCTATCAAATTGATTTGGCCGCAATATTGAAAAGTGAAATACATCGTGGATATATTGAAGATCTGGCGGAAGAGCCAATTGATAAGCCACAACACCAACTTGTTTTATAATCTCAAAAGGTCCTATAAATTTTGGACACAATTTTCCTTTCTTCCCAAAACTCATGACACCTTTCCAAGGAAAAACTTTGAACAGTACTTTGTCTCCTACGTTTAATTGTTTGTCATGTTTTTCACTAACACAATTTCCTTAATAGAGAGGTTAAATTAAACTCATTAACACGTCACTTGCGCTCTAATAGCATCACGATCCACATTTGTGGCCGGAAATTTCTACATAATACTTCATTTCTCTGGGCAACATCAACTCAATTTATCCCCATCGGCATAGCTATGAACTCTGAGAAGTAAAAGAATCATGGAACATTAAATTACTAGATTCCATATCAAGGAAATTGCTACACGATTGTGATTATTGAATTATGACTTTGAAAAGAAACCTTATTTGAAATAAAAGAATGACTGAGAGATCAATATGATCAAAAGAACCCAATGTTGCGGTGTCTTAGACACTACTAAAGGTAATTAACATTCTTGTAATACACAACACACAAGTGATGGCATCCCATCAGACTTCTATCACATAGACAGATAGTCCTTGTGTCCCCTCTAAATAGGGTTGTTCATCTCAGTTGGAGTAAAAAATATGAAAGGAACGTTCGACAAATAAATCTCAGATATACACCTTGGATCAAAATTGAACAAATTCCCAGGGTTCTATTTCCGGAAAAAAAGAATAACTAGAAAAGATATTGGCACATAAAAGTAGATGGTGATATATTACAAACAGAGTTATCCACCATTTAGAGAAAAATGGAAGCTCAAATACCACAAACTTGACAGGGCCTCAGAAACCTGAAAGATAGGTATCATGACAGCCTCTGGCACAATTGAAACCCAATTACAAGTAAATACGATTATCACAATATAACTCAGGAGATGGAATATATATATATATATATATATATATATATATATATATATATATATATATATATATATATATATATATATATATATCATCGAAAGTCACTCAAGAAAGATATCAAATAAATCACATATGAAGGAGGCAATCAAAATATTTCACAAGTGAGGAAGGTATTGCCAAGGTCTCTATAGATGCCTTTCTGTCGACTCCTCTAATGGATCCTTGTTATGCAAAATCACGCAAGCGCACGTTGTCACAAGTAATATATGATTAAATCAAGTTCGTTCCCATAGAGATCTAGAATGGTGTTCAATTCAATTAATGTACTTATGCACCGATGTATGGCTTTTATCCACTGCTAAGACAAATAACAAATTGGATTTTTATTAACTACTAAACTAATTATCAAACTAAAGATTAACTAATTAAAGAGATTAAAGTTGAATTACTAATATGAGAATAAAACATGGAATCCTAGTTTCATCATCTACTTCACTTAGAGTTGCAGCCTTTAATTAAAACATGCGATGGGGTTGATATCTGATCGAATAACACGAAAAGAGTAAAAGTTACCTCTCGGTATACTAGTACCAATCTACGCATACATCCACAAAAGAGATAGAAGACGAGTAGGCACCTATTATGTTTAGACCCTATATCTCTATAGAATTTGAAAACATAAAGGTTGAAGCACAAGTTATCCACTTAGATCACATAGGGTAGCATAATATCTCTATTCATGCCACAAATCATGATGTCAAAACACCAACCTATCCTATGCTAGCATGGCAAGTTCTAAATCTCAAGATCCACTCTCGTTTAGCAAGAGATTAACAAATTAGATGTTCGCGACGCACCTAAATTCAATAAGCACAACCATACAAGGATATCAAGAATTCACCACACATAAATCTTTAAGGCATGCAAACTACTAAGCTACATAGATAAATCCACTAGGATCCCATGACAACGATTAGCCCATAATTGAACCGTTCATCATCATGGGATTTGATGAAAACATGATATAAAACAAGATATAGAAGGAAGAAGCAATAATATTAATAAAACTAAAGAGTTGAAAAAACAAATCTATAATCCAAAGTAACACAAAGGATGAAGTAGATCTAGATCCGTTGCTTGTCACGAGCGTTGAATCCTTCTCTCCTTTTCTCCCTTGCAAATCTAAGCTAGGTTACAATAATAAAACTATGATCTCTAAATTACAATGCTTAGATGTGTTTTTATAGGCTCTAGCTTTCTTTCCCAGCAAGAATTTATCTTCTATTACAATTAGAATTTAATTAAGGTGCTAAAAACTGCCTAAAATACAATTAGAATTAGAAAAAGGGCAAAACAGTAAATTCCCAGCCTTCTTTAACTAGATCAGGCGCGCGATTTTAATCAACATATTTCTTGCACGTGCTTCCTATCCCAGGTTGTAGAAAATCTCTCAAGCTTCGCGTGGGCAGTAAGATCGCTGAAAACGGACTTACGGAACTCCAAATATGGCCAAAACAGTGAAAGCTGCGCAGCCTTCCCAGAAAATCCGAATTTTAATCAATTAATTCCCAAAAAATTATAGAAGCATCCACCTTAATCAACATTCTCGTAAACCTGCACAACTAAGCAAAACACATCAAAACTACAAGAAACTTGAGTCCAAGACAATCAATTTAAGCCGATTTAGAATGTTCCAAGTGGAAATACATCCACTTATCACACCCCCAAACTTAAACCGATGCTTGTCCTCAAGCATAAACAATTACAACTAACTAACTAACTAGTACCACTTCCGTAGGTGATCACGGTTGCATTTGGCATATGCAACAAGCCCTTTAAACCCCTAGGCAGCCCTAGTGGACGAGTAAGGTCTCGTGAGGGCCTATAGCGAATGTACCCACAAAATCCATTTAACCTAATGCAATGCAATGCATGAATGCAACTAATATGCAAATGCAATTAATCTAGCCTACCATACCTTCAAATCCTCTCATGCCATATCAACTTAAGAATCAAAGTAAATACGCAATGTCTTGGTGTCGAAAGTGCAAGTATTCACATAGTCTACTCAATGAACATGCATAAATTCTCAGAAGTCCATGTCAAGTGTAAGAATAAGTTAGTAAACATGCTAAGCCTACAAGAGTACATCTTTGAGACAACACTCGGGATCTCATACGCAAGAACAAGCAAACACTCACAATCCACTCACAAAAGAATATTCACTCAAGAACAAGGATAAGTGTATCACTCAATTCCAACAAAATCATAAACATGCTTGACATTTGGTATCAATCTAACTCTTAACACAACATACATCAATGACGATAATCAAAAGGTCTTTAATTGGGTTGTAACGGGGCTAGGGACAAGGTATGTCAAATAAGCCAAAACAGGTGAAGTGTCAAAAGCTAGTAAGTACCATAATACATCATTCACAACACCATATTTCCCCCCCACATAATCTTTACTAAAACAAACACTCGACTAGTCGACTAAAATAGGATCACAACAAACACAAACATGCTCTCATAATATTTTTTTTTCCTTTTTTTTTTCTTTTCTCTTTTTTTTTCTTTTTTTTTTCTTTTGTTTTTTTTTTCGAGAGCTAAATAGAACACAAACAATAATATAAACAATAACAATGATCCCATAATTTATTACATATGCCGACTATCAAGTAACAACCCCAATTTTCAATATTTCCCCCAAAAGTACGACCAACAATAACCCCTCCTTGCACACCTTATTAGTCCCTTAAGCACTCTACTAGCCTTTGACAATGTGGGTTCAAATTAATGTACGGCCAATACAAGAAAAAGGTCTAGGCAAGTAATGTGGTATGTCACCAAAAAAATAGGATTAAGCTCAACGGGTTAACTAATTGATCATGTAAACATGGTGTGGTAATATGGGAAAATATGTGGTTATTCCTAATTTCCTTTATCATTTTAATCGTCAAATAATGTCATGCGTTTCAAGAAAGACCTCAAACAACTGCTAGCAATGCAAACAATCCGTGGACACTCAAGCAAACGAATAAATTGCAAATATGCAATATGCAATAAGGCTCAAAACTCACTTGGTAGGAAAAACATACTCAATCCCAAGCAAAAATCTCTCTAACGCACCTACTTGTATTCAAAGCATGCAAACTAAATAATCTTGCACATATTCATGTCCTTCTAATCACTTACAACATTCAATAAGTCTACTAGCTTCAACTTACTAGTGTATGTGTGTGCACAAGAACAAAGCATATCACTTCTCAAACAAAAGCGTCAACAACACAAAATTCCTATCAAGCATGGGTGCAAATGCAAACTATTATGAACTCACATGATATACGAAAATAAAAACAGAATGTCCTATATGAAACAAACGTAGATAACACGAACGAACATGCATAATTTACTACTACATATATGCAAAGCATGAAATCCTACATGAACAAATAATACAACAACAACTACTAATCCCTCAAACCACCCCCAAACTTAAAATATTCAATGTCCGCATTGAATGGAAGTAAATACAAGGGATAGCAGAAAACATACCCACTCGTCCTCGTCCTCGGATGAATCTGGTGGAGGATAGTGCGTACGAGCTCCATAGACTGGCCATCTTACCTGAATACTACAAAGCCCCCAATTGACAAGAACACAAATTCGTAATAAAAATAAGATTAGAGAAAAAGATTTACCCAATACGAATCAAAGAGGTGAACTTGCAATTAATTCCTCTTTAGAATTGAATTTTTAGATATTTAAATAAATAGAATAGGAATTGGATTTGTATGTATAGGTGGGTATATACAAAAAATAATAATAATAATAATAATAATAATAAAGATAATAATAATAAAGAAAATAATAATAATAATAATAATAATAATAATAATAACTATAATAATAATAATAAATAAGAATAATTAGAATAATAATTAGAATAGAAATAGGTTTAGAATTTTTGAAGAAAAGATGGATGGTTTTGGAATTGAAATAGGAAAAGATTTAGGGAGAATGGGGTATAAATAGAATGAGAGGGGAAAGAATTTTTTTTTTTTTATAAAACAACACGTACAAACACTCTGACAACACGCTGAATTTTTTTTTTTTTCTGACTCACGCGCCCGTTGCGCGCATGAGAAGCAATTTGCCTCCAATGCAGATACGGCAGCGCAACTTGCGCGTCTGGGGCGCAAATTGCCTCCAGTCCAGTTGCGCAGGCGCAAGTTGCGCAACAGGAGCGCAATCTGCCCTGAAACACAGGCTCCTCCTGCGTTACACACTCAAAATTCGATTTTTTTCATTTTTTTTTTTACACAGATTTTTTTTTTTGAAACTAAACACTCTTTTTCTTTTTTTTTTCTTCCTACACTAATGCATGGGTTGCCTCCCACCAAGCGCTTCTTTAACGTCAATAGCTTGACGTTACTTCCTCAACTCATGGTGGTTTCAAAAGAATAACTGAACCATCTTCAACAGACAAACCACTCATACGAATGTTGACATCTTGGTTGCTTGCTTTCCACAAATCTCTTCCATCAGACTTCAACTTAAATTTACTACCCAACGGCCAAATCTTCTTCTTTTTCTTCTTCACACCTCTAAAGTGCTTCTTCGACTCAACCGGCTGAACAAAAATTTCTTCTTCCTTATCATCGGTTTTCCACCATCGCAACACGTTATCATGCCCTTCTTAAAAAATTACTAGCTCATTATTCAAAAGGACATACCTCAAATGTGATGGAAGTTTCCCAAGCTTTACTTTCGAAAGATCACGAACCGAAGAACTGTCAATGGAATCACTGATAGGATGCTTTAGCACATGCATGTCAGATTTTTCGCTCAATAACTGATCAAACTTCTTTCTCTGACCCGTATCAACTATTTCCACACTGCAACACTCTTCATCCTCTGTCGGAAATTTCATTGCCTTGAACACATTAAAGGTGACACTCTGATCTTGCACCCTCATTGTAAGCTCTCCATTTTGCACATCAATTAAAGTCTTTCCTGTAGCCAAGAACGGTCTTCCCAAGATTATGGGAATCTTCTTATCTTCTTCAAAATCCAAGATCACAAAATCAGCAGGGAAGATGAGCTTATCAACCTTTACCAAGACATCCTCCACTATACCCCTCGGATAAGTGATCGATCGATCAGCCAACTGCAAAGAGATGTTAGTCGGCTTCGGCTCCGGTAGACCAAGTTGCTTGAAAATAGACAAGGGCATAAGATTAATACTAGCTCCCAAATCACATAAGCATTTGCTGAATGAAACATTGCCAATAGTGCATGGAATAGTGAAACTTCCCGGATCTTTCAGTTTAGGAGGCAACTTCTGTTGCAGAACAGCACTACACTCCTCCGTCAATGCCACTGTTTCAAATTCTTCCAACCTTCTCTTCCTTGACAAAATATCTTTCATGAACTTTGCATATCTCGGCATCTGCTCCAATGCTTCAACAAAAGGAATGTTAATAGACAGTTTCTTGAAAACATCCATAAACTTCTGAAACTGTTTCTCTTGACTTTTCTTCAAGCGTCCAGGAAATGGCGGAGGTGGATAGATCTGATTATTCATTGAAGATTGCTCCGGAGTAAACTTTTCAACAGGTTTCTTGCTCTTCTCACCATCTAGCTGATCAGCCACTAAATCAGATTTCTCAATTTCTGGCACTGCAGATTTTTCAACCTGTTGATTCTGAACATCTTCATCTTCTTCAGTTGCTGATTTAGGATCACTCGTGACTTTTCCAGATCTCAAAGTAACTGCATTGACCTGCTCTTTGCTTTCCCTTCTGCCTGGATTTACCTCCGTATCACTAGGAAGAATTCCTTGAGGCCTACTAAATAAGGCACTTGCAATCTGTCCTAACTGGGTTTCCAAAACTTTCTGGCCAGCTTGTAGGTTCTTTACCGCTATCCACACCTCATCTGATTTATCATTAGATGATTGCCCCATATGAGCCTGGGGCTGTTGCTGCTGAAATCCAGGAGGTTGATATGGTGTCCCTGGAGCATAAGGCTGTTGATAGCCTTGATTGAATGGCTTCGCTTGCTGATAAGATTGTTGAGTATTTTGATTATTGCTCCAGCTGAAGTTAGGATGATTCCGATTATTAGGATGATAAGTGGCTGGAACTGGTGCAGCAGGTCTCTGAAAATTACTCACGAACTGTGCTGATTCAGAAGAGATAGCACACTGATTCGTCTCATGAGCGCCCGCACATAACTCACAAACACTAGCCACCTGCTGAACTCCATAATTAGCAAGAGAATCCACCTTCATAGCAAGAGCTTTCAACTGAGCCGTAATCATTGCAGCTGTATCTACTTCCAAAATTCCTGCTGCTTTGCCTTGAGATAGCCTTTGGGTTGGATTCTGATATTCATTAGCAGCCATCATCTCTATAAGATCATAAGCTTCATCATAGCTCTTTGCCCACAGAGCTCCACCTGACGCTGCATCTAGCAAGGGCCTAGATTGTGCTCCCAACCCATTGTAGAACCCATTAATAACCATCCAATCAGGCATGCCATGATGAGGACACTTGCGTAGCATCTCCTTGTAGCGTTCCCAAGCCTCACACAAGGTCTCGCCAGATTGTTGTTGAAATTGAGTCAACTGATTCCTTAATGCTGTAGTTTTTGCCATAGGGAAGAATTTAGTAAGGAACTTCTGAGCAAGATCTTCCCATGTAGTAATGGAACCAGGTGGCAAAGAGTGTAGCCAGCTCTTAGCCTTATCCCTCAGAGAGAATGGGAAAAGCCTCAACCTGATAGCATCATCCGTCACACCATTACATTTGAAAGTGTCGCAGATTTCGATAAAGTCCCGAACATGCATGTTGGCATCCTCCGTAGGAGCTCCCCCAAACTGAACTGAATTTTGCACCATCTGAATTGTGCCAGACTTAATCTCAAAATTGTTTGCTGCAATAGCTGGCCTAATAATGCTAGACTAGATGTCATTGAGTTTCGGCTGAGAATACTCCTTCAAAGCCTTAGCTGCTGCTGCATCTGCCATTGCTACTGTAGTTTCAGATTCCTCTTCCTTATTCTCTTTATTCTCTACAAGATCGTCTTCCGCCAGTTCTTCCAAACGAGCTTGTAAGCGTGTTCGCATACAAACTTAAGTACCTGAAACACCACGAAACAAACAAACTAAGTAAGAATCCGAGTCAGTGAACGCTAACGACCACTGATGACAAGCACATAAACTAAAATAAAAACACCGATGATCCCCGACAGCGGCGCCAAAAACTTGTTATGCAAAATCACGCAAGCGCACGTTGTCACAAGTAATATATGATTAAATCAAGTTCGTTCCCACTGAGATCTAGAATGGTGTTCAATTCAATTAATGTACCTGACAAGGCTGTCGCGTGCCTATCAAATAATAATATCTAACAAATCCTTCTAACTATGTAGTAGGGTAAGTCAGAGTCGATCCCACAGAGACAAACGTGTCAATCACCAGTTGTTCTCGATTCAATTCAGCCAAGCAAGTAACATAATAAAATATCAAAGATTATTATACTAATTTTATACTAATGCAATTAATCAATTAACTAAAACATCCAGAATTAAGTGTCCCCACTAGCATGAATTAATGCAATCGTGAATTCCCTCCCCAATCAATCGTATAATACTCAAAAGGAAAGATGCGCCCTATAAATTACCAATAACCTCTCTCGAGTATTAATGGCTTCTCTAAAATACAATCAAGCCTATTCTCATGGTATCATGCAATTTAGAGACATTAATCACAGCATCCTAACTTCCTAACAATCCGTTCTACCTATTCTCATGGAGAAGTTCATGTCCTCATTGGATAAATCACAACCATCTAAATCCAACTCTCGTTGATAAATAGACAATGGTTCAAACAATAAACATAATCACGTCTGATTTGTAATTGCTAATTAAAACAACTCAATAAGCAAGAGCAATTAAACAATCAAATTGGGGGAATTGGGAAAATCACACATCAATCATAACTAGGGTTCTACTTAACCCTAGATTAATTATCTACTCATACATAATTAAACTAATAAAGCAAGAGATATAATATGAACACATAATATTATAAAGAATAGAGAAAAACCTTCAATCTCCAAAGAAAAGTGAATAGCTATCTCCAATCTCTCTATACTAGAATATACAAGTTATGTACAATAATTTTTCTATCCCTAAAAACTATATCTAGATGTGTTTATATAGGCTCTAAAAGTCTTGCCCAGCAAGAAAATACCAAAACAGAATTATAATAGAATTTCTGCAAAAATACGTTTCCTAAATTGAATATGTTTTATTAAGGAAAATTCGTATCTTCTTTTCTTCTGTTTTTCCGAACCTTTCCAGTTGTGCTTGGACGTCTGGGCCTCTTTAGAATGATAGAGACTCTCGTTATCTTCGCGTGGACTGCTTACGGACCTCAAACGGAGTTGTAGAACTCAAGATATGGCCAAAACAGTGAATTAGAAATCTGGCAGAATTTTTCAGGGGCAACCTGCGCCCAGCAGTCTGTTCTTCGCGCAATCTGCGCCCACCACGCGCAAATTGCTCTTGTAACACCTGTTCCATGTTGTAGAAAATCTCCCAAGCTTCGCGTGGGCAGTAAGATCGCTGAAAACGGACTTCTAGAACTCCAGATATGTCCAAAACAGTGTAGACTGCGCAACCGTCTCAGAAATCCGAATTTTAACTAATTTATTCTCCAAAAACGATAGAAGCATCAACCTTAATCAACATTCTTGTAACTCTGCACAACTAAGCAAAACACATCAAAACTACACAAACTTGAGTCCAAAACAATCAATTTAAGCCGATATGAATGCTCCAAGTAGATATAAAATCCACTTATCAAACACCCCCAAACTTAAACCGATGCTTGTCCTCAAGCATTAACAATTACAACTAACTAAGTAACTAGTACCACTTCCGTAGGTGATCACGGTTGCATTTGGCATATGCAACAAGCCCTTTAAACCCCTAGGCAGCCCTAGTGGACGAGTAAGGTCTCGTGAGGGCCTATAGCGAATGTACCCACAAAATCCATTTAACCTAATGCAATGCAATGCATGAATGCAACTAATATGCAAATGCAAATAATCTAGTACTAATATCCTACCATACCTTCAATTCCTCTCATGCCATATCAACTTAAGAATCAAAGTAATCACGCAATGTCTTGGTGTCGAAAGTGCAAGTATTCACATAGTCTACTCAATGAACATGCATAAGTTCTCACAAGTCCATGTCAAGTGTAAGAATAAGTTAGTAAACATGCTAAGCCTACAAGAGTACATCTTTGAGACAAAACTCGGGATCTCATACGCAAAAACAAGCAAACACTCACAATCCACTCACAAAAGAATATTCACTCAAGAACAGGGGTAAGTGTATCACTCAATTCCAACAAAATCATAAGCATGCTTGACATTTGGTATCAATCTAACTCTTAACACAACATACATCAATGACGATAATCAAAAGGTCTTTATTTGGGTTGTAACGGGGCTAGGGACAAGGTATGTCAAATAAGCCAAATCAGGTGAAGTGTCAAAAGCTAGTAAGTACCTTAATAAACCATTCACAACACCTTACTTTTCCCCACACAAAATATCACTATCTTTTTTTTTTCCAACAAAAATGCTCGACTAGTCGACTAAAGTAGGATCACAATAAACAAAATATGACAAAAATGCTCTCATAATATTTTTTTTCTTTTTTTTTTCTTCTTTTCTTTTTTTTTCTTTTTTTTTTTTTCTTTTTTTTTTTCCGAGAGCTAAATAAAACAATAATATGAACAATAACAATGATCCCACAATTTTATTACACATGTCGACTATAAAGTAACAACAAACCCAATATTCAATATTTCCCCCAAAATTATGACCAAGAATAAACCCCTCCTTGCACACCTTATTACTCCCTTAAGCACTTTACTAGCCTTTGACAATGTGGGTTCAAATCAATGTAAGGCTAATACAAGAAAAAGGTCTAGGCAAGTAATGTGGTATGTCACCGAAAAAATAGGATTAAGCTCAACGGGTTAACTAATTGATCATGTAAATATGGTGTGGTAATATGGAAAAATATGCGGTTATTCCTAAATGCCTTTATCATTTTAATCGTCAAATAATGTCATGCGTTTCAAGAAAGAACTCAAACAACTGCTAGCAATGCAAACAATCCGTGGACACTCAAGCAAACGAATAAATTGCAACAAATATGCAATATAGCTCAAAAACTCACTTGGTAGAAAAACATACTCAATCCCAAGCAAAAAATCTCTCTAACGCACCTACTTGTATTCAAAGCATGCAAACTAAGTCATCTTGCACATATTCATGTCCTTCTAATCACTTACAACATTCAAAAAGTCTACTAGCTTCAACTTACTAGTGTATGTGTGTGCACAAGAACAAAGCATATCACTTCTCAATCAAAAGCGTCCATAAACACAAGAATTCTATCAAGCATGGGTGCAAATGCAAACTATTATGAACTCACATGGTATACAAAAATAAAAAACAAAAAAAAACAGAATGTCCTATATGAAACAAACGTAGATAACACGAACATAAATGCATAATTTACTACTACTAATATGCAAAGCATGAAATCCTACATGAACACATAATACAACAACAACTACTAATCCCTCAAACCACCCCCAAACTTAAAATGTTCAATGTCCTCATTGAATGGAAGTAAATACAAGGGATAGCAGAAAACATACCTGAATATCGAAGCAGTCACCCTCCTTGAATGAATCTGGCGGAGGCTATTGCGCACGAGCTCCATAGACTGGTCACCTTGCCTGAATACTACAAAACCCACAATTGACAAGAACACAAATTCGTAATAAAAATAATAATAGAGAAAAAGATTTACCCAATACGAATCAAAGAGGTGAACTTGCAATTAATTCCTCTTTAGAATTGAATTTATTAGAGATATAAAAAAAAAAAAATAGAAGAGGAATTGGATTTGTATGTATAGGTGTGTATATAAAATAATAATAATAATAATAAATAATAATAATAATAATAAAGAAAATAATAAAGAAAATAATAATAATAAATAATAACTATAATAATAATAATAATAAATAATAAAAATAAAAATAATAATAATAAAAAAATAATAATAATAGTAAGAATAATAATAATAAATAAGAATTAGAGTAGAAATAGGTTTAGAATTTTGGGGAAAAGATGGGGGTTTTGGAATTAAAATAGGAAAAGAATAGGTTTAGAATGGGGGTATAAAAAGAATGAAAGGGGAAAGAGAAAATATTTTTAATATACACAACAGGTGCACACACGGAACAAGGCTGAAATTTTTTTTTTTTTTTTTTTTTTTTTCACGCGCCATCTGCCAGCGTCCAGGGCAAACTGCCCTGCTTCCAGTAACGCAACAGCAAGCTGCGCCACAGGGGCAGCCTGCCTCTAATCCAGTTGCGCAGGCGCAACTTGCGCAACAGGCGCGCAAATTGCCCTGTAACGCAGGTTGCTCCTGCGTGACACCCAAAAATTCGATTTTTTTCATTTTTTTTTTTTTTTTTTTTTTTTTTTTTTTTGAATATGAACAACACTCATATTTTTTTTTCTACTCTAATGCATGGGTTGCCTCCCACGAAGCGCATTTGTTTAACGTCGTTAGCCCGACGCCTGCAGACAATTATTCTGGCGAAAAAGCATATAGATGTACATATCTCCTAATTTGAATTAATCTAATGATGTGAGCACCAATTAGATAACCAAGAAGATACATAAATTGGCATGTGAGGCTCATGTAATGCTCAAGAAATTTCGGGATGTGAAAATATTTAACAAAATCCGCATCAAAACATTTATGACTACTTTTCACAAATCCCTCCCAAATCGGGTCTACAACAGGCATATACACATTCTCAATCTTAGCATTCTTCAAGTCAAGCGTATCCAAATTCGGTTCTATCTCATCTACCACAATGGGAATCACAATATCCTTATTCAAATTTATATCTAGCACAACCATACTATCATCCTCGTCAAATAGCATGCAAATAGAGTCATCTAAGAAATCAACATCATTATTATCAAAAGAGTTTTCACACGAGTTAATTTCTTGAGAAGCATATGGGTCAATAAGAGTGAGACTTTCAAAATCATCATCAAAATCATCATAATCATCAAAAATTAGCTTACTATTACTAACCTCGTTTGGTGACTCTTTGAACTCCTTACCACTCCACAAAGTTGCATCATCAAATTGACTCATTGGTATTTTCTCCGTTTGAGTGCGCCTCTCAACGAATTCAGTTACCTCTTGAGCTAGTTGAGCAATTGAGTTTTCAATCAACTTACCTTGAACTTTCAACTCATTAAGACTTGTCTCAACCTCTTCATTCTTGTTCAGCTGTGCAACAACAACTCCTTCCAACAGACTTTCCAAGTTGGATTTTTGTGGTGGCTGAGAGTAGTTGATTTGAGGTGGTTGAGCTTGGCATGGACTAACTTGCATCTCTTCAAATTGAGCATTAAACTGTTGATGTTGAGCATCACAAGTGGCTAAAGACTCATTCATCTTGGCATATGGAGAGAAATAAGTTTCCAAGGCAGTTTCCAAGCTAGATTTTTCTGGTTGAGGTAGATTGTTTTGGTAGGAAAAATCAGAATAATTTTCCCAACTAGAAGTGTAAGTTTCGGAATAAGGATTATATTGTGGTGGCTGGTGAGGGTTGTAATGGGCATTGTAATGAAAATTATTATCCCAATATTGTGCTTGTCTTGGGTAATAAGGGGTGTTATATTGGCAAAAATTTTGAGTGTGTCCCTGTATACCGCAAACATCACATGTGGCAAACAAATAAGAATTTCTTGACTCTACTTCATCGATCTTTTCAGATAATGCCTGCATAGTCTCAATCAATGCCTCCATGCTTTCTTCTTGCTCCTCTCTTCACTCGCTTAATTTCTTGTTATAGGTATCTGAAAATCAATTTTACAAGAAAAACCACAAGCAAAGATCAAACAGAACAAGAATAATAGCCGAAGCAACACAACTAAACAACTTGGCCAAACTAACTCAAAAATTAACTAATCTAACACTGCTTTGTCCCCGGCAGCGGCGCCAAAAATTTGACAAGGCTGTCGCGTGCCTATCAAATAATAATATCTAACAAATCCTTCTAACTATGTAGTAGGGTAAGTCAGAGTCGATCCCACAGAGACAAACGTGTCAATCACCAGTTGTTCTCGATTCAATTCAGCCAAGCAAGTAACATAATAAAATATCAAAGATTATTATACTAATTTTATACTAATGCAATTAATCAATTAACTAAAACATCCAGAATTAAGTGTCCCCACTAGCATGAATTAATGCAATCGTGAATTCCCTCCCCAATCAATCGTATAATACTCAAAAGGAAAGATGCGCCCTATAAATTACCAATAACCTCTCTCGAGTATTAATGGCTTCTCTAAAATACAATCAAGCCTATTCTCATGGTATCATGCAATTTAGAGACATTAATCACAGCATCCTAACTTCCTAACAATCCGTTCTACCTATTCTCATGGAGAAGTTCATGTCCTCATTGGATAAATCACAACCATCTAAATCCAACTCTCGTTGATAAATAGACAATGGTTCAAACAATAAACATAATCACGTCTGATTTGTAATTGCTAATTAAAACAACTCAATAAGCAAGAGCAATTAAACAATCAAATTGGGGGAATTGGGAAAATCACACATCAATCATAACTAGGGTTCTACTTAACCCTAGATTAATTATCTACTCATACATAATTAAACTAATAAAGCAAGAGATATAATATGAACACATAATATTATAAAGAATAGAGAAAAACCTTCAATCTCCAAAGAAAAGTGAATAGCTATCTCCAATCTCTCTATACTAGAATATACAAGTTATGTACAATAATTTTTCTATCCCTAAAAACTATATCTAGATGTGTTTATATAGGCTCTAAAAGTCTTGCCCAGCAAGAAAATACCAAAACAGAATTATAATAGAATTTCTGCAAAAATACGTTTCCTAAATTGAATATGTTTTATTAAGGAAAATTCGTATCTTCTTTTCTTCTGTTTTTCCGAACCTTTCCAGTTGTGCTTGGACGTCTGGGCCTCTTTAGAATGATAGAGACTCTTGTTATCTTCGCGTGGACTGCTTACGGACCTCAAACGGAGTTGTAGAACTCAAGATATGGCCAAAACAGTGAATTAGAAATCTGGCAGAATTTTTCAGGGGCAACCTGCGCCCAGCAGTCTGTTCTTCGCGCAATCTGCGCCCACCACGCGCAAATTGCTCTTGTAACACCTGTTCCATGTTGTAGAAAATCTCCCAAGCTTCGCGTGGGCAGTAAGATCGCTGAAAACGGACTTCTAGAACTCCAGATATGTCCAAAACAGTGTAGACTGCGCAACCGTCTCAGAAATCCGAATTTTAACTAATTTATTCTCCAAAAACGATAGAAGCATCAACCTTAATCAACATTCTTGTAACTCTGCACAACTAAGCAAAACACATCAAAACTACACAAACTTGAGTCCAAAACAATCAATTTAAGCCGATATGAATGCTCCAAGTAGATATAAAATCCACTTATCAGTACCTATGCACCGATGTATGGTTTTTATCCACTGCTAAGACAAATAACAAATTGGATTTTTATTAACTACTAAACTAATTATCAAACTAAAGATTAACTAATTAAAGAGATTAAAGTTGAATTACTAATATGAGAATAAAACATGGAATCCTAGTTTCATCATCTACTTCACTTAGAGTTGCAGCCTTTAATTAAAACATGCGATGGGGTTGATATCTGATCGAATAACACGAAAAGAGTAAAAGTTACCTCTCGGTATACTAGTACCAATCTACGCATACATCCACAAAAGAGATAGAAGACGAGTAGGCACCTATTATGTTTAGACCCTATATCTCTATAGAATTTGAAAACATAAAGGTTGAAGCACAAGTTATCCACTTAGATCACATAGGGTAGCATAATATCTCTATTCATGCCACAAATCATGATGTCAAAACACCAACCTATCCTATGCTAGCATGGCAAGTTCTAAATCTCAAGATCCACTCTCGTTTAGCAAGAGATTAACAAATTAGATGTTCGCGACGCACCTAAATTCAATAAGCACAACCATACAAGGATATCAAGAATTCACCACACATAAATCTTTAAGGCATGCAAACTACTAAGCTACATAGATAAATCCACTAGGATCCCATGACAACGATTAGCCCATAATTGAACCGTTCATCATCATGGGATTTGATGAAAACATGATATAAAACAAGATATAGAAGGAAGAAGCAATAATATTAATAAAACTAAAGAGTTGAAAAAACAAATCTATAATCCAAAGTAACACAAAGGATGAAGTAGATCTAGATCCGTTGCTTGTCACGAGCGTTGAATCCTTCTCTCCTTTTCTCCCTTGCAAATCTAAGCTAGGTTACAATAATAAAACTATGATCTCTAAATTACAATGCTTAGATGTGTTTTTATAGGCTCTAGCTTTCTTTCCCAGCAAGAATTTATCTTCTATTACAATTAGAATTTAATTAAGGTGCTAAAAACTGCCCAAAATACAATTAGAATTAGAAAAAGGGCAAAACAGTAAATTCCCAGCCTTCTTTAACTAGATCAGGCGCGCGATTTTAATCAACATATTTCTTGCACGTGCTTCCTATCCCAGGTTGTAGAAAATCTCTCAAGCTTCGCGTGGGCAGTAAGATCGCTGAAAACGGACTTACGGAACTCCAGATATGGCCAAAACAGTGAAAGTTGCGCAGCCTTCCCAGAAAATCCGAATTTTAATCAATTAATTCCCAAAAAATTATAGAAGCATCCACCTTAATCAACATTCTCGTAAACCTGCACAACTAAGCAAAACACATCAAAACTACAAGAAACTTGAGTCCAAGACAATCAATTTAAGCCGATTTAGAATGTTCCAAGTGGAAATACATCCACTTATCAATCCTCGTTCGATTCTAAACACGTTATGCAGTGATATATAACATACGTCGATGTCGACTCGTAATAGTCTCAAAAAATTCCACAGTAGACATTAACAGCCACAAGGAATTCTATCCAACTCGGCGCAATCCTCTCAAGCAAGCGTTCCACTTATAAGAAGACTTCGATACTGGTGCCGCTCACAACATTAAATCAATGATGAATTCTATGTTCTTATGAGACGGTATCTCTCGCTTATTTCTCTATTCTGGTAAGAACAACAATTGATTAATATGCTCAATAAATACAGGTTATATGGCTCAGCTCAATTAACAAATTTACTGAATATAGTCATTGTCTCATCTCAAAATCACATTATATAATTATAACCATCACACATCATCTCCAAAGGTATCTCTAATCCTCTTCTCGTATCTCACAGAAAGTCATGCCACAATCCTAGTAATTTCAGTCTGATCCATCTATGAAAAACTCCCTGAAAACATCACCTTGTAATAGCCCTAACATAGCCTCTCAAGATCTAAATACCTCCTGATGTCTAGCTTTGAGCCACTGGTCATCTGCATATAATGCTTGATATACCTCAGTAAGAATCCATCCATCACTACTCCTAAAACAGATAGCAACGGTGTTAATGCTGGTACCGAGAATATAAATATGAGTGACTATTGGTACAGTATCTCTCATGCCTTTTATACTTACTGAAGACACTACAGGCTCAACAAGGGTCTCAACAACTACTGGAGCAACCATCTCAGACTAAACAACATATCTTGTCACCTTCTCTCCCATATAATCGTCCACCTCTGCATCTGTTGTCTCTGTCCCAATCATGTCTGGCTATCTAAAACTTGTACTAACCAACTCTTCTATCTTTGACTCTAGCCTAATAAACTCACTATCCTCAGCCTTATCAGTCTGAATAAATAATGTCTCCAAGTGAGTGCTCTCATCTCATCTCCTAGAGGAGAACCCAAGTTAATCACATCTGGAGCAGATGGCTCCAAAATCTCTACTGATAATCCATCAGAGTCATTATCGAATATGATACTATAAGAATCCTCCACAAGGTCACTGTCTGATCTGGATGACGATATCTATGCACATGAAGAAATTTCTTCATATAATATAGCACTAAAATTAAACCTCGTACCTTAAATCTATTATCCTAGTATACTAGTTCTATTTCTATTACTCATCTCTATAACTCATTGTGAGTTACCCATGGCTCACGATCTTTATAAGTCTCTGTTATATTCCTAGGCATACATTCTCGTATCCTAAAAATATAACTATCGCTCTGATACCATTCTGTAATGCCCCCAAATCAGATTTACTCCAATTTGAACCGTTACGCTATCTCATAATCACACTTGTCCCACAATAAAATAATATACATAGTCCTTACAACATACTAATTCTGAAACCGCCAAGGTATCTCGAGCTCGGCATCAAACTTCAACACTCTGGCTAAACCACTCACGAACTTTCTCTTTTCCCTTCCTAGTCAGAACAGAAAGATTTAAATTCTCGTCTTTGACTGTAGAATGGAGAAGAAGTAATAACATGAGCGACAAAGCACTCAGCAAGGCTACTACCAGAGTAGCAGATATATATAAGAAAATCTCAATGCTCATATGTAACACAATATAATAAAACATGAATTTAATGAAATGAGGAGGCCCGAATTTAGAGATTTACTACATGCTCAAAATATCACAAGACTTTTAAAATTCGATATAATCTCAGCAACAATAAAATTCACTTTGATAATTAAATAATCACATTTTAAGACTTACTGGTCTTGGTCTCCATTTCCCCATAGTCGGTGATCAGCCGATCTGTGGCACCTAGTTTACTGCTAGCAGATGGATGCACAAGTCACCCACGGCCACACATGAGCCAAATGTCACCTTTGTTCAAGTATTTAAAATTCTTGAACATAATAATTACCAGGATTATTTTCTCTAATAATCCCGTTGACCAGTATCAAATGAAAAATACACCTTTGATAAGTTAAAATCACAAGTTCATTTGAAAAGATAAAAAAAATCTCAAAATATGCTCATGATTAGCTAACTCGAACAAATGATGTTAGCTCGTTATGATTGATTGAGGTGCTGTCTTGAATGAATAAGATCAGCAAAATACACCAAGAATCTTCGATATTTGAATAAACTATCCTTCTTGGAAAATACTCACACATAGGAGGAATTTGATCATCGCAAGGGAGGGTTGGATAATAACTAATTAGCTCAAAGATGTTTAATCCACAAATTAACAACAAATAATTAAAATGAACATTCTCTAAATGAGAGGAAGATAGTAGACTTGCCTGGAGTCCTTAGCTTGTTAAACTAAAAGAAAGCAACAAAGTATAGGTCTCCTTTCTCTTTATACAACGTCACAATACTCCGGTTAGTTTATGTTCTAGAAAAACAACACAAAATAAACTCTCGTTAGTCACATGTTTAATTCCAATTCAATTACGGCACCAGTAAAGTTCTCAACTGGACTATCACTATTGCTAACTTACTTGGTCACCTTATCTCTAACTCCTCCTTATCTATTCTCATTATTATCTCTTATTTATATGCTTATTTCTAAGAAAATTTCGGCATGACCTTTTCGTAATATGGACCTCCCCGGTGTAAAAACACCTCAAATACAATCACAAGTCAATGCAAGATATCCACAAACAATCCACAACATTAATCAATACTCAACACCATCTCTGACCATAATTCATTTATCATTTTCAACTATAACTTCAATGGAACTCTATGTCAAAACATCAACCATTGATACAATGTTTTCCATACTTGGTAACCAAATTAGAAACATAAAATGCTACCGCGCACGCTTTACTCAAACATTTTTAATAAATCCAAAAATTATTTATAAATCACCAAATTTTATAGGCTTCTTTCTGAATACCAAATAAAGATCTCACAAAAGTTTCCAGTTGAATACAATCTTCTAACTAGGTGTGTCATCAATATAAACTTAGTGCAGAAACGGTTTGTTTATTCCGCGCAACTTGCCTTCTAACAATTTTCATAAATTGAAAAATTAATGATTATACACAAAATCTCTGCCATTTCACAATTGAACATAGTAGCTTTACATCATAAAAATTGTGGTTTGAAAAACTTGGTTTATCTAGGACAATCATCCACCCAAATTTGGCTCAAATACAGGGCAGTCTCTTTCATAACAATCACACTCTAACATTTTTAATAAATTGAAAAATCAATATTTCTGTGCAATTCTTTTTCTGAAATCTTTATAATTCCTTCCTCTATCCTAAATTAATATTGCAACCCAAAATTCAGAGTTTAACTAGGTGAAACATAGCTCCAAAGTATGAATCCCGAGAGGTTCGAGTGTCCTGCGCAATTTACACTAAAACGTCATTTTCTCCTAGCTCGTTTGAGTCTCAAACGACGCACCGTTTTCTCATACACAAACTAGACTCTAAATAGAACAACTTTCCTTAAGAGGCTACCACCCAGAACGGAGCACATCCTATTCAAATTCTCCTTGCAAAAACAGGGCAGACCTTGAAATTTTGGACAAATTGCATACTAACTTTTACACATAATCAACTACCAAAATACATACTCATATAAATATCAAACAACATAATCAACCATGGAAAAGCTTTAAGAATAAAGAATCATACCTCTTATAGGCTCAAGAACAATCACAAAAATTCAATCCATACAAGACCCCCAAATTCAAGCTCTTCCAAAGTTACTATTCACCTTCTTCTTCAAGCTTCATCCTTGTTAAAACACCACAAATCCTTAATTAATCCTTGCTCCAAGCTTCACCCATAGTTTTAACATGATCCTTCTTGCTTATATATGATAATCAAGTGAAGTTTTTATCAAGAACATCTCCTGTTGGTCCAGGAAAGTATTGCAGAAGGGGGGTTGAATGCAATACTAATAAATTTCAAAAACTATTTCAACAACTTAAATAGAATTTGTGATTTACTAGTAGAAGAAATGCAAACACAAGTAAAATCAAATACGAAGATTTCACAAAATAAATGTTTTATTTATTTTGCAAAGTTTTGCTACAACCTTGAAAACAAATTAATTCTCAAGCTACAAATACTCAAGAGATTACAGTCGTTGAGTTTTTTTTCACTACACTAATATATAAACAGAGAGCTCTATTTATAGTGTGATAATCTACTGTACTATAATCATCAATGATTGTTGAGTTGCTGTTATATTCCTTTTGCAGCTCATTCCATGATTTATTCCCATGTGATCAGCACAAAGTAACTTAAAGATGCTTTCCACATTTGAGCCACCCAGATCTAGCCGTATTCAATTTTATCTGTTCTAGACTTTACAGGTTGTTCCATGTGATCTCTCGAGCTTCAGTTATAGACTTTCCAAGCTTGCTGTAAAGGTTGAATATTACAACACGCCTGCTTCTTTTGAACATATACTCTGTCGTTTAATTTGACTTAGAAAATTCCTAAATCAAGCTGATTCTATATGACAGTATGTTTGCCACAAAGTTTGCTGTCAATGGATTACGCTTTGTTTTGACAGTATGAATTTCCCGCAGATATTACTGTCAAGAATTTTGCTTTGTTTGACAGTATGAATTCCCGCAGAGATTGCTGTCAAGAATTGTGCTTTGATTGACAGCATGTTTTTCCCGCAGAGATTGCTGTCAAGAATTCCAAACTTACTGTCGCAAACTGTATATCAAAGTTGCTGTCATTAGAATCTTCCGCCAATGTTGCTGTCAAGTTGAAACTTGCTGTCGACTCCGTGAAACTTGCTGTCGACCTCGGCAACATGATGTTTCCTTGTAACCTTACTGTCAGGGCTTGACAGTAACTTTTATTCCTTCTGTCGAACTCATGTATTTCTTGAGGCTTGAACATAATCGAACTTCTTTCAAGAATTACACTTATTATATGACAGTATTTATTTAAATTACAAGAACACATTTCAGGCTATGACAGTATGTTCTACTTAGCAAAAACTAAGTATACCAATAAAACTAGTTAAGTTGTCTATTCCATCACCCATAAATCCCAACAATCTCCCCCAATTTGTTTTTATGGATAATAAGGACAAATTTACAAATATCATGCTGACAACTTAACTAACATAGATCAGAAAGAATAAACTCTTCATTTCTGACCAATGATTAAACTGAATTGTTTTCAAACAATATATAAAAAAAAAAAACTTTACTTATCTTGATTTGAACTTTTCACTTTGCTCCTTTTCCCTTAGAGCTCTTCTGAGATTTTCAATTAACTCTTTTTCTTCAGGGGACTGTGCATCATCTTCATTTTCCACAATGTATTTTCTGATCATTGAGGAAGCAGTGTTTAATGTATCTCTGAGTTCCATCCAGTAAACATTTTGCTTTACAATTGATCTGAATTTTAGCACATCTCCCTCCATTTTGAATCTCCTGCCAGGAAACTGATTTAGAGTTTCCCTTCTTTGTTTTTCCAGGCTGGGATCCTCTCCTCTCCTCTGATCAAGAATCATATCAAGCTCCCAAGAACACAGTGTTTCAAGACTGTTAGTTGATCCAACCACTTGCCAGTATAATTCTTTTAACACACTGGTCTTCAATTTAGAGAAACTATCTACATAAATTTCTTCTTTGCCATACTTGATTCTCAAAGGATTGTCCAGTACACATGGCTGATAGTTGGATTCTTCACTGTTGATCTTATTGATTTTACTGTAATTTTTCTTCATTTCAGCTTCAATCTCATCTTCTATCTGTTGACGAGATTTTTTTCTTGATGCTAATTCTTCTTTGAACCTTTGCTCTGCTTCATACATCTTCATTTCATGTTCTGAATAAGGTTTCTCCATTTCTTTCCAGTTATACTCAGGAATAGGATTGTCTTCTTCATACTCCAAACCAAGGATTTGATAGACATCATCATCATTGTGAAGTGTCCAATCACCAAACTTCTCAATAAATTCAACATGCCTGGCTTCATAGTACTTGAGAACTTGATCCATGATCTTCTTTGAAACATTATCATAGGTTTGCAGTAGCTCAACCATCCTTTCCAGATTGAAGAAATCAATTCTTCGTTTTACTGTTTCAGAAGTTTGAATGAGTTTCTTGGAGATCACCTTTGATTTTGATATCTGAGTGAAGTCAGATTCCACTGTAATCAACTTTTCATTGTTTTGCCATAGAATGTATCTTGCAACTTCTTCTTTTGGTCCATCAAATTCTATGGATACAGAGGTGATTGTTTCTTTGGCTTTCAGCTGCATCATTTCAAAGCTATTCATTCTTCTCCTCATGATGGGTTTCTTGAGTCCCAATCCTGTAGCTTTTCCTTCTCCTTTGTAGACAGTCTTTCCCTTTGTTGGTCTTTTTGATTTTCTCTTGATTCTTACTGTCTTGAATGATTTGACAGTAGGATCGTTGACAGTTTCTTTTATAGGGCTTCTGACAATGTCTTCTTTGACAGTATCTTCAATGACTGTTACTTCATCCTGACTGACAGCATCTTTGTTGACATCCTTGACAGCATCTTTGTTGACAGTATCTTTTTCAAGATGTATACTGTCAATTTCCATTTCTTCTTGAATTCCTTTCAATGCTTCAAGTACTTCTTCCTCTTTCTTTTCACCAGCTTTCTTGCTTGAGCTAGAATTTTCAGAAATTTCCTTTGATTCTGCTTCTTTGACTTGAGTTTGCTCTTTTGAAAAGTCTCTCAGTTCTGTTCTCTTAGGTCCTCCAGCTTCACCTCCATCCTGATTGTCATCATCATCTTTTTCCAAGGTGTCATCAAAAGTACAGTTTCCACTTTGAGCATTTCTTCTTGAATTTGCTTTGGCAATGAGCTTTTTAATTCTGGCACTGTACTCCATGTTTCTCTTTGCCAAAATCTTGTGAATATCTTTAACTGCCTTAATCCTTTCCTTGGTGATGGGTGCATTCAGTAATACCTTAAGTACATCCATGATGACTTTGCTTTGTAGAGATGTTTTGCCTTCAAGAGTTAAGAATCCAAGACCTTTAGTTCCTTTGGCTGTTGTCTGTTTAAAGCTTACACCATATGGCTGGAGACTTACTTCTGGAAGTTTGTTGTTGACCATTGTGCCCAGTTGCATATAGAGACTTTCATCAAAGATGGTAGAGTTTTTCTTCACTAGAATCCCAAGGATATATTGCACTCTGGCAGAGAAAGTTTCCAACAGTTGAGTTGTTATGAATATTGAATGCCCACTTTTCAGGTACACTTCAACTGCCCACCTCTTCTCTGAGCTAATCTTTACTGACAGATTTACAATCTTTTCTCTCAAAGCTTCTGCCAACTTAGCAGGTTTTCCTTTAGACACTGTGATTGCTTCATTCACCAGATTGTTGAATTCCTCATCTTTATTATTCAAGGTGCTCTCCATATGGCTTACTGTTATTAAGTCAGCTTCTTCTTGGGAATATGTACTTCCATCAGTCCAAGTGATAGGCTCTGAAGAAAACACATATTCAGGCAACTTGTCTTTGCCTTTACCCATCCTATTTGATTCCTCTTTTTCTCTCCATAGCCTCTCCAATGTGGATTCTTTCTTCTCAGGAACTGGTTCATTGATTTTGATTGAGGATGCTCTATTTCCTTGTATTTGACTTAATACCTCCTTGGATACTAGCATTTGTTCCCCATCTACTTCAGCTTCAAAAAGCTCCTCAGTTCCAGAGGCTATTCCTACTCTCTCTTGCTCCCCCTTACTCCTTTGCTCCCCCTGTCTTTTAGCTTCCCCTTGTAACTCCTCCTTTCTTCCTGGTTGCTCAGCCTCTTTCTGATCTTTTCCTTTCTCCCCCTTAGTTAAGTTTGCAGCATGAAGTAATGAAGAGAGTGACACTAGTGTGGCTTGAATTTCAGCAAAACCAGTCTTCACAGTAGATGACAGGTTATCCAGTTTGCTTTCCATTGTAGCACATCGATTCTCCAGTGCCTGGAGCCTGTCATTTGAGGATGCAGAAAGACCACCAGACCTAAACCTTTTAGGAGGTAAGGGATAAGTCTGGGGCATGGAGACTGTTGGGGTTCTCACACTCTCAGTGTTTTTATAGATGATCTCATCATCTCTCACAAAAATTCCCTCAAGGCCTAATGCCTTTTCTGTATTGGCTCCCTCAAGTTCACTCTGGACATGCTCAAGTCCCTCTCCTTTTGCCAGCACATTTGGCTGCCTCTCATTTTTATACTCACTTCTCTTTTCTTTTATCTCTCCTTTCTTTTGCTCTCCCTCACTCACCCTAAATGCATGAGTATGAGCAGTACTAGCATGCAAGGAAGAAAAAGATGACTTAGATTTTACCTTAAAAGCCCTGTAGAGTGGTATGTCATCATCAGAGATGTCTTCAATTAATCCTTCTTGAAGTTGTGTTTGAGCAGGGATGACAGCATCTTTTGAAGGACTTTTGACAGTAACTTTTGTTGGAATGATACTGTCACTTGAATGTTTGACAGCACCTTCTGATTTGTCATTGACAGCATCTTTGGCTGTGACAGCAACTTCCCTAGGGTAAGATGCTTTAAGGGAATCGATCAAGATGCTGGCTGTTTCAATTTCTGACAAGTTTGCATCTTGATCTAATCCAGTGTTTGATGGAGTGGTATCCATTTCACTTTGAGAAATGGGTTCTTGTGGACCACTAGATGGGGGCTCATCCATGATTTGAGATGGATGATCAAAACCTGAGGGGTTGGTACTGTCCCCCTCTCTAGGTTGATTAGAAGAAACAACAGATGTGGGAATGAAAGAAGAAGATTGAATTTCAGATTGATTAATTGGCTGTTCCACAGAAAACGATTGTGGAACATCAATAGTATGAGTGAATTCCTCACTGTGCTCTATCTCAATGTGTGTATCTTCAAATACAGGTTCCTCAAGAGTGAGTTCTTGAGTTTGTGTAGACTCTTTACAAGGTGCCTTGGGAGACAGGCCAATTTCAATAGATGTCCCTTGTTGAGAAGAAACACCTAGAGGTGAGTTCATTTCCCTATCATCCTCTACAGTCTTTTGGGAAACTGTAGGGTGGCTGACAGTAACCTTGGCCCTTCTAGCTCTCTTCTTCTTAGGCTCAGAAGGGGCTACTGTGGGTTCTTTTTCACTACCAACCTTATTTGCTGCACTAGGTGCAGTGACTCCCTCTTGACTCTCAACATGTTCACCAGTTGCACTCTCTAGGGTCCTTTTCTTGGATTCCTGTTTGGCCATTTTAAGGGCTTTTGGTAGTCTAGAGTCCCTAGGTGGAATGTATGGTGTAGAATGTGGATTAACTGAATTTGGGTCTAATTCAGCTTCATTCTCTATTGTGAAAACAGTGTAACCTGTTGGAAATGGAAAATCAAGGTTGGGCACTTGATTTACCATGTGTTGTGTGAAACATAGTGGAATATGTGCATTTAAATTTTGTGTGTTAAGAGATGTGTGTGTATTTTTCTTTAAAACAGGACATTCTTCAAAATCAGAATTGTCCTCAACATTTCCACAAATATTATTAATACACATAGTTAAAAAGCGAGGATAGATGGATACCTTCTTGCCTATTGCGCTTTTCAACTGTGCCATGATCAGTTTTCCAATGTTCACCTTGTATCCATGGACTAATGAATGAGTGAGCTTCTTGATATATGATGGTATTCCATTCCATCCTGTAGTCTTGGTAGAGAATACTTTCACCATTACATCAAAAATCATACTCCACTCTTTTCTCAGAAATTTCCTGTCCATTTCACCTGTTTGATACCACTTATCAGAAGTTTCTTCAAGTTTAGAACCAGAATACCCAATCTTCAGAAAGAACTTCTTCAGAGTATCATCAGTTGCTAGTTCCTTAAAGCTTTCTTCACTGGTCAACACAATACCCAAAGCCTCATTGATATTCTTTACTGAAAGAGAATGACTTGCATCATCTATATTGAACTTAATGGTTTCATTCTCTCCAGTTCCTTGAGCACTTGCTGATTTCCAGAATTTTTCAATTCTAACAGCATCAATTTTGGGGGAAGAAGTTATTGCATGACCTAGGTAGGATTTATTCAAGAACGAAATAATTCCTTTGAAGTTTTCACCAGCATCACTAGGAGAAAAGATACCAGCAAAGTTGGTTTGAGCAATACTTTGTTTAGGTGCCATTGTTGAATGTTTTGAAAAATGAGAGAGAAAATGCGGTTTTTGGATGCAGAAGGTTGAGAGGTTTTTGCAAATGAGAGTGATAGTAGATTAAACGGTAGATTCAGTTTCTAATATGAATCGATTTAACCTCTCTTAATTGAACGTGTGATAATGATATTACCCATTAACTCCACTTGCTATATTACGTGGCAGTTGCTATTAGATCGTGGATTGGTGAAAAGAAATATACGTATGTATATATATAAAAATTAATATATATATATCTTTCCACTATCTTTGACAGCAACTTCTCGTGACAGCAACTTTCATTGACAGTAACCTGTGCGTTTTTCTTTCTCTACCAAATCTGACAGCAATTTCTTGTGACAGCAACTTTTATTGACAGCAACTTGTGCGCTAACAATATTTCTGTCAATCAGCTTCATGAGTGACAGTAAGTTTTATCTGACAGTAAACTTATCATAAGATCATGCTGTCACTGTTCACACATAACTTGAGTTAAGGACACATGATTTCTTAAAATCATTTTAAGACAGACATGTAAAACTATTTTAGCATAGTCATAGCAAGCATGATATCTAAAAATCCTTTTAGCATAGTCATAGCAAATATGATATCTAAAAATCCTTTTAGCATAGTCATAGCAAATATGATATCTGAACAAGTATCACATCGTACCTTAACTTCTCATGACAGTACCTTCTTGTGACAGTACCTTTAAACGTTTCTGTCATGAGCTTCGACTTCTTATAATTGATAAACCAGTTAGATGATCATACCTGATTTAGCATTCCTAACTCACTCACCAACCTGATAAATGTTGCTTCATCCAGTGGCTTGGTGAATATATCTGCAAGTTGCTTATCTGTTGGAACATAAACCAATTTTACATCTCCTTTTTCAACATGCTCCCTGATGAAATGATGCCTTATATCAATGTGCTTTGTTCTGGAGTGTTGAACTGGATTGCCTGATATGGCTATGGCACTAGTGTTGTCACAGTAGATAGGAATATTTGACAACTTTAGTCCATAATCCATTAATTGATTTTTCATCCAAAGTATTTGTGCACAGCAACTTCCAGCTGCAATATATTCAGCTTCTGCAGTTGATGTAGAAACTGAGTGTTGCTTCTTACTGAACCATGACACCAATCTCCCCCCAAGAAATTGACAGCTTCCTGTAGTACTTTTTCTGTCAATTTTGCAGCCAGCATAGTCTGAGTCAGAATATCCAATTAGATCAAATCCAGTTTCCTTAGGGTACCAAAGACCTAGATTTGGGGTGCCTTTGAGATATCTAAAGATTCTTTTAATTGCAACTAAGTGTGATTCTTTTGGATCAGCTTGAAACCTTGCACAGAGACATGTAGCAAACATTATATCTGGCCTGCTTGCTGTTAAGTACAGCAATGATCCTACCATGCCTCTGTAGGTACTAGAATCCACTTTCTTGCCTTTAGGATCTAACTCTAATTTGGTGGCTGTTGAGATAGGTGTCTTGGCAGGTGATGAATCTTCTAAGTTAAACTTCTTGAGAAGCTCTTTGACATACTTAGATTGACAGATGAAGATTCCTTCCTTCTTCTGATAGATTTGAAGACCAAGAAAGAATGCTAATTCTCCCATCATGCTCATTTCATACTTGTTTCTCATTAGAGATGAGAACTTTTCACACAATTTTTCATTTGTTGAGCCAAAGATTATGTCATCAACATATATCTGCACAAGAATGATGTCTTTGCCATGGTATTTATAGAATAAAGTTTTATCCACCATACCTCTTATAAATTGATTTTCCAGGAGAAAAGTGGATAAAGTGTCATACCAGGCTCTTGGTGCTTGCTTTAAGCCATATAGAGCCTTGAACAGCTTGTAGACAAAATTATGCAGTTTGTCATTTTCAAATCCAGGAGGCTGTTCAACATACACTTCTTCTTCTAATTCTCCATTTAGAAAGGCACTTTTAACATCCATTTGAAATACCTTGAATTTGCAGTGTGCAGCAAAGGCTAAGAAAATTCTTATGGCTTCAAGTCTGGCAACAGGAGCAAATGTTTCATCATAATCTATCCCTTCCTGTTGACAGTAACCTTTGGCCACTAGCCTTGCCTTATTTCTTGTCACATTTCCACTCTCATCTATCTTGTTTCTGAAAACCCATTTTGTCTCAATGACTGATTTTCCTTTTGGCCTTGGAACTAGTTTCCAAACATTGTTTCTTTCAAATTGATTGAGCTCCTCCTGCATGGCCATCACCCAATCAGAATCCAACAATGCTTCTTCAACTATTTTTGGTTCCATTTGAGATAAGAAACATGAAAACATGCTTTCAGCAGAGATATTCCTCCTTGTCCTTACACCAGTAGTGGGATCTCCAATAATTAGATTACTGGTATGATCTCTGTTCCACTTTGTTGATTGAGGCAAGCTACTTGTTTGATGAGATTGTCTTTCATCAATATGAGGATTTGATTCTCCACCATTTTCATTATTCTGCTCATTTAACTCAAATTCTCCAGTCTCACATTCTTGTTGATTGATGCCTGAAATTGTCTGTGATTGAGCTGAAGTTTGATTTAGATTATGAGTATTGACAGATTCTTTCTCATATCTCATTGATTGAATGAGACTTGGTTCTTCATCAACATATTCTTCCTTTTCCAAGTATCCTTGATTTTCAAATCTGAAGGGTTGCATTTGACCATCCTCATGTAGCCCTGGAAACTTGGTTTCATCAAACGTGACATTGACACTTTCTTCAATTGTTTTGTGCTCCATGATATAGACTCTGTAGGCAGTCCTTTCTATCCCATATCCCATGAAAATGCCTTCATATGCTTTAGTATCAAACTTGCCTTTTCTTTCATGGTTGTCTTTCATCAAAAAGCACTTGCTTCCAAAAATATGAAAGTACTTGACAGTAGGCTTCTTTCCTGTCAAAAGATAGTAAGGAGTATTGCCATGAGCCTTGTTGATTAGTGTTCTGTTCTGTGTGTAACAAGCAGTGTTGATGGCTTCTGCCCAGAAATATGTTGGTAATTTAGCATTACTCAACATAGTCCTTGCAGCTTCAATAAGAGTCCTATTTTTCCTTTCTACTACTCCATTTTGCTGTGGAGTTCTTGCAGCAGAGAATTGTTGAACAATTCCTTGATCTTTGCAGAAGTTTCCAAGTGTAGCATTTCTGAATTCAGTTCCATTGTCACTTCTTAGAAATTGAACTTTTGCTTCAGGGGTCCTGTCAAGTACCCTTATGTGATCAATGATTTCTTGAGCAGCTTCATCCTTTGATTCTAAAAATTTCACCCAAGTGTACCGAGAATAGTCATCTATCATGACCAGTGCATATCTTTTTCTGGATAGTGATTGAACATTCACTGGTCCAAAAAGATCCATGTGAATCAACTTGAGTGCTTCAGTGTTAGTGTTGACTTGCTTTGATTTATGCATTGCTTTCCTCAATTTTCCCATTTGACAATCTTCACACAGTCCTTCTTGACAGAATTCCTGTTGAGCTAGTCCTCTCACCAATTCCTTCTTCATCAGCATGTTCATTGTTTTGAAATTGAGATGAGAAAATTTCTTGTGCCAAAGCATGCTATCTCCAACACTTGCTTTGCTGTAGAAGCAAAATATTATTTCCTCATTTGTTGAGTTTAAGTCTGCAACAAATAGGCTTCCTTTCCTTACTCCTTTCAGAGATAGGCTTCTATCCTTCTTGTGGTGAATTGAACATTCCATCATGCCAAAGTTTACTTTGAATCCTTTGTCAGTGAATTGACTGACACTGAGCAGATTATGCTTCAAACCTTCCACAAGAGAGATTTCTTCAATGACAACATTTCCAGCTTTTAAACAGCCATATCCCACAGTGTAACCTTTGCTGTTGTCTCCAAAGGTTATTGTTGGGCCAGCCTTCTCAACATATTGTGATAGCAGGGATATATCACCAGTCATGTGTTTGGAACATCCACTGTCGATTATCCACATGACCTGTTTACCTCTCTTTCCCTGCAAGACAGAATGAGTTTAATTTGCATTTGGTACCCAAGTCTTGTTGGGTCCTGCATACTCAGTATCATCAGAAACTTTATCAATATTTGAAACAATATTATCAGAAGATGGTTCCTTGACTTCTTTTATTATCCACTTAGTTTTTGTCTTTGACTTTTTCTTAGTGAGAGCAGACTTCTCACTTTCTTTAGTGGATTCAGAAGTCTTTGCAGTTTGCATATAAGCACATAATTCATTTGATGAAATTTGCAAATTAAAACATGTACTCATGGTAGTAATTTTGCATGGCATACAGTCAATGTTATTACAAACTACCAATTCTCTTTGCATAATGGGGGTTCTGTGTAAGTTCCCTTTCAACTCTGTTGCATTAGATATGCTACTAGTTGATTTCTTACAAACATGAGTTAAATGATGTGAGGAGCCACAATTATTGCAAAGTTTCCTTGGTGCCTGCTTAACATATGCATAATTATTCTTTTTATCAATGCCTAGCTTCCCATTTCTGTTTTTGGACTTAGAGACAACTATCTTGACAATCTGTTCAGAAGATGCTGTCGAACTATTTTTGACAGCATCTTTTGTACTTGCTGTCTTGACAGTAGGTTTGAAAGTTACTGTCTTGGATGACTTCTTGACAGTATCTTTTGAACACTTGGTTGGACTATTTAATACTGTTTCTGTCATAGACATTTTGACAAAATCTTTTTCTTTCTTAGATTCACTGTCAATCCTCTCATCTTCATCACAGAGTTCTTGATTAATAATTAGGGAGTTTTCATTAACCTCAAACTCTGTACTTTTGAAAATTGGGTTACTCACATTTTTGAGGATGTGAGGTCTTACAGTATTATTATCATCATTTTTCTGTATAACAGCCTCTTTACCAGGTCTCCTGCTATAATCATAGCCTATGCCTATTTTCTTACTTTCAGTATGATTCTCATGATACTCTTGAACTATCTTAGAGGAATTTCTAAATGCTTTTAGCTTAAATTCATTCTCAGAAATTTCTTTTCTTAGATAATCCTCTATCTCTTTAGCACAGATTAAATCATTTTTTAGTCTTTCGTTTTCCTGAGCTAAAGAATCAATAGAACTGGTCTTAAGCAACAACACATCATTGTTAGATCTGAGTACTTCATTTTCTTTAGTTAATCTAGCAATTTCTTCATTTGCAGCAGATAAACTAGTATGAATATTAAACATTTCAGTACTCATTTCCTCAATGGTTTGCTTATAGTCATTTAAAGACATATCTAGTAATACTAGAGATGGTACCTGACTTGACGAGGTTGATGCTTCTTCATCCTCTCTAGCCATCAAGGCTAAATTCACAAATTCCTCTTCTTCTTCATTATCAGATTCATCCCAGCATTTTCCTTCAGCCACATAGGCCTTTCCTTGTCCTTTCTTAAATTGACTCCCAGTTCCTTTCTCCATTCTTTGTATTTGTTTTGGTCTTTTGCATTCAGTAGCAAAGTGACCAAGTTCATTGCAATTGTAGCATCTAAACTTTGACCTATCTACCATTCCTGTTTTGTATCCTCCCTTGGTGCCAGTAGCAGGTTTTGATGAGCTTCCTTGGTTATACTTTGGAAATTGACCTTGAGGCTTATATGGCTTGTTCCTCCTGAACCTTATATTTTTGAATTTTCTTGCCATAAAAGCCATGGTTGGATTATCCATTTTCTCCATTTCTTCTAGAGTGAAGAATTCTTCATCTTCAACATCTTCTAGTTGAAGGACAACCTTTTCTTCATCTTCAATCACTTCTTCAATTTTCACAGAGGAAAATTGAGGTTGTTGATCATTTTGAATTTGCTCACTTGCTTGAAAATATGATGGTCCTTGAGCAACTAGAGCACCAGCCATGTTTGCCATCAATCCTTTGGATCCACTTTGTATAGCTTTCTTTTGATAATATTCAAGTTCATAAGATTTTAGAACTCCATACAATGTTTCAAGAGAAACAGAATTTAAGTCTCTCCCTTCTCTTATGGCTGTTACTCTGTGCTCAAGATGTTCTGGAAGAGTTAGCAGAAACTTGATATTGACTTCCTTCTTTTCATAAAACTTTCCATGAATTTGAAGCTCAGCTATCAGTTTGCTAAATCTTTCAAACATGTGGGTTAGCTCTTCTCCATGCTTGCCCATAAACGCTTCATATTGTGACACCAGTATTTGTTTTTGATTCTCTCTGACCTCTTCACTTCCTTCACATAACAGTTCTATCTTTTTCCACATATCCCTGGCAGAGTTGCATGCTATTATATTTCCACTCATAGCTTTGTCCAGGGTAAGTGCATCTAGTAGAATGAGTTGCAGATGATCATCCAGTGCTACCTTTTCTTTTTCTGAGTCATTATACTCAGAAGGCTTCTTAGCAACCCAATGAGCTGGGATTACTACATCATTTACTGTAGCAGCTGGGATTTCCTTTTGAGGAATGAAGGGGCCATTTTCCAGAATACCTAGGAATAGTGGATTCTGAGCTTTGATAAATAACATAATCTTCTTTTTCCATATGTTGTAGTTTTCTTTATCAAAAGCTGGAATCTTGATATTACTTGACCTTTGAATACTTGCCATTTGGATCTCAGATATGTGTATTAATCTGAATGCTCTGATACCAGTTGTTGGTCCAGGAAAGTATTGCAGAAGGGGGGTTGAATGCAATACTAATAAATTTCAAAAACTATTTCAACAACTTAAATAGAATTTGTGATTTACTAGTAGAAGAAATGCAAACACAAGTAAAATCAAATACGAAGATTTCACAAAATAAATGTTTTATTTATTTTGCAAAGTTTTGCTACAACCTTGAAAACAAATTAATTCTCAAGCTACAAATACTCAAGAGATTACAGTCGTTGAGTTTTTTTTCACTACACTAATATATAAACAGAGAGCTCTATTTATAGTGTGATAATCTACTGTACTATAATCATCAATGATTGTTGAGTTGCTGTTATATTCCTTTTGCAGCTCATTCCATGATTTATTCCCATGTGATCAGCACAAAGTAACTTAAAGATGCTTTCCACATTTGAGCCACCCAGATCTAGCCGTATTCAATTTTATCTGTTCTAGACTTTACAGGTTGTTCCATGTGATCTCTCGAGCTTCAGTTATAGACTTTCCAAGCTTGCTGTAAAGGTTGAATATTACAACACGCCTGCTTCTTTTGAACATATACTCTGTCGTTTAATTTGACTTAGAAAATTCCTAAATCAAGCTGATTCTATATGACAGTATGTTTGCCACAAAGTTTGCTGTCAATGGATTACGCTTTGTTTTGACAGTATGAATTTCCCGCAGATATTACTGTCAAGAATTTTGCTTTGTTTGACAGTATGAATTCCCGCAGAGATTGCTGTCAAGAATTGTGCTTTGATTGACAGCATGTTTTTCCCGCAGAGATTGCTGTCAAGAATTCCAAACTTACTGTCGCAAACTGTATATCAAAGTTGCTGTCATTAGAATCTTCCGCCAATGTTGCTGTCAAGTTGAAACTTGCTGTCGACTCCGTGAAACTTGCTGTCGACCTCGGCAACATGATGTTTCCTTGTAACCTTACTGTCAGGGCTTGACAGTAACTTTTATTCCTTCTGTCGAACTCATGTATTTCTTGAGGCTTGAACATAATCGAACTTCTTTCAAGAATTACACTTATTATATGACAGTATTTATTTAAATTACAAGAACACATTTCAGGCTATGACAGTATGTTCTACTTAGCAAAAACTAAGTATACCAATAAAACTAGTTAAGTTGTCTATTCCATCACCCATAAATCCCAACATCTCCTCTCTCCCTCCTTTAGCTTTGGCCGAATATAAATGTATATGTATGCTTCTTCTTTTTTTTTTCCTATCTCTCCTTCAATTATACATACATACATATAATAAGACACTTGTCATCTCCTCATCAACTACTTCCAATCTCCAAGTTTCTAGAATTCTCCACCAATATCTATTTATTTACTTATTTTTATTACTAATAAAAATCCCATGATATTAATTCTATAAATAATCCCAAAATTCCAAAATAAATTACTAGAATTTAACATAGTTAAACTCTATCTCTCTTGAGTCTAAAATAATATTCTCATGCTCTAAAACTCATTCTCATAATTAAATCTCTAATCAAACTCATTTTTCTCAAAAATTGGAATAACTGGAAGCAATTCTCAAATTAATTCCATGTATTCACAAAATTATATCTAAATTCTAAAATACACTAATCCATCAAAATCTCATAGCGCCATACGCTCTCCATAATTTATAACCATTACTCAGGTACTCAATATAATTAATATTAGCACTAATCGAACGAATTTTCTAGATATCGGTTCGGATTTTCCCAAGATAAAAATCCAACTCCAAATTGATGTTTTAAAGTCTCGATGTTTAATTCCTCAATCTCATGGTCTCAAGAATTTCTCCAAATAAATCTCCAAATATTAACACGACTTATATTATAAAAGAAAAACTTACAGAATATATTGTGAGAATCTTGGTTATTACACAAAGCATACTATAAGAATTTCAATTTAAAAAATATTTTTATAAAGAACAAGAATTTACATTTAATTACAAAACAATTTTTTTAAGAAAATATAAGGTAAAACAAGATATTACAAAAGTAATCAAAAAACATGTTATAATTGGAAATGACACCAAAATTCAACAAAATATAATTTAAAAGACAAATGCTAACTCAAAAAAAATATCTAAATTTAGAAAATTAAAATCAAGAATAAAATTTAATATAAAGCACTTAAATAAATATAAACCAACACAACAATATAAAAGATAGTAAAAACTTTCTTTAAAAAATGAATGTTAAATTACAATAAGTTCCCACATGTCTAAAGTATATTATATATATTCTAATAAATAGAAGAAAACATGCCAAAAAATATGAAACATTAAAATATATGTAGGCTAAACATTAAAATACAATATTCAAAAAAATTGTTTACCAAATAAAAGTGTTTTAAGAAAAATATTATTTTAATAAAAATCATTAAAGATCCTAAATTTTCTGTTTGACAACAAATATGTTTCTAATATTAAAAAACAAAGATAAAAAAGCAATGAATCATAATTAAAAATAAGTCGAAATTCATTTTTTATATATAATAAACAAGTAAACAAAGCATATTATCATAATTTCAATTCAAAAAATAATTTTTTTATAAAACAAGAATATACATTTAATTAAAAAACAAAAAAAAAGAAGTCTTTAAGAAAATATGTGGTAAAATAAAAAAATAAAAAAAGTATTCAAAAAACATGTCATAATTTAAAAGGACACCAACATTCAACAAAATATAATCTACAAAACAAACACCAATTCAAAAAAAAGATCTAAATGTAGAAAACTAAAATCAACAATAAACATTAATACAATGCACTTAAAACAAATTTATACAACACAAAAACATAAAAACGTTTTTTAAAAAAAGTCCTATGTTCACAATTACATAATCACATATACATATATATATATAATAATTAAAACAATAAGTTCCCACATGCGTAAAATATATTATATATTCTAATAAAATTGAAAAAAACTCCCAAAAAATATGAAATATTAAAATATGATTTTTAAAAAAATTAGTTACCAAATCGTTAAAGATTCTATTTTTAGGTTTGACAACAAATATGTTTCTAAAATTTAAATTAAAAATATGTGAGCACAAATCAACAAATAAACAGATTCTTACTTTGCAAAGAAAAAATTTTAATTAAAAAAAGTGAACACAAATCAATAAATGAACATATTTTAAATTAGAAAGCAATCTAAACACCCACAAAATAAATTTATATTAATATTCTAAATATAATACAACATATAAACCCTTAAGATTACTCTAAATAAAAACACATAATAAACACCATACATGCAAAAATATAAAATTAACATGAAAAAACAATCAATATTCAAACAAATAAAAAAATTTAATACCACACACATTTCCAAAAAAGTTAATTTTAGTCTCAAATCTCTCTACCGCCTATATATACTATCTTCCCTTAACTTCACATCTCAAAAATTCTAAATCATTCATCTGTAACGAAGATAGAGGGTCGCCAACACGGCATGGTACGTAGCTTTTGCATCATTCCATCGGCCATTAAACCCGAATTCCCAACAAAGAGTCATGAACAAGTTTGTGTTATGAATTAACTACAACTTGAATACAGAAAACACAACTCCAATTATTACTGAGAATTACTGAGATGTTTGCAATACAAATTGAAATGATAGAAGGACATTCGAGAGGTCCCTGCTCTCCAATAGTAACTACAACTTTAACAATAATCCGATAAGATGCCCTCCTTCCTTCCCCATTTCCTCTTTAGTCTTCACTTATAATCTTTCTTGGGCCTGTTTCTTTTAAGATTTAACAGCCCATTTCACTTGGGGCCAGTCCATTACATTACCCCACTCCCAACGAACGACCTTGTCCTCAAGGTCGAATCCCGGAAATGGTACCCGAAGTTGTTCCATGTCTTCTCGATGGGAAGCTTGTGTTGATGTAGCCTTTCAACCATCTTCATATAAGCAGATCTTGACAAAAACTTTGTAAAATTCTCAGCTTCTGTGACACCATTATACTCGGCAGCTTTCTGAAATGGAGTGTAGAAAATGGAGAAATCAAGCTCTAAAAGCCGCAAGGCTACAACAACGGTTTGAGGTATCCAAGGGAGTTACGGAACCCATTCAGGATCAGATTCCTTGGTCGCCTTTCCTGATAAAGCACAGGAACCCAGCCATTCTGCCGTTGTCTCACAATTTTGTGATGATAAATAACCTTGCTTTAGTACACCTTCAACATTAGTTAGGATATGAAGCAAATCCCCAACAGAAGATGCATTCTGCAACTTTTTCCTGTAAGTACTCTTACGGTCGCATGTCCAAGACGATTGAAAAGCCTCGAGTAGAATAGAACTCTCAATGAAAGCACCAGTGTAAGTACCAGAGTATGCCGGGAAGATGGTACTAGTATCCTTGTTATTTTTAGGCGCCACAGAGAGACCTTCAGGCGATATATATGCCTTTCTAGAAGATGATGTCATTACGGTATTGATAACTTTTCTTGCAACTTCCGCCTCCTCGTCAAAGTCAACTTATGTCCTATCTTTCTCTACTATGTCGAATTCAACTAGAACATCACTAACATTGGATTCTTCAAGGCTTTCTTTAATAGGAATGGGAACGCGGTCCAATAGCATTGCCAACTCCATCTTCTCATCTTGTCTCACATTTACATATTTAAATTCTTCACTGAGTGAAAACAGATGACAAAGCTCAATATCCCCAATTGTTGGCTTCAAATGTTCATTAAAAGTACTAATCGTCCCCTGAGTTATGTAATAATAACTTGCAATACGACCCAAGCTAGTGACGTGAAAATATCCACTTTTCTTCTCATACTATATCAGATTGTTCTTGTCTAATATTGTCGCTGCAGAATGAATCAGATCAGATCTTCTCTCTTCAAGTAATATATCTTTAATCAAAGCATCAGGAGAAGCTCTTTGTTTATATATTAGAATATTGTCAAACCTATAGTAGGATAGACAAAATCTATCTTCATAAGCTCTTTGTTTGACTCAATAGGAGAAGCAATCAAATCAATCTCATGAATTATATCAAACACTTGGAGGGCATAATTTGCAGGTTTAAGAACTTGTAACAAATTCAAACCCACAGTCTTAACATCAATTACTTTTTCCTCATTATTTAAATTATCCTGATTAGCAACAAATGACATAGGCATAGGAGTTTTGGCTGACTGATTTACCAGATTTGAGTGATTTACCCTATCTGAGGACATCTCTTTAACTGGTGTTCTTTCTCCACCAACTTCCACTTCGCTTCCTCCCTCGTCGTTCTCTGTAGCCAGATTTGATTGGCCTGCATAGTTCTTTCCTATCTTCTTCGTCGTGGTTTGGCTTTCCTTGACCCACTCCGCCAATGATTGACGCATAGCGTCCATTGCTTTCTCCATTGCCTCCTCCACCCCTTTCTTAATCAACTCTTTCATCTCCTCTCCAAAATCTATCATCTTCCCTCCTATTAGATCGAATGCTCTGATACATTTGTTATGAATTAACTACAACTTGAATACAGAAAACACAACTCCAACTAATACTGAGAATTACTGAGATGTTTGCAATACAAATTGAAATGATAGAAGGACATTCTAGAGGTCCCTGCTCTCCAATAGTAACTACAACTTTAACAATAATCCGAAATGATGCCATCCTTCCTTCCTCATCTCCTCTTTAGTCTTCACTTCTAATCTTTCTTGGGCCTATCTTGGGCCTGTTTCTTTTAAGATTTAATAGCCCATTTCATTTGGGGCCAGTCCATTACAGTTTGATGCACCTGCAACAGCTGGACTTTTCACTAAGGTCATGTCAAAACCTGTTAGGAATTATGTTGTCCTTGATGATATACACCCATAAAACACTTTGAAAATATATGAGTACAAGATTAAGTTTTGTAACTTATCAACGGATACCCAAGCTATGTACATCCGTTGATGAGGTAGCTTATCAATCGATAAGTCTGTAGCATACCTTGTATTTAAGTTTGAGTTTGTTGTCGAATATCATAGTTGCTAGAAATCCTAAGTCATGTTGACTATCAAAGGATATACAGAATAGGGTAGCTAATTGTATATAAGATGTGCTATGTAATTCTGTATAAGTGAAGTGGTGATCAACGGATGAAGATTCTATGTCAACGGATATGGTATTCTCAGCAAGCAGAAATCAACCTGTCGATCCATGTCTACACCAACGGATAAATGCTTCAACCAATAATGTCTTGGGATTAGAGGTTGATGGCGACTTGACATGCCTGACAGATCACATGGGTTGATAAACTTAAAAGAGGTATGGGAACCAGTATTGGAAACGAAGAAGAAAAAGAAACATTCCTTATTCTCACAAACAATTTAGTTGGTAAATCTAGTGCATATCTGTCCAAGACAACCAGGCAAAATTGTATCACATGGAGACAAGGAGTGGCAGCAACCCTGTAGGATACTTTGACTTGTAAGATTCGTTTATTTTGTAGGGTTTGTAATCTTGGAGTATTTTATATACTTCAAGGGTAGCATAGCTAGAACAAGAGAAGAGAAACACTGAGCTAAAAAGCTATAAGCATTAGGTTCTCTTGTAATAAGTTTTAGCCTTGTATTCGCAGCTATGTACTCACTTTACACAGAGAAGTTTTCTTCAATACAACCCTCAGGTGGAGTCGAGAAAACCCCACCTGAAATTTTTAAGTGTGTTGTGCATTTGTTCATTTTCTGTTTCTTTACGTTTTAGTCTTCGACTTGTCCATTTGTTTCCATTGAAGTTTTAATTGTTGTCTTGCTTAAAATCGAAAGAATTTTACAAGATTGTATTCAACCCCCCCCCCCTTCTACAATCTTGAAGTGTGCAACTGGGAAATAACAAAACCTACAAATCAATCCAAGTTTACGGGCAGGTGTGGGAAACCTAAGTGCTCGGATTGTCATATGCAATCGGCTTGTAAGTCGAAACATAAGGCTAAGGGTTCATACAAGCTTAAGTCTACAAGTGATGTTAACTCGGATTGTAGGCTCACTTCTTGGCAAGTTACGGATCAAACAACTAATGAATGGAAGAAAAGTTTTAAGTGTTCGGCTACTGGGATTCTTGATCCTTTAGGTAATTGATAGAGTATATTTTATATATATTTTATAGGATTTTGTTCCCACATTTACGGTGCTTTTGCGAATAATCGTGTCGATTTAATTAGTTTTATTTGAGTTTGTTGCAGGAAATAAATAAATGCCAAGTTGGAAGGGATTTGACATTATTTGATGATTTTACGGTGTTTTTAATCCGAAGGAATGATTTTATGAATTTATGAGGAGAAAAGATGAAATTTCGGTTCGTTTCTAAGCATTTTGGAGCAGAAAATTATTACTGGTCATGCGGGTTTGTGTGGAGCCCATGCGTCATTTTCTGTTCTGGAGAGTTAGTATCAATACTGTGGTTTTGGGTTATTTAAACCGGCGTTTATATTTGCTGCCAGTGTCTAAAAGGAGCCACATGCGCGCGTGCGCTTGTGTACTGGCCACGTGAAATTGAAAACAAAACAAAAGAATTCTAGTTTGTCCCACGCCTGCCTATTTTGTCTCCTATTCTAATTCTATTAATTATTATATTCCTGCTGGGCTTTTAAGGGTAGCAATTATTTAGCCTTGTAACCTCTATATAAATACTTTTGGGGATATCTTTTTACAGAAAAAATTTTTTACATACGTTATTGAATATTTATAAAAGCTAGGTTTTATTTTCTTCTCTCCATCTTTGCAAGCTCAATTTAATTCTTGGATTTAATTGTTCTTCATTATTCAAAGGTTTAAGGTATTTCTTATCTCCTCCTTATTAATTACATGTTTATTATGGCTTTCTTGATTATTATTGTTAGTTTCAATCCTAGAATGAGTGAGTAATTTAATTCTAGGGTATTAAGGGGAGCCATGTTTGCACCATGATTTGAGCTTAATTTGATTAGTAGATTGATGGGTAAAGAGTAATTCTGATTGATATGTTATAATTTTTAATTTGTGTAATTGCGCAATATCATGGATTAATCGATTGCAATAGGAGTAATAGATCGAAAGATTTTACTACTAGAGGCTTACATACAATTAGCGGAATTGAAGGTGAGTGTGAAAACATCATTAGATATTCTGAGAGTGTTAATGCTTGAAAAAGATTAACCATTGCTTTAATTACTTTATCCCATTAAAAAGCTATACCTTTGTGATTTGTTTGGTGTAAGCATGGTGAACCTGAATTGCCCTAGATCCTTTAATTAATTAATTTAAATCATTGTTAAATTTGCTTTAGTAGTTAATAAAATTCCCAAAATAATCGTTTGTGACTAGAAACAATTGATAATAGTTGAATTGAAATTGAAACTGTCTCCTTGAGAAATCGACCCGTATTTGCTAGTATCTACTACAACTGATACCGTGCGCTTGCGGTTAGGTATAATTTAACACATCAGTAATAGCGATTATGATGATTATTCAGATTATTAAAGATGAGGGCTGAGGAGTATGGTGAAGATTTTAATGATTCAGGGTGATAATGAGGAGATAAAGAGACAACTAATGTTTTTCGTTTCTGGTACTGTCAGTTAATTGTGTATTCTTATGTGCATTATTAATTGCTAAATAAATATTTCAATTTCAGTGTTGCTAATAAACTCTGAGGTTTATGTCAGTTATGTTACATTACGAATGTTGTAGCAAAAGGTGCGCTTGAATTCAAGAAAATGAAAAAAAGGATACTAACAAAGATTGTGAGTTGACAGTCTTTTGGGAAGATTGCTAGACCGTCTTTCACTTGTAGGTTTTTGTATTTTGTCAAGTTCGAAAGTGAAAATTAAATTAGATTTAGGAATTTACTAGATAACATAGTAAATCCTCCCTTAGGTTTATTCGATGTGACATAAACAAGTGACAAGTCAAACTGACAAAACGTTTTCTCGTACCAATCACTAATTTGGATAAGGAATGTCAATGAAATGATGTTTCCTAGTCTAAGTTATTTGTGATACATTTAAAGGCAAAGTCTAGACGGCACAAATATCGAAATATCCCGAACATTGATTTTCCGAACCAAAAATGTATGTTTTATTCAAAACAGTGTTCATTTCAAATATTTTATTCTAAAGTATGTTCGATATATTTTTCAAAGACTTATTCTCAAATTTCCTTGCTCAAATACTTGCCGAAAGAATAAAAGAAGATTTTATCCCGGAACCCTAAACAGTTTTCACTTAAATCGGATAAAACTCTAAAATATTCAAAATAAATATTCCGAGGACTTCATGATCATTATTATTTGAGGAATATTATATTTGAATATATTTCAAGTCAAAACTTTAGCCAAAGTATCGACAAGTTACGGTAAATGGCTAATGTATTTTATTCCGTCGCGTAAGGACATTTAATCAAAATATTTTTGAATAAACTACCTCCACATGTTATTTTGACTTGAAACTTTGGATATGTCACTAGAATATTTAAAAAGAATTTTAAGATTAATTTCATGATTTTTGCATGACTTTTTTCCGGGACTCCAAAAATCGATACGTAATTGATTTTTCGGTCGCTTAAAAGTCATAGATGGTCAATGAATTTCATGGTGAAATTTTGACCATAATCCTCTGGGAATATTTCAAGAGGATTCCCCAAGTTTCATAATTTTTAAGTGATTTTTTGATTTATTTCATATTTATGGGTTTATCGCTTCGTTTCGGGTTTTTCGGTTAAAGAAGCTTCCTAGATATTTTCTATATTATATTCCACACATGCTGATTGCTGGAGGTTTCTAGGAAGGTGCCAAAAAGCTACTTTATGCCAATGATTAATTTATTAGTAGCTAGCGAAGTGTCAAGTGTCCATTGGTCAATAAAACCCTAAATTTGCCTATAAATACCAAGCTAAACCCATTCATTTTCTCAAGGTTTCTTGTGCCAAAGAATTGTTGCTCTTTTCTCTCTAGAAACACAGCAATATCAAGTAGCCAATAGCCTTCAAAAAGATTTGGATAACAAAGCTTTGCTCCTTCATCTTTTATCATCTTTTTAGCTTTGTTTTTTATCCATTTCTTGCACATCTAATACACCACTCGGCCACTTCTTTTTGGAGCAGCCTCTTGCACGTTTAAGGCAGCTTCCAAGTGCTCTTCATTGTACATTTGAGTCACCAATTTATCCTCCTTGATTATATCTTTCTTTGGTGCTCATTTGGCCTAGTTTAAGTGGTGTTTTTGGCTCTTGTTTAGCTCATCTTGGCACTCTCGGTATACACACTTTAAGGCAGCCCCTTGGTCATTTTCTTGCAGCCTTATAAGTGTTGTTGCTTGAGAATTTGAGTCACCTTTCTACTCATCTTGATTATATTTCTTTTGGTGCTCATTTCGGCTCATTTTGGTATTGTTTTTAGGCTTGAAACTAGCTCGTATCTCTTGTAGTTCTCTCTTAATTTAAAGAGGAACTTGAGCCTTTGTAAGGTCAAGAGTCATAAGCTAGTTAGTGGGTTGTGCAAGCTATATATTCGGTAATTTAGTGCTTGAATCTTTTGAATATATACTTGTGCTTAAGTGTCTTACATTTGTCACCTTACACACTTGTTCTTGAATTCATTCGTGTAGTGTGTGTAGACAACTTGTAAACTACTAAGAGGAGGTTCTTTTAAGAACTTATTTAGCCCTCTTAAGACCTTAGTAACCACTTGATCTATACTTGGTCATAAGGCAAAGAACTATCTTTTAACTAGTGTTTAATTTGCATAAACTAAGTTGTTTAAACTTAGTACATCTTAAGTTAAAAGAGAGCTTCTTTTAGTGTTGGTTATACAAGTCCCTTGCATCTTATTTGTGTTATTTCTTTAAGGACTTAACCAAGGCTAGCCGAACTTGTTTCTTAGCCGAAACAAAGTTCAAAACCATTCGGCCCCTTGCTTGATTTATATTCGGCCGAAGGTTTCATTGCATAGTAGATATTGTTGCATCCACGTTTAATTTATTGTCTTGCATTAGTTGTGTGATAAGTCCCTTGTGTGACTTCTCCCGGCTACTTACGTGTTTAATTTTCTCGCACTAGTTTAATGCATAATAGCGGCCCTCGTTTTATCCTAAAGATAGGCGAGTTACATTTCCGTAAGTGTGAGTTGTGTTTATGTGCTTGTGTGTTTAATTTAACACGTAATAGCGTCCCTCGCTTCGACGAGCTTTATATAATTAAATTCGGCCCTATTTCGTCCTAGGCTATACTAAAGCCACTTTACAAGTGCTAAACACTTGTATCATTCGAGTTTAGTTGCTTCTTTAATATTTCACGAAATATTTACAACTTGCTCTAACTCACTTCTTGTGTTGAAAAACACATTTTTAATCGTCATTTAAAAAGGGATTTAAGTCGTAGGACTTGTATTATATCCTTTGACGTGAGGTGAAGTGAAGTGAGGTGATTCTCGCTCTAAGACCCAAGCCTTAGATACGCCAACGGGGAGTTGGGTATCTTTGCGCCGTGAAGGGGAGGAAAGACCCAAGATCTAAGACCTAAGATCCAAGATCGTTAAAGGGTGTAGTTACGAAGTCTACGCAAAGGGTTACTTACGTGGTTGTGAGGAGGTGACGGGGAGTTACGCTCCAAGATAAACTCGTAAGGGGTTTTCTTGCATTGCATTTGAGGAGGTAGCGGGGAGTTACGCTCCAAGATAATCTTGCAAGGGTTAGCTATAGTATTTTGAAGAGGTAACGGGTAGTTAGGCTCTAAGATAAATACATAGTGGTTGTAAAGGCTTCTCCGCCTACTATAAGGAGTATTTTACTTATAGTGGAAGAAATCTCGAGTTCGGGAGGAGCTTGGGGACTGGAGTAGGGGTGTTCGAATCCGTTAGGGGATTGCGGCATCGCGAACCAGGATAAATCGATCGTGTCTCATTTCTCTCTTTTATTTTCCGCACTTTATATTACTTGTGTATAAGTAATTAATTTTAAAAGAGAAAGAAAATTTAAAAACGCCAAGCTCTAATTTTAAAAAGGTAATAAGCTATTCAACCCCCCACCCTTCTAGCTTATTGTACCCACATTCGGGACCTATCAGAGATGGTATAATCTTTGGTTTGACAATATTATAAGTGCCATGCTTAATAATGTTCAGAACAAGAAAACTGAATTTGCATAGTCGTAAGATATAAAAAAATACAGAGCCATGTAATTAGTTAATTGTGGGGGTCTTAGTATAAACTTATATTATAATATAATTATGCTACTTGCAGATCCTCTATTTCATACACATTGTGCTTTAATTTAATACTCCTACTTTCCTTTTTGTGATGTCCCTCTCAATTTTTAATATTCCAATACTTACTCAAAATAATCAAATTTTATAATATAAAAAGTAACTACCACTACAACAAAATTCGGCTAATTTCTACCAATTCAAAATGGTCGAATTTAGCTATTTTCGTCCGTCGATAGTCGAATTTAGCTGAATTCAACCAAAATTGCTCTGGTCGATTATAACAGAGTCGAAAAACACAAAATGGTCTAAGATAGTTAAATTTGACCAACTAAATTCGACAGTCTAAATTTGACCAACTAAATTCGACTAAAAACCAAATTTCGCTTTGAAATTTCAAATTCTCCTGTCCAAAACATTAAATTCGACCGAAATTGGTGGAAAGTATTTTCGATCAAACTGTGTCGAATTTTAAATTTGACCATTTTTTGTCGAATATTAAATTTGATTATTTTTAGTCGAATCTTATATTCGACCAAGTTTGGTTGATCTCTAATTGAATTGTGTTTGGTTGAATTTGAAGTTTTAAATTTGACTTTCTCTTGTCGAATATAATGCACCATAACTTTTTTCTGCCAATTTTAATAGACCACTTTTGGTCGAATTTAAGATACAATTTCAAGATTTAATACTATATTTTTGACCTACCACCTGTTGTTTCTCATTATATATGATCCTAACCTAACCAGCATTCACAGATACTAAAAACATATATAAATCCGCAAGCATTCACAAAACCATCAAAATACCATAATAGTCATAATTTAATTAAAGTATCGTTAGTTACCACATAAAGTTAGTTACTTTATACATCTGCATAAGTACCATAAGTTACTACAACATTCACAAAAGACCATATCCATTACATAAGGGAAACTAGAATTTCCAAAACCATATTTCAGTTCTTGACAAACCAGTTCTTGATAAGGCCAAAGAGGATACATGTGTGCTAGTGGATCTTCTTAATTGTTGTCTATGTCATCCACCACCACTCCACCACAGCCTCCGTGCCGCTCAACACCATAGCCTTCTATGGAGGACTCTCCTGAAAAGTAAATAGCAGAATTATTTTATGATATTATGCCTTTTTGTTAAAATATTAAAAAAAAAAAGGCTTGGAATTGAATCTCAGGCAGCAAACTGTACTCTGTTAAACTTTTACAATTAAATAGGAAAAGCTTGTATTAAATAGAGTAGAAACTGTGTAAAAACAGATTACAGATTCACAAAAAACTCACCATTAATCAAAAAATCTCTTCGAGATAAAGTAACACACCACTAACCATAGATGCACAAAAAACTCATCATGTCGGGTTTTGATCGGGCCTCGAAAAGCCTAGCTTTTTTATCAAAATTTGGCCTGAAATTTAACTTTGACCGAGCCAAACTTTGAGGCCCGGTCATGACAGGTTTTTATTCGGACCAAAATTGGACCGAGTTAAACTTTGAGGCGGGCCATGACAGGTTTTTATTCGGACCAAAATTGGACCGAGTTAAACTTTTATTCTGATTGAACCAGATCTGGTCAAACATTTTTAAATTCGATGATTCTTATATATTATTATTATAAATTAAATCTAAAAGCATATATTTTAAACATATTATAGGTCACCGATATAAATGTTGACAATCCTTTATTCGTTAATTGATTTTATGATAAATTAATCGATTGTTCATGTACTTGATTTACATTTAATTCATGTATGATAAATTTAAGTACATATATATTGTTTTTAGTCATTATCATGTACATATACATAATTCTTTAAAGTATTTTTTATTTATAATAAGTGTAAATTATAAAAATAGAGATGTAAATATATATTGAAAATTAAAATTTATCTGAGCTTGAATTGAGCTTTTATCCAAGTCGGGCCGAAACATGGGCTTTTCAAAAGACCGAGTTAATGTTAGGGGACTTACACAATCCGAGATTCACAAACAACAATACAAAGCACACACACAACCAATCGATTAGTTGACAAGATCCACCAAAGCGCGATCACACGTTATTCAAGTATCATTTCTACTTCTATCAACAATAAGTAAAAGCAAAACAAGAACACACACAATATTTGACGTGAAAACACCCACGTCCCAACTTGTATTTTTAATCCTAACAATTGTCAATAATACACCAAAAAGAATAACACCTCAATGGTGTCCCAAACCCGATACTTGAGCCAACAATGCTCAAGCATCTCCCAAACAATACCTAAGTCTACATCTCTTAAGTATTCACACATCAAACAAACACAATATGACTATGTATATATAGCCACCCAAAACTTAGCCACCAAGACTTACCATACATGTTCTACAAGTCTTACCATACTTGTTATACAAGCCTTCCAATTCTTGGCCTTAATTACCCAATTTAGTGATCAAGACATACTATATATAATAAATGTCTACTCATACAATTATTACCCAACCCATATATATCTTGGATAACCCAAACCCAAAATTGGGTTAAAACCCAATAATCCTCCCCTTCAACCCAATGCCTATATCAGATTGAACGATAACCATCAACAATATCGACGTCCATTCGCCAATGCCTCCCCTCGAACGTCAATACCTCCCCTCGAGCAAGAACCTCCTCTTGTTCTTCCAAACATTGAGTATCGCTAAAACCCATTTAGTGAACCCCAGACCATCATTCTTCACCATAACAATTTATCCATCTACAAAATCACGTGCATCAACCACCACGAGTGTCATTCCACATGTTGAGTCACCCGATCCTTACTTTCACAATCCTTCAATCTCTTGAAGAAAATCACTAGTATCATCCAAATAGTTCACCTGGTTGATCAAGCCATTAAAATAATTGCGATGACCTCTTCCATCTTCTTCTATCTCGAGTCCGAACACTGGATTGATCCACGATGCAAACCAGACGCCAAATCGCACGTAACTTTGTCTCTTCCCGCTTTAGCAACCTCCTTGTCTCTATCATACCAATTGAACCTAGAACTTTTCCTCAACTTCATCCATCACGAACCTTGTCTCTCTTGGTACCACTTGTTAGGGGAATTACATAATCCGAGATTCACAAACACTAATACAAAGCACACACATAATCAATCGATTAGTTGACAAGATCCACGAAAGCGCGATTACACGTTATTATTCAAGTATCACTTCTAGTTCTATCAACAATAAGTAAAAGAAAAACAAGAACGCACACAATATTTGACGTAGAAACACCCACATTCCAACTTATATTATTAATCCAAACAATTATTAGTAATACATCAAAAACAATAACACATCAATGGTGTCCCAAACCCGAAACTTGAGCCAACAATGATCAAGCATCCCAAATAATACCTAAGACTACATCTCTTTAAGTATTCACACATCAAACAAACACAATATGACTATGTATAAATAGCCACCCAAAACTTGACCACCAAGACTTACCATACTTGTTCTACAAGACTTACCATACTTGTTCTACAAGTCTTACCATACTTGTTTTACAAGCCTTCCAATTCTTGGCCCTAATTACCCAACTTAGTGATTAAGACATACCATATATAATAATTGTCTACTCATAAAATTATTACCAAACCCATATATATCTTGGATCACCCAAACCCAAAATTGGGTTGAAACCCAAGCTCGGGCTTTTGTCGATCGGCTAGGGCCAAATTTTGCCTAAAAATATAAGGTTTGTTGAAGATCTTAAACACAGATTTGGATCTGGCGGGAATTATTCGAGCCGGGCCTTTATCGAGCTTTGACCAAATCGGGCCAGGTCACATTTTCGGCCAATACTTTTTGTGCATCTCTACTATTAATAACGCATTAAACTAAACTAATTCAAGAGTTAAGATTGCAAAATAATTTGGTTAAAAATGTCCATATGTATTAATCCTTGCTCTTCCGGGTAATCATATGTCGAATATGATGCACAAAAACTTAATCTAGCCCAAAGAAAATTAAAAAGTCAAAAAATAATTTGTGAGAATTTTTCATTGATCGTTATCTCTTTTTAGTGATATAAAAGTATTCATTCCGTATATATATTAAAAATATCTAGCAAATCTTTAAATATTCTTGATAGTATATACTAAATCACCAACTACTAACTACTACATCAAAATACTCCAATTACATGAGAAAATATATGATTCAAATATTTAGTTGCATAGATATTGTATAAAAAAGTTTAAAAATATTAAAATATCTTTTCGATATCCATGATAATCATTTAGTATCCCAAAAGTATATTATCTTTATATTATATGGGTATACAAATATTTTTTAATATGCCCCAAGTGAACTTCAAGCGCCACTAGGAGGGGGGTGCCCCCTCCATTACTCTTTTCGGTAATTATATGATGAATATTATGCAAGAAATCTTCATCCAACTCAAAGCATAATAAAATGTCAAAAAAAGTTTGTAAGAATTTTTCATTAATCGTTATCTCTTCTTAGTGATATAAAGGTATTCCATAAATATTTATTACAATATCTGAAAAATCTCTAAATATCCTTGATAGTATATACAAAATCACCAACTACTACATCAAATTACTCCAAAGTATATGGGAAAATTTATGATTCAAATATTTACTTTTGTAGATATTGTACAAAATTTTTTAAAAATAATAAATTATCTCCTCGATATCCATGATAATCATTTAATATCCCAAAAGTATACTATCTTTATATAATATTAGTGTATAAACACTTTTTTAATATCTCTGTAAATATTTTCTGCATATACCCAAAGTTTAATTCGGTTAAATTTCACGTATAAATAGACATGCATCCCCATATGTTAAAACACATCTCAGCCTCCAATTTTCTCTTCTCTTTGTTTTCATTGCATATCAACCTTTCCACCATGAACAACTTTGAAAACTCAACTTCTCCAATGAATCTCTTGAATTCACCAACTAATCCATCTCAAACATCTGAAAACAATGTTACTGAACATCCTCCACCTGAAAATTCTGCCATGGTAAATTTTGGGGAGTCATCATTAAAAAGGTCTCGTGGTCGTCCTTTGGGATCAAAGAATAAGCCCAAAAGTGACGTCATGAATAATGTTTTCCCGAATCCTATCCTAAACAATATTATCCTTGAGGTGCCACCCATGGTTGATATAATCCAGTGGGTGACAAATTTTGCACAACAACATGCAATTTCATTAGTTATCTGTAGTGGCTCTGGATCTATTTCAGAAGTCATTCTTAAACATATAGGCTCCCAATTTCCGCCCCAAGAATTTATCGAAGAACTGAACTTGATTTCTTTTACAGGGGCTTATTTGATTTCTCCCTCAGTTGGAGGATTCTCTACTACCAATTTTTTCAATGCGTCATTTATTCGAAAAAATGGTAGACTGATTGGTGGATCAGCCTTGCGTATGTCTGCTTCTGGTCCGGTGATGTTGTCTGCTCTTACTTTCAGCGATCCTGAAATTTATAAGATTGAGACCTTAGCTTAAATTTTATGTTCAAATTCAATTGAATGTAGATTTGAACTCATTTAAATTTATGTTAGGATTATCAAACGAATGATCTAAGAATCATATTTCAATATTAAATTTTCAACATATCATATTTTTATTTAATTATGCTTCGTGTTTAGAGGAATGTTTATGGGTATTTATAACTCCTCATAATCGCTTTTAAAATTTAATAAAATTTATGATTCTGCAATTGTGAATAAGACATGTATTTTACATTATCAAGTGACATGTTACTCCATATGCATGCTGATATGTCACTCTTTCTGCTGTCGTTGATCATCAGTATCTACCTTACCAAGTCTATGCCCATACGCAGGGAAGACTCCATTTTTTAAAGGTTTTTTTTAATTTTCCTGTCGAACTGCGCCAATAACTGTACTAACGAAAACAAGCGTAAAAAATAAACTCAGGCACATAATTTACCAATGCCCACAAGATAGAACGTGGACACTAACGCGTGCAATGTAGTCACGAGATATAATATTATGATTAACAAAGAATGAGGTTCTTTGTATTGATGCCATCTCTGTTGCCACATAAGAAGAAACCTTAACCAGACAAACTCGACTGAGATTAAGCAAAAGCATATATACTGTGCTTTTTTGTGGGTAATGATTAGAACTTCAAATTCTTTTTTTTTCTTTAAAAAAATAGAAATACAATTAATCAGTAGAAATAGCGAGTCGTACATGACTTGCCAGGCTTTTGTACGACTTGCCGACCAAGGCATCAAAGATAAGCTTGCTCCTCAAATAAAATTTTTAATTAATGTTTCACCTATAAAAGGATCTATCAGTTGTACAAACCTCTCACAAGAAAATTGTCCATGATGGAAGGTTTAGCCCTCCTAGAACTCAAGGTTTAAAGGAGGGCTTAATTTTATTGTAGCAGTTACCAACTGGTAACTGCTCGACACTTCCAGATCATTCTGTTGTTATAATTCACAACCCAGATTCATTAGCAAGTTAGAATCACCCCATACTATCGACTCATCCACAAAAGTCACAAGGAAACACACTGATCACTCCATATTTACGGGCAAGTACTGCCAGCATGCCCGTAAGGCCTATAAATCAAAATACAAGAGTAAGGGTGCCCAGAAACTAATGTCTTCAACGGATATAAGTTCTAATTGCAGATTCATTTCTTGGAGGATCGTGGATACGAAACTCCCTGGCTTTAACAACACGTATGATTATTCGGCTATTGTAATTTTGGATCAGCTGGAAAACATTGATGATATAGTTTATGATCATTATCTTTAGGATAAACACACTATACACACAATTTGACGACTATAATGATCTGGATTTATTACCATGCATCATACAATTGTGAGCTCTGCAGTCTGTACTGAATTGCTTAAATCATTATAAAATAATTTCATTACAGTATTAAGAATAATTTATGAGATGTTACATATGTATATGATTGATATGCTGATCATAACTTACAGTATATTATGTAGACGCTGCTCATTAGAAGGTTTTACACTATTTCAATATGAACAGATTTCATAAAAGCTACACTTGAACAGATTTTTTGTATGTTTATATATATGTTTGAGAAAACTATATACAAAAGCTCCGTCTATTTAAAAATAGTAGTTTAAAAAAGCTTTAGTTTTTGAAGTTTTATGTAGTTACAAAAATCAACAAAATATTCTCTTTAATTTCTATTGAAAGGAAAAACTCCATCAATATTATTCTTATTAAGAATGTAGAACAACTAATGAAGCTAAATTTAAAGGGATGCAGAAAATGAACTTGCCACATTAATTACGACCGTTATGCTATAAATGTAATGTATTCAAAATTTAACCCTTCATTCAAGATATTATAATACAAAGGAGACGATGTCAGGAATCAAGAATCGAAAGTACAAAGGAGATGATGTCAGGATGCGACTTTATGGGTACCATGTTTCATCAACTCATTCCATCGAGATGCACGTAGATCTTTCCGGGGAAGAGTCAAAAATCTTTGCTAGCCTGAACTTGACAAAGGAAACTTGATTAGACATATGTTTCAACTTTGAATAAGACATACACACTATGTAGCTATACTTATGATTCAACTTATGAGTAAGCACTGCACCTTTTGTGGTACAAATATAGAAACAATATTGGTGACCAACTCGATCAATATTTTGTAAGGCGGTGACCTAACTTATGGCTATATATATGACTTCACGGTATGACTACCAGTTATTGCTTTACAAGCTATGACTTGACACTAAAGAGAAATGTGTCACGAATATATTCAGACTTGCCAACTTAACATACCAGGAAAGAAAACATAATCTTCATCATTGTCAGAGAGGGAGGCTCCAGTTGTAACAAAACCTTCCCACCAGCCATTGCTCCACCATGCATCAACTGCTACTCCAACCTCAAAACAAGTGGGAGGTTCTTCTTCAGGGCATGGGCGGATAGTAAGTCGCCCAGGGTGTCTCATGCTATCAGCAGGTGCAACTATTGGTGCTGCAATCCATTTCTGCACATCATACAATGTTAAGAAACGTGCAAGTGTTAATTAGTATACACTATATTATAGGTATTTAGATTAAACAAATTATTGGTTCAATACATGTTAGACCATAAATCACTTGCATGACATGTTAAACCAGATATCACTCGCATGATAAAAATATACATGACAATCACATATGCCTAGTACCGGGCACGGAGTTGTGTCCTATGTCATGTCAAGGATAGAGTTAAAACTAAATGATATGTGAAATTCGTGACCATCCAAGAAATCAAGTGCATTCAAGATCATAACTTGATCATCTTAGCATTAATTGTTCAGAGTAGTATGCTTCTTTTGCAAAAAAATTTGTACCTCTAACTTGCCAGATCCTTTTTTAGTATCCACATCATTGTACTGGACTTTGAAACAGTTTTTGGAAATATTCACAACCTTACACCTAAACCACTGGCTATGCATGTCGCTGCCTTGATAGAGTATGGCATCGTCTTCACAGAGTATTTCTATCTCATCTCCAACCACAAAAGATGCCCACTTGTTGGGATTTGGTTCCAAAAGCTGTACACCGGTTTTTTGACTTGCAGATATTACTTCTGAACTGCTACTATTCTGTCCCTGTCGCACTCTGCTGCTTCTTTGATTTTTTGGGATTCTCATCACAAGATCCTTCTGAAGAGACCTCATTCTCTTTTACTCGAACAACTACCTTGGTGATTTGGAACAAGGTCGAGATCTGAGGATCACAGGGAATCTTGATCAGTACGCAGCAAACAGTATAACAAAGATACACTCCACAGTATAAAGAAATAATATGGTCAAGTCAAAACAGGAAACAATATTTTTAAGTATATGTATAGAATACATTAACATAGAAACTAACTTAATCAATCTTAAACGGTTAAACCTAACTAGTGTGTAATTACATTTGACAACACTTGGCCCTAAATATATGGAAAACTAGAAGCAAGACAAACATATATTTACTATCTACTGTATTATTAAAACTAAAACATTTAAAATCATGACAATCTTAACATTTATAATAAACATAAGAACTAGTCATGTAAACATGCTATGCATAAATTGGCCTCTCAATACAAAACCACTGCAGACACTAAATAAAACGAACTGGAAGGTACATGTTAGGTTAGGGGGCTTACACAATCCGAGATTCACAAACAACCAATACAGAGCGCGCACACACACCAATCAATATTTGACAAGATCTACCAAAGCGCAAAACAAGAACAAACAAATACTTGACATGGAAACACCCACGTCCCAAACTTGCATTATTAATCTTAACAATAATCAACAATACATCAAAACAATAACACCTTAACGGTGTCCCAACCCTGATACTTGAGCCAACAATGCTCAAGCATCTCCCAAACAATACTTAAGACTACATCTCTTAAGCTTTCACCTCTATCAAACAAATACAATATGACTATGTATATATAGTCATCCAAAACTTAGCCACCAAGACTTATCATACTTGTTCCACAAGTCTTACCATACTTGTTATACAAGTCTTCCCTTTCTTGGCACCTAATTTCCCAACTTAGTGATCAAGACATACCATATATAATAATTGTCTACACATACAATTATTATCTTATCCATATATATCTTGAACCACCCAAGCCCATAACATCATATTGGGTTGAAACCCAACAATCCTCCCCTTCAACCCAATACCCACATCGGATTGAACGGTAACCAATCAAGCCATCGACGTCCATTCGCCAACGCCTCCCCTCAAACAAGAACCCTCTCTTGCTCTTCCAAACATTGAGTGTCGCTAAAACCCATATAGTGACCCTCCAAACCACCCAAACCATCGTTCTTCACCATAACGATGTATCCATCTACAAAATCATGTGCATCAACCACCACGAGTGCTCTTCCACATGTTGAGTCACCCGATCCTTGCTTTCACAATCCTTCGGTCTCCTGAAGAAAATCCGTAGTATCATCCAAACAGTTCACCTGGTTGATCAAGCCATTGAAACAATTGCGATGACCTCTTCCATCTTCTTCCATCTTGAGTCCGAACACAGGATTGATCCACGGTGCAAGTCAACCTTCAAATCGCACGTAACTTTGTCTCTACCCGCTTTAGTAGCAATCTCCTTGTCAGCAAATCCTTATCGAACTTTCCCTTAACCTCTTCAATCACAAACCCAAACCTTGGCTCTTGATACCACTTGTTAGGTTAGGGGGCTTACACAATCCGAGATTCACAAACAACCAATACAGAGCGCGCACACGCACCAATCAATAATTGACAAGATCTACCAAAGCGCAAAACAAGAACAAACAAATACCTGACATGGAAACACCCACGTCCCAAACTTGTATTATTAATCTTAACAATAATCAACAATACATCAAAACAATAACACCTTAACGGTGTCCCAACCCTGATACTTGAGCCAACAATGCTCAAGCATCTCCCAAACAATACTTAAGACTACATCTCTTAAGCTTTCACCTCTATCAAACAACCTCTATCAAACAAATACAATATGACTATGTATATATAGTCATCCAAAACTTAGCCACCAAGACTTATCATACTTGTTCCACAAGTCTTACCATACTTGTTATACAAGTCTTCCCTTTCTTGGCACCTAATTTCCCAACTTAGTGATCAAGACATACCATATATAATAATTGTCTACACATACAATTATTATCTTATCCATATATATCTTGGACCACCCAAGCCATAACATCATATTGGGTTGAAACCCAACAGTACAATCTCAGACTCATTACATAATTACAATTTGCATCCCAATGATGCTAGGATTAATGGATAATTGACTAGAAGCAGAATCCTTGCAAACCAGAAATAGAGGCCTTTTGTTCCCGAGTATCTTATTAAGAATACGTCAAGGATAATATGGGATACAAGCCTGAACCACAGATAGGTTAGATGTGCTATTTTAAACTTAAAGAACATGTATCACTAGATTCAGTAGCAACATGTTAAAAAAAATGGTTGCTAACGAAAAGAGAGTCTAAGAACATCTACATCCATCTTTATTGAAGAGCTTCTGGCTAGCAAGAAATATGTTTCTTTTTTCTTTTTCTTCATATTTTTCAGAAACAACTAATGTCAAAAATAAAGTATTACGGTCAGCCAAACCCCTTATTATACAATAGATCATGTTTCCAAGTATTTCATAAATATAAAATATGGGAAAAAAAAAGTATGTATTCCAAACCATATCTATCTGCAAAATTAACTCATAATTCATTGTTTGCTATGATATGCTTTATAGATTCCAAGGACGTGGAAGCACTATAACTGGGGACTAAAGTATTAGTACACTCGATAAGTTAATAAGAGTAAACGGAATCTTAATTAGAACTTCACATGTCGTTATAAAAAAAACACAATTTTTCTTTGTTTTAGTCACATAACCACGTAAAAGCTTTGGAGTCCTTAAATAAAGATTTTAGAATTTGCAAAAGATTTAAAGAAAGATTTATTGAGGGATTCATGATGTTAATTTATCTTATTCTTTAACCCTTGTATTCATGATAAAGATGGCGCTTGGACAATATTATTCTAAATGCTTATAGTGAATGACACTGGAAATATTTGAAAAGAATGACACCAGAAAGACTTGTTTAACTCGAAACAATACATTTCACTTCCACTGCAATGAGCAATGTAAAAAAAATACAATAAATCGTCACATGTTATGGCAGAGTATGTGCCTCTTTTTGTGGGTGAAAGGTTATCATTTATCACCGATATGAATCAGTTCTTTACATCTACCCGTGCTTTCCATTTTGTACCGTCATTAATAGTTGTGCTAGACCCAAAAGTCTCCAGAAACTCCTTAGATACCCTATAACGTAGTGTCTCCCACTCTTGTCAGTGCCCACAGCAGCAAGGATAGGAGCAGACTCTCGCGAGTAGACCTAGACCTTAAGTAAAAGTGGATGATACGGTTTTCGTTCTCCTTAGACATAATCCTTTCTTCCCAAGCCTCGTACATAGGTCTTTCTCCAGACATCCTGATAGACACACACTCGAAAAATTAGGATGATTGTTTAATACGTATTTGTCTCCCTCCTTTAAAGAAACAAATATAATCTGCAAAACAACCCCCCCCCCCCCCTTAAACATTGTAAAGAAAAGGTAAAGAAACATATAAGTGGGACGTAACTAGGAAATAAATCATAGACAAATATCCAATTCGGGCAAAAAAAAAAACCTAGCAGTCTTTGCTGCAAAAGAAGTTTGAGGGACTCCAACAGATCTATACCACAGACAATTAACGATTATATTTTTACAAATGTACAATACATGGTTTTAGTAAAAATAAGAATACGAATAAGTACATGGCCGCTTAACAATTCAATGCAGGAGATATATAAATTTGATCGGGGGAGATGAATTGGGCTAAGCGCTTACCTTGAGTTGCAATACTTCAAGGTACGCACACAATGTCAACGTTCAGGGTATTCGGTGTTGGAGATAATAAACTGAGAAGGAGAAAACTTATAAAATATAATATAGAGAGACAATAAATAGGAAACGAGATACCCACTTATGCTTACATAAAAGAGATAAAATGCTTAGTGATAGCAAAGTCATAAATTCCATTACTATACCTGAGTCCTGACTCTAGCATGTTTCTACAAATTTCTAAATAATTTAACTTTGAACAATTTATAGAATACATACAACTTTAACTTGAAAAGCAAATGCAGACATTCTTTCTATTTTTCTTTTTTGCTGATCAAATTCAAACTACAATAAGAAATACAAGGACAATTATAATATTAATACTAGAACAACGATGATGGGCTGATTGATAGCGATTAAGAACAGATATGATCAACAAAGGACGATTTAAGGCAACATTTGGAGGTCATTTATAATTAAAGAAGAAAGCTAAGCTCTATGAAAGTTAAGGGAGGTATGCAGATTGGGGCTTTGGCCAGAGTGAGAAGAAAATTAGATACTCCCTCACCCATGTCCCACCCATTTCTTAACATAAAAAATTGTGTGTCTGACACGCATTTTAAGGTACATTTTGAGCATAATTCTATAACTTATTTTTGATATCTTTTTGTATAAAAATAGGATTGTTCTATTTTTATATATAAAAAAAATACCAAAAATAAGTTATAGAATTATCCTTAAAATGTACCTTAAAATCCGTGCGAAAACTGGTCCGCAAATGTTAACAATTCAAAAAGATGGAGGGAGTAACTTTTTAACATTTCATTATTTTAAAAAATAATATTTTTTCTGGCATAAAAAAATAATAATAATATTTTTAATGACATTTATCCTTTATCTTTAACAGCCATTTTACAATAATGAAATTATTGCAATAATTTAAAATTCAAAAATTCTATTAATATATGATCCACTTTTCCAAAAAAGAATAAGCATAGTCACTTTTTCCTTTTTTCCATTTCTTTATCTAGAAGCTAATAGTTGCTAATGACATTTTTCCTTTTTCTAACAACCCTTTTACAATAATGAAATTATAGCAATAAAATTAAGATGCAAAGATTCTATTAATACATGACCCTCTTTTCCTAAAAAGAATATGGATATTTACAGAATAGAATAAGTATACAAGATTATACAATACAAGTAAATTTTAATCTATAAAACATATTTATTTTGATAAGAACTAATAAGTTAAATCCTCTTGGTGTGCGGTCTTGACCGAGAGAGGAAGCAGATTACATGTCAAATTGGCCAAGTACTAAAAAGCAAAGATACGGGTATTGGGGTGTCGGTGCGAGCAATACGGACAAGTACAAAAAGAGGGGATTCGAGTAAGGGGAAATACCATTGTTACTCGGATTCTTAACTTTGCATCAAGTACTTGTCTCTAACACTCGGACATGGGTATTAAGTATTAACACTTGGGCAATATAAAGGAAAATACGACATATATATAGACATATGTAGTATTTTTAGAATGTTGCCCGATCCGACACTTGAACTCTTATCCATGTTGGATGCCACGACATACATATTGACATTACAAATATGTATATAATGTTGCATGTGAAAAATTCATAAATAGAACTAAGAGATTTATTCAAAATAGGCATTTCTTTCAATATAAGTAATCCTAACGTCTATCTAATAGAGTAAATTTTATCGGGAAGAGAAACTAAACAATAATTTGAGCATGTTATCTATTTTGTCAATTCATCACATATGTTGTGCCCTAATATAGATTACTCACAAGCAAAAGTGCTAATTAAAACATAGCACATTATGTTGTGGACTAAAGTGCAACATAGGCTTATAACATGTCCATTCTCTGTATTTATTTGAAAACCCTATGAGCTTCTTTGTGCTTGTATATCTTATCTCCTATCCCCTTTTACTTGCTTTTTTTCCCGCGTTGTAATCTTTGCATTGCAAAAACCTTAACGATACGCATGTCTTTGAGCTTATATTTATCAGTGATTTCATACCATTGACTTTGTAGATCTCTCTTATGTAAATTCAAGTTTGACATACGCTAAATTTTTTATTTATTTTTATCAGGTGGGATATGTTATGTTGAGTGTTTCATGATCATAGAATTGAATTGCAAATATAATTGGAATATATTTCTTCCTTGCCAAAAGAAACGAACCTTCATCTTTGAGGTATGGAAGAGAAAGATATCAAATATAAAGGGAAAATAAGTATTTCGGGCTCATGAGGTCTTTTGATTGAGAGGAGCTATCTTGTGCTGATATCAAAAGTTTTATTAGTGCACATACAATATCAAGAGCACAAGATGAGATGTAGGGCGCACTTATTGATATATAAAGGAAGCAACATGAGATGTAAAGTCCGAAGGCATATATATACGTTTAGAAAATCTTGTTCTAATTTCATATTACCATATCATAATATTAAGTGAAACATTTATTATTTTCACATCCTGCATTGACTTGAGAAAGAAATGAAAACAATAGTGTTTGAGCAGGAAATGAAAACAATAGTGCGCTATCTTATACATAAGTCATTTGTTCGAATTGTGAAGAAATGAAATAAAGAATTATAGAAAACGTTTAAGAAGAAATAAAGAAAGGATATACGAGAACATTGAACAAGCATGAGAGGTGGAAATTATCTATAATGAAGTTTGTAGGGAAAATGAGGTAAAAGGATAATGGAGCATTTCTTCCCAGATTGTTGGGTTACAATTCTAGCTTGAATTGTCATAAAAGGAAAGAATGAAAATAAATTATAAACATTCCCCAAAAGAAAGTACAAATCTCCTATTCCATTTTCTCTCAATTTCATTACATCCAAGTGAACACAACCAAAAGGTCTTCGCAGTTACTACACAATCATATTGGCAATTTGAATTTCTCCAAGTCTTAAGAAGAAACTCACCTCAACAGCAAGCAACGTTTTCTTTTAGTTCATTTACTTACCATGATAGTCTTCCATAAATGTTCAAGACGGTTGTGAAAGGAGGGGACAATGAGTACGTCCCTTGACAAAGGGGTTTAGTCAGATGGTCATTCTTCTCTTGATCGAAAGTACAGACGCTTGTCTCCATATTGCTACAAATGTGTGCAAGCATACCTAGAAAAAAGATGGCATGTGAGTTTCCTAGCATAGCATAGGTGCCTAATTACGTTAAATCTTTCAGGGTAAAATTGTACGCTATTGTTTTGACTAAGAACCAAAAATTGATCCTTTCATAGGTCCATTAATATACTATAAATTGGTATATTTATTAGAATCAGTAGGATCAATTTAAAAAAAAATCCTTCTCCTTATATTTCTCACAAATATGACTAGGTTTTCTTTGCTTTACCTTAATTACTCTGTTGTGAAAGAAACTTTCTTGTTATGTGTATGCTGTAAAACTAATCACCTTTGTGTTCTATTATTATGTTCATTGTCCCATTCCCGTATAGTACACAATCACACCAGCAAAATTATTCACTTGATGAAGTTATACTTAACCTATCCGAAACTACCACCATTAATACATTACTATAAAAATATCAAACTTATAACAAAAACGAACCATCATCATCACGATCTAATTTAGTTATTCATTCAGAGGTGAAAGGATGGACACCAGACGAGGGATGTGAAGCCAAACACACAACCAAATAATTCAACAAGCCAAACGGACTCGGAAATTATATAATTTTTGAAGTAGACCAAGTTTAACTAGTACAAGTACATAACAGAACATAAAGTTCAATAACAAAGCAACTGCAAAGCAAAACGAAACGTGTGATTAATCTTTAACAGCATAAATTCTTCGAAAACCCAAGCTTAATTGAAGCATCACAACTTGCGCAGAAAACATCTTATCATATGAGTAATTCAATAGCAATAACTACACACACGCACAAGCATATATAATACAAACAGACACATATATGTAAATGATACCATCGCCGGCGATGATCTCCACCGCTGTTCTCTGACATCGGAAACCTAACTAATAGTTGCTAACGACATTTTTCCTTTTTTCTTAAACAACTATTTTACATTAATGAGATTATTGTAATAAAATTAAGATGCAAAGATAAATGATATTTTTCCGTAAAAGAATAGGCATAATCACATAATAGAATCAGTACACATTCACAAGATTATGCAATAGAAGTAATGAGATAATTGTAACAAAAAAAAAAGGGTCAGTGGTATTAACAAAAATAATAATTAAATGTCATCCATAAGGTTGGGTCCTACCTAATTGAAGTTGTCATAGATGAACACGAGATCTGCACAAGATAACAATATATTATTCGATTGTAGCTATGGAGATATAGCCTAATTCATAGCAATTGAGAAGAGATGTGGTACGCAACGGACGGTTCAACGCATCGTTTTAAGGTCTTTCTAGTTGAGGAAGAAAGCTAATGGCTCCATAAAAGTAAAAGGATGCAGGTCGCTTTGGCTAGAGCAAGAAAAGGAAGAATTTTTGAGGTAAAGAGTTGTGTAGTCATTCAAAAAAAAGAGCTTATTGTTTATGAGGTAAAAAGGTCTTAACCCAAAATTAGAAAAAAAAAAATTAATAAATTCATTTCATTATTTAGGAGAAAAAAAAGAAGTTGCTCACATAAGATGCAAAGATTCAACTAAAATATGACCTTTTTTCCTAAAAGAATAAGCATAATCACATAATAGAATTAATCTACAAGATTATACAACAAAAGTAATGAGATTATTGTGACAAAACGGTCAAATGTATTAAAAAAAATAAAAATTAAATGTCATGCATAAGGCATGTGCGTACCTAATTGAAGTTGTGACTGATGAACACAAGATCTGCACAAGATAATAACATATTGTTCAATTGCATTAGTGGAGGTTGATTGAGAAGAGATGTGACAAGGACTGGACGGTTTAAGGCAACACTTTGAGGCCTAGTTAAAGAAAGCTAATAGCTCCATAAAAGTAAAGAGATGTAGGTCAGGGTTTTGGCCAAAGAAAGAATATTGTTTTGAGGTGTAGTCATTCCAAAAGGGAATATAATTACAGTTATTGTAATTACTTGGTCAAGTATCTGTGTAATCGATCACTACATAATTCACATACTACATAACAGTAACAGCATAATAAATGCTTACAGAACATGAAACCAAACCAGTACCATATAACATACCAGACAGTAGCAGTTTAGCACCATGTTTTTATATGTCTTAGCTTCAAGGTAACTTTTAACGATTCTTACTTTCTCAAAATAAACCTTACATGATCAAATACTCCAATGAGAAGAAATGTCATTTCTTTTTCAAGTACCAGTATTATACTATTAAAAAAGGCAGAGGATTGAAATGATCTAATAAACTACGGTGTAACACTGAACAAGGAGAACACTTTGAAGTTTGAACTGTATCTTCGGTATGCTTATATATTGATGTTCTTCGATTATTGACCAACAACATTATATGGTCCCAGAGCAAAAATGTAACAGTTATCCTTTGAATATTCTAATTGAAGTTATTTAGTCAAGGTCACTTGTTCAAAGAAAAAAAAACGGAGAGAAAACATCCATCATTTTATGGTCTACTATTAGAATTAAAAAAGTAGTGGCTAAAACAAAGAAGAGAGTTTGACATTGAACCAATGAAACAGATCTTTCAAAAACTAATTTGATACACAAGTGTCCTTTTAACGTGCTAAACACACCACTAACAAGCACAAGTTTGAACTTGGGAGGCTTAGAATGAAATTACTGTTAGAATCTTAACTTGGTACTAAAATGCAGAAAAAAATTATGGAAGGTGAAGATAGATAACCTTATATTGGCTTTCTTTTTCCTTTGTCCTGAATTTCTTCCTCAGATTCCTACAATGATCAAACACATCCTCCCTGGTATCATATTGCGATCAACTACACCTTAACCTGCACTAAAACCCCAGACAACCTATGCCTACCAAGTACACAGCCTTAGACCAGTAATAAAACCTAATTCAAACAGTGTATCCCAAAGTTTTGTGCATCGTGACAACCTTATTGTACTACACATGCTGCTCTCCTTTTTAGACTGCAAGCAATGTTCTTTGTCATAAAATTTTGACATTGGATAGTTGGAATGAATTAAAAATTAATGCTCTAGTGATGTATTAATATAAGAAAAAAATTAAAAAAAAACAGCCATTGAAAGATCCTTGTGAAATGACATTGTTACTACATCTCATATTCATCAAATGTCAATGGAAAGATAACACCAATAAAAAAAATTAAAATAGTATATTCAAAGAAATACTAGAGAATGCATAGTATAACAATACGAAAGAACATAACAAGCAGGAAAGGTAGGCACCAAGCCAGAACATTAAGCTTAAAACATTACATCTCTCTTCTACCATCATGTAAACCATGCATTTGCTTTATTCAATATCAGCTTATTACACTGAGCTAAACTGACATAGAATTTTAGTCCGAAATAGTTGTTGGAAGAGGAAGAGAACTTTCAACTCCCTTGGTCTCAGATTTTCTATCAGCAACAATTTTTGACATTCCAAACATCTAAAAAAATCAAAAAGTTCACTCAGCAAAGAATATAGACAACAAAATTAAGTATGGATTCTATAACTATAGAAGTTAAAGATAAGTTACTAACTTTATGGATTGTCTTCTTAAAGCAAGATGCATGTTCATCCATTGAAGCATGAATGAATTCGTCAATATGTTCCTTTACGTCCTCCAAGAAAGTTGCTTCTTCAGATTTCTTTTTCCTGCATGAAGGAATGGCTGGTGCTGTAGCAGCTGGAGATGGTTGTGGTTTTTCTTTTTCCATTCTACGAAGACAATGAAAAAAAGTATGACAGCAGGAATATCGAAGATATGATACGATCATCACTCTACAAGTGCTATGAAATAGGAACGGATTTCGACTTGGACTAGCTACCATTCACTTGGTCCACAACTAAACTAGCCACTTGATGACATGATCACAAGAGGTGGAGGTCCGGTGGAACTAAAACATTATTTTTAAGGGGGACTTGCTGTATGTACTGAGGATAATGAAGAGGACAGAAGAATGCTGTTTTTTTTCGTGCTTTACTACTTGTATTACATAAATTTTAATTCCTAATTAAGACACTTACTCCTCAATTCTAAGACATACAATCCTCAGGGTGCACATTTTGGAATTTAGCTGAAATATATACTCACTAAAAACGAAAAGAAAAAACTAAGGTGTAGGCATTATTAGGCAACTTCTCCTCAAGTTTCGAAACCAAGTATAGTGAATACAGATATGTTCTAAATTTGGTGGGGAGAATCACAAGGTTTCGGGATAACATAAAACTAACAAAATTAAAAATCAACGATACGATCAGCACTCCAGATATAACACATAGAGTGAATTATATGCAAATAACTGAGCTTAAAGTTGTATACAATTGAAATTTACAGCAGAAAATTAGTAATAAATAGCTTAATTTAAAGATTAAAGCTCTACCAAGAATGGGATTATACATACATAATATATAAACATAAAGATGGTGCTAACCTGCGCGGATTGATAAACAAAAGTCTTGTTGATTGGAAGAAGATGATAAATAGTACTAACAGTTTTCTGTTTTCAGACTTGTAAATTTCTTCTTGTTAATCAAATATGGGTAACAATCGGTTGGGTGATGACCCGGGAAACTGGATGTCCTTTTTATTGACCGACACGGTTAATGTATCGTGATAGGGAGGGTGATGCGGAGAAGCGTCCTCCGTGGCATGATATGGAGCTCCGTCTTCCGTGTTATGCATGTGTTATGCATGATATGGTGGATGGTGTTCCGTGATAGTGCTGCGCACCCACCTAACACGGAAGACCGTGTTCCGTATCATGCATAACACGGAAGACCGTGTTCCGTATCATGCATAATATGGTACACGGTGTACCGTATTAGGGTAATACGGAGGTCGAAACTCCGTATCCCGTCGGTATTTCGGGTCATTTTTTTCAAAATCAGTATTTTGGGCAAAAACTTAGGAAAAATAGGCATTTGGTAATTTTTTTCTCCAATCGGTTTCGGTTAAAAGTGAAAAACAATTAATTTTTCAAGAAAAATATGTTTAAAAAGATTAAGAGGTTTTTTGATAAATATATGTAGAAAAGTTATTTGCAATTTTACTACACTAAGTTTTAAAATTGCAAAAATACTACAAATTAGGGTACCCCTTCCCCCCTTCCCCCAAACTGCCCAGATTTCATCAACTTCGACACTTTTTTATTATTATTTTTAAGGTGGGATGCTATTTTGGATTGCTAGGCCCCATAGGGGCCATATTCAACTAAAATGCCGAGATTCGCGTAGGAACATCCACTTTTAATTTCAAAGAGAAGGTTCGAAAACAAATGCACTGGAATACCGACGTGTATCATGCACCTGAATTTACATATGGAAATGTTCACCTCTTACGAAAAA